>CM057449.1:497003750-498261875 GCA_016271365.2 Neoceratodus forsteri | reverse complement strand
ATGCCATATCAACCTGCTGGAGCCATCTGTCACCTACACTGAAGCCGCACCTGGTAGACCCGGCAGCTAAGTGGATGATTGACAGGTGGATTGTATCCCGCATCAGCCTCTGCTATAGGTTGGTAGGTAGGGAGCCGCCCGTAGGGCTAAGGGCTCATTCAACACATCATACCGCTGCCTCGGTGGCTGCTTCCAGGGATGTTCATATCCAGGAAATCTGCAGGGCTGCTACCTGGGAGTCGGTACACGCCTTCCTTTCCCATTACCACATCGACCTTGAGTCATGCCAGGATGCTGGTTTTGGGGCCTCAGTTCTCCAATCTTTATTCCCTAAATAGGGGGTGTATGCCTTGCCCCCTCCTCCCGGAGAACTGCTAGGAGTCTGTCAGAAGTATGGATAGTACATCATTTCAAATAACATGAAGTCTTGCTGTATTCTGACAAGTGCAGTTAGCCCCAGCTTTTAAACTGCCCCAGAGAACAATGAGTTAACTCTTCTATGCAGGGCATAGAATGTTCATCTCGAGCTCGGTTGATGTCTCTGCCTGTTGTATTTTGAACTGCAACCGTCAGATTCTTTACTCTGCCTCACTGAACAGTCGCTCTGGAGATTTCTTCTGCAGCTCGGTTCGAAGTCGGTTGAAGTGTCGGTTTTCGGTGGGTTTTCTACCGAAATTTATTTTCTGCATAGTCTGTTCAAGTCTCTGTCTGTGGTACCGTGAGTACTAGATAGGTTTTGTTCTGTTTTCTGTGTGGAACTTGTAAAAAGTGTGGATCGGTTCGGCTGGACCGATCATTCAGGTAAATCTTGTATTTTACTTTAGTGTGTGGTTACCGGTCCGTATCGGTTCTTAAAAAAAAAAAAAAAAAGTTTTAGTACGTTTTTTTCCAAGACCCGTGACACGGTCAGGAACCGATAGGGGAGTCTTGCCTGGCGGTTGCCGAATAAAGGGTAAGTTTGGTTAGGTTGGCCATGTCTGAGAAACCCAAGAAAAAAAACAGGCCCACTGGCTTTCAGCACTGCAGTGAGTGTGGGGAGGTCTTTGCTAAGGCCGATCCTCACACCACCTGTGTTTGTCTGGGGTTTGGCTACCTTTATTCAGACTGCCAAATTTGTAAAAATTTTCCCAAATCTACCCTTGAAAAGAGATTAGGTAGACTGAGGGAAAGGGAGGCCGAGAAGTCCGCTGACCCGGATGGCCAGCCCGGTTCGGTTCCGACCGAACCAGGAGGAGTGCCCTCTGACCAGGGCGATACTTCTTCGGGCAAAAGGAGAGCCGATTCCGAGGAATCTGTTCCGACAAAAAGAAAATGCAAAGACAAATCGACCGGTTCGGATCCAGAATCTCATACTCCGACCGCCGAAGAAATAGCCAAAGTGATTCGTATTGTGGAATTGCTTCGCCCGGTTCCGACTGATCTGGCACCTTTTGGCAGGGGCTCGGTTCAGTCGGTTCCCCTGGTTCAAGATTATACCCTGGAAGAATTTTATGAACTGGAGTTTGAGAAGGAGGGAGAGTTGGAAGATGAATATGGTGATGTTGAAAGTCTGGATATGCCTATTGACCCGGACATCTCCCCAGACAGACCTTCAGGTGTTTCTCCTCCTAGGCTTTCTGAGTCCCCTTCGCACTTTATGTTTTACAGAAAGGTGGCGGATACCCTCCAGCTTCCTGTGGAGGATCAGGAGGAGCCTGACTATGTAGAGATGATGGACATCCCAGAGTCCAGGAGACCATCTGTTCCCCTCCACAAATCTTTTGGGAAACAGACACAAAAAAATTCTTAAGTCTCCCAATTCCATACCTCCTGTGGATAGAAGAATGGACAAGAGGTATACATTTTCAGGCTCAGATACAGAGTTCCTTTGTCAGCAATGCAGCCATGTTGGGGTTGTACAGGCTGCTGCCTGTGATAAGGCAAGCATTCCCTTGGCATCGCACCCCCCAGACAGGGACTCCAGGAAGACTGATGCCATGGCAAAGAAGCAGTACATGGTGTCTTCTTTGGGACTCAGGCAGGCGAATCACATGGCCTATACAGCCAGGTACCAGAAGTCCAGGTGGGACACTGTACTGGCACTGGCTAAACAGGCTTCCCCCCAGCTAGCCAAGGAGCTGGAGGCGGTGGCTGCAGATGGGATTAAGGCATCAAAAGTTCAGTTTCATGCTGCTGTGGACTCCAATGATGTATCAAGAGTCATGGCTACATCTGTGGCTCTTCGGAGAATGGCTTGGCTCAGATGTACTAGCCTCTCACAGGATACCCAGACTAAGGCCATGGATTTTCCTGTAGTGGGTAATTCTCGTGTTTGGGAGCAGACAGAGAATTACATGAAGAAAAATGGATGAATACAGGACCACTTACAGGAGTGCTCAGGCGAAGGAAAGGCAGGTAACTCCTCAAAGGCAGCAGTCTAGGGGCAGGGGCCGGCCTTTTCAAAGGCCTTTTTACCAAACACAGGCCTCTTTTTCCTTTTCGCAGAGGGGGTTCTTCAGAGGGAGAGGCAGAAGGGGGATGAGCAGGCCTCCATCCACCCCTCAGCCTAAAGCCGCTGCCAAGCAGACACCCTGATGGGTCTGCCCGGGTTGACTTTCCTATCCCAGTAGGGGGCAGGCTGGCTTACTTTGTCCAGGACTGGATGTCTATTACATCAGACAAGTGGGTCCTGGAAGTAGTAAGCCAGGGACTAGTTCTCGGCTTCAAAAATTTCCAAAGATGAGAGCCAGATCTTTTCCACCTGCAAATCTTTCGGAAACCCTTGCCCTAGAGGCAGAGGTTTCTTCTCTCCTAGCTTTAAGAGCTATAGAGAGAGTACCTACCCTACACTGGGGCAAAGGGCTGTACTCCAGGTACTTTCTGACCCCCAGAAAGACAGGAGAGTGGCGACCCATCCTGGACTTAAGATATCTGAACAAACATCTTTTAAAGCCAAAGTTCAAGATGATATCTCTGGGAATTATCCTTCCCTCTCTTAAGGCCAGGGGACTGGCTAGCCTCCCTGGACCTCAAAGATGCCTACTTTCACATTCCCATCAGGTGCTCCCACAGAAAGTACCTCAGGTTCGAGTTGCCCTCAGGCCACTGTCCGTTCAGAGCAATGCCCTTTGGCCTAACCTCAGTCCCAAGGGTCTTCACAAAGTGCCTGGCAGTAGTAGTTGCCTTCCTAAGAAGACAAAAGATTTCCATTTTTCCATATTTGGACGACTGGCTTATAGTGGGCCAGTCCCCAGACCAAGTCAAGTCACATCTGCAAGTGACCCAGCAGGTGCTCACTTCTTTAGGATTTCTTCTCAACCTACCAAAGTCAGTTTTCGAACCAGTGCAGCTCCTCACCTTCATAGAGGCAGAGCTGGATATGGTAAAAGCAAGAGCCTTCCTTCCTCTGGAAAGGGCAAGAGCTCTCACGGAGCTGGCTTCTTCATTCAGCTTTCAGGTGTCTCGACCAGCCATGCATTTCCTTCAGCTCTTGCTGGTCAAGAGGCTGCCGTAGGTATTAGGGCTTGTTCTATCTGCCATATCATTGCCTCAGTGGCTGCTTCCAGGGCTTTCCCCATACAGGAAATCTGTAGGGCTACTACCTGGAAATCAGCACACATCTTCAGTTTTCACTACTGCGTCAACCTCGAGTCATGCAGGGATGTGTGTTTAAGGACATTGGTTCTCCAGTCTCTGTTTGCCCTGTAAGGTTGTGCGCCTTGCTCCCTCCTCCCACAGAATTGGTAGGAATCTGCCAGAGTGTGGATAAGTGACCCATATCCATGCCCCTAGAGGAATAGATTACTCGTCTGTAACCATAGTTTTATGAGTGGTATATGGTTCACATCCGCACAATCCACGCAGCCTTCCTTAACAAGTGACACCTGATCCTGCTACCAGTGTGTGAGATCTGATGTCACGGGGTGGAGTCTGGGATATATCTGCCTGGGTGGTGGGAGCAGCTTAGTTTAAAGACATCCAACCAATCATTGCATTCCAGTGGAACTGCTAGAGTGTGAATGTGAAATATATACCAGTCCTAGAACTGTGGTTAAAGGTGAGTATTCTTACTCGCATGTAAGGGTAGATTTTACTTCGAGGAGGCTCTTACAGTAGGCAACACTGTTAGGACTAAGGCGCCAGGACCACACGGAAACAATTCTAGCTAGCGGTACCAAATAGGGATCGCCCCCTGACATTGGTACGTTGACATCTCTTCTGGTGTAGAGAGCGCGGTCCCCCACATCCACCTCACTTCTTTTCCCACCATTGACCTGCACTCGTCGGACTGCTCGGATCGACGCCACTACAGTCGACCACCAATTTCTTTTTTCCCATAGTGGGTTTTTCCTTTTTCGTTTAATCCAGTGACTTTTCGATTTTATGTTGTCGCGGAACTCCTCCACTGTCTCCCACAAGTCCAAGTGTGCCTATGGGAGGCAGTTCCCAGAAAAGGATGGCCACTCCGCGTGTGTCATCTGCCTAGACCCAGATCACAACACCAAAGCCTGTCAAAAATTCAGTCAGGTCACGCGGAAAAGGAGGCAGAAAGTTTTGGAAGCACACCTCCTGCAGCAGAACCTGGTCACCGTGGAGAGAGAGCTGCAGGCGTGGACCAAGGTCTGGACTTCTGGGGATACTCCAACGTCAAAAAAGCAGCATAAAAAAACCTCGGGACCAGGATCGGTCCACCATCGAGTCGCAGTCCCCTTCTGGGGCTGTGGCGGCACCTGAGTCTTCGTCCCATAGGAGATTGATCTCTGCATCCGCATCACCCCTCCTTCCATTGAAGCTGCTAGCGGACCCACCTCCTACAGTTCTCACTGTGACGAATGGCACTGTAACAGGCGCGGAGGTTCCTTCCTCCGCCCCTCCACCCTTGCTACTCAGGCCGGTCCTCGTGTAAGGGCCTGACTCGGGTGGCTAGGCCAATGTGCTATGGGTGAGGCTGCAGCTGATTTCACCCTTCCGGCCTCTGCATCTTCACTGGACCCTGGGACAGGGTCAGACGACAATCTAGCAGACCGACGTCCGCTGTTGTCCTCCGGGCCATAGCCTTCTTATACGAAGCAGCCACCCTTGGAGCTCCCAGATTCCCAGCTTTCGCTGGGGGCACCATCCCCATATCCTCCCCATCAGTCCCCGATGGGGCACTTGTCCCCAGAGCTTCCCACCAGGGACCTAAAGCCAGACTTCTCTTGGCCACAGTCTCCGCTGCCCCCGGTCCTGCCGGGCCTACCTCTGACTTCTGCGGAGCCTGCTCTTCCTGAGGCTCCGGCCTCTGGATTCGATTGCTTGGGCACTCCTCTAGATCCTCAGCGGGTCTCAACCTCTGACACGGGTTCCGGAGCCGTTGCTGACTCTGCCCTTGTTACGTTACCCTCCAGACAGGCATTGCATTCAGCCGGAGTGCCATCAAACCAGCCATATGACCTTGCGTACTAGCCGGCATTCAACTGCGCCTTTCAGCTGGCACTCATATGTTGCATGTCAGTAGATTATGGTGCCCGTTTAAATGCCTGGCGGGCATCTGCTCCTAGGCCTAATTTGGCCTCTCAATCCATGTTGCCAACTTCTCCTACCAGAGGGGATGCCCAACCTTCGGGACTGGAGTACTCCCCTCCGGATCGAGGTTCACACCGGGAAGTGGGTCAAGAGGTAACCCCCGGCATCTCTCCTTCGCCGGGTTTGGAGCAATCCATCCATGTAGTCCCTGATTCCTTGGGCTCTCCTCCTCCTCCACTTTCACTCCCAGGGTAGTTTGGATTCTGGATACTCCCAGATCACCCCCAGAGGACCATTCATTTCTTGAAATGATGAGGGTGATCCAAGCCATTCAGGGATGGCGCATGGAAGGTTAAGACCCCCAGCGAAAGCATCTTGCATAGCATCTGCGCCTTCCCGGAGTGGATGCGATTGTGATCCAACCCCTGGTGGTCCCACATGATTACATATCCTCCATGGTGTGGCTACGACAGGCATCAGTTCCGGCCACTCCACGCAAGGCTGATCACCTCAGTCATGCCCCTGATGGTAAGGAGCACTTCACCTTTCAGCCTAAAGCTGACCCCTCCATCCTTGAGGGATCACAGGCCACGGGAGAAACCCCGGGTTCTAGGGACATGGATATGTTGTTCATCCACACTCATTGGCAGTATCCTTGCCGCTTTAAATCTTGCCGGAAGGTCTTCAAGCTTGCTCCTCCCACCCACCCGGGTGGTATAACTCTCGGCTCCGCCCCATGACGTCAGATCTTCCTTACCGCTTGGAAGCTCAGGTTCCCTCCTTAACGCTCTGCGTTTGCGACTGGTTCCTATTTCTCCGTTTGCGGATTTAAAAATAATATTTTGCCAAAAGACTTTGATCTTGATCCCTCGCGGCTGCGATGGACAATCGACTCGGTTGGAGATGCCCATGCGGTCAGAAGATGTCTCGAGACGGATCCACACTCCACGTGTGTCTGCTTAGGCCTTGAGCACGACCGCGGGCTTGCGACCTGTACTTTCATCTTTCTCGGCCTCACGTCCTCGAGGGCCGTGCTGCCCGATTGCAGCTGGGCCGTCCGAGCGTTTCCCTCCGGTGAAGTCCAAGGAGGCCCGGTTGGCGGTGTCAGGCGTGTTCGGCCGGATCAGCTTTCGGCGGATGGGTAGCCCTCGAAGAGAGGGCGGTGCGGGCGTATCTTCCTCGCATTTATCCCGCTCTCTCTGGGTTCTTCCTACACGCTTCCTTTAAGGAGCTTTGTCTGTCCCTCTCCACTAAAGGAGAAGGGCCTGCGTCTGCTGGACCTTTTCTCGGTCCAAAAGAGGACAAGGGTAAGAATCCCTCCGTCGGCGCTCTTGGGAGGCGGGAAAGGTCCCTCCCGGGCCGTCGACCGTCGACTGGAGTCGACGCTCGGCTTGCCCACTGGCCTCACGGTGTCCCCGTCAGGTCAGTTGACCGAGACTCCCACTGATGAAGTCGAGATTTTCTCGACCCATTGGACGGGCTGTCGCCTTTAGCAGCCGAATTCCCTCCGGTTCCCCGGGAGGAGTTGAGATCCGTGGGCTCGCCTGTGCCTCCGGTTCCGGAGCCCTCGGATGGACCTTCCGAGCGAAGAGTGCGGTTCTGGCGACACCTCCTGTCACCGACCCGGAAATTCAGGGACTCTCGGTCTCGGTCTCGGACCTCTTCGCGGTCCAGCCGTTCCCACCGTCATAGGCGGTCTCGGTCTCGGCACCGCGGTAAGCGGCGTCGCCGCTCGTCCTCGTCCTCCTCCTCGGATGAGGGGAGGCTTTGCCGTAAATTACGTCGACGGTACGAGGACCTTATGTTGCAACAGCTCCTCCTGGCCGGGAATAAGCCGACTCCGGCGCCTTCCCCGGCCATTAAGTGGCTGTCACCGGAAGGGCCGACACAACCCCTCGACTTGTCGAGGCCTACACCCAGGCGGTTGTTCGGCCAAAACCAGCTGCTCCACCGATTCCGGTGGAACCTCCGCCTCCACAGCCACCAATGGGGCTCCGACCAAGGATTCTCGGTCGAGCTAAGGGTTTACCCCATCGGCTGTCAGTTACCCTCACTCCGACCGACTCGCAGGTGAAGGGTGGCTCAGGCCAGAGGCAGCTCTTGAGGACTCTTCCGAGTCCAAGGCGATTCCTCCTTCTTCTCCAAGCGACTGGACCTGGAGTCTTCAGGAGGTCAGCCAATGGACGATAGCCGTCGTCCTTCCTGGGACTGCTTCGGCTCATCTCGGAGTCTACGGGATGGAGCTCGAACCCGTTCAAAGCGGGCCAGGTATCCCCTCACGGATTCTGGACCAGGGATTCTCCGGCGGAGGCCTTTCCGGTGGCGAGGCCATAGTGGGTCCGCACTGGAACTTTGGCAGCGCCCTGCTTCCTGCCCTGCGCCTTGAGCCAGGATGGCCAGGAAGTATCACGGTCCCTACCGGTTCCTTGTCCGGTTTTCGGAACACCCTCTGCTGGGGTTGGTTGCCGACAGCGTTTTCGGTAGCGTAGCGCCAGGGATGTGGACAAACCTCCTGACAAGGAGTCCAAGAAATTGGACTATGTCGGGCGAAAAGTCTCGCTGCGTCCTCTCTCGTCTTCGTCAGGCCAGTCGGCCGTCCTCATGGCACATTTTTTCCATGCCCTGTTGGGCTCCCTGGATGAGGTCATCCCTCATCTTCCCGCTCGATCTGCAGACTACGGTTGAGCAGGTGCGGGACCAGGGCAGGGCAGTGGCCAAACAGCAGCTCCAGACTGCTTTGGATGTAGGGACTCATGTGCCAGATCGGTGGGCGGCCGCAGTGGCTATGCGTCGGCGGGCTTGGCTGAGGATATCCACCTTTACTTCGGATACCCAGCACAAGTTGGCGGATGTTCCCTTTTTGGGGACTGACCTCTTCGGCCCTGGGGTGGAAGGTCACCTGCAGAGGATCGAGAAGTCCAATGCCACCTTGGACTCGGTCTCTTCCGCTCAGAAGGACAAAGGCCGCAAACCACAGCCTAAGCCCTTTCGTCCTTCTGTGCCCCCGGCGCGCCCTGCCCAGCAGCGTCAGGGCCAGCAGGCTCGGCCTTGGCATCCCAAACCCAAGCCGCCGGCTTCCTCTAACAGGAGGCAGGGAGGAAAGGGCCCAGGGGTCCCTCGGCCGGTCCCTCCTCCAAGCCTGCCCAGTGCGGGCTGAGGGGTGTCGCCCCATCCCGTCACCTTACCTAGGTCCCCCGTAGAGAGGCAGCTCCGGCACTTCCGTTCCGCTTGGTCCGCTGTTACCACGGACAGGTGGGTCTTGGAGGTGGTGGGAAGAGGCCTGCCTCTGGGATTCGAGCAGGCACCACCCTTCAGAGCCGTCGCCCCTCGGGGGGCTTCGGGATCCCCAGCCTCACTGGCGGCTCGTCGAGCCGACATCACTCTCCTCCTCCAGAAGGAGGTGGTAAGAGAGGTGGTGGACCCTCCTTCAGACCCAGGGTTTGTGTCCAGGTACTTCCTGGTTCCGAAACGGACGGGGGGCTGGCGCCCCATTCTCGACCTACACGACCTAAACAAGTTCCTAAGGTCTCGAACCTTCAGGATGGTCACTCTGGCTCAGATTATACCATCCTTGGAGCGGCGTGTGGTTCTGCTCTCTGGACTTGCAGGGCGTTTTTCACGTCCCTATCCGTCCGTCTCACCAGAGTCCCTTCGCTTCGGCGGAAGGATCCCTCTTGAGTTCAAGCCATGCCCTTGACTTGTCTCCAGCTCCCAGGGTCTTCACCAAATGCATGGCAGTGGTGACAGCATTCCTCTAGGCGCCGAGGGGTCCGGGTGTACCCTTACCTGGACGACTGGCTGATAGCAGCTCCCTCCAGGAAGGAGGCGGAGTGGTCAGAGATCTGGCCCTCCAGGTCTGCTCTCAACTGGGCCTCCTTATCAAGCGAGGCCAAGTCGGACTCGAGCGAAGCAGGTGATTTTATTCATCGGGCGCAGCTCGACTCTCTTGAGCCAGGCGCGGCTCCCCGGACAGGGCGAGGTTCTTTCCTCCTTTGCCCGATCATTTCTGGTTGGGCAGTGCGCCTGCCGGGACTTCCTGCGCCTCCTGGGTCTCATGGCGGCCTGTACCAGCGTGGTCCGTTGGGCCCGCTGGAACATGCGTCCCCTTCAGTGGGGACTGGCCAGCCAGTGGTCACAACGCTGCGATCCCTTGGACCAGCTTGTGTCGGTGACACAGGGGATGTGGAACGCTCTCCAGTGGTGGACCGTTCCAGATCATTTGCAGGAGGGCATCCGTTCGTCCGCCCGAGCCGTCGTCTCTGTCGACCGATGCCTCTCTGATGGGTTGGGGTGCCCATCTGGGGAACACCGGGCTCATGGCCTCTGGTCCCCTGGGAGTCCATGCCACATCAACCTGCTGGAGCTCCGCGGTCCGCCTAGCTCTCACCGCCTTTGCTCCGTTCCTCCGGGTCAAGTGGTCCGAGTCCAGACGGACAATACCACGACCATGTACTATCTAAACCGCCAGGGCGGGACGCGCTCCATGCTTCTATGCAAGGAAGCTCTCCATTTGGTCACTCGTGCGCAGCCTGGAGGCGGACCTCCTAGCCATTCACGTGGCAGGAGCCTCCAACACCCTGGCCGATGCCCTGAGCCGGATAGGGGCTGCATCCCACGAGTGGTCTCTCCTGCCGGAGGTAGTACAGCATCTGTTCTCCCATTGGGGCACACCTCAGGTGGACCTGTTTGCCTCCATGGAGGAAGCGAGCTGAGTCTGTTCCATGCCCGCCCCCCTCAGCAGGGCTCGCTGCAGGGGGATGCCTTCTCGAGGCAGTGGACCCCGGGCCTCTTTTACGCCTTTCCCCCATTTCCCTTGATCCACAAGGTGCTTCTCAAGGCGAGGAGGGACAAGGCGCAGGTGATTCTGATAGCCCCAGACTGGCCTCGCCAGTTCTGGTACTCAGATCTCCTCAGTCTCAGCTCCAGGACTCCGCGGCAGCTTCCAGCTCGCCCGGACCTGCTCTCAGTCAATCAGGGGAAGGTGTTCCATCCGGACCTTCAATCCCTGCACCTGGACGGCTGGTTCCTGGCGGCTAGAGTTCCAGGCTTTGGGTCTTTCCGACGAGGTCCTCAATGTAGTTGAGGCGTCCCGTAAGGAGTCGACCAGAAAATGCTATGCCTTCAAATGGAAAAGGTTTTCCATTTGGTGTCAGGGCAAGGGCTTGGACCCTTCCTCCTGTTCCTTGGCAAGCATCTTGGACTATTTATGGTCCCTTTCTAGTCAAGGGCTTAGGTCGACGACCCTAAGGGTGCACCTGGCAGCCATCTCTGCTTACCGGGCGCGGGCCGGGAAGCAGTCGGTGGCGCAGGAGAAGGTGGTCTGGCGCTTTTTCAAAGGCCTTGATCACATTTCCCCTCCAGTGCGGGAACCCCCACCTCCGTGGGATCTACTGCTGGTACTGGCAAAGCTCATGGGCAAGCTATTCGAACCTATGCACAGGTGTGCTCTCTCTCACCTGTCGTGGAAGACCGCCTTCTTGGTGGCTATCACGTCAGCCAGAAGGATGGGAGAGCTCCAGGCGCTTTCCATCGAGTCTCCTTACCTGGTCTTCCACAGGGACAAGGTTGTCCTGCGCCCCCACCCGAAATTCCTTCCGAAGGTGGTGTCGGAGTTTCACCTTAACCAGGTGTTGACTCTGCCGGTGTTCTACCCCAATCACACCTCGGAGGCCGAATATAGGCTCCATACTCTGGATCCTAGAAGGGCGCTCGCTTATTATAAGGAGCGCACGGCTGAAATTCGGGGAGAGGTTCGCCAGCTGTTTGTCACCTACGCTGAAGCCGCATCTGGCAGACCTGCAGCCAAGCGTACGATAAGCAGGTGGGTAACCTCCTGCATAGATCTCTGCTATAAGTTAGCGGGCATGGAGCCTCCCAGAGGGATAAGGCTCATTCTACCGCCATACTGCTGCAGCAGTGGCTGCTTCCAGGGGCGTCCCTATCCGAAATCTGCAGGGCTGCTACCTGGAAGTCAGCAAACACCTTCATTACCCACTACCACATCGACCTTGAGTCACGCCGGGATGCTGGTTTTGGGGCCTCGGTTCTCAGTCTCTCTTTCCCAAGTAAGTATATGGGGTGTGCGTCTTGCCTCCCTCCTCCCGGAGAACTGCTAGGAGTCTGCCAATGAGTGTGGATGAACAACATATCCATGTCCCTAGAAATACAGGTTACTCACCTGTAACAGGAGTTCTAGGAATGGTATATGTTGTTCATCCACACACTCCACCGACCTCTCTGCTCGGGACGCACAACCTGAGCTTCCAGCGGGCCAGATCTGGCGTCATGGGGCGGAGCCGAGAGTTATACCACCCGGGTGGGTGGGAGGAGCAAGCTTGAAGACCTTCCGGCAAGATTTAAAGCGGCAAGGATACTGCCAATGAGTGTGGATGAACAACATATACCATTCCTAGAACTCCTGTTACAGGTGAGTAACCTGTATTTCTCGGGACTATCCACCAGATCGGGAGTTGAAAGTTCTGGACTCCTTGGGCCATAAGGCCTATTACTCCTCTGCCTTAGCCTGGAGGGCTCAAAACTATATGGCCCACATTCTTGTGCATCAGCAGTCTATTTTGGGTCAGATCAGAGATTTGCTGTGTTCCACGGTGGATTCTCCTACCCGGTCTGAATTGGAGCACCTCCTTACCTCTGCATCTGACGTGGGGTTCTATGCTCTCAGAGCCTCATACGATACAGTAGACGGACCACCTGGAGTACTGTTTCCGCCATATGCCTCAGACACTATGATTGGCTTCGTCTGATGGACCTTAATGCTGCAACCCAGGCATCTATTTTAGATGCCCCTTTTTGAGGCCCCACATTGTTCAGGGAAGAAGTCCAGGCTTTCATGGCCTCTCTTCAGCACTCTGGAGTCCCTCTTAGATCTGTAACTCATGGGTACCAGCGCGGTTCAAGCATACAAACTGCCAACATCCCCAGACATCCGGATCTGTGGGGCAAGCGTAAGACCCCGTCGTTGGCTGCAGCTTCCGCTGGTGCCTCAACCGTGAAGACCCATGGGGCATTAGATACCCCGGTGTCGACGCCAATCATGTTGCCCTGATTTCAGGGGCTTCTGCCTTCCTCTCCGCCTTTGGTCTTTTTAGAGGTTCAGGAAGAGGGAGGTGCCTTTTGGTAAGGGGGGGGAGGTGTCTTTGGGTAAGGGGAGGGGCCCCCTCCACCCTCAGACACTTTCAGACGTTTGTTTCTGCAGGGTTCCTCCTTTCCACAAGCTCCTCCAAGTGGGCGTAGGAGTAAAATAGACTTCCCTTGGTTCCACCTCCCCCTGCAGAGATCTAGGTTGTTTCCTAGAGCCTTCTGACTTGTTTTTTTTCTTCTACCCCCTTTTCCTTGAGCCAGGGGTCCCATTTTCATTTAAGGGGCTGACTCTGTGTCTCTTACCCCTGACCACCATCACGGGATGGGTTGGTCAAGGAGCGGTAATTCCCTTTCCCTAGGCCTATGGTATGGAGAATTTCTCCCCTTCTTATAATAAGGCGAGGGCTGGCATCGGTTACCCCTTGGGTTTGACGCTGGAGGCCCAGTCATCGGTCCCTGGTTTCCTAGGGTACCAGGGCCTTACTGGGCGTCAGTCAGTCCCCGACAGTTCGGATGGGTTTGGCCATTTGCTGGTGCATGGTCCTGGTGGCCTTGGGCCTTCGATGGGACCTTGCCCTTTTCGGGCCATATGCGTCTCCAACTTCCAACACAATCTTGGATTGTTTCCCTTTTTCCAACAGTGGCCAGGGAACACGGGGACTGGCTGGCTGGCTACGTTCTTCCTCCTCCGGACAACCCCTTCCCTCATGGGGCCCTCTGTTCTGGGGTCGGGATCCCTCATGGGGCTCGACAATTGTAAGCAGTTGGCAGTTCTCACGCCACCTTTTGCAGTTTCGGTCCAATGTTAAACTGTTGCCTTGCGCACCTTAACAGTTGCTGGATATTTCTGACATCGCGGCGGACATCCTGTTTTCCAGTGTTTGGACAGACCTCGGTATCCCCAAGATCTCCTGTAGCAGTCTACGGTTCTGTTCATGAAGTGGGTCCGGGAGTGTCCTACCCCCTTTTCTTTCTTGCCTTCTTAGTGGGAGAGGATCTTGTTCTCTCCTTGGCCTCTCTGCTCTACTGCGTGTTAGGTGCTAGTTCCAAAATGGTTGGAAGGCTCAACCTTATCTATTTTTGTAGGAGTCCTTCCTTTTGCCCCACGAGATCCGTGAGATGGTACAGACGGCACTCCTGGTTCGGTCAGGTAGCAGGTTCCGCCGGGTAAGTGGGACCCCGCCTCCTTTCCGGGGACAGTGATCCCCTACCCCCTACCCTGGGCCGACAGCCAATCTCCTGTCTCCTCTTGGTTTTTCCTTCCTGCCAGGCACCCTTCGGTCCGGCGACGGGTTTAAAATCCCTAATTTCTTTTCCCTTTGAGCAGGGAGAGAGGTGGGAGAATGGAGGGTTCCACACGGGGTAGGCCTCTCCCTCGCAAGGGACACCTTCCCTCTAGACAATTTTCTTTCTTGTCTAGAGGTTCCACGCCACCTCTCGGGTGTTGGCATCCCCTTGGTCTTTTGGGGATTTTTAGGTCAGACGCATTTGTCCTGACCGACTTCTGGACCTCCCTACCCCTGCTCTTGTCTCAGGCAAACTGGGGATGTAATGGTCATTGACTGGCTCATTTTGGGTGGGTTCTCCCCTTTTCCTGTCCTGCATTGTCACACTCCTAAGGAGCTTTTTCTCAGTTTGCTTCAGTGTCTTCTTGGTAAGTCACCGTGGCTGCTGAGTGTGGTTTTTAGGGTCCATGCCCCTTTCCTCCTGTCTCTCTCTAGGTTTTGGGCTTGGGTACTCTTGTCAGATCCACAGCTGGGAGGGATCCCCTTTGATCCTTGACCTCTGGTCTTTATTTTTCATAGGGTTCCCCTCTGTAACCACAAGGGAAATCCTGTTATGGACTCTTCTGTCTATGACTTTTTCCTTTCTTTTGGCCCTTTTGAAGGGGACTAATGGCAGCCCCTGTCGTCTGCCTTCTTTTCTTCTCCAGACCCAGGTCAGGCCAGGCTGGAGAGTGACTTATTTGACTCCGGGTCACCCGTTTATTCTTTAGGATCTCACAGGTCATGGGCTCCTTTTCTGACGGGACTCCGATATATATTCTGACTTTGCTGTCCTTCTGCCCTGGGGGAGTCGCTCTTTTTGGGAATGCTCTTTGCATGCACATTGTGTGTCTTTTTGCCGCCAGTCTCCTGTTGGAGGTCAGCTTTAGGGTTGAGGTTGTCTTTCTTCGTCTTCTACTTCCGGATGTTTTCCTTCCAGTACTGCTTGGGACTCTGTCCTAACAGTGTTGCCTACTGCAAGAGCCCCTTCAAAGTAAGGTACTACAGTTACATAAAAATTTACCACAACAGTAGATCTTTGAGAGGAGCTCTTGCAGTAGGCACTGCTTTCCCTCCCTCTATCTCCCTGCTCTCTTTCTATCTCGGCCAGTTTAGGCCTCAGGAGTCCTCCATTATCTCCTGTCAGACCTTGTTCCAGGGTCTCTGGTGGGGTCGGGGGAACTGAGGTGGGTGTTGGGGGCCACCCCTTTTAAACCAGAATGGACGTCAACATACCGACATCAGGGGGCGGTCCCCGTTTGGTACTGCTATCTAGAATTTTTTCCATGTGATCCTGGCAGCTTGGTCCTAACAGTGTTGCCTACTGCAAGAGCACCTCTCGAAGATCTGCTGTTATGGTAAGTTTTTACGTAACTGTGCTTTCTAGGAGTGCTGTGTAGTTCACATCCACACCACTCACCTGGTCTTCCCTGAAAAATGGCACACCGGATCCCTGCTTCCAGTGTGCAGGATCTGAAGTCATGGGGTGAAACTGGGGGATATACCACCAAGGTGGTGGGAGGAGCTTAGCTTAAAGTGTCAGTGGCTCAGTAGGTAGCACACTCGCCTCTGAGGCCGGGAGATCAGAGGCCTGTGGGTTCAGTTCCCACATCTGGCACTTGGGTTAATATCCCAATACTGACACTGTAGTGCAGCATGAGAGGGGTGCTGCACTTCTGAGGTGCCGTCTTTCGGATGAGACGTTAAACCGAGGTCCCATTTGCCTGGATTGGTGGTAGTTCAGGTGGATGTTAAAGATCCCATGGCACTTATCGAAAAGAGTAGGGGAATTTCCCCGGTGTCCTGGCCAAATTTCCCTCATTCACTAAAAATACCACCAACAGCTTAATCTGGTTCAAGGTCAGTTGGCATTCATCTGTATCCCCCTCCCCCGGGTCGTGCCTGAAAATAGGCAGGATTTGTCTAGTGCACTTACCTGGTCAACAAAAACTAAATAATAAATAATAAAAGATCTTTCGATGAATCATTATTGCTAGTGTATGGATGTGAACGATATACCACTCCTAGAACTATGGTTACAGGTGAATAACATCTCTTTTATTACTAACCATGAGCTTGGTGTTTTAATTTCCTTTACAAAGTCCTTCCTGAAACCCATTGTTTCTTTCTGCTGCAGGTTGTAATCTGAAGATCTTCAATAATCAGGAATTTGCAACGCTTCTTGCTCAGTCTGTAAACCAGGGATTTGAAGCAGTTTACCAGTTAACCAGGATGTGCACCATTAGAATGAGCTTTGTGAAAGGCTGGGGTGCAGAATACAGGTGTGTAATGTAAGACGTCTTAGAGTTTGTAGGAAGTAGTTTTTATTATGTTGCATGTTCTCTAGTTTTCCTTTCCGGTTAGTCATGTATTCAGATATACTTTTACTGTTATTTGATAACATAACCTGTGTTTTTACAGCTTTCAAATCTATAATGTTTCCCTCTCAGCATGTCATATTTTTAAGATATTCTGTGACATCAGTCGTGCCATTCTGTGCCTTTCATTTGGATGGTCAGGAATGATGTAAGTGGTGTCCTAGGATTGCCAGGCAGAATGAAAAAAGGGAGGGGGGAGCTGTAGCTGCTGTGATTCCAGGTAAATGAAAGTAATAAAAAATTGAATGCAATAAAAAAGGCAAAACTTGTCAGAATCTAGGATAGACACAAAAAAGGGAAATGAGGCATCGAAAGGTATAGAAAGTGTTCCTATCACATTTAAAGAGCAGCTCACGCCTTTGGGAAAATTTTGAAAAATATAATGTTGGACACAATTCAACTTGTATTTCATATATTTTTATTTATATAATAGGGGTGAGTGATAAATGAGTGAGATAAAATGTGGTGTTCTCACCGGAGTGAGATAAATGCTGCTGTCGACAGCACAGTGAAAATAAATGACATTTATCACACCCATGCAAACCGCAACTTTTGCAGCAATAGGGGACCCTACTGTATAAATCAGATACATGATGTGCACTCGTGTGATATGGAAAATATTTTTACTCCTACACAGTGACCTCTGGATACTCACTCGTGGCTTCACCACTCGTGAATATCCAGAGGTCCCTCTAGAGGAGTGAAAATATTTTCCATATCACACTCGTGGCCATCATGTATCCCCTATATATTTCTCTTCTCAGTTATTTATTAATGATGAAATTCCCACAAAAACAAGGTCTTTATCCCTCAGAGTTCATCTGCCTTTATAAATTACTCCCTACTTGAAACCGTAATGCTCTGTTGTGACATCAGTCTGTTGCCATGAGTATAACTGTGATGTCACAAGCAGGGTATTATGACATCAGGTTGGGAAGAAGCAATAGGAGCTGATGGACCCTCAAGAAACAACTATCCAGTTTTCATGCATATGACCCCAGTAATAAATAATGGGGATAAGAAATATAAGCTGCTTTGTGGCCAAGTATTATGTTTTTCAAAGTTCTTCTCAAGGCGTCAGTAGCTCTTTAAGAACACTTTATTATAACTTTATATATTGGAGAGGAGTGACAGATTCTGATACAGCTGTCCATACATTTTGTAATTCAGTAAGCTGTTTAGCCTTATAATTGGATTCAGTGTGATCAGAAATCAGATTATTTACACATCTAGTTGTGAGAAATGTGGTCTTCAGATCCAACGGCATTGTAACTAACTTTGGCCAGGTAGGCCTTCTACATTCTGATAAGTGCTTATACCCAGAGATTGAAAGTAACAGTAACTTGATAGCTTATGGGTACCAAATCATTGTTTTGGCTACTACGATGTCAGATATGAAGCACTTATTTTACCATTAGAATAACAACATTGATTGCCAAGTGAGAAATTAGGTATTAGAACCATTGAATTTATTTAGCTGTGTGGATTCATCTGTAGAACCACACAGTATCTACCATGCAGGACCACTCCACAGAACATCTCTTCATAATGACTTGTCACATGTACTCACACCATTGAAATACTGCCTTCTCTTTTTGCCAAATTCTTCTGTTGGACCTGTTTGGTTAAAGCTTTATTTCTAACAATGAGGATACAGTGCACTGACCACACTGACAATCTGCTGGGTGTAGCTTAGTCATGGGAAGTCTTCTAGCTTTGCTGCTCCCATCACCTGTGGTGTTTGTCCTCCGGATTCTCCACGTCAGCGTTAGAACTTTTTATGTTGAGGCGCGGGCGCCTTACTTGAACCCACGCCGGCAACCCGGGTTCAGGAACGGACTCGGGTCGCCAGGGTCTGGCAGGGGTGGGAGAGGATTGAGCGTCCGTAGGGACTGCTCTTCTCTCCCGGGGGTGGATTGGGGAGTCATTGGTCAGCAGCGGCCCCTGGTGGTGACCAGGAGCACTGCGCGATGGCGAAGGAGGGATGTACATAGAGAAGCATAAAAAGACGTTCCACGTCACGCCGGATGCTGGCTGCTTGGCTTTCCGAGCCCGTCAGTGCCTCCGCAGCCTTCCGCCTCAGCAGCGTCTCCCTGGGCGAAGATGATGTGCTGGTTTGCATCCCCCTGGCTGGTGCTTTCCCCCTCTGAGGAGGGGAACCGTCCGCGAAGGATACGCGGGTACCGGGGAGATGGCTGTTATGTGAGGCGGAGGCTCGGGGGGGCAGGACGGGTCGGTAGAAGCCTTGGCTCGCCGGAAGGAGAGGTTGGCGTGGATGCAAGTGGGGAGAAAATAAATACAAAAAAAAGAACTTATTTTGTACTTTAAGGGACAGGTCTCCTTTGCAGCTCTACAGCATTAAAATTCCACTTTTCAAAGTTCTACATCTTGGGGAATTTTCGATGTTTGCAATTTTCTTTTGTTTCAAAATGTTTCTTGTCTTCTGGTTCCCACTTCTCTGATTGCAGGCTGAACAACCTGAAACTCAGTTTCATTCGGTATGTTCAGTGTAGGCAGAAAATGTTGGCTACAGACCCACACAACACATGCCTCTATAGCTTGGGGGCGTACCACAACATCAGAGGGTTTTAGGTAATACATACGTATATATAATTACAATATATCTTTAAAAGTATATTCCCAAACGGTTACTTCAGTAACCATGGGGTAGAGAGATAAAAAAAATTAAAAAAAACTACAGCAAAGACTAAGCAGCGCTAACCATATTCTTTCTCGCACTTATAATATTCATTGCTGTAGTATGAGTTTACAGACATTACAGAGCAACTTTAGTATTCATCCCATCAGCTACAGTGTCAACTAATCTGCAGCTTACCAAATCCTTGTTTGCCCTTACAATGTATATTGCCCAGAGTATCAGTAAAATCACTTACTTACTAGTTCTAAGTAGTAGGAATTTTACATATATCACCAGGCCATAACAAAGAGTAAAGAGATGATACTTTTAACGGGTTTTAAAGATGTCTACTGAAGGGGCTCCTGTAACATCCAGGGGTTGTGCATTTCAAAATACTGGGGCAGCAATCTCGAAAGCTGGGTCCACTGAAGACCTAAGAAGTGATCTATACTTCATACTTGGATTGGATAGATGTACAGAAGGTTTTGACCCATATTAGTGTTTCTCCAGCATGCTGGTAATTAACACCACTTATTCAGTAAGAATCTAAACTGTTTTTAAAGGATTCGTGGTTGCTAGCATTCACAGTGTGATTTGGTAATGAATTCCATAATGGAATGATCCTTTGTGTGTAAAAGAAACATCTGGGGGATATATAAGTGAAAGTTGGCGTATATGACTTCTCAAATTACAGCTTCTGTTAAATGTCATATCCATGTCAGTCATTAAATTAATATCTCTATGTATTTTATACATAAATAATAAGTTGCCCCTTACTCTTCTTAACTCCAGTGGATACGTATTTAAGTCGAGTAATCCCTGGTCATAACTTTTATCATTCATTCCATCAATCATTTTCGTAACCCTTCTGTGAATCCCCTCCAATCTGTTCATGTCCCTTTTCAAGTATGGATTCCATAAAGGTGAACAGTAATCAAGGTGCAGCCTGACATAAGATCTGTACAAGGGGATGATGGAGTCTCTATTTCTTGTAACAAAGGCCTTTTTGATAAATTCAGTTATATTTATTTATTTTGTTTATTTGTTGAAGATCAGTTTTACAACCTTTGAGTCAAAGACTCGTTTACAAAGGTACTTCGTCAAAAAAGGTGGGGGAGACGACACATAGAGTGGTGTTAGGACAGGGATGACAGACAGGTTAGATACATAAAATATACATTTGGAGAGTGCAGACAGCGAGCTGTACTGGAGCAACTTGCTTTATTTATTAATTATCCGCAGTGTTTCCCAAATAAGTCTGATGTTATAATTATTCCAAGATCTTTTTCGCTAGTAACTGACTTGAGGATTTTCCCATTGAAAGTGTATTGATGTTTTATGTTGTAATCTCCCAACAAGTGCATAATTACACATTTATCTGTATTGTAAGTCATGTTATTTCTATGTGCCCAGTTTTCTAACAATTTTAAATCATTTTCTAAATTATTTATATTTTCAGAAGTTGTTGTATTGGCTGCTTTGTATAGTCTACAAATTTTATTGCAAAATTACTTAAATTAGATGTCATATCTGAAATAAAGATGTAAAACAGTACTGGTCCCAGTACTGAACCCTGGGGCACACCACTCGTGACCAGACCTATTTCTGAATAATGACCCCTAATGCAGACTTTTTGGGTATGGCATCTTAGCCAATTGGCAACCCAATTTACCAGGGTGCCATTTATCCCAAGTTTGTACATCTTGTCTATCAAAGTGGAATGGGGTATCTTATCGAAAGCTTTACAGAAGTCCAGCTGGTATTTTGCTTACTTTTTCGTAAAATACTAAGTTACTTGTAAGACAGGACCTATGTTTTTTGAACCCATGTTGTGTATTGTCTATTAATTTTTTGGTTGCCATGTCTTCTTCTAACTTAGTTTTGAATAGAGATTCGAATATTTTACCCAAAATGCTAGTCAGACTTATTGGTCTATAATTTTTTAGTAGGCGTCGATTTCCTTTTTTTGTAAAGTGGAATGGCTGTTGCTATTTTCCTATCATTTGGGATGTCACCTGAATATAGGTAGGGAAAGACTGAATATTTTATATAATGGGGTGGTCAGCCATTGGGAAAGTTCCTTAATTATTTTAGGATGGAGTTTATCGGGTCCGGGTGACTTATTTATATTTATCTTGTCTAGTTGCTTCTTAATATCTTGTTTAGTTATTTCAGTCAGTGTCTGATTTATTTGGGTTTATTAGTATATTTGGATTTTGGGAATTTGATTTGTTAAATACTGAACAGAAATATATATTTAGGGAGGGAGCGATCTTAGACCTGGTACTCTCGTATGGAGATGGAGAGAGGATCACAGATGTAGAAGTGGGTAGCCATCTGGGAACTAGTGACCATCGAACAGTATGGTTCACGATTAACACAGCAGTAGAGTCAAGCCATGCAAAGGCAAAGGTCCTGGACTTTAGGAGGACTGACTTTGCCAAAGTGGGTGAGTGCCTAAGGAATGTACTAGCAAGTGGGCAGGAAAGAGGGTTGGAAGAATAATGGTGAATAAACAAAACTGCCATCACCAAGGCAACAAGCCTTTGTGTGAAGCAAATAAACAAAACGATATAAAAAACACTATGGTTCTCAAAGGAGGTGGCAGGGAAGGTTAGGGAGAAAAAGATAGCATTCAGGAAGTACAAGGGATCACAGAATGAGCAGGACAGAGAACTGTATCCGTTGAAGCAGGGAAGGCAGTCAGAACAGCAAAGGCCCAAACCGAAGAAAGGATAGCCAGCTCAGTTAAGAAGGGGGATAAAACCTTTTATAGGTACATCAAGGAGCGAAGGAAGACCACGGGAGAGATAGTGAGGCTTAATAAAGGGAAGGGGGGTGGGCAGAGGGTGATTGAAAAGGCAGAGATACTAAAATATTTTTGCTCAGTGAAGGAAGGGGAGGTACTTAAACCAAACAGAAACACTCTGGGTAGGGGGGTTGATACCAGCCCATTCACTGAAGAAAGAGTTCTAAAAGAACTCTTAAAACTGAAGGTGGACAAAGCAATGGGGACTGATGGGATTCATCCCAGAATTCTAAAAGAACTAAGGATAGAACTAGTGACACCACTGACTACCCTCTTTAACAAATCATGGGAGGATGGGGTGGTACCTGAGGACTAGAGGAGGACAGATGTGATTCTGCTTCATAAAAGTGGAAGCAGGGTAGAGGCAAGAAACTACAGACCTGTTAGTTTGACGTCAGTGATAGGGAAAATGAAGAAATCACTTCTGAATGAGATAATTGTTGAGTACCTAAAGGCCAGAGGGTCACAGAATCCAAGGCAGCATGGATTTACAGCAAGTAGGTCATGTCAGACGAATCTAATAGATTTCTTTGACTAGGTGACCAAAGTAGTAGATCAGGGAGTGGTTGTGGACATGGCCTACCTAGACTTTAGCAAGGCATTTGACACAGTCCCTCACAAAAGATTACTATACAAGTTAGCCCACCAGGGAGTGGGTCCCAAGATGGTAGCCTGGGTAAAAAAGTTGGCTAGTGAACAGGACACAGAGGGTAATAGTAAACTGAGTCCACGCTGAAGAAAGGGGGGTTACTAGTGGGGTACCCCAGGGTTCAGTTCTAGGACCGTTCCTCTTCAGTGTCTTTATAAGTGACATTGCAGAGGGACTGGAAGGAAAAGTATGTCTGTTTGCAGATGACATAAAGATCTACAGCAGGGTTGATAAACAAGGTGGAGTGGAAAGGATGAGAGAAGAGACTTGGCAAGGTTGGAGGAATGATCAAATGTATGGCAGCTTAGATTCAATGCTAAGTGCAAAGTAATGCACCTGGGAAACAAAAACCCAGGGGAAGAATACACTATAGGTGGTGAGATACTAACAACAACAAAAATGGAAAGGGACCTGGGGGTAGTCATATCAGATGACCTAAAGGTGGGCAAGCAGTGTGAGAGGGCAGTAAGGAGGGCTGGGGGGATACTGGGATGTATAGGAAGAGGCATCACCAGTAGAAAACAGGAAGTTGTTATCCCTCTGTACAGACAGCTGGTGAGACCCCATCTGGAGTACTGCGTGCAGTTCTGGAGACCCAGGGCTCTCAGTAGGATTTTTTGTTGAAGAGTCCAGGACTTCTTGGGGGGAAAAAAAAAATGGGGGTCCAGACTGAAAATCTGGGAGTTCTTGTGAAATTTTTGGGGTCTCCATTGAAATGAATGGAACGAGTCTGGAAAGTGCATTTCAGTGTTTATTTATATACCCATGTTTTTGTTTTTTTTTATATTCCTGAATCATCATGTTGCTAATATAATGCCAAAAGTCTTTTTTTTTTTTTTTTTTTTCAGCAGACAGTGTTGTTTTGCATTCCTACAAGGTACCAGTAATGGCTAAGTAACCACAGCAGTAAACGATCACATAACAATAACCACATGTGACTGTTGATTGACTGTTGTTCATTCATTTGTTCAATGACTGTCACAAATTACAGTAAGAAAAATGTACTTCTAGGGACATGGATATGTTGTTCATCCACACTCATTGGCAGGTATCCTTGCCGCTTTAAATCTTGCCGGAAGGTCTTCAAGCTTGCTCCTCCCACCCACCCGGGTGGTATAACTCTCGGCTCCGCCCCATGACGCCAGATCTTCCTTACCGCTTGGAAGCTCAGGTTCCCTCCTTAACGCTCTGCGTTTGTGACTGGTTCCTATTCTCCGTTTGCGGATTTAAAATAAATTTTGCAAAAGACTTCAGTCTTCTATCCCTCGCGGCTGCGATGGACCATCGACTCCGTATTGGAGATGCCCATGCGGGCAGAAGATGTCTCGGACGGATCCACACTCCACGTGTGTCTACTGCTTAGGCCTTGAGCACGACCCGCAGGCTTGCGACCTGTGCTCATCTTTCTCGGCCTACGTCCTCGAAGACCGTGCTGCCCGATTGCAACCGGGCCGTCCCGAAGCGTTTCCTCGGTGAAGTCAAGGAGGCCGGTTGGCGGTGTCGCGGCGTCGGGCACCGGCGGATCGCTCTCGCCGGATGGTCGCCCTCGAGAGAGGCGGGCGGTCAGATCTTTCCTCGGCCGCCGCATTTATCCCGCCTCTCTGGGTTCTTCCTACACGGCTTATTTTAAGGAGTTTGTCTGTCCCTCTCCACTAAAGGAGAAGGGCTGTGTCTGCTGGACCTTATTCTCGGTCCAAAAAGAGGACAGGGTAAGTCCCTCCGTCGCGCTCTTGGGAGCGGAAGGTCCCTCTCCCGGGCCGTCAGCCGTCGGCCCGCTTCGTCGCATCGGCTTCGCCACTGGCCTCACGGTGTCCCCTGCCAGGTCAGTTGATCGAGACTCCTGACCAATGAAGTCGAGATTTTCTCGACCCATTGACGGGTTGTCGCCTTTAGCAGCCGAGATTCCTCTCTCCCGGTTCCCCGGGAGGAGTTGAGGATCCCGTGGGCTCGCCTATGCCTCCGGTTCCGGAGCCCTCGGATGGACCATCCGAGCCGAAGGGAGTGCCGGTTCCGGCCGACACCTCCCCGCACCGACCTAGGAAATTCCGGGACTCTCGGTCTCGGTCTCGGACCTCTTCGCGGTCCAGCCGATCCCACCGTCATAGGCGGTCTCGGTCTCGGCACCGCGGTAAGCGGCGTCGCTGCTCGTCCTCGTCCTCCTCCTCGGATGAGGGGAGGCTTCGGCGTAAATTACGTCGACGGTACGAGGACCTTATGTTGCAACAGCTCCTCCTGGCCGGGAATAAGCCGACCCCGTCGCCTTCCCCGGCCATTAAGTGGCTGTCACCGGAACGGCCGACACAACCCCTCGACTTATCCGAGGAGCCTATACCCAGGCCGGTTGTTCGGCCAAAACCAGCTGCTCCACCGATTCCGGTGGAACCTCCGCCTCCACAGCCACCAATTGGGGCTCCGACCAAGGATTCTCGGTCGGCTAAGGGTCTACCCCATCGGCTGTCAGTTACCCTCACTCCCGACCGACCTCGGCAGGTGAAGGGTGGCTCAGGCCAGAGGCAGCTCTTCGAGGATTCTTCCGAGTCCGAAGATGATTCCTCCTTTTCTCCAAGCGACTGGACTTGGAGTCTTCAGGAGGTCAGTCAATGGGCGATAGCCGTCGTCCTTCCTAGGACTGCTTGCTCATCTCGAGTCTACCGGGATGGAGCTCGAACCCGTTCCAAACGGGCAGGTATCCCCTCACGGAGATTCTGGACCGAGGGATTCTCCGACGGAGGCCTTTCCGGTGGCGAGGCCATAGTGGGTCCGGCACTGGAGCTTTGGCAGCGCCTCTGCTTCCTGCCCTGCGCCGGCCAGGATGGCCAGGAAGTATGCGGTCCCACCGGTTCCTTGTCCGTTTTTTGAACACCCTCTGCTGAGGGGTTGTTACCGACAGCTTTTCGGCGCTGCCGGCAACGCCAGGGATGTGGACAAACCTCCTGACAAGGAGTCCAAGAAATTGGACTATGTCGGGCGAAAGTCTACGCCGGCCTCTCTCGGCCTTCTCAGGCCAGTTGGCCGCCCTCATGGCACATTTTTCTCATGCCCTGTTGGGCTCCCTGGATGAGGTCATCCCTCATCTTCCCGCCGATCTGCAGACTACGGTTAAGCAGGTGCGGGACCAGGCAGGGCAGTGGCCAAACAGCAGCTCCAGACTGCTTTGGATATAGGGGACTCATGTGCCAGATCGGTGCGGCCGCAGTGGCTATGCTGTCAGGCTTGGCTGAGGATATCCACCTTTACCGGATACCCAGCACAAGTTGGCGGATGTTCCTTTGGGGACTGACCTCTTCGGCCCTGGGGTGGAAGGTCACCTGCAGAGGATCGAGAAGTCCAATGCCACCTTGGTCTCGGTCTCTTCCGCTCAGAAGGACAAAGGGCAAGAACCACAGCCTAAGCTCCTTTCGTCCTTCTGTGCCCCGCGCCCTGACCCAGCAACGCCAGGGCCAGCAGGCCCGGCCTTGGCATCCCAAACCCAAGCCAGCCCGGGCTCTCTAACAGGAGGCAAGGAGGAAAGGGCTCAGGAGGTCCCTCGGCCGGTCCCTCCTCCAAGCCTGCCCAGTGACGGGCTGAGGGGTGTCGCCCCATCCCCGCCACTCATTTCCCTGGGTCCCCTGGGGACGGCCGCACTTCCGCTCCGCCTGGTCCGCTGTTTCCACGCTCAGGTGGGTCTTGAGGTGGTGGGAAGAGGCCTGCCTCTGGAATTCGAGCAGGCACCACCCTTCAGAGCCGCCGCTCGGGGGCTTCGGGATCCCCAGCTCACTGGCGGCTCGTCGAGCCGACATCGCTCTCCTCCTCCAGAAGGAGGTGGTAAGAGAGGTGGTGGACCTCCTTCAGACCCAGGGTTTGTGTCCAGGTACTTCCTGGTTCCTGGAATCTGACGGGGCTGGCGCCCATTCTCGACCTACACGACCTAAACAAGTTCCTAAGGTCTCGAACCTTCAGGATGGTCACTCTGGCTCAGATAATACCATCCTTGGAACGCGGCGTGTGGTTCTGCTCTCTGGACTTGCAGGACGCGTTTTTTCACGTCCCTATCCATCCGTCTCACCAGAGATTCCTTCGCCTTCGAGCGGAAGGATCCCTCTTCGAGTTCCAAGCCATGCCCTTCGGCTTGTCTCCAGCTCCCAGGGTCTTCACCAAATGCATGGCTGTGGTGACAGCATTCCTGCGGCGCCGAGGGGTCCGGGTGTACCCTTACCTGGACGACTGGCTGATAGCAGCTCCCTCCAGGAAGGAGGCGGAGTGGTCCAGAGATCTGGCCCTCCAGGTCTGCTCTCAACTGGGCCTCCTTATCAACGAGGCCAAGTCGGAACTTCGAGCGAAGCAGGTGATTCTATTCATCTTGAGCCCTCGACTCTCTTCGAGCCAGAGCGCTGCCCGGCGGACAGGGCCGAGGTTCTTTCTCTTTGCCGATCATTTCTGGTTGGGCACTGCGCCTGCCCGGGACTTCCTGCGCCCCTGGGTCTCATGGCGGCCTGCACCAGCGTGGTCCGTTGGGCCCGGCTGGAACATGCGCCCTTCAGTGGGGACTGGCCAGCCAGTGGTCACAATGTTGCGATCCTTGACCAGCTTCAGTCGACAGACACAGGGATGTGGAACGCTCTCCAGTGGTGGACTGCTCAGATCATTTGCAGGAGGGCATCCGCTCGTCCGCCCGAGCCGACGGTCTCTCTGTCGACCGATGCCTCTCTGATGGGTTGGGGTGCCCATCTGGGGAACTGCAGGCTCATGGCCTCTGGTCCCAGGGGAGTCCCGATGCCACATCAACCTGCTGGAGCTCGGGCGGTCCGCCTAGCTCACCGCCTTTTGCTCCGCTCCTCCGGGGTCAAGTGGTCCGAGTCCAGACGGACAATACCACGACTATGTACTATCTAAACCGCCAGGCGGGGACGCTGCCCATGCTTCTATGCAAGGAAGCTCTCCGCATTTGGTCACTCGTAGCAGCCTGGAGGCGGATCTCCTAGCCATTCACGTGGCAGGAGCCTCCAACACCCTGGCCGATGCCCTGAGCCGGATAGGGCTGCATCCCACGAGTGGTCTCTCCTGCCGGAGGTAGTACAGCATCTGTTCTCCCTTTGGGGCACACCTCAGGTGGACCTGTTTGCCTCAGGAGAGCGAAGCTGAGTCTGTTCCATGCCCGCCCCCTCAGCAGGGGCTCGCTGCAGGGGATGCCTTCTCGAGGCAATGGACCCCGGCCTCTTTACGCCTTTTCCCCATTTCCTTGATCCACAAGGTGCTTCTCAGGCGAGGAGGGACAAGGCGCAGGTGATTCTGATAGCCCCGGACTGGCCTCGCCAGTTCTGGTACCCAGATCTCCTCAGTCTCAGCTCCAGGACTCGGCAGCTTCCAGCTCGCCTGACCTGCTCTCAGTCAATCAGGGAAGGTGTTCCATCCGGACCTTCAATCCCTGCACCTGGACGGCCTGGTTCCTGGCTGCCAGAGTTCCAGGCCTTGGGTCTTTCCGACGAGGTCCTCAATGTAGTTGGGCGTCCCGTGAGTCGACCAGAAAATGCTATGCCTTCAAATGGAAAAGGTTTTCCATTTGGTGTCAGGGCAAGGCTTGGACCCTTCCTCCTGTTCCTGGCAAGCATCTTGGACTATTTATGGTCCCTTTCTAGTCAAGGGCTTAGGTCGCGACCCTAAAGGTGCACCTGGCAGCCATCTCTGCTTACCGGCGCGGCGGGAAGCAGTCAGTGGCGCAGGAGAAGGTGGTCTGGCGCTTTTCAAAGGCCTTGATCACATTTCCTCCAGTCGGGAACCCCCACCTCCGTGGGATCTACTGCTGGTACTGGCAAAGCTCATGGGCAAGCCATTCGAACCTATGCACAGGTGTGCTCTCTCTCACCTGTCGTGGAAGACCGCCTTCTTGGTGGCTATCCGTCAGCCAGAAGGATGGGAGAGCTCCAGGCGCTCCATCGAGTCTCCTTACCTGGTCTTCCACAGGGACAGGTTGTCCTGCGCCCCAACCCGAAATTCCTTCCGAAGGTGGTGTCGGAGTTTCACCTTAACCAGGTGTTGACTCTGCCCGTGTTCTACCCCAATCACACCTCGGAGGCCGAATAGGCTCCATACTCTGGACCCTAGAAGGCGCTCGCTTATTATAAGGGCATCGGCTGAAATTGGGAGAGGTTCGCCAGCTGTTTGTCACCCTACGCTTGAAGCCGCATCTGGCAGACCTGCAGCCAAGCGGACGATAAGCAGGTGGGTAACCTCCTGCATAGATCTCTCTATAAGTTGGCGGGCATGGAGCCTCCCAGAGGATAAGAGCTCATTCTATCCGCCATACTGCTGCAACGGTGGCTGCTTCCAGGGACGCCCTATCCAGGAAATCTGCAGGGCTGCTACCTGGAAGTCAGCAAACACCTTCATTACCCATTACCACATCGACCTTGAGTCACGCCGGGATGCTGGTTTTGGGGCCTCGTTCTCAGTCTCTCTTTCCCAAGTAAGTATTGGGTGTGCGTCTTGCCTCCTCCTCCCGGAGAACTGCTAGGGTCTGCCAATGAGTGTGGATGAACAACATATCCATGTCCCTAGAAATACAGGTTACTCACCTGTAACAGGAGTTCTAGGAATGGTATATGTTGTTCATCCATCGACTCACCCGACCTCCCCGGCTTCGACACACAACCTGAGCTTCCAGCGGGCCAGATCTGGCGTCATGGGGCGGAGCCGAGAGTTATACCACCCGGGTGAGTGGGAGGAGCAAGCTTGAAGACCTTCCGGCAAGATTTAAAGCGGCAAGGATACCTGCCAATGAGTGTGGATGAACAACATATACCATTCCTAGAACTCCTGTTACAGGTGAGTAACCTGTATTTACAGATCTTCCCTTGTCAATCTTCACCATTCATTACTGCTTGGTGTAAGCTGGAGTGCGCACCCCATAGAGTCTCCCCGAGGAGTCGCACCGATGGCGCCGCCCCTGAGAGTGACGCATCACGTGATGTGCGAGGGTCGGCCGCTAGGCGTCGCAGAGCCTTCCTCCATCCCAGTTCTGTTTCTCCCGCCATTGAGGCTGTACCTGCTGCGCCTGTGAGAGTTTTTGGTACTGCGACATAGGCCTAGTTCGTCATCCGAAGTGACTCCTTCATCCCAGTTTGTTTTTTTCCTGTCGCCGTTGACTCCGGTAAGTCCGTTCCATTATTTTTCAATGGCGCCAGGAGCTTTGCTGTATTTTAGGTTATTTTCGCATAATGTCCGGTTCGGGAGCTAAGCGAAAGTCGAAAGCAGGCTGTGCCCCTACACGTCAGTACTCCTGTGGCCGGCATTTTTCCGTGATGGACCGGCATGAAGTCTGTCTTTGGTGCCTGGGACCTAACCATGACAAGGACAGATGCAGTGCCTGTTTCTCGATGGACCGCCGTTTTCTCAAAGTCCGCGCATTCAAAATCGGCAAGGTCCCGCCGACTTTTGGAGAACTGTGTCGCTTTCGGGCCTCCCAGGCCAGGTCTTTAGGCCCTTCCTCCAGGTCCCCCTCCCAGGCCTATACGGTCTGGAGAGGAGGAGGTCTCCTCGTCTTGCCAAGGAGGAGGCCTCTTTTGCAGTGTTGGGAATGCTGTGGCCCCTCCTGGGGCAGCGGTGGGACACCGCCTCAGCAGTTACCTCTTGGTGCAGGCTCCCCAGTGTGAGTGGCCCGATGACGCAGTAGTGGCGCGTAGCTTGCAGTGCCATTTTGCGCTCCACGGCGCCACGGACCTGGTTGACTCCGCTGGTGGCGCCACGTCAGGTACCGGCGCCGAGGGCGGTGCCAAGGACTCATCTGGAGCCATGGGCGAGTCGGGACCGGGTTCCGGCGTTGTTTCCGATGCGCCAATGCCAAAGGGCGCCGTGAGTGGCACCAGCGTCGTTCACGGCGCCGTTTCCCAGGAGACTCCTGGGGTGGCCAGTATTGAAGTCCTTGTAGTCTCCTCTTCCTCGGAAGCAGACGATTCAGACGTGGACCCGTCCTGGCTCCCCAATTCCTCGAGATCGGAGTAGTCTGTGGGACAAGGTGTCAAGCGGCCCAGCGTGCCCGAAGTTTGATGATGATTATTGTGATGGTGAAAGTCTAGATGTGCCTGTGGAACCGGACATCTCCCCAGACAGACCTTCAGGTGTATCCCCTCCTAGTCTTTCTGAGTCCCCTTCCCACTTTATGTTCTACAGAAAGGTGGCAGAGACCCTCCAACTTCCTATGGAAGAGGCAATGGAGGATCAGGAGGAGCCTGATTATGTAGAAATGATGGACATCCCAGAGTCCAGGAGACTGTCTGTTCCCCTCCACAAATCTTTTGGGAAACAGACACAAAAAATTCTGAAGTCTCCCAGTTCTGTACCTCCTGTGGACAGAAGAATGGACAAGAGGTATACACTCTCAGGCTCAGAAACAGAGTTTTTATACCACCAATGCAGCCATGTTGGGGTTGTGCAGGCTGCTGCCTGTGATAAGGCGAGCATTCCCTTGGCTTCACACCCCCCAGACAAAGATTCTAGGAAGGTTGATGCCATGGCAAAAAAGCTGTACATGGCATCTTCCCTGGGACTCAGACAGGCGAATTATATGGCCTGTACAGCCAGGTACCAGAAGTCCAGGTGGGACACTGTACTGGCACTGGCTAAACAGGCCTCCCCCAGCTAGCCAAGGAGCTGGAGGCGGTGGCTGCAGATGGGATTGAGGTACCTAAAGTTCAGTTTCATGATGCTGTAGACTCTTAATGATGTGTCATCAAGAGTCATGGCTACATCTGTGGCTCTTCGGAGAATGGCTTGGCTCAGATGTACTAGCCTCTCACAGGATACCCAGGCTAAAGCCATGGATTTTCCTGTAGTGGGTAATTCTCTGCTTGGGAAGCAGACAGAGAATTACATATAGAAAATGAATGCATACAGGACCTCATGCAGGAGTGCTCAGGCCAAGGAGAGGCAGGCAACTCCTCAGAGGCAGCAAGCTAGGGCCAGGGGCAGGCATTTCTACCAAGCGCAGGCCTCCTCTTCCTTTTCTCAGAGGGGGGTTCTTCAGAGGATGAGCAGGTTTGCATCCACTCCTCAGCCTAAGGCTCCTGCCAAGCAGACACCCTGATGTGTCAGCCCGGGTCGACTCCCCCATTCCAGTAGGAGGCAGGCTGGCCTACTTTGTCCAGGACTGGATGTCTGTTACCTCAGACAAGTTGGTCCTGGAGGTTGTAAGCCAGGGGCTGGTTCTTAGTTTCAAAAGTTTTCCGAAACTGAGACCCAGATCCTTTCCACCTGCAAATACTTCAGAAACCCTTGCTCTAGAGGCAGAGGTTTTGTCTCTACTGGCTTTAAAGGCCATAGAGAGAGTTCCTACTCCATACAGGGGCAAAGGTCTGTACTCCAGGTACTTCCTTACCCCAAAAAAGACAGGGGAGTGGTGACCCATCCTAGATCTAAGATACCTAAACAAGCATCTAATAAAACCAAAATTCAAAATGGTAACTCTGGTAACAATTCTTCCCTCTCTCGGGCCAGGAGACTGGCTAGCCTCCATGGACCTCAAGGATGCCTGTTTTCACATTCCCATGAGGTGCTCCCACAGAAGTACCTCCGGGTTCGAATTGCCCTCAGGCCATTATCAGTTCAGAGCAATGCCTTTCGGTCTAACCTCAGCTCCAAGGGTGTTTACAAAGTGCCTAGCAGTAGTGGTGGCCTTTTTAAGAAGGAAAAGGATTTCTATTTTTCCATATCTGGACGATTGGCTTCTGGTGGACCAGTCTCCAGACCAAGTCAAGTTAGATCTGCAGGTCACCCAGCAAGTTCTCACTTCCCTGGGGTTCCTTCTCAGTCTTCCCAAGTCAGTTCTCAAACCAGTACAGCGCCTCACTTTTATAGGAGCAGAGCTGGACACCCTCAAGGCAAGAGCCTTCCTTCATCTGGAAAGGGGCAATAGCCATCTCTCAGCTGGCCTCTTCCTTTCTCCCTCTGGTTTCTCAACCAGCAAGGCATTTTCTGCATCGTCTGGGCCACGTGGCAGCTTCCACAGCAGTGGTTCATGGGGCCAGGTTTCTGATGAGGGACATTCAGTTCCATCTGAGAACCTTTTGGTCTCAAAGGAGAGATCCTCTTACCAAGCTAGTTCCTGTTACTCAGACCTTAACTCAGGCCCTTCAGTGGTGGCAGGAGCTGGACAATCTGAGGCAAGGTGTTCCATTTGTCCCTCAGACTCACTCTGTGGTTCTTACCACAGATGCATCCCTTTTGGGGTGGGGAGCCCATCTGGGGGCTCTCACGGCCCAGGGACTGTGGTCCCCTCAGGAATCCCTTCTTCACATCAACCTTCTGGAGCCCAGGGCAGTACTTCTTGCCCTACAAGCTTTCTCTCAGTCAGTATAGAACAAGGTGGTTCAGGTCAGGACGGACAACACTACCACCATGTGGTATATCAACAAGCAGGGAGGCACTCGGTCCACAGCCTTGTGCACGAAGGCCATGAAAGTATGGTCCCTGGCTTATTCCCTGCAGACCTCTCTAGTTGCGGTCCACCTCCCAGGAAAGGACAGTGTGATAGCAGATGCATTGAGCAGGATTTCCCAGAGCCATCACGAATGGTCTCTGGATCCTTTGGTGTTGAAGGTGATTTTCTCAAGGTGGGGCACACCGGAGATGGATCTCTTTGCAGCCCCAGACAATCACCAACTTCCTCTGTTTTGTTGCAGAACCCCAGTCTTGGGTTCAGTCCCTCTGAATGCTCTGATTTTGAACTGGGAAGGGAAGAGCTTACTTCAAGAGTGCTCTTGCAGTAGGTAATTATTTATTTATTTAGTTCATGAATCGGGTTTACAACCTTTGAGTCATAGACTTATTTACAAAGGCACCTCGTCGCAGGGAGGGTAACAGCAGTGTGGTAAGACAGGGTGAAACAAAACAGGTGCGATACAGACATTATACATTGCCTAAACATGGGTAGTTTCTCATAGTACAGGACAAAATCATAGGTAGGTCCTAGCTGGTCATGCAGGCAAAGGCCTATACATAGTTTAAAACATAGGTAGTTATCCATAGTACAGAACAAAGTTCATTGGTAGGTCCTAGCAGGCCATGCAGGCAGCGGTCAGTTGAAAATGGAGTGGGTAGGCTAACGAGCCTGGGGGCAATGACAGGCCCCACTCAGAGGCACGCATACCTCCGAGTGCTAAGAAGGTGGTTGCGAGGGCAGCTTGAACTGGCCAATTTTAGGGGTGCTTGAGATGTGCGTGAGGAGTTGTACCAGGACGGGTGCTCTGTAATGGAAGGACCTTTGGGCAAGGGAGGTCCTGATTCTAGGCACCAAGAAGGTGGCTTTGCAGGCTGCACGGGTGGCGTGTAGGGAAGCAAGCTGAGCTGTGCAGTGGCACCAGGGGGACACAGTCCAAAAATAATCTTTTTTGCTAGTATACCAGTGTGATAATACAGTCGTTCTTCCAGATTAAGTATGTTTGTGGTGGTATAGAGCTGACGTGTGGGTTCCACTTGGGGCATCAGCCAGGAGCCTGCAGGCTTTGTTGATGGAGGTCTGATTTGGTGAGGACAGTGGGGCCAGCGGCTGCGTGAGATGGGGGGCCATAGTCAGCTAGTGACAGGATAGAGGAAATGATGGCCAACCGCAGGGCGAGCCAGGAGGCAGTCTTTATGTCGACATAGGAGCCCAATCCGGCGGCTCATGGCAGTGGATAGGTACTGACGGGCATGGAAAGAGAAAGCTGAATCAAAGGTGATGCCCAGGTATTTGTATGTAGATACCTGCTCAAGGGGATGGGTGGTGCTGGGGAGGATGGAGAGGGGGGCATTTTTGGAGCTACTCTGGTGGTGTGCAAAGATCATTGCCTTTGTTGTCTTGAGATTCAGGACCAGGCGGTGGTCGAGGAACCATTTTTCAGTTTGGCTGAAGGAGAACTGCAGGCTGTTCTGGAGAATGACCGGGTCGGGGTGCGAGGAGAGTAGGACGGCATCATCTGCATATAATAGCAGCTTTCCGGTACAAGAGTTGGGAAGGGTGTTCAGGAAGAGACTGAATAATGTGGGGCCCAGAATGGAGCCTTGTGGAACTCCCGAACGTACAGGCAGCGCTGAGGATAGGCCACCAGTTAGCTTGACGCGTTGGGATCTACCACAGAGGTAGCTGGAGAACCAGGCTAATGGGCCAGCAGATAGCCCCATTTTACAGAGGGTGTCTAGCAATAGTGGGTGGTTCATAGTGTCGAAGGCCTTGGACAGGTCAATGAACACTGCCCCAGCCAATTCTCTGGAATCTAACGCAGAGTGTAAAATGTGGGAGAATTCCAGTAGAGCTGTGGCGGTGCTGTGACCTGGGCAAAAGCCATGCTGTTCAGGGCACAGAATGTTGTGGCTGGATAGATAAGCTGCAAGTTGAGCAGATACTATTTTTTCGAGAGCTGTGGAGGGGGGGGGGACGGAGATAGGTCTGTAGTTATTAGGTACAGTACGGTCTCCATTTTTGTGTATAGGGATGACTTCGGCCTGTTTCCATGCCCTCGGGAATCGGCCGAGACACAGGGATTGATTGAGGAGGTCAGTGAGGGGGACTAGCATGATATCCAAAGTTAGGTGGAGTATCCAGGAGTCAAGGGGTCATCACTTGGGTTTGGGAGGAGAGAGCTTTGGAGGATTGGCTTTGCATCCTGTGGTGAGATAGTCCTAAAGAGAAAGGGGGGGAGCAACAGCTGGACTGTCGTGAACCGGTATGGGGTCAAGAAGTGGGCTGGGAGAACCAAGCTTAGATCAGTGAAAGTTTCAAGGCAGTTGCTTGTCTGAGGAGGGTCAGCGTCGATGGTGCCATTTACCATCATCTGAGAGGGGAGGCGGGTCGACCTGTTTAACTCTTTCACGTTATTCCAGAAGGTGCGGGCATTGCCCCAGGTGGATGTCAAGGTGGATTGGTAGTGACTGGCTTCGCCTTTTCTTATGGCCTAGGTGCACTGGTTGCGAGCTGCGTTGTAGACTTGCCTGTCTGCTAGTTTGCCAGTACTGACAGCAGTGTGCCATAGGTTATCACGTTGCTTCAGTTGTTGGATCGGGGAGGGGATATCCAGGCAGCCGGGTGACGGGCGAAAACATCACAGGCCTTGCAGATGGCATTGGTGAGGAAAGCAAGGGCAACATCTGTATCCTTTACGTGGGAGATTGGGGACCAATCAAGTTGTGCAAGGTGACGCTTAAGTTTGCGTAGACCACCAGGGCGAAAACGGCGACAGGGGTGGCGTGGCGCACGGCTTTGCGCGCAGGGCTGGACCAGTGGCAGAGAATTGTAGAGTGGTCACTGAGGGAGTTGGGTAATACATTAATATCCTTTATTTTGTGAGGGCGGTTGGAGAGCACAATGTCAAGGAGCGTGCTAGTCCCACTTGACTGGTTAAATCTAGTGGGTTGAGACACTAGTTGGGATAGATCAAGGGCTGTGAAGTTATCTTTAACTTGTGCTGAGGTAGCACTGAGCCAGTTTATGTTGAGATCACCCACTATGAGCTGTTCTGTCTTGTGTGGCAAGGTATTGAGGTAATCAGTGAGGGAGCGGATAGCTTGGTTTTGTTCTCGTGGGGGTACATATGCCGTAGTGAGGTAAAGAGGGCCTCGGCCTGGGTAAGGGGAGATTTTTAGGGTGATTGCTTGGGCCCCATGATCGAGCTTCGGGGTACGCAGGGCAAACCCCAGGAGGGAATTCATTTGGTAGACTGCCCAACCACCCCCGCGCTTACCCACACTATCTTCTCTGAAGAGGGAGAGAGACCATCGAGTCAGGGGTCAACGGGGAGAGCCAGGTTTCCACTATGCCAAGGATGTCGGGCTTATGTTGGGAGACCCAGCATTGGAGTGCAGCAGTCTTTTTTGGTAGACTGCAGATATTCATGTAGGCAATGCGGAGGCCAGGCCCAACGGAGGGCGATGTGCCAGGTCCTGGGCCTGGGTTGGGGTGGACATTACCAGAGAGCAGGAGGAGTAGAATGGTGAGCCGGAGTAACGGACTGTGGCTGTGGTGGTAGCGATGTTTGGGCAGCCAGGCAGATTTGTGGGGGGCAGTGCAGGGGATAGGCAGGGAGCTAAGGGTGGGCAGGGCTAGTACAGGGAGGTACCACCTGTTATTGTGGTCTGCAGAGGATATGGGTGTCGGGGTGAGCTGGGGCTGATAAGTGAACCAGCGTGTGTGGGGTGTTGGTGGAGAACGGAGGGGTTAGAGGGAGTGGTGGGTGGACGAGAGGCTAGCATAAAAACGTATGACGCAGTGTCAGGGGGATTTAGAACAGTGTTTTTTTGTAACAGGGTAGGGGTGAGGAGGAATAGCATGAATAATGCAGGACCTAAAGGAGTCATTATGTTAATCTGCTGGTAGAAAGACAGGAGGGTTTAGACAAGCAGGGTCCCTCTAGTGTTCAGCCAGTATAATCTGCGGATGGCAAAAGTGGACTGATTGGTTCTGCAGCCTCACGTGATATCGCTATAAGTGGAGGAAACCGACCAAGGGTGGCGGTGGGGAAGTGGGGAGCCGGCTGGAAGTGCGGCAGGGATCAACTTCGAGCACCTGCGAGTACTGTTCTCGCGGTCTGGCGTACCTGAGGTCCGTGGGGGCCGGGGGGTGGGTGACAGCGATCCTGTCCTGCTGCTGGTGCTGGGGAGGGTGGTCTGCTCCTAGAGCCCTCGTGACCCACACAGAGATCTGTGGAGAGAGAGAGAGAGGGGAATAAATTCCCCTAAATTCTGTCGCCAACTCACGGCTAGGCATTCTTTACCGGCACAAGAAATGCCTCCCTCCTGATGCCCTCCGCCTGGCTGTCACCTCCTCTGTCATGTCTCTCATTGACTATGGCCTTCCGGTCTATGGCTCAGCAGATCAGACTGCCCTCAACAAGGTTCGCCTCACAGTTAATAAGGCCTGCAGACTTATCACTGGTGCTCCCAGACTCACTCATACATGTGAGCTGTACACCCTGGCTACCCTACTCAACCTGGAAGAGCGACTCATGTATCAGACATGCCAGCTCGCCTTTAAAGCTCTGCGTGGCCTACCCCCCCATAGGCCTATCCAACTCCATTCGTCGTACTGCACCGACTCTGATCACGCGCAGCTCGTCAAGAGCTACCCTAGTTATTCCGAGAGCCAGGACCTCTCAAGGTCAGAGGGCATTCCCCTACCGTCCGCCCCACTGGTATAACTCCCTCCCTGACAGTGTCTCAAACTCACTAACCTTAGCTTGCTTTAAGCCCAGGCTCAGAAACTTCCTGCTTAGCTCTCGCAAATGCAACTGCCGCTAGCCTAGTGTAAAAAAAAAAAAATATATATATATATACTCTGTTTGACAATGCTCACTGAGCGGCTCTCCCCCCTTTCCTTTCCCTACTAATTCCTCCTCCCCTATCTCCTCCCTTCTACTCCCACCAGCTCTCCCCGACCATAAGTTTTGCACCTTTGTTATCTTTTTGCTTCGTTGGAGATTGTATTCTATTGTAACAAAATTGTAATTGAACTGTAACTTTTTTGTTTGTAAGTACTGTGTCCCTTGTACTACTGTTCTGATGTCCTCTTTGTGATGAGGTACCTTTGTAAATGAGCCTCTGGCTCAAAGGTTTCTAAACTGATGTTTAACTAACTAACTAAATAAATAAATAAATACAGATCTGAGGAAGCGGGTCAGGTAGGACAAAAGAGCACTCTTAAATTATGCAGTTATTCAGCTTTACACAAATCAGCTTTACCAACACAGGACAACACAGACTTATGTTAGTCTGTATAAGTTGCTAGCCCTACTTGTTTAAATTAGAGGTACTCGCGATTCTACACTGTTAAGATGTCTGGTATCACAGAAATAAAAACAGATCTATACACGGGACTATGCATGCAGAAACAGCCAGGCAGGTTTTTGGTAATTAGCTGCAGCCGCTGAGCCAAGTCCAGGTTTAGGCGCCAAATTCAAACTGAGCGCCTGTGCAGTACTGTTCTCGCGGTCTGGCATACCTAAAGTCCGTGGGGGGCGGGGGTGGGCGACAGCGATCCTGTCCTGGTGCTGGGAGGGCGGTCTGCTCTAGAGCCCTCATGACCCACACAGAGATCTGAGGTCCATGGGGCGGGGTGGGCGACAGCGATCCTGTCCTGCTGCTGGTGCTGGGGGGCGGTCTGCTCTAGAGCCCTCGCGACCCACAGAGATCTGAGGTCCGTGGGGAGGGGGTGGGCGACAGCGATCCTGTCCTGGTGCTGGGAGGGCGTCTGTTCTTAGAGCCCTCGCGACCCACACAGAGATCTGAGGTCCGTGGGGGCGGGGTGGGCGACAGCGATCCTGTCCTGCTGCTGGTGCTGGTGAGGGCGGTCTGCTCCTAGAGCCCTCGCAACCCACACAGATATCTGAGGTCCGTGGGGTGGAGGGTGGGCGACAGTGATCCTGTCCTGCTGCTGGTGCTGGGGAGGCGGTCTGCTACTAGAGCCCTTGCGATGCGGCAGCGTCAGGACCACGGAAAAATTTCTAGCTTGCAGTCTCTGGCGGGGGACACTTACCGTCAGGTGACCCGACATCATGCGGCGTCAGTGTAAGGGGCAGTCCCCACACCCCTTTCCAGTTCTTTCTCGGTAGCTGCGTGTCGGTGCCTCGCGTTAAGTTCAGTGCTCGTCAGCTCTGTCATCGGTAGATTTTACCATCTTTTTCGATTCTTCTACTAAGTCGTCAGGCATTAGGTCTGTGTATGTGTCAGTCCGCCACACCTTCCGAAAGCACAATAACAGGGCGACTGCGCGGGCGCCCAACTCCCGTGACAAGGACAGCCATTCCCAGTGCCTCTTCTGTCTAGGCTCCGGATCATTAGGTGGAAAAGTGCCAGCACTGCCTTAAATTCAACGCCGCCACCCACAGATGGAGGCAGCAGTCCCTGGAGGCCCACATACTAAAGAAGAAAATGTCCTCCATGGAGAAGGGGTTAAAAAAGCTCCGGTAGGCGTCCACTTCCCCTGAAGGCCATCGTAAGAAGAAAGACAAGGAGAAGCACCGGAATAAGGGCTTCAAACACCATGAAGTCTTGCTATATTATAACATTAGCAGTCAGCCACTGCAGCTGAACTGCCCCGGAGAGGAAGGAGTTAACTCCAGAGGATCTGGAGTTCTACAGCGCGAGGGCGCTGTGCCCAAAGCTCTATCTGGCAGTTTCAAATGAAACTGTCAGATTCTTTACTCCGCTTCACTGAACAGTCGCTCCGGAGATCAGCTCCTTCAGCTCGGTTCATTCTCGGTTCAAGCGAGTATTTTTCGGTTCATTTGAACCGGCAAAAGTCATTATTTTTACCACATTTCGGTTTTAAAGCTCTATCTGGTAACCGTAAGTACTAAATTTTAAGTCTGTGTGGAAAATTAATTATCGGTTCGGTTTTGAACCGATCGGTTTGTTATTTCTACATTTTAAAAGTGTACAGTGGGTTTTAGAGTGCGGTTCCCGGTTCTTATCGGTTCTAAAAAAACAGAATTATAACGTTTTTTTCAAATACCCATGACACGGTTAGGAACCGATAAGGGTGTCTTGCCTGGCACTGCCATCAAAAGGGCAAGTTTTGGTTAGGCTGGCATTATGTCTGAGAAACCCAAAGAAAACCGGGCCACTGGGTTTCAACACTGTGATGTCTGTGGGGAGGCCTTTGCCAAGGCTGACCCACACACCACTTGTGTTTATTGTCTGGGGCTGACCACCTCCTGTCAGACTGCCAGGTGTGTAAAATTTCCTGCAGCCACCCTGGAAAAGAGATTGGGCCGCTCAGGGAACGAGAGGCCAAAAGTCTGCTGACCCGGATGGCCAGCCCGGTCCAGTACCCACTGGACCAGAGAGAGTGCCTCTGACCAGGGCGAGACTTTCGGCAAAGGAAGGCTGGTTCAGAGGAACCAGTCCCCAGTAAAAGACAAGGAAATCAGTAGGTTTGGGGTCCAAAATTGTGTCTCCAACTGCTGCAGAGATAGCTAAAGCCATTCAGATTGTCCAGTCACTGTCTCAGGGATCTGTAGAACCACCAACAGTTGGTAAAAGGTTGGTTCGCTCAGTCCCAGTGGTTCAGGATTTTGAAGTTGAGGATTTTTATGAACCACAGGAGGGGAGGAGGAATTTGATCAATATATGTGTGGCTGGGGGTCTGACGTGCCCATTGAACCGGACATTTCTCCAGACAGACCTTTAGAATCTCTCCTATTCTGTCTGAGTCCCCTTCTTTCTTTATTTTTTACAAAAGTTGCAGAAACCCTCCAGCTTCCTTTAGAGGAGGCTGTGGATGAGCAAGAGGAGCCTGATTATGTGGAAATGATGGATATTCCAGAGTCTAGGAGGTTGTCTATTCCTTTGCATAAGTCATTTAGGAAGCAAACAACAAAGATTTTAAAAAATCCTCATTCTGTCCCTCCTGTAGATAAAAAAATGGACAGAAGGTATACTTTGTCAGGCTCGGATACAGACTTCCTTACTGAACAGTGTAGTCATGTAGGTGTGGTACAAGCTGCAGCCTGTGACAAGGCTAATATTCCTCTGGCCTCACATCCTCCTGATAAGGATTCCAGGAAGATTGATGCCATGGCTGAGAAACAGTATATGGCAGCTTCTTTGGGACTCAGGCAGGCAAATTATATGGCTTATGTGGCTAGATATCAGAAATCTAGGTGGGACACAGTATTGCAGTTAGCCAAGCAGGCCCATGGCCAGCTGGCTAGTGAGTTGGAACAGGTGGCTGCTGCTGGCATTGAAGCCTCTAAAGTTCAATTTCATACTGCTGTTGATGTTAATGATGTTTCCTCTAGGGTCATGGCCACTTCTGTAGTTCTCAGTAGGTTGGCATGGCTCAGATGCACTAATCTGTCCCAAGATACCCAGTCAAAGGCTATGGATTTTCCTGTAGTGGAAATTCTCTGTTTGGGGAGCAAACAGAAAACTATATGAAAAGATGGATGAATACAGAACTACCTACAAAAGTGCCCAGGCTAAGGAGAAGCATGCCATGCCACAAAGGCATGCTCCCAGAGGTAGGGGGCAGCCTTTTCAGGCCTTTTTACCAATTTCAAGCCTCCTCTGCTGTCTCATGAGAGGGTTTCTTCAGAGGCAGGGGTAGGCGAGGCACAAGTAGACGTCCCCTCCCCTCAGCCTAAGGCTGCTGCTAAGCAGGCACCCTGATGGGGTGCCCAGGGCCGATTCTCCTGTACCAGTGGGGCAGGTTGGCCTATTTCAGCGGAACTGTCTGTCCCTAACTACGGACAGATGGGTTCTGGAGTAATAGGCCAGGGTCTGATTCTCAGCTTCAACACTTTCCAAAGATGAGAGCCAGACATTTTCCACCTGCAAATCCTTCAGAAGCCCTTGCTTTGGAAGCAGAGGTTTCTTCTCTTCTGGACTGCAAAGCAGTGGAAAGGGCTCCTCCTTGCCATCAGGGCAAGGGGCTTTATTCAAGATACTTTCTTACCCCAAAAAAGACAGGAGAATGGAGGCCCATTCTAGATTTAAGGTACCTGAACAAGCATCTTTTGAAACCAAAGTTCAAAATGTTGACTCTGGCAATGATATTGCCTTCCCTAAGGCCAGGGGACTGGCTAGCTTCCCTGGACCTCAAGGATGCCTATTTTCATGTTCTGATCAGGCCTTCTCACCGAAGTACCTCAGGTTGAACTGCCCTCAGGCCACTACCAGTTCAGGGCAATGCCCTTGGCCTGACCTCTGCCAAGAGGTATTCACAAAATGTCTCGCTGTAGTAGTGGCTCACTTAAGAAGGCAAGGGGTTGCTGTGTTTCCTACCTGGACGACTGGCTCATTGTGGGTCAGTCTCCAGGTCAGGTGAAACCATTTGCAAGTCACCCAGCAGCTTCTCACTTCCTGGGATTCCTGCTAAACTTACCAAAGTCAGTTCTGGAACCGGTTCAGGTCCTAACTTTCATAGGCGAGAATTGAACACAAGGTTAGCCAGGGCTTTTCTTCCCTCGGAAGGGTGGACAGACTCATCGCCCTGGCATCCTCCTTTACCCTCGGGTCTCTCGACCAGCAAGGCATTTTCTGCAACTCCTTGGGCACATGGCTGCCCACAGCTGTCGTGCAGGAGCAAGATTCCAGATGAGGGACATTCAGTTCCATTTGAGGGCCTATTGGTCTCAAAGGAAGGACCCCTTACCAAGCTGGTTCCAGTTACTCAAACTCTGATCCTAGCCCTCCACTGGTGGCAGGTCCAGAGCAATTTAAGACAGGGGTTCCCTTCATTCCCATTTCTCACTCCCTCACCCTCACCACGGATGCCTCCCTGTTAGGGTGGGGGCTCACCTGACGATCTTGCCACCCAGGGGTGTGGTCTCCTCGGGAATCTCTGCTCCACATCAATCTGTTGGAACTCAGAGCTGTCTTTTTAGCTCTTCGGGTGTTTTCAGATTCTGTCCAGAACAAAGTGGTTCAAGTCAGGACAGACAATACCACCACAATGTGGTACATCAACAACAAAGGGGGCACTTCGGTCTTCAGCCTTGTGCACCGAAGCAATGAGTTGTGGTCTCTGGCCTACTCCTGAACACCTCCCTGATAGCGGTTCACCTCCCAGGGAAGGACAATGTCCTGGCGGACGCCCTCAGCAGAATTTCTCAGGGCCATCAGATGAGCTCTGAATCCACAAGTGCTGGGTCCGTCTTTGCCAGATGGGGCACTCCTCAGATAGATCTTTTCAGCCCAGACAACCATCAACTTCCTCTTTTCTGTTGCAGGCCTCCAGTACTGGGCTCAGTCCCTCTGGACGCCTTTCTGTTGGACTGGAAAGGGAAGTTCCTGTATGCCTTTCCTCCCTTTCCTCTTCTTTTCAGGGTACTAGTAAAAATCAGATCTCAACCTTGCAGAGTGATTCTGATTGCCCCAGATTGGGCCAGACAGCCCTGGTACCCTCTGCTTCTGTCCTTGGCAGTCCACCCTGCCCTGAGCCTACCCAGAGTCCACGACTTACTGGCCTGTGCACAGGTGAGAGTGTGGTATCCGGACCTCAAATCCCTCCACCTCAAGGCTTGGCTCTTGAGGAGCTAGAATTGCTGACTTACACCTTTCTCAAGGTGTCATGGATATTTTAAAGGCTTCTAGAAGCCTTCCACTAGGGCCACTTATAATTCTAAGTGGAAGAGGTTTTCCATCTGGTGCTCTGAGAGGCAGATTATCCCAGAATCTGCTGATCTTCCCATTCTTCTGGAATATTTGGTCCATCTGAATTCCCTAGGCCTTAGACCAGCTACCCTGAAGGTTCATCTGGCAGCTGTCTCTGCTTTTTGTGTCAGCAGGGAAGCCTGCCTCCTTTCTTCTCACCCTGTGTTCTCCAAGTTTTTTAAAGGGTTACTTCATACTAACCCTCCTTTTCGGGAACCAGCTCCCGCCTGGGACCTGAATATTTGCATTGCTCAGTTAATGCAACCCCCCTTTGAGCCTCTGTCTTCAGCAGAGCTCAAGTATTTAACTTGGAAAACCGTTTTCCTAGTAGCTATCACCTCTGCCAGACGCATAAGTGAGTTACAGGCCCTGTCAGTGGAAGAATATTTTATCTCTTTCCACAGAGATAAGGTAGTCCTTAGGACTAATAGAAAGTTTTTGCCTAAGGTGGTTTCTGATTTCCACCTGAATCAATCTATCTCTCTCCAGTATTTTCACTGAGCATTCTTCCTCAGGTGAGAGGAGACTGCACAGCTTGGATGTCAAAAGAGCCTTAAGCTACTATTTAGAAGCACACCAGAGGTCATAGGTTGAATCCTCCAACTGTTTCTTACCTATGGCGAGGTTGGCAAAGGAAAACCTGCCACTAAGAGAACAATTGCAAGGTGGATTGTTTCTTGTATCCAATTCTGTTATCAGAAACTAGGTAGAGTACCCCCTCAGGATTGAGGGCCCACTCCCGAGGGTACAGCTGCGTCTCTAGCGGCTGCTGGGGACATTCCCATTCTGGAGATTTGTCAAGCTGCTACCTGGAAGACAGTTCACACCTTTACCAAGCATTATTCCCTGGATGTCCAGTCCAGGAGAGATGCTCGGTTTGGCACAGCTGTGCTTCAGAGCCTATTTCTAAGTAGGTTCTGACCCTCCTCCATGGAGGTACTGCTGTGTAATCTGCTAATGTTATAATATAGCTAGACTTCATGGTGTTTGAAGAAAAAATTACTCACCTTAGTAATTGCTTTTCTTCTCATGGAGTCTTGCTATATTATAACCACCCTCCCTCCTGCCCTCTCAGAACCTCTACTTGGGTAGAGGTGGCAATTAGTGCAAGCACTGTGTCATGCCATTGTAGTTATCCCTTTACCCTCTTTCCTTTGGGTTAGGGATCTGGTTGCTTTCATTTAGGTTATTTATATTGCCCCTTCCTGGACTTGAGTCTTGGGGGGAAGGGGGGGTTCATAATGTGCTTGTCAAGGGTGGTAAAGCGAACCATAATACCATCAATTTTTGTTATTATGGTTCTGGGTGTTTCTTTGTTGTTTATATTGTTGCTACTACTATTAGTAGGTAGCCATGGGCTAGTGTAGTTTTTTCCACACAGACTTTCTGTTCTTTGATGTTAGCTTCGTAAAGATCTGACAGTTTCATTTGAAACTGCCAGATAGAGCTTTGGGCACAGTGCCCTCGCGCTGTAGAACTCCAGATCCTCTGGAGTTAACTCCTTCCTCTCGGGGCAGTTCAGCTGCAGTGGCTGACTGCTAATGTTATAATATAGCAAGACTCCATGAGAAGAAAAGCAATTACTAAGGTGAGTATTTTTTTCTTCTCATCCACTGCGTCTTCTTCGGGAGTCGCCATGCTACAGGTAACGTCCCCTCCGGGGGACCACTCCTCGACGGCCGCCTTGGAGGCTTCCAAGGCGGCGGTGGCCCGCCTGTCTGGCTCACGTTCGGGCCCTTCAGGCGCCTCCAGGCTATTGGAGGCCTCCGCTCCCAGTAAAGCCGCCACCGTGCAGCCTACTGGTTCGAGCGACTCCGGTAAGCCAGACATCAGATCCTCTGACGCCTACACAGAGACGGTCGATAAGTCGCCCGACCCTTCAGGGTGGCGCACAGCCCCTCTTCCGCCCGACCAGGCCGCACCTCGCCCGTGACCTGCCTCGGCGATGGGTCCCTATAAGTCGGACGTCGGCTCCTCCGGCCGCCTGGACTCCTTAAGTCGGACAATGCCTACCCGACACCCGTGACGGCGGCTGAACTGACGCTGACCTCTCACGCCTGCCGCCTCCTGCTCCCGCAGCCTTCGCTGCCCTCCAGGGACCCTGGGTCTCTCAGCCTGACCCCGGGGATTTTTTCCCTCCATCCCCGGGCAATGCTGAGGTTCCTGCTGCACCCCTATTAGGCCATCCGCCCGCAGGGCCGACTCCGACACCGGTCTTGCCGACACTGGGCAACATCCCACTCCCGGATGCAGCTCCAACGCTGGGCCTTCCGCCCACCGGGCCTTCTGCTCCAGGCCCGCCCGTGGGCCCTCCTCCCGGGTATCCGACGCAGTCTTACCCGGCTCTGCAGTATCTGACGCCCCAGTACCCGACGCCGCAGTATCAATGCCCGACGCCGGGTTTCCCGCCGTCTGGTTATGGATACGTGCCTTGGGTACAGTCAGTACCCGTATCCCCCTCCTCTTCCTCCTCCGCCCCCTCAGCCGCCGGTGGACTTAAAGGAGACTCTGGCCTCCTTTTGGGCTGCGGCCAGGGCTCAGCTCACCAGAGAGGTGGAGAGTCGTCTCACAATGACAGTGCCAATTCTGGCTCCCATACGTTTGCGCCGACAGACTCCCTCCCCACCTACGGACACCAGGGGCGAGCCCTCTAGTTCCAGGGTGGGTCAGGATAATGCTTCCCCGAGGACCTTCCAAGGGGTCCGTTCCTCCCCACGCCAGGAGTGGGAGTCTTCCTCTTAATCTTCTTCCTCCTCAGATACCTCGGACGACTCCGACGGTTGTTCCGAGCCGGACGACGAGCCATGCTCTCCATCTAAGCCCAGGCCTAGGACTCCTCAGAAGTCTCCTCCGGAGGATCCTTCCTTTACGGAGTTGCGCAAAATCCAAGAGATTTACAGGTGGCATTCCTTGGAGCTGGATCCACAGTGTAAGAAACTCTCTGAGCATCTGGACCTGCCCCGAGACAGCTCCTACCTTGGTGCCTCCCTAGATTGAGCCTCATGCCGATCTTGTTTCCACTATTTGGAAGCAACCGTTGGCTTTAGCCCCGCTTCCTCGGAAGTCGAACAGGCTATATCAGGCTCCCGAGGGTGTTGACTTTCTAGATTCTCACCCTCGAGCTGATTCGGTCGTGATTAGCACCGCTCATGGCCAGACAGCTAACCCAAAACATCTGAGCTCGTCTCCACATGACAAAGAATCTCGTCTTCAAACAACATGAAGTCTTGCTATATTATGACAATTGCAGTTTGTCCCACCATTAGAACTGCTCCGGAGGTGAAATAGTTAACTCCATTCCATGAATGGAACTTTGAGCACAGCTCTAAAATAGAAGCTCTGTCTGTGGAGATTCAAACCTGAACTGTCAGATTCTTTACTCCGCCTCACTGAACAGTCGCTCCGGAGATTTCTCCTACTGCTTTGTTCATTTCTCGGTTTAAACAGTATTTTCTCGGTTAAATTAAACCGCGAGTATAATTATTTTAACCGCAAACCGATCGGTTCAAGCTCTGTCTGTGGTATTGTAAGTAATAGACAGGTTTTATTCTGTGTGGAACTTGTAAATGTTTATCGGTTCGGTTCGAACCGATCAGGTTGGTTAAAACCTTAAAGAGTAAGCATTTTAAAGCTTTTAGAGTGCGGTTCCCGGTTCTTATCGGTTCTAAAAAAAACGGATTTCATTACGGTTTTTTCCATGACCCGTGACACGGTTGGGAACCGATAAGGGTGTCTTGCCTGGCACTGCCGTTAAAAGGGCAAGTTTCTTGGTTAGGCTGGCATCATGTCTGAGAAACCCAAAAGAAAAAACCGGGCCCACTGGGTTTCAGCACTGTAGTGTCTGTGGGGAAGCCTTTGCTAAGGCTGACCCACACACTACATGTGTTTATTGTCTGGGGTTGACCACCTCATTTCAGACTGCCAGATTTGTAAAAAAATTCCCTGCAGCCACCCTGGCTAAGAGAGTGGGCAGGCTCAGGGAACGAGAGGCCAAAAAGTCCGCTGACCTGGATGGCCAGCCCGGTTCGGTGCCAACCGAACCGGAGGGAGTGCCCTCTGACCAGGGCGAGACTTCCTCGGGCAAAAGTAAACTTAAAAAAAAGAAAATCAGCAGGTATGGAGTCCAAAATTCCTTCTCCAACTGCTGCAGAACTAGCAATAGCTATACAAATTGTACAGTCACTTTCTCCGGTTCCGTCCGAACCGCCACTGTCTGGTAAAAGGTTGGTTCGGCCGGTTCCACCGGTTCAGGAATATGATATTGGATATTTTTATGAACCAAGAGCATGGGGGGCATGATGATGATCAGTGTGAATGTGACTGAGAGAGTCTGGGTGTGCCCACTGAACCGGACATCTCCCCAGACTGACCCTTACAATCTCCCCCTATGCTTTCTGAGTCCCCTTCTCTTTTTCTGTTTTATAAAAAGGGGTGCTGAATCCCTCCAGCTCCCATGGGAGGAAGCTGTGGATGAGCAAGAGGAACCTGATTTTGTAGAAATTATGGATATACCAGAGTCTAGGAGATTGTCTATTCCTTTGCATAAGTCTTTTAGGAAACGAACAATAAAAATTTTAAAAACTCCCAATTCAAACAACATGAAGTCTTGCTATATTATAGACATTAGCAGTTTATAGTATATGGTTAGCCTGTATTGTGAATGGATTTCAGCAACTGCTGAAATCTTGTTGTAGTACAGTTCAAAGGTCAAAATAGTTGTTGTACTATCGCTCTGACATCACATCGATAGTACAACAACTTTTTACCTTTGAACTGTTTCCCGATTGGCTGAAACATCGCACTTTCAAAAAAAATATGAGTCAACATGGCGGCGCCACTTAGCGAGCAGCTGGGAAAGCGGGTAAAAGATTCTTCGGACACAGACTCTGCCATAATTGGCTCCGTGTTTCCAAACATTCAGTTTGTCCTTTTTAGTGTTTGTAAAAACACTACCTCGGTTCGTGTTTGTGGTCGGCAGCACAGTGGGACAACGGTTGGTAGCAGAGCGGCGCGGCAGCGCGGACCGGGTAGATGCGCAGTGTGACTGAAGGTATACACAAGGTATGAAATTATACCTCAACTTTGTGAATTAAACCGACCACATTTTTGGGGGGAACCATATACTATATAAAATAATAGATAGGGAACTGTGCACCAACAAGGCCCTGTGTTTCCATCTCGGGTGGTTGATGACATCATAGGGACCTCTCTAGCTTCACTCTCGGTCTATGATGTCATCAACCCCCTCGATGGAAACACAGCCTTGTTGTGCACAGTTCCCTATCCATTATTCTTTATGATCCAGCTCTAGAACTGCCCTGGAGTGAAATGGTTAAAACCATTCCAAAATAGAATTTTGGCACGAGAGCAGCTCTATCTGTGTCATTTCAAACTTGAACTGTCAGATTCTTTACTCCACCTCAGTGAACTGTCGCTCCGGAGATTTCTGCTTCTGCTCGGTTCATTTCTCGGTTTAAACAGTGTTTTCTCGGTTGGATTTAACCGAGAATAGTTTTATTTTAACCGCAAAACCGTTCAGTTCAAGCTCTATCTGTGGTAACCATAAGTAAATGAAGGTTTTGTCTGTGTGGAACTTGTAAGTTATCGGTTCGGTTTTGAATCGATCAGTGGGTTTAAAACTCATTTAAAACTAAAAGTTACTATTTTAGAGTGCAGTTCCCGGTTCTTATCGGTTCTAAAAAAAACGGATTTATTACGGTTTTTTCCAATACCCGTGACACGGTTAGGAACCGATAAGGGTGTTCTTGCCTGGCACTCGCCGCTAAAGGGCAAGTTTTGCCAGGCTGGCATTATGTCTGACAAACCCAAAAGAAAACCGGCCCACTGGTTTCAACACTGTGATGTTTGTGGGGAAGTCTTTGCCAAGGCTGACCCACACCACATGTGTTTATTGTCTGGGGTTTGACCACCTCCAGTCAGACTGCCAGGTATGTAAGAATTTCCTGCAGCCACCCTGGAAAAAGATTGGGCAGGCTCAGGGAACGAGGCCAAAAGTCCGCTGACCCGATGGCCAGCCCGTTCGGTGCCAACTGAACCAGAGGGAGTGCCCTCTGACCAGGGCCAGACTTCCTGGCAAAGAAAAGCTGGTTCTGAGGAACCAATTCCAGTAAAGAAAACAAGAAAATCAGCAGGTCTGGAGTCCAAAATTCTTCTCCAACTGCTGCAGAGATAGCAAAAGCCATACAAATTGTCCAGTCATTGTCTCAGGGTCCGTCCGAACCACCACTATCTGGTAAAAGGTCGGTTCGTCCGGTCCCAGTGGTTCAGGATTATGATACTGAGGAATTTTATGAACCAGAGGAGGGGGAGGAGGATTATGAACAGTATGAATGTGGCTGGGAAGGTCTGGGTGTGCCCATTGAACCGGACATCTCCCCAGACAGACCTTTAGAATCTCCCCCTATGCTGTCTGAGTCCCCATCTCATTTTATGTTTTATAAAAAAGTTGCTGAAACCCTCCAGCTTCCTTTAGAAGAGACTGTGGATGAGCAAGAAGAGCCTGATTTTGTAGAAATGATGGATATTCCAGAGTCTAGGAGATTGTCTATTCCTTTACATAAGTCTTTTAGGAAACAAACAATTAAAATTTTAAAAGCTCCTAATTCTGTGCCTCCTGTAGATAAAAAGATGGACAGAAGGTATACATTGTCAGGCCCTGATACAGAATTCCTTTCTCAGCAATGCAGTCATGTTGGGTAGTTCAGGCTGTTGCCTGTGATAAAGCTAATATTCCTTGGCTTCACATCCTCCTGACAAGGATTCCAGGAAGATTGATGCCATGGCAAAAACAGTATATGGCAGCCTCTCTGGGACTCGGGTAAGCAAATTATATGGCTTATGTAGCTAGGTATCAGAAATCTAGATGGGATACTGTTATGCACTGGCCAAGCAGGCCCATGGCCAGCTGGCTAGTGAACTAGAACAGGTGGCTGCTGATGGCATTGAAGCCTCTAAGGTTCAGTTTCATGCTGCTGTGGATGTTAATTATGTTTCTTCTAGGGTCATGGCCACATCTGTAGCTTTTCTAGGTTGGCCTGGCTCAGGTGTACTAGTTTGTCACAGGATACCCAGACTAAGGCTATGGATTTTCCTGTGGTGGGAAATTCTGTGTTTGGAGAGCAGACAGAGAACTACATGAAGAAGATGGATGAATATAGGACTACTTACAAGAGTGCCCTAGGCTAAGGAGCGGCAAGCCACTCCTCAAAGGCATGCCCCCAGGGTAGGGGTAGGCCTTTTCACAGGCCTTTCTACCAGACTCAGGCCTCCTCTGTCTATGCTCAGAGGGGCTTCTTCAGAGGGCAGGGCAGACGAGGGTGGGCAGACCTGCTCCCACCCCCAGCCTAAAGCTCCTATAACAGGCACCCTGATGGGGTGCCCAGGCCGATTCTCCTGTACCAGTGGGGGCAGGCTGGCTTACTTCAGTCAGAATTGGCTCTTTAACCTCAGACAAGTGGGTTCTGAAGTAGTAAGCCAGGGTCTGGTTCTCAGCTTCAAAAGTTTCCCAAGTTGAGAAGCAGACTTTTCTACCTGCAAGTGCTTCAGAGACCCTCGCCTGGAAACAGAGGTCTCATCCCTGTTAGCTCTCAGAGCAGTAGAAAGGGTTCCTCCCTGCATCAGGGCAGGGGTCTGTATTCCAGATACTTCCTTACCCCAAAAAGACAGGAGAGTGAGCCCATTTTAGATCTCGGATATCTGAACAAGTATCTTTTGAAACCAAAGTTCAAAATGGTAACTCTGGCAATGATTTTACCTTCCCTAAGGCCAGGGACTGGCTAGCCTCCTGGACCTCAAGGATGCCTATTTCCATGTCCTAATCAGAAGATCCCATCGAAGTACCTCAGATTCGAACTGCCCTCAGGTCATTACCAGTTCAGAGCAATGCCCTTCGGCCTTACCTCTGCTCCAAGGGTATTCACAAAGTGTCTAGCAGTGGCCCACTTAAGGAGGCAGAGGATTGCTGTTTTTCCCTATCTAGACGACTGGCTCATTGTAGGCCAGTCCCCAGAACAGGTAAAATCTCACCTGCAGGTCACCCAGCAGCTTCTCACCTCCCTGGGTTTTCTGCTAAACCTACCAAAGTCGGTTCTGGAACCAGTCCAGGTACTCACCCTTATAGGGGCAGAATTGGACACAAAGCTAGCCAGAGCCTTTCTTCCCCCAGAAAGGGTAAGGAATTTAGTGGCTCTGGCCTCTTCCTTCACTCTGCAGGTCTCTCGACCAGCAAGACACTTTCTGCAGCTCCTGGGGCACATGGCTGCATCCACAGCTGTTATGCTGGGAGCCAGATTTCAGATAAGAGACATTCAGTTTCACTTGAGAAGCTTTTGGTCTCAGAGAAGAGACCCCCTTTCCAAGTTGGTCCCAGTGACTCGAACCTTGATCCTAGCTCTCCAGTGGTGGCAGGATCAGAGCAATTTAAGAGCAGGGGTCCCCTTCATTTCCCCTTCTCCCGACTTGACTCTCACTACAGATGCTTCCCTTCTGGGTTGGGGAGCCCACATGCACCTTTCTACTCAGGGAGTTTGGTCCCCCAGGAATCTCTGCTCCACATCAATTTGCTGGAACTCAGAGCTGTCTTTTAGCTCTTCAAGCTTTTCTGCATCTGTCCAAGACAAGGTGATACAAGTCAGAACAGACAACACCACAACAATGTGGTACATCAACAAACAGGGGGGCACTCGGTCTTTGGCCTTGTGCACCGAGGCAATGAAGTTGTGATCTCTGGCCTATTCCCTGAACACTTCCCTCATAGCAGTTCATCTTCCAGGGAAGGACAATGTCCTAGCGGATGCCCTCAGCAGGATTTCCCAGGGCCATCACGAATGGTCCCTGGATCCTCAAGTGCTGGTCTAGAAAGTGGAAGCTGAGGTTTAATGCAGGGAAATGCAAGGTACTCCACCTGGGGGCCAGAAACCCAGGCCAAGTGTACACCCTGGGGGGGGAAATACTACAAGTCTCAATGGCTGAGAGGGACCTGGGGGTGGTGGTGGATGTCAAGATGAACAACTCTGAGACTTGTAGGAGGGCAGCAGCCAAGGCCAACAGGATGCTGGGATGCATCGCTAGGGATCATCTCCAGAAGGAGGAAGTGATACTCCTCTGTATAACTGCTTGGTGAGGCCGCACCTGGAGTACTGTGTGCAGTTTTGAGGCCACACTTAAAGAGGGACATTAACCTCCTGGAGAGGTCCAGAGGAGGGCAACCAAATGATTTGGGGCTTGGGGACAGGACCTATGAGGAGAGGCTCAAGAGCCAAATATGTACACTTTGGAAGAGAGAAGGGACCGGGGAATATGATAGAGGTCTTCAGGTACATGAAGAGGGTAAACAGGGAGGAACAGTGAGGGTGCTTCAAGGAAGGAGGAAGGGGCCACTAGAGGGCATGGTGGAAGCTGGAGGGGAAGATTCAGGGAGAAAGGAGGAGGTGCTACTTCACTGAGAGGGTGGTAGAGCCATGGAATGCACTACCTAGGGGGCTGGTGGAGGCAGAGACAGTGGAGGGGTTCAAGAGGGGGTGGGACAGGTACAGGGGAAGGGTTCAGGAAGCAAAATCCAATGCAGCAAGAATATCTGGAACTGGGAAGGGAGAAGCCAGAGAAGGCGAGGGGGACAGCAAGGTCAGCACCCAGGGTGGGGGCTGACCAAACGAGCGGACACGAAAGACCATTAGGCCTATTCTGCTGGCATTTTAGTATGTTAGTATGCTGGGGATAGTTTTTGCCAGGTGGGGCATCCCTCAGATAGATCTTTTGCAGCCCCAGACAATCACAAACTTCCTCTGTTCTGTTGCAGGCCTCCAGTGCTGGGCTCAGTTCCCTGGATGCCTTCTTCTGGATTGGGAGGGAAGTTCCTCTATGCTTTCCCTTCCTCTCCTATTCAAAGTACTAGTCAAAATCAGATCTCAGCCTTGCAGGGTGATTCTGATGCCCGGATTGGGCCAGGCAGCCCTGGTACCCACTCCTTCTGTCTCTGACAGTCCATCTTCCCTGTGCCTCCCCAGGAATCACAATCTGTTGACTTGTGCCCAGGGAAGGGTTTGGTATCCGACTCAATCCTCAACCTCAAGGCCTGGCTCTTGAGGAGTTAGTTTGCTGATTTTACACACCTCTCAGGGTGTTCTTGAGATCCTAAAGGCTTCCAGAAAGCCTTCCACTAGGGCTACTTATAGTTCTAAATGGAAAAGGTTTTCCATTTGGTGTGCTGGGAAAAATATTTCCCCAGAATCTGCTGAATTGCCCATTTTGTTAGATTACATGGTACATCTTAATTCCTTGGGTCTCAGACCAGCTACCCTGAGAGTTCATTTGGCAGCTGTGTCTGCTTTTGTGTCAGCAGGAAAGTCATCCTCTTTCCTCTCATCCTGTGTTTTCCAAGTTTTTTAAGGGATTACTCCATACTAATCCTCCTTTCGGGAACCGCCCCTGCTTGGGACCTTAATGTTTGCATTGCCCAGTTAATGCAACCCCCTTTTGAACCTCTGTCTTCTGCAGAGCTTAAGTACCTAACTTGGAAAACTGTTTTTCTAGTGGCTATCACTTCTGCCAGACGCATAAGTGAATTGCAAGCCTTGTCAGTGGAGACTGACTTTATTTCTTTCCATGGATAAGGTAGTCCTTAGGACTAATAGGAAGTTTTGCCTAAGGTGGTTTTAGATTTCCATCTTAATCAATCTATCTCCCTTCCAGTATTTTCACTGATCACCCTCTTGGGTGAGAGGAGGTTGCACAGCCTGGATGTTAAGAGAGCTCTTAGTTATTATATAGAGCGTACTAAAGGTCACAGGTTCAATCCTCCAACTTTTCCTTACCTATGGTGAAGTTGGGAATGGCAACCTGCCACTAAGAGATCAATAGCCAGGTGGATTGTCTCTTGTATCCAATTTTGTTATCAGAAAGTGGGCAGAGCCCCCCTCCCCGGTTTGAGGGCTCATTCTACCAGGGGTACAGCTCGCCTCTAGCTGCTGCCAGAGATATCCCTTTATTAGAGATTTGCCAGGCTGCTACTTGGAAAACGGTACACACTTTTACCAGCAGTACTCCCTGGATGTCCAGGCCAGGAGAGATGCTCGGTTTGGCACAGCTGTTCTTCAGAGCCTATTCCCTAAGTAGGTTCTCGCCTTCTCCATGGAGGTACTGCTGTGTATTCTGCTAATGTCTATAAATATAGCAAGACTTCATGTTGTTTGAAGAAAAATTACTCATCTTAGTAATGTTGTTTCTTCTAATGAGTCTCTATATTATAGACCTCTCAACCCGCCTCTCAGAACCTCTACTTGGTGGGTGCGGGCAACTTAGTGTGGGCACTACTTATGTCCTGTTAGCATTTTGTCCCTTTGGGACTTTGGGGTGTGTATGTGTACTGCGTGTGTGTGTTTATTATACTTATGTTCTATTTTCATATTATTAGAATGGTGTTAGTATTTCTGGTCCCCTGACTTGAGTCTTGGGTGTTGGGACCATCAATGGTTGTTATTATTTAGGTAGCCATTTGGCTAGTGTAGGTTACAGCTTCCACACAGACCTTAGTGAGTTTGGCTTGTAAAGATCTGACAGTTCAAGTTTGAAATGACACAGATAGAGCTGCTCTCATGCCAAAATTCTATTTTGGAATGGTTTTAACCATTTCACTCCGGGGCAGTTCTAGAGCTGGATCAAACTGCTAATGTCTATAATATAGCAAGACTCCATTAGAAGAAACAACATTACTAAGGTGAGTAATTTTTTCTTCCCTCCTATCTTCCCCTCTGGAGGTTGAGTCTTCTGACCTAGTTTCTAGGCTACAGCGTCTTTCTACGCCCCCTGCAAGCCTTCCTTTGGAAGAGGATCCTCGGTCTCCCCTTTAGATGTTATTCTTGGGCCTGGAGTCTCCGGTGGGAGAACTGGGGATGCTGGGGGACGGCCCCCTTTTATGTGATGCCTGACGTCGGGGGTGGTCCCCCGCTGGACATTGCTAGCTAGAATGTTTCCGTGGGGTACTGGCGCCTACTGGCTTTAGTCCTAATGGTGTAACCTGCTGCAAGAGCTGTTCTTGAAGATCTACTGTTACGGTAAGTTCTTACGTAACTGTACTTTAGAGGTGAGTAACCTGTTTTTGCTCCTTAAGATGGTGTCTGAGTTTCATCTGAACCAGTCTATCACCCTTCCAGTGTTTTTCACAGCACAGTCCAGATCTTCCTGGACATAAGTCTCCACCAGTCATTCACACTAGTGGGATCTGCACCGGAGGCACTAGGACCCATCGGGAGCAAACTTTTTGCTGGAGGGTCGGTACGAGAGATGGCGCCGCGAGGCATGGCGCTGCGAGCGGTGGCTCGCGCGGTAATAGCTATCTCGGCGACGACCTCTCCAACTGCCTCAGTTCCTTTTTTTCCCCGCCAGTGCGCTTCAGTGACAACGCCGCCGCTTGTCGGGAGTCAAACTCAAACTAGCTTATAGTTTTCAGTTTATTTTTTGTAATATTATCTCGATAGTAGTATCGCTTAATTTTATTCTATTTCATTATATTTCTGTTATATTTTAAAATTTAACTTATAGTAAAGAAGTCTCGGCCTACTGGACGGAGTCGACCATGAGCAGGTCAGGTGACGGTAGGGAGACTTCGTATGAAAGCTGTTCAGTCAGTCGGGCTGGGTCCGGTCAGCCCCCTTCTCCTCAGCGGGGTTCCGACAACGGTCAGTCCGATGCCCGGGGGGATGGGCGGTCCCCCCGCCAGCATAAAAATAAACGGTCGCATTCTCGGCACCGTTCGGCCTCGAGCTCTTCTTCGGCCCACAGGTCAAAAAAGAGAAGGCATCACTCGAGGTCGCCCTCTGATACGTCTGCGCGTCGACGGTCGGTTATCGTCGCTAGTTGCCGGTCTCTCCTTCGAGTCGCCAACTTCCGGTTTCCCGCTCGACATCGGAGCCCACACCGCCTATAGGTAGGGCTCCAGATGAGCAGTTTCATCAGTGGGCGCTCTTATGGAGCCGGCGGGCCCGGAGTTTGGTTCTTCTGCCTGGCTCGGTTGCCCCGGAGCCTCGGGCTCGTCGGGCGATCAGGTAGGGCGGTTGGACCTTCCTAGTCGCGCAGCGCCTCCTTCGGTGCCAGCGACTCCGTGCTTAGGTGTTCCCCACATGGCTGCGGCGCAGGGGGCCACACCGATGCCCTTATCTCCTGGTTTTTTCCCTTCTCTTGCTTTCCAGGTTCCAGGGGTGTCCTCGGCGCCGCCTGCGGCGCCGTGTGTCTTGCCGGTGCCGCCGGGGGCGCGCGCGGTGCCGTTTGCAGTGCAGCGTGCTTCTTCGGGCGCCGTGCGCCTCCGCAGCGCCGTTTTGACTCCTCACTGCTGGGGCCCTCTGGGACTCTCCTTTCTATCTGCTCTTCCTCCTCTCCTATTTTCACCTCCTTTCTGTCCAAACAGTCCTTCCTGGACTATCAGGAGATGATGTTGAGCTCGACCCAGACCTTCGGTTGGGTGATGAAGTGGAGGAAACGGGATTTCACTGCTACAGAGCCTGTGGTCGAGGACCTATCCTTTAAGTCTCTGTTGAAGAACCTGAGATCCACTCTTTCTCTCCAGACTACAGACATCGATCCTGGAAAATATTAAGACTCAGTATCTTCATGCTCGGAGATCCCTACGGATTTGACTCCTCCGATTCAACCTTCCTTCGAGACGCTGTCTCAAATGGTATGGAATAATCCTGCTCTTATTCCCTCGGTGGCTAAATCCATTGATAAGAAATATTCAGCTCCCAAGGATCATCCCATTTTGGCATCCCAAGCCTTAGCGGATCCTATTGTAGTCCTTGCAGAGAATGACAAGGTCGTTCTTCCTCAAGCTACTACAGCTCGACCTATTAACAAAGAGTCTCGTAAAATTGATATATTAGGTAAGAGAGTCTTTGCTGCCTCCACTTTAAGTATGCGTATTGCCAGCTATCAAGGCTATTTTTCTCAGTATGAGTATATCCTGTGGCACTCTATGAAACAAATTGTTGAAGCTCTTCCAGATTCCGACTCCAAGTCAGAGCTTCTTCTAACTGTTATCAGAGGTATTGAGTCCAATAACCAACAGGTCAAAGCCGCCATGGATGCTTTCGACACTGCTTCTCATTCAGCAGCCGCAGGTATTATACTGACGCCATTCCTGGCTGCACTGCGCTTTTACTTAATGATGCTCAGCAGCAGGTAATGGCGTGTTCCCTTGATGGCTCAATCTTTCGGGTCCTCAGGTAGAGCAAGCCCTAGAGGCCACTCAGAAGACTAGGTCGGCCATTAAGTTGGCTAGACCTCCGCCTACTCCCTCTCGGGGGCATGTAGGTAAACGTCAGTTTCATAGTCGCCAGTCCTTTCGAGGCAGAGGAAGCTTCCATAAAAGCCAACCTGCCCAACCTCAAAAGAAGACGCAGCAGAAAGCGCAAGGGCCTAAAGCCCCCAGCGCTACCTTATGAATTGCCGGCCCAAGTTCCATCCACGCTGCCCGAGGTGGAACTTTCTCCTCCGGTGGGAGGTCGTCTGATGTACTTCTACAACCAATGGAAGTCCATAACCTCGGACAAATGGGTCCTTCGGATAATTCGCGAGGGTTATTCTCTCAATTTCTTGGAAACCCCCCCGAATTGTCCTCCCAAACGACAACCCAGGTTGTCGACCTCTCAGTCAGACCTTCTCACCGCCGAGATCCAGGGCCTTCTAAACAACAGGGCAATAGAACTGGTGCCCCCCCATCAGCGAAACACAGGGTTCTACTCCCATTACTTTCTGGTTCCAAAGAAATCTGGGGGGATGCGCCCCATTCTAGACCTCAGAAAGTTAAACAAATTCCTCCCCAAGGAGAAATTCAAAATGATTTCCCTAGGTACCCTGTTACCTTTGCTGCATCAGCACGACTGGCTGGCCTCCTGATATGCAGGACGCCTACCAGCATATCCCCATCCACCCGACCCATCGCAAATTCCTGAGGTTTGTAGCTCTGGGTCAGCATTATCAGTTCAGAGTCCTGCCTTTTGGGCTATCCTCGGCGCCGCGAGTTTTTACAAAGTGTTGTGCAGTTCTCGCAGCGCATCTCAGGAAGCTCGGACTCCGAGTGTTTCCTCCTGGACGATTGGCTCTAGCAAGCCTTCCAGCCAAGGGACCTCAAGCCGCTCAAACGGCCTCTCGCCTTCTTACGTCCATGGGAGTTCTGCTGAATCTGAAGAAATCACAACTGCAGCCCTCCCAGAGGCTCCTTTTCATAGGGACTCTTCTGGACACACCTTCCGCGAAGGCTTTCCTTCTAGAGGACAGAAGACTCGACATCCTTCAGATGGCCCGTTACATTGGGGAGAACCGATCGGTCACAGCTCTCTCGATGCAACGTATGTTGGGTCTCATGGCGTCCTCAGTGTTCACTGTACCCCTAGCTCGGTTACACATGAGGACCACCCAATGGATGCTCTCCGCTCAGTGGTCACCGACCTCTCACCCCCAGTCTTATCCCATCAAGGTGACGGAGCCCCTACGAAGGTCTCTCACCTGGTGGTCTCAAGAGAGCAATCTCCTGGAAGGATTCCCCTTTGCTCCTCTGGATCATCAGATCTCCATCACCACAGACTCATCGCTAATGGGATGGGGAGCTCACTGTCGCTCTCTCCACGCTCAAGGTGTATGGACTCAGCTCGATACTCAGCTCCACATAAATGTCCTGGAGATGAGAGCGGTCCTCTATGCAATCCAAGCGTTGAAGGATGTTCTTTGTCACAAGAACATTCTCCTTCAAACGGGCAACAAAGCTGTGATGTATTACATCAACAAGCAAGGCGGTGCTCATTCTTATCCCCTTTGCAGGGAAGCAATGAGAGTGTGGGAGTGGTGCTTGGAGCACAAGTCTCTAATTCAAGCGGTATATCTGCCAGGTGTACAAAACGACTTAGCAGATCACCTCAGCAGAACGGAAGCAGACCCTCACTAGTGGTCTCGATCCAGCCGTAGCTCTCGTCACTGTTCAAGAGTGGGGACTCAGACCTGGACCTTTTGCATCCCCACCTCAACGAAACTGCTCTCTCTCTGCTCCAGAAACCAGGGCCTGGCATTTTCTGTCAGGATGCGGTCAGGCTGCGTGGACAAAACGCTTTTTACGCCTTTCCACCGTCTCCTCTAATTCAGAGAGTACTCCTCAATTCGAGTCTCAGGGGACCAAGATGATTCTCATTGCTCCCTCCTGGCCTCAGCAACTATGGTTTCCCACTCAACAGTATGTCGGCAGCTCTCCCGAGACCACTTCCCTTGCAAATCAATCTTTTGACTCAGGGTTCGTTGGTCCATCCCAACCTGAGGTCACTTCACCTTCATGCTTGGCTCCTGAAGAGGTAGAAGTGAATCGGTTCAACGCTCTCGTGAGAGTCTCAGACATCCTTCTGGCTGCTTGAAGCCAGCTACCCGAAAAACTTAGGCTTCTAAGTGGAAACGCTTTCTCTCTGGTGTGCGAAGTCCTCTTGAATCCTTTTCCTGTCCTCCAGACAAGGTTCTAGAGTACCTTTTGACCTATCAAACCGGGTCTCCAGTACTCCACGGTTAAAGTTCACCTTAGTGCCATTTCAGCTCACTCATGAGCCGGTTTCTTCCTTGTCTCTGACTCAGTTACCTATGGTGAAGAGATTTCTTATGGAATTCTGCATACCAGACCCCTGTTAGACATCCGGTCACAGCCTGGGACATTAACATTGTGCTAGACATGCTCACTCAGAAGCCTTTCGAACCCCTAGCTACCTGTGAGCTAAAATTTCTTACCTGGAAGACAGTCTTCCTAGTGGCCATTACCTCAGCCCGCAGGGTCTCTGAGATACATGCCCTGGTTACGGACCCTCCGTATACTGTGTTCCATAGGGACAAAGTAGTTCTTCGTACTCATCCTAAATTTCTTCCCAAGGTTGTGCCAGAATTCTATCTAAACCAACCTCTGGTGCTTCCTCTTATCATGAACTCCAAAATGAAGGAGAACGGTCTCTTCATTCCTTGGATGTTAAGAGAGCCTGCGGTTCTACTTAGATAGAACCAAGAATTTTCGCAAGACTCAGCAATTGTTTGTTTCTTCAGCGACCCGCTGGGTCAGCCTGTCGCTATCAGATGCATCTCATCATGGTTAGTGGCATGTCTTCGACATTGCTATTCCATGGCACAGGTTAAATTAGAAGGTAGAGTGTACGCTCACTCTACTAGGCGGTTATGTATCCCTAGTGGAAATTGCAATGTTCCACTGCAGATATCTGCAGTGCCACCTGGAGCTCAGTGCATACTCGAAGCATTATGCACTGGATGTTCATGCCAGGCGCTATCCGCTCCGCAGAACTATCCTTAATGGACTCCTGTCCTAGACGTGTGACCTCTGGCTCTCCTGCCGCCCTTTTGGGGGATTATCAGCTTGGTACTCTCCCACTAGTGTGAATGAGTGGTGGAGACTTATGTCCAGGAAGATATGAAAATTACGTACCTACCGTAATTCTTGATCTTCTTGGACGAGTCTCCACCACTCATTCACACGCCCACCCTCCATCCCCCCAGCTCACCACTGTGTTGGTCTTCACTCCCTCAAATCTTTAGGCCGTGAAGACTTCTTTGCTGACCCTTCTTATACGGGTCGTCCGGACTATCTTATGTCCGCTTTTTAGAAGTTAGGTTTACTCTTCACGTTAGTTGCGCTGCACCTCCTTGGTAAAAAGGTACTGAGGCGTGTTGAGGTCACGCCGATAGTCATTACCCTGCGAGCCACCCTGCGCCATCTCTCGCGCCGACCCTCCAGCAAAAAGTTTGCTCCCGGTGGGTCCTAGTGCCTCCGGCGCAGATCCCACTAGTGTGAATGAGTGGTGGAGACTCGTCCAAGAAGATCAAGAATTATGGTAGGTACGTAATTTTCATTTCTGGTGAGCAGAGACTTCACAGTCTGGACTTTGAGGGCACTTGACTACTATCTGGACTGCACTCAGGTCTTCCCACTCACAGCTGTTCCTCGCATATGGTGAAGTGGACAAGGGCAGGCCAGCCTATAAGAGAACCCTTTCTCGCTGGATGGTTTCCTGCATCCAGGTTTGCTACAGTAAAGCTGGCAAGCTACCACCACAAGGCCTCAGGGCGCACACTGCATGTGACACCTGTGTCTTATGTGGCAGCTGCAGGGAATGTTCGCTTTCTAGAAATTTGTAAAGCAGCTACATGGAAAACTGTACACGCCTTTACAAAACACTGTTGTCTGGATGTGCAGTCCAGAAGGGATGCCAGGTTTGGCACTGCTGTCTTGCAGAACCTTTTGCCTAAAAAGGTTCTGTACCCAGCCTCCCAGGGAAAGGCAAGGCAAATTATATTGTTATAGCTCCCAATCCCGGAGGCTCTGGGCACTTCACATTAAAAAGGGTAGAACAAGTAAGTAAAATAAAAAAATTACATAACACTGTAAATAAGAAATACCATAAATTTAATCAGCAGCATACTAAAAACAGCACTGATCAGACTACTTCACTCGGGAAGGCCAGGGCAAAGAGATGAGCCTTGAGACCCCTTTTGAATGCCTCAACCGATGGGGCCTCCCTAAGAGATGGTGGTAAAGCATTTCACAGGACCAGACCGGTGACACTAAAGGTCCTGTCACCAGACGTTCTCAGCCTGGTCCTAGGGGCCTCAAGGAGGCCCCTGGTCGAGGAGCGGAGGGAACGGGCAAAGGCGCAGGGTGTCAGGAGCTCAGCCAGGCAGCCAGGGCCTAGCCTGTGTAGGGCCTTGTAGGTGAGAAGATTAAACTTGAAGATAACCCTCCACCTGACAGGCGACCAATACAAAGAACGGTGCACCAGGGTCACATGACTAGACCTCGAGAAGCCAGTTAGCACCCTGGCAGCAGCGTTCTGAACTAGTTGCAGTCGTCGGAGGGTACCTTTAGAGACCCCAAATTAAAGAGCGTTACAGTAGTCAAGCCTGGCAGTCATGAAGACTTGTACCAGGATGGGCAGGCCATCTGATGGAACCAGCGGTTTGATCCTGGTGAAATTCCTTAAGTGGTAGAAACCTCTTTGGACAACAGCCGACACCTGAGCTTCGTGTTAGCCTTTCATCAAGGATCACGCCAATATCTTGCACCCTAGTGGGAGGCCAGCTACGGCACCGGACCCAGATGAAGATTTGGCATCCCAGCATCGGTGACACTCCCACAACCCGGCTCAATCACTAGTACCTCCCGCCTTGTCCAAGTTCAGTCGCAGTCAGCTGGAGGACATCCAGTCCTTGATCTCTGCCAAGCAGTCGTTAAGCACTTCCACAGCGACCGATGTTCCATGGGCAAAGGACAAATACAGTTGGATATCATCTGCATAGCAGTGAAAACCCACACTGTAATGCCTAATGAGCTCACCCAGGGGCAGTATGTACACTGCCAAATAACATGGACAGCAAGATCAACCCCTGAGGCACTCCACCAGGGGCTCTGGGGTGGAGGAGAAATTCTCCATAACCACCTGTTCCTTCCTGCCTGAGAGAAAACTCAAACCAGTGGATAATGATGCTGACAAGTCCACAGTACTCTCTGAGGGGATCAAGCAGCCCCATGTGATCTGCAGTGTCAAAAGCTGAGGAGAGATCGAGGAAAACAAGGATTGACTGATCTTCCTGGACAAAGTCTCATTCACACTAATGAGACTACGCCGGAGGCGCTAGGACCCCGCAGGAGCCAGAAATCTTCAGGAGGGCCAGTGCGGGGATAGGACCGCACATTCACGGCGCCGCGAGACTAGCTCACCCCGTATAGGCTATCTCAGCATTGACCCTCCAACCACCTCAGTTCCTTTTTCCCACCGGCCGAGTGCATTTCAGTGATGAAGACGCCGCTTTGGAATCGCGCTCGCCATACAACAGCAGCTATAGCCATTCGTGCATTCGATTAACTTAATTACTTTAGTGTTCTTTTTTATTTAAAAAAAAAAAGACTAAGAAATTCTTAGCCTGCCCATGTCGATGGGGGACCTGAATATGCCAGATAACTGGAGCACCTTTGCTGCAGCCACATCCAAGAGCAGGGTCATTCTCGATGCCCTACAGGGGGCATGCTTCAGACAGCTAGTGTTGGAACACACTCGGGAGGGAGCAATCTTAGACCTAGTACTCTCAAACAGGGCCGGAGAGAGGCTCTCCGATCTAGAAGGGGGTAGCCATCTGGGAACAATTGACCACCAAACAGTGTGGTTCACGGTAAACACAGCCGCAGAGTCAAACCATACAAAAGTGAGGGTACTGGACTTTAGGAGGGCTGACTTTGTCAAAATGGGAGAGTGCCTCAGAAAAGCACTAGCAAACAGGTAAGAAGGTGGGGTGGAACAACAATGGGGAAACATCAAAACCGCCATCACAAAGGCAACAAGCCTTTGTGTGAAGCAAATAAATCCGAACAAAAGAAAAAACACTACTGTTCTCAAAAGAGGTGGCGGGGAAGGTTAGAGAGAAAGAGATAGCATTCAGGAAGTATAAGGAAACACAAAAAGAGCAGGACGAGAACTGTACCAGTTAAAGCAGAAGGAAGCAGGGAAGGCAGTCAGAATAGCAAAGGCCCAACCTGAGGAAAAGATAGCCAACTCGGTTAAGAAGGGGAATAAAACCTTTTATAGGTACATCAGGGAGCAAAGAAAGACCAATGGAGGGATATTGAGGCTTAATAAAGGGGAGGATGGGTGGACAGAGAGTGACAGTGAAAAAGAAGGAATACTGAATGAATAGTTATGCTCAGTATTCACAAAAGAAGAGGAGGGGGGGTCGATACCAGTCCTTTCTCAGAAGAAAGGGTTCTGAAAAAACTCCTAAAACTGAAGGTGGACAAAGCAATGGGGCCTGACAGGATTCACCCAGGAATTCTAAAAGAATTAAGGGGAGAACTAGTGACACCACTGAGTACCTTTTTTTAACAAATCATGGGAGGATGGAGTGGTACCTGAGGACTGGAGGAGGGCAGATGATTCCCTTCACAAAAGTGGAACAAGGCCGCCCAGTGGCGCTGAGGGGTGAAGCGTGGACACCACACTGCACCATGCCCCACCTGGGTTCGGGAGCGAGGCGGGCCGTCAGGGATCGGCAGGAGGACTGGGATTGAGCGTCCATAGACTGCCTCCCAGTCCAGGGTGGGTTGGGGAATCTCGTCCGCGCTGAAGCGGCTCCTGAGGATGCTGGGGCACCACAGTGCTGGCGATCTGGAGGGGAACGCGCAGGCATCTGCACGCCAGCCCGGACGCCATTGTATGTCCGCGTTCCAGGGGACCAATCGGAGGAAAATGGCTGGGCGCAACCACGCAGCTTGATGGCTGTGCTCCGAGCCACCTGGAGGACTTTGGCAGAATCCTGTCGGAGAGGGTCCAGGGCTGTCCTGACTGGCTGAGGCAGAGGGGGAGCCCTCCAGCAGGATGGCAAGACGGCTGTCCTTGATCCTCCTGGGTGCAGTCTGAGCTACCCAGTTCTCCGGGCTGGATGCCCCAAAACGAAAGTGTGCCGCAGCAGGTGGGAAAAAACATTACATAAAAAAAAAAAAAAAAAAAAGTGGGAGCAAAGCAGAGGCAGGAAACTACAGACCTGTTAACTTGACCTCAGTGATAGGGAAAATGATGGAATCGCATCTGAAAGAAAGAATTGTTGAGTACCTAGAGGCCAGCGGGGCACAGGACCCAGGGCAGCATGGATTCACAGTGAGAAGGTCATGTCAGACGAATCTAATAGGTTTCTTTGACTGGGTGACCAAAGAAGTAGACTAGGGAGAGGCTGTGGACATGGCCTGCCTAGATTTTAGCAAGGCATTTGACAGAGTCCCACACAAAAGATTAATAAGCAAATTAGCCAGCCTGGGAGTGGGTCCCAGGGTGGTAGCCAGGGTAAAAAATTGGCTGGACAACAGGAAGAAGAGGGTAATAGTAAACTGAATCCACTCCGAAGAAAGGGGGATTACTATCTGGGTACTGCAGGGTTCAGTACTGGGTCCTGTCCTTTTTAATGTCTTTATAAGTGACATTACGGAGGGACTGGAAAGAAAAGTATGCCTCTTTGTAGATGACACAAAGATCTGCAGCAGGTTTGATACACAGAGGGGGAGTGGAAAGGATGAGAAGGGATTTGGCAAGGTTGGAGGAATGGTCAAAAGTATGGCAGCTTAGATTAATTGCAAAGAAGTGTAAAGTAATGCACCTGGGAAACAAAAACCCAGGGGAAGAGTACACAATATGGGGGGGGGAGCATATTAATAAAACTGGAAGGGGACCTGGGGTGATCCTATCAAATGACCTAAAGGTAAGCAAGCAGTGTGAGAAGGCAGTAGAGAGGGCTGGAGGGATACTGGGATGTATAGGGAGTGACATCACCAGTAGAAAACAGGATGATGTTATCCCTCTGTACAGACAGTTGGTGAGACCCCATCTGGAGTACTGCATGCAGTTCTGGAGACCCAATCTCCGCAAAGACATAGACAGGATGGAGACAGTCCAGAGGAGGGCAACTAAAACAGTGCAGGGTCTGCAACAGAAGCCATACGAAGAGAGACTAAAGGAGTTTAATATGTATACCCTCGAGGGAAGGGGGGGGAGAGACATGATAGAAACTTTTAAGTACCTCAAGGGAATCAACAAAGTCCAAGAGGTAGCATCTTTCAGAAAGAGATGTGCAAGAACAAGGGGCACAATTTGAAGATGGAGGCGTCAGGGGCAATGTGAGGAAGTATTTTTCACAGAGAGAGTGGTGGTGCATGGAATGGCCTTCCTGAGGAAGTCGGGGTCAAAAACTGTGGGGGAATTCAAGAATGCATGGGACAGACATAAGGCAATTCTGGTGGAGGGTAGGAAGAAGTATGCTGTTGGTTAACTAGGATCTGGAGCTTATCCAATAGGTAGGGAAATGGGCAGACTAGGTGGACCAAGCGGTCCTTATCTGCTGTCAAAATCTATGTTTCTGCGGAGTCGACCTTAGGCGGTAGTGGTGACGTTAGGGAGACTTCATTTGAAAGCTGTTATGGCAGTAGTGCTGTGTCCGGTCCTCCGTCCTTTGCTGGGGGATCCGACCACAGGCAGTCCGGTGCTCAGCAGGGAGGACAGTCCGCCCGAAGCACAAAAGTAGCGGGCCCGTTTCCGAACTCTGTTGGGGACCCGGCTCAGCTCGATCTCGAGCTATTCCTCCTCCTGCTGTCGGTGGAGGAAAAAAATGATTCCGCTCGAGGTCACCCTTTGGTATGTCTGCGCAGGGATCGTCTATGATGGAGAGCAGTTGGCCTGACCAGACTCCTGGGAGGTCCTCTGTGGCTCCAATCTTAACGGCTGCAATCTTCGACACCGGATCCCATCTGTGTCCTCAGTGGGGCTCCAGCGAGCAGTTTCATCACTGGGCTGCTCTTTTAGAGCAGTGGACATGGCGTCTGCCCAGTTGGCCTGGCCAGTGGACCCGGTTCCGGGGCCTTTGGGCCTCGGCTGGGTCAGTTGGCCCAGGATGTGTGTGCGGTGCCCTCTCCGGAGCCAGCGCCATTGATGCTGAGTCCATGTGCCTACCCCCCTCACCTTTTCCCCTGCAGGGTCCGGCACGGGTACCACTTTCCTCCCCACACCCCCCTTTTCTTCAGGTCTAGGACCAGCAGCGGTGCTGGCCCTGCGTGTGGTGCCGGTGCCACGGGTGGTGTTCTCACCGTGGATGGCACCGAATCCTCGCCGTAGATCCGGGTGGCGGCATTTCCTATGATTCCTGACCTAGACCTACCTTTTGGAGGTTCTTCTGGGGTAGAAGTGGATCTTGATGAGTCTCACCCTGTCCTGCTTTTGTCGAAGATGCAGCGGATGACTAATTTTATGAGCTGCAACACAAGCCTTCTGTATCAGCGGAGCCTGTGATGGAAGATCTTTCTTTCTTTCTTTCTTTCCAGTGTTTCCTCAGAGATATGGGGTCCACCATAACATTTCAGACTTCATCTGTGTACCAAAGTAGACTTCTACGTCTTGAGTTCCTACATTGCTCAGTACAAGAACACCTTGTGGAACACATTAAGATCAGTGGTCGAGAGCCTTCCAGAATCTAACTCTCCCATTACCAGGGTCATATAGTCCAATGATATGCTAATAGCTTGTATGGAGGCCTGTGACACTACCTCTAGGGTAGCTGCCACTGGCATTTGTAGAAGGCGACTCTCCTGGCCCAGAACATCATGTTTCTCACCCGATGCTCAGTTGGTGATTAACGTCCCCTTGATGGTGCTTATCTGTTTGGCCCTCCAGTTGAGCTCTGAAGGCCGCACAGAACATCAGGGCTGCCATTTAAACAGCCAGGCCGGCTCCTGCAGCCCCTCAGAGGAATGGGAACAGTCAAACTTTTCGTAACAGGCAGTCCTTTCAAGGCAGAGGCCGAGAAGCTTTTATCAGGAACCAACTCCCCCGCCACGAAGAAAATGCAGCAGTGGGCACAGACCCCGAAAGCGCCCTGTACCAACCTCTGAGGATCTGGCCCAGATCCCAACTCGGCTGTCTGAGGTGGAGGCGGTAGGGGGACCGTCTGACTCAGGTTTTACAGCCAGTGGAAGTTTATTATAGCGGACGTATGGGTCATCAGGATTGTCAGAGAGGGATACTCTTCCAATTTCGCAGAGATTTCCCCAGACCTTCCACCCAGGCGGCAGCTCGATCAGTCTGCCTCTCAATCAGACCTTCTTACTTCTGAGATACGGGCATCTGCAGGAAGAGGTCAGTAGAAATTGTTCCACGTCAGAACGGAACACAGGTTCCTATTTCCATTCCTTCTGGTTCCAAGATAACAGGCAACATGTGCTTAATTCTGAGCCTTGGAAGATTAAACAAGTACCTGTTCAGGGAGGAGTTCACTAAAACCTCCACGTTCAAGATTTCACTACCTGTATGATTGGCTCCTAGCCAGCCCATCCGGGCAGGAGAGACAGGAAGCAGTTATCACAGCTTCTTAGTTGCTCACTTTCAGGGGGGGTTTCTGATTCGGGGAAGGTGCCAGATTTCACCTTCCTAGCATCTCCTCTTCATAGGAGCCCTCCTGGATACCTCCAGGGTGAGGGTTTTCCTTCTGGCAAATGGGAGAAATGACAACTTCAGACTGCTCGTTACATCACGGAAAATGACTCTGTTCAGGCTCCTTTCGATGCAGCGGATACTGGGATTCATGGCATCGTCCGTAGCAAGCACTGTCACTGACCACACACCCGCAATCCTCCATCTAAAGTGATAGCCTCGGACAAAGTCACTCGCATGGTAGACGCAGTGGGGCACGCTTCTGCAAAGTCTACCCCTTACCTCACTGAAATCTCGGATCACCATCACCATGGTTGCACTCCTGATCAGTTGGGGAGCTCACTGTCAAGACCTCCACACTCAGGTGTGGAACCCCATCTTCTCATAAAAATCCTAGAGATGAGCTGTCTTACACGCTGTCAGAGTCCTGAAGGATGCCCTCTGCCATGAAGTGATCCTCCTTCAGACGGACGACAAAGCTGTGATGTATAACATCAACAAGCAGGGTGAAGCTCTCCCCTGCTCTGTGCAGGAAGGCCATGAGGATGAGAGAGTGGTGCCTCGAACACGATGTGTCAGTTCAGACGTGCAGTCGCTGTTCGATGAGTGGGCAGTCCAGACTTGGTCCTTTTTGTGTCCCCTCTCAACACAAAACTGCCTCTGTCCTGCTTCAGAAATCCAGAACCTGGTATTTTCTGTCAGGATGCATTCAGACTGCAGTGGACAAGACGCTTCCTGTACGCTTTCCTTCGCTTCCCTTAGTTCAGAGGGTGCTACACAAGTTGGAGGAACGGGGGGCAGGATGATTCTCATCACACCATACTGGCCTCGACAGGTATGATTTCCAGACTGTCAGAAGTTCCCCCGAGGCAGCTCCATCTACGAGCAAACTTTCTGACACGGGGACCTTTGGTCCATCCCAACCTGCTCTCCCTTCATCTCCATGCTGGGCTCTTGAGGAGATCGAAGTGGGCAGGTTTTAGGTTTCCCAGACAATCGCAGAAATTGTCTTAGCTGCGCATAGGCCTTCCACCAGGAAGGCTTAAGTGGAAATGCTTCTCCATCTGGTGTGCAAAGTCCCATCTGGATCCTTCGGTTGCCCACCAAGTAAGGGGTTGGAGCGCCTCTTGAACCTGTCGAACGCAGGTCTGTAATACTTGGCAGTGAAGGTACACCGCTATGCATTTTCGGCCTGTCTTGAACTAGTACAGAACATGTCACTGGCTCAGTTACCATTAGTCAAGAGATTCATAAAGGGTATCCTACACACTAAACGCCCGGTCAGTAGACCAGTGGCCACATGGGCTATTAACCTGGTGCTAGATTGCTCATACGTAAACCCTTTTAGCTGCTAGCTACCTGTAAATTGAAATTTCCTACCTGGAAGACTGCCTTCTTAGTGGCTGTCACTTTCACTCGCAGGGTCCCCGAAATCCATGCTTCGGTTGCAGATCCCCTTACGAAGTCTTTCACGAGGACAGGGTGGTACTCCGTACTCAACCCTAAATTCCTACCCGAGTGGTTTTGGACTTTTCACCTCAACCAGCCTTTGCTTCTCCCTACTTACTTCACTAACTTCCAGAATGAAGGGGAGCGCCTCGTTCATTCTCTGGATGTTAAGAGGGTTCAGCGATTCTTCATCAACAGAACAAAAGAGATACGCAATCCAAGCAACTCTTGTTTCTTTCAGCATGCCTCGGCTGGTCAGCCTGTTGCCATTAGATGTATTTTTGCATGGTTAGTAGCATGTCTTCAACACTGCTAATCCATTTGGCAGGTCAAGTTGGAAGGCCGGGTTCACACCCGCTCTACCAGAGTGGTCGTGGCTTCCCTGGTGGAGATTCATAATGTACCCATTGCAGACATCTACAAGATGGTGACATGGAGCTCAGTGCATAACTTTGTGAAGCTCTACATTCTGGATGTCCATGCCAGACAGCTCACTTTCTTTGGCAGGACAATCATTTTGGACTTATGTCCTGAGTGAGCTCTGTCTCCTGCCGCACACCCTACTTGTGGGGGTGGGGGGATTGATTTCAGTTCGTCACTCCTATTAATGTGAATAAGTGGTGGAGATTTTTAGTCCAGAAAGATATGGAAATTACGTACCTACCGTAATTCTTGATCTTCTTGGACGAAGTCTCCACCACTCATTCACCTGCCCACCCACCCACCATCCCCCGAGCTCACTCCTTCTGTTTTTGGTTGAATTGACCCTTCTTATATGGATCATCTGGGCCATCTTATGCCCGGAAGTTAGGGTTAGGTTTTCTTAAAGGGAAACACTGGAAAAGACACAGCTTTACCCAGGCACTACGAAAATTCCATTCCTGATTAATGCTTTCAGACAGTAACATTTAAAAAAAAAATTCCTCTAATTGCTTTTATGGTGCTTTAAACAGTGGCTTTCAACCTTCACTTTCTATTGCTGGGAGCCACCATTTTATGAGTAGCAAAGACCTGAGCTCACTTTATGCTAATATGTCCTACCAACCAGTAGCAGAGGTCAAACAGACACATTAGCATAAAGTGAGCTCAGGAAGCTTAGTGCTGCTCATGAAGTGGTTGCTGCCAGCAACAGAAAGTAGAAGTTGTGGGTAGCTGTTGTAAATCATTAAATAAAATTGTTAACTGTCTGAAAGCACTAATTTAGAGTTTATGTAGTGTCTGAGGAAAGCTGTGTCTTTTCCAGCATTTTCCTTTAAGTTAGTTCCTTCTTGATCAAAAAGGTACTGAGGTGGTGTGAGGGTCGATGCCAAGATAGCCTATACAGTGCAGGCTAGTCTCATGGTGCCATGCATGCACAGTCCTATCCTGGTGCTGACCCTCCAGAAGATTTTTGGCTCCCACGAGGTCCTAGCGCCTCTGGTTTAGTCCCATTAGTGTGAATGAGTGGTGGAGACTTTGTCCAAGAAGATCAAGAATTACGGTATAGGTACGTAATTTCCATTTCTCTTCCGTCCCTTGCCCTGAGGAGATCATTATGCACCCTAACACCGTTTCAGTACTGTGCTTGGCCCTGAAACCTGACTGGAATGGCTAATAGATGTCAAAGGTCATGAGGTGCTCCTCGATCTGCTGCGCCACAATTTTCTCAAAAACCTTACCCAAAAAGGGGAGGTTGGAGATTGGACAGTAATTCGCTAGATCATCAGGGTCGAGAGATGGTTTCTTCAGAAGGGGCTTCACCAGAGCCTCTTTCAAGGAATCTGGAAATACCCACTCTGTCAGCGAACACCTGACTATTCCACCTGGCCAACGGAGCCAATAACATTTCCTCAAGAAACGTGTCGGCGCCGGATCCAGTTCACAATATGTGTGTTTCAGCCCAGAGATAATCTCAATGACCTCTGCCACCTCCACCAGTTTAAATTCCTCCCAGACAAGAAGAGTGCCTCGATTTTCCCCTCCGCCCCCTAAGGTTGACCGCTGCAGACTACAATAGGGTCCGTTGACGGGATCCCCTGACGGATAGAGGACACCCTGTCAGAGAAGAACTGAGCAAACTCCTCACATAATGTGACTGAAAAGGCTTTTCTCAGCTGTAGACAGACTGGATGTGGTCTGTCCACAGTCTGAAAAAAGCTGAGCAGGTCCGTTCGTCCCTGCAGCAATCTCCCTGGACAGGAACTCTGCCTTCTTACAGGTGATTGCCCCCTGGTATTCAGAATAATGAACATGCAGGGCTGGTTTGCCCTCATCCAGTTGGGTCCTCTGCCAGCAACACTCCTACCTCCGGCCCTTGCTCTTCATCACCTTGCGATCCCCATCAAACCAGGGAGCTTGTCAAGTGTCAAGATGTCAAGTGAGAGGATCTGAGTCGTACATGGACTGCTGCGATGATGTCAAGCACCCTAGAAACTGCCCTGTTATAAGCGGCAGCTGCCTCGCCTGTGCCAACCATACATGTAGCAACTACACTAGATGAATCGGCCACCTTCAGTAGTGACAAGCCCCTTAAAGGGCGGCAGCTAACCATCTCAACAGGGGTTGGAGTATCGGGGGTGGGCCCCTAATAAGAACTCAACCGTGTAATGATCAGACCACACGACCTGATCAATCTTAAGGTTAGTAACATCAAGGCCCAGAGAGAACACCAGGTCCAGTGTGTGGCAGCGGTGATGGGTCACAGAAGTAACGACTTTTGACAGGCTCAGTAATGACATTAACTGGAGTAGGTCTAACCCAAATTGCAAGGATTATTCATCGAGCCAGGCATTGAAGTCCCCCAGAATTAAACATCTGGGAAACTCCAGCACCTCGCCGAAGACATAGTCCATCACCTCCTGTAGGAATTCTCCCCCCACCCCGGGGGGGGGAGTAAATGAGAATCCTGCACCTGAACCCCCACGCACAGCCACACACTCAAAGGACCTGGTAGTCCCCACTGGGTGCACAGTGAAGTTCAGACTGGGTCTAAAACAGATGGCCACACCCCCACCCCTGCGTTCCTGCCTCTGGCAGTGTATCACACAGTACCCGGCAGAGACAGCTGCCTCCAGAACAGGCCCGGCATCATCACCCAACCAGGTCTCCGTGATGCAAGCCAGATCGACTGAGAAAATCAAGTCCTCCATAATTGCAGTCTTGTTTTGCATCAATCTGGTATTACATAATGCCACCTAAAGGGAACTGGAAGTCACGGCAGCCCCTCTGTCTGCCAGCCCACTTGGTCTGGTGGGAACCCTGGGGACAGAAACCAAACACTTTGGGCCTCTCTCCAGGTTCTGTCTAAACCCAGGTACTGCTTTGTAGTCTGCAACAGTAAGTATAATGAGGGATTCCTGGGGTTTGAAGAAAAAAATTACTTGCATAGTAATATTGTTTCTTCCAAGGGATCCCTCACGGTGCTTAACTTTCCCCCTGCCTCCCCTTCCATAACCTGGAAAAGGTTCTCCAATAATCCATAGTTGTTTGGTATTTATTTGCTTGAGCATTACTTATTGCACTGTCTACAGTCAGTTTACTGTGTTGGTTACTTAGTCTTTCATAGGTTGTCCTGTGTTACCAATCCTTGGGTGATTTTGCTTTTTTCACTTAGGCTTTAATTAGAGTTAGGTTAGTGAGATTAGTGGCCACTGCTCTACTGGCTGTCGAAATAAATCTGACGTTGGAGAGCAGGGTACTACCACATGGCAGATTTGAAATTGCATTCTAGAGTTCCATAATTTACATAAAATTCCACTCTCCAGGGCATCTCAACCCTCCATGCTGATTTCAGCCATAAGCATAGCTAGGGATCCCTTGGAAGAAACAATATTACGATGGTAAGTAATTTTTTTTCCTGACTTAGAGCTTGAGTCCACCCCTAAAATGACACCTAATATCAACTCTTCCCCTGAGCAAATGTTCTTCTACAGAATATTCTGCATTTCAAATGAAGCAAGCTTTATTTTTATTACAAAAGAACATTTCCAGTGGGCAGGGGGGGCATTTCAGGTTTCAGCGGGGGTGGGCAACATCCAGTCAGAGGGGCTGTGGGGGCATTTTTCATTTAAAAAAACTAACGGCCTGCAACGCGGGGGGGGCGCGCTACTGCCCCAACTGTTTGTACACGGCAGCCTAAATAATGCACTCCCAGAGACTGAATGCACATTTCATGGTGCAAACAAACTCTGTCACATTTTGGGACTTCTTTGCACCAGAGGTGTTTAGTCCATGGATCATGCATTATCCTCCTGCATTACGCAGACTTTTGTTTAACTCCTTACCATTTTGTTAGATAATGCATACTAACGCGTACTGCAACATTTGGTATAGTTCACTCCATCTTCTTTCTTGTGCTGTAACAAAAAAAAAGTAAACCACTTTCTTTAATATTTTTAATGTTTTCTCAACAGGCGGCAAACTGTAACGAGCACTCCTTGCTGGATTGAACTTCATCTGAATGGACCTTTGCAGTGGCTAGATAAAGTACTGACACAGATGGGATCTCCCTCGGTCCGCTGTTCAAGCATGTCCTAAAGCCCCCCGCTTTGATATTTCAAACGGACTAAGCATAATGGAGTCCAGTCAACAGACTTAATACAACAGCTCGTCTGTCATAGTATTTGTGTGTGATCCCATGAACTGTTGCTATCAGAAGAATAAAAAAAAAAACAGCACTTGAGGTTCCATCAACTAAAGCACCTTGTCTGATTCTGTCACATGTACCCCAAGAATACTAGATACAACATAGTGTATAGAAATCTTTTTTCCAACAGAAGGAGGAAAGGGGAATTTTAATAACTTTTTAAAGGCGTTTTACTTGGTGTATTATTTGAAAAATGTGTCCTAAAGGTTTACTGATAACATGGATAGTGATAAATGTATCATAATCTTGAAAACAGTTATGTTACGCAGTTCTAGAACTTCGATGTCCCTAAGATATTTCATGTTTTGTTTTTTAGTACAGGGCTTTGAAAATAAATATCCGAATTTCCTTCTCTTAAGGTTTATGACTACAGTAATCCCCTAGCCTGCCACCAAAAAAAGGCAAAACTTGTTTTTTTTTTTTTTTGTACAAAATATATATCGTTTCCTTCATGTAAAATAGCAGCTTAACTTAGTTCTGCCTGATCATTCATGGGGACAGCATAACAAAGTCTAGTGTAAAACTTCTAATCTGACTACCAGTTGAGTTCATAGTAGCTTTGCACATATTTTAGTCATGTAGCCCATGTTTTTCCCCAGTACTGTTCTGTAGTAAAATTTTAGTAATACAAACGAGTGCAGGGGCCCGTGACTAAACAAATCATGTCAGCATGCCTGTTTTATGCATGCACACCGTTGGTCTTACAGGCCCAGATGCCCATGCTGTCTTTGACAGTCTGAGAAAATATACCTATCTAGAAATAAAACTGCAGTTTCCCTCTTTAAATGGCCAAGTTTGTGACAAGTTATTAGCCTTTTTTAATTGACTTACAGTTTAACGTTGGGCTCAAGCTTTTAATGTGTTACTTTTTTTTATACAAAATATAAGCATTCGAATGCTCTTGGCCATACTGGCTTCATATGGCTTAACTCAAATTACCTGCTAATTAGTTTACATTCATAACAAAACATGTTTTTTTTTTCTTGTTTTTTTTTTCCCCCTCAGTAATAGCTTGTGGAGAGATTTTTTTGTTTTAGGGTTCAGATACCAAAATTATCCTCTTTGGTTCTTAGTTATTATGGTACATGTTATTGTGAACCATTGGACACTACAGTGTGCACCATACTAAACATGTTTGACTAAATTGTATTCTGCTTATTGGCAGTTTGGGGTTGGGAGGGTGAAACAATCACTGTATAAAGCAGAGGTTTCTCTGACTTGCAAAAGAAAAATGTACATCTTACTAATAATTCTGTGATCTAGCTGTCTGTCATTCTTTTTCTGTTGTGGCAGTAGCAAGATTACTATTTTAATGTCTCCTCTATATTTTTCCCAGTGTTTCTCTTTTACACTAGTTCTGTGCTTTGTAAGTGCGGCTAGTGATAACTTAGCTTTGAGAACAAAAATATGGCCAGTGTTATAGCTTTGGATCAGAGATGGCTATGTAGAGGCCGAGAATGAAAGTTGTATTTGCCATAAAGGCTAGGAGGGCATGGAAGCAATACCAAAAATTAAGCCTTGGAAAATGGGCCAGATATTTTTTTTTTATTTTGGTAAAGCATTTAACAGTTGTGAGCTAGTTTTACCAGTAGAATCATGTATTGGTAGAACTTGTGAACGTGAGAAAAAAAGCTTCATGCGTGTTGCATATGCGAATTATGTGAATACACTAATAAAGGTTTTAATTCTCGTGCTTTGTGAGTGTTAACATTTTTTAGAGTCAACTAAACACGGACTGTCCCAAAATGAATTTTGTTACCAGCACTCCGTAAAAGTGCCAAAAATGGAATTCGTATTAGTCAGCACTTGTAATAGTACATTCTTAACTATCTTGATTTGATTCACTGTTCACACTTAGGCAGTGTTCCACTGATTAAATTACTGCAAAACAGCTCCACTGCAGCAGAATGTGCCCGGTTAAAAGTTCCACAGAAAAGTACACAAAACCTACACCACTCAGGCTGTTAACAAAACAGGCTTCTTTATTCCAAGTTATAAAAACCGCCACAACCACAAATCAGCGGGTGGTACAAAGATCCCCTACCGGTTTCACACTATGTGTCATCAGGAGGATGACCAGATCATTACCATACTCGCATATAAATGGTGTATTTAAAGGTATAGTGTCTCATTTTAAGTTATATGTAATGTGTACTAGTTCCCCTCACTATGGCAGAGTAGCCATTAGTTTCCTGTTGCCAACATTGTGGAACAAAGTACAAAAATTTTTGAAATTAAGCTTCCTCCGCAGTATGAATGCCTTTAAATCTCTATATGCTCGGTATCTGTGTGAGCCATGCAGTTGCTACCCCAGCCCCTAATTTTAGTCTGAAGCATCAGGCTGCTGCCCTCTGCATAGCTGAATTTATGATCGCTTTTAACCTTTGGTGACCTTAACTCTCTGAGCGTCTTATGCCTTAAATGTTTTTCCCCTTTAGAAATTCCTGTGGGGTTATTCTCTCTTCATGGCTTCCACGACCACCGCACCTTACTCACCCTGCTGTCTTTCACATATCACTTAATCTATGGCTCTTCTTCCCCTACCCTGTACCGTTTAACTGCCCTATTTCATCTTCGTATTCCCTTTCCACTGCATTCCACTCTTACTATCTCTTTCCTTTGTCCCCTAACTCTCTTTCCTAACGTAGACTAGCCCTTCAGGGGCTTCCTGCCCCTCAGATGGGAGAAATGAGGATACCGGGTGGTTGTCGCCAGGGGTTCAGATAAGATTTTATGGGATAAGTACTGTGCTCCTCAATTTGAAAGTGAGGTGAGTAAAACCAAATTCAGACGTGAACAAATGTTTGGACGGAGTGGAATGAGGAGTGCATTTTTTTTTTTTTTAGAACAACGTTTTTTTCTCTAAGTATTGATCAAGTGCCAGCAATATTCCAGATAATGTTGGCAGTTAGGAGTACTTTATTCACCAGTTCTGAAATACTGTATAATGAATAAAACAAAACTGGGATGGGTACAAGTGCTGTAAATCTGGAAAATAAAATGCTCCTTTTGAATCACCAGTTATTTTATGAAGCATTATTCTTTGGCATGTGGAGTATTTACACATTCTGGGTGAGTACTGGTACTCGTTAAAAAATTTTTTCTGAAGAATATTTCCTAAAATGAGGTGAATAAAATAGTTCAGTACTCCCCTTATCTGGAGCCTTGGTTGGCTTCTAAGCTTGGACTCTCCATTAGCAAAGCACGGCATTAGCAGCCATCCAGTCGGAACGTAAGTGCTCTTCGGCGTTGGCTTCCAGTTGGTTCTTGCAGTCTCAGTCTGTGTCCATTCTAAACCAAGCATAAATCTGATTTCCATGCTGAAATTTGCCAGAAAAGAGCTGTAATTACTTTTCTTCTTGACTGTTAAGACCCTTATCCTTCTCTTTAGTGCGTTACATCTAAGGATACTGTGTGATTACACTACTTTTGAAATTCTGTCCTTGTCAGCTCCCTACACGAGCAGCCGATCACTTCTCCCTACTGAACTTCCTAGTAAGCCTCATCTTATGTCCTCCTTAAATATTACAGAAGCACTCTGAACTGATATGACTGATGTAATATTGAGTATTTACTTGCATTAATTGTTTTTTTATTTGTGTTATTTGGCTGTATTGTAAATATCTGTGTACGCATTGTGCCATTTGACCTGGAGCTAACCAGGTCCATCTTGTAAATGAGCTTGCTCAACAAAGTTCGCCTGGATAAATAAAGATTTTGATCGATTTGGATGTTGTGCAGTAAACAAGAGTGCTTTCTCATGAGGGATGGCGAAGGAGGGGGTTCGCTCAGCATCACCAGAGAAAATTGTCAGAATGACTTTTACTTAAAGCACCATAACTAAATTACTTTCCCCATCCGCACTGGTCAGCTGATACCAGAGGATAAACGTTTGATTTGCCTTTTGTGATATGAAAGTATTACAGCAGCTCTTTAGAAACACACCCACACATGCGAGGTGCTGTAACTGTAATCAGCTGAGGCTGGAAGTCTTTCTTACTGTCTGTCAGTACCGATCACCTAAAGGGGCTTACTGAATATTTACTGATGCCATTTGAACTTGGTCATATGAAACTGTTACAGCAGCTCTTTAAAATCACTCACACACGAGCTGCTGTAACTGAAATCAACTGATCGCAAGTCTGTTTTACTGACAGAACTACCGATGACAGAATGGGCATCAGTAAATATTCAGTAAGTGTGAAAAAAGGGAGTGAACCAAAAACTGCCATTTCACTACTCTCAACTCGGGGATTTTTTTTTTTCCCCCTTTATGCCAGTACTGCCAATAACTTCAATGAGCTACATACAGATGAGCCATTTTACCATTCACACTCCCTCTGACAAAGCTGGCACTTGCGAGAACGCACCTGCTTTCTGCTGCTGTTACGGAGTGCCACTGCATATGTGCATCACCAACCATAACGTCATAAAATGACAACTCTCCAAGCTGGGTGAACACGAAAAGGATTAGAACGTTGTGTTTCAGCAGACCAATGAAGGACGGGTAAAATCACAATATACATAAAAATAAGGAAGAAGAACAAAAAATAGACTTTAAAATATGTTTATTTGTCAGAGTCAGGTGTTTGTATCTATTATTGGTGTTCTAAACCAGTTCCTGTCCCCTTTAAACTTAGTATTCACATTAATTGTTTGGTGTGGATAATTTTGTATTATTAAAATGTTTAGTTTTTAAATTCACTAGCATTTTCAAGCAGGGCACTAATATATTTTGCATAAACTTGTACTTTATTACTGAGTTTGCTTAAAATGTAGCACTGAGCATTTGTACACTCGTTACATATAACTTAAAATCAGATACTGTGCCTTTAAATACACCATTTATATGTGGATATGGTAATGATCTGGTCATCCTCCTGCTGACGCATATAGTGTGAAACCGGTAGGGGATCTTTGTACCACCCACTGATTTGTGGTTGTGGCGGTTTTTATAACTTGGAATAAAGAAGCCTGTTTTGTTAACAGTCTTAGTGATGCTGGTTTTGTGTACTTTTCAGTGTTGCACTGAGAATACTTAGTCACTGGAACAGTCTTCAGACTTGACTCCTCCAACCACCCAATCATGTGGTTATCCGGCTCCGTCCCCTTTCCACTAATGTCTTTGCCTCCTCTGGAACTAGTCTCCTCGTCCACAGCTCCTGCAAGTAAATTAGGTTCTAGGGACATGGATATGGTGTACAAATCCACACTTCTGGCAAATTCCTTTCCCTTTAAATCTGTGGCCAGAAGGTCTTCAAGCTGGCTGCTCCCACCCACCTGGGTAGTAACTCCCTTGGCACAGCCCCGTGCAGCAGATCTTCCTTTCCACTGGTAGAAGGTGCTCTCCTTAACGCTCTGCGTTTCAGTAGGCCCTTTGCTGTTAAAAACCACTACATCTTTAAGTTTGTTTTTGAATTCTGTTCAAAGAGCTTTACCGTCGATATGAACAACTCTAAGCCAGCATCTGGTTTTAAGAAGTGTGACTGTGGGCGGAAGATGTCCCAGACGGACCAGCACACCTCGTGCGTTTACTGCCTAGGCCACAAACACAATCCCCAGGCTTGCAGCCTATGTTGCACCTTGAATCCGAATATTTTGAAGGATCAGCATGCTTGTCTTCTAGGGCACCCAGATGAACAAGACCCTCTCATTCACTCGAAAGACGCTCGCTGGGTGGTTTCTGCAGCTGTAGGGTCTGCAGAATGACTTTCAGCCATCAAGGAGGCAGCGGCTCGGGCCGTGAAGCATGCCTTTTCAGCTTCAGCTTTTATGACGCTTTTCTTTGGCGCCACCTTTATGGGGGCGTTTCGGGATTTGTCAGTCCCTTACCACCCTTGGGCAAAGTCCTTCTGAGGGCACAAAATCCTCTAAATCATAGAAAAATGACCCTGAAAAATGGTCTAGTCGACGAACATGGGATTATGAGTGCTCTAGGAGCTCAGATTCCCACACTTCCTTGAATGTTTCTACTCGTCCAGACCACTGGCTCCATGGTCTCTCCATCAGGCCTGTCTGCAGAGCCACGCATCGACCAACCAGTCGAGATTTTTCTTGAGCCGATCAACGTGTTGTCGCAGGATGAGGGGGATGATTCCCTCTGTGGGACTCCAGTCCTACCTATCACCTCACATAGAGGGTCAGACCAGCTTCCTGATATGGTCCTAAACCCTTGGGATCCCGTTCCTTCAGAGGAATCCTGGCATTCGCCAACTCCCTCTGTTTCTCTACATCAGGTTCCCTGGCAGACTAGGTTGAGATCCCGTATCCCAGAGTCAAGCAGCCCCTCTGGCATAGGCCATAGGCAATCTCGGCACTTTGGCAAGCAGCATCACCACTATTCTTCCTCTTATTCCTTCTAGAGTGAGTAGGGGCTCCGGCGCAAGATGTTCCGGCACTATGAAGGGCTAATGTGGCAGCAGCTCATGCTCTCCAGGGTTAAGCCAGTTCCGGCCCCCACCCCAGCTCTTCCATTGGTGCTTCTACCAAGGCCCCAGCCTGTTCCAGCCTCCCCACCCATCCGGATGGAGCCACCTTCAGTGCAGCAGAAGGAGGGTCCCCCTCCTAAGGGTGCCCACACTGTTCCTGGGCTTGCTCATTTGCTGTCAGTCACTGTTACTCCCAACAGACCCTGCAGAGTCAGTGGGGATTTGGGAGGTTGACCACTTTTTGGCGAATTCTCTGAGTCTGAGGATTCTTGCCTACATTCTCATCCGTTAGACGTGAAATCAAGGGAGGATTTTTCTTCGGAGCACAGTCCCACTTCTTTTGGGGGCATGCTCCATTTACTTTCAGAATCTACTGAGATTCAGAAGGAGCCTGTCTAAAAACGGGCCAAGTCTCCCTTGACCAAAATTCTCGACCAGGGTGACTCCCCGGAGGTTGCCTTCCTAGTCACCGAGGCCATTCTTGGCCCTGTTCTGGAGCTTTGGCAGCACCCTGCCTCCTGTCCTGTGTCGTCCTGTATGGCCCAAAAGTATGCTGCCCCTACGGGTTCCCAGTCAGGTTTCACCGAACATCCCTTGGCTGAGGGTTTGGCTGCCGACTCGGTCTTTGGCATTCCGGCAATGTTGAAGACGTGGATAAACCTCCTGACAAAGAATCCAAGAAATTGGATCACGTGGCCAAAAAGGTCTATGCGGCCTCTTCTGTCAGCCTTTGGCAAGCGACTTCAGTCCTTTTGATGGCCCATTTCGCCCATGCCTTGCTTGGCACTCTTGATGAGGTGCTTCCCTGGCTCCCGATTAAATCACAGATCACGGTCAAGCAAGTCCAGGACCAGGGTCGTGCAGTGGCCAAACAGCAGCTCCAGACGGCCATGGACATTGGTAATTCCTGCACCTGGTCTGTGGCTGCTGCGGTGGGCATATGCCACAGGGCTTGGCTGTAAATTTCTACCTTCACAGCAGATACTTAGCACAAGCGGGGTGGACGGACACCTCACTAGGATTGAGAAGTCCAATGCCACCCTGAACTCTGTTACCTCTGCCCAGAGGGATCCCAAGGGCTCTTAGCGTCAGCGAAAGAAGCCCTTTCGGCTCCTCTCTGCCCCTGTGTCCAAGCTGTCCCAGCCCCCAGCTGGGCAACAGTCCCTGGCTTGGCGCCCTCAACCAATGGGATCTGGTACGTTTGCCTGACTCTTGTTATCTCAAAAGACGATAGCCCAACTCAGATTTCCCGACGCAGTCATAACACCGATGCTTGTATGCCCAACTATTAAAATCCCGTGTTACGTACTCACCGGTATTGCTGCATGTTTACAGTTTTGGTTCTGAGCTTGTTCCATTGCCTCCACCACTCTAAGTACGTCATTTTATTGTCATGGGAGACGGATTTTTATTTTGTTTTGCATATTTCGGTGTAGCCTCGGTCCGTGCCTGTGGGGAGGGGATGGGAGGGTCATTAACACAGTTGACTATTATGGAGTGTAAACGCTGAGTGGTATAATTATTTATTAAAAAACACTCCCAGTTGTCTGCTCCGCTGTGGATATTGTCAAACCGCTGACCATCAATTTGTGACTGTGCATATTGTTTATTAACAACTGGTAGTGGAGTACTCCAACAGACACAACAATGTCTTTTTTTTTTTTTCTATTTTTGACTTTTATTTTTATTATAATTATCATTGAATACAGACTGTTTTCATTGCCTCCAGCCTAGTGAATGTGACAGCCTATATGATGAAACTAGCAGTTAGTCACAGGACAACTTGACAATCGAATACGTAAAAATAAAATACAAAAAATCTTGACCTTAATCGATGTGATTTCCCCCTGTACTGGAGACTACCCCACCCACCCACATACACACAAACACACACACTTGCCTATTTTTTTTTTCTCAGTGTTTTTTGAGTTGCCACCCTGCTCATTCGTTTTGCTAGGCTGTTGTATCAGGAGCCTCAGTAGTTAATTTAGGATAGTGTGTGTTTGAGGGTATTTAATACAGAGATAATGAATTTAAACAAAACATGATTTGAGCATAGGTGTAAAAATCACAAGACCCAGATTGATATCCCTCCAGAACCACTTACATGTGGTAACCTGAGCAAGTCACCAGTGCATATTTCGGTGTAGCCTTGGTCGGTGCCTGTTGGGAGGGTCATGCCTGTCAGTATCATGTAAAGCGGGATTTTAATTGTCTGGCAGACAAGCAGCGGTATTGCGATCGCGTCAGGAAATCAGAGTCTGGCAAATGTGTGTCAGACTTTTGAGAGTTGGGCAAACGTACAGATCCCAACCAAAGTCAGCAGCTTCAGTTGTCTGCAGACCAGTTAATCAAGGTCCCATGCATCCTCAGCCAGTCCCTCCTCCACCTCCAAGCCTGCACAGTGACGGGCGGGGGGCTGCTTCCTGGAGCCTCCCATGGGGGGCCAGCTCTGCCACTTCCTTTCTGCCTGGTCTTCTGTCACCACAGACAGGTGATTTCTCAAAGTGGTTGGTCATGGTCTGCCTCTAGAGTTTGAGACTTGCCCTCCATGCCAAGCCCACTCCCCATGGGAGGACATAGTGTCCGCCAACATGCTGTCTGCATTTTGGGAAGGCATCGCCCAGCTCATCCAGAAGGAAGTAGTGACTCAAGTCCTGGACCCTCCAGTAAGCCCAGGGTTTGTTTCCAGATGCTTTCTGGTTCCGAAACAGATGGTGGGATGGCACCCCATTTTAGATCTGTGTGACCTGAACAGGTTCCTTCAGTTGCACACCTTCAGGATGGTCACTCTGTCTCAGATAATTCCATCCATGGAGCAGAACATGTGATTCAAACTCCAGGAAATCTTACTGTATTCTGACTTGTGCAGTATGGTCTCACCATAGGACTTTCCCCCGGAGCCAAAATGGTTAATAGAACCTATGCAAATGATGGAACGCTAGGCTCAAGCTCGGTTTTCAAGTCACTGTCCCTGGTAAACAGTTCCAAACAGTCAGACTCTTTACTCCGCTTGCCTCAGTAAAACATCTCCGGAGAGCTCTCCTTCATCGCTTGAAGAAACTTCTTTTTCAAACACCATGAAGTCTTGCTATATTATGACTTAAGGCAGTTAGCCACAGCACTTGAACTGCCCCGGAGAGGAAACAGTTAACTCCAGGGAGACTGGAGTTCTAAAGCGCAAGAGCTCTATGCCAAAGCTCTATCTGGCAAGTTTCAAATGAAACTGTCAGATCTTTACTCCGCTTCACTGAACAGTCGCTCCCGAGATCAGCTCCTTCAGCTTGGTTCATTTCTCGGTTCAGCTGAGTATTTTCGGTTCATTTGAACCGCCAAAAAAGTATTTATTTTACCGCATTTCAGTTCAAAGCTCTATCTGTTAAACCGTAAGTACAGGATTTAAAGTCTGTGTGGAAAATTAATTATCGGTTCGGTTTTGAACCGATCGGTTTGCTAAAATAAGCATTTCTATTCATATTTTGGGCTTTTTAGAGTGCGGTTCTGTTCTTATTGGATTCTAAAAAACCTATACTTTTGGGGTTTTTTAAATACCGTGACACGGTTAGGAACCGATAGGGTGTCTTGCCTGGCACTGCCATCAAAGGCCAAGTTTTTGGATAGGCTGGCATTATGTCTGAGAAACCCAAAAGAAAAACCGGGCCCACTGGGTTTCAACACTGTGATGTCTGTGGGGAAGCCTTTGCCAGGGCTGACCCACACACCACTTGTGTTTATTGTCTGGGGGCTGACCACCTCCTGTCAGACTGCCAGGTGTGTAAAAATTTCCCTAAAGCCACCCTGGAGAAGAGATTGGGCCGGCTCAGGGAACGAGAGGCCAAAAAGTCCGCTGACCCGGATGGCCAGCCCGGTCCAGCACCCACTGGACCAGAGGGAGTGCCCTCTGACCAGGGCGAGACTTCGGCAAAGGAAGGCTGGTTCAGAGGAACCAGTCCCAGTAAAAGACAAAGAAATCAGCAGGTCTGGAGTCCAAAATTGTCTCCAACTGCTGCAGAGATAGCTAAAGCCATACAGATTGTCCAGTCACTGTCTCAGGGACCTGTCAAACCACCAACAGCTAGCAAAAGGTTGGTTCGCTCAGTTCCAGTGGTTCAAGAGTATGATGTTGAGGAATTTTATGAACCACAGGAGGGGGAGGAGGAATTTGATCATTATATATGTGGCTGGGAGGGTCTGGACGTGCCCATTGAACCGGACATTTCTCCAGACAGACCTTTAGAATCTCCCCCTATGCTGTCTGAGTCCCCTTCTCATTTTATGTTTTATAAAAAAGTTGCAGAAACCTCCAGCTTCCTTTAGAAGAGGCTGTGGATGAGCAAGAGGAGCCTGATTATGTAGAAATGATGGATATACCAGAGTCTAGGAGGTTGTCTATTCCTTTGCATAAGTCATTTAGGAAGCAAACAACAAAGATTTAAAAATCCTCATTCTGTCCCTCCTGTAGATAAAAATGGACAGAAGGTATACTTTGTCAGGCCTGATACAGACTTCCTCACTGAGCAGTGTAGTCATGTAGGTGTGGTACAAGCTGCAGCCTGTGACAGATAACATTCCCCTGGCCTCACATCCTCCTGATAAGGATTCCAGGAAGATTGATGCCATGGCGAAAAACAATATATGGCAGCTTCTTTGGGACTCAGGCAGGCAAATTATATGGCTTATGTGGCTGAATATCAGAAATCTAGATGGGACACAGTATTGCAGTTAGCCAAGCAGGCCCATGGCCAGCTGGCTAGTGAGTTGGAACAGGTGGCTGCTGATGGCATTGAAGCCTCTAAAGTTCAATTTCATACTGCTGTTGATGTTAATGATGTTTCCTCTAGGGTCATGGCCACTTCTGTAGCTTTCCAGAGGTTGGCATGGCTCAGATGCACTAATCTGTCCCAAGATACTCAGTCAAAGGCTATGGATTTTCCAGTGGAAATTTCTGTTTGGGAACAAACAGAAAATTATATGAAAAAGATGGATGAATACAGAACTACCTACAAAAGTGCCCAGGCCAAGGAGAGGCATGCCACTCCACAAAGGCACGCTCCCAGAGGTAGGGGCAGGCCTTTCCACAGGCCTTTTTACCAATCTCAAGCCTCCTCTGCGTTTGCACAGAGGGGTTTCTTCAGAGGCAGAGGTAGACGGGGCACAAGTAAACCGTCCCCCTCCCCTCAGCCTAAGGCTGCTGCCAAGCAGGCACCCTGATGGGGTGCCCAGGGCCGATTCTCCTGTACCGGTGGGGGGCAGGTTGGCTTATTTCAGCCAGAACTGGCTGTCCCTAACTTCGGACAGATGGGTTCTGAGATAGAAGTGTGGGTCTGGTTCTCACCTTCAAACAGTTTCCAAAGATGAGAGCCAGACATTTTCCACCTGCAAATCCTTCAGAAGCCCTTGCTTTGGAAGCAGAGGTTTCTTCTCTTCTAGACTGCAAAGCAGTGGAAAGGGTCCTCCTTGCCACCAGGGCAGGGGCTGTACTCAAGATACTTTCTTACCCCAAAGACAGGAGAAGGCTGCCCATTCTAGATTTAAGGTACCTGAACAAGCATCTTTTGAAACCAAAGTTCAAAATGTTAACTCTGGCAATGATTTTGCCTTCTCCTGAGGCCAGGGACTGGCTAGCTTCCTGGACCTCAAGGATGCCTATTTTCATGTCCTGATCAGGCCTTCTCACCGAAAGTACCTCAGGTTCGAACTGCCCTCAGGCCACTACCAGTTCAGAGCAATGCTCTTCGGCCTTACCTCTGCTCCAAGGGTATTCACAAAATGTCTAGCTGTGGTAGTGGCTCATTTAAGAAGGCAAGGTTGCTGTGTTTCCTTACCTGGACGACTGGCTCATAGTGGGTCAGTCTCCAGATCAGGTAAAATCCCACTTGCAAGTCACCCAGCAGCTTCTCACTTCCCTGGGATTCCTGCTGAATTTACCAAAGTCAGTTCTGGAACCAGTTCAGGTACTAACTTTCATAGGTGCAGAATTGAACACAAAGTTAGCTAGGGCATTTCTCCCCGGAAAGGGTAGACAGACTCATTTCCTGGCATCCTCCTTTTCCCTCGTGGTCTCTCACCAGCAAGGCATTTTCTGCAACTCCTAGGGCCATGGCTGCTTCCACAGCTGTTGTGCAAGGAGCAAGATTCCAGATGAGGGACATTCAGTTCCATTTGAGGGCCTTTTGGTCTCAAGGAGAGGGACCCCCTACCAAATTAGTCCCAGTGACCCAAACTTTGATCCTGGCTCTCCAGTGGTGGCAGGATCAAAGCATCTAACACAAGGGGTTCCCTTCATTCTGCTTTCCCCCTCACCCTCACCACGGATGCCTCCCTGCTAGGTGGGGCTCACTTGGGCGACCTTTCCACTCAGGGAGTGTGGTCCCCAGGAATCTCTGCTCCACATCAATCTTTTGGAACTCAGAGCTGTCTTTTTAGCTCTTCAGGTTTTTCAGCTTCTGTCCAGAACAAAGTAGTTCAAGTCAGGACAGACAACACCACAACAATGTGGTACATCAAAAGCAAGGGGCACGGTCATCAGCCTTGTGCACCAAGCAATGAAGTTGTGGTCTCTGGCTTACTCCCTGAACACCTCCCTGATAGCAGTTCACCTTCCAGGGAAGGACAAATGTCCTGCATGGATGCCCTCAGCAGGATTTCTCAGGGCCACACAATGGGCTCTGAATCCTCAGGTGCTGGGGTCGGTCTTGCCAGATGGGGCACCCTCAGATAGATCTTTCACAGCCCCAGACAACCACCAACTTCCTCTATTTTGTTGCAGGCCTCCAGTGCTGGGCTCAGTCCCTCTGGACGCTTTTCTGTTGGATTGGAAGGAAGTTCCTATATGCCTTCCCCTTCCCTCTTCTCTTCAGGGTATTAGTAAAATCAGATCTCAGCCCTGCAAAGGATTCTGATTGCTCCAGATTGGGCCAGACAGCCCTGGTACCCTCTGATTCTGTCCATGACAGTCTCACCCTGCCCTGAGCTTGCCCAGAGTCCACGACTTGCTGGCCTGTGCACAGGGGAGTGGGTATCCGGACCTCAAATCCCTCCATCTCAAGGCTTGGCTCTTGAGGAGTTAGAATTGCTGATTTACACCTTCCCAAGGTGTCCTGGATATTTTAAAGGTTTCAAGGAAGCCTTCCACTAGGACCACTTACAATTCTAAGTGGAAGAGGTTTTCCATCTGGTGTTCTGAGAAACAAATTGTCCCAGAATCTGCTGATTTGCCCATTTTACTGGACTATTTGGTCCATTTAAATTCCTTAGGCCTTAGGCCAGCTACCTTAAAGGTTCATCTGGCAGCTGTCTCTGCTTTTGTATCAGCAGGGAAGCCTGCTTCTCTTTCCTCTCATCCTGTGTTTTCCAAGTTTTTTAAGGGGTTACTTCACACTAACCCTCCTTTTCGGGAACCAGCTCCTGCCTGGGACCTGAATGTTTGCATTGCTCAGTTAATGCAACCCCCCTTTGAGCCTCTGTCTTCAGCAGATCTCAAGTTTCTAACTTGGAAAACTGTTTTTCTAGTGGCTATCACTTCTGCCAGACGCATAAGTGAATTACAAGCCCTGTCAGTGGAAAAAGATTTTATATCTTTTCACAGAGATAAGGTAGTCCTCAGGACTAACAGAAAGTTTTTGCTTAAAGTGGTTTCAGATTTCCATCTGAACCAATCCATCTCTTCCAGTATTTTTCACTGAGCATTCTTCCTCGGGTGAGAGGAGACTGCACAGTTGGAAGCGTCAAAGGCTTTAAGCTACTATTTGGAGCACGCACCAAGGGTCACAGGTTCCCGAATCCCTCCAACTCTTCCTTACCTATGGCGAGGTTGGCAAGGGAAACCTGCCACTAAGAGGACAATTGCAAGGTGGATTGTCTCTTGTATCCAATTTTGTTACCAAAAACTAGGTAGAGAACCCCCTCAGACTGAGGGCTCACTCCACCAGGGTACAGCTGCATCTCTAGTGGCTGCTAGAGATATTCCCATTCTGGAAATCTGTCAAGCTGCTACTTGAAAACAGTTCACACTTTTACTAAGCATTATTCCCTGGATGTCCAGTCCAGGAGGATGCTCGTTTTGGCACAGCTGTGCTTAGAGCCTATTTCCTAAGTAGGTTCTGACCCTCCTCCATGGAGAGTACTGCTGTGTAATCTGCCTTAAGTCATAATATAGCAAGACTTCCTTGGTGTTTGAAGAAAAATTACTCACCTTAATAATTGCTTTTCTTCTCATGGAGTCTTGTATATTATGTTCCCCCAACCTGCCCCTCTCAGAACTTCTACTTGGGTAGGGGTTGGCAAATTAGTGCAAGCACTGTGTCATGCCATTTTAGTTCTTCCCTTCCCCTTTTATTTAGGGTTAGGGAACTAGGTATTTCTGTTTTTTAAGTAATATATGGCCCACTTCCGGGACTTGAGTCTTTTGGGGAAGGGGGGTCTAATAGTGCTTGTTAGGGGTGAAACTAATAATATTATTATCATTGTTATTATTATTATTGCTCTTGTTGTTGTGTTTGCTGTTGTTTTTCCTACTAGTAGGTAGCCACTTGGCTAGTGTAGAGCTTTCCACACAGACTTGCTGCTTAGTATTAGCTTCGTAAAGATCTGACAGTTTCATTTGAAACTTGCCAGATAGAGCTTTGGCATAGCGCTCTCGCGCTTTAGAACTCCAGTCTCCCTGGAGTTAACTGTTTCCTCTCCGGGGCAGTTCAAGTGCTGTGGCTAACTGCCTTAAGTCATAATATAGCAAGACTCCATGAGAAGAAAAGCAATTACTAAGGTGAGTAATTTTTTCTTCTCGGTTATTTATCGGTAAAATAATTTTATTTGGTATTCTTTTCACTGTCTTTGGTTTTCAGGTAGTAATTGTTTAGATTTTAGTCCGTAAAAGGTAAGTAGTTGTTTTCCTCTCCGGTTCGTTAACCGAGTGGAAACCGACAGTCTCCCTTTTTAGTTTTTATTACTGTTTTAAGTAAGTGAATTTGTTCTGACTCCATATAGTCAGTTTATTATTTGAATTTCAACTGGGATAACTCCTGGTTTTGTTGTCCGGTTTGCGTAACGGAAAAAAAAAAAAATTTGTGTGGTGATCTGGGTTATGTCACAGAAAACCAAAGAGAGAACAGGACCCACAGGTTTCCAGCACTGTACCAAGTGCGGGGAACTTTTTGCAAAAGCTGATCCACTCTTACTTTGTTTGGGGTCTGACCACTTGTAGGCAGTGTGAAATTTGCAGTAATTTTCCTCAGTCTACCATTGAAAGGTGTTTGAAAAGACTGAAGGAAAGGATGGCTGAGAAGGCTGCTAACCCAGCTGCTGAGCAACCAGTTCCTCCTCTTCCTGAACCAGAGGAGCTGCCCTCTGAAAGGGGCAATAGCTCTTCATCTAAAAAACGTACTGTTGCCGGGCAGGTGGTGCAGAGGGCTGAGGCGCTGGCTCCTTACCTCACACCACACCGGCGACGGGCGCCAGAGGGTCAGCAGGGGAAGGAGTAGGATTGAGCATCCGGAGATCTGCTCTCCTCTCCTGGGGTGGGTTGGGGAAAGGCGTTGCTCTGTAGCGGCCCCCGGTGGAGACCAGGGAAAGCTCAGTTGTGGCACAAGTAGGGGAACTGGAGGAAAAGCTAGAAAAATGGCGTCTCCTCCTATCGGTTGACAGCCGCCTGGATCAGTGCCTTGACAGCCGACCCGGCCGCAGCAGCACCCAGGGCCAATGCCTAGGCCGTTTCTCCTCAGAAGAGGAAACCCACCCTACGAAGGGTTACGCCGGGTTACCCTGAGGTGGCTGTGATTTGGGATCGGCAGCGAAGATGAGAAGTGAGAGTCCTTGTGGCAGTTGGCCTGAAGGAGAGATATGTGGGGTTCGTAGGACAGATGAATAGATAACAGAAAAAAAAATGTACCACTGGCAAGGCTGCTGAACTGGCTGCTGCAGTTAAAAGAAAAGCACCAGCAACCGCAGCCAAAAAAAACCGCGGTTCCTTCTGGTGAAGATACCGCTAACGCGATCAGAATAATTCAGTCTCTGCAGTCCTTGGTTCTGGTTGGCAAGCAACCACTACCACAAACTCCTGGTTCAAATCCAGCTCCCGGTTTAATAGACCAAGGTGGGGAGCAATATGAGAACAAAGAGTATGGAGAGGATGATGAGGATTTTGGGGATCCCATTGATCCAGATATTTCCCCTGATCCTCACAGACCAGATTCCCCTGATAAGGGAACAGAGGATTTTACATCCTATTTTTCATTCATGAAACAGGTTAAGTCTTGTGACCTCCCATCTCAGGAGTCCATAGAGGATGAGGAGGAAGAGGACTATAAAGAAATGATGGATGTGCCACCTTCAAAGTGGTTGCTGCTGCCACTCCATAAGTCCTTGACAAAGCAGACTATAAGGGTACTGCAGACACCCACTTCTGTGCCCCCTACAGATAAGAAGGTGGACAAGAAGTATTGGGTGGCTAAGATGGTGCTGAATTCCTCTTTGAGCATCCCAGTCATGAAGGTGTGGTGCAGGCTGCAACTTGTGACAAAGCTGGCATCCCTCTGGCCTCCCACCCTTCAGACAAAGATTCTAGGAGGGTGGATTCTATAGCAAAAAATGTATATTTGGGATCTTCATTGGCTATAAGGCAGGCATCTTATATGTCCTACATAGCCAAGTACCAAAGGAATATGTGGTCCACAGTACTGCAGATTGCTAAGGCAGCTCCCCTTCCGATGGCTGCTGACCTGGAGGAAGCTGCAAAAAAGGGTATCGAAGCTGCTAAGACAGTTCAGGATGGCAGTGGACTCTAATGACACTGCATCCAGGCAGATGGCATCTGCTTTGTCACTTAGGAGATTTGCCTGGCTTAGAACCACTAATCTGACACAAGATACCCAGACTAAAGCCATGGATTTTCCATGTGACCCTGTATCTCTGTTTGGTGAGCAAACAGAGGCATACATGAAGAAAATGGATGAATGCAAGGCTGCATACAAGAGTACAGCAGCAAAGGAAAGAGCTTCTAACCCCCAGAAGCATCATGCAAGGGGTGGCAAAGGCAGTCCTGCTTACAGGCCTTTTTACCGGCCTCAGGCTTTTCCCCAGTATCAGCCATGGGGTTACTTCAGGGGCAGAAGGGGCAGTGGCTGCACTAGCCCTAGTGTCCAGCCAGCAGCACAAGCCAAACAGACACACTGAGGGGGCTGTTCGGGTCGCCTCCCCAATTCCAGTAGGGGGCAGGCTAGCCCACTACTTCCAGGAGTGGAAAAATATCACCACAGACAAGTGGGTCCTGGAGATAGTGGGCCAGGGGCTTGTTCTCAGCTTCAAGGTAATGCCAAAGCTGAGATCAAGAGCCTTCAAACCCTCTTCCCCATCAGAAACATCCCTACTGGAAGTGGAAATTTCAACCCTTCTCCTGCAAAAGGCAGTAGAACCAGATCTTATCTGTGTCAGTTTTCACGATTCATCACCTTTGGGTATAGTAGCCAGAGGTCACGACCCCGCGGGAGCTCTTTTTTTATTTTGTCGGATGGGCGGAGTCGACACACCATCGGCGCCACCCTCAAGGCCGACCCACTGCATGACACTCGTGGGTTGGCCATTAGGTGCGTCAACTCCACCCTCCCGCCATTTCTTCGTCTCCTGCTGTAGAGGACGCACCTTGTGGGAAGCTCTGTGCAGAGGCCTGCTGTTTTTCTCAAGCCTTTCAAGCCTTCACCGTTTCTCGACGCTGAATTCGACAACGCCGACTAGTTCGCCGTATTATTCCTGCCGGTTCCACTGTTCACCACCACTCGACGTTGCCTAGTAAGACTGTTGCTTTTCTTTTATTTAGCGACATCGAGTCTTTGGTTGTTTTTTCTGTAGGTCATGTTTCGGTCGGGGGGCAAGAAAACTTCGAAGACAGGACGGCCCCCTATGCGTTGGTGCCAGTGCGGCCATAAGTACTCCGTCACCGACCAGCATGACCGTTGCCTCGCGTGTCTTGGCCCGCTACATGGCATGGATTCATGTGATGCCTGCTTCTCCATGGACCATCATGTCATCGAATAACGTGCGTGAAAAGTTAGATGAGCACCGCCAACTTTCGGGGGATGGGCGCGCACTCATCAGGCAAAGCCACAATCTCTTGGCCTTTCCTCTGGGTCCCCTCCCGGTTCTATACGGACCATGGAGGAGGGGGCTTCTTCTCCTAGTAGCCATGCCGTTGCAGAAGCCCCTTCCGCGGTTCAGGAGGCGCAGTCTCCCCCCCCCCCGGCGGGACGAGCGGGAGGCACTGCATTGACAGTCACCCCTTTGGAGGTGAAGGCTCCCCCAGTGTCGTTTACTCTGGCTGAAAGGTCTGGGTCGGCGCCGTCCTCGACGCCATTTGTCAGCACCGTTCGTGGCACCGTGGGCCCTGATGGTGCCATTATCAGTGCCAGTCTGTCGCTCGGCACCGTTCGTGGCGCCGATGGTGCCATGGGAGGATCTACGGCAGTGTCCTTGACTGTTTCTCGCCTCGGTGCCATTCACGGCGCCGTGGTTGAGCATGGCGCCTTGTCCAGCTCTGGTGCCACTTGTGGCACAGAGCGAGGACACGGCGCCATGGGGGGGGTTCCGATCTCTGCGCTGAGAGCACAGTCGGAGCCATCGTCGGCGCCATCTCTGGCCTCGGTGCCATGGATCGGAACGGCGCCAGGACAGGCTCCCGCACGATATCGCTGCGGTCCTTGGCACTGTGTCTTCTTCGCGCACCGTTCATGTTGAGGGCTTCGGCGCCGACTCTGGTGCAGTCCCTGTAACTGGTGCCCCATTCAGTCGGGATGGCAGTGAGCGTCCACGTACCGTCTGGCACAGGACTTTGGTCTCCACCTCCTCGGAGGCAGAATCGGACTCTTAGTCAGATAGGCAGTCTGACTCTTTGGAGTTGGCAGCTCACGTGGACACCTTAATAGTGTCCTCCACAGACTGGAACGAGACCCCCTCTGAGGAGCGGACAGTTGCTCCTGGGTCCAGGGTCAGAGGTGCTGACCAGCCAGCAGTGGTGCAGGCCACCATTGCTCTGCAGCCTGGCCTCTGAGGGTTTTCTGACCCCTCAGTGGTTGTACCCCCTCAGGTGGTGTGCCTGGATCGCCCAACTTTGCGGCTGATCAGAGCACCAACAGGAGGGGAGGGTGCTGCTCCCTGGATAGTCTCTTTGGGGACTGACCAGGGTTGCCAGCTGCCTAGGCTGGCTTTCTCGAGGAGAAGGGCTCTTTCGGACTCCCGAGGGGTAAGGGTTCTACACGGCGACTCTTTTCTGGGACCCACCCGGGTTCTGGAAGGAGTCGTAGTGTGGACCTCCACCCTTCCTTTTCGGTTTCCTTGAGAGGGCCCTATTTTTTGGAGGTAGGGGAACATCCTTTTGGACTTTCACAGCCCCTGTCACTTCACGGGGGATTCTTCAGGGCGCAGCCTAGGCAGTTCCGGTATGGCTGACCAGCTGTCGGCTGTTGAGTTTTCTGAAGTTCCCTCTTCCCTTGGGGCTCCAGGTGCACTCTCTGGCCCAGGCAGAGGACAGCAGATTCCTGTTGTCGGCTCTGCCCCTTCTCCTCTGCCACCTCCTCCTGCTCTCCCAGGTATTCTTGGTCCGAGCGGCCCTCTCCCCTGGGAGCAGTTCAGAGCTGTGGCTGCTCAATTTCCCTGTTATGTTAGGGCCATGGACAGGCAGGTTTTTCAACCTCCCCCTGAGCAGCCAGCCTCTGAACCTTTGAGGTCCTCCGATTCTTCATCCTCCTCTTCAGGAGGAGAGGAGCCATCTGTCCACATCTCCTCAGCTGCTGATCTCGCAGAGCATCAGCGTTTCCTCGTGAGGATGTTGGAGGACCTGCATATCAGCCCTCCCACTCAGCACAATCCGGAGCATCCGACGTGCACCTTTTTGGCCGATTTCAGTGCGGACACTCTTGTAGTGCCCCCTTGGCCTGCTCCCTTTTGGGAGGCGTTGATGCACTTCTGGCAGAGACCCTTTTCCGGAGTACCAGCCCTTAGGGATCTCCGCCAGAGGTATTGTGCCCCCCCCCGGAGTCTCCAGGTAGTCTGCCTCATCCTAGCTCAGGACTGATGCAACTGGATACTCCTGATGGGCTTCACACCCTTCACCGTGACCGGCCCCCATATGCAGACTCCATGGATTTTGACTTCTGGGGTAGGAGGACTTTCTGCTCGGCACGTTGCTTCTCTCTATATCTGCACATCAGGCCCACTATGCTACCTATGACAGGTTTCTGTGGTCCAGGATAGGTCAACTCCTAGCCTCAATGCCTGATATGGAGGTAACCAGACAAAGCCATTGCACACACTGCACGTGGCCTGGAGCTAGCAAGGCACAAAGCGAGGGCATCTTACGATGCCAATGAGGTAGCTTCCAGGGTCATAGGGACAGCGATCTGCACTAGGCGGATGGCATGGCTGCATCTCTCCCGGTTGTTACCCATGGCACGGCATAGGGTGATTACCTCCATCTACCAGAGGGACCCACCTTTTCTCCCGTAGGGTGAGATGACGTCTGTCGGGGCAACCTCCTACCCCCTCTGGTGTGTCCCCGTCTCACTCTTCCCACTCTCAGACCTCTCCAGACCTGTGAAGGTTCTCTTGGTGTGCCATCCACTGAGAGCCAAGAGACTTAGTCCTTTAGGGTTAAGACCCCCTTCGGGGCGGGGGGGCTCAGCACTCACCCAAAGGTGATGAATGGTGAAGATTGACACAGATAAGATATGAAAATTATGTACCTACCGTAATTCTGATCTTTCTGTGTATCTTCACCATTCATCGCAATCCCACCCTCCATCCCCCTGGGGCCTCAGTCTCTGGGTCCCCCTCCCTCTCTGTGCCCTCTCCTCCACCCCACCCTCCTTTCCATTGGTCATGAGTGCAGTGACCTTGGGCACATAGGGGGATGTTTTTCTTCTAGGGGGAGAGTGGTCAGGATAGAGGGCACTCCTTCCTCAGTGTCTCAGCTCCGCCCCTGTGGGGTGGGGGTTGGTGGTTGCCCTCGCTTCTGTTCTCTCTCCCCGTCAGCTTTTCCTTTGATTTCTTTGTCCTTTGGACACAACCCTCAATTTAATTTAAAACTAGTATTCTTATACCAAAACTTGATTTTTGGAGGAGATATTCCCTGTATCCTGTCTTTTCTTCCAGAATACCGATTCTGCTTATGTTGGAGTTATTGCCAGTGATTCTGTGCCTTGAATTCTGGCAGTTTAGCCTTCTGGCTACTCCTTTGCAGTTTCTATACAATCTGGAGACAGGTCAAGGTTCCAGGGTATGCTTCTCCACTCCCTCTCTCAAATCCTTACTTCTCAAATTCTTTACCCCTCCACCTCCTCCTCTTCTACTTCCAGAGATTGGGGTCCCTCCCAATCCCCTTAGTTTTCCAGCTTTAATCTGTCCTCTCAGTCATTTTATTTCTCCTTTTAGTTGTATATCTTTTCCTTTGTCCCTTGGACTACCTTGTCCCTCCCTCCAACCTTTCTTACTCTATGGCGACTCAGAACTGGCAGGAGGCGGTCGACTACCCTAACGGCCCACCCATGAGCCCTCAGAGTGCATCGGCCCTCAAGGCTGGTGCCGATGGTGCACGACCCTACCCATCCAAAAAAGCTCCCTGGGCCAGTGGACCTTAGCCACTATACCCAAAGGTGATGAATGGTGAAGATACACAAAGATCAGAATTACAGTAGGTACGTAATTTTCATTTACTTCCAACCAAAAAGGAAAGGGTCTGTATTCAAGGTGCTCCTCACAATAAAGAAAATAGTGGAGTGGCGACCCATTCTGGACTTCTGATACTTAAACTTTAACTGTCAAAACCAAAATTCAAGATAGTTACTCTGGCTACCATACTACCCACCCTAAGAAAGGGAGACTGGCTAGCATCCCTGGATCTGAAGGACGCCTACTTTCATATCCTAATCAGAAGGTCACACAGAAAGTACCTCAGGTTCAGGTTGCCATCAGGCCATTACCAATTCAGGGCAATGCCCTTCGGACTAACATCTGCTCCAAGGGTGTTCACAAAATGTCTGGCTGTAGTAGTGGTGCACCTAAGGTGACAAGGGGTGTCGGTGTTCCTCTACCTGGATGACTGGCTGATAGTAGGCCAGTCACACCAGCAAGTAAGGGAGGCTCTTTCAGTAACACAAGACACACTCGACTCCCTGGGGTTCTTAGTGAACCACAAAAAGTCTGTTTTGGAACCAGTTCAGCTGCTCGGATTCATAGGGGCAGAACTGGATACAAGAAAAGATAGCCTTCCTCCCACAGGACAGGGTGGACAGCCTTATCTAAGGCCCATGACACACTGGGGAACTTAAAATGGTTTAAGTGCCATAAAATGGTTTAAATCCCCCTAGCACTGCTTGCAGACAGTCTACAAGCCCCTTAAAACGTTTTAACAAAAGTGTATCTTCCCTTGTCAATCTTCACCATTCATTACTTCCTGGGTGTAAGCCGAGGCGCTACCGTCCACGGAAGCTTTTTTTTAAATTGCCTTTAACGGCCCGCCCTCGAGAGCGGCGTCATGCGCGGGCGGCGTTAGCTCGATCGACTCCTCCTCCAACTCAGTTCTGTTTCTCCCAGCCGTCGAGGCAGCACCTGTTCGGGCGTCCATATTTGACTGCGTCCTGCTCCTTCCCGCACACTGACGCCAATCGGTAAGACCGTTTCTTTTATTTCTACAGCGGCGCCGGGTGTGCTTTCTTACTGTTTTTCTTGTTGATTTCGTATGTCGGTTCTGAGCTAAATGTTTGCCAAGACGGGCCGCGCCCCTATGCGGCCGGGTGTTACTGTGGCCGGCATTCCGCCTCGGACCGCATGACGCTGTCTTCGCGTCTGGGACCCAACCATGACATGGATTCGGCGACGCCTGTTTCTCCATGGACCGCCGTGTCCTCAAGTCCGCTGCTGCTCGGCAAGCCCCGCCCACCTTCGGGGACGACGCCAAGGGATTTCAGGTAAGGTCTCTAGGCTCTTCCCCGGTCCCTCCCGGCCTGTACGGTCTGAGGAGGAGGCCTCTCGCTTTTCTGCCGAGGAGGAGGCCCTTCCGCTGTGGTCGGGAGCGCCGTAGTCCCTCCCGGGGCCGCGGCGCCGACACCCCGCCGCAGTCACTCTTCGAGGTGCAGGCTCCTCTGGCGCAGGCCTCGACTTTTGGCCTGGCTCGGTGGATTCTCGACGCCGCCTTTCGGCGCTGCCGGGATCCTGGTGCCGCTCATGTGCCGTGATCGAGCGGCGCTGCTTGTGAGTCCCCGGCGCCTGCTCATGGGCGCCGGGATCAGAGCCCGCTTTGGGCCTCAGGGCCATTCGTGGCACCGATGGATTAAGGCGCGCGCCTGGCTGCCGCCGCCGCCCGGCGCGCGTGGGCCTTGTCCTTCCTCCAGGCGGTGCCGGCCTTGCCGGGCGCCTGCTGGGGTGTGTGGAGCTAGGCCTGGCTGCTACCTGGGCGCAGGGGAGGCGAGCGCGCCTCCTTGGTACTGGGGCCATTCATGCCCTGTGGGCTCAGGGACCCCTGGGTGGCCAGCATTTGAGGCCTGCTGATCTCTGCCTCCCGGAGGGCGATGATTCAGACGTGGATCTTATCCTGGCACCCCACTCCTGGAGTCTGGGTCCCGGTGGCTAGAGGTGCCAGGCGGCGCAGCGGGCCCTCCTCTGTCCCCCATCCCTGCCTCCTGAGGGTTCCCTGCTGGGGTGGCCGGAGCCCCGGGGCAGGCGTGGAAGACGAGGGGGAGGCTCTCTCTGGAGGCCCGTGACAGCTACCACGGGTGCTGTTGCCTCTCTAGGACAGGGGACGCCGGGTCGAGGAGGAGGGCCCTCGGAGTCCGAGGTTGAGGGGCAGGGTCTGCTTCGTCTTCTTTTGGCCACCCAGGGGTGGCCAGGAGCCAAGTGCAGAGCCTCGCCTCCCTCCAGGGTTCTAGGTGTCCTCCGGGCGGCGCAGCGGGACTGCCTTCTGGATCCATGTAGTCCCGCGCCGTCATAGGAGGTCTCCCAGGGCTCTTCCAGGCTCCGCTTCCCCAGAGTTCCGCTCTGCGCCTGGTCGGATATCCGGGATCCTCTTCCAGGGCCCTTTCCCGGATTCCAGAGCTCTCGCAGAGAGACAGTTACCTCCGCTGGAGGTGCCCTCTCCCATCTCTCTGCCTCTTCACCACCCCGCCTCCCAGGCCATGTCGGTCCCACGGGTCCGCTATCCTGGGGCAGTTCAGGGTTCTCATGTGCCTTCCCTCATATGTTAGATACATGCATGAGCTGGTCTTTCGACTCTCCCCACCGCAGGAATCCTCTGGGCATTCCAGTTCCCCATCATCCTCGCCTCCCTCCTCCGAGGGAGAGAACCCCTGCTCATCTGTCCTCCGATGCTGATTTCACAGAATATCAGCTTCTCGAGGATGGTGAAGGATCTCCGATTTCCTACGTCAAGAGACAATACCTAACGGGAGACGCAGAATTCCTTGGTGAATTCTAGTGCCCAGCATCTGGTGGTACCTTCCTGGCCTATCCCCTTCCAGGAGGCGCCTATCCGGTCATGGCAGTCCCCTGCCGCTTCTTCCCAGCCCCGCGGACTGCCAGCGTAGGTATTGTGCCCCTCTGAGTCTCTAGGTTCCCTCCCAACCCGTCCTCAGGTTTGGTATACCCATACCCTTCTGGGCCAGTGCCTGGGCGACGACCGCCCACCGGATCTCGACTCTCCAGTTCGGACCGCTAGGGGCGTAAAGAGTTTCTCTTCTCGTGCGAGTGCATGTATTGCATCACATCAGGCTCACCACGCTGCTCACAACCGCATCTGTGGTCGATGATGTCCCAGCTGCTGGCATCTATGCCTGATACGGAGCAAACCAGACAAGCCGCTGCCCTCTCCGCGGTAGGCCTGGAGCTGGCAAGACACAGCAAGGGCATCTTATGACGCCAATGAGGTGGCTTCCAGGCTTGTGGGACAGCGATCTGCATCAGGCGGACGGCATGGCTTCGTTTTTCCAGGTTGTCACCCCTGGCCCGGGCGGGGGTGATTGCTTGCCTCCGGGGACCTGTCTTTTCTCTTCCAGAGCTAGGAGATCTTTACAGGGGCTCCTCCGTCTCCTCGTCCTCGGGAGGCACCTCCTAGCTCTTCTCCCACTTAGGCTTTCTGAATAAGCCAGGGTCTTCTCCTTCTGTTTCTCCAACAGAAGGCTGGGGTCTTGTTCCTCAGGGTATGGCCTCTTCCCTCCAGGGAAGAGGAGCTGGTATCACTCAGGATTGAATGGTGAAGATTGACAAGGGAAGATAGGAAATTACGTCGCATCACCGTAATTCTTGATCTTCTCTTGTATCTTCACCATTCATTACTTACACCCGCCCACCATCCCCTCAGTGGCCTCTTCCTGTGGCTTCTCCACCTCCCGTCTCCTTCCTCTCTCTGCATTTATATAAAATATAGGGAAAATTGCTTCATTTTCAAAAAAAAAATCTTCTTTGGGGGGGGTTTAAAATCCAGAAAAATTATTTACTCTAAGATTCATGGGCCATCTCGCGGATTGCATTGGCGATCAGACTGCACAACTATCTCTTGCTGTTCTTATGGCAAGATACCTCTGGGGTTGTTTGGCCTGGCTCAGGCTATTCAGTTTTGATCCTGCAATCCCGTGTTCAGATAGTTGCCCTGAAATCTAATCCCCTCTATTCTTGCCTTGCAGAGCAGAGGAACAGTACGTCTGTTCCTTCTTCTAAAAAAAAAAAAAATGCTGAGGGAACTCTCTCCGACTGCTATAGGCATCTTGGTATCTGGGTCATGCATCTAGTTAAAAAAAAAATTTTTTATCTGTAAAAAAAAAAAAAAAAAAAAAAATCAAACAAGAAGGCAAATGAGAAGGTAGGCTATCCTTCTCACTGTTTTGCTATGGTTTCTCCCTTTAAGTGTCCTCCTGGACAATTTTTACAGTAGAGCTCTGCTGACCATATCAAATCTTAGCCAGCCTAAGCCTTGGCCGCCTTAGCCAGTCAGTCTGAGTCCGCTTTTCTTGGAACCTGAAAGGCTTACATTTTCCATTTCTAAACCCCTGAGCAGCGCCTCATGCTGCTGGGGTTTATTCTTCCCCTCCTCGGCTGTCCTCCAGTTAGCAGCCTTCCGCGGCCAGGAGCCCGAGGTGGGTGTCAAGAACAATGGCATGTTGAAGATGAGGACTATGCCCTCCTGAGTCTGTTCTAGCGGGTTCGTGAACCTCTCTTCAGCTCTGTCTCTGGGGATTCTTGCTTCCTTTAGTCGAGCCTTCAGCTACAAGCTTCAACTATGCTGTTGGGCATTCTGGTCCCTTCAACATCCCATCTCTCTCTTCTCTTCTTCTTCTTCTTCTTCTATTTTCTCATTTCTTACTCATCTCTCCTCCTAGAGTCGCCCAGGTAAGGAGGCCCTGCACCCCTAGGCTAGGGATGTTCTTATCTCCTCTGTCCTTCCTCCATCGGCTTATTCCTTTTCAGTTCATTCTTCCTTGCTTTGCTATCCCTCGGCTATCTTGCCTCATATCTATTTCTCTTCATTTTGCCTCTCGGCTCACAGAACTGAGTTGGAGGAGGTCGATCGCCTGCAGCTACCCCTCGCCACCGCAGTGACGATGACGCCGCTCGAGGGCGGGGCCGCGTAGGCAACTTTAAAAAAAAAAAGCCTGTGACGGGTGCGCGCCTCCGGCTTACACCCAGGAAGTAATGAATGGTGAAGATACAAGAGAAGATCAAGAATTACGGTAGGTACGTAATTTTCCTTTTTAAACCCTGCTAGATACCTAGTCTTAAAACCATTTTTAAAAACGTTTTGGAGCTAGCATGGTTTTACTCACAGGTCTGTCCAGGAGTAAAAGTGTTTTAAGCTGTAATGGTTTAACTAAAACAGATCTAGCTGCAGTGTGTCCAGGCAAGCACAGTTCTGTGTGTTGGACTTAACAAAACATAGTTACAAGGAGAACAGGTTTAATACTAGCAGTGTGGCCACACTAAACTGTTATCAAAAATGGTTACTGAGTAGTGTGGCTGCACTGAAATGGTTTAGCTAAACTGGTTTTAAAAACGGTTTTCAAAAACAGTTCTGTAGTGTGTCCAGGGCCTAAGTGGCCAGTTCCTTTAAGCTTCATATCTCCAGGCCAGCAAGGCACTTCCTGCAGTTGCTAGGCCACATGGCAGCTTCCACAGCAACTGTGTCGGTCCAGGTTCCAGATGAGAGACATTCATTTAAAGGATCACTGGCTCCAGAGAAGGGATTCTCTCTCAAAGGTAGTTTCAGTCAGTCACATTTCTCCAAGCCCTACAGTGGTGGCAGGAAAGGGGCAATCTCAGCAAGGAGTGTCTTTCTTGCAGCTGGTTCCCTCTCTGGTACTCATGACAGATGCATCCCTCCTAGGGTGGGGAGCACATCCTGGGGATCACACCGAACATGGCACATGGAAAAGGCTGGAATCTCTCGTGCATATCAGCCTGTTAGATCTCAGAGCAGTTCTTCTGGGCCTTCAGTCATTTGTCGATCAGGTAAAGGGAAAGGTGGTTCAGGTCAGAACAGACAATACAACCACCATGTACTACATAAACAAGGGAGCACAAAGTCAACTCCTCTCTACACAGAGGCAATGAGAATTTTGGCCTTGGCACACTCCCTGAATGTTTCCCTTTCAGCTGTCCACCTCCCAGGAAAAGTCAATGTTTTGGCGAACCCCCTCAGTAGAATAAACCAGAACCACCACGAGTGGTCATTGAACAAACAGGTCCTGGGGACCATCTTCAGGAATTGGGGCACCCCAGAGGTGGATCTGTTTGCAGCCCCAAGCAATCATCAGCTCCCACAGTATTGCTGCAGGCCTCCCATCAAGGGCACAATCCCTCTGGATGCACTTCTGCTGGACTGGACAGGGAGGTTCCTGTATGCATTCCCTCCTTTTCCTCTGATACTAAAAGTGTTGAACAAACTCACAGTTCAACCAGCATCAGTGATTCTCATTGCTCCAGACTGGGTCAGACAGCCTTGATACTCCATGATCCTATCATTGTCAATAGCTAAGCCAATCAGTCCTCCCAGGAGGCACAACCTGCTGTCATCCTCACAGGGCAGGATCATGTATCCCAACCTGCAATCCCTCAGACTCAAAGCATGGCTCTAGAGGACTTAAGAGTATGCAGAACTGCACCTCTCAGAAGGGATTATAGATATCCTGAGAGTATGTAGGAAATCTTCTACTAAGAAAACCTATGCTTCTAAATGGAAGAGAATTTCAGTTTGGTGTCAGGGCAGGGGTGTAGACCATGCCCAAGCCAGTCTCTATAGTTCTGGACTATATTGCCCATTTACATTCCACTGGGTTAAGGATTTCCACTTTTGAGAGTCCATCTGGCAGCTGTTTCAGCTTACTTATCTGTGGGTAAGGCATCTTCCTTGGCTTTGAAGACTGTATCTAAGAAGTTCTTTAAGGGGTTACTGCATTTGAACCCACCACACAGGGAGCCTACTCCAGTGTGGGATCTGAACATTTGTATTGCCCAGCTTATAAAGACCCCTTTTGAGCCCATATCTTCTGCAGACCTTAGATATGTGACTTGGAAAACCTTATTCCTGGTTGCCATTACTTCTGCTAGAATAATCCGTGAACTCCAGGCACTGTCCACAGAACCTGGTTACATTGCTGTCCATAGAGACAAGGTAATCCTGAGGGCTAACAGAAAAGTCTTGCCCAAGGTGGTATCAGAGTTGCACCTCAACCAGTCTATTACTTTGCAAGTCTTTTTCATAGACCATTCCACCTCAGGTGAGTGCAGGCTGCACAGCCTGGATGTGAAAAGGGCAATCAGCTACTACCGTGACCACACAAAAAATCACAGGCAGGATCAAACTCAGTTTTTCCTCACTTATGGGGATGTGGGGAAAGGAAAACGTGCCACAAAACGGTCCATTGCACGATGGCTTGTAGCCTGCATTCAGTTTTGCTACAACAAGTGGGTAGGTAGCCACCTGCAGGCCTCGGAGCCCATTCAACCAGGGGTACAGCAGCTTCTCTAGCAGCTGCTAGAGACATCCCCCCCCTAGTGGACATTTGTAAAGCAGCCACTTGGAAGACAGTCCACACATTCACCAAGCATTATTGCTTGGATGTCCAGGCCAAAGGAGATGCCAGGTTTGGCACAGCAGTCCTGCAGAGCCTGTTTCCTAAATAGGTTATAGGCCCACCTCCATCGGCACTGCTTGGATAATCTGCACAAGTCAGAATACAGTAAGATTTCCTGGGGTTTGAAGAAAAAATTACTCACCATAGTAATCTTGTTTCTTCCAAGGGAATCTCACTGTGTTCTGAGCTCCCTCCCTTCCTCCCCTACTAGAAACCTATGGTTACTGCAGTCCAGCTGTGATAGAGATGTTGCAAACCTTGGGTATATATATTCTTGTTTTTGGGCATCTGTGACCTGAGTCTTAATGATGCCACTTTGGTAGATGTTTTTCTAAATAGGGAGAAATTCCTTTAGTATATATATATTTTAATTCTTTATTAGGGAGGGTTGCCATTGGGGTAATATTAGTTGGATATTGCTTAGTGCATGCTTCATAAGAATCTGATGGTTTAGAACTGTTTACCAGGGACAGTGATTTGAAAACCGAGCTCGAGCCTAGCATTCCAGCATTTGCGTAGGTTCTATTAACCATGCTTCGGGGCAGTCCCATGGTGAGACCATACTGCACAAGTCAGAATACAGTAAGATCCCCTTGGAAGAAACAAGATTACTATGGTGAGTAATTTTTTTCTTCTGCTCCCTAGATCTTCAGGATGCGTTCTTCCACGTTTCCATCCGTCCGTTCCACTGCCAGTTCCGAACAGAAGGGAGACTACAAGTTACGGACCATGCCCTTCAGCCACTCCTTGGCTCCCGGGATCTTCAGATAGTACATTGCAATGGTGGTAGCCTACCTGAGACATCGTGGGGTCCAGGTTTATCCATACCTGAATGACTAGCTGGCAGTGGGTCCCTCCAGGGAGGAGGTGAAGCGGTCCAGGGTCCTGGCCCTCCAGACCTACTTGTTCCTTGGCCTTCTGGTGAATGAAGCTAAGTCGGGGCTTGTACCTTTTCAAGTGATGCACTTCATCGGGGCGGAGCTCAACTCTTGCAGAGCTAGAGCGCGACATGTGGCGGACCTGACAGAGGTTCTCTCCTTTGCCTGATCATTTCTGGTTGGGCAGTTGTGCCCTGCTCGGGATATCTTATCTATGTCAGTCTTCACCATTCATCACTGGTGGGTTCTGGACGGAGGAGCAGGACCCTGCGGGAGCAGTTTTTTTTATTTTGTGAGGGGAGAAGTCGATGCCATGGGCAGCACCGCACTCTAGGCCACCGAACTCGCGGGTTGGCCAGTAACCAACACAGACTCCTCCTCCATCCCAGTTCTGCGTCTCCCGCCGAGTGAGCACAACCTCGTGTGTAGCGTGATTTTCTTACTGCGTCATCGGCCTAGTCTGTCGCAAAATTTCCGTCCTAGTTCTGCTAAAGTTGCATTCTCTGCGCCGTTGACTGGTAAGACCTTTCATTTTTATTGCGACGACGTAGAGTCTTGTTTTCCCATCCGGTCATGTCTCGTCCAGGGTACAAGAAAAAGACTTCCAAGATGGGCAGGCCCCCGATGCAGCAGTGTCCCTGTGGCCGTCCAGCTTTACTCCGTCTCGGATCAGCATGATCGGTGTTTGACGTGCCTGGGCCCTAACCATGATATGGACTGTTGCGATGCCTGTTTTTCAGTGGATTGTCGAGTTCTGGAAGTCCCCGTGTTCAAAGTTGGATGTACGCCACCCACTTTCGGAGGACAGGTGTGCATCAGGGACACCAGACGCAGGTCCCATGACCTATCCTCCTGGTCCCCTCCCGGGTCTGTACAGACCGTGGAGGAGGGGGCTTCCACCCTTCAAGCCTCACCTCGGCGAAAGCCCCTCTCATGGTGTAGGAGGCCTGGTCTGATTACTCCAGGAGTCGGATTGGAGGCACTGTTCTGGCAATCACCTCTTTGGAGGCAAAGGCTCCCCCAGCATCGTGGCCTGTGTCTGCCAGGCCCAGCGGTTTCCTTGGCATTGCCTCAGGTCCTGGTGGGCAGTGCGGGGCCAGCTCCCAGTGCCAGGAGTGTGGGGGTTCATGAAGTGTTCTAGATCCATGCCTCCAGGGAGGAGGATGATTCGGAGGCGGATCCAGACTGGCTTCCGGGTTCTACTGAATCCTCGGACTCCTCCTCACCTAGCACTTAGGCACCTGCTCTACCCCCTCCTTCAGGTCTTGCCATTTCTGATGACGCTGGTGTCGGGGTCTCTTGCAGCGCCAACCAATCTTCCAGTGTTGGAGGTGGCACCCGAGGGTCCTCCAGAGCTGGTGGAGCCACAGAACTCTGAGAAGGTGAACTCCTTGAACTTCTGGATTAAAAGTTTCCACTACTCATTCACACTAATGGGACTACGCCAGAGGTGCTAGGACCCCACAGGAGCCAAAAATCTTAAGGAGGATCGGCGCTGGGATAGGACCATGCATGCATGGCGCCACAAGACTAGCTCACGCCATATAGGCTGTCTCGGCATTGACCCTCCAACCGCCTCAGTTCCTTTTCTCAGTGTGCTTCGATGACAAGGTCGCTCACCTGCTGGGAGTCAAGTCTTCGTCTGTACAACAGTAGCTATAGCTTTTCAGTATTCAATTAATTTACTACTTTTAGTATTCTTTTCTTATTTAAAAAAAAAAAAAAGGGGAAAGAGAAGAAGATGAACAAGAACAACAAATTCTCAGCCTGCCATCAATGAAGTCGACCTTAAACGGTAGCAGTAATGGTAGGGAGACTTTGTTTAAAAACTGTGATGGTAGTGGGGCTGTGTCTGGTCCGCCGCCCTTTGCGGAGGGGGTGTCTGACCACGGGCAGTCCAGTGCTTGGGGTTGGGGGGGACAGTCCACCCAAAGCACAGAAGCAGCGGCCCATTCCCGGCCCTCGACTGGGACCCTGTCTGCTTCTATTTAGAGCTCTTTCTTCCTCCTGTTGGTGGAAGAAGAAATAGTACCGCTGAGGTCGCCTCTGGTACGCTCTGCATGGGGATCGCTGGTGGTGAGCGGCAGGCCAGACCCGACTGAGGGGTCCTCTATGACTCGCCTTAACAGCCGCGATCTTCGACACCAGGCCCCATCTCTGTCCTCGATGGGGCTCTGGTGAGCAGTCTCACCTCTGGGCAGCTCTTTTAGAGCCAGGGGTACAACGTCTGCCCTGTTGATTTGGCCAGTGGACCCGGATCTGGGCCTCAGAGCCACTGGGCCATGGCCGAGTCGAGCAGGCAGGATGTGTGTAGTGCCTTCTCCAGTGCCAACACCGACACCGCATGCCTACCCCCCTCACCTTTTCCTGTGCTGGGGCCGACATGGGTACCGCTTTTCTTCTCCCTCTTTTTCTTCAGGTCTAGAGCCAGCATGCCTGATGCCACATGTGCTGCCGGCGCCACGGGTGATGCCTGTTCCATGAAAAGGTGCCAGACTCCTCAACGCCATTCCCTGTGGTGTCATCTCTTGCGATTCTGGCCTGGACCTGCCTTTTGGAGGTTGTGCTGGGGTAGAAGTGGATCTGGATGAGTCTCTCCCTGTCCTGCTTTGTCTGAGACACAGCAGATGACTCATTTTAGAGGCTGGAATGGAAGTCTTCTGTATCAGCAGAGCCTGTGATGGAAGATCTTTTCAGTTTTTTCTCAGGGATTTGAGGGCCACCATAACATTTCAGACTTCATCTGTGGACCAAAGCAAACTTCTACATCTGGAGTTCCTTTGGTCCTCAGTACAAGTACACCCCATGGAACACGCAAAATTCAGTGGTAGAGAGCCTCCTGGACTTTACTGCTTCACTGATAGGGGCATATAGCCTAATAATCAGCTATAAGCTTTCATAGACCCCATGACACTGCCGCTAGAGTGGTTACCATTGGTAGCAGGTAATTAACATTTCCTTGGCAGTGATTATTGGTTCAGCCCTCGGATTGAGCTCTGGAAGGCGCTCAGACTCCTACTACCCCTCAGAAGGATGGCACTGTCATTATTCTTGTAACAGGCAGTCCTTTCAAGGTAGAGGCCTGGAAGCCTGTGTCAGGAACCAACTCCTTAACTGCAAACAACAAAAAATTGCAGCAGAGGGCTCAGGGCCCGAAAGCACCTGGTACCATCCTCTTGGATCCAGCCCAGGTCCCATCTCAGCTGTCTGAAGTGGACGCCTCTGCAGTAGTGGGGGGCACTTGATTTGGTTTTATAATTTCTGGAAGTCCAATCCAGCAGAGGTATGGGTCATAAGGACTGTCTGAGAGGGATACTCTCCCAATTTCAGAGATTTTTACTAGACCCAGGCGGCAGCCCGGTCTGTTTGCCTCTCTGTCAGACCCTCTTTCCTCTGAGAGACGGGGCCTCAGAGCAGTAGAAATTGTTCCACAGTGAGTCGGAACACCGGTTCCTACTTCCCTTGCTTGGTTCCAAGATAACAGGCGGCATGCGTCCATTTCTTGACTTTGAAAGGTTAAACAAGTACTTGTTCAGGGAGGAGTTCACTACAACCGCGGTATTCAAGCCTTCATTCCCTGGACGTTTGGCTCCGAGCCAGCCCATCCGGCTAGAGTGTCAGGAAGCAATTGCCACAGCTTCTCAGTCACTTCTTGCAGGAGGGGTTTTCTGATTCAGGGAAGGTGCCAGATTCAACTTCCCAGCAGCTGCTTTTCATAGGAGCCCTCCTGGATACCTCCAGGGCAAGGGTTCTTCCCTCCGGGGAATGGAAGAGATGACGTCTTCAGATGTCTTGTTACTTCACAGAAAGCGACTCTGTCCTGGCCCTTTTCGATCCGGCGGACATTGGGACTTGTGCCTTTGTTCACAAAAAATAGTGGTCTCCGACCACGCATCCGCAATCCTCCACATAAATCACAGAACCTCGAACAAAATTACTTAACTTGATAGATGTAGTTGACCTAGCTTCTGCTAGGACTACCATTACCCTCTAAATCCCAAATCACCATCTCCATGGTTGCACTCCTGATCAGTTTGGGAGCTCACTGTCGAGACCTCCATGCTCAGGTGTGGAGCCAGGAGGAGGAGCATCATCTTCTGTAAATTTCTTAGAGATGAGAGCTGTCTTATACGCTTTCCAAGTCCTGAAGGAGGCCCTCTGCCACAAAGTGATCCCACTTCAGACAGATGACAAAACTGTGATGTTTTCATCAACAAGCAGGGTGGAGCATTCTCCTACCCTCTGTGCAGGAAGGACGTGGGGAAGTGAGAGTGGTGCCTTGAGCACCTTGCGTCAATTCAGTCATTGTGCAGTCGCTATTCGACGAGTGGGGCAGTCCAGACCTGGTCCTTTCTTCGTCCCCTCTCAACACAAATCTGCCTCTATCCTGCTTCAGAAATCCAGACCTGGTGTTTTTTTTTTTCGGGATGTATTCACTGCAGTAGACAAGATGCTCCTGTACACTTTCCTCCTCTTCCCTTAGTTCATAGGGTGCTGCTCAAGTTGTAGGCAAACAGGGACAGGATGATTCTCATCATCCCAGACTGGCCTTGGCAGATATAATTTGTGTAGACAGTCGGTTAGAAGTTCCCCAAAGGCGTCTCCATTTACGAGTGGACCCTCTGACACAGGGACTTTGGTCCGTCAATTCTGCGCTCCCTTCATCTCTATGCCGGGCTCCTGAGGAGATGAAAGTGGGCAAGTTTTAGGTTTCTAGACAATTGTCGAGATCTTCTTAGATCTTCATAGACCATCCACCAGGTGGACTTAGGCAGCTAAGTGGTTTCACTTCACCTTCTGGTGTGCAAAGTTCCGTCTGGATCCTTTTAGTTGCCCACCAAGTAAAATTTTAGGGTGCCTCATGAACCTGTCGAACGCAGGTCTGCATTTCTTGAGCCAGTAGACAACATGTCACTGGCTCAGTTACCATTAGTCAGGTTTTGCTTCTCCCTCGTTACTTCGTTAACTCCAGAATGAAGGAGAGCGCTCCATTTATCTCTCTGTATGTCAAGAGGGTTCTGCGATTCTGCATTGACAGAACGAGGAGATACGCATCCAAGCAACTATTGTATCTTTCCGAATGCCTTGGCTGGGTCAGCCTGTTGCCATGAGATGTATTTCGGCATGGTTTGTAGCATGTCTTAAGCACTACTAATCTGTGGCACAGCTCAAGACTGAAGGCCAGGTTCTCACCACTCTACTGGAGCGGTTGCGGCTTTCCTGGTAGAGATTCGTAATGTACCTGTTGTAGACATCTGCAAGGCAGCACATTGGAGCTCAGTGCATACCTTTGTAAAGCACTGTGTTCTGGCTGCCTGACAGCTAACTTTCTTCGGCAGGACAGTCCTTATGGACTTCTGTCCCGAGTGAGCTGTCTCCTACCACCCTACTCGGAGGGGGGTTGATTTTTAGCTCTATACTCTCCCATTAGTGTGAATGAGTGGTGGAGACTTTTAGTCCAGGAAGATATGGAAATTACGTACTTAGTAATTCTTGATCTTCTAACCCCAGGAAATCTTACTGTATTCTGACATATGCAGTATTGTCCCACCATAGTACTGCCCCGGGAGCTGAAATGATTAATGGAACCTATACTAATGGTGGAATGCTAGGCTCCTGCTCAGTTTTCAAATCACTGTACCTGGTAAACATTCTACAACTGTCAGATTCTTTACTCCGCTTGAACAGTACAGACGCCTCGGAGAGCTCTCCTTCATCTTGAAGATTTTGTTTTCTCGGTCTTTTGAAGTAAAATTTGTTTTTGTTAATTTTTAAAGCACTATCCTTGAGTTTACAGGTAAATTAGTTTAGGTTAAGTGTTCCTTCGGTAAGTTTTTCGGTTTCTTTTTGGTTCATTTAACCGGGAGGGAACCAAACTTTTATTTACATTTTTAAAAGCACATTTCTGTATTTTATTCTTTCCCTGGACCGATTTGTTTAATTTGTTCATTTTGAGGGAAACCAGGGCAACTTTCGGTTCTCTCAGCAGTTGCTGAACTGACCGCAAAGTAAAAGTAATTAAAATAATAAAGGTTTAAGCCTTGTTCATTTGTGTGGATTTCTGATTCTCAGAGACCCATTTCTTGGGGTTTTAATGTTTTTGTCACTAACCCAAGAAAAGAACCAGCCCAGTGGGTTTTCAGCTTTGTACAGAGTGTGGGGGAACTTTGAAAACGGATCATTTTATTTGTGTTTTTGCCTAGGGTCTGACCACCTGAAGGCAGAATGTGAAATCTATAAAAGCAAAAATGTTTTCCTCAGTCGGTGTTTAACAGATGTTTTAACTGACTGAGAGGAAAATGTCCGAGAAGGTTGCTGACCCAGCTGCGGACAAAACTTCCTCCTCTCATAAGGAGAAACTGAAGGAACCAGTTGAACAGCCCTCTAACCAGGGTGATGTTTCCTCAGTTAAGAAATGATCCTCAGACACTGCCGCTGAACCAGCAAGTTCTGCTAAGAAAAGAGGAAGGGAAAACACTCTGTTAAGGAACCGCAACCTACAAAACCGTTGGTTCCAACCGCAGATGAAATAGCAAATACTATAAAAATTGTACAGGCACTGCAAACCAGTACTGCAGTTCCGATTCAGCAGCCCAGTTCACAGACCTCAGTTTAGGACCTGGGTTCCTCCTCCTCAGTTCCTGGTTCACTTGAACGGTTTGCTGAGGGGATTAGTTGAACCTGATGTATCCCCTGATATTCAACGTCCTGACTTCCCTGAGAATGGAGCTGAGGTTCTTTTCATCATGAAGCACACAGACACTGGACCTCTCCACCTAGGAATCCACAGGGGAGGAAGAGGAGCCAGACTATATGGGAAGGATGGATGTGCCAGTGACAACAAGACTGTTACTGCCCATCCACAAGCCTCTGAAAAGACAGGCTTCTAGGTTAAAAAAAACAAAGAACAACACTTCCTTTCCCCAGTAGACAAGAGGATGGACAGGAAGTATTGGTGGCTGGAGCAGAGTTCCTTTTGGATACCCCAGCCATGAGCAGGTGGTGCAGAATGGCAGTGGATGCCAATGATATTGTTGCCAGGCAAATGGTAACTTCAGTGTCTCTGAGGGCAACTAATTTGTCCCAGGACACCCAGACAAAGGCACTGGACTTTCCTTGTGAGCCCACATCTCTCTTTTGTAAACAAACAGAGGCTTACATGGAAAAGATGGACAAGTACAAGGGGCTCATAAGAGTGCTGCTGTAAAGGAGAAAGCAGCACTACCCCAGAAGTACCAAGGTGGAGGGAGCAGGGGTAGAGCCCATTACAGTCCCTTCTTCCAGGCCTAGGCATCACCTACCTGTCAACCTCAGAGAGGGTACTTTGGAGGCAGAAAGAGCAGCAACTATTCTGGTCCCAGCACTCAACCAAGTGCACAGATTAAGCAGACCACTGAGGAGTCTGCCAGGGCTTCCTCCCCACAGTAGGAGACAGGCTGGCCCACTACTGCCAGGCTTGGGAGTCCATCACTACAGACAGATGGGTCCTGGAGGTAGTGAGCCAGGGGCTTGCCCTCAGGTTCAGGATCCTGCCCAAACTGAGGGCAATGTTTTTCAGACCTGCCTGTCAGAAGTAATTCTGTTGAAAGAGGAAGTAGCAAAACTAATTCAAGACAAACCAGTGGAGCCTGTTCCCTTGGCCCACAGGGAAGGGGTCTCTACTCAGGATGCTTCCACACTAAACAAAACAAAAAAAAACAGGGGAATGGTGACCCATATGGGATCTCAGACATTTGAACAGGCATTTAACAAAGCCAAATTTCAAAATGGTCACTCGGGCTACCATCCTCCCTACACTCAAGAAGGTGGATTGGGCTAGCATCTCTGGACTTAAAGGACACTAACTTCCACATCCTTATCAGGCAATCACACAGAAAGTATCTCGGGTTCAGATTGCCATCAGACCACTGCCAGTTCAGAGCCATGCCTTTCGGCTTTACCTCTGCCCCAAGGGTGTTTACCAAGTTCCTAGCAGTGGCGGTAGCACACCTAAGGGGACAAGGGGTTACAATCTTCCCAGACCTGGCCGACTGGTTGGTGATAGACCACTCTCCTCAGTGGCTAGAGATGCACTGATCACTATCCAGGATACCCTATGTATGCTGGGCCTCCTGGTAAACCAGAAAAAGTAAGTGCTAACACCAGTTCATCACCTGGAGTTCATAGGGGTGGAACTGGGCACTCTGAGAGGAAGGGTCTTCCTCCCACAGGGAAGGGTACAAAGCTTGGTGCAGTTGGCAGGCTCATTCCAGCTGCATACCCCCAGACACGTGAGGCATTTTCTACAGCTGTTAGGGCACATGGCTGCGGCAACAGTGTCAGGGTCAAGATTCCAGATGAGACATTCAGTCTCATCTCGGGTCTCACCGGTCCCAGAAAAGAGATTCCATGTCAATAATGGTTCCAGTCACAGGAACTCTGCTGCATGCTCTGCAGTGGTGGCATGAAAAAGACAACCTCAAGTGTGCCTTTCCTCCAGCTGCCTCCAGCAGCAGATCTTACTTCAAGAGGGCTCTTGCAGTAGGTAATTACATATGGGACTGACGCCGGCCGGCAGCAGGACCCCACGGAAAAATTTCTAGCCGGCAGTGCCTGGCGAGGGACCGCCCCCACGTCAGGTGACCGGTGTCATGCGACATCAGTATAAAGGGGCGGCCCCGGACGCCCGCCTTCCAGTTCTTTCCCGCTGTTAGCTCGTGCAGCACCTCGCGGTAAAGTTCGTGCTTTGTCAGCCCTGTCTTTCGTCGTTTTTTTACCGAAAATTATTCTTTTTCAATGGTCAAGTACATCATCAGTGTATGTCGTCCCCTACACCCTCCGAGCACAAAAACAAGTGCGACTCGTGCAGCGCTCAACTGCCACACAAGGACGGCCATTCCCTGTGCCTTTTCTGCCTAGGCCCCGATACCCGGTCAATAAGTGCCAGCATTGCCTCAACTTCAACGCGGCTACCCGTGAACGGTGCTAACAGTCCCTGGAAGCCCATCTCCTCAAGAAAAGATGTCTCTATGGAAAAGAGTTGAAAAGTTGAGGCAGGCGCCCACTTCCCGGAAGGACATCGGAAAAAGAAGGACAAGGAGAGGCACCGGAGAAGTCTCTCCTCTACTGCTGCTCCGCTGGAGTCGCTGCCAGGTAACATCCCTCCAGGGGACTGTTCACGGCAGCCTCAAGGGTTTGGAGGAGGCATCGCCCACCCGTCTGGCTCGGCACTGGCCTTGCAGGTGCCTCCGGCGATGGAGGCTTCCGCCTGGTTCGGCAGCAAGTCGGCGCTACTGGCGTGGCGATCTCTGCCGGACGCCGGCTCCTCTGACGTCTCGCAAGGAGAGGTCGATAATACGCCTGACCCTTCGGGCGGCACACAACCACTTCCCCATCGGACCGGGCCGCTCTTCCTCAGCCCACCTCCGTGAGGGCTCCCGAAATCGAACTGCCCTCCCGGCGCCTCGCTGGATCTCGCCCCGCCGCAAGTCGGCCTCCAACGTGCGCTGGAACCGACGATGGACCCCCCACATCCATCGATTCAGTTCCCCAGCCTTCGCTGCCATCTGGGAGCCTGAGTCACCCCAGCCTGACCCGGGATTTCTCCTCCTTCCCGGGCGACACGGGATCTTCCACCTCAGCCAGACCCTCCTCAGACAGAACTGGATCTGACGCCGCCCCGGACGCCGGTACGCCAACGCCCGCAGGGGATGCCCTTCCTGCCGGGCCCTCTGCCCCGGGCCCATTAACGGATCCGCCTGCGGGGCGCTGACCGTCAGCCTGCTCCGTAGCCCCTCGGCTCCTAGGGTACCCGCTGCCTCTATCCGACGCCCGTGCACTCGGGACCACAGTATCCAGGCACGCAGTACCCGACGCCACATACCGGCTGCCGTGTTTCCCGCAGCCGGGTTACGGATCCTCGCCCACCGGTACAACCCTGCACACTTCCCCTCCTCCACCTCCCACTGCCCGCCGCCGTGGATCTGCAGGAGACTTGGCCTCTGATGGCTGAGGCCAAGGCTCAACTCACCAAGGAGGTGGAGAACCGCCTTATAACGACGGTGCCGCCTGCCCCCTGTGACGTCCGAGGCGGCACACTCCCTCGCTGCCTCCAGGGCTTTTCCCTCTGGATCCAGAGAGGGCAGAATACGCGGCTCACGGGTACCACCCAAGGACCCGGCCTCCCCAGTCGTGGCGAGGGAGTCTTTATTTTCTTCTGCTTCTTCTTCCTCTCGGATTCTTCCGGGGATGTTCCAAGAGAGATGACGAACCCGCCTCCGTCTTGCCCCGCCGAGGACCCTCCGGTCTCCTCCGGAGGATCCATCCTTCACGGAGTTGCTTAGAAAAATCCAGGAAATTCACCAGTGGCGCTCTTTGGAACCAGATCACCAGCGTCTCAAACTCGCCGAGCATCTGGACCTGCCCATGACAGCTCCAAATTTAGTGCCACCCTGGATCGAGCCTCACGTCCACCTTTGTTACCACGATTTGAAACAACCGTCGGGCGTTGGCCCTACTTCCCAGGAAGTCCAACAGGCTATACCAGGCCCCAGAGGTGTAGACTATCTTAACTCTCACCCTTGCCGATTCAGTTGTGGTTAGCGCCGCCACAGCCGGTCGGGCACATCCAAAGCATCTGAGCTCGCCTCCTCCGGATAAGGAATCTCCCTCTTGACCAGTATGGAAGAGATTTATGCCCTTCCACACTGGGAATTGGGCCCTGAATTACGCCGCACATGGGGATTACCAGAAGGCCATCCTTACCCAGGCTTAATCTAAACTGACTCCTTACCTGACTCTCAAGTCAAACAGGAATTAGCAGATCTTGTCCGCTTCTGCCTGCTCGCCAGTCGCCATGTCTTTACGGGCAACATACGATGCAGTGGACACTGCCGGGCGGAGCTCCGCTACAGAAGTCTACGGCGCCATACCTGGCTCCGCATGTCAGGTTTGGTCCCGGAGGTGCAATCCAGCATTCAGGAGGCATCTTCAGGGGTCGTGTTTGGGGTGATGTCAAAGACATCATCACTGACTTGCAAGAGAAGGGGCGGTCCTGAAACTGTGATTCCATGTACCGTCTCCTCATCCTCAGCAGCGCCCATCCTTTTCACAGACGGACTCGCCACAAGCTGAAACCCTAAGGAAGGCGGGGTTACTCAAACGCCGGGCCCCGAGCTGCCAGGCCCCTCCGCCCAAAAGCAGCAGGTGCCTCAGTGGCGCTGCCCCACACCACCTGACTCTTCCTCTCCCACCGCCGTCCGGAGGAACCGTGGAGGGAGATTTTCCTCCACCTTCTGGGTTGGGAGAGGATAACCTCGGATTCTTGGGTGCTCCAGCTTATAGCGGAAGGGCACTCCATGAGTTCTTCAGAAACCACCCCGCCAACCTCCTCCGAAGTCGTCATACTCAAGGGACCATCTTCCCTTGGTCCAGGAAGAAATCTCGGCCTTTCTCATGAAGCAGGCGATAGAACCCGTCCCCCTTCATCTTCGAGGGACGGGTTACTATTCTCATTTCTTCCTGGTCCCAAAGAAGACTGGAGATCTCAGACCCATTCTAGATCTCAGTTCATTGAACCTTTATGTGGAATACAAAAGGTTCAGGATGCTCTCCTGCAGAGCCTTCTGCCCCTTCTTCGGCCGGGTCAATGGCTTTGTGCGCCGGATATGCAGGTTGCCTATCTGCACATTCCCTATTCGCCTTTCTCACCTCAAGTATCTTCTATATTTTGCTCAGGGACTCACTACCAATTCAGGGTCCCTTGGTCTTTCCTCGCGCCCAAGTATTCACCAAATGCCTGGCTGTGTAGCGCCCACCCGCATGCAATGGGAGTACAGGTTTCTTACCTGACGACTGGCTCCTGGCAGCCTCTGTCCAGGAGGAACTCCTGCATTTTCTTTCCTCACCCAGCAGGTTTTCACTGGCCTGGGTATACTACACCATTCCAAGTCCCATCTGGACCCTCCCAGAGGCTACAGTTCATCGGGGCTATCCTCGACACGATGAGTGAGTAAGGCCTTCCTGCCCCAGACAGGGCGCTTCTTCAATCCCAGATTTCCTGCTATCAGAAAGCAGGAGGGCTCCGCAAGGTCATCCCACGCCTTCTGGGGGCTCATGGTGGCCGCTATTCCGATCGGTCCTCCAGCCCGACTCCACAGAGGATCCTCAGTGGACCTTCGCCCCAGTGATCTCAACCCAGACCACCCAGATCAACTAGTTCTGATCTCCTCACCATGGCACGGACTGGCAATGGTGGATGGCCTGAGAGAACCTATTTCGGGGTCCCTCTCCTTTCATCCTCCCTCCCAGACTTCTGACGACTGGACGCATCAGGCGTAGTTGGGAGCCCATCTGGGCCCTTGTCGGACCCAGGGCTTATGGTCCAGACTGAACTAGCTTCCACATCAACGTGTTCAGCTTCTCAGCTGTGCTACTATCTCCAAGCCCTTCACCAATACATTCTTCCCGGACACCTAGTCGCCCAGACAGACAACATGTGCATGGTGGTACATCAACAAGTAGGGAGGAACTCATTCCTACCTCTATGCAGGGAAACAATGAGGGTTTGGGATTGGCAACTCATCACAACCTTCACCTCACGCGATTCATGTTCCAGGAGTCGACAACACCCTGACAGACAAGCTAAGCTCGCCTCTGCCCGGCACACGAGTGGGAATTGGATCAAAGGGTGCTCACGATATCCTTTCAGCTTTGGGGCTCCGCAGGTAGACTCTCCTCCCCCAAAACGAAACCTTCCCAGCTTTTGCTCGCTCGCTCCAAAGCAAGGCGCTTCTGAGCCGTATGCTCTGTCTCTAGACTGGAAGGACAGATCTGCCTATGCTTTCCCCAATTCCTCTGATCCCAAGAGTTTTGTAGAAACTATCCATAGAAGGAGCGAGAATGATTTTGATCCCTTTCTGGCCCAGGCAGATCTGGTTCTCTCTTCTACAACAATACTCAGAGGTTCCTCCTCTTCTTCCTTTATCTTGAGGTTTGCTGACCCAGGATCAGGGGACCTAGGTCCATCCAGGTCTCAAGTCCCTTCAACTTCATGCATGGCTCCTGCAGACCTAGCCCAATCCCGTTTTGCCGTCTCTCCAAAAGTGGCGGAGATTTTGGTGGAGGCTAGAAAACCCTCCACCAGGTCCACTTATGGCATGAAGTGGAAGAGATTCTCTATTTGGGCAGCCTCTAGGAATGTGGAGCCTTTCTCCTGTTCAGTGGCTGTTCTGCTGAATTACTTACGTCACCTTTTCAACCTGGGTCTCAGCCATTCCTCCTTGAAGGTTCATATGGCTGCTATTTCAGCCTACCATGTTCCCTTCACAGATAAAGTTTTTGCTCAACTGGAGGTCTCTAAGACCTTTCTCAGAGGGGTCCTTCATCTGAGGCCCCCATCCGATTCCTGCCCTCTGGGACTTGAACTTTGTTCTCTAGAAACTTACTCTTCCTCCCTTTGAACCTGCAGCTTCTGCAGATCTGAAGTTTCTTTCGTGGAAGACACTCTTCTTGGTGGCCATCACTTCGGCTCGAAGAATTTCCGAGCTCCAGGCCCTTATGTGTAAAATCCCCTATTTGATTTTTCACAAAGAACAAGTTGCTCTTCGCACGAATCCTAAGTTTCTACCTAAAGTAGTAGCAGAGTCTACCTTAAATCAGTCCACAGAGTTAACTGCTTTTTTCACGCAGTACTCCAACCAAGGGGAATATTTACTCCATACCATGGATGTTCACTGGATTCTGAAATACTACACCAACAGGACAGAGGATCTCAGAAAGACTGATCAGTTGTTTGTCTCTTTTGCTCACAAAAGGGAAGGCAATGCTGTTTCCAAGCAATGCCTGGCGAAGTGGTTGGCTCATTGCATCACTTTCTGTTATGATAAGTACAACAAGACCCTTCCGGGTCAGGTCAGAGGTCACTCCACCCGAGGAGTAGCGGCCTCTGTGGCTTGTTTCAAGAATGTGTCTGCGGCAGACATCTGCGCCACTGGCCACCTTTTGACCTCATCTACCTTTACTAAACACTACAGTTTGACATTGCCTCTCGCCAGAGCAGGCTTCGGGTTAGGCTGTTTCGCAAGGCCTCCTGTCTTGAGGCTTGCACGGCCACTGCTATTTTCTGGAGTAGTTTCTCCCTCCTGGTGCCTTTTTATTTGTTCCAGACTGTTTGGGATTCAGTCCTATATGTAATTACCTACTGCAAGAGCTCCTCTCAGTAAGAGTGAGTTACATACACTTACGAGTAGATCTTCGAGAGAGGCTCTGCAGTAGGTACACCTTCCGCCTCCATTCCGTAGGCTTTTTCGGCCCTTTTCCATATAGAGAAATATCCGCCTTCTCTCGTCCGCCTCTTTTTGGCCCTGTATGGAAAGAACTGGAAGGGGGGTCTCGACCGCTTCTTTATACCGACGTCAGAAGGACGCCGGTCACCTGACGTGGTGGGCGGTCCTTGCCAGACTGCTGGCTAGAAATTTTTTCTGATAACCCTACGTCAAGGCCAGTCCCATATGTACTACCTTCTGCAAGAGCCTCTCTCGAAGATCTACTGTTACGGTAAGTTCTTACATAACTGTACTTTTTAACAACAGATGCCTCCCTCCTAGTGGGGGGGGGCACCAGAGGGGTAATTTTAGTGTCAAGGTTGGGGGGGGGAAACAACATTACTCTCAACCAGCCTTGGATTGTGAGTGCTGTGCTACCCACCAAGAAGTAAATCATCAATGGAAATATGCCGTTATTTCTATCAACATACGTTTGAAAGCTAATACATACAGGGAAAACACTGAATACTGTGTGGGAGTCCATATGCTGTCACAGCCCACCTCTCATCTCCTTGCCCAGCTGCCAAATGGGAAACATGGAGCATGCGTCCAATGTACAGTAGATGCTGCATGTCCATCTCTGTATTGTGCAAGGAGGGCGGACTGTGTACTATACAGGGTGCAAGGTCCCTGTACAGTACACAGGCCACACTCTCTCTGTACAGTACATGATCCATCTGTACTCCCTGTACAATACAGGAAATGCATGCATGCCATGTAATGTACATTGGACATGTGTTCCCACCCGGTGGCCAACTGAGGAGGTGAGAGGTGGGCTGTGCTGGTAACTGTATGATCTCCCACCTCGCCAGCCCATTAGGTAAGGGTGGGTTGGTCGCCAATTCAACCCATGTTTTAAACCCCCTAGTGCTGTCACTGGCTGCTTGCTCTTCTTTATTGTGTTTTAAACATATTCTGGAAGTAGAAACAGCCACATATAGAAACTTTCAAGTACCAAGGAATAAACAAAGTCCAAGAGGGAGCATCTTTCAGAAAAGAGATGTGCAAGAACAAGATGGCACAATATGAAGATTGGGGGTGACCTAGGGGCTGGAGGAATTATTTTTCATGGAGGGGTGGGACACATGGAACTGCTCTTCTGAGGGTGTCGTGGGTCAAAAACAGTGGGGGAATTCAAGAATGCATGGGACAGACATAAGGCAATTATAGTGGTGGGTTGGAGGAAGGCTGTGGGTTAACTAGAATCTGCAGCCTATCCAATAGGCAGGGAAATGGGCAGACTAGGTGGGCCAAGCAGTCCTTATCTGAGTGTCAAAGTCTATGTTTCACCTACATTGGGCAGTTTTCTTTTGTTTGCAAAATAAAAAACGAAATACCCCCACCTTTCAAGCCATCCAACAGTGTCCACACCACTTCATCCACAGTCCACTCACCTGCAGGGTTTGATTTAATTACTCTAACTCTGGTAACATAACATAGAAGAAAACACTGAAGTTGCATGTTAGGCTAACCATATAACTGCCCAGCCCTCTCCCCCACACCCACCCAGCCAGCACAGCACAGCAGCCTCTACCAAAGCAGACATAATCCGGTTCAGTCGGCTGTACCAAGCCACTTTGACAACACAGTTGTCGAAGGACTTGACAGCAACAACAGTTTGCCAACAGTGATCACATCATCGTGGTAACGTTTTGAGGACCGCAACAGTGCAACATAAGATTTAGTGTTTGCAGGGGGTCTCTGCCACCGTGTCCCCCGGAACTATATATTCTTAACTCCGGAAGGAGCAGATGTCAGGGCAGAGCGGCAAACACCGGCAGCCGGTGTCTTGGACATTCATTGCAGCAATCTACTCAACAATGTGGTTGTTGAATAGGTTGTGTCGCTGTGAGGGGTTCGTTGTAACTGCATCACTGTTACAATGGTACATTGGCTCAGTCAGAATCAGGCGGCACACAGGAGAGATACTAGATAGCACAGCATTAACGCACTGTAGACAGGACCAACACACCACAACAGAGAAGACCACCAATAAACATTAATAATTAAAATTAAACACCACCTACTCTTGCTTTCTTGCACACTAGAGCTATGTTAGCTCAAGTTGAGAAGCTAATCATACTGTTTTTCCTGTGCTGGTGGTCACTGGTAGAGGCGTAGAGCCACTGTCCCACTCTTGTCCAGAGACACTACACTACAGGAGGAGAGAATGCTTTGCAGACTGCAGCACTGTCCTTGACTGGCACCAAATTAAATGGCCAATAGTGTGGTCCCTGCCAGCTCAGAACTGCCCTGGCTGTGCAGACTGGAATTCCCTTCCACCACCACCTCTGTTTATCGCAGCAGTTTTGTGCATTGCATCCCCCCGCCCAATGGCATGAGTATTGCTGTTGCTGCTCCCCAATCACTACTCACCCCACCCAAGACCCACTGCTGCAGCACCACCAGTACCAGACTCAGTCCTACCAGCTAGTTGCTGCTTGCAGCCACTGCCTCACAATCAGTCTGCTGTCCTCTCCTCTTTGTTCCAAACTTTTCAAGCCCCTGTGTCCAGGCAGACAGTTCCACAGGTTCACTCAGTGCAACCCAACACTCCGACTTGACCAACCGAAATTCAGTCACTCACAGCAGGCAGGCCCCACCCTGCTGCACCACTGCCTGACTGACTTCCGAGTCCCACATGAAGCAGGCAACTTTTGAGGCATTGGGCAAGCAAAGTGCTGTAGGCAGCTCCTGAATAAGGCAGGCAGATGTGACAGCATTCAGAAAGGCAGACAGGAGGGAAGGGATGCATCAAACATGACAGCACAATGGTCTTGACGCCAGCTCATCCTGATTACTTGTTCACTGTTGGCGATGGTGCATGTTTACACTACTTCCAGGTGCGGTGACTGCGGTCTGTCACCTTCTCCCTCCCTTCCTGCCACAACTCAGTTCTGCTCCTCCCAGTTCCGGTCAGGCCAGTTTGTGAAACAATGCCCTTCCCCTCTACTCCCCGCTGCTCTGTCGGTCATCCTCACCCGCCTTCTGTCTGTCACTCTCATGACTCTTCCCCAGTGAAACCCAAAGCTCCACCTCCACAGCAGGCTTTATATTCCCTCCTAGCCTACAGCAGGCAGCAGCAGCAAAGTAGGGGGCTGAATGTTGGGGGTGACAAATGTAATCACCCAAATTGTTGGGGAGGACTTGTGCTCCCTGTCCCCCCCTATAATTACTCCTCTGGGGGGCACACCAGGGGGATCACACTACACATGCTACCTGGCTCCATCAGGAGTCCGTGCTTCACATAAAGCCTGCTGGAACTTAGGGCAGTTTATCTGGGCATTCAGTCCTTCGGCCCAGTGCTTCAAGACAAGGTGGTTCAGATCAAGACAGACAATACAACCATAATGTACTACATAAACAAGCAAGGGAGCACAAAATTGTCCCAACCTTGTACAGAGGCCATGAAAATGTGGACTCTAGCTTACTCCCTGCGAATCTCCCTCTCAGCAGTCCACCTCCCAGGGAAGGACAAGTTCCTGGCAGATGCTCTCAGCAGGATCAACCAAAACCACCATGAATGTAAGTGGTGTTCAGAAGGTGGGGCATGTGAGAGGTGGACCTCTTCGCAACCCTAGACAATCGCCAGCTACCACAGTGTTGTTGCAGGCCCCCTCAGTTGTCACAGTCCCTCTGGATGCACTGCTGTTGGATTGAACACTGAAGTTCCTGTATGCCTTTCTTCCATTTCCCCTGTGCTCAGAGTGCTGAGCAAGCTCAGGGTTCAACCAGCGACACTGATCCTCATTGCCCCAGAGTGGGCCAAACAGCCATGGTATTCTCTGCTGCTAACCATGTCAATTTATAGGCCAATCTCTCTACCCAGGAGGCACAACCTATTGACCTCCTCGGAAGAGCAGAGTCCTTTACCCCAATATCTCAGGCTGAGGGCTTGGCTCTTGAGGACTTAAGAGTATGCTAACTTGCACCTTTCTGAAGGGGTGCTAGAGGGTCTTAAGGTTTCTGGAAAACTCTATCAGGACGACTTATACCCCTAAATGGGAGAGTTTTTCCATTTGGTGCCAGAAAAAAAAGAGAGAGGCTGCTCTTAGGCTGGCTAATCAGTTGTCCAAGACTATATGGCTCACTTTCATTTTCTCAGCCTTAGGCCTTCCACCCTCAAAGTACACTTAGCAGCTGTCTCTGCTTACCTCTCAGCTGCTAAGGGGTCATCTCTGGCAGCTAATCAAATGTTTAGAAAGTTATTCAAGGGCCTCATGCATTTGCATCCCCTTCAAAGGGAACACACCCCAGCATGGGACCTCCGTATATGCATTGGGCAGCTAATGCAACCACCATTTGAGCCCTTGTCTTCAGCAGAACTTAAGTATGCGAGATGGAAAACAGTGTCCCCAGTAGTCATCACCTCAGATAGGAGGTTTAGTGAGCTCGAGGCCATTGTCCACTGAGTCAGATTACATATTGGTCCATAGGGACAAGGTAGTCTTCAGGACTAACAGAAACTTTCTGCCCAAGTTGGTATCGGACTTCTGCCTGAATCAGTCCATTACTTTGCCAGTCTTTTTCACTGACCACTCTAGTTCAGGGGGAACATAGACTGCATTGCCTAGATGTCAAGTGAGCTATAAGCTACTACTTGGGTCACACAAAGGGGTCACAGGCAGGATAGCACTCAGCTCTTCCTGACCTATTGAGAAGAGGGCAAGCCCACCCCAGAGAGGTATGTTGCCCGCTGGATTGTTGCTTGTATTCAGTTCTGCTACAGCAAAGTAGTTACAGAACCACTGCAGGCCTTAGGGCTCACTCTACAAGGGGTACAGCTGCCTTGATAGCAGCTGCAAGAGATATTTCGTTGGAAATTTGTCAAGCAGTTACCTGGTGAACAGTCCACACCTTTAGCAAACACCACAGCATGGATACCCAGGCCAGAACTGGTGCCAGCTTTGGCACAGCAGTACTGCAGAGCCAGTTTCCTAAATAGGTTCTCTACCCTCCTTTAAAGGTACTGCTTGGGTAGTCTGCATATGTCAGAATACAGTAAGATTTCCTGGGGTTAGTAGAAGACATTACTTACCATAGTAATCCTGTTTCTTCCAAGGGAATCTTACTGTATTCCGAGCGCCCACCCTGCCTCCCCTGCTAGAACCTGTGGGCACTGTAGCACTGCTGTCCGTGCTCTTGTAAACCCATGAGTGGTTCTGTTAGGCTAAAGTCTCAGTGTGGCCCACATTGTTAAATGAAGGTGTTGATTATCTGTTTAATTGTTAAAGTTAGCATAGCTAGCTTGTTTAGTATTCACGCTCCGTAAGAATCTGACAGTTGTAGAATCTCTGCCAGGGACAGTGGTTTGAAAACCGAGCATGATCCTAACATTCCATCACTAGCATAGGTTTTATTAACCATTTCAGCTCCGGGGCAGTACTATGGTGGGACAATACTGCATATGTTAAAATACAGTAAGATTCCCTTGGAAGAAACAGGATTAATATGGCAAGTAATGTCTTCTTCTTGGACAAAGTCTCCACCACTCATTCACACACCCACCAACCATCCCCCAAGCTCACTTGTTCTGTTTTGATCTTCACTTCCTTGTTGTTCAGGCTGTGAAGACGTTGTTGAATTGACCCTTCTTGCATGGGTCATCTGGGCCTTCACATGCCCAGAAGTTAGGGTTAGGTTTTCTTTAGTTAGTTTATGCTGCACCTCCTCGGTCGAAAAGGTACTGAGGCGGTTGGGTTGACGCCGAGATAGCCTATGCAGTGCAAACTAGTCTTGCGATGCCGCGCATGCACGGTCCTATCCCGGCACCGACCCTCCTGAAGATTTCTGGCTCTCACGGGGTCCTAGCAGCTCTGGCTTAGTCCCATTAGTGTAAATGAGTGGTGGAGACTTCATCCAAGAAGATCAAGAATTACGGTAAGTATGTAATTTTCATTTTTGAGGGCCCAGGCTGGGCCTACTGGGGCATCTGGAGCAGAGGAAAATGTTCCCTCATCTGCCGCCTCCCGGAGATCGGCGGGTGAGGTTGAGCTACTTCGGTTAGGCCTGAAGAAGAGGTCCCTCTCTGAGTCTGAGGGGTTGAGGGGGCAGCGTCCTTCCTTAGTAGCCCGCAAGGGTTCAGGTAGGAGCTGCAGTGTCAGCCCTGTCTTCTTCCCTGAGGTCTCCACAGGAGGGATTTCATCTCTGGAGGCTAGGGGCCACCCTTCTGGACCCAGCCATTCCAGTCTGGTTGGACGGCCACTGACTGCCTCGACCGACAGATCCTCCAGAGGTGTTGGTTTGCCCGTTAGGTCCCTGAGCCCTGGCAGAGGTCGTTTTCTTCCTCAAAGATGCCTGACCCCTCTACTTCTGCCAGCCTCTCCCCTTCTCCTGGGCCACTCGGGTCCTATGGGGCCCTTGACCTGGGATCAGTTTAGAGCCATGGCTGCCCTATTCCCTGACTATGTGAGATCCATGGACGAGCAGGGTGTTTCACCACTCTCCCCCTAGGCAGCCAGTCTCTGATTCTCTGGACTCATCAGCTTCTTCACTTGAGGGAGAGGATCCTTCTGTCTACCTTTCCTCAGACGCTGACCAGACCACTTATCAGCGTTTCCTTTTTGGGTTAGTAGATGAGCTCCCATCACCAGATTAGCAAGTCACAATCTTGAGCGAGCGGCGCATGCTTTTTTTATGCAAATACAGTGCAGGCAACCTAGTGGTACCCACCTGGCCTTTCCTCTTTAGAGAGGCGTCCTTCAGTCCTCTCTCCAGCTCTGAAGGACTGCCGGCATAGGTATTGCACACCCCTAGGATCTCCAGGAGCTTTATCTCACCCCCCCCTCTTTGGGAGTGTGATGATCCTGGGCACTCCTTCTGGGCATAGACGCCCAAGATGTGACTGGTCCCTGGATGCGGACTCTATGGAGTTTGACTTCTGGGGGAGAAGAGTGTTTTCCTCTGCACATCTCTCTCTTTCAATCTCAGCACATCAGGCCCATCATGCTGCCTACAACAGGCACTTATGGTCCTTGCTAGGGCAAATCCTAGCATCTATGCCTGATACAGAGGCAACCAGACAAGCCAGTGCCCTCTCCACACGTGGCCTGGAGCTTGCGAGGCACCAAGCAAGGGCATCGTATAATGCCATTGAGATGGTGTCCAGGCTAGCAGGAACAGCGATCTGCATAAGGTGGACAGCATGGCTTTGTCTATCCCGGTTATCACCCATGGCCCGGCGAAGAGCGACTGTCTCCTCTTTCCGGGGAACCCACCATTTCTCCCGCAGAGTGAGGTGGGAACTTCAGGGGCGACTTTCTTCTCCCAGCCAGAGGGAGACCCCGCCTTATCCTGACCAGTCCCAGGCCTAGTTAGGCCTGTAAGGGTCTCCCCCTTCTGTGTCCCACACAGGGGGCTGATGGACATTCCTCCCTCAGGAAGGTACCAGGTCCCCTTCAGAGGGCTTGGTATTCACCTACCAGTGATGAATGGTGAAGATTGACACAGATAAGACATGAAAATTACACAACTACCGTAATTCTTGATTTTCTCACCCCAGAAATACTGCAATATTCCTAACTCTTATGCAGTATGCCTTTAACTCATTCTATCCTATTGTCACTTAGAATGTTCAGGTACCCTCTGCCTGCTGCTATAACACCTGTGTGCCTGAAGGGGTTTTAGATCTGCAGCATTCATACAAACGCACTGTGCTTAAACCTACACATCTTAAAAACCATACATCCAATTTTAAAACTGTAAAAAGAAAAGTTTTTCAGGACAAAAAGTTTTTGAAAATGAGTGAGGTTTGGTAATGTCTATTTAACTGGATTTAATGTTGTATAAGGTTGTTTTCATATTTTAATAAATTCTGATAATTTTATCTAAATATAATTATGCTCTGTTTACATAGTCATGCAAAAATATTACATTTCTGTAAAAATGTTGATTAAAATTGTTAAAAATATACAATAAACATCTGTCATTGTCTAAATATACATTTTGCAAGTTTTTTACCATTTTTTTAGTCAGAAATCAATATCTTAATCTCTTGCTATTACAGTTTGTGTTTTTTGTTCCACTCCACTGGTTGGAATTTTTGCAGTGTTCAGTTCTTTCTACCCACTGATTTTAGTTTATGAATCTGATTATCAATTTTTTTGTTTTTCCCCTAGTTTAGTAAGAACATATTTACACATTACCTTAGAAGGACATATCAGGAAGTGATGCAGGAAGGAAGTGCTTTGTGAGGTCATGTGATGTAAATAGGAAGAACACTTCCAGTGTAGGTCAGTGAGCTGACACAGGAAATGGAGACATTTGTTAGTGCTGGAGGTCTCTCTATGATTAATTGCATATGTGCTGTAGTTAAAATGTATAATTTCATTGAAATAAACTATTTTATTTTATTTTTGCAATAAAATCCCATGATAAGTATAGAAACTGTATTTTATTTGTGCTGTTTGCTTTATCATACTGTAAATGAAGCATGATATTGTTCATGTAAAGGTTCACAGTCTTTCAGTAAACATCATGTTACATAAATATGTGTATTATTTAATTTCCTGGCATAGTTTATTTTTGGGGTTGTATTGGGATGGTTTAAGGTGAGGGAATGACTGTAGAGGAAGCACTGTGTGTTAGTGGTGGTGGTGGTGGGGAGGGGTCCTGCATTCATAATACAGGCTCAGATGCACTTCATATGTTCTGGGGAAATGAGAGGGGCTGTATGCATCTAATAATGGTGCTAACAGACACTGTAGATACATTATGGGTATATGTATAGGATGATGAAATTGCTGAAAAGGCACTGGTAATTTGGGGTATACTGTGTCATGGGGAAGGGGGTGGGTGTGCCTGTACCAAGGAATGATGCTCATAGGCACTGCAGTCATTTTGTGTCATGAATTGGCACCTGTCCTTAGGGTATACTCAGTTGTAGGAAGCAGTAGGGCTGCCTGCACCTGGTAATGGTGTTCATATGCCATGCAGAAACATTGTGGGTACACATACAGGGTGATGACATGTACACCTGTAAAGGTTGTGTACTATGTGCTGTGTCACATGGTTTGCCTGCATACACATGTAATATGTTGCAACATTCAATGTAAGGCACTGTGTGGGTGGGAAGGAGTGTGGGTGTGCCTGCACCATGGAATGATGCTCATTGGTGCACATGTGTACTGTGTGCTATGTTTCATTTGAATGGACTGTATACGTCATACACTGGCACTGATCACATCACAGTGCATCAGAGGTAAGGGATGGTCTGAAGCATTTTGAGCACAAGGGACTAAAGTGGTTGTGGAGCAATTCGAACTTGAATAGAACATTGCAGTGCATCTGAGGGTAGTGTTGAAATGAATCTTGATGTGCACAATGGACTACACCATGGTGACTGAGGAGGGATCCATATCAGTAATGCACATCACAGATTGTCAGAGATAAAGATTGGACTGAAGACTGATGAACAGATGGATTAAATCAGTGACTCTGGTGGGAATTGAACCTGAACAGCACTTTACAGTGCAGTAGAGGTTGGGGCTGGACTGACACCAGATCAGTCAATGGACAACACCATTGGCTGTGGAGGGATCTGAACCTGAAATGCACTTCACTGTTCTCTACAGTTTGGAGCTCGATGGATGCATGATAAGGAGATAGATTTTACAAGTGGCTGTGGAGGGATTTGAGCCTGAAGAATACTTTACAGTGCATCAGAGATTGGGGCTGAACTGATGTCATATGAATTGATGGGCTACACCAGTGGATGTAGAGGGTTTTGAACATCAAATGAACTTCACAGTGCATTATGGGATTGGTCTGGACTGATACATGGTAAGTCGATGGACAACACCATCCGCTGTGGAGGGATCTGATCCTGAAATGCACTTCAGTGTTCACTACAGTTTGGGGCTCGAATGACACATGATGAGACAGATCTTACAAGTGGCTGTGGAGGGATTTGAACCTGAAGAATACTTTACAGTGCATCACAGATTGGGGCTGAACTGATGGACTACGCCAGTGGATGTGGAGGGTTTTGAACATGAAATGCACTTCACAGTGCATTATGGGATTGGTCTGGACTGATGCATGGTAAGTCGATGGACAACACCATCAGTTCAGGAGGGATCTGAACCTGAAATGCACTTCACTGTTCACTACAGTTTGGGGCTCGACTGATGCATGGTAAGGAGCTAGATCTTACAAGTGGATGTGGAGGGATTTTAACCTGAAGAACACTTTACAGTGCATCAGAGGTTGAGTCTGGACTGACATCATATGAGTCGATGGACAACACCAGTGACTGTGGAAGGATTCAAAACTGATTTGGCCTTTGCAATGCATCAGAGATTGGGGATGGACTGATGCCAGATAAGTTGAAGGCAACACCATTATTTTTTTCATTTTAAACAATCAGCAACTGCATATTAGGGAGAAAACTCAAGTGCAGAGCATGAGACAAACATGCTACTGACCCTAACCTACTTATCATCCATATCGCAGGGAGCAACATGCCACATAGATTTTAATATAGCCTTAATCCGAACATAAACTCTTTAAAAAGTAACAAAAGGTGCTGAATTCATGTGACCTCATCTAGTACATGCACAAGAAACACTCTCTTCCATCAGGAATGCCAGCCGGATCCATAAGTGTGATCACGCAGGATGACCAGAAATTATCCCAAAATGAACAAAGTAACAACTATGAAAACTTTTATCATAAATAAAAATAAAACAAATAAAGTAAATACAGATTACAAATCGAGGTTTTGGCACTGAAATGAAGTGAGTATTTTAGGATAAAACAGCACCTCCATCTTGAAACTAAGTTTCTAGTCACCATGCTCTTCCTGCCAGTGTGCGCTCTGACTGGTTAATGGAAATAGTGAGCGTGTACAAAACCATAGAGCAAGCATGGCAACAATGAGGATCAATATGACCAAATGGTGACGCACTACAGAGCTAGGCCGGGTGTAGGTGAGGGCTGTCACCCCTAACTGAAACATCGAAAAAAAAAAATCACTGTACACTCCAGAGCCCAGAGAGTCACTTTCCCTCCAGTGATGGTTGTAAAAAAATATGAGTCCTTGCTTGAATGCTAAATAAGGATTTAGTCTAACGTTTCAGGCACACACATTGAATAGAATAGTGGAAGACACAACAAAAGATCTGCGTGCAGGTTCCCTGGCGCTTCACAACTAAGGCTTCGGCTAGGGATGGTGCCTGCATCTAAGACAATCCCTTTATACCAGTTAAATTCAGAATTGATGATGTCAGAAAATCCGACCAATCACAGAGCTTGATTTTTAAATACAGAAATATTCAGATCACTTAGTGGTATAAATGGACTAATAGTTATAACAATCATGATATCAGTGACAACATGCTATTGTAGAAAAATACCCCAAAAGACAAAAATACACCAAAGTGGTGACGCCAATCAGTTGTTGAATAAAAAAAAAAAATTATGAAATTAATTATAGTGTAAACCTAATCAGCAACATGTTACACTAAAACAAATGATTTGTTGTTACGATACAAACTAATGGCAGAATGAACATAATACATTTTTCACAGCACATGCAAAAAATAGTAAATTTATATATTTATGTATTAAGGCTTGTTTTCTCAAAAATAGCCAATGGGAACACATATTATATCAGGTAAATTCAGTAAGGGTACGATGTCCCCTATTAGCTGGTACAACTCAATTCATCAAATGTAAACAAATGCTTGAGCTGCACCAAGAGAAAGATATGGATGCCAATTGGCGTCATCAGGCACTACAGCAAATGATTTAGGACGCCATATGACGTCATCAGGAAAAATAGGTATTTTTTTTTTATGACGCCATATGGCATCATCAGGAAGGAATGAGTTAAGCCAGATCTGCCCGGAGATGGAATGTTATGCTAATGATGGAATCATTGGCATGTGCCACTTTTTCAAATGCTGCCACCTATCAACTGCCTACATTCTACCCTCAGATTTCTCTCTCCATCTGTCAAGACTAGATGCTTGGAGATCATCTCCCCATCATCTCATCGTGAAACTTTAAAAAATACATACAAGTAGTATTTTTTCATTTGCTGCCCTTATTTTTGTTTATAGTAAAGCCGTTAGCTTATTTTAGTTATATTACTAATTTTCTCGGTTTCTCATGGTTTGGTATAACCGGTCAGGAACCGGGTTTTGTTAGCCTAAGCGTAGTCTTCTCCCCAAACTCTCTTGTGAGGTAATTTGTTCTTTAAATTAATTTTTCGTAACCACTGTTATCGGTTACTGAACTGCTAGTCCCAGTTCTTATTTTCTTCGGTTCACGGTTCCAGTCAGTTCCCCGATCGGTTCTGAACCAAACACAACTGATAAAAGTCTAAATCAAGTGCGGTTGCAGTTTTGTGGGGTTTTTTTTCGTTGGGATGTCTGAAAAGCCTAAGAAAAAGACCGGTGAACCTGGTTTCAAAAATTGTACAACGTGTGTGGAGAAGTGTTTGCCAAGGCAGATAAACACAGTTCTTGTGTTGTTTGCCTTGGTTATGATCATTTAAAGACAGATTGTGAAATCTGTAAGACCTTTCCTGAAAAAACACATGAAAGACGTTTGGAAAGGTTTAAAAAGAAATTGCCTCCACCTAAGGGTCCCTCTGGCTCTGACCAGCCAATACCCACTGTGGGTGAAACCACAGGAGCCACACTTTCTACCCCCTGATACAGGTACAAAAAGGCTTGCTGATCCAGCTAACTCTCCAGTTCCCAAGACAAAAACTCTGAAAACTAAACACACTGAACCCCCTACTTGTCAGCCTATGGAGACCTCTGCTGTGTCTGTAACCGTGCCTTCTCCTCTGGAAATTGCACAGGCATTTAAAGTTTTACAAGCCTTGCAGAGTCTGCTGCCTGCTGGACAGCAGTCTACAGTCCAGACCCCAGCTGAGTTTACCCAGTCCTCTCTGCATGAACTTGATGAATATGAGGAGGAGGAGGAGGGAGAGCCTATGAAGCCTGAAGTCTCTCCTGAGGAGTTTGGCTCTCCTCCTAAATCATCAGAGGATTACTCATCTAATTTTTCTTTTGTCAGAAAAATGGTGCATGCACTGGATAGCTCTACCACTGAGGTGATAGAAGATGAGAAGGAGGCAGAGTACTCAGAAATGATGGGGTTAACACCCACAAGAAAGCTATTGCTCCCTATAATTACGTTTTTCAAAAGGGATGCAATAAAACTTCTCAAAACACCTGGGTCAGTCCCACCTTTGGATAAAAGACTGGACAAAAAGTACCAGCTTGACAGGGTTGGGTCTGAATTATTTTCCCACCGTGACTACCAGGGGGTGGTACAAGCTGCAGCCTGTGATAAGGCAAAAGATCTTACTTTGAGGAGGAGCTCTTACAGCAGGCCTACTATTGGGACTATTGCCGCTGGCCTTAAGACCCACCAGAAAAAACCTTAGCTAGCAGTACTCATCGGGGACTGCCCCCTAACATCGGCTCCGCCACGTCGGTCATGCTAGAAAAGGGGGCGGACCCCGGCTCCACCTCAGTTCTTTCCCACCTCGACCCACTCACGTTGGAAAGTTCTTAGTGAGTTTTTTCACAACAGTTGCAGCAAAACCTTCAGTTTTTTCTCGAATTCTAGTGTTTTTCCCTCCGTTTTTCTCAGTATCATCCTCCTCTCATTTTCACTACCGTCGCATGTCGTCACCGTCATTGGTCTCCTCCTCCGGTCCCAAGAAGATGAAGTGTGCCTGTGGCTGCCAAATTCCATCTAAGGATGGCCACGACCAGTGTCTCTTCTGCTTGGGACCAAACCACAACCTCAAGACCTGCAACATCTGTCAAAGCTTTACTAGCAGGACGAGGATTAGACTCCTGAAGGCCTTGAAAGCCCACCTGCTTGAGAAAAAGGGATGGACATCCTGCAGTCTTCCCCTAGGGAAAAGGACAAAAGTTGAGAAAAGGCTCAAAAGTCCTATGGCAAGGACTGTAGTCGGTCCCATCACCGCTCCTGTTCTCTCCACAGGAAGGTCTCTTCCTCCAGCTCGGGTGGGTCCAACCGCTCCAAGCATTCCAGGCACAGAGAAAAATCAAGGCCTGAAGCTCCCACCAAAATACAGACTGTCCCGTCGGGAGCTACTTCCTCTGCATCCAAGCCGAAGGCCACGCCGCTGCATGTCCTCCAGCGGAGTCGGCAAAAGCCTCTTCCTCGGCCCAAGCCTCAACCCTGCCGAGGAAGGCCCTGACTGCAGCTTCACTGGATGCCGGGAAGCCACCTGTAAAAGACCAGGACCCCAAGGCTAAGGCCTCCTCCGGGTCCCACCCTCCTAAGTCTGGCACGTTGGATCTGGCGCCGGTCAAAATGTCTGCGGCCAACGGGGCTGCCATTGCACTGGCGCCAGTCAAGGTGCCGATGCTGGCCCCTAGGGCCTCTACTCCGGAAAGGCTCATCCTTGGGTTCCTCCCCGCGATCCCTTCCGGACCCCCCCAACTTCTCCAGTCCCCTCACAGGGGGCAGCGGCGTCTCATTTTAGTAAGGAGGGGCTGGGAGAACTCTTCTCATTTTGGTGAAGCCAGGTCCATAAAGACACACCTGCACCTCAACTGGCACCAGTTCCAGACCGACTGGAAAATCAGGAGCCTGGGGGTTTGCCTGCCAGCTCGCCAGCCAAAACCCCAGAGGACCAGCATGCATCCTCCGTTCCTCGGGCCATACTTTCCTGTTCGCGGTCCGGAGACCATGGACGGCACCACTCAAGGTCGGTCAGCTGATGTCGGTCAAAGTCCAGGAGCAGTTCCCATAGCTGCCGCAGGTCTTCATCTAGGCAGCCTCACTCCCGTAGCCGATGCCGGTACTGGGATAGGCATCAGTTCCCGCTCCATCGTCGGTCTGGGAGCCGTCGTCTGTCTCAGGACTGGCGTCAATCCAGGAGTCACCGACACTCTTGAGAGTCTAGTTCCCGGAGACACATTTCGGGCACCTCGAAGACCGACCAGGAGCAGATCTTCCTCCTCTTCATTTTCAGGAGTTGGGGGATCTCCTGACGATAAAGATCTACCCTGTTTGCCTCCAGACGATCCCACTTTCATGGACATCATAAGGCACATCCAGGTCACTAACGAGAGGGAGACAGAGGACCCAGAGCGCCGGAGACTGGCTTATTACCTGAGGCAGAAGGATCCCAAGCCCCTTGTGGTGCCTCTGCTGGTTGACACATTCCAGGATCTTACCAGGACAACTTGGAAGCGTCCAGTCTCAGTCCCGGCCATTCCCAAAAAGTCGGACAGGCTATACAGGGCCCCGAGGGATGAGCCTATCCTGACGGAAAACCCTCCGGCGGATTCCACTGTGATTGCGGCTGCTCATGACAAGCCAAAGCATCTAAGCTCCCAGCCTCCCGACCAGGAGTCCCGTTTCTTGGACCAGGTGGGCAAGAAAGTTTATTCTGCATCCACCTGCTCCATCCGTTCCCTTAATTTCCTTACGCATATGGTCCAGTACCAAAATGCACTCTGGGAGAAGGGACAGGAGCTTGTCAGTGCCTTGCCAGATTCCACACAAAAGACGAAACTTCTGGATGTGTTGAAATCGGGCTCGGACATAGGCACGCATGTTCTACGTGCCTCGTACAACACTGCAGATATGACAGCGTCAGGGGTCTCCCTTCATCGCCACACGTGGCTGAGATGCTCCGGCTTTCAGAATGATCTGCAGTCCAGAATCGGACCTCCCGTTCCATGGTTCTGTTGTCTTTGGGCAGGAGATCAAGGTTTTGATCTCTCGTCTCCAGGAGTCTGGCAAGTCCATTTGGTCCATCCGTCAAATGTATAAAGGGCATCAAAGATGCTTCCGGAAGTGGCCCTTTTCATAAACCCTCAGGTCAGCAAGCCCGTGGCAACAACCAGGGACAGAGAGGTGGCTTCAAATGGAAGGCTGGCAACCAGTAGCCTGGTGGTGCAACTTTTTGATGCCCCAAGTCCTCCCACACCTCTATCCCCACTCCCAGCTCCACACATTGACTCGCCACTGAACCCACCTCCTCTGGCGGAGGCTTCAAGGGAGGCAGTTGGGGGTCACTTTTCCCTCCATCTGGAGGGATGGAGCTCTATTACATCAGACCAGTGGGTCTTGGACATCATAAGGAGAGGTCACACGCTGGAGTTCACCCAGATCCCACCAGAAACTCCACCAAAGTCCTCGAGATACCCTCCTTCTCACATTCTTCTCATACAAGGAGAAATCAAGGCCCTCTTGCAGAAAAAAGCAATAGTCCATTCCTCTGTGGCAGCGGGGAAAGGGATATTACTCCGGTTTTTTCCCTGGTTCCAAAGAAGACGCAGGATCTTCGGCCTGCTCTGGACCTCAGCTCTCTAAACGTTTATATAGAATACCAAAGGTTCAGGATGGTGACCCTTCCAGGTCTCATTCCTCTGCTGCACCAGGGAGACTGGCTCTGTTCCCTGGATATGCAAGATGCTTACATGCACATCAGGGTCTTTCCCCCTCACAGGAAGTTCCTGAGGTTCTACTTCAAGGGGAAACATTATCAGTTCTGTATTCTTCCGTTCGGCCTCTCCTCCGCTCCTCGAGTCTTCACCAAATGCCTGGCAGAGGTAGCTGCGGCTCTAAGGCACAGGGGACATTACATCTTTCCTTACCTCGACGTCTGTCTCCTAATGGTCCCATCGAGAGAGTGCCTGCTTCAAGCTCTCGGAGACACTTGTACATTGTTCCGAGAAGTGGGGATCACCCTGAACCTACCAGTCTTCCCCAGAGCCCAGCCAAAGACTCACCTTTATTGGTGCAGTCCTAGATTCAGCCCAGGGCATGGCTTTTCTTCCTCAAGAAAAAGATCATCGCCTGAGAGAAGTGGCCAGTTTGGTCCTAGTAACCTCGCAAGTCTCAGCCAGGACCTTCCTCAGACTTCTGGGGCACATGATGGCGGCCATCCCGGTAGTCACCTTGGCTCATCTCCATATGAGGGTCCCACAGTGGATGCTCAGCGTGCAGTGGGACCAGGGCTCCCGATGGTCTCGACCGTGTTGTCAGGATCTCAGAGTCGGTCAGGAGAACCCTACATTGGTGGTTGGACCCTTTGAATCTAGACAAAGGGATTCCCTTTCGTCAGGAGTCCCCCAAGCCAGACTTGACAGCAGATGCCTCCGATTTGGGCTGGGGTTGCATCTCAGGGATCACCAGATTCAGGGGTCTGGACTCCAGAGGAGCGCAGCCTCCACATCAGTGTTCTAGAAATGCGCGTGGTCCTCAGTGCCCTACGGGCCTTTCAAGAGGACCTGAGATCACCAGATTCAGGGGTCTGGACTCTGGAGGAGTGCAGCCTCCACATCAGTGTTCTGGAAATGCGGGCGGTCCTCCGCACCCTACGGGCCTTTCAAGAGGACCTCATGCCAGGCTCTGTTCTTGTACAGACTGACAACATGGCAGTTATCTTTTACATCAACAAACAAGGGGGAACTCACTCCTACCCCGTGCAGGGAGGTGATGATTCTTGGTGTTGGGCACTGGAGCATCACATTTTACTTTCCGCTGTCCATGTTCCAGGCACCCAAAATGACTTGGCAGACAGCCTCAGCAGGTCTCTGTCCAAGGCGCACGACTGGGAGCTGCTACAGTCAGTAGCAGACAAGCTTTTCAACACATGGGGTCATCCGGAGCTCAACCTCTTTGCATCTCCGCGCAGTGCCAAACTGCCAGTTATTTGCTCGCGAGAGCACACGCCTGGTGTTTTTTGGCCAGACATGTCCCTTTGCTGGGCAGGGAAGATCTTACTTTGAGTGGGAGCTCTTGCAGCAGGCTATCACAATAAGGACTATGCCGCAGGCACTAGGACCCACCGCTAAACTTCTCAGCCAGCAGTACCCAGCAGGGACCGCCCCCAACGTCTGCTCTGCCCTAACATCAGCTCTGGTATAAAAGGGGGCAGACCCAGCTCCACCCCAGTTATTTTCCCGCCGCATCCAGCGCACGTGAAGAGTTCTTTGGTCTTGGCTTGCCAGTACCAGCTAAAAAACTTAGGGTTTTCAGCTTTTTTGTTATATTTCTTCGACTTTTTCGATGGTTTTTAGTCACCGACATATGTCTTCACCGTCCTCGTCGGGACCCCACATCAACAAGTGCGGTTGCGGCGGCCAGATACCATCTAAGGACGACCACAAGAAGTGCGTCTTTTGCCTGGGGCCTGAGCACAACACTGCAGCCTGTTTGTCCCGCCATAGATTTACCAGCCGGACTCAGATACGCCGTCTGAAGGCCCTGAAGGCATACCTTCTTGAAAAAAAGATGGATCTGCACACCTCAGGGGAGATGGTGAAAAAGGACAAAACCAAGTGGTCCCGGGAAAAAGACCGTAGTCAGTCCTGGCACTGGTCCAGGTCCCAGTCTCGCTCCCGCTCGCAGCCTTCTACCAAGAAAGCCCGTGGTTCGATGGACTCAGGTGAGCGTCCAAAATCCAAAGATCAGGCTAAGGCTGGGCCTTTGTGGGAGAGGCCAGCGAAGCCTAAGGTGACACTGCTAAGGGTCACCGTTAAGTCCTCAGAGGCGCAAGCTTTGGCCCCGCCTTCCCGTCAAGAGCGCGCCCTCGGAGTTGAAGGACACTCCAGTGCCCCCCAGTCGTGTGTCCCCTTACGGACACCGGGTGATGGGGCGACGGATCTAGGCGCAGCTGGCGAAGGGACTGCATTACCATCCCCCAAGTCCTCCTCCCCCTGGGGCTTTGCAGGGGGTCTCTCCTTACAGGGCTGACATTCCGGATATTCCCTTTCCGGGGAAAGCGGCCTCCATCTTTTCGAAGGACGATCTCCAGGATCTTTTTTTCCTTCTGGTGAGGCAGGTCAGAAGCAGACCCCAGAGCTGGCCTCGTCACGGTTCCAGACCCTTCGGGTGAACCACAACCAGGAGGTGCTTTTTGGCCGAGGAACACCCCCCGAGAGGCTGCCGTCTACACCTCCTCCCAGGGCTCATTCCCGTTCACGGTCCGTAGACCAACACCAGCGCTCTACTGGATCTGGTAGCCGACGCCGGGTCAGGTCTCGCACCAGGAGCTGTTCCCGCTCTGTTAGACGGGACCGCTCCCGACGTCAGTCTCCTCTCCACCGTCGGTCTCGTGACCGACGTCCGTCTTCGGACCGTCGTCGGTCGGTGAGTCACCGACGTTTGAGTGGTGCTAGTCACAGGGATAGATCCGGCTACTCGACACCCAGTAGTCCTTCCTCCTTTTCTTCCTCTTCTACCTCTACCTTTTCGAGAATCGGGGCTTCCCCAGGAGAGAAGGACCAGCCCCACTCGCCTCCTGACGATCCTACTTTCATGGACGTCATGAGGCACATCCAGGACTCCAATGAGTGGGATATGGAGGACTTGGATCCAGAACACCGGCGATTAGCTAAGTACCTGAGGCAGAAGGAGCCTAAGCTCTTGATGGTGCCTCCTTTAGTGGACACATTCCAGAACCTCACCCGGATTACCCAGAAGCGTCCAGCTTCGGTCCCGGCAATTCCAAAGAAATCAGACAGGCTGTACAGAGCCCCGAGGGATGAACCATTTTTGGCCAAACACCCTCAGGCAGACTCATCAGTAATTATGACTGCTCATGACAAATCTAAGCAGCCCAAACACCTCAGCTCACAGCCTCCTGATCTGGAGTCTCATTATTTGGACCAGGTGGGCAAGAAGGTGTATTCTGCCTCCACCTGTTCAATTAGATCCTTGAATTTCCTAACTCATGTGGTCCAGTACCAGAATGCGCTATGGGAGTGGGGGCAAGACCTGGTAGACGCCTTGCCAGACTCTGAGAAGAAAACATAGATTCTGGACGTCCTAAAATCGGGCTCGGACATAGGCACACGTTTTGCGTGCCTTGTCTGAAACTGCGGATATGGCAGCCAGAGTGTCAGCGTTAGGTGTCTGCCTCAAGTGCCATGCCTGGTTGAGGGTCTCGGGCTTTAACCAGGATCTACAGTCTTGCATCCAGGACTTACCATTCCAGGGTACCATTTTGTTTGTGCAGGAGGTAGAATCTTTCATCTCTCACCTCCAAGAATTGGGCAAATCCATCTGGTCTGTCTGCCAAATGTACCATGGAGACCAGCGGAGACAGTGAAAGTGGCCATTTCGTAAGCCCTCAGGCAGTCAAGCCCATGGCAATCAACAGGGCCAGAGAGATGGCTTTTGGAGGAGAGCCGGCAACCAGCAGCCTGGAGGCGCTCCTCCCCGTGGCCCCAAGTCCTCCCAGGCGCCTCTGCCCACACCTGGCTCCACCCAGTGACTCCCTTCGGCCCCCCCCGTCCTCCGGCGGAGGTTCCAGGGAAGGTGGTAGGGGTCACTTCTCCCTGTACTTTCAGGGATGGAGCTCAATCACTGCGGACAAATGGATCCTAGACGTCATAAGGAGAGGACACACTCTAGAGTTCATGAAGATTCCTTCAGGCACTCCACCAAGGTTCTCCAGATATCTTCCTTCTCATATCCCTCTCATAGAAGGAGAGATACAGGCCCTCTTGCAAAAAAGGGCGATAGAACCAGTCCCCCTCTGGCAGCGGGGAAAAGGGTATTATTCCCACTTCTTCCTGGTCCCAAAAAAGACTCATGACCTTCGTTCCATTCTGGACCTCAGCTCTCTCACTCTGTATATAGAATACAAAAGGTTCCGGATGATGACCCTTCCAGGTCTTCTTCCTCTGCTGCACCAAGGGGACTGGCTCTGCTCCCTGGACATGCAAGATGTGTACATGCATATCGGGGTATTTCCCCCTCACAGGAAGTTCCTGAGGTTCCACTTCCAGGGGGAGCATGATCAGTTTAGAGTTCTTCCGTTCGACCACTCCTCGAGTCTTCACGAAATGCTTGGCAGAAGTGTCTGTGGCTCTAAGGTGTCAGGGGCATTATGTCTTTCCTTACCTGGACGATTGGCTGCTTGTGGCCCCGTCAAGATCACGCCTGCTTCAAGCTCTTGGAGACACCTATACGCTCTTCCGAGACCTGGGGATCACCCTGAACCTTCCAAAGTCTTCCCCAGGACCCAGCCAAAGACTCATCTTTATCGGAGCAGTCCTGGATTCGGTCCAGGGCATGGCTTTTCTACCCTCAGAGAGGGGCAATTGCTTGCGGGAGATAGTCGTATCAGTCCTAGTAACTCCTCAGGTCCCAGTAAGGGCCTTCCTCAGACTTCTGGGGCACATGGCGGCAGCCATTCCAGTTACTCCTCTGGCCCGCCTCCACATGAGAATCCCACAGTGGATGTTCAGGGTGCAGTGGGATCAGTGCTCCGATGACCTAGAGCACATGGTCAGAGTCACAGAGCCAGTAAGGAGAACACTTTTTTGGTGGATGGATCCACTCAACTTGGAGAAAGGGGTACTCTTCCATCCGGAGCCCCCGAATCAGACCCTTACAACGGATGCTTTGGATTTGGGGTGGGGAGCACACCTGGGGGCCCACCAAACGCAGGGCATTTGGACCCCCGAGGAGCTCGAACTCCACATCAATGTCCTGGAGATGTGAGCGGTCCTCACTGCACTCCAAGCATTTCAGGAGGACCTCATACCGGGCTGTCTTCTGGTTCAGATGGACAACATGGCGGTCGTCTTCTATATCAACAAGCAAGGGGGCGCTCATTTTTACCCACTGCGCAGGGAGGCAATGAGAGTCTGGTATTGAGCACTAGAACGGCACATCACTGTCTCCGCAGTGCACGTTCCAGGTGTCCTCAATGACTTGGCCAACAGTCTCAGCAGATCTGAGTCCAAGGCGCACGAGTGGGAACTACAGCAATCGGTAGCGGACCAGCTGTTTGACACATGGGGTCATCCAGAGTTGGACCTGTTTGCATCACCACGCAATGCCAAACTGCCAGTTTTCTGCTCGCGAGAGCCTGCGCCTCCTGTTTTCCGGCCAGACGCCTTGTCCCTTTGTTGGGCAGGGAGGTTTCTTTATGCCTTCCCTCTCTTTCCTCTCGTCCAGAGAGTTCTATTGAAGTTGCAGGCCGAGTGGGCTTGAATGATTCTCATCGCCCCACTGTGGCCCTGGCAGATCTGGTTCCCACTACTTCAGTGGTTGTCCATGGTACCTCCAATCCTGCTGCCAATATGCTCACAGTTGATGTCCCAGGATCAGGGCTCGCTGGTCCATCCCAATCTCCGATCCTTACATCTTCATGCTTGGCTCCTTCAGACATAGCAAAATACAAGTATGGGGTATCCCCAGAGGTGGCGGATGTTCTTGTGTCGTCGAGAAAGCCCTCCACGCACTCTACTTACGCTATGAAGTGGAATCAGTTCTGCTTGTGGGCCTCATCTCACCATCTGGATCCCATTACCTGTCCAGTGAACTCAGCTCTACAGTATCTCCTCTCCTTATACCAGCAAGGCTTGAGCTACTCCACCATTAAGATGCACATGTGGGCCATAGCCCAGTTGGATGTGGCCCGCACCTTTTTACGGGGGATTCTTCACATGAGACCTCCCATTCAGTATCCTATCCCACCCTGGGACCTCCTTTTTGTGTTGGAGAAGCTTACTCTTCCCCCTTCTGAACCTGCAGCAGATTGTGAGCTGCGATATCTTTCCTGGAAGGTTTGTTTTTTTAGTTACCTTTACATCAGCTCGAAGAATTTCTGATCTTCAGGCTCTGATGTGTAAAGAGCCGTATTTAATTTTCCATGGGGAAAGGGTTTCTTTAAGAACGAATACGAAGTTTCTTCCAAAAGTGGTCTCAGAGTTGACCCTCAACCAGTCGGTTGACCTTCCAATTTATTTCCCTTCTCTAACAGAGGGGAAGCTCTCCTTCACACTTTGGACGTCCACAGGATGCTATGGTTTTACCTTACGCGAATGGCTTCTCACCGTCAATTGGAGCAACTGTTTGTGGCATTCGCACCACAACACTTGAGTAAACCAGTGTCCAAGCAGACCGTCTCTAAATGGATTGTCCACTGTGTCTCTTTCTGCTATGAGAAGCACAACAAGCCCCAACCAGGGGAGTGTCTGCTTCCTTCGCCACGCTGCTTAACGTCTCGATTAGGGACATATGCGCAGCCGCTACCTGGAATTCAGTGCATACTTTTGTAAAGTACTACAGATTGGACATTGCCTCCAGACGCCGTGCCAGCTTTGGCCTGGCAGTCTTTCAGGGACTCCTGTCTTGAGCTCCTGTGTTCGGCTCCTCTCTTCCACCTCCCGGGGTCGATTACCTCCTTGGCGAGGGACTGCTTGGGATTCACTCCTTATTGTGATAGCCTGCTCCAAGAGCTCCCACTTGAAGTAAGATAGTACAGTTAAGTAAGAACTTACCGTAACAGTAGATCTTCGAAAGGAGCTCTTGCAGCAGGCGTTACTTCCCCCCCATCCCCCTTTTGAGGTGTGCAGAGCATCATCTTCGAGCTTAGCCTCGTTCTCCTGTCAGGGCTCATTCGTGGAACCTGGCGGGGAAACTGGGGTGGAGCTGGGTCCACCCCCTTTTATACCAGGGCTGATGTCAGGGCGGAGCCGACATCGGGGGCGGTCCCTGCTGGGTACTGCTGGCTGAGAAGTTTTCCACTGGGTCCTAGTGCCTGAGGCATAGTCCTTATTGTGATAGCCTTCTGCAAGAGCTTCTCTCAAAGATCTACTGATCTTATCTGTGTCATTCTTCACCATTCATCACATTTGGGGTTACTGGCCGGAGGTCATGACCCCGGGACCTCCTTTTTTTTTTTTTTTGGATGGGTGGAGTCGACGCAGCATCGGGCGCCACCCTCGAGGCCGACGCACTGTGTGTCGCTTGTGGGTTGGCCGTTATGTGCTGTCGACTCTGCCCTCCCGCCAGTTCTTCATCTCCCGCCGTCGAGATCACCTCGTGAGAGCTTCGAGATAAGAAAGTGAGGCCTAACCTGCTTCGCAGGAAATTTATCCGTCGACTCCGTGTTGTTTCTTGGTGCCGTAGTCCATTGGCTCCCTCCTGCCGGTTCTGTTCGCCACACTCGCCTGGTAAGATCTTTCCATTACTTTTGTTATTCTGCAACATCGAGTCTTATTTGGTGTTTTTTTTTTCCATAGGTCATGTCTCGGTCGGAGGCCAAGAAAACTTCAAAGACTGGAAGGCCCCCCCATGCGACAGTCCCATGCGGCCGAAAATACTCCGTCACCGACCAGCAAGACCGTTGCCTTATGTGTCTTGGCCCGCTTCACGACATGGATTCATGCGACGCCTGTTTCTCCATGGACTGCCAGGTCATCGAGCAACGTGCGTGGAAAGTGGGGTGAGCTCCGCCGACTTCCGGGGTCGGGCGTGCACTCATCGGGCCAAGCCACGTTCTCTTGGCCTTTCCTCCTAGTCCCCTCCCGGATCTATATGGGATGAGGAGGAGGGAGCCTCGGCCTCTCGTAGCCTAGCCATGGCCGAGGCTTCTCCCACGGTGCAGGAGGCCCAGTCCATTTCCTCCGGGAGAAGGACAGGAGGTACTGCATTGGCAGTCGCCCCTTCGAGGCGAAGGCTCCCCCGGTGTCGGACCCGCAGCTTGGAAGGCCTGGCCAGATGCCTTCTAGTGGCACCGTGGGCTCTGACAGAGTCTTCGTTGGCACCAGTTCAGCGCTGTGGCTGCTGTCAGTGCCATTCGTGGAGCTGATAGTGCTAGCAGCACCATGGGAGGTTCTACGGTGCCGTCTGACTTTTTCTCACCTCGGCGCTGTCCGCGGCGCCGAGGTTGAGTACGGCACCATGTCCAGTTCCGAGGGGTGTTTGCGCTTCTGGGCATGGGCACGGCGCCATCAGGGTTTTGGATCTGGGCGCTGAGAGCATTGTCGGAGCTGACTCTGTCCTTGATGCCGCTTGCGATGCCGTGGTGGTTTCTGGCCTCGGAGACTGCTCTCCTGGTTGGAGCCGGAGCCGTGTCTTCTGCCACCATTTGTGGTGCTGCAGAGGACACTGGTACCGACTCGGGTACGGTCTCCGTTTCTGGTACCCTATTTGGTCGAGATGGCAGCAGGCTCCTGCCAACTGTTTGGCACAGGGCTTTGATCTCCACCTCTTTGGAGGAAGAGTTGGACTCTGAGTCAGACGGGCAGTCTGGCTCCTTGGAGTTAGCTGCTGGCGTGGGCACCCTTGTAGTGTCCTCGACAGGCCGGAGTCAGACCCCCTCTGAGGAGCAGGCAGGAACAGCTGGGGTCAGGGGTTCTGGCCAGCAGGCAGCGGTTCAGGCCACCATTGCACTGCTGCTTGGCCTCGGAGGGTTCTCTGACCCCTCAGTAGTGGTACCCCCTCAGGTGGTGTGCCAAGATCGCCCAACTTTGGGCCGATCAGAGCACCCACGAGAGGGGAGGATGCAGCGCCCTGGATAGCTCCTGCGGGGGCCAACCAGGGCTGCCAGTTGCCTAGGCTGGCTCTCTCGAGGAGAAGGGCACTCTCGGATTTCAAGGGGTCGTGGGGCATGGGCTCTGTGCGGCGACCTTTTTCTGGAGTCCACCTGGGCCCTGGGAGAAGCCGTAGCGCAGATCTCCGCTCTTCCCCTTTGGTTTCTTTGAGAGGGCCCCGTTCTTTGGGGGTAGGGGACCGTCCTTCTGGACCTACACAGCCCGGTCACCTCACGGGGATTTTTCCGGGCGCAGCCAAGGCAGTTCCAAAATGGTTGTTCAGCTGTCGGATGTGGGGTCTTCCGGAGCACCTTCTTCTGCTGGTGCTCCTGGTGCGCTCCCTAGCCCAAGCAGAGGTCAGTCGATTTCTCTTGTCAGCTCTGCCTCTATCCCTCTGCCACATTCTCCAGCGCTCCCAGGCATCCTTGGTCCTAGCGGGCCTCTCTCCTGGGAGCAGTTCAGGGCTGTGGCTGCTCGATTCCCCGCTTATGTCAAGGCAATGGACAGACAGGTTTTCCAACCTCCCCCCGAGCAGCCACCCTCTGAGCAGATGAGGTCCTCTAACTCCTCATCCCCCTCTTCTGAGTGAGGTGAGCCTTCTGTCCACATCTCCCCAGCTGCTGATCTTGCGGAGTAACAGCGATTCCTCGTGAGGATGTTGGAGGATCTGCACATCACGCCTCCCACTCAAAGCAATCCAGAGCACTCGGCGCACGTCTTTCTAGGCGACTTCAGCAAGGACACCCTTGTGGTGCCCCCCTGGCCTGCTCCCTTTCAGGAGGTGTCGTTGCATTCCTGGCAGAGACCCTTCTCCGGAGTTCCTGCCCCTAGGGATCTCTGCCAGCGGTATTGTGCCCCCTTGGAGTCTCCAGGTTCCATGCCTCATCCTCAGTCAGGATTGACGCAGCTGGACACTCCTGATGGGCTTCGCGCCCTCCACCGTGACTGGCCCCAGATCAAGATTCCTTGGATTTTGACTTCTGGGTGAGGAGGACATTCTACTCGGCATGGTTGCTGCTCTCCATCGCAGCACATCAGGCCCACTATGCATCCTGTGATAGGTTCTTGTGGTCCAGACTGGGTCAGCTCCTAGCCTCTTTGCCTATCACAGAGCAAACCAGACAAGCCATCGCGCACTCTGCACATGACCTGGAGCTAGCAAGGCACCAAGCGGGGGCATCGTACGATGCAAACGAGGTAGCTACCAGGGTCGTAGGGACAGTCATCTAGTGCGGGCAGCATGGCTACTTCTTTCCCGGTTGTCACCCTTGGCCCGGCATAGGGTGATTAACTCCGCTCACCAAAGAACCTGTCTCTTCTCCCGTAGAGTGAGATGGCGTTTGTTGGGGCAACTTCCTTCCCTCTCCGGGGGTTCCCCATCTCACTCTCCACACACTCAGGCCTCCCCAGGCCCTGAAGGTTCTCCTTCTTAGTGTGTCACCCACTGAGAGCTAAGGGACTCTGTCCTTAGGGTTAAAACCCCCCTTCTGAGGTCTCGGCACTCACCCAAATGTGATGAATGGTGAAGATTGACACAGATAAGATATGAAAATTACGTACCTACTGTAATTATGATCTTTCTGTGTATCTTCACCATTCATAACAATCCTGCCCGCTATCCCCCTGGGGCCTCAGTCTCTGGGTCCCCTTCCCTTGTCCCCCTCCTTTCTTTGTCAGGAGTGGGATAAACAGGGGCGCATAGGGGGATATTTCTAAGGGGAGAGTGGTCAGCGTGAGGGGCACTCCTTCTCCAGTGCTTTGGCTCCACCCCTGTGGGGTGGGAGTTGGCAGTTGCCCTCCATTCTCTACTCCTCCTTTGTTCCCGTTAATCCTTAATGTTCTTTGTCCATTAGACATATCATTCCTTATTTAAAAAAAATAATAATTTTTCTTACACCAACAATCCTTTCCCTGAGTGGGGGAGAATCCCTGTGTCCTGTCTTTCTTCCAGAATAACCGTTTTCTGCCTTTTGGAGTTATTGTCAGTAATTCCGTGCCTTGAATTCTGTCATTGAGCCTTTTGGCTACTCCTTGCAGTTCCTATACAATCTGGAGACAAGTCAAGGTCCAGGGTATGGTTGCTACCTTTCTTCCCCTCCCCCCCCAACTTACCCTAAATTCCTCCTGTCTCCTTTAGCCTATTTCCAGAGATTTGGGGCCCCTACCCAATCCCTTTAGTTTCCTTCCTCTTCTTCTGTCCTCTTAGTCATTTATTTCTCCTTTTGGTTTATATATCTTTTCCTTTGTCTGTCCCTTGGACTTTCTTGTCCCACCCTCCCATCCCTTTTCCTCACCTCTCTGGCGACTCAGAACTGGTGGGAGGGCGGAGTCGAGAGCACAAAACGGCCAACCCATGAGCACCACGCAGTGCTTCGGCCTCGAGGGCGGCACTGATGCTGCATTGACTCCACCCATCCAAAAATAAAAGCTCCCACTGGGTCATGACCTCCGGCCAGTAACCCCGTATGTGATGAATGGTGAAGGTACCCAGAAAGATCATAATTACGGTAGGTACGTAATTTTCATTTACGGTAAGTTCTTATGTAACTGTACTTTTCTTTACGCTGTCCCTCTCCTTCAGTGAGTGTTGCTGAAGGTACAGGCCAAGGGGGCTCGGATGATTCTGATTGCCCCACTGTGGCCCCGGCAGATTTGGTTCCCACTACTTCAGCGGTTGTCATCAGAACCTCCAATTCCGTTGCCAGTATGCTCGCAACTGCTATCCCAGGACCGATGTAGGCTGGTGCATCCAGATCGTGGGTCCCTACACCTTCATGCTTGGCTCCTGCTGACGTAGTCATATCCAGGTATGGGGTCATTCAAGAGGTGGTGGACATCCTCGTTTCTGCGAGGAAGCCCTCAACCCGCTCCACTTATGCCATGAAGTGGAAGCGTTTCTGCCTTTGGGCTTTGTCCTACCATCTAGATCCCTTTCCTGCCCAGTGAACTCAGCATTACAATATCGCCTCTCATCAGCAAGGCTTGAGTTATTCATCCATAAAGGTGCACATGTGGGCCATTTCTGCTTATCATGTCTTGTTCAGAGATAGGACCCTGGCTCAGTTGGACATGGCCTGCACCTTTTTACGAGGTGTTCTACACCTACGACCGCCCATCAGGGATCCTATCCCTCCCTGGGATTTCCGTTTTGTGCTGGAGAAATTGACTCCCCCGAACCCGCAGCAGAATGTGAGCTGCATTTCCTTTCCTGGAAGGTTTCCTTTTTAGTTGCTGTTACTTCAGCTCGAAGAGTTTCCGAGCTACAGGGTCTGATGTCTAAGGAGCCTTGTATTATTTTTCATTGGAAAAGAGTTTCCCCTCAGAACAAATCCTAAGTTCTTACTAAAGTGGTCTCAGAGTTGACCTTCAACCAGTCGGTTGACCTTCCAGTTAATTTTCCTATCCCTACTAATCAGGGAGAGTCTATCCTGCACACATTGGATGATCACAGGGCACTGAGGTATTACCTTAAGTGGACAGCGACACACAGCAAATCGGAGCAGTTGTTTGTGGCCTTTACGCCTCAACACCTGGGCAAACCAGTGTCAAAACGGACCATTTCCCGGTGGCTTGTACACTACATAGTGTACTGCTACAATAAGTACAGCAAACCTCTGCCAGGCTCAGTCAGAGGTCATTCCACTAGAGGAGTTTCTACCTCCTTCACCTCCTTAAAAAATGTCTACCTTCATGACATTTGTGCAGCTGCTACTTGGAATTCAGTGCACACCTTCATGAGGCCTTACAGTTTGGACATTGATTCCAGGCGCCGAGCCGCTTTTGGCCTGGCAGTTCTTCAAGGGCACTTGTCCTAGTTTGCTGAATCCAGCTATAGGCTTTACCATCACTTTGTCATCCTACCTCCCGGGACTAGTCACCTCCTTGATGCGGGACTGCTTGGGATTCTGTCCTAATAGTAATAGCCTGCTGCAAGATCTCCCCCTCGAAGTAAGATGGTACAGTTACGTAAGAACTTACTGTAACAGTAGATGTTCGAGAGGAGCTCTTGCAGCAGGCGCTGCCCCTCCCCCCTCCCGTCCCCCAGGAGAATTTTTCAGCATGTCTAGGATGGGCTTCGCCTGGTTTTCTCGCTGAGTTCCATTCGTGAGTCTTGGCGAGGGAACTAAGGTAGAGCCGGGGTCCACCCCCTTTTGTAGCATGACCGACGTTGGGGCGGAGCCGACATCGGGGTGGTCCCCGCTGGGTACTGCTAGCTAAGTTTTTTCTGGTGGGCCCTAATGTCTGCGGCAATAGTCCTAATCGTAATAGCCTGCTGCAAGAGCTTCTCTCAAAGATCTACTATTACAGTTAAGTTCTTACGTAACTGTACTTTCCTCTTGCTTCTCACCCTCCTGAGAAGGATTCAAGGAAAATAGACAGTATGGCTAAAAAAGGGTTATTTATCATCTTCTTTGGCCATGAGACAAGCTAATTTTCAGGCCTATGCAGCCCAGTACCAAAAATCCCTCTGGCAGTCTGTCATGGCAGACAAGGCTCCTTCTAACCTTTCAGCTGACCTTACTGAAACTGCCAGATTTGACTTGGAGGCTGCCAAATATCAATTCCAGATGGCAGCAGACAACAATGACACGGCTGCTAGATGGATGGCAAATACAATTGCTCAGAGGAGGTTTGCCTGGTTAACAGCCACAAACCTTACTCGGGACACCCAAACCAAGGCTCTGAATTTCCCAGTCGAGGGTAACTCCCTCTTTGGAACTCACACAGAGGCCTACATGAAAAAAGTGGACGAATACAAGGCAGCTTATAGAAGTAATTCTGCCAAAGGAAAGGCTTCCCCTCCCACAAGACCATTTGGAAGGGGAGGCAGGGGCAGACAGTTCAACTCCAGGCCTTTTTATCAGGCCATGGCAGTACCCCAAGTACAACAGTACCCTCAGCAAGAGTACTTTAGAGGCAGGGGCAGAAGGGGTTCTAGGCGTGGTTCCCAGTCTCAGCCCCAGGTAAAGCAGGACCCCTGACTTATCTTCCAAGGCCGCCTCTCCCCTTCCAGTAGTGGGCAGACTAACTCACTATTTCCAGGCTTGGAAACAGATCACCACAGACAAGTGGGTGCTGGAAGTAGTGAGTCAAGGATTGTACCTAAGCTTCAGATCCCTTCCCTCCCTGAGAACCAGAGTGTTCAAACCAGCTTCCATTTTGGAAAGAAAGCTGCTGGAAAAGGAGGTTCGAAACCTACTGTTGGCAAAAGCAGTGGAGCCTATGCCTCCACAGCAAAAGAGAAAGGGGTTTTATTCAAGATACTTTCCAGCGACAAAGAAAAACGAGGAGTGGCGGCCTATCCTAGATCTAAGGGTGCTAAACAGGCGCCTAACAAAGCCAAGGTTCAAACAGGTAACCTTGTCACTGATTCTGCCAGTTCTCCAAAAAGGAGATTGGCTAGCATCCCTGGACCTAAAAGATGCTTATTTCCACATCCCTGTGAGGGAGTCTCACAGAAAATACCTCGGATTCAGACTCCCTTCAGGTCATTACCAGTTTTCAACCCTGCCATTCGGTCTCACTTCAGCTCTTAGAGTGTTCACAAAGTGCCTGGCAGTGGATGTAGCACATCTGCAAGGCAAGGTGTCACAGTGTTCCTCTATCCAGGCGATTGGTTGGTGGTGGGAAAGTCACAACAACAGGTAAAGGAACATCTACAGCTCACCCAAGGGCTCCTGAAGTTTCTGTTTTTTCTGGTAAATCTCAGTCAGTCCTAATCCCTGCACGAGTCCTGCAGTTCATAGGAGCAGAATTAAATACCCAGGAAGGCAGTGCTTACCTACCCCTGGACAGAGTAAAAAGTATCCTGCAATTGGCAGGCTTCTTCAGCCTCAACAGACCAAAAACTGCAATACAGTTTCTGCAGTTACTGGGCCACATGGCAGCTGCCATTGGCATAGTTCTGGGTTCCAGGTTCCAGATGAGACATTCGGTTCCACTTAAGAGCTCATTGGTGTCAGAAAAAGGGATTCTCTATCAAAGATGGTCCCAGTAACAAAAATTTTACTCCTGGCCCTTCAGTGGTGGGAAGAGGAAGCCAACCTCAGAGAGGGGCTCCCCTTCCAAAAAGACCCTCCATCAGTGATTCTCACAACAGGTGCATCACTTCTAGGGTGGGGTGCTCACCTAGGGGATCACACTACCTATGGCACTTGGTCAAGTGCAGAGTCGCTTCAGCACATATACCTGCAAGAGTTCAGGGCAGTGTTTCTGGCACTGCAAGCCTTCACACCACTACAATAATTCAGGGGAAGGTGGTACAGGTCAGAACAGACAATACCACCACCATGTATTACATAAACGAGCAGGAAGGAACAAGGTCAGATCCTCTCTGCAAAGAAGCCATGCGAATTTGGACTCTGGCCTACTCCCTAGGAGTCTCTGTTCAGGCCATTCATCTTCCAGGCAAGGACAGTACCCTAGCAGACACCTTGAGTCGAATCAACCAGGCCCATCACGAATGGACTTTAAACAGGCAGGTGGTGGAAGTGATTTTCAGAAGGTGGGGTACCCCAGAGATCGATCTCTTTGCATCCCTCAAAAGTCATCACCTGCCACAGTATTGTTGCAGACCTCCAGCTATGGGAACAGTACCCCTGGATGCTCTGATTCTGGACTGGTCAGGGAGGTACCTGTATGCATTCCCTCCATTCCCTCTGGTGTACAGGGGGCCACTCAAGCTTAGGGCCCAGTCAGCCACAATGACCTTGGTAGCCCCAGACTTGGCCAGACAGCCATGGTATTCTCTGCTGCTCTCCATGTCTGTGGCCGAACCAATACACTTTCCCCGGAGGCACAACCTGCTAACCTCCAGTCAGGGGAGACTCCTGTATCTGAACCTCAAGTCACTTAGACTCAAAGCATGGCTCTTGAGGACTTGGAGTATGCTAATGTGCATCTCTCGGAAAGTGTCCTGGATATCTCAAGGGGATACAGAAAACCTACGCCTCTAGATGGAAAATACTTTTTTTTTTTTTTTCTGGTGCTCCACCAGGAATATAGTACCAGCCCAGGCAGGGGATCCAGCTGTGCTGGACTACCTTACTTATCTGCATTCATTGGGCCTGCGGCCTTCTACCCTGAAAGTACATTTGTCTTTAGTGTCTGCTTACACTTCAGCTGGAAAGAATGTCTCTTTGACATCAAATTCTATCTTTAACGTTATTTAAAGGTATGGCCCACCTGCACCCTTCTATCAGGGAACCGGTGCTAGCCTGGGATCTAAATATCTGTATTGTCAAACTTATGGGCCCATGTCTTCAGCTCCTTTGAAATATGTCACATGGAAAACAGTTTTCCTAGTGACGATCACATCTGCCAGAAGGATCAGTGAGCTCCAGGCTCTCTGTATTGAGCAGGACTTCATTTCTTTCCACAAGGACAACGTGGTCCTGCGAACCAACAGAAAATTTCTCCCAAAGGTGGTCTCTGACTTTCATTTGAACCAGTCCATCACCTTACCTGTTTTCTTTACTGAGCATTCATGCTCTGGTGAGCGCAGGCTGCACAGCCTTGATGTCAAGAGAGCTCTTAACTACTACAGGACAGCCACAAAGTACTATAAGCAGGAAAGGAAGCAACTGTTCTTGACCTATGGGGATGTAGGGAAAGGAACTCCAGCATCTAAGAGATCCATTTCTCGTTGGATAGTCCAGTGTATCCAGTTTTGCTTTTCAAAAGTGGGGAAGGAGGCCCCAGCAGGGTTTGGAGCCCATTCTGCAAGGGATACAGCCGCTACCATAGCAACTACCAGGGACATTCCCTTGGTGGACATATGTAAAGCAGCTACCTGGAGAACAGTGTACACCTTTACCAAGCATTATAGCCTGGATATACAGGCTAGTGGTGATGCCAGGTTTGGCACAGCTGTCCTGCAGATCCTGTTTCCAAAATAGGTCCTGTGCCCACCTCCAAAGGTACTGTTTCTTAGTCTGCACAAGAGTTAGGAATATTGGAGTATTCCTGAGGTGAGAAGAAAAAATTCAACATTGAGGCGTATCTGCAAGAACTAAATCACTCGACACGATAGCAAGAGTTCTACCTAGCAAACACAGTGGAAATAGCGTATGAGGTGCTAAACGACATAGTTATAGGTGCTCTTAATATCCATGCCCCAATTTCTAAGGTACGCACCAAAAACAAAACCTGCCGCTGGTTCACAACTGACCTCAAAAACACCCTCCTTGACAGAGATAAATTATGGAAAAAGGCATGAAAAACTAAGACTCCGACTGATTGGATGCTGTTCAAAAAAGCCAGAAATAGCTGTACCAGGAAAGTACGGGATGCTAAGGCTGCTTATTATATGTCCCGAACTTGACTCCTCCTACCACAGTCCTGCCAAGTTCTGGAATACCATAAAGGACATAACAGGACAAGATCCTAGTACTACACTCCCAGTCAAAATGCACAATAGCAAGGGAACAGTCTCTGATAGATTGGAAATCCTGGAAGCATTCAACAATCATTTTACAACTGCTGGCTTAGCATTCGACATCTCTCCGGCTAACCAACTACGCTCCCAGTTAGGTATTAAGAGCACTGAAGTATGGATAATGGAATCTACCTTCTCCTTCATACCAGCCACTCTGAAGCAAGTGGAAGACCTAATATCACAGCTGGACATCAAAAAAAAGTGCAGGTGCAGACTCCCTTGATCCCTATTTTCTAAAAATTGCCATACAAGCACTAGCAGTTCCAATAACACGCCTATTTAATCTCTCATTACAATCAGGCTCTATTCCCTCAGTCTGGAAAACAGCTCAAGTTATCCCCCTATTGAAAGCAGGGGACCCCGTGGACCTCAACAACTACAGACCAATTTCTATCCTCCCTGTGCTATCCAAGCTGCTAGAAAAAATAGTGAGCACTCAACCAAGAGGATATCTTGAAGAGGCTAATCTTTTAAACCCAGCGCAATCTGGATTTAGAGCCAAACACAGTACCATCACAGCCCCAGCTAAAGTAACCAATGATTGGCAAGTTGAACTGGACAAAAAAAATTGTGTATGTGCTGTATTCTTAGACCTGAGTAAGGCATTTGATACGGTCGACCACAAACTACTCCTCTCTTCCCTGAACTCCATAGGACTAGACTCATCCTCCCTTAGATGGTTTAATAGCTACCTTATGGGAAGGACTCAGCAAGTGAAGGCCGAAGGAGACCTATCACCACTCAAACCTCTGCAAAGAGGAGTTCCCCAAGGATCCATCCTGGGCCCAATCCTATTTGCCATCTACATCAATAACATTGACAGTAATCTCACCAAAGCCACTGTACACCTGTTTGCGGATGACACCGTATAGTATGTCAGTCACCCCTCTCCTGTAACAGCATGCGTAGAGCTACAGGCGGAATTCAACATACTACAACATCAACTACTGGAAATAAAACTTCTCCTAAATGCAAAAAAAACAAAGGCAATGTTTTTCTCCCCCCAAACTCAAGCCGGTCACTCCTCCCCAAACAATCTCCCCCAGTTATCCACTGTTCTTGGTGAAAATCTTGAATATGTTAAAAAATTCAAGTACCTGGGGGTCTGGGTAGATAGTAGACTCGACTACCTAGATCATCTGGAAGAACTGCTAAAAAAGCTTTGTCAGAGACTTGGACTCTTTTACAGAATAAAGCACTTTCTAACTAGGGATTCTAAAAAGAAGCTGGTCCAGGTCACATTTCTTTCAGTGTTGGACTATGCAGATTTCCTATATGGTCACTGCCCTAACTCTTATCTGAACAAATTGGACACACTTTACCATAGAGCCTTGAGGTTCATTACAGATCTTCCCCTCAGCACTCACCACTGCTCGCTCTATGCTGCAGTTGGATGGACTTCACTCCAATTCAGAAGAAACAGGAATGCCACACTATGGACGTACAGAGCAATATCCAAGATGCTACCAAACTATATCTCAGACTGCTTCACACAAGTCACAGCAAGCAAATATGCCCTAAGAAGCCTTAACTTCATCATGCTTAAAGTGCCCAAATTCAATACTCGACACGGGAGATCTGCTATCAGCCATGTCTTATCTACATTATGGAATATGATGCAGAAGACCCTGAAATTGAACAGCTACATGACAGTTACATCCTTTAAACATCTGTATTCGAGGCTTATTCAAGAAAAATGTAATTGTTTCCACAAACAGTAGAGTATTTCCTTTTCTTATCCTTCCCCCTCTCCAGACAGCCAATTCACAGAATGCATCCACCTTTATCAAGAGCCTCCACCCCTCACACTCCTTGCACCCCGCCTTCCATCCACCTCCCCTTATTCCCTGACATAAACCATAGCTCTATACCCCTGTTATACAAACCCACCAGTGCCGTCCCCGGCCCTCTCTTAGGCCACACTTATCCTTCCACATCTTAAGCACCTACCACCATCCTCCACCCCCACCAACTAGGCACTCCACTTCCCGCTCCCCCTCCTCTCGTCTTTTATTACTCTACAATTGAACTATTGAATTATTGTACATTATGCTTAGGATGTATGCTTAGTGTGTATATTGAAATCTGTATATAATAGCTTAGAGTGTATGCATTTGTATACTTGTATGTAGCTATGTAAATTGAACCTTGACCTTACCAGGTCCATCTTGCAAATGAGCTGTGCTCAATGATGTTCGCCTGGATAAATAAAGATTTGATTGATTGATTTACCATAGTAATCTTGTTTCTTCCAGGGGATACTCCAATATTCCAAACTCTCCCACCCTGCCTCCCCTTCTAGAACTAGTGGCCTCTGCACTCCATGATATAATACCAGGGTATCTGTGTCACACTCTGGCTTTATATTTGGAACTGTGTTCAAAGGTGTTTCCCCTCTTCAGGTGATTCTGACATTGGGGGTGTTTTGTTAAGGTTTTTACCTCCATTTGGAGTTTTTTTTCTGTGTGTTTTATTAACACTATTATTATTATTGATAATTATTAAGCTCCTCTCGGGCCCTGTCTTGCCAGGCGTACACGAAATGTGAGGGTATAATGTAGGCAGTTAATAGGTGGCAGCATTTGAAAAAGTGGACGTGCCAATGACTCCACCATTAGCATAGCGTTCCATCTCCGGGCAGATCTGGCTTAAAGGCATACTGCATAAGAGTTAGGAATATTGGAGTATCCCCAGGAAGAAACAAGAATACTGTGGTAAGTAATTTTTTATTTCTGTGTATTTTCACCATTCATCACTGCTTCCCAGCCTCCTTTCCCTCTAGGTCCTCAGTCTCTGAGCAGTTCCTCTTCCCTGCTTGTTTTTCCCCCGTTGAGGCCAATTATGGACTAGTCTTCTGGTTCCTCTGTTCCCTCTGTTTGGAATGTCATGGGGAGGGTCTCCGTTGGGGGAGAACAGGAGAACAGGCATGGATGCTTGTCCCTTGAGTGAGGACTGACCGGGGCCTTCCTCGCATCCCTGCTGGATTTCTTCTCTGACCGGTACAAGCTCCCAGTGCTTGTATGGTATCCCAAAATTCTTCTTGAGGTCCCTCTTCGACATTATCTTGTAGGCCTGGGGGACTCCCCAACTTCTTTCCTCTGAAGGTGTGGTGCTTCCCGCTGGCTGCAGCTATAGCTGTCCCTCTGCAGCATCTCTGTGGGTATGATGTTCCATGTCCTCAAAGGTTTTTCCCCTGGACATTTGCATTCTTTTTCAGAGGGCTCTGCTGTCTCTTCCTCTCCAGTAGAATTCTTCTTCTCGGAGACCCTGCAGGGGCATGGATCTCCCTCGCTCAGAGGATTTGTTTCAGCAAGGAGTGGGAGACACTCACCCGCCCCCATGGTTTTCTCTGCTGTGGGCCTAGCTGTGAGGGCCTTTCTCCTCCTGTCTAGATTTGCTTTCTGGGCTGTTGCCTAGCTAGCTCCTTCTGGGGGTTTCTTTTCAACCCGAGGATTCTCTTGTTCCATTTCTCTGGAGTTGAAGAACAAATGTCTGAACACAGCGGCCCTTTTCCAAAACCCAGAGAGTCCTCTTGACCCCTCCAGAGATGGCGACCTGTTTCCCTCTCCTCTCCTTATTGTCTTCTCCCTCTTCCTCCCTTTCTCTATCCCTCCTAGCCTGCTCAGAGGTTTGGGTCCCCCTGTCCCAGACCCCTAGGTTACCTTTACCGTCCTCCGTCGGCTTATTCCTTTTTCTGTTTATATCTTTTCCTTTTCCTGTCTCTCGGACTCCCTTGCCCCGTCCTGCCTTTTTTCTCTTACTACTTTGCTGTCTGGCATGCAGAACTGGGATGGAGGAGAAGGAGGAGTCAGTGTCAGTTACTGGCCAACCCGCGAGCACCACGCAGTGTGTCGGCCTCAAGGGTGGCACAGCCCATGGCATCGACTCCTCCCCTCACAAAAAACAAATGCTCCCGCTGGGTCCTGCTCCTCCAGCCAGAACCCACCAGTGATGATTGGTGAAGATACACAGAAAGATCAAGAATTACAGTAGGTATATCATTTTCATTTCCTGCGCATCCTGGGATTCATGGCAGCCTGCACCAGCGTGGTCCGTTGGGCCCGATGGAAAATGCGCTTTCTCCTGTGGGAGCTGGCCCATCAATGGTCTCGGTGCAAGGGTCACTTCACCCAGCTGGTCACTGTGACCCAGCTGATGTGGGACATCCTCCAGTGGTGGTTAGTCCTGTACCGTCTGCAGGAAGGAATCCCCTTTGTCCACCTGGAGCCGATGGTCACCATCACGACCAATGCCTCCCTGATAGACTGGAGTGCCCACCTGGGGGAGCACAGAATCCATGGACTTTGGACACCGAAGGAGTCCTGATGCCATATCAACCTGCTGAAGCTTCGGACAGTTCAGCTGGCGCTGACAGCCTTTGCTCCACACATTCGGGTCAAGTCATTCAGGTCCCGATGGACAACACCACGACCAAGTACTATCTCAACAAACAGGACGGGACACACTCCCTTCCTCTGTGCAGGGAGGCTTTCTGCATCTGGGCCCTCAGGCTCAGCCTTAACGCTGATCTTCTGGCCATCCATGTCGGTGACGTGTCCAATCAGCTGGTGGGTGCCCTCAGCCAGGTGGGCGCGGTGTCTCACAAGTGGTCTTTCCATCACTAGGTAGTTTACAGTCTGTTTTCCCAGTGAGGCACCCACTCTGGTGGATCTGTTTGCCTCCAAGGAGAATGCAAAACTGAGGTTGTATTGTACCCACCTCCCTCAGCAGGGAATGCTGCAGGGGATGCCTTCTTGAGGCCCTGGACACCGGGCCTCCTGTATGTCTTCCCTCCCTTTCTGCTGATCTACAAAGTGCTGCTCAAAGCCAGGAGGGACAAGGCACGGATGATCCTGGTGGCTCCGAACTGGCCCCACCAGTTCTGGTATCCCGATCTCCTCAGCCTCAACTGCAGGCTTCTGTAGAATCTACCTCTACACCCAGACTTGCTCTCATGCAATCAAGGGAAGGAATTCCATCCAGAATTTCAGTCCCTGCACCTGACAGCCTGGTTCCTGAATGGCTTGAGTTCCATGCTTTGGGTCTCTCTGACAATATCCTCACCGTGGTTGAGGCTTCTCTGAAGGAGCTGACGAAAAATGCAATGCCTTCAGATGGAAGAGGTTCTCCATTTGGTGCCAAGGCAACGGACTTAACCCTTTGTCTTGCCTGGTGGCTAGCATCCTTGATTACCTTTGGTCCCTCTCTGTCAGGCCTTCGGTTGGCAACCCTTAATATGCACCTGACAGCCATCTCTGCATACCGGACGCGGGCTGGTATGCCGTCAGTGGCACAGGAGAAGGTGGTCATGCTTTTCTAAAGGCCTTGACCACATTTCCCTTCCAGTGCGTGGACCACCACCACCTTGGGACTTGTTGCTGGTGCTGGCAGGGCTCATGGGCAAGCCATTTGAACCTATGCACAGGTGTGACATCTCTCACCTGATGTGGAAGACTGCCTTCTTGTTGGCTATCACCTCTACCAGAAGGATCAGTGAGCTCCAGGCACTATCGGTGGAGTCTCCTTACTTGGTCTTCCATAGGGACAAGGTTGTCCTTTGCCCCAACCTGAAGTTCCTCCCAAAGGTTGTCTGAGTTTCACCTTAACCAGGTGATCAGTCTCCCGGTGTTCTTCACCAACCACACCTCAGAGGCCAAGCACAGGCTCCATACCTTGGACCTGCGGTGAGCTCTCACTTATTACAAAGAGTGTGTGGCAGGAGTTCGGGGAGAGGTTCATCTTCAAACAACATGAAGTCTTGCTGTATTCTGACTTACTGCAGTTAGCCCCAGCACTTGAACTGCTCTGGAGAGGATAGAGTTGAAGTCTATGCAAGGCATAGAACGTTGAGCTCGAGCTCAGTTCAAACCTCTGTCTGCTGCACTTTGAAGTGTAACAGTCAGATTCTTTACTGCGTCTAGCTGAACAGTCGCTCCGGAGATTTCTCCTCTGCTCACAGTTCATCAGTCAGTCAAAGTTATCGGTTTTACTGATTCCTTTGTGTCTATTTCGGTTCAGATCTCTGCGGTACAAGTAAGTACTTAGATAGTGGACTAGAAAACTTATGGAAATTGTAATTTTAAATTTTTAACCGGTTCGGCTGAACCGTTTATCTTGTGTGTCTTTCTTTTTTTATTTCTTTCCTCAGGTTTAGTGTGTGGTTACTAGTCCTTATCAGTTTAAAAAAAACAAAAAAAAAAAACGTGTTTTCTTGCGTTTTTTTCTAATACCCGTAACCCGGTTAGAAACCGATAACAGAGTCTTGCCCGGCTTTTGCCGAGTAAAGGGTAAGTTTGTTGTTAGGATGGCTATGTCTGAGAAACCCAAAAGAAAAACCAGGCCCACAGGGTTTCAACACTGCAGTGTGTGTGGGGAAGTCTTTGCTAAGGCTGATCCCCACACCACCTGTGTTTATTGTCTGGGGTTTGACCACCTTTATTCAGACTGCCAAATATGTAAACATTTCCCTAAATCCACCCTAGACAAGAGATTGGGCAGGCTTAGGGACAAGGAGGCCGAGATGTCCACTGACCCAGATGGCTAGCCCAGTTCGGTTTCGACCGAACCAGAAGGATTGCCCTCTGACCAGGGCGATACTTCTTCAGGCAAAAGGAGAGCCAATTAGGAGGGATCGGTTCTGTCGAAAAAGAAAAGAAAAAAATCGGCCGGTTCGGATACAAAATCACATGTTCCGACCACTGAGGAGATTGCCCAAGCGATTAGGATTGTGGAATTGCTTCATCCGGTTCCGACCGATCCGGCGCCTTCTGGCAGGTGTTCGGTTCGGTCCGGTCAGTTCCTCCGGTTCAGGATTATGCCCCTGAAGATTTTTATGAGCTGGATTTGGAGGGGGATGAGGATTACAAGTGGTGATGATGATGGAATGGAAGGTCTGGATGAGCCCATTGAACCGGCCATCTCCCCAGACAGGCCTTCTGGTGTCGTTCCCCAGGCTTTGTGAATCCCTTTCCCACTTTTTTTTACAGAAAAGTGGCAGAAACCCTCTAGCTCCCTTTGGAGGAAGCTGTAGAGGAACAAGAGGAGCCTGATTATGTGAAGATGATGGACATTCCAGAGTCCAAGAGGCTGTCTATTCCCCTTCATAAGTCCTTTGGGAAATGGACACAAAAACTGTTAAAAACTCCAAATTCTAGGGACATGGATATGTTGCTCAATCCACATTTATTGGCAGGTTCCTTGCCGCTTTAAATGTTGCCAGAAGGTCTTCAAGCTGGCTCCTCCCACCCACCCGGGTGGTAAAACTCTCAGCTCCGCCCCATGACGCCAGATCTTCCTTACCGCTTGGAAGCTCAGGTTCCTTCCTTAGCGCTCTGCGTTTTAGGCTGGATTCACACTCTTCGGTTAAGCTGAAACTTATTTTACGTTTTACAAGACTTCGGTCTGTATTTTCCCTCGTGGCTGCGATGGACAAATCGACTCCTGGATTTCGTTGGTGCCTCTGTGGGCAGAAGATGTCCCAGACCGATCCGCACTCCACGTGCATTTATTGCCTTGGACTTGGCCATGACTCACAGGCTTGTGAGTTGTGCAAATCCTTTTTGGCTTCAGTCTTGGAGGACCGCGCTGCCCGGTTACTGCTGGGGTGACCCGAAAAACGTTATCCTCCGGTTAAGTCTAAGGAGGCCCGTTGGGCGGTGTCCGCAGCTGCGGGCTGGGCAGAACAGCTGGAGCAGATGATCATCCTCGAGGAGGAAGCAGCCCAGGCCACATCATCATCATCCTCGGTCACAGAATTTATCCCGCTCTTCTTGGAATTCTCCTATTCAGCTTCTTTCAAGGAGCTTTGCCAATCCCTCTCCACCAAGTGAGAAGGCCCTTCAGGACATTCCTCTCGGTCCAAAAAGAAGGACCCCAAGGGTAAGTCCCACCGTCGATGTTCGTGGGAGTGGGAGAGGTCCCCTTTCCCTGGAGAGTTGACACTCGACTTCGGTCGAGGTTGTGGCTAAGACCGCTGGCTTCACGGTGTCTCCATCAGGTCAGCCGGCCGAGACACCCATCGACGCAGTCGAGATTTTTCTCGACCTGTTGGTTGGTCTGTTGACTGGAGAAGCTGACAACCCTTCTTCACCGGTTTCCCCCGGTGGAAACTGAGGACTTGCCTGTGCCGGTCCCGGTTGGTCCCTGAACCGAGGGAGGAGCGGGTCCCCAGACCCACCCTCGGAAACACCAAAGGTCTCGGTCTCGGACCTCTTCTCGGTCCAGCCAATCCGCTGACACCAGTGGTCTCGGTCTCAGCACAGTGGAACGTGGCGGCGCCGCTCATCCTCATCTTCATCCTCTTCAGAGGATAGGCTCCAGCGCAAATTGCGTCGGCGCTACGAGGAGCTAATGTGGCAGCAGCTCCTTTTGACCGGGAATAGGCTGACTTCGTCGTCTTCCCCAGCCATTAAGTGGCTGTCACCGGAGTAGCTGAAACAACCCCTCACAATGGTCGAGGGGCCGAAGCCGGCACTGGTTGTTCGGATGAAACCGGCTGCGCCACCCATTGTGGTGGAACCCCCACCTCCACAACCAAAATTTGGGGCCCCGACCAAGGATTCTCGGTCAGGTCAGGGCTTGCCCCATCGGTTGTTGGTCACCCTCACTTCCGATCGACCTCGGCAGGTGGAGGGTGGCTCAAGCACTCGGCAGCTGTTCGCAGACTCCTCGGAGTCTGATGATGACTCCTCCTTGTTCTCCAGGCCGCTTGACTTGGAGTCCACTGGGGGTCAGTCAGTGGACGAGAGCCCATCCTCGTTTTTGGGAATGCTTCGGCTCATCTCAGAGTCCACTGGGACGAAGCTCGAACCTGTTTCAAAATGGGCCAAGTATCCCATCACGGAGATACTGGACTGAGGGGATTCCCCCACGGAGGCCTTCCCGGTGGCCGAAGCCATTGTTGGCCAGGCCCTGGAGCTATGGCAGCGGCCAGCTTCTTGTCCAGCACCTTCAGCCATGATGGCTAGGAAGTCTGCTGTCCCCACCTGTTCACTCTCTGGTTTCTCGGAGCACCCCTCTGCAGAGGGGCTTGTGACAGATAGCGTCTTCCAGTGTTCCAGGAATGCTAGGGACGTGGACAAGCCTCCCGACAAGGAGTCCAAGAAGCTGGACTACTCTGGGCAGAAAGTTTATGCCGCTTCCTCCCTAGGCCTTCATCAGGCCAGCTCGGCCGTCCTGATGGCACACTTTTCACACGCCCTTTTGGGCTCCCTGGATGAGGTGATTCTTCATCTCCCAGCTGACCTCCAAACTACAGTCAAACAGATGTGGGATCAGGGAAGGGCGGTGGCCAAACAGCAGCTCCAGACCTCCCTGGACATTGCTGATTCGTGTGCCCGGTTGGTAGCAGCCACAGTGGCCATGCGCCGCAGAGCTTGGCTGCGTATCTCCACTTTCACGACAGATACCCAGCACAAGCTGGCAGACATTCCCTTCCTGGGTACCGACTTGTTCGGTCCCGAGGTTGAGGGGCATCTTCAATGGATCGAGAAGTCCAATGCCACCTTGGACTCGGTCACGTCTGTCCAGAACGACAGAGGCCGCCAGCAGCAGTGTAAGCCCTTTTGGCCTTCAGCCCCTGCGGCATGTCCAGCCCAGCAACACCAGCATCAGGGCCAGCAGGCTCGCACTTGGCACCCCAAAGCTAAGCCTGCCGCTTCCTCCAACAGGAAGCCAGGAGGGAAAGGTCCGGGAGGCTTCTTGGCTGGTCCTTCCTCCAAGCCTGCCCAGTGATGGGTTGAGGAGTGTCGCCCCCAACCTCGTCACTCCTCCCCGTGTTCCCCCATGGGGGGATGGCGCCGCCACTTCATTTCCGCCTGGTCCGATATCACCATGGACCGCTGGGTGTTGGAAGTGGTAGGAAAGGGTCTGCCGCTGGAATTCGAGCAGTCCCCACCCTGTCGAGCCGTCGCCCCACAGGGAGCTACAGGGTCCGTAGCCTCTCTGTCGGCATGTCAAGCCGACATTGCCCTGCTCCTCCAGAAGGAGGTGATCAGGGAGGTGGCGGATCCTCCTTCAGACCCAGGGTTTGTGTCCAGGTACTTCCTGGTCCCAAAACGGATTGGGGACTGGCGCCCCATTCTAGACCTCCATGACCTGAACAAGTTCCTAAGGTCTCAAACCTTCAGGATGGTCACTCTGGCTCAGATCATCCGATCCTTGGAACGAGGCATGTGGTTCTGTTCTCTGGACCTTCAGGATGCATTCTTTCACGTCCCAATCCGTCCGTCCCACCAGCGATTCCTCCACTTCAGAGTGGAGGGATCCCTTTATGAGTTCCGGGCCATGCCCTTCGGCCTCTCTCCAGCTCCCAGGGTCTTCACCAAATGCATGGCAGTGGTGACAGCATTCCTGCGGTGCCGAAGGGTCCAGGTATACCCTTACCTGGATGACTGGCTGATTGCAGCCTCCTCCAAATTGGAGGTGGAGCGGTCCAGGGATCTGGCCCTCCAGGTCTGCTCTCAGATTGGCCTCCTCATCAATGAGGCCAAATCAGAACTCGATCCAACGCAGGTGGTTCAATTAATCGGGGCAGAGCTCGACTCTCTTCGAGCCAGAGCACAGCTCCTGGTGGACAGGGCCGAGGTTCTTTCCTCCTTTGCCCAATCATTTCTGGTTGGGCAGTTGCGCCCCTGCCCGGGACTTCCTGTGCCTCCTGGGCCTCATGGCGTCCTGCACCAGCATGGTCCATTGGGCCCACTGGCACATGCGTCCCCTGCAGTGGGGACTAGCCCACCAGTGGTCACAGTGCTCCAGTCCTCTGGACCAGCCAGTGATAGTGACCCAGGAGATGGGGAACGCTCTCCAGTGGTGGATTGTTCCCGCTCATCTGCAGGAGGGTATCCCATTTGTCCGCCCACAGCCACTCTAACAACCGACACCTCTCTGATGGTTTGGGGTGCCCATCTGGGGGAGCTCAGAGTGCACGGCCTCTGGTCCCCCAGGAGTCTAGATGCCACATCAACCTGCTGGAGCTTCAAGCGGTCCGACTAGCCCTCACCGCCTTTGCTCCGTTTGTATGGGGTCAAGTGGTCCAGGTCCAGATGGACAACACCACGACCATGTACTACCTAAACCGCAAGGGCGGGGATGCACTCCTTGCCTCTGTGCAAGGAAGCTCTCTGCACTTGGTCTCTCTTGGGCAGACTGGAGGCGGATCTCCTAGCCATTCATGTGGCTGGAGCTTCCAACACTCTGGCCGATGTCCTAAGCCAGATAGGTGCTGCATCTCACGAGTGGTCTCTCCTGCCAGAGGTAGTACACGATCTGTTCTCCCACTGAGGCATACCTCAGGTGAACCTGTTTGCCTCCAGGGAGAATGCGAAGCTGAGGCTGCTTCATGCCCGCCCCACCCAAGCAGGGCTCGCTGCAGGGGGATACCTTCTCAAGGCCATGGACCCCGGGCCTCTTCTACGCCTTTTCCCCATTTCCCTTGATCCACAAGGTGCTTCTCAAGGCAAGGAGGGACAAGGCGCAGGTGATTCTGGTAGCCCCAGACTGGCCCCGCCAGTTCTGGTATCCAGATCTCCTCAGCCTCAGCTCCAGGCTCCCGAGGCGGCTTCCAGCCCGCGGACCTGATCTCAGTCAACCAGGGAAGGTATTCCACCGGACCTTCAATCCCTGCACCTGGCCTGGTTCCTGGCGGCTAGAGTTCCAGGCCTTGGGTCTTTCCGACGAGGTCCTCAACATCGTTGAGGCATCTCGTAAGGAGTCGACCAGAAAATGCTATGCCTTCAAATGCAAGAGATTCTCCATTTGGTGTCAGGATAAGGGGGTTGGACCCTTCCTCCTGTTCCTTGGCCAGCATTCTGGACTACCTGTGGTCTCTTTCTTAGCTAGGGCTTCGGTCGACGACCCTTAAGGTGCACCTGGCAGCCATCTCTGCTTACCGAGCGCGGGCCGGAAAGCAGTCGGTGGCGCAGGAGAAGGTGGGCGGGCGCTTTTTCAAAGGCCTTGATCACATATCCCCTCCGGTGTGAGAACCTCCACCTCCATGGGATCTACTGCTTGTATTGGCTAAGCTCATGGGCAAGCCATTCGAACCGATGCACAGGTGTGACATCTCTCACCTGTCGTGGAAGACCGCCTTCTTGGTAGCTATCACGTCAGCCAGAAGGATGGGAGAGCTCCAGACGCTTTCCATCAAGTCTCCTTTTCTGGTCTCCCATAGGAACAAGGTTGTCCTGCGCCCCCACCCAAAATTCCTTCCGAAGGTGGTGTCGGAGTTTCACCTTAACCTGGTGTTGACTCTGCTGGTGTTCTACCCCAATCACACCTCGGAGGCCGAATTTAGGCTCCATACTTTGGACCCTAGAAGAGCGCTCTCTTATTATAAGGAGCGGATGGCTGAAGTTCGGGGAGAGGTTCGCCAGCTGTTTGTCACCTACGCTGAAGCCGTACCAGGCAGACCTGCAGCCAAGCAGACGATAGGCAGGTGAGTCACCTCCTGCATAGATCTCTGCTATAGGTTGGCGGGCATGGAGCCTCCCAGAGGGATAAGAGCTCATTCTACCTGCCATACCGCTGCTTCGGTGGCTGCTTCCAGGGACGTCCCTATCCAGGAAATCTGCAGGGCTACTACTTGGAAGTCAGCACACACCTTCATTACCCACTACCACATCGACCTTGAGTCACGCCGGGATGCTGGTTTTGGGACCTCGGTTCTCCAGTCCTTATTCCCTAAGTATGGGGTGTGCGCCTTGCCTCCCTCCTCCCAGAGAACTGCTAGGAGTCTGCCAATAAGTGTGGATTGAACAACATATCCACGTCCCTAGAAATACAGGCTACTCACCTGTAACAGGAGTTCTAGGAGTGGTATATGTTGTTCATCCACACAACCAACCCGACCTCCCCGGCTTCAACGCACACCTGGTTTCCAGTGGGCTAGATCTGGCGTCATGGGGCGGAGCCGAGAGTTTTACCACATGGGTGGGTGGGAGGAGCCAGCTTGAAGACCTTCTGGCAAGATTTAAAGCGGCAAGGAACCTGCCAATAAGTATGGATGAACAACATATACCACTCCTAGAACTCCTGTTACAGGTGAGTAACCTGTATTTCTTTACCTCCTGTAGACAGAGGGATGGACAAGAGGTACATGTTGTTAGGCTCAGGTACGGAGTACTTGTACCAGCAATGCAGCCATGTTGAGGTTGTGCAGGCTGCCGCCTGTGATAAGGCTAACATACCCTTGGCTTCACACACCCCTGATAAAGACTCCAGGAAGCTGGATGCCATGGCAAAGAAACAGTACATGGCATCCTCCTTGGGACTTAGGTAGGCTAATTACATGGCCTATACAGCCAGGTAACAGAAGTCCAGGTGGGACACTGTACTGGCACTGGCTTAGCAGGCCTCCCCCAAGCTTGCCAGGGAGCTGGAGGAGGTGGCTGCTGAAGGGATTGAGGCATCAAAGATCCAGTTTCATGCTGCTGTGGACTCCAATGATGTGTCATCACGAGTCAGGGCTAACATCTGTGGCTCTTCGGAGAATGGCTTTGCTCAGATGTACTAGCCTTTCACAGGACACCCAGGTTAAGGCCATGGATTTCCCTATGGTGGGTAATTCTTTGTTTGGGGAACAGATAGAGAATTACATGAAAAAGATGGATGCGTATAGGACCACCTACAGGAGTGCACAAGCCAAGGAAAGGCAGACAACTCCTCAAAGGCAGCAAGCTAGGTACAGGGGCAGGCCTTTTCATAGGCCTTTCTACCAAGCACAGTCCTCCTCTCCTTTTCCACAGAGGGGGTTCTTCAGAGGGAGAGGCAGAAGGGGGATGAGCAGGGCTGCATCCACTCCTCAGCCTAAGGCTCCTGCCAAGCAGGTACCCTGATGTGTCAGCCCGGGTCAACTCCCCAGTTCCTGTAGGGGGCAGGCTGGCTTACTACTTCCAGGATTGGAAGTCTGTTACCTCAGACAAGTGGGTCCTGGGGGTAGTAAGCTAGGGACTGGTTCTCAGCTTCAAAAAATTCCCAAAGCTGAGAGACAGATCTTTTCCAGCTGCAAGCATCTCCGAAACCATTGCCCTAGAGGCGGAGGTTTCATCTCTATTGGCCTTGAAGGCCATAGAGAGAGTTCCTACAATACACAGGGGCAAATGTCTGTACTCCAGGTACTTCCTTACCCCGAAGAAAATGGGGGAGTGGCGGCCCATCCTAGACTTAAGATACCTGAACAAACATCTTTTAAAGCCAAAGTTCAAAATGGTAACTCGGGGAATAATCTTTCCCTCTCTAAGGCCAGGGGACTGGCTAGTCTCCCTGGACCTAAAGGATGCCTAGTTTCACATTCCCATCAGGTGCTCCCACAGAAAGTAGCTCAGGTTCGAACTGCTTTCAGGCCATTACCAGTTCAAAGCAATGCCCTTTGGACTAACATCAACTCCAAGGGTGTTCACAAAATGCCTAGCAGTAGTAGTGGCATTTTTGAGGAGAAAGAATATATCCATATTCCCCTACCTGGACGACTGGCTCATTGTGGGTTAGTCCTCAGACCAAGTCAAGTCAGATCTGTAAGTGACCCAGCAAGTGCTCACTTCCTTAGGATTTCTTCTCAATCTTCCCAAGTCAGTTCTTGAGCCAGTACAGCTTCTCACATTCATAGGGGTGGAGCTGGATACTGTCAAAGCAAGAACTTTTCTTCCCTTGGAAAGAGTAAGGGCCATCATAGAGCTGGCCACTTCCTTCCGTCTTCCGGTTTCTCGACCAGCAAGGCATTTCCTTCAGCTTCTGGGCTGCATGGCAGCTTCTACTGCAGTGGTCTAAGGGGCCAGATTTCAGATGAGGGACATTCAGTTTCATCTGAGGGCTTTTTGGTCTCAGAAAAAAGATTCTCTAACCAGACTTGTTCCTGTAACTCAGACTCTGATCCAGGCCCTTCAATGGTGGCAGGATCAGGACAATCTCAGGCAAGGAGTCCCATTCATCTGTCTCATTCTGTGGTTCTAACCACAGATGCTTCTCTCCTGGGGTGGGGAGCCCACCTCAGGACTCTCGCAGCCCAGGGAGTGTGGTCCACTCAGGAGTCTTCTCCACATCAACCTTCTGCAGCTCAGGGCAGTTTATCTGGCCCTGCAAGCCTTCTCTCAATCAGTACAGAACAAGGTGGTTCAGGTCAGAACAGACAACACCACCACCATGTGGTATATCAACAAGCAGGGAGGCACTCAGTCTATGGCCTTGTGCACGGAAGCCATGAAATTATGGTCCCTGGCTTATTCCCTACAGACCTCTCTGGTAGCAGTTCACCTCCCAGGAAAGGACAGTGTGCTAGCACATGCATTGAGCAGGATTTCCCAGGGCCATCACGAATGGTCCTTGGATCCCCTAGTGTTAGAAGTGATTTTTTCAAGGTGGGGCACTCCAGAGATAGATCTCTTTGCAGCCCCAGACAATCACCAACTTCCTCTCTTGTGTCGCAGACCCCCAGTCTTGGGCTCAGTCCCTCTGGATGCTCTGATTCTGGATTGGGAAGGGAGATTTCTATATGCCTTCCATCCTTTTCCTCTACTGTTCAAGGTCCTGGTCAAGATAAGGTCACAATCTTGCAAAGTGATCCTGATTGCTCCAGATTGGGCCAGGCAGCCTTGGTATCCCCTGTTGCTGTCCCTAGCGGTCCATCTTCCCCTGTCTCTTCCCAGGAATCACAATCTGTTAACCTCCTCTCAGGAGAGGATCTGGTATCCCAACCTTCAGTCTCTCAATCTCAAGGCATGGCTCTTGAAGAGTTAGAGTATGCAAATTTGCACATCTTAAGGTGTTCTGGACATTCTCAAAGCCTCTCGAAAACCTGCCACCAGAAAAACTTATAACTCCAAATGGAAAAGTTTCAGCATTTGGTGTGCCACGAAGCATATATCCCCAGACACTGCTGAATTGTCTACAGTTCTGGTTTACATGGTTCATCTTAATGGCCTAGGCCTCAGACCAGCTACCCTCAAGGTACACTTGTCAGCTGTTTCTGCTTTTCTGTCAGTGAGGAAGCCCTCCTCACTGGCATCTCATCCTGTTTTCTGTAAATGTTTCAAGGGATTGCTTCATACCAACCCCTCCTTTAGGATCCTACTCCTGCTTCAGACCTTTAATGTTTGCATTGCTCAGCTCATGCAACCCCCCTTTGAGCCTTTGTCTTCAGCAGAGCTTAAATACTTGACTTGGAAAACTGTTCCTGGTAGCTATTACCTCTGCCAGAAGTATCAGTGAATTACAAGCTCTGTCAGTGGAATCTGATTTTATCTCATTTCATAGAGATAAGGTGGTCCTTAGAACCAATAGGAGGTTCTTATCTAAGGTGGTTTCAGATTTTGATTTGAACCAATCCATGTCTCTCCCTGTGTTCTTCACTGACCATTCTTCTTCAGGAGAGAGAAGATTACATAGTTTTGATGTTAAAAGAGCCCTTAGCTACTACATTGAGCGTACTAAGGCACACAGGTTCGACTCCTTCCAGTTTTTCCTCACTTATGGGGAAGTAGGAAAGGGCAAACCTGCTACTAAGAGAACTATTGCCAGGTGGATTGTATCTTGTATACAATTCTGCTATGAGAAGCTAGGAAAAATACCACCTTAAGGCCTGAGGGCTCATTTGACTAGAGGTACAGCTGCGTCCCTAGCTGCTGCCAGGGATATTCCTTTACTAGAGATATGTAAAGCAGCCAGCTGGAAAACAGTCCATACATTCACTAAGCATTACTCTCTGGATATCCAGACTCAGAGTGATGCTCAGTTTGGTACAGCAGTACTGCAGAGCCTATTCCCAAAGTAGGTTCAATTCCCTCCTCCATGGAGGTACTGCTTGGTAGTCTGCAATAAGTCAGAATACAGCAAGACTCCATGTTGTTTGAAGAAAAAAGTTACCTTAGTAATTGTGTTTCTTCTAATGGAGTCTTGCTGTATTCTGACCTGCCTCCCCTCTCAGAACCCGTTTTTTGGGAAGTGGGCTGGCAGGTGCAGTATTGCACCACAGGGGTGCATTTGGGCCCTCCTCTTTTTTTAGAGAGGGGGAGTGGGTTATGTTTTATTATTTTAATAGTCATAAGTTGTTCAATACCTTGTTTTTGATTTTGGGTTTCTCGACTTGAGTCTTTTGGGGGATCCAAAATATTTGGTTGCCATTTGGCTAGTAAAAATGTTATGATTTCCACATAGTGGGTTTAGTTAGTATTAGCTCGTAAGAATCTGATGGTTTCACTTCAAAGTGCAGCAGACAGGCTTGAAAAGAGCTCAAGCTCAACGTTCTATGCCCTGTATATAATTTAACTCTGTCCTCTCTGGAGCAGTTCAAATGCTGAGGTTAACTGCAATAAGTCAGACTACAGCAAGACTCCATTAGAAGAAACACAATTACTAAGGTGAGTAATTTTTTCAGCTGTTTGGTACCTATGCTGAAGCCGTGTCTGGCAGCAAAGTGGACGATTGGTAGGTGGATTGTATCCTGCATTGACCTCTGCTGTAGGTTGTCTGGTAAGGAGCCTCCTGTAGGGCTAAGGGCTCATTCCACCAGCCATACCACTGCCTCGGTGGCTGTTTCCAGAGATATCCTTATCCAAGAGATCTGCAGGGCTGCTACCTGGAAGTCAACACACACCTTCATTTCCCATTACCACACTGACCTTGAGTCATGCCAGGATGCTGGTTTTGGGGCCTCGGTTCCCCGATCTCTGTTCCCTAAGTATGGTGTGTGCTAGGAGTCTGCCAGAACTGTGAGTTTGTACACCATATCCATGTCCCTAGAAAAACAGATTACTCACCTGTAACAGTTCTAGGAGTGATATATGGTGTACATCCACACAACTCACCCAACCTCCCCCTGGCAAGTGGCACACTGAATCTTGCTTCCATCGGCTAAGATCTGAAGTCACAGGGTGTTTCTGAGGGAGTTACCGCTCGGGTGAGTGGGAGGAGCCAGCTTGAAGATCTTACAGCCAGAGATTTAAAGGGAAAAGAATCTGCCAGAAGTGTGGGTGTACACCATATACCACTCCTAGAACTACTATTACAGGTGAGTAACATATTTATTCTGTTAGCTTTTAGGTTATTTTGCCATTTTTTGCAAAGTTTTACTTCAGCTTTTGACTCATTCCGGTACCTTCACCATCCACTTCCTCCTCCATTGTCGATCTTTGCCATAGAACAGAAGAAGAAGCTGGGGTTCAGGAAGATGCATGGTGTGCAGGTATCCAGTGTCTGTGACTGACAAACACAATACCTCTATGTACTGCTTGGTGTTGCTAACGATGTGGAGTATTGTGCCTACACTAGCAGGCAATTGACAAGCAATGGCTCTGGGTGCTCCAGGGCAAGCCAGTGTACAAGTGGTTGCCATCTATGGCTGTGGGATTGGCAGCACAGTTGCTGTCCCAGGAGGAAGAAGGGGGTTAGCGAAGAGTTTCTAGTGTCAGATCATCTGTCTGTGGAGGAGTAAGCATTGGCTCTTCCAGCTCTTCATGAAGATGACAATTTTAATAATTTAATTCTGTCTCTACTTTTTTTCAAAGGTGCATTTCCTCTATGCTGAAAGCACAAGAAGAGTCGATGCTGGTTTTATGATCACTGTCAGTCAAGTGACCATTTTCATTCTCCTGCCGTAGGATCTACATGGTTGATCGCCTTTATGGTGGTTCAGACCACACATAGAGTTCATCGGTCTGCCCATGAAACTTCTGTGTGAGCAGCCGACTGTCGGCACCAATGTGATTGTCGATCCTGTTGTGGACGAATCTATTGAGGGAGAAGAGGATTCCTCACTATTTCTGACTGGTGCTGACCATGACCAATCACAAGCAGCCTTGAGTCAGACCTGACTGAACTCTGGTCAGTCCCCACCAGTTCAGCAACTATCAGTAGTCATGACTTTGGCTCAGCCTCCTGCTTATCCCATTCCCAAGGCTCCCCATCAGTTTACTAGGACCTGGGAGCTCCAGCACCACATCAGTCCTGAAGTTAATGTTCTCAGTCCCATCCTAGACATTGACAGCGACATTACCATCAGTGGTTGACTTAGAGTTCTCATTTTTCTCTGGCTTGTACCACAGATATTGAGCCTGTCACAAGTGGGAGAGGGTGATCACATAGCACTTTTCCCCAGGGCACAGGTTGACCATTGATGCAGCTAGACCCGTCCTGGCTTTGGCTGCCTCTCCCAGTGCCAACTCTAATCACACATCCTGGAGCCCCACCCCCAGCTTTGCAACCATGTAGAAGTGACGGATACAGGTGACTCCTCCACTGCTGATGGAGGGCACTATGACTGGGGCCAGAGTCCAGATCTCCTCTCCAGTTTAGTGGGTGTTACTCATGGAGAGGGTCCTCTATGCCTTGTGTAGCAGGTTGGCACTCCTTTATCCCAACTCTTGTTTGGATGCTTTGTATGTTTTGTTGACTCCACATCGCTGAGATGCTGGCCAAATGATAGGTCCTTGGTGAGAGATCAATTCCTTCATAGCCGCCCTCATGAGTACTTGTCTGTGGCTCTGGAGAGTCTGTTAGAAGAGGTCCATCAGAAGGAGGAAACTATTTGCTGTTGAGCATTTTTGAACAAGACTCCTCACCTTGGGAAGCCTTCCTTATTTCCCCTGCTGTTCTGTGACCAGCAACCAGCAATCAGTGGTAGCACCCAGCCTCTTGTCAGGCCCCACCATGCCACATGGACTGCAAGCATGTCCTCTGGGTGGACTGTCTGGCTTTTTGGAGCATCTTGTCACTGGAGGTGTTGGTGGCAAAGGCAGTGTTTTGCGAAGCGAAGATGCAAGGTGAGTCAGACAAGTAGTTCAAGAAGAACTACCTTGGTTTACAACATCAGTACAGCTCATCCCTGAGCGTCTACCAGTCCAGTTATGTGGCGCTGTGATGGCTCAATATAGCCATGAGCTCTTAGAGGGGCTTTCTCGCCTCCCCAGCCTGTTCCCCGAAGAGAGTCAGCAGGATCTACTCAAGATCTGTGATCTTGGGCAGATGGTGACTAAGCATCAGTTGCTGGTTATCCTTGACCTGGCCAACATGGCCCAAGTGGTTGTCACTGCGGTGTCCACCATTGCAAATCTTGCCTTTCAGTCAGGAAATCTAGAAACAGAGAAATCTGTCCTTCAGCACAGATCTTCATAGGAACATGGATATGGTGCACTATCCACACTTCTGGCAGTAATTCCTTTCTCTTTAAATCTTGCCGGAATGCCTTCAGGCTAGCTCCTCCCACTCCCCTGGTTGGTATCCTTGTTGGCACCGCCTGTGATGTAAGAGCTTCCTTTCTGCTGGAAGCATTAGGTTCCCTCCATTTCAGCTCTTGACTAGGTGTAGGCTCAAAAAACCTTTACTTGGTCTTCGAGTTTTATTCAAATTTTCTTCATTCAGCCTCAATCCATGAAACATGAGGAACCCAGTTCGGGACCCGGCTTCAAGTGGTACATGACTTGCACACAGAAAATGTTGTGCACCAATCCGCACTCTGCATGCGTCTACTGTTTGGGGGCCCAGCATGACCCACAGGCTTGCGGCCCGTGCCGGACACTTCAGACTTCCACATTGGAGGACTGTTACACCCAGCTCATCTTGGGTCTCTTGGACAAGCTGGACCCACCGGTTAGGTGCAAGAACGCTCGGGCGATCACTGCAGCGGCTGGTTCAGCTGTGCAGCTTGCCGCCTTCAAGGAGGTCATGGCCCAGGCCGCTTCGGGTGTTGCTTCATCCACCTTGGTTCTAGCGGGCTTGGGCACTTTGTTTACCAGGACATTCAGGGACTTGTGAGATCAAACCTTTAGGGGTTCCTTGCCGTCCTATGCCTTCCCCCGCATCTCCTCCCGATGACTGGTGCATCATTTGTTGTGGTCACAGTAGAGATCCCAGTTGAGGTCTCGGGACTCCCAACATTCTCGATGGTCCTGCTGTCGACCATTGCACCATCAATGCTCATTGTCCACCACTTCCTTGCCTTCCAGCGAGAAACGGCTCCTCCTTGAATTGTGGCACCGGTATGAGTAGTTGGTCTGGCAACAGTGGATTCTCAGCCATGGCCGTGCTCCACAGTAGGCTTCAGCACTCCTCTGGTTCCTTTGCCACAGCCTGTGCCGGTCCCCCTGGCAGAACCCATTCGAGTGGAGCCAGTGCCTCTGTACCCCTTGCACGGGGCCCCATCCAAGGCTACGCGCCCTGCTTCCATGCTTCTCGGTGGGCTTTTGGTGCAAATTTTGCACTCTGATGAGCCTAGGATTGTCAGCGGGGAGCCGGGGTCACAGGTGGTGTTTGAAGAGTCCTCTGACACTGAGGACTCCTCCATGCACTCCCTTCAGACCCTGGGTTTTGACTGGGAGTCCTATGAGGAGCTTCCATTGGGGTCCTGCTCCACTTAATCTCTGAATCCATGGGGATCCCGCTGGAACCAGTACAGAAGTGGGCTAATTACCCCTTGACCAAGATCTTAAACAGGGATGACTCCCCTGGGGTTGCCTTCCCTGTGGCGGAGGCCATCCTTGGTGCCACTTTGGAGCAGTGGCAGAAACCTGCCTTCTGTACAAAACCATCGGCCCATATGGCCCACAAGTATGCGGTGCCTACCAGGTCTCTGCCTAGGTTCACTGACCATTCTTCAGCCAAAGGTCTGGTCGCCAGCTCAGTGTTACAGTGCATGGGCAGCATCAGGGATGTTGACAAACCCCCAGGCAAGGAGTCAAAAAAGCTAGACCACCAGATGAAAAAAGCCTACGCCATTTCATCCCTGGGACTTTGACAGGACAGTTTGGCCGTTATTATTGCCAACTTTTCCCATGCTGGCTTGGGAATGCCAGACCAGGTTATTCCCCACCTTCCTGCTAATTTGCAGCTGTCGGTTAAGCTGGTCCTGGACCAGGGAAGCACCGTGGTGAGGCAACAGTTCCAAATGGCCCTGAAGGTTGGAGACTCCTGTGCCAGGTCTGTGGCTGCAGCAGTGGCCATGCAGCACCAGGCATGGCTGTGAATCTCAACCTTGACGGACGATACCCAGCGTAAGTTGGAGGATGTGCCCTTCTTGGGCACCAGCCTGTTCAGGTCTGGTGTCAACAGTCATCTCACCTGTATTGAGAAGTCCAGAACCACCCTGGACTCTATCACTTCCTCCCAGAAGGATGTTAAGGGCCAGAAACAACAAAAGAAGCCCTTTCAGTTTTAGCCCTACTCAGCACCTCAGGTAGAGACCACCGCAGCCCCAAATGGGGCAACATGAGGCCTGGCGGCCCAAACATAAGCCAGCCTCTTCTGGTGTTAAGTCGTTCAGAGGCCGCGGAGCCAGGGCTCCCTTGGTAGCCAGCTCCTGAGCCGCCTCCAAGCCTGCTCAGTGATGGGTCAAGGGGTGTTGCTCTCCCACCCATCCTGTCCTGCTCAGAACCTCATGTGGGGGTCTGACTATACCACTTCGCACCTCCCTGGTCTGTCATTACTTGGACAAATGGGTGCTCGAAGCGGGTCGAGGTTAGCCTCTGGAAGTCGAGGTTCTCCTGCCCAGCCGAGCCCGTGCTCCATTGGAAGACATGATGTCAGTGGATTTGTTGTCCACCCTTCAGGAGAACATCACCCAGCTTCTTCAAAAGGAAGCTGTGGCCCATGTCCTGGACTCCATGGTCAGTCCGAGTTTCATCTCCAGATATTTTCTGGTTCCAAAACTAATGGGCTTGGCACCCCATTCTGAATTTTCGTGACCACAATCGATTTTTGTGATCACACAAGTTCCGGATGGTCACTGTGAATCAGATCATTCCATCTTTGGTGCAGGACATGTGGTTCTGCTCTCCAGACCTTCTGGATTCCCTCTTCCACATCCCAATCCGTCCATCCTACCAGCAGTTCCTGTGGTTCATTCAGAAGGGATACTTCATGAGTTCCAGGCCATGCCATTCAGCCTTTCCTTGGCCCCCAGAGTCTTCAAGTACATGGCAGTGGTGGCAGCATTCCTACAGCGCCGAAACCTGAACCGACTGGCTGACCACAGGTTCCTCCAGATCGGAAGTGGAGCAATCCAGGGATCTGACCCTTCAGACCTGCTTGGCCTTGGGCCTCTTGGTCAACCCGGCCAACTCAGAACTCAGTTCCTCACAGGTCATCCACTTCATTGGGGCAGAGCTTGACTCTTTGGGCCAAGGCCTGACTTCCGGCAGACATGGTGACGGATCTTACCTCTTTTGTCCGATCTGCCCAGGACTTCCTGCAGCTGCTAGGGTACATGGCATCCTGCACCAGTATGGTCTGGTGGGCCTGCTGGCAGATGCACCCCCTGCAGTGGGAACCGGCCGGTCAGTGGTCATAGACCTCAGTCACCTCGACCAGCCAGTCATGGTGATGCAACCGATGTGGGATGCCATCCAGTGGTGGCTCAACCTGGAACATCAGCAGGAAGAAGTCTCATTCATTTGCCCAGAGTCAGCGGTCACTCTCACACAGACTCCTCTCTGATGAGATAGGGAACCTACCTGGGGGACCACAGTGCCCACGGGCTCTGGACCCCCAAGGAGTCCGTGTCACATCAGGCTGTTGGAGCTCCATGCAATGTGTCTAGCTCTGATGGCCTTTGCTCCAGTTGTGCAGGGTCATGTGTTCAGGTCCAGGCAGACAACATAGCAACCATGTACTGCCTCAGCAAGCGGGGGGGGGATGCATTCACTCCCGTTGGTCTGGGATGCTATAGTTTTTTTATTTTTCCAGAAATAGGTCTTCAATTGCTCCACGGATTTTCTGTAGTAGCATCATGGATTCCACCAGTTCTAAGTCGGTGTCCAGTTTTAAGGTCTGTTCATTCAGCAAAAAAATGTCATGCACAGACCCGCACGCCATGTGTGTTTTCTGCCTGGGCCATGAACACAATCCCCAGGCTTGCAGCCTATGCTGCACTCTTCAGCCCTCCACTTTGGAGGACCGGTACACATGACTTGTTCTTGGCCATCCGGACAAGCAGGATTCTCCCGTTCAGTCTAAGGTCACCCATCAGGTGGTCTCCAAGGTTGCGGGGTCCACTGATGAGTTGGTGGCTTTTAAAGAAGCTGCAGCTCAGGCCCCAGCCAATGCTTCCTCAGTTTCTCCACTAGTCCCATCTAGTTTTGGTGCCTCTTTTACGGGGTGTTACGGGATTTATGCCAGTCCCTCCCTATCCTCGAGGAGGGCCCTTCCTGTGGCTCTAAATCCTCCAAAAAGAACTCCGTGAGGGGGAGCTAAAAAGTCCTGTCGCAGGTCATAGGACTGCAAGCGCCGTCAGGCTTTGGTATCCCATGACCCTGTTTCATCGACCCTCATTGATGAGTTGGCTTTGATTGACACCTTTTTCCAGGCTGCTGGCCCCACTGTGTCCTTGTCGGGCTTGTTGGCTGAGACGCGGGCCGACCAGGATGTCCAGATCTTCCTCGACCTAGTCAACCCTTGCCTCTTCAGTCCCAGGGTGGGTCAGATTAGCTTTCTGAGCCTGTCCCTAACCTTCGGGACACTGAGCTTTCAGGAGACCATAAGCGTCCCTCTCTAGTTCCGACCTCCCCTCGCTGTCCAGCATGCTGGCAGTTGAGTTCCCAAAGTTCTGGGTTGAGCAGCCCACACTGGAGCCGCTGATCTCACTCTCAATACTTGGGAAAGTGCCACTGCTGCTATTCCTCCTCTATGGGGAAGGACCGGCACCACTGCCAGTTTTTTCGGCATTGCAAGGAGCTCATATGGCAGCAGCTCATTTTGGGTGCTGAGCCTAGCCGGTTCTGGCTCCTAATGCGACACTCCCTTGGCTGTCGTCACCTCGGCCCGAACCTGTTCCGTTTTGGCTGATTCCTGCTTCCCCATCCATTTGGGTGGAACCCCTACCGATTCAGCTGAAGGATGGTCCCCCATCCAGGGACGCTGTAGTGTTCCCCGGGTTTCCTAGGTGGCTGTCTGCCATGGTGAATTGGGCCGACAAGCCCTGCAAGATTGGGGGGGGTGGCCAGTCTTTGATGAATCCTCAGTATCTGAGGATTCCTCCAAGAACTCCAGGCCTGTTGACCTGGAGTCAGGTGAGGCTTTGTCAACAGACCATGGTCCTACCTCCTTTGGGCCCATGCTCCACCTGATTTCGGAGGCTAAGGGGATCCAGTTGGAGCCTGTCCAGAATGGGTCAAGTATCCCCTCACCATAATCCTCTACCGGGATGACTCCCCTGGGGTCACCTTCCCAGTGGCCAAGGCCATTCTTGGGCCCCCATTTAAGCTCTGGCAATGTCCAGCCTCCTGCACTATGCCGTCGGCTTGTATTGCCCCCATGTATGTGGTCCCTATGAGTTCCCTCTCCAGGTTTACCAAACACCACTTGACTAAAGACTTAGTTACCGACTCAGTGTTCCGACGGATGAGCAGCGTCAGTGATGTCGACAAGCCCCCTGACAAGGAATCCCAAAAATTGGATCATACAGCCAAGATGGTGTATACAGCCTCATCTCTCGGCCTTAGTCAAGCTAGTTCAGCCTTAATAATGGCCCACTTCACTGATGCTTAGCTGGGCACTCTTGACCAGGTGCTCCATCAGCCCTCGACTGACCTTTGGATGACAGTCAAGCAAGTCCGAGACCAAGACCATGCTGTTGCTAAACAACAGCTCTAGATGGCCATGGTGACTCCTGTGCCAGGTCTGTGGCCGCAGCCATGGCTATGCGCCACCAGGCTTGGCTGAGGATCTCAATCTTCATGGTGGATACCCAGCAAAAATTGGTGGATGTCCTCTTTCTGAGTACAGACTTGCTTGGGCCAGGGGTGGATGGTCATCTCACTAGGACTGAGCAGTCCAGTGCCACCTTGGACTTTGTCACCTTGGCCAAAAAGGACATTATGGGCTCTAAGCCCCAGAAAAAGCCATTTCGGACCAACTCTACCCCAGTGGCCAAGTGGTCCCAGCCACAGGCTGAGCACCAGCAGGCCTGGCATCCCAGACCCAAGTCTGTCGCTTCATGGTCCGGAAGCCTGATGGTTGAGATCCAGCCACGTTTTCCGGTGGCCCTACCTCCACCTCCAAGTCTGCCCAGTGATGGGTTGGGTGGTGCTCCCTCCCTGCCAGTCCTGTCACCCCTGGATCCTCCCAATGGGGGGCCCACTCCACCACTTTCTTTCTACCTGGTCCAATGTTACCACAGACAAGTGGGTGTTAGAAGTGGTTGGTCAGGGCTTGCCTTTGGAGTTTGAGGCTGTCCTGCCCAGTCCAGCCCACTCCTCTGGGGAGGATGCGGTGTCCACAGACCTGTTGTCTGCCCTTCGGATGGACATCTCCCAGCAACTCCGGAAGGAGGTGGTGGTTCATGTCCCAACCCCCCCCCCAGCTGATCCAGGGTTCATGTCCAGACATTTTCTGGTCCTGAAATAGATGGGGGGCTGGTGCCACATCTTGGATCTGTGTGACCTGAACACATTTCTGCAGTCTCACATCTTTAGAATAGTCACTGAACCAGATCATGCCATCCCTGGAGCAGGGCATGTGGTTCTGCTTCCAGGACCTTCAGGACACTTTCATGTCCCAATCCGTCCATTCCACTGGCCATTCCTTCAGTTTCACATGGACGGGACCCTATACAAGTTTCAAGTCATGCCCTTTGGCCTCTCTGTTGTCGAGGCACAGGTCAGGAAGCTTAGGAAAAACCAGGAGCAGTTGTAGAATTCGCAAAAAGTGTTTATTAGTACTAGCAGTAACATAAAAAAAATAAACTTGTTCAGTATAACTATTTACAAAGGCAGAATAAACAGAGAAGATCCATCTGAGTTTTCCTTCAATCTCTGTGTCTCTTGCAAGAAATTGATGCTGTTTTATAAGTCCTTGCAACCCCCCCCAAACAAGCATCCTGTTTTTTCTAAAATGTTCTTGTAAATTTCTAATGGCTTTTTGCAATTATCTCAAACTATAATTATATACATTTCAACAGTAACACTATATAATTTCTAAACAAATGGATCTCAGTATCAAGTTACATTTCTGCATAATGATGTGCATATATTTTTATACCAGCAGATATGCAAGGAAATACAGACAGTGAGAGGCAAAGAACTGTGAGACTGTCAGGGTAATCAAGTCCTAGGTCTCACGGGAAAATTTGGTTCTAGGGATGTGGATATGATGTTCTAGCCACACTGTCTGGCAGATGCCTCTCCTTTTAATTCCTGCCAGAACGTCTTCAAGCTGGCTCCTCCCATCCACCTGGGTGGTAAAACCCTTGGCTGTGCCCCTAGATGCTAGATCTTCCTTTCCGCTTGGAAGGTTCAGGTTCCCTCCTTACTGCTCCCGCGTGTAGTAGGCCTTGGTGCTCGAATCTTCGGATTTGCTTTCTAAACTTACTTTAAAACTTGTACAAGTTATGACTTCAGCTTCTTATTCAATCACTCCCGCAATGGAAGATGACCTCTCCTGGGTTTCGCCAGTGCCACTGCGGGCAGAAGATGTCACGGATCAACCCCCACACCACGTGCATGTACTGCTTAGGCCATGATCATGATCCGCAGGCCTGCAAAATTTGTCGGTCCTTTTACCTGACTATGCTAGATGACTGCGCTGCCCGACTCAAGCTGCATCGACTGGAGAAGCATTACCCATCGGTCAAATCCAAGGACACCTGTTGGATGATCTCCGTGGCTGCGGGGTCCACCGAGCAGCTTGAACAGCTCAAAGCCTTTGAGGAGGAGGCAGCCTAGGCCGCAGCTCAATTCTGTAAGGCTTTGGCCTTTGTTGCGCTCCAACTGGACTCCACTTACTCGGCTTCCTTCAAAGAGCTGTGCCAATCCCTCTCAACTAAAGGAGAGGGTCCTTTGGGATCGCACGGTTCGCACTCTTCACAAGGAGGAGTCGAAGAAAGATGAGAAGATGCAACATTGACGCTCCTGGGATCGGGAATGTTCCTGTTCTCAGGAGACTTGGGCTTCAGTCGAAGCCGTGGCCGCTGGTTTCACGGTGACCCCATTGGACCAGTTGGTCGAGATGCCAGTCAACACGGCCAAGATTTTTCACGACCCTGTCGACCGGTTGACATCAGAAGAGGCCGATAATTCTCTTTTTAGGACTCCGGTATTTCCAGCGACTTCTGACGGGTTGGCCAAGCCCGCTGAGTCAAACCCGCTGGTCCCAGACCCCGGCCAGGAGGAGCCATGGAGGTTCCCTGGCTCTCTCTGAAGCTCCCCATTGGCATCACCATCGAGGTCTCGGTCTTCCTCTTCTGAGTCGGGCAGATCTCACCGTCATCGGCGATCTCACTCCTGGCATCACGGAAAGTGACACTGCGGCTATTCTTCTTCATCCTCCTCAGAAGAGGAGAGGATTTGGTGCAAATTGCGTTGATGCCACAAATATTTAATGTGACAGCAGCTGGTCTTGACCAAAACTGACACCGGTTTCTACCCCACCCATTAAGTAGCTGTTACCTGAACGGCCGATGTCGACTCCCCTTTTGGTCACCACCCTTCCTGCCCCAGTGGAGCAGGGGCAAACCATGTTGGCGCAGCTGAAGCAGGCTCCTCTGCCCTTCATAGTGGAGCCACCACCTAACCAGCTGACAGCCGCGGCTCCGACTAAGGATTCTTGACCAGCCAAGGGACTTCCCCATCAGCTGTTGGTCACCCGCCTTCCTGACCACCCCAGGTGGCTTCAGGGTGATGCTGGTGGCCGCCCACTTTACATGGACCTCAGAGTCCGAGGATTCCTCCCTGCACTCACGTTCCATCAGGCATCCCCATGGACAAAAATTATTCCTCGTTCATGGACATTCTTCGGCTCATCTTCAAGTCCACTGGGATGGAGCTCAAGCCTGTCCAGAAATGGGCTCGGTATCCCCTCACAGAGATTCTGAACAAAGGGAATTCTTCCATGGAGGCCTTCCTTGTGGCCAAGGTCATTGTCAGTCTGGCCCTGGAGCTTTGGCAGCATCCCGCCTCTTACACTGCGCCCTCAGCCCGCATGACCCACAAGTATGCGGTACCAACCTGCTCCCTTTTGAGGTTTTTGAAGTATCCCACAGCCGAGGAATTGGTGGCTGACTCCATTTTCCGGTGCTCGGGCAATACAGGGGACATAGATAGTCCGCCGGATAAAGAGTCCAAGAAGATGGACCATTCAGCTAAGAAAATCTATGCTGCCTCTTCGCTCGGCCTTCACCAGTCTAGCTCGGCCATACTGATGGCACACTTCTCTCACGCCCTTTTGGGCTCCCTGGATGAGGTGATTCCTTACCTCTCGGCAGACCTCTAGACAATGGTCCAGCAGATCCGAGACCAGGGGAGGGCAGTGGCAAAGCAGCAACTCCAGACGGCTCTGGATATTGGCAACTCTTGTAGCCACTCAGTCGCAGCTGCAGTAGCCATGCGCCGTAGGGCTTGGTTGAGGATCTCAACATTCACGGTGGATACCCAACACAAGATGGTGGATGTCCCCTTTTTGGGCACCGACCTGTTTGGGCCCAGTGTGGAGGGTTACCTCCAGCACATTGAAAAGTCCAGTGCCACCCTGGACTCTGTGACATCCGCCCAGAAGGACAAGGGCCCTAAGCACCAGAAGGGCAAGCCCTTTCGGTCCTCCACTCCTGCAAACAAACCAGCCCAGCAACAGCAGAGCCAGTAGGCTCAATCATGGTGACATCGGGCTAAGTCGGTGGCTTCATTGGTCAGAAAGCCAGGAGGGAAGGAACCCAGCATATGAGTTCCAAGCCATGCCCTTCAGCCTATCCTCAGTCCCCAGGGTCTTCGCCAAATGTGTTGGAGTGGTGGCAACTTACAGGAGGCACCGAGGGGTCCGGGTGTACCCCTGCCTGGATGACTGGCTCATAGCAGGTCCCTCCAGGCAGGAGGTGGAGTAGTCCAGAGACCTGGCCCTCCAGACTTGCTTCCAGCTTGGCCTCCTTGTCAACGAGGCCAAGTCGGAACTCATGCCCTAGCAGGTGATTCATTTCATCGGGGCAGAGCTCGACTCTTGCCAAGCCAGAGGCTGGCTCCCGGCAGACAGGGCAGAGGTCCTCTCCTCCTTTGCCCAGTCATTTCTGGTTGGGCAATCGTGCCCTGTCTGGGACTTCCTGCACCTTCTAGGTTACATGGTGGCCTGCACCAGTGTGGTCCAATGGGCCTGCTGACATATGCACTCTCTCCAGTGGAAGCTGGCCAGCCAGTGGTTTCAGCGCAAAGGTCACTTCAACCCAGAGGATGTGAGACACCCTCCAGTGGGGACTCATCCCAGCAAATCTGCAGGAAGGGTTCCCGTGTGTCCACCAGAGCCAACTGTCATCCTGATGACCGACGCCTCTCTGACAAGCTAGGGTGTGTCCACCTGGGGGAGCACAGAGCCACGGTCTCTGGTCCCCTCAGGAGTCCCAATGTCACATCAACCTGCTGGAGCTCTGAGTGGTTCAGCTAGCCCTGACCGCATTCGCTCCGCTCATCCACGGTCAAGTGGTCCAGGTCCAGACGGACAATACCATGACCATGTACTGTCTCAACAAGCAGGGCAGGACTCACTCCTTGCCTCTTTGCAAGGAAGCTCTCCACATCTGGACCCTCATGCACAACCTGGAGGCAGATCTCCTCGCTATCCATGTGGCAGGAGCCTCGAATCAGCTGACAAATGCCCTCAGCCAAGTGGGTGAGGCATCTCATGAGTGGTCTCTCCATCCGGAGGTAGTACACGATCTGTTCTCCCAGTGTGGCACCCATCAGGTGGACCTGTTCACCTCCAGGGAGAACACAAAGCTAAGGCTGGTTTATGCCCACACCCTCAGAAGGATTTGCTGCAGGGGGATGTCTTCTCGAGGCCGTGGATCCCAGGCCTCTTCTGTGCCTTCCCTTCACTTCCCTTGATTCACAAGGTGCTTCTCATGGTCAAGAGGGACAGGGAACAGGTGATCCTGGTAGCTCCAGACTGGCCCCGCCAGTTTTAATACCCGATGATCTTAACCTCAGCAGTAGGCTCCCGAGGCATCTTCCAGCATGCCCAGATCTGCTCTTCATCAATCAGGGGAAGGTACTCCACATGGGCCTTCAATCCCTGCACCTGACAGCCTGGTTGCTGAGTGGCTAGAGTTCCAGGCTTTGGGTCTCTCTGATGAGGTCCTAATGGTTGTTGAGGCATCCCGTAAGGAATCGACCAGAAAATGCTATGCCTTCAAATGGAAGAGATTCTCCATTTGGTGTCAGGGCAAAGGGTTGTACCCTTCGACCTTTCCAGTGGCTAGCATTTTGGACTACCTTTGGTCCCTCTCCCAAAAGGGACTTCAGTCGATTACCCCTAAGGTGCACCTGTCAGCCATCTCTGCTTACTGGGCGCAGGCCGGTCAGCAGTTGGTGACACAGGAGAAGGTGGTCTGGCACTTTTTCAAGGGTGTAGATCACATATCCACCACCTCCATGGGATTTACTGCTGGTTTTGGCAAAGCTCATGGGCAAGCCATTAAAACCGATGCACGGGTGTGACATCTCCCACCTGTCGTGGAAGACCGCCTTCTTGGTGGCTATCACGTCAGCCAGAAGGATTGGGGCACTCCAGTGCTTTCAGTGGAGTCTCCTTACCTGGTCTTTCACAGGGACAAGGTTGTCCTGCACCCTCACCCGAATTTCCTTCTGAAGGTGTTGTTGGAGTTTCACCTTAACCAGGGTTGACTCTGCCAGTCTACTACCCCAGTTACACCTCGGAGGCTAAGTATAGGCTCCATACTTTGGACCTGAGATGAATGCTTGCCTACTATTAAGAGCGTATGGCTGAAGTTCGGGGAGAGGTTCGCCAGCTGTTTGTCACATACGCTGAAGCCGCACCTGGCAGACCTTCAGCCAAGCAGACGATTGGCAGGTGGATTACTTCCTGCATTGATATCTGCTGTAGGTTGGCAGGTAGGGAGCCTCCCATAGTGCTGAGGGCTCATTCCACCCGCCATACTGCTGCATCAGTGGCTGCTTCTTGGGACGTCCCTATCCAGGAAATCTGCAGGGCTGCTACCTGAAATGCCTTAATTTCCCATTACCAAATTGACCTTGAGTCATACCAGGATGCTGGTTTTGGGGCCTCAGTTCTCTAGTCTCTTTTTCCCCAAGTAGGAGGTGTGCGCCTTGCCTCCCTCCTCCTGGAGAACTGCTAGAAGTCCGCCAGACAACGTGGATAGAACATCATATCCACATCCCTAAAAACACAGGTTACTCACCTGTAACAGTAGATCTTCCTGGACATAAAGTCTCCACCACTCATTTACACTAATGGAAGTATGCCAGAAGCACTAGGACCCAGCGTGAGCAAACTTTTTCAGGAGGGCCAGCACCTGAAATGGAGCCTCAAGGAAGCGGCACCGCAAGACCAGCACGTGCGGTAATGACTATCTTGGTGTGGACCCTCCAACCGCGTCAGTTCCTTTTTTCCCGCCAAGTGTGCTTCAGTGACAACGTTGCCGGATCCTCACGAGTGGTCTCTTGACTTAACCGTCGTTCAGTCACTCTTCAAAGAAGTGAGGAACTCCAGACCTGGACATTTTTGTGTCCCCACTCAATTCAAAACTGCCTCTCTTCTGCTCCAGAAATCCAGGACTTGACATTTTTTATCAGGATGCGTTCAGGCTGCGGTGGACAAAATGTTTTTTATACGCTTTTCTTTCTCTTCCCCTAATTCAGAGGGTACTACTCAAATTGGAGTCTCGGGGTGGGGGGTGGGGCAGAATGATTCTCATTGCCCCGTTCTGGCCTCGGCAGATATGGATCTTATCTGTGTCAATCTTCACCATTCATCACTAATGAGTTCAGCGCTGGATCCCCAGCTACAGTTCTTTCTCTCCCGCCGTCAAGTGTGGTACCTTGTGTGTGAGACTATGAGTTTTTTGTGGCCTAGCCCCGTCGATCCTGTGTTCCATTTACAGTTGCCTCAGTTCTGCTTGCCTGCTCGACATTGCTTCAAGTACTGATAAGATCTTTCCTTTTATTAAGCGGCGTCAAGTATTGTTTATAGTTTATTTTCCATTTGGTCATGTCTTGTCTGGGGGCCAAGAAGATGTCTAAAGCTGGGCGGCCCCCTATGCGTCGGTTACCCTGTGACCGCCTCTACTCCATGACGGACCAGCATGACCACTGCTTTTCCTGCCTCGACCATGATATGGATAACTGCGACATTTGCTTCTCGATGGACCGCCGTGTTGTTGAGAACCACGTGTTGAAGGTCAGACGTATGCCGCCGACTTTCGGAGGTCGAATGCGCAGTCTCCGGGCCAGGTAGCAAGGATTCTAGACCCTTACTCCGGGTCCCCTCCCAGTCCTATATGGCCCATGGAGAAGGGAACCCCCGCCTCTTCTAGCCTTGCTGTGGCAGGAGTTTCTTCTGTGGTGCAGGAGGCCCAGGCCGACCCCCTTAGGGGGTCAGTCAGGAGGCACTACATCGGCAGTCACCTCTTCGGTGGTGAAGGCTCCCTCAGTGTCGTGTTCCAGGCCCTTTGGGGCCGGGCCATCACCGTCCTCTGTGCCGCTCTTGGCCCTGGTGCCATTCGTGGCGCTGTGGACTTTGAGTGCGGCATCGTGGTCTGCATCGGGCCTTCTCTTAGCGCCATCAATTCTGATGCTGCTTGCGGCATCGGAGTTTGCGGAGGCACCAGGGGTAGTGTTTTGGAAGTTTTTAGGTGCCACTTGCAGCACGGGGATGGGGAGGCGGCTGTGGTGGGGCTGGCCTTGCCATCTGCGCCACTACGCAGCATTGAAGTATTAATCGTCACATTCTGGGCGCATCTGACTCGGTGCCACTTTGCGAGTGCGGGGTGGGTGTTGAGGTCGAGCACAGTGCCACGTTTGGTTTGGCAGCTGGTGGTGCTGGGGGGGGAGCGTGGAGCCACACTTGGGGTCACGCCTGACTCCCGATGCTGTCTGCGGCGCCGGGGTGGGTGTTGGTGCCGGGTGTGGGGTTGTACTTCCCTCTGGCGCCGAATCTCAGGATGCCCCACTTCAGGGTCCAGGAACTGGAGGGGCTCAGGGAGTTGTCTGGCACCGGACCTTGGAGCATGCCTCTTCAGAGGCGGACTCTGCGTCTGATCCAGACTGGCTCCCAGGTTCTTTGGCTCCCCTGTTTCCAGTACCTTGGCCCCAACTCAGCCTCCCTCTGGGAGTCAGTTGTCACCAGTTGACCTTAGGGTCAGGGGGTCTGACCAGCCATCAGTGGTCCCTGTGACTACTGCTGTGCAACCTGGGGTCGCTGGCGCTGCTGTTCCTCCAGTTGGGGCACCCACCTCCTTGGTGTTTTTGGACAGCCCAAGTTTGGGGCAGCCCAGGGTGCACCAGGAGGGGGAGGGTATGGTTCCCTGGGTGGACTCCTCAGAGGTTATCCTGGAGTTGCCAGCTACCTAGGCTGGTGGCTATGAGGACTAGGCCCGTCTCTGATTCTGAAGGGTTGAGAGGTAGAGGTGTGGCTCGGCGCGCCCTCCCCAGAGCCCAGCTGGGTTCTGGGAGGAACCGAAGCGCAGGCCCTCGCCTTTCCCTGGAGGAGTCCCCGAGAGGGACTTTAACTTCTGAGGTCAAGGGCCATCCTTCTGGACTTGCACGGTCCCGGTTACCTCACAAGGGGATTTCTTCCTTTGGGCAAAGCTCTGACCGTTCCGACCCAGTTGAACAGCCTTTGGGTCCCCCTCCCTATGAAGGGTTTCCTGTTGGCCCCCCTGCCAGGACAGAGACCCTTCTATTGTCAGGATCCTGTCCCCCGAGCCTCTGTCTCCATCCCCAGTGGTCCCAGGTATTCCCGGTCCTCACAGATCTCTTACCTGGCAACAGTTCAGAAGTTCTGCTACACAATTTCCCACCTATCCCCATGCCCTGGACAAGCAGGTGTTTCACCACACTCCCATGCAGCTGGACCCTGAACCTGGAAGCTCGTCTTCATTCTCTTCTCCCTCTATGGAGGGAGAGGAACCTTCGGTCCACATCTCCCCAGCATCTGATCCATCCTCCTATCAACGCTTCCTTGCAAGGATGTTAAATGAGCTTCATCTTACCCCTGTCCCAGTCAGCAATCCCGAGCATGTGACGCGTGCTTTCTTAGGCGAGTACAGTGCAGCCCACCTGGTGGCTCCCGCCTGGCCTATTCCTTTTCAGGAGGCATCACATTGTCTCTGGCTTCTTCCCTTCTGCACCGTTCCAGCCCCAAGAGACTTACACCAGTGGTATTGCACTCCCCCTGGGTCTCCAGGTTCTCTGCCTCATCCCCCTTCAGGCTTGACCTCCCTGGACACCCCTTCGGGGCCTTGTGCCCCTTATCATGACCGCCCCCGGACTCTGACTCTGCAGATTTCGACTTCTGGGGGAGATGAGTGTTCTACTTGGCATGGATCTCTCTGTCTATCGCAGCACATCAGGCCCACTTTGCAGCCTACAACAGGTTCTTGTGGTCTAGGCTAGGTCAGCTCCTAGCCTCAATGCCTGACTCAGAGGAAAGCAGGCAAGCCATTGCCCTCTCTGCACAGGACCTGGAGCTAGCAAGGCACCAAGCAAGGGCATCGTATGACGCCAATGAGGTGGCATCCAGAGTGGTTGGGACAGCGATCTGCCTTCGGCGGATGGCATGGCCTCGCCTATCCCGGTTATCACCCCTGGACCGGCATAGGGTGATTTACTCCGCATACCAGAGAACCCATCTCTCATCCCAAAGGGTGAGACGGAGGCTCTCGGGGCACCCTCCTTCCCCCACTGAGGGATCCCCGTCTCGCCCAGACCAGTCCCAGGTCTGTAAGGGTTCTCCCCTTCGGTGTCTCACCCACTAGGGGCTAAGGGACCTAGTCCCTTACGGTACTTCAGGGCCCCCTTCGAGGGGGGGCACGGTACTCACCCACTAGTGATGAATGGTGAAGATTGACACAGATAAGATATGAAAATTACGTACCTACCGTAATTCTTGATCTTTCTGTCTATCTTCACCATTCATCATTAAATCCCACCCTCCTTCCCCCTGTGGGCCTCAGTCTCTGGACTTCCTCCTCCCTATCCCCTGTGTGTCTTCTCTTTCTTCGCTTTCCTCTCCCTTGCATTTGGGTGGGAGGCGACTGTGGAGACACATGGGGTGAAACCGTTGGGGGGTTTATGGAGATTGGGTGGAGGGGTCCTTTCTCTTCTCTTCTCCCTTTTCTGGGGGTTTGGACAGGCCCCCTCCCCCTTTTTACTCAAGTGTCTATTATTTAGAGTCTCATTTTGAGCTCTTATCCTTTATGCCTTTGGCTGTTTTAAGTTTCCCATTTTGGGAGGGAAGGGGGGAGAGCTTGAGACACACCCTCAGCCTGAACCTTCTGTTCTCTGGTCTTCTAGACCTAGGCTGCTTGCCTCCTGCAGCTGAGCTCAATAGTCCAAGGCTGGACTATAGTCTTCTAAATATGTCAGAGTGCATTTAGCTCCTGGGGGTGTGCTACTCTCTTCTCCCCCCCTTACCTCTCCTTCCTTTCCTCCTCCTTCTCCTTCCAGAGATTGGGGCCCCCTCTCCCTTTTTAATCTCTCCTTCTGTCCTCTTAATCATTTATTTCTCCTTTTAGTTTATTATTCCTTTTCTTTTATCTATCTCTTAGGCTCTCTTGTCTCAACCCACCCTCCCTTCCTTACACTCTCCGGCGTGTCAGAACTGGGGCTGGGGTGGAGTCGACAGCAGCTAACGGTCAACCGAGTGCCAGGTGGGACGTTGGCCTCAAGGGCGGTGCCGGCTCTGTCTCGACTCCACCCATGTTAAAAAAAAAAAAAAAAAAGTCTCCAGCGGGATCCTAGCTCTGGCGCTGTACCCACTAGTGATAAATGGTGAAAATACATAGAAAGATCAAGAGTTACGGTAGGTATGTAATTTTCATTTCCCACTGCTCAGCAGACTATTGGAACACCACCCCACCCCACCCCAGAAAATGCTTACTCTTCAGACGAACCTCCTGACTCAGGATCCTGTGATCCATCCCAACCTGAGGTCGCTTCACCTTCATGCTTGGCTCCTGAAGAGATAGAGGTGAGTAGGTTCAATGTTTCTTGTAGAGTTTCAGATATTATTTTTGCTGCGTGTAAGCCAGCCACTAGAAAAACCTACACAGCTAAATGGAAGCATTTCTCTATTTGGTGTGCAAAATCCTCTTGGAACCCCTTTTTCTGCCCACCGAAGAAAGTCTTGGAGCATCTCTTAGACCTCTCAAACACAGGTCTGCAGTACTCCTCAAAGTTCACCTTTGTGCCATTTCAGCATATCATGAGCCGGTACTTTCCATGTCGCTGGCTCAGTTGCCTGTGGTTAAGAGCTTTCTTAGGGGTATTCTGCATACTAGACCTCCTATTAAACATCCAGTTGCAGCCTGGGACATTAACCTTATGCTAGACATACTCACTCATAAACCTTTCGAGCCTCTAGCCACTTGCGAGTTGAAGTTCCTCACTTGGAAAACAGCAATTACTTCGGCCCGTAGAGTTTCTGAAATACATGCACTGATCACAGCCCCGGTGCACTGTATTTCACAAGGACAGAGTAGTTCTTAGGACTCATCCTAAGTTACTCCCTAAGGTTGTCTCAGAATTCCATCTAAACCAACCTTTAGTCCTTCCTACCTACTTTGCGAACTTCCAGAATGAAGGGAACCATACCCTTCATTCGCTGAATGTTGAGAGCATTGTGGTTCTATCTAGATAGATCAAAAGAAATTCACATGGCTCAACAACTGTTTGTCTCCTTCAGCGAGACCCAGCTGGGTCAACCTGTTGCTATCAGATGCATTTCAGCGTGGCTGGTGACATGCCTTCGCCACTGCTATTCTATGGCACAGGTCAAGCTGGAAGGCAGAGTGTACGCTCACTCTACCAGAGCAGTCACGGCATCTCTGGCGGAAATCCGTAACATGCTCATTGCAGATATTTGCAACGAGGCTACCTGGAGCTCTGTGCATACCTTCGTTAAGCACTACGCCTTGGATGTCCATGCCAGACGACATTCGTCGTTTGGCAGGACTATTCTTAATGGACTTCCTAAGCACGTGAGCTCTTTATCTCCTGCCGCCCATCTCAGGGGGATTATTTAGCTTGGTACTCTCCCATTAGTGTGAATGAGTGGTGGAGACTTTATGTCCAGGAAGATATGGAAATTACGTACCTACCGTAATTCTTGATCTTCTTGGAAGAAGTCTCCACCACTCATTCACACGCCCACCCACCATCCCCCAAGCTCACTTCTCTGTTTATGGTCTTCACTCCCTCAATGACTGAGCTGTGAAGGCTTTATTCTTGACCCTTCTTACATGGGGTCATTCGGACTATCTTATGTCTGACTTTTAGGTTCGTCCTTCTAGGTTAGTTACGCTGCACCTCCTCGGGGGAGAAAAAAGGTACTGAGGCAGTTGGAGGGTCGACGCCGAGATAGTCATTACAGCACGTGCCGGGCTCGTGGTGCCGCTTCCTCGTGGCTCCATCTCAGACACTGGCCCTCCTGAAAAAGTTTGCTCCCGCTGGGTCCTAGTGCCTCCAGCATACTCCCATTAGTGTGAATGAGTGGTGGACACTTGGTCAAGAAGATCAAGAATTACGGTAGGTAATTTCCATATCTTCCATGGAGGTCTCTTGCAGTAGATAATACATTTTGGGTCGCCATACAAAGTTGTTGTAGCTTCGCACGGCAGCTCTTCTAGCAGTCTTTTCAAGGGGCCGCCCACACATAACATAAGTTTCCTGTTTCCTGTATAATTGTGGGTGATCCCTGGTATCCTCAGTTCATTTTCCCTTCGTCTTCTGCTCGCATGCAACAACTAGAGCAACTTCTGAAACAGCACTCATTGAATGAGAAACATCATCAAAGAATCTACAAGCAAGAAATTATCTTTCATGGAGGATCAGGGGGTGCTCGTCCCAAGAGCTCCCCTTCTACTGATTCTCATCACTGGCACAAAAGAGAAGGAGAGTCCCTCCTCAACCTCTGTGTCTAATTCATCGACGGCACCTTCCAGTGCTTTAAAGGCACTCTATGTTGAACCCTTTGTGGGTTCCATCGATGGCACATCAAAGAGAAGGAGATCCCCATCTCAGCCTCTGTGCCTAAATCACTCGTTGACGTCCACCACGATCAATGATACATTCATATTCTGCCTTCTCATCGACAGGAGATTACACTCTCTCATCGACAGCACTTTCCATTGCTTCCACGACAGTCTATGAATAACCCTTTCTGGGTTCCATCAATGGCACTGAGCAGGAGGAGCCCTCCTCAACCTCTGTGCCGCACCACTCGACGGCCACCATGACAGGTGCTCCATCATCGATGATTCCTTTTACATGCTGCCTCCTCGTCAACAGGAGATTACACCCTCTCATCGACGGAACTTTCCAACACATTGAGGGCAGTCTATGCTGAACCTTTGATGGGTTTATTCAGCACTCCATTGATGGGGGCTCCTCTCCCATCAACAGGGACACCATTTTTATTGCATAGTACTGTTTCCCAGCCGGCTCCATCAACAAAGAATGGGAAAACCAACTGCATTTGACCATACATACTGCCCCTCCACCCTCACAGGTGTACACTCATGGGGCTAGGTGGACAGGGTCCAGGACTCTGAACTTTACCACCAAGGGACAAGACCTGTTCAGGGTATGCATCCACTCACCTCCCAAAAAAAAACAATTGCTCTGTTTCCCCCCCTTCCCCCAACTGGATGGTACTCCAGTAGTACAGCAGGTCTTGCATGCCGTGCGGTATGCTCCGCCCTCCAATCCAGGAGTGCCGAGCCACCTCTCCCATTCCCCTACTTATCCACCTCACCGCTTCCAGGATGATGGGAAACCTTCCCACCCTGGTCACCTCCCTCATACGGCAATACTACCTATCAGACTAGACTTAATTACCAGTAGATTATACTGGAGATCTGGAGGATGAGGACTTCCAGGAAATGGATTCTCAGCCCCACTCTCCTCCATCAGAGAGTTCCTCTATCAATGAGAATTGATCCAGGAAGGCAACTGCCTCTCCTCCGGATGACCCATCCTTCCATGGGAGGATGGTCCAAATTAAAAAAAAAAAAAAGTCATGAGAATCTTTACCACTGAACATGACAGACAACATAAGGATATGGCAGATTATCTAAAGTTACCAGAAGGCCTAGTCTTAGTGGTACCTCCATTGATCCAAACCTATCAATACATTATGCTTGCAGCATGGAAACAGTCTTCCACTGTTCCGGCTAGCCCCCGTAAGGTGGATTACCTCTACCAGGCTTCTCTGGATCATACTTTTCTATCTACCACTCCTGAAATGGATTCAGTGGTGCGTGGGGGGGGGGGTGGAGTGACCCTTTATGTCAATGAAAATATCAAAGCTACAGAAATTCAGAATACACATAAGGAGCCAGAAGAACTGTGGGTCACCCTGGAAACAGGAAATGGGACAGCCATATGAACTGGGATTGTCTACAGGCCTCCAGACCAGGGGGAGGACATAGACACATTGCTGTTATAAGATATACAAAACATGACCGCTAAAGGGGAGGTTCTGATAATGGGAGACTTCAACATGCCAGATACAGATTGGTCAATACCAGCAGGAACATCTGCCAGAACTAGACACATAGTAGATTCCTTGCAGGAGAAGGGCCTCAGACAGCTGGTACAACAACCCACAAGAGACAGGGACATCCTAGATCTACTACTGGCTAACAGGGAAAGGATCACAGATCTCCAGGTAGAAGGTCACCTGGGGCCAGTGACCATCACATGGTATGGTTCAATTTGGCCACTAGAACTAAATCATCCCATTCCAAGGCAAAAATATGGGACTTCAGAGGAGCTGATTTTGATAAGATGGCCAACAGAGTTAAGCTAGCCCTGGCAAAAAGAAATACAAATGAGAGGGTACAGGCAAAGTGTGCAAGCATTAAGGATGCAATACTTGAAGCAACATCCCATTGTGTTAGAGAGAAAAGCAAGTGCAAAAGAAGAAGGAAACCACTTTGGTTCTCAAAGCCAGTAGCAGAAAAGGTCAGAGCCAAAAGGCTGGCCTACAGGAAATATAAGGGAATACAGCGGGATGAAGATATGGAGGCATACCAAACTTCCCTAAGGGAAGCAGGGAAAGCAGTAAGGCAGACAAAGGCCCAAACCAAGGAAACACTAGCACAAACAGTAAAAGAAGGTGACAAGACTTTCTGTAGATACATTAGTGAAAGGAGCAAGTCCAGAAGGGATATTGCTAAGATCAGAGGGGATAAGGGGGTGTGGAGGATGAAGACCATGTAAAAGCATCTATGCTAAATAGATACTTCTGCTCAGTATTTACTGAAGAGAAGGTAGGGCAGGGCCCTCAGCTCAGCACCATGGGCACGGGGAAGGGAGGTGTGCACTAGTTCCTTCACAAAAGAAAGAGTCCTACAAGAGCTCGCCAAGCTCAGGGTGGACAAGGCAATGGGACCTGATGACATACATCCCAGCGTACTAAAGGAGCTAAGGGTGGAACTAGCAAAGTCATTATCAGAACTGTTTATTGAGTCTCTGAGCACAAGAGAGGTCCCAGAAGACTGGAGAAGGGCTCATGTGATCCCATTCCACAAGAGTGGTAGCAGGGAGGAGACAGGGAATTACAAACCAGTCAGTCTTACCTCAGTAGTGGGCAAGATTTTGGAGGCACTCCTTAAGGAAAGGATAGTGCAACACCTGGAATCCCTAGGAGCACAGGATCCAAGACAGCATGGAAGGTCCTGTCAAACTAATCTCGTAGATTTCTTTGACTGGGTAACCAGAGTGGTGGACCAAGGGGGAGCAGTTGATGTCACCTACCTTGACTTCAGCAAAGCTTTCGATACTGTTCCACATAAAAGATTGATTAATAAGCTGGGTAGGCTGGGGGTGGGTCAGAAGTTGGTCAACTGGGTGGCAAACTGGTTGTCGGGCAGAAAACAGAGTGGTGGTAAATGGTATACAGTCAGAAGAGATGCAAGTCATAAGTGGGGTACCTCAGGGATCAGTCCTGGGGCCAGTCTTCTTCAATATCTTCATCAGTGACATTGCAGATGGACTGGAGGGTAAGGTTCGTCTGTTTGCAGATGACACCAAGATCTGCAACAGAGTAGATGATCCAGATGGAGTGGGCAGAATGAGAAGCGATCTGGATAAACTGGCAAAATAGTTGGAAGAGTGGAAACTGGGGTTTAACACAAAGAAGTGCAAGATCATGCACATAGGGAAAAGAAACCCTGAAGCCACCTATAGACTGGGAGGGGAGTTGCTGGAAGGCACAAGGGAAGAAAGAGACTTAGGCGTCATCATCACAGATGACCTGAAATCATCCAAGCAGACTACTAAAGCAGTAGATAAGGCTAGGGGGATGTTGGGGTGTATTAGTAGGGGTATCACAAGTCGTAAGAGGAAGGTAATAATCCCTCTTTACTAGACACTGGTTAGGCCACATCTGGAGTACTGTGTGCAGTATTGGAGGCCACACCTTCACAAGGACATTAACCAAATTGAGACAGTCCAGAGAAGGGCAACCAAAATGGTGCAGGGACTGCATCAGAAAACATATGAGGACAGATTAATGGAGCGCAATATGTATACCCTAGAGCAAAGGAGGGAAAGAGGTGATATGATAGAAACATTCAAATACCTTAAGGGCATTAACAATGTGAAAAGAGTCTAACACGTTTCAATATAAGAAAAATAGCAGGACAAGAGGACACGGCATGAGATTAGAGGGAGGCCGATTAAGGGGTAATGTGAGGAAGTTTTTTTTCACAGAAAGGGTGGTGGATGCATGGAACAGCCTACCTCAGGAAGTGGTGGATATGAATACAGTGCAGGGCTTCAAACAGGCATGGGATAGGCATAAGGGAGAAATACAGATGAGTATGAATAGATAGGCCATTGACAGAGCAAAGGCCAATGGCACATTCATAGGGTAGGAAAAGAAATGGGCTGACTGGATGGGTCTTGCGGTCCGTATCTGCTATCAACTTCTATGTTTCTATATTACTGCCACTCATGATCGTCTTAACCAAATGAAACACATGAGCTCCTTATCTCCAGATAATGGGACATATGGTCACATACCAGCATACACTCTGGTAGTCAGCCATCAACTCAGTCAATAAACTATCTCCTTTTCAGGAACAGGAAAGGTTATTGGCCACTATAGCTACTGATAATTCTATTTTATAAACACCCACTTCACTCGACATATGTCACGGTTGATCCCTTTGGCCTGCATGTCAGCAACTAGCATTACGCTGCATCACGGTACTTGGCTTCGTGTCTCAGGCTTCACATGTGATGTACAACATAGAGTGCTCAATGTCCCTTTAATGGGTCTAGACTATTTGGGCCAGGAACCCAAGCTTTGACATGTGATATCCAAGCTCCAGGGAGAACCTTCCTGACGGTGCATGGTATGTCCCATACCTTCCAGCCATCTTACCATTCTCAGTCCTCCCTTTACACCAAAAAGGTGGAAAATACAGAGGCTCTACTAAAAGCCTCTTCAAGGTCATCCCCAGCTTACTAGAACCAACACTTCTGCTGCCCAGGGCTCTCACTCCCACCCACCTGATGGGACTGGTCAGCCCACCTCCCAGTGGCTTACTGAGGCTATGTCCATACTTCCTCGACCAGGCCACGAAAGCTGTGGGTGGTCATTTTGCCCTCCATTTGGAGGCCTGGAACACATCTTCTATAGAACACACAAAGGGATTTTATGCCTACTTCTTTTCTGGTACCCAGGTCAATACTGGACCTCAGACAATTTAAATTATACATCTAGTACAAAAGGTTCCGTATGATCACCGTATACTAAAAACAAGGGGATTGGCTATGTGCCCTAAGTATGAAGGATACCTACCTACATATTCCTACCCATTCAGCCCATCACAAGTTCCTTCGTTTCCACCTGTTGGGTCAACATTACCAATTTTGGGCACTCCCGTTCGGCCTCTCATTGGCCCCAAGAGTGTTCACTAAATGCCCAGCGGTAATAACAGCAGCCCTATGCTGGAACAGGCACTTTGTCTTTCCATACCTGAGCGACTGACTCATCAAAGCAGATTCCAGACCAGCTCTGCTTTCCTACCTGGAAGCAACCTTAACTCTATTTCCAAGCTCTAGAAATTACAGTCAATTGACAACAGTCCAATTCAACCCCTACACAGTCGCTCCCAAATATAGGAGCGGTCCTAGACACTGTCTCCGCCAAAACCTACCTTCCGGCAGACAGGCAACACAAGCCTCGATCTCTGGTATCGCAGATACAAGCCCCAAAAGTTGTCACAACCTAATGCATACTGTCTCTCCTGGGTCATGTGGCCGCTACCATCTCTACAGTAGCTTTCATCCATCTTCATATGAGACTAGTCGAGTGGGTTCTTCAGAACCAGTGGTCTCAACATTACGCCCTAGTCGATGGACACTCAGTGCCAACCTATGCCAAGATATGCCCTTACAATTTCCCCCTCCCATACAGACGTTGACCATGGATGCATCCCTGAAAGGGTGGGATACACGCCTGGGTCCTTACAGGACACAGGGCAAGTGGACCACCCCTATCCTTCATCCCATCAATCTACTGAAGCTGAGAGCACTTCACTTAATCCATCAGGCTTTTTCAGCATCATCTATCTCAAGGACCGTTGCTGATTCAAACAACACTGCAGTAGTATTCTACCTCATCAAACAAGGAGGTACGAAGTCCCACGCTCTGTACAAAAAGACCCTTGCAGTCTGGCAGGAAGTCATTTAGCAAAATCTAGTACTGACAGCCATCCATGTAACAAGACGTTGCAACCTTCTAGCCGACCTTCTCAGTCACCAGTCATCAGCAAGAATAGACACTTCATCATGAAATACCCCACCAAATCTTACATCTGTGGGGGAACCCCGCATCTGAATCCATTTGCTTCACCAGCCAACCATCGTCTCCCCAGATACTATTCCATTATCCTGAGCCCCTCCGTGGCCTAGGCTGGTGTGGTTCCCTCTGCTTCAGCAGTTATCAGTGGAGGAACCCATTCACTTGCCAGTCAGACCAGATCTCTTGACTCAGAATCAAGGGACCCTTCTACACCCCAACCGCAAGGCCCTACACCTTCATGCTTGGCTCTGGAGGATGCTTTCATTGCACGTCTACAAGTGTCCTCTCCTGTTGCTAATTTTTTACTGTCCTCATGTAAACCAACAACCAGGAAAACATAATTCCAAATGGAAATGCTTTCTATCTGGGCTGCTTCCCAGTCATTGTATTCCTATTCATTTACACTGACGAAAGTTTGATTACCTGGCCTCGATTGCCGAGACAGGATTCGGCTGCTCCTCCATCAGAGTCCATTTGGCTGCTATTTTGGTCTTCCACGAACCTCTGGATAGCATATTACTGTATCAACATCTAGCCAAAATGTTTCTGAAAGGTATGATACATATTAAACCACCTATCAGAAGACCCATTCCTCCGTGGGATCTCAGTTTTCTGATAGAGAAATTGACCTTTGAACCAGCGTCCACTTGTGACTTCCGTTTTCTTTCTTAGAAAACACTTTCTAGTGGCTGTCACTTCAACTCGGGGTATTTCTGAGCTCCATGCCCTCATGTGTAGGGACCTGTACTTAATTTTTCAAAAAGACTGGGTAGCACTTTGTACCAATCCTTCCTTCCTACCTAAGGTAGTGTCCGAACACACCTTAAAACCAGTCCCTGGAGATACCAGTATATTATCCTGGACACTCCAGTCGAGGTGAACACCTCTTACATACTCTAGATGTCTATGGTATATTACGATACTACACTAATTGAACAAAATCGATTAGAAAGACTTCGCAACTCTTTGTCACCTTCGCCTCATGCAAGGAAGGACTTCCAGTCACTAAACTGACTCTCTCCAACTAGCTGGCACACTGTATAACGTTTTGTTATTCAAAATACAACAAGCCATTGCCAGGACCTGTCCAGTCCCATTCCTCTAGAGCTATGGCCACTACTGCTGCCTGCTTTAAAGGGGCTTCTGTAAGGGATATCTGCATTCCAGCTACCGGGTCCACAATCCATACTTTCATGAAATGTTACAACCTAGATACTGCTTCATGCCGTAGGACTGCCTTTGACCGAACAGTCCTACAAGACCTCCTGTCATACTGACCACCCTTCTTGGGTTTACTGCTTGGTATTCATCCCAAGTGTATTACCTACTGCAAAGAGACCACTCCGTGGAAGATAGTACAGTTATGTAAAATTTTACCGTAACAATAGATCTTTGAGGAGTGTCTCTTCCAGTAGGTGCGTTCATGCCCTCCATACCCCTCCTTCTCTAGGAGAACAAGATCTGGTCCAATGACTTATGGGCTGGGATACCTACAGTACCTCGGCTTCCCCTCGGTCCTCACTTAGCGAGCTGAATCCAGCTGGGGAAACTGAGGATACCAGGGACTGCCCACACTTGTATAGGAAACAGGAACCTGATGTCATGTGTGGACAGCCCCCCTGGAAAAGACTGCTAGAAGAGCTGTCGTGTGCCACAGCGATCTCTGGTGATGACCCAAGTGTATTACCTACTGCAAGAGAGACTCCTCAAAGATCTACTGTTACAGTAACATTTTATGTAACTGTACTTTCTAGGAGTGGTATATGATGTTCATTCATACAAACCCACCCAACCTCCCCAGGCTCAGGTGCACAACTTTGCTTCCAGCGACTACGATCTGGCATCTAGGGGCAGAGCCGAGGGTTTTACCACCTGGGTGAGTGGGAGGAGCCAGATTGAAGACATTCTGGCAGAAATTCAAGGGAAAGACATCTGCCAGACAGTGTGGATGAACATCATATCTTACTTCAAGTAACAGCCCTTGCAGCAGGTTACACCATTAGGACTGAAGCCAGCAGGTGCCAGGACCCCAAGGAAATGTTCTAGCTAGCAGTATTCAGCGGGGACCGCCTCTGATGTCGGTCCCGCCCCCGACGTCGAGTGTAGTACATAAGGAGGCGGTCCCCCATAATCCTCAGTTCTTTTCCCGCCGTCGACTCACCAGCATCAGCCTCTCGGTCTCCTTTCTAGCGCACGATGACTACAGAACTTCCAAATAATTTTCGAATTATTTTTCTCTGCACAACTGATGTCCTCTCCAACTCCATCTATTGAGGGCTACCTTCCGAAGTATGCCTGTGGCAAACAGTTCCCCTTCAAGGATCCCTATTCATCCTGTGTGCGTTGCCTAGGCCTGGACCATGACACCAAGGCCTGCATCTTTTGCCAGGGTTTTAATAGCCGCACCAGGATCCGCCGTCAGAAGGCACTTCAGGCATTTCTTCTTGAGGAAAAGCTTAAAAGTATGGACCAGGAACCTTCCTCCAGGGGAGAATCTTCATCCAAATGCCACAAACACCGGGACAAGCACCGGGAAAAGGTGAGGTCTAGGTCCCCCACCCGGGCCGCCGACTCCCGCAGCTCCGGCTCCAGATTAGACTGCTCTCCCTCCAGGGCTCGGTCACAACCTCCCCCGGTTAAGGTCAGGTCTTCCAGCGGTTCTTCCTCGCTCCAGCCTCTCAAGACTTCGAGGCCCTCGGCTTCTTCAACTCCCTCCAAGGCCTCTTCTAAGTCAGGTGGGTGCCACAAGTCCTCTTCATCCACCCGTCACCGGGACACCAACTCCAGGTCAGTCTCCCAACCACCCAGAGGTCCTGATCCGGCGCCTAGAAAAACCAAGGACCTGACTTCCCTCAAATGGACGTCGGACCTGACGTCAGCTCACCACCCGACATCAGCCAAACACTCCAAATCAGCTCGGCGCTCACAGGCGCTGATGACACCAGCTAGACACCCGTCACCGGCCAGACGTTCGCCAGGTCCGAAGACGTCAGCCAGGGGACTGACGTCGGCTACCCCAGAGCAGAAGACCGCACCCCCGTTGCCGGCAGATGCCAGTCGTAGGGATTCTACAGAGGAGGACACCCCACAGCCCGAAGACCAGGCGGGCGACACCGAGGATGCCAGGCTCCCCAGGGAACCCTCCCCGGATCAGGAGACCCCCAGGGACACCCGACCCTGGCGACAGACCACCGGCGCCAGGCCCGTTGTCGGGTATGAACATTGCAAAGGTAAAGGAGCTCTTTACCTTTTGGTGGGACACCATCAAGAAGGATGTGGTCCCTGCCTGTCCTCCTCTTACTACTCCTACTCCTCCTCCTCCTACCCCCTCACCGCCTATGCCCCCTTCTCCACCTAAGGGGCCAGTAGGATGACCTCCATCCCCCAAGGAGCAAACTCCACCTCCTAGGGGCAGATCTACTGACAGGAGAAGGCCTCCCTCCAGATCCCCCTCAGAGTCACCCAGCCCCAAACGACCCAGATGACGCTGGAACACTCCGTCAGAGGAGGATTCAAGATCAGATACTTAGGAATACTCCAGATCTTCTTCTCCGCTCAGCATCTCTTCCCCTGAACCCACATGACCTCCCCAGGTCTCCACCGGATGATCCCTCTTTCGCCGAGATTATGAGGCACATCTAGGACAACATGGGGTGGGATGCTGAGGACCTGGATCCCAAACGACAATGCCTTTCCCGCTACTGTACCTTCGGAAAAAAGACCCGAAGCCTGTGGTAGTGCCACCCTTGGTGGACACCTTCTCGGACGTCACCAAGGCTGTGTGGAAACGTCCTCACTCCACTCCTGCGGTGCCGAAGGCTGACTGCCTGTACAAGGCTCCTAGAGAGGACCAGTAATTGGCAAAGCAACCTCTGGCAGATTCCCTGGTCATCACTGCTTCACATAACCGGTCTCAAAGACCCCAGCATATGAGCACTCAGCCACCGGACCAGGAATCCAAGCAATTGGATGCCCTGGGGAGGCGCACGTACGTGGCTGCTACTTGCGCCATCAGGTCCCTGAACTACCTTACCCATATTGTTCAGTTCCAGAATGCCCTGTAGGAACAGGGCCAGGACCTGGTTGAAAAACTTCCTGATGGCGATCAGAAAGCGGAGCTCCTAAACCTCCTCCGCACCCGGTCAGATGTGGGAACCCAAGTGCTTAGAGCTGCATATGACTCTGCGGACTCTTCGGCCAGAGCTGCAGCATCAGGCGTCTGTCTCCGGAGACACTCCTAGCTCCGTGTCTCCGGTTTTACCCCGGACATACAGAAAAATATTCTAGACGTCCCATATAACGGCAAGGTGCTTTTTGATGAATCCTCGGAGAAGGTTATCACCAAGCTCCAAGATGCAGGGAAGGCAGTCCGATCTATACAGGCCATGTACAGATCTAGGCCTAGTTCCTTTCGTAGGAACCAGAGTAGTTTTCGTGGCTGGCTACAAAGGCAGCAGCAACGTTCCGGCCAGCAGCAGAGGGGCACTTTCTCGTGCAAGGCCCAGGTCAAATCGTCCCCAGGCAGAGGCCAACGTTACTCAAAGTCGGCCCAGCCTGCGGGGACAAACGCTGCCACAGCATGACTCCTTCCTGGCCCCAACCCCTCCTCAGGATCAATGGGAAAAGAAAGAAGTCGGAGTGCGCCTGCGCCACCTTTCAGGGTGGCAGTTGATCACCACCAACAGGTGGGTTCTACAGTTGGTCAAGAAAGGCCATTGCATAGAGTTTATAGACAACCCACCTACAAGACCTCCCCTGCTTTCCCGTTATTTGGGTCAGCATGCCCTGCTCATACAGCAGGAGGTGCTTGCGCTTCTGGAAAAAGAAGCTATAGAGCATGTACAAGGGAACCAGAGAGGACTAGGGTATTATTCTCACTTCTTCCTGGTTCCAAAGAAAACAGGGGACATCCGTCCAATACTGGACCTCAGCGACCTCAATCTTTCAGTCGCGTACAAACTCTTCCACATGGTGACCCCCGGGTCTGATTCCCATGCTGAAGCAGGACGCATTTCTCATGTCCCTCGACATGCAGGATGCCTACCTGCATACCCCTATCACTCAGGCACACAGGAGGTTCCTGCACTTTGAGTTTCAGGGTCGCCATTATCAGTTCTGAGCTCTTCCCTTCAGGCTGTCATCAGCACCTCGGGTCTTCACGAAGTGCATGGCGGTCATAGCCGCGTCTCTGAGGAGACAGGGCCACTACATGTTCCCCTACCTGGACGATTGGCTTCTCATGGTGCCCTCACAGGAGGCCCTGATGTCCGCCATTCACTGCACTCAGTCTCTGTTCAAGACCTTGGGCATTCTCATCAATTACGAGAAGTCACGCCTGGTTCCTTCCCAGTCACTGCAATTCATCGGAGCAGTTCTGGACACCGTCCAAGGGAAAGCTTTCCCTCCCCTGTACAGAGCAGAACACATCGGATCCCTCATCAGGGACTTGTCAGCAAAGAAGACCGTCCCAGCCAGACTGGTCCTTTGCCTGTTCGGACACATGGTTGCAGCCATTGCAACAGTCCCGCTAGCCCGTCTCCACATGCGGGTAACCCAGTGGATGTTACGGGCACAATGGGACCAAAAGCAAGACCATCTGCGGCACCCAATCAGAATCACGAAGACCGTAATTTGAGATTGGCAATGGTGGCTACATTCAGGGAACCTCTTGGTGGGAGTCCCCTTCACAGCGCCGTCCCCGACTGTGACACTCTCCACAGACGCCTCAGGGCTTGGTTGGGGAGCACACCTCGACGGTGTCCAGTCTCAGGGCCTGTGGACAGCCCAGGAGTCTCATCTCCACATAAATATACTGGAAATAAGGGCAGTTCTTTACACCCTGCAGGCCTTCCAGTCAGAGATTCCACCGGGTACACTTCTGTTACAAACAGACAATTCCGCAGTGATGTATTACCTCAACAAACAAGGAGGCACCCACTCCTACTCGCTTTGCAGGGAGGCCATGAGAGTGTGGGATTGGATCTTGCAACATGGTGCAAACCTTATTGCAGTTCATGTTCCGGGAGTGGACAACATCATCGCAGACAGCCTGAGTCACTCTCAGGCCAGAGTCCACGAGTGGGAACTACTCCAGAAGGTGGCAGATGATCTGTTTCACAGATGGGCACTCCAGAGATAGACCTCTTCGCGTCCCCATACAACGCAAAACTGCCCAATTTTTGCTCGCTAGATCCAGGGCCTGGTGTTTTCTGGCGAGACGCGTTGTCCCTCTTCTGGGCGGGCAGATTCCTGTATGCCTTTTCTCCTTTCCCATTGATCCAGAGAGTTCTTCTAAAACTCCGGAGGGAGCAAGTGACGCTCATACTGATCACACCCTTTTGGCCCAGACAAATATGGTTCCCTCTCTTGCATCAGCTATCCCGGGAACCTCCAGTGCCTTTGCCAATCAGCTCCCACTTGCTGTCTCAGGAGGCAGGTTCCTTAGTCCATCCGGACCTACGTTCCCTGAACCTGCATGCTTGGCTCCTAGAGTCATAGCCATGATGCGATACGGGGTCTCGCAAGAGGTGGCAGACATTCTTACTGCCGCTAGGAAACCGGCTACCCATGTGACCTACGCCATGAAGTGGCGCAGGTTCTGCTTATGGGTTCAAGCGCGAGGCTTTTCACCTTTGGACTGTCCTGAAAAGCTGGTACTGGACTACCTGCTGTCCCTTTTCCACTCCGGCCTGGCTTAGTCCTCGATTAAAGTGCACCTTTGTGCCATTTCAGCCTACCATGTCCCCTTAGGCCAACACTCTGTGGCCCAACTGGACACGACACGTGCCTTTTTAAGAGCGTCCTCCACCTTAGGCCCCCAATTAAGGATCCAATCCCACCGTAGGATTTACCCTTCATCCTGGAGCAGCTCACGCTGCCACTCTTTGAACCAGCCGCGGATTGCGAGCTACGTTTTCTCTCTTGGAAAACGTTATTTTTAGTTGCAGTTACTTCAGCCAGAAGGATTTCTGAAATGCACGCACTTATGTGCAAAGAGCCTTATTTGGTTTTCCACCAGGACAGGGTATCCCTAAGGACTAATCCTAAATTTCTGCCTAAGGTGGTCTCAGCTGTCACCCTTAATCAGGACATCGATCTACTAGTGTATTTTCTGAAATACTGTAACCGAGGAGAAGCCCTTCTGCACACTCTTGATGTGCATAGGTGCCTTAGATACTACCTGACCAGAACCAAACAACACCGAAAGTCAGACCAACTTTTCGTCTCCTTTGCCCATAGGATGAAGGGAGCTCCTGTCTTGAAGCAGTCATTGTCCAGGTGGCTCATCCAGTGCATTATGTTCTGTTACCAGAAGCATAGCAAACCCTTACCAGGCGTGGTTAAGGGTCATTCCACCAGGGGGGTAGCTACTTCCTTTGTAGCCTTAAGGAATGTGTCCACCTCAGATATTTGTGCTGCAGCTACTTGGAGCTCCGCGCACACTTTTATCAGGCATTACAGCTTAGACATTGCATCGAGGCGAAGAGCAGGGTTCGGTCTAGCAGTCCTTCAAGGACTTCTGTCCTAGGCTCGAGGTATCTCGAGGATTACTACCTTTCCTCCTCCCGATGGTATATGATTGCCATTATTGCTTGGGAATCAGTCCTAATGGTGTAACCTGCTGCAAGAGCTGTTTCTCGAAGTAAGATAGCACAGTTACGTAAGAACTTACCGTAACAGTAGATCTTCAAGAACAGCTCTTGCAGCAGGTACTTTCCCTCCCACCATCCCCACTGGAGGTAGGTCGTAGTCAAACCATTCTTCTCCTAGGATAAGGCATGTATTGACGCCCTGTTTTGCCACCTGATGGCAGATCCTCGGTCTCCTCTTCTGATGTCATCCAGCGGCCGGGAGTCTCCGGCGGGAGAACTGAGGATTATGGGGGACCGCCTCCTTATGTACTACACCAGACGTCAGGGGCGGGACCGACGTCGGAGGCGGTCCCTGCTGAATACTGCTAGCTAGAAAATTTCCGTGGGGTCCTGGCGCCTGCCGGCTTCAGTCCTAATGGTGTAACCTGCTGCAAGAGCTGTTCTCAAAGATCTACTGTTACAGTAAGTTCTTACGTAACTGTACTATATCAGTTCTAGAACTACTGTTACAGGCGAGTAACCTGTGTTTGCACAACCGGACAGACAAGAGACAGGAAAGGAAAGATCAAAACAGATCCCTGCATTCAAACTCTCCATAACAACTGGTACAGGGTCCTATTCAACCCTGTCACACATACACCCCACTCCTTAAGAGGAACTTGTTTTATCAAACGGGTGTCCAAAATGTTCTATTAATTCTCTAACATTATCTTCTAACTTTCAGAAATTAAGCACATATGCAGTATCCTTTTTTTCTGTAACAGTACAGCAAACAGTGAAATTTAAACTCATACATTTGTTTTTCAACCTTCGGAACCCTCAAATCTTCTTGGACTAAAAGTCTCCACCACTTATTCACGCTAATGGGACTACGCCGGAGGAGCTAGGACCCCACGGGAGCAAAAAATCTTCAGGAGGGCCAGCCCCAGGATAGGACCGTGCATGCGCAATGCTGCAAGACTAGCTCACACTGTATAGGCTATCTTGGCATTGACCCTCCAACCGCCTTAGTTCCTTTTCTCCCGCAGTCGAGTGCACTTCAATGACGACGTCACTCGCTGCCGGGAGTCAAGTCTTTGTCTATATGACAGCAGCTATAGCCATTCAGTATTTGATTACTTTACTACTTTTAGTGTTCTTTTCTTAGTTAAAAAAAAAGAGAGAGAAGATGAACAAGAAGAGGAGGAGGAAGAAATTCTCAGCCTGCCATCAACGGAGTCGACCTTAGACAGCAGCGGTGGCGGTAGGGAGACTTCGTTGAAAGCTGTGATGGCAGTGGGGCTGTCTCCGTCTGCCGCCTTTGCAGAGGGGGCTCTGACCATGGGCAGTCCGGTGCTCGGGGGGGGGGGAGGACAGTCTGCTCGAAGTACAAAAGCAGCGGGCCCATTCCTGACCTCGATCGGGTACCCTGCTCTGCTTGACCTCAAGCTCTTCTTCCTCCTGATGGTGGAAGAAGAAACAGTACCGCTCGAGGTTGCCCTCTAGTATGTCTGCATGGGGATCATCAGTGGTGGTGAGCAGTAGGCCTGATCCGACTTCAGTGGGGTCCTCTGTGGCTCCGTTCTTAGCAGCTGCGATCTTCAACACGGGGCCCCGTCTCTGTCCTCGGGGCTCCGATGAGAAATGTCACCTCTGGGCCGCTGTTTTAGAGCAGGGGGTACGACGTCTGCCTAGTTGATTTGGCCAGTGGACCCGTTTCTGGGGCCTCCGGGCCTCAGATCCATTGTGTCATGGCTGAGTCGGGCAGACAGGATGTGTGTGGTGCCTTCTTCGGTTCCAGCACCATCGATGCCCACCCCACGTGCCTACCCCCCCTCGCCTTTTCCTCTGCAGGGACCAGCATGGGCACCACTTTCCTTCTCCCCCTTTTTTCTTTTGGTCTAGGGCCAGTATGCCTGATGCCGTGAGTGGTGTCGGTGCTGCAGGTGATGCCTGCACCTTGAATGACGCTGAACTCCTCGATGCGGTTCCGGGTGGTGGCGTCTCTTGTGATTCTGGCCTGGACCTGCCTTTGGGAGATTCTTCTGGGGGTAGAAGTGGATCTGGATTAGTCTGTCCCTATCCTACTTTGTCGGAGATGCAGCAGATGACTCATTTTAGAGGCTGGAATGCAAGTCTTCTGTATCAGCAGAGCCTGTGATGGAAGATCTTTTCAGTTTTTCCTCAGGGATATGGGATCCATCATAACTTTTCAGACTTCATCTGTAGACCAAAGCAGACTTCTACGTCTCTAGTTCCTTCAGTCCTCAGTACAAGTACACCCTATGAAACACACCAAAGTCAATGGTCAAGAGCCTCCCGGACTCTACCGCTCCACTGACAGGGGGCATATAGCCCAATAATCAGCTAAAAGCTTTTATAGACCCCTATGACATAGCCCCTAGGGTGGCAGCAGGTGATTAACATCTTCTTGGCAGTGATTATTGGTCTGGCCCTCAGATTGAGCTCTGGAGGGCACTCAGACTCCTGCTGCCCCTCAGAGGGACTGCACTGTTGTCATTCTTGTAACGGGCAGTCCTTTCCAGGTAGAGGCTTGGAAGCCTTTGTCAGGAACCAAATCCTCAACTGCAAAAAAAAAAATTGTAGCAGAGGGCTCAGAGCCCGAAAGCACCCGGTACCATCCTCTTGGATCCGATCCAGGTCCGACCTCAGCTGTCTGTGGTGGACGCTTCTCCACAGTAGTTGGGGGGGAACCTGATTTGGTTTTATAACTAGTGGAAGTCCAATCCAGCGGACGTATGGGTCATCAGGATTGTCCGAGAGGGATACTCTCCCAATTTCACAGGAATTTTTCCTAGACTCCAGTGGCAGCCCAGTCTGTTTGCCTCTCTGTCAGACCATCTTTCCTCTGAGACACAGGGCCTCAGAGCAGTAGAAGTTCCACGGCGAGTCGGAACACAGGTTCTTACTTCCTTTGCTTGGTTTCAAGATAACAGGCAGCATGTGCCCATTTCTCGACATTGAAAGGTTAAACAAGTACCTGTTCAGGGAGCAGTTCACTACAACCTCGGTATTCAAGACTTCACCTCCTGGATGATTGGCTCCGAGCCAGCCCATCCAGGCTAGAGTCTGAGAAAGCAGTTGCCACAGTTTCTCAGTAGCTTTCTTCCAGGAGGGATTTTCAGATTCACCTTCCCAGCAGCTCCTTTTCATAGGAGCCCTCCTGGATACCTCCAGGGCAAGGATTCTTCCTTCTGGAGAACAGAAGAAACAACATCTTCAGATGTCTCATTATGTCATGGAAAATGATTCTGTTCGGGCCCTTTTCGATGCAGCGGATGCTGGGACTCATACCTTCATCCGCAACAAATAGTGGTCTCCAACCACGCATCCGCAATACTCCGCATAAATATCAGAACCTCGGACAAAATTACTTACATGGTAGACGCAGATGGCCTAGCTTCTGCTAGGTCTACCCTTACTCTCTAAATCCCAGATCACCAGCACCATGGTTGCACTCCTGATCGGTTGGGGAGCTCACTGTCAAGACCTCCACATTCAGGTGTGGAGCCAGGAGGAGGAGCATCATCTTCTCATAAATTTCTTAGAGATGAGAGCTGTCATACACTTTCCAAGTCCTGAAGGAGGCCCTCTGCCACGGAGTGATCCCACTTCAGACAGATGACAAAAATTGTGATGTTTTCATCAACAAGCAGGGTGGAACACTCTCCTACCCTCTGTGCAGGAAGGCCGTGCGGAGGCGAGAGTGGTGCCTTAAGAACGCTACGTCAATTCAGTCGTTGTGCAGTCATTATTCGATGAATGGGGCAGTCCGGACCTGATACTTTCTTCGTCCCCTCTCAATGCAAATCTGCCTCTATCCTGTTTCAGAAATCCAGACCCTGGTGTTTTCTGTCAGGATGTATTCACTGCAGTAGACAAGATGCTCCTGTACACTTTCCTCCTCTTCCCTTAGTTCAGACGGTGCTGCTCAAGTTGTAGGCAAACAGGGACAGGATGATTCTCATCCCAGACTGGTCTTGGCAGATATAATTTGCGTAGATAAACAGTTGGTCAGAAGTTCCCCCAAGGCAACTCTCTCTATGAGCGGACCCTCTAACAAAGGGACTTTGGTCCTTCCTTCCTGTGCTCCCTTCATCTCCATGCTGGGCTCCTGAGAAGATGAAAGTGGGCAAGTTTTAGGTTTCCAGACAATTGTAGAGATCTTCTTAGCCGCGCATAGACTTTCCACCAGGAGGACTTACATGGCTAAGTGGTTTCACTTCACCATCTGGTCTGCAAAGTTCCGTCTGGACCCTTTTGGTTGCCCACCAAGTAAAATTTTGGGGTGCCTCATGGACCTGTTGAATGCAGGTCTGCATTTCTCGGTAGAGAAAGTTTGCCTCTCCGTGTTTTTGGACTGTCTTGAGCCAGTAGACAACATGTCACTGGCTCAGTTACCGTTAGTCAAGTTTTGCTTCTCCCTACTTACTTCATTAACTCCAGAATGAAGGAAAGTGCTCCCTTTATCTCTCTGAATGTTAAGAGGGTTCTGCGATTCTACATCGACTGAACGAAGAGATACACATCCGAGCAACTATTGTATCTTTCCGAATGCCTTGGCTGGGTCAGCCTGTTGCCATGAGATGTATTTCTGCTTGGTTAGTAGTATGTCTTCTACACTACTAATCCATGGCACAGCTCAAGTTGGAAGGCTGGGTTCTCACCACTCTACTGGACTGGTTGCGGCTTTCCTAGCGGAGATTCATAATGTACCTGTTGCAGACATCTACAAGGTGGCAACTTGGAGCTCAGTGCATACCTTTGTAAAGCACTATATTCTGGATGTCCATGCCTGACAGTTAACTTTCTTCGGCAGGACAGTCCTTATGGACTTCTGTCCTGAGTGAGCTCTGTCTCCTACCACCCTCCTTGGGGGGAGGTGGGGGTGATTTTTGGCTCGGTACTCTCCCATTAGTGTGAATGAGTGGTGGAGACTCTTAGTCCAGGAAGATATGGAAATTATGTACTTAACGTAATTCATAATCTTCTTGGACGAAGTCTCCACCACTCATTCATACGCCCACCCACCATCCCTCGAGCTCACGCATTCTGTTTTGGTCTTCACTTCCTTGTTGTTCAGGCTATGAAGACATTGTTTAATTGACCCTTCTTACATGGGTCATCCGGGCTTTCACATGCCTGGAAGTTAGGGTTGGGTTTTCTTTCGTTAGTTTACACTGCACCTCCTCAGTCGAAAAGGTACTGAGGCAGTTGGAGAGTTGACGCGGAGATAGCCTATACGGCGCAAGCTAGTCTCGAGGCACCACACATGCATGGTCCTATCCTGGCGCCGGTCCTCCTGAAGATTTTTGGCTCCCGCGGAGTCCTAGTGCTTCTGGCTTAGTCCCATTAGTGTGAAATGAGTGGTGGAGACTTTGTCCAAGAAGATCAAGAATTATGGTAAGTATGTAATTTCAAAATAAGTTACAGGCCTACACCCGGGAACTGTGCTTGGCAACAACAAGTAAATATACAAGAAAACAGATGCCAGCACAAGTTTACCAACCAGAGTATAACCTTAAATCAGCCTGGAAGGTTGTCAATATTCCTATGATTAAGCGCCAGGGGGCGTGAAAGGCCTTGGGAGTGTTCTGCTATGAAGGAAACCGCTTTTTATGGAAGCAGGGTGCACTTATTTAAATAAAATGAAGCACTTTATATAGCACCATGAGAAAAAGTTCTTGCTTCATTTGTGAATATTGACAACCTTCCAGGCTGATTTAAGGTTATACTCTGGTTGGTAAACTTGTGCTGGCATCTGTTTTCTTGCGTAAGTATGTAATTTCTATTTCTTGATCCATATCTTGACAGAAAATCAGCATTGCTATTCTCTTTACCAGATTTGTGTATCGCATTGAATTTAAATGGCTGTAGTGCCAGGTACCACTTTGTGATTCTGGAATTTTAATCTTTCATTTGGTTAAGCCAACAGAGAGGACTGTGATCTGTTACAAGTACAAAGTCGGCATGGCCCACTTTGTTGCTAAACATTCCCACTTTATGCCTGGTAAAATAAAGTGATTGATTGATTGATTCCTTTTCAATGGTGGAGTACCTTTTCTCTCTGTCATGCACCTTCCTACTTATATACAGACTAGGGCATTCCATCCCATCTATATTTTCACTCAGGACTACACCTAGGCCTACCTCTGAAGCATATGTTTGTAACAAAAATGGTTTCTCAAAGTCTGGGCATCTTAAAACAGTGGCTGAACATAATGCAGCCTTAATGGCTTGAAAAGCTTCATCACACTCTGGGGTCCATTTCACATTATTAGGGTACTGTTTTTTCGTGAGTTTAGTGAGGGGAGTAGCTAGCTCTGCAAAGTTGGATCGTCTCCGATAATAACCAGCCAGCCCTAAGAATGACCTGACATGTTTCTTTCTTTTGGGGACAGAGCTGTTAGCTACAGCTTCTATTTAAGAAATGTCTGGCTTAACTTCTCCATTTCCCAACACATAGCCCAAATATCTGGTTTCCTGCATGTCCAGTGCACATTTGGTAGGATTAATAGTCAAACCTGCATGTTTGATAGCTTGGATAACTGCTCATAGGTGTTCCAGGTGGCTTTTCCAGTCTGGACTGTATACCACGACATCATCCAGGTATGTGGCACAATAACCAGTGTGAGGTGATAATATTACATCCATGTACCTCTGGAAGCAGCTGACGTACCATGTAAACGAAATGACATGTTGGTGAACCGATAGAATCCTACAAGGGGTGGCAAATGCAGTTTTGTCTCTGGATCCTTTAGATAAAGATATGTGCCAGTAACCCTTGGTGAGATCGAGTGTACTGATATAGTTTGCACTCCCCAGTCTGTCCACCAAATCATCTATTCTAGGCATAGGATAACTGTCAAATTCTGACACTTGTTTCCTAAAATCAAGGCAGATTTTAACATCCCTTTCTTTTTTGTTTGCAGTTACCATTGGAGATGACCAGACACTTCTTGACTCTTCTACGATACCCAATTCTTTCATTTTTTGTATTTCCTTAACTACGTCAGCTCTTAACCGCTCTGGTAACCTGTAAGTCTTTTGCCTAATAGGGTGAGCATTCCTTGGCACTATTACGTGCTCGACCCCTTTTGCTCGGCCTGGTACTGTCGTAAAAGTACTGTTAAATGTCTTTAGCACATTATAAATTTCTGCAGTTTGTTCTGAGGTTAAGGAAACGTTCATGATTACGGAATCAGCAGTTACAGTTTGTTCCAGTCTTATCATAAGCTACATCTATAGCTTCTTCATCAGTTTCTGGTAAAACTAGCAAAGCATCTTTTGACATTTTTTCAGCCCATTTCTTGAGGAGGTTAGCATGGTGCATCTTAGCAGGATTTTTCCTGTCAGGGGTCTCAATCTTGTACTTAACGGTGCCAGTAGTTCTAAGCACTCTATAAGGCCCTTGCCACTTCATTAACAGTTTATTTTTTGTTGTGGATAACAATAGCAAAACCTTTTCACCTGGCTCAAAACCTTTTTCTTTTACTCCATGGTCATAATATACCTTCTGCTGGTTTTGGGCCTCTTCCTGATTACTATGGGCAATTTCAACATATTTTGCCAGCTTCTTTCTTAGGGCACACATATAAGATGTTATATATTGTTTCCTAGTGGGGTTATCTTCCCACGTTTCTTTTATCACATCCAGTGGCCCTCTTGGCTGCCTACCATACAGCATTTCAAATGGTGAAAACACTGTTGATGCCTGTGGCACTTCTCTGTAAGCAAAAAGTAGATAAGGCAAGTATTGGTCCCAATCTTTCCCTTCCCCTTTTACAAACCTTTTTAACATGCATTTTAGGGTTTGATTAAAATGCTCAACAAGACCATCTGTCTGAGGACGATGGGAGGTTCATATGGCAGTGATATCTAGTAGTCTGTACAGCTCCTTAAGTAATGCAGCACCAAAATTACTACCCTGATCAGTAATAATTTCTTTAGGTATGCCCACTCTGCTGCCACTTTTAAAGCTGTGACAGTACTCATTGGAACTGCTTTTGGGTATCGAGTAGCATAGTCGCATACTACCAGGATAAATCTATTACCCTTTTTACTTTTGTCTAAAGGACCAACCACATCCATTGTAATTGTCTCAAAAGGCACATCTATCAAGCGTAGGGGCACCTCGTCTTTTCTAGTGACTGGGGCTACTTTCTGACACTCAGCACAGGAATTACAATAGGTAGCAACATCTTCATGAATTCCAGGCCAGTAAAATCTATACAGCAATCTGGCAAGGGTGCGATCCCTCCCTGAGTGACCAGCCATAGGACTATCATGTGCTATCTGTAACAGTTCTGTTCGATACTTGTGTGGCATAACCAATTGTTGTGTCTGCTCTTCCTGGACATAAAGTCTCCACCACTCATTTACACTAATGGGACTACGCTGGAGGTGCTAGGACCCAGTGGGAGCCAAAAATCTTCAAGAGGGCCAGCGCCGAGATAGGATCATGCATGCACGGTGCCACAAGACTGGCTCGCGCCATATAGGCTACTTCAGCGTTGACCCTCCAACCGCCTCAGTTCCTTTTTTCCCACCGCTGAGTGTGCTTTAGTGACAATATTGCTCGCCCACTGGGCGTCAAATCTTCACGTCTATATGACAGCAGTTCTAGTCGCTTAGAAATTGATTAGATTTATTATTTTATCAGTTTAAAAAAAAAAAAGTAACATTTTATCATCAGCAGAAGTCTTCAGCCCTCCTTCGATGGGGTCGACCATGAACAGGGCAGGTGACGGTAGGGAGACAACTTAATGAAAGCTGTATTGTCAGCAGTGCTGGATCTGGTCTGCCGCCCTGTACGGAGGGGGGTCTGACTACAGGCAGTCCAGTGCTTGGGGGGGATGGGCGGTCCTCCCGAAAGCACAAAAAGAAGTGGTCTCATTCTCAATCCTCGTCGAGGACTCAGCACCATTCAACCTCGACTTCTTCTTCGGCCTCCCGGTCGAAAAAGAAATGGTACCGCTTGAGATCACCCTCTGGTACCTCTATGCATCAATCATCGGTTACTGGCAGCAGGGGCCCAACTCCGTTCCCACTGGGGTCTCCTCCGGCCTCTGTTTCTGGTGACCAGCATCCTCAACTCCAGAATCCCTCCTTGCCCCCTGAGGGGGTCCTCCGGTGAGCAGTTACACCATTGGGCCGCTGTTATGGAGCAATGGGATCGGCGGTTGTCCCATCTGCCTGAGCCGGTGAGTCCATCACCTGGGCCTTAGGGCCTTTCCATTTCGGACCTGCAGACAGGGGAGTTGGGGCTTCCTAGTTGCGTGGCACCTTCTCCAGTGCCATCAATGCCGCACTTAGGTGTTTTTCCCCCTCATATGGCTGTGGCACAGGGGTCAACACTTGCTGAATTTCTCAGAGTTTCCTCAATGAGTCAGGGGTTGGGAACCTCTGGTTCAGCGGTGCCAGCTCCTCTGGTGCTGGTGTCATGTCCAGTGCTGCATCCTGTGCCAGCGCCACCGGTATTCTTGGTGCCACCTTCTGTTCCAGCACCGGGAGCGTTTTAACTCCTATTCATGGAGCTCCTCCTCCTCCTCCTCTTTCTCCACCCTTTCCTATCTATTCTGTCCCTTTGGGACTAGTAGGAGATGATATTGAGCCTGATACTGATCTTCAGTTGGGGGACTACTTTGACAACGATTCCTCCCTAGGGGTGGTAAATAAACCTCCTCTTACAGCAGAGCCTCTGGTCGAGGACTTTTCCTTTAAGTCTTTGCTTAGGAACTTGAATACCAATCTCTCCAGACTAGGAAATTGCTGCGTCTGCACATTCCGGACATACCTGTGGAATTGACTCCTCCTGAGCAACCCTCTTTTGAGACCTTCTCACAAATGGTGTGGGATAAGCCAGTGCTTATTTCCTCTGTGGCGAAGTCCATAGATAGGAAATACGCCCCTCCCAAGGATCATCCTATTCTGGCTTCGCAAGCCTTTGCTGATGCCATAGTTGTCTTGGCAGAGAATGATAAGGCCGTTCTTCCTCAAGAACCTACACAACATCCAATAAACAAGGAATCTCACAAAATCGACACTTTGGGAAAGTGAGTCTTTGCTGCTTCCACCCTAGGCATGCATATTGCAAGCTACCAGGGTTATTTCTGTCAGTATAAGTACACACTCTCGCATTCACTCAAGGCCATGGTAGAAGCTCTCCCAGATTCAAAAGTCAACACAGAGCTCCTTCAAACCATTACTAGAGGCATTGAATCCAATAATCAGCAGCTTAAAGCCACCATGGATGCCTTTGACACTGCTCCTAGAGCAGCAGCAGTTGGTATATGCCCCCGATGCCACTCTTGGTTATGCACGTCAGGATTCACGATTGATGCTCAACAGAGAGTTATGAGTTCGCCTTTTGATGGTACGTACCTGTTTGGTCCTCAAGTCGAGCAGGTGCTAGAAGCCACACAGGCAATTAGAACGGCTATCAAAACGGCCAGACTGCCATCCACAGCCTCTCAAAGGGGCGGGAACCGGCATCAGTTTCATAACAGTCAGTCCTTTCGTGGTAAAGGCAAAGGGGGCTTCAACAGATACCAAACCCCTCAGCTGCAAAAGAAAATGCAGCAGAAGGCACAAGGCCCCAAAATGCCTAGTGCCACCCTCTGAGATTCTGGCCCAAGTCCCACCTCAGCTGTCTGAGGAAGACTCATCCTCTGCAGTAGGAGGGCATCTGACTCAGTTTTATGACCAGTGGAAGTCAATCACATCAGACAAGTGGGTTCTCATGATAATCCGCGAGGAGTACTCTAAACCTTTCAGAAACCCATCCGGATCACCCACCCAAATGACAGCCCAAGCTGTCTGTCTCTCAGTCAGACCTTCTTGTTTCCAAGATTCAGGCCTTCTAAACAACAGGGTAGTAGAAGTAGTCCCACTGGATCAGCAGAACACAGGTTTCTACTCCCACTACTTCCTAGTTCTGAAGAAAACAGGCGACATGCGCCCAATTATCGATCTGAGGAAGTTAAACAAATTCCCTTACAAGGAAAAGTTCAAGATGATATCACTCAATACACTTTTACCTCTGATTCATCAAAATGATTGGTTGGCTTCCCTGGACATGCAGGATGCCTACCAGCATGTTCTCATACACCCAAACCACCACAGATACCTCAGATTTGTGGCATTGAGTCAACACTACCAGTTCAGAGTCCTGCCCTTTGGGCTATTTTCGGCATCTCGAGTCTTTACAAAGTACTTTGCCGTTCTTGTAGTGCATCTCAGGAAGCTCAGAATTCAGGTGTTCCTGTATCTGGATGATTGGCTCCTAGCAAGTCCCTCCAGACAAGAGACTCAGGAAGCCATGGCTTCAAAATTTCTCACATCCATGGGAGTCCTGCTAAATTTGGGAAAGTTGCAGCTACAGCTCTCCCAACAGCTCCTCTTCATAGGAGCCCTTCTGGATACCTCCAGTGCAAAAGTCTTTCTCCTGGAGAACAGAAGGAATGGCATCCTTCAGATGACCTACTTCATCAGGGAGAACGACGCGGTTCGAGCTCTCTCAATGCAGTAGATGCTGGGTCTCATGGCATCCTTAATGTTCACCATGCCCCTGACTCACCTTCACATGAGAACTACCCATTGGATGCTCACCACTCAGTGGTCACCGACCATGCACCCAACGTCCTTTCACATCAAAGTGATGGAAGCCCTGAAATGGTCACTCACCTGGTGGACTCAAGAAGACAACCTTCTGGAAGGTTATCCCTTTGCTCCTCTAGAATCTCAGATCTCCATCACCACGGATGCATCCCTACTCAGATGGGGAGCTCACTACCAGGATCTCCACACCCAGGGTCAATGGAATGAGGACAAGTCTCAGCTTCACATAAATGTTCTAGAAATGAGAGCTGTCCTGTATGCAGTGCAAGCCTTAAAGGACATACTCTGTCACAAGATCATTCTCCTTCAAATGGACAACAAAGCAGTGATGAACTACATCAACAAACAGGGAAGAGCACACTCTTACCTCTTTTGCAGGGAAGCGATGAGAGTGTGGGAATGGTGCCTGGAGCACAAAGCACTGATCCATGCGGTCTACCTGCCAGGGGTGCAGAACAATCTAGCAGATCGTCTTAGCAGAATGGAGACAGACTCTCGCGAGTGGTCTCTCAACACAAATGTACAGTCACTCTTCGAAGAGTGGGGAACCCCAGACCTGAACCTTTTTGCGTCCCCACTCAACACAAAACTGCCTCTCTTCTGCTCCAGAAATCCAGAACCTGGCATTTTCTGTCAGGATGCATTCAGACTGTGGTGGACAAGACACTTTCTGTACGCATTTCCTCCTCTTCCCCTAGTTCAGAGGATGCTGCTCAAACTAGAGGTGCAGGGGGGCAGAATGATCCTCATCACCCCATTCTGGCCTCGTCACATCTGGTTTCCATTAATCAACAGATTATCGGAAACTTCTCTGAGACAGCTTCCTCTTCATACGAACCTGCTGACACAGAACCCTGTAGTCCATCCAAACCTGAAGTCCCTTCATCTCCATGCATGGCTCCTGAAGAGATAGAGGTGAACAGGTTTAACGTTTCATGTAGAGTCTCAGATATTCTGTTAGCTGCACGCAAACCAGCTACCTGAAAAACTTACACAGCTAAGTGGAAGCCGTTCTCCATCTGGTGCACAAAATCCTGTTGGAATCCATTTTCCTGCCCACCAAACAAAGTCCTGGAGTATCTTCTAGATCTCTCTAACACAGGCCTGCAATACTCAACTGTGAAGGTTCACCTTCGCGTGTTCTCAGCATACCACGAGCCCGTAAACTCCGTGTCTCTGGTTCAGTTACCTGTGGTCATGAGGTTCCTTAAGGGCATACTATATACTAGGCCACTGGTCAGATGACCGGTAGCCACCTGGGACATTAATCTTGTGCTAGACATGCTCACCAGTAAACCTTTCAAGCCCCTAGCTACTTGTGAGCTGAAGTTTATGACTTGGAAGACTGTCTTCCTTGTAGCCATCACCTCTGCTCGCAGAATGTCTGAAATACATGCTTTGGTCACAGACCCTTCATATACTGTATTTCACAAAGACAAGGTAGTTCTTAGGACTCACCCTAAGTTTCTTCCCAAGGTTTGTCTCAGAATTCCATCTGAATCAGCCGTTGGTGCTCCCAACATACTTCACAAACTTCCAGAATGAGGGGGAGCGTACCTTGCATTCTCTGGGGATGTCAAGAGAGTTTTGTGGTTCTATTTAGACAAGACTAAAGAGATCCACACTTCAAAACAATTGTCTTTTTCAGCACGGCACGGCTGGGTCAGCCTGTTGCTATCAGATGTATTTCTGCATGGCTGGTGGCATGTCTTCGCCAATGCTACTCCATGGCACAGGTTAAGCTGGAAGGCAGAGTATATGTGCATTCTACCAGAGCAGTTGCGGCATCTCTGGCAGAAATCGGAAACGTGCCCATTTCGAACATCTGCAGTATGGCCACATGAAACTCCGTGCACACCTTCGTAAAGCACTATGCTTTGAATGTCCATGCCAGGCAACATAAGTCCTTTGGTAGGACAATCCTTAATGGACTTCTGTCCTAAGTGAGCTTTTCTCTCCTGCCGCCCATTTCGTGGGATTATTTTAGCTCGGTACTCTCCCATTAGTGTGAATGAGTGGTGGAGACTTTATGTCTGATAAGATATGGAAATTACATACCTACCGTAATTCTTGATATTCTTCAACAAAGTCTCCACCACTCATTCACACACCTACCACCCACCATCCCCGAGCTCACTCATCCTGTTTTTGGCCTTCACTCCTCATTGTTTGGGCTGTGAAGACTTTGTTGAGTTGACCCTTCTTACACGGGTCATGCGGACTATTTTAGTCTGCAAATAGATTAAGTTAGTTTACGCTGCACCTCCTCGATAAAAAAGGTACTGAGGCAGTTGGAAGGTCGACGCCGAGGTGGTCTATATGGTGCGAGCCAGTGCACTGTGCATGGGCAGTTCTGCCTTGGGGTCGGCTCTCCTGAAGATTTTTGGCTCCCGCAGAGTCCTAGCGCCTCCGGCGTAGTCCCATTAGTGTGACTGAGTAGTGGCGACTTCATCCAAGAAGATCAAGAATTACGGTAGGTACGTAACTTCCATTTCCAGTATCTGAGGTTTAACCCAAACTCTGTACAGTAACCCATTACATTTTTTAAACATTGGTTCACCCTGTTTTGATTTCACCCCCAGCTGCTTTAAATAACCCTGGAGAGAAACATCATTGGCTTGCTCTGAAACAAAATCACAATCAGTTATCAGTTTAGCTTCAGCATTTTCATATTTTAACCCTTTATGCCCATCAGCCTTTTGTTGCCACTGTTGTTTCAGATGTCTTCTTTCTTTTCTGGACTTCTGGATCTTGGAACTGTTCTCAAACAAGTCCAAATCAAAGTCACTGAAAGGAAAAGTGTCCCCACCGTTTAAGATTTTCTTTGCCTGAGCTCTTGTTACCACTGCTGCAGAAACTGCAGGATTCAGTTCCTCTGAGATGAATTCAGTAAATCCTGGACAGTCATTTCCAATAATCACAGGTACAGGTAACTTAGGTGCTACCCCCACTTTCATTTGGTGTGACACACCCTTAATGGTCAGAGTCACTTGGGTGGTGGGATAGTATCGAGTGTCCCCATGGATGCAGAGGACACCAGTACCTGGTCCCTTTGCACAGTGTTTTCCCAGCACCTCAACATGCACTAGGGTCTGTCTGCTTCCCGAATCAACGAGTTTCTTTACAGTCTTATCCCCCACCTTCACGTCTGTTAAGTACTTGCCCTAATTTCCCAAGGACAAATCTGCTCCAGTGCCATTCTCCTTATTACAACAGTTTCTTGCAATATGGTCTGGCTTGTTACAATTATAACAAATAGTCTTTGAGGGCAGTTTTGTTACCCCCACCAGAGTTCTTATCAGTCTTTGAGTTTAAATGGGGAAAAAGAGTCTTGCCGGTGCTTGGCTGTTACCTCGCTGCTGTGGCATCTGCCGGCCATTTGGTAGTCCTTGACCAAAGAAACAGCCTTTTCCCCACTTTCTGGTCGATGTTCTTTCACCCAAAGCTGTAGGCAGGATGTTCAATTTCTCCATTGCAAATGTGTCTATGATCTGTGGGACTGCTTTGCCCTCTGGTTGGAGCCATTTTATCAGGAGTTCTCTGAGTTGGGTGAAGGCTTCTCGAGGATTGTCGACTGAGTTGTACTTCAGAGATCGAAATCTCTGCCTCTAGATCTCTCCTGAGATGTCATGCCTTTTCAGGATTTCGCTTTTCACCAGGTCATAGTTTTCTGACTGTGCAGTGTCCACATTGCTGTAGGCAAGTTGGGCTTTCCCTGTCAGGTAGGGTACCAGTCTGATTGTCCATTGCTGCTTTGGCCATTGGCTGGTTGTGGCAACTCTTTCGAAAGTTGTCAGGTATGTCTCGATATCATCCGAGGGGCACAACTTTGTAAGTTTGTATGTTTCCATCTGCTTTTGGGGAATTGTAGACAGTGCTGTGTTTGTTCTCCTGTGCCAGTGCTCCACCCGTACATTCCAGCCATCTCCCTTGCTCCCAGTAAGCAGAGCCTGAGTACTGTGTTTGAGGGAAGGGTGGAGTGAATCAACATCACGGAGGAGGAGGGCAGCTTGCTACAAAAGAGCTGTGCTGTTCAAACTTCAGGTACGCTGAAACTGACTAACATCTAACTGCCTGCATCTGTTCAGCATACCACAGTTTCCTCTGCATGTTTCCTGTGCCAGTGCTCCCCCCATACATTCCAGCTATCTCCCTTGCTCCCGGTAACTGGAGCCTGAGTACTGTGTTTGAGGGAAGGGAGGAGTGAATCAGCATCATGGAGGAAGAGGGGCAGCTTGCTACAAAAGAGCTGCGCTGCTCACAGCACGAGCGCCACTCGGTAGAAAGAAAAAGAAAAAGAAGCCGAGGAATACCATTTGTTTTGGTGAGCACAAGGGACATTTAAAGCACTGGAAGTAAAAAGCCATTGTATTTAAAAGGAACATTTGTGTAGTAGTTTTAATGTTTTAAAGTTTGCAGAAACAATATTTGAAATTAATGCATATTGCACAAAGGGGTTGGAAAATATTGCCACAAGAAAATATATAGATGTTTAGTGGTACCAAAATTGTTTTTGTTTTTAAATTTACCTGCTGTACATTTGAAGGGGTATTCTATGGTGTTGAGGTAGTTGTTTTAGGAGATTAAACCCTGTTACTTTGAAAAACCTATATATGGTAATTTTAGTGTATGAACTACTACACAAATTTTCCTTTTAAATACAATGGCTTTTTACTTCCAGTGCTTTAAATGTCCCTTGTGCTCACCAAAACAAATGGTATTCCTCAGCTTCTTTTTCTTTTTCTTTCTACCGAGTGGTGCTCTCGCTGTGAGCAGCGCAGCTCTTTTGTAGCAAGCGTGTATGAACTTAGATCTTGTAACCTCTCCTTGTGTGTTCTTTCCTGTATTCAAAGTCAAAAAGTGCCATGCAAACAATAATTAAATAAGGAATGTATAATCTATTAATAAAATATCTTGGTTCCTCTGTTGAAGGACTACATGTTTGAAATAAAAAAGACAACAATAAAAAAAAACCGATTCAGATTTTCTCAGGACATCCAGTGAATTTAGAACTTAGTACCTGCTTGTGTGTGTGTGTGGGGTTGGGGGGGGGAGTGCCAACACTTGGAAAGGTGAGAAAAACAAATTGGGAGCTGAGAGATGGAGATAAGAGTTCAAAATGCTTTAGTTGCTGTGTTGATACAGTACAGCATGGCTGAAATGCACCAAATTGTTTTAGCCACATGTGAACTGGATTAGTTACTGTATCAAGTTAACTCAACAGTACAAAAAACATAATATCCAAATACCATAGCCAAAGTGGCCACTGCGTACATAGAAATAGTTGGCCGAATTCAGTTTACTGTAGCCATTGGCGATGGTGGTGAGCCTTAGTGCATACCCAGTTGTCTTTCTATTTCTCTGGCTCCCCTTCCCTCTACTTTTCTCTCTCTCTCTCTTTACATGACTACTAGTACTGCTATTATTCTGAGTACTAAGTATTCTGAATAAATACTAGTCATGTACATACAAGTATTCCAACTATGGTGTCAGTATGCTGAATACTAGTATTCTGAGTAACACAGCTGAGATAGTCCAGTAGTATTCCAGGTAAATCACAGCTTTTGGGTCCCATACTGAGTGCATCCCAATGCAGTTGTGTAGCCCAAGATACTTGTTAGTTTAGAGGTGCTTTATGGTTGTTAGCACTGCTTTTATACTCTTTATGCTGTATTAGCACCAGTATTGCATTTCTAACAAAGCAAATTGTTTAACTTTTTTGTGTGTGTGTGTGTGTGTGTGTGTGTGTGTGTGACTTTATATTTAAAGCGATTTACAAGGATTTTGCCACTATTCACCGATTTTGATAACTGATGTTGGCGATAGTCGTTTTGAATACTTTTTATAATTTTATTGACAGCCAGCATTTCAGTGGAAGGGATTGGCTGGGAATCGATGAGGTGGCCAGCCAATCACTTCCACTTCCCATTGGCTCTGTCATGCCACTGTGCTCAGGCATGTAATGACGTGTGACCAGGGAGATCATGGGGCTGTGCCCCACAGAAATCAGTGAGGCTCCATTCCAGTGGCATTTTTATACATCATGGTGGACAATTGGAGATTAATGAAGGCCGCTGATCGACTAAGATGGCATTCATTAATCTCTAACTGGCCATTGTTATGTATGGGGGTGCCACTGAAATGGAGCCCCATTGACTTCAGTGTGCTTTCCCTGGCCACACGTCATTATGTGCTTGATCGCGGGGGTGTGATGGAGCTGTTGAGAAGTGGAAGGGATCAGCTGGCCATCTAGTCAGTGGTTAGGCGATCCCTTCCTCTGAGATACTGACAGAAAAATTATAAAAAGTACCCAAAATGACTACTGTTTATACTTGCATATAAGTCAGATTTCTGGGAGTGAAATTTTGCTGTTCAGTATAGGGTTCCGACTTATATGTGAGTTACTATCCTGATCTGAGAAAACTACTGGCAAAAAATATATAGAGCAACAAAACAACAAACAGTCAAAAATATATAAAAAGCATCAGAAAATCATTCAGTATTATTTATTGAATATTTAATGTGAATGTATTGAAAAAATATTCAACTTTAAAAAAAAGTTCACTGCCTCACTACGGATTCTGCGTGAGGGTTGAGTAGCAATTAGTACTTAGGTAGGTAAAGTTTTTTGATCGACAAATGTCTTTACAAATTGAGTAGCAATTATATCAGCTAATGCTAGCTTTTAGTGCAGCGATCTTAATTTATGGACGTACTGGGAGCAGCATTTTTGATTTCGGCTGCTACGTTCATTCACAAATCAGTTCTGTGCCCAAGTTCTTAACATAGAAGCCACAATATGGATTTGGCTGCTATGTACCGGTAGTCCACAACAGTACACAGTGCTTTTCTAGCTAGAGTCATTAACAGAGAGATACTCTTGAGGAAAGGAGGGAGAGGGGGGACATGATAGAAACTTTCAAGTACCTCAAGGGAATCAGCAAAGTCCAAGCGGGCAGCATCTTTCAGAAAAAGAGATGTGCAAGAACAAGGGGACACAATTAGAAGATAGAGGGGGGACAGCTCAGGGGCAATGTGAGGAAATATTTTTTCACGGAGAGAGTGGTGGACACGTGGAACCACCTTCCTGAAGTGGTTGTGGGGTCAAAAACTGTGGGGGAATTCAAGAATACATGGCACAGCCATAAGGCAAGTATAGTGGGGATTAGGAGGAAGTAGGCTGTTGGTTAACTGGAATCTGCAGCTTATCCGATAGGTAGAGAAATGGGCAGACTGGGTGGACCAAGCGGTCCTTATCTGCCGTCAAAGTCTGTATTATTAGGTTTCAGTCTGAACACATATCTTGCAATATGAGTAAAACATTAACCCTTTTTTTGGTGATAGTGTGGTTTATGTTTTGTATTTTTTCAAACTTTAAGCATGGAAATTGACTGGGGCTAGTTTGGGAAAATTATCTGCTAAACAATATGGGGATACTCAAACTTTGCCTTTAATTATCTTGGGGACAAAAATTAGGCCAATTGCCCAGTTGTTAACTCAAGTTCAATGTTCAACATTCTGTAAATTGGCTGTTTTAAAAGGTAAATGGAAATTGAATTATGAGGCAAATTATAGATATTATTTTTGCCTCATGATGCAAAGACATTTTTTAAAACAGTATGGAATGGTTGCAAAATTGAAAATCCTTATAATTTTGAGTTTATTGATGTCAGGTAATATCCACTTAAATCCAGGGCCAGGTGATAAGAAAATATATATACAGCTGATATCCTAAAAAGTAGTAAGCTTTCATTTGTTCAGCTGAATGCTAGGAGTATTGTTCCAAATTTTGACATGATACAAGAGTGGATTTTGGAATATAAACCAGATGTCATAATAATAACTGAATCTTGGTTAAATAAAAAAGTACAGGATGAAGAGATACAGATACCTGGTTATCAAGTATGGAGGCATGATCGTGGGAAAAGGGGAGGGGGTGTTTTGGTTTATGGCACTACAGTTTTGGAACTCAAACATCTAAATTGTGTCAGTACACCAGGTATGGAAAAAGTAGTTTTGGAGATAAAAATTCCATATTGTAGACCATTATTGCTGGTGGGTTTTACCTTCCCCCAAAGGGTGATGATCAACAGTTTCTTGTCCTCCAAGATTTTTTGTTCCCTTATAGGGAAAGCCATGAGTTTATGGTTGTGGGGGATATGAATACCGATTGGGCTAGGGTGCCACCCACCAGCAAATTAATGGATTTAAAGACAACGTTGGGATTGTCTCAGTTAATCACCACGGCTACAAGATTGAATGCCAAAACTCCCAACTCTTCCACCATCTTGGACCTGATGTTCACCTCTAATCCCATTAAATATTCAGTGGCTGGAGTGCTTTCAGACACTTTTAGCTACCCTCAGATAACATTCTGTGTTAGAAAAACAGATAAGCAATTGAGTGTTTCCCAAATTAAATTTCACCATAATTTTCAGAATTTGGACTACACATCTTTCATGGTTGATTTGGAATCAAAAAATTGGAATAGATTAACTTTGATTCCTGATATAGATAGTGCCTGGTCGTATTTTTGTTGTGAATTTATGTCTGTATGTGACACTTTTGCACCTATTCAAAGAAGGAAAGTTAAAAGGAAAAATTCCCCTTGGTATACTGCAAAGTTAAGAATTTATCATAAAAAAAGGGATGTTGCATGGAGGTTAGCAAAGAAAAAAAATGAGTGTGTTTTGGGAAAAATATTGAGCTGCACGTAATCTGTACATTACACAAATAAGAAAGCAAAATCAGATTATCATTTAACTGGACTGGGAGTTGAACAGTTTAAAAATCCTAGGGATTTTTGGAATATGGTTAAAAAGTTACAAGGAAATAAGATCTCAGAGTTGCCCAATGTTTTTATGGTAGAAAGTGGTCCATTGAAACTTTCAGATGGGGTAGCTGCTGTACTAAATAAAATGTTTTTTGATGTAGGGCTTTCCCAGATTAATGCGCGTCCTTTTCTTGGTACAATACAGCAAGAAAAAAAAAACAAGAAAAGAGGGCTGAAAATCGACCACTGTTTTGCTTTCAAAATATTACCCCATGTCAAGTTTTTCGGGAATTACTGAAACTGAATATAAATAAGGCTCAAGGTCCAGATGGGATTCCATCTTTTCTGCTTAAAATTGCTGCCCCAGTGATAGCCCCAATATTAGCTGACCTCTTTAATTTTTCATTAAAAACTGGTACCTGTCCATTAGCCTGGAAACAGGCAGAAGTGATACCAGTGTTTAAGGGCAGTCAGAAAAATGGTATGCAGAATTATAGACCAATATCACTGCTTTCGGTCACCTCTAAAGTGTTTGAAAAGATTATGGTCTCTCAATTAAATAGCTACCTTGAAAAAAAATAAAGAGTATAATAAATATCAATCAGGTTTTAGGGCGCAACATAGTACTACTACTGCACTTGTTAAAGTTGTGTCGGACATCCAGGTGGCCATGGACAAGGGCCTCCTGGTTGGGCCATATTTATTGATTTGTTGAAGGCTTTCAACACTTTGGGCCATCAGGTGTTGATGGAAAGAGTAAGATCTGTTGGCCTCAGCCAGGGGGCCCTGGATTGGTTCCATGGCTACCTGGATGGCAGACAACAAAGGGTCAGACTGGGTAGTAATTTTGTATCCAGTTACTTAAATATTAAATCTAGTGTACCACAGGGGTCAGTGTTAGGACCCATTCTATTCAATATATATACAAATAGTGTCGGATGTCTGATGAATGATGTCCAGCATAATTTGTATGCAGATGATACAATGTTGTATCTTGAAGGAAAATCTGTGGGGTATATACAGGAAAAATTACAAAAATATTTTAATATATTACAAGCATATTTTTCAGAACATGGATTGGTCCTAAACCCTCTAAAGTCACAGGTAATGCTGTTTTCAAATAAAAAAGTATCTGTGGATCTGGATATAAAAACATTGGACGGGTGTAGTCTGGCACTTGTGGATTGTTACAAGTACTTGGGAGTCTGGTTGGACTCCCATTGTAACTGGGACTTCCATATTGATAACTTGATACAAAAATTGAACAAAAAGTTGGGGGTATTGTACAAACATAGAAATTGCCTTTCATTTGATACTAGGTTAAAGATTGTAAATTCGATGATAATTCCTCATATTGACTATGGTGATGTATACAGTGGAGCAGCTAGTGGCATTTTGGGAAAGCTTGATGTTATTTATAACAGATATGCGTGTTTCGTTTTGGACGCACCCCAGAAAACTCACCACTGCACTCTCTACAGGAACTTAAATTGGATATCCTTGATAGAACGACGAAATATGTATGTGCAGTGGTCGATTCATCGCTGTTATTTTAAAAAAGCACCAGGATATCTAGTGGAGTTCCTGGAGGAGTAGAATGTTAAGGAAGGATTGCGATCTGCAGGGGAAATAAAATTTAGGGTACCATTTATGAGAACAGAGAGGGGCCAACACTGTTATGTATATGAGGGCCCAAAATTGTGGAATTCATTGCCAGGGCATTTGAGGTTATGTACTAATAAAACATCTTAGAATGTATTAAAATCCTGGCTTGTAAAGGAGGCAATGTCTCTAAAAAGTTGCTGTACCTGAGAGAGTTGCACATATGGTAAATTGTTGTATTTTTTCTTTTTCTTTATGTATGTATTTTGTTGTATGTTTGTATAGTATTTTTAGAATGAAACTGATATTTTGTACAGTAGGACCCCATTGTAAATTAGCTGATGCTAAATTGGGTTTTATCCTGTTTCTGATATCAGAAATAAACTTTTTACTACTACTACTAGTTTAATGGCTTTTAAGTTACTTGTGTTTTGTTGCTCATCTGTATCTGTGCCAGATCCTCTGCCTTTGATAGCTTGCAAGGCATCCATCCATCCATTGCTGCATCGCTTTTCTCCTCTGCTGCTCCTGTCACTGCATCTCTTCTCTCTTGCATTTCTTCTGTCCCCTGCTGCTCCTGTCACTGCATCTGTTCTCTCCTTTGTGCTTGTAAACACTGAATCTCTTTTTCTCTTTGCTTCTCCATCTCTTTTTGTTGTATATCTGCTCCCAGGTCGCACCTGTAAAAAAGCTTTCAGCTTAGTGTGCTACTCCTGGTTAAACAACTAAAAAAAAAAATTCCCACCATTTGAAAAAATCTGTCAGGCTTTCAGGTTCTGTCACTGCCTGTTCTTTTCCTATTACTTGTGCTGGCTGTGCAATCTCAGCTTGGACTTCTTTCTCTGCTAGTTTGGCTGCCATTCTCCTGGTAACCACTCCTGGGCTTGCTGCTACAGAGTCCATACCTTTCTCTATGCTTCCCTGGTACTAGGTTCAGTACCCATGCACAGAACTCCTGGCTTGGAGTATGCACGGTGTAAATCCCACTTAGGCTGACACCTTCTGTCATCAAGACACAGGTCAGGAAGCATAGAAAAAACCAGGAGCAGTTGTAGAATTTGTAAAAAGTGTTTTATTAGTACTAGCAGTAACATAAAAAATAAACTTGTTCAGTATAACTATTTACAAAGGCAGAATAAACAGAAGATCCATTTGAGTTTTCCTTCAATCTTTCTGTCTCTTGCAAGAAATTGCAGCTCTATTTTATAAGTCCTTGCAACCCCCTCCTTAAAAAGCATCCTGTTTTTTTTCTAAAATGTTCTTGTAAATTTCCAATGGCTTTTTGCAATCATCTCAAACTATAACTATATACATTTCAACAGTAACACTATATAATTTCTAAACAAAGAGATCCCAATATCAGTTACATTTCCACATAATGATTTGCATATATTTTTATACTAGCAGATATGCAAGGGAGGAAAAAGACAGAAGCAGCAAGAGAAGACTGAGAGACAGTGAGAGGCAAAGAATTGCGAGATTGTTGGGATGATCAAGTCCTAGGTCTCACGAGAAAATTTGGTTATGCAACCAGACAGACAAGAGACAGGAAAGGAAAGAACAGGACAGATCCCTGCATTCAAACTCTCCATAACAACTGGGACAGGGTCCTATTCAACCCTGTCACACTCTCCTCAGCCCCCAGGATCTTCACCAATTGTATTGGAGTGGTGGCAGCCTTTCTGAGGTGTTAATGGGTCCAGGTGTGCCCATACCTGGATGACTGGTTGATTGCAGGCCCCTCCATGGTGGAGGTGGAGTGGTCCAGTGACCTGGCCCTCCAGTCCTGCTTATGCCTTAGTCTTCTGGTCAATGAGACCAAGTCAGAACTTGTCCCCTCACAGGTAATTCATTTCATCAGGGTGGAGCTCGACTCTTGTCAAGCCCAAGCCCGACTTCCAGTGGACAGGGCAGAGGATTTTACCTTCTTTGACTAATCATTTCAGGTTAGGCAGTTGTGCCCTGCCAGGGACTTACTGCACCTTCTGGGCTTCATGGGTGCCTGCACCGGTGTGGTCCTTTGGGCCCACTGGAGAAGGTGCTCCATGCAGTGAGGGCTGACCTATCAGTGGTCTCAGCGTCTGGGCCACCTTGACCAGCCAGTCACGGTAAACCAGCAGATGTGGGATACCATCCAGTGGTGGTTGGTCCCAAAACATCCTCAAGAAGTAGTCCCATTTGTCTGCCCAGAGCCAACAGTCACTCTCATGACCGGCACCTCCCTGATGGGCTGGGGTACCCACCTGGGGGAACACAGGGTCCATGGTCTCTGGTTCCTCCAAGGAATCCCCATGTCACATCAACCTGCTGGAGCTTTGAGCTGTTCACCTGGCCCTGACAGCTTTCACGCCACATCTCCGGGGTCAGGTCGTCCAGGTCCAGATGGAACATGACAACCATGTACTGCCTCAACAAGCAAAGTGGGACATACTCCCTACCACTGTGCAGGGAAGCTCTCCACATCTGAACCCTTGTGCTCAGTCTCAAGGCCGATCTGCTGGCCATTCATGTGGCCAGAGTGTCCTGTTGGCTGGCAGACACCCTCAACCGTGTGGGTGTGGCATCTCACAAGTTGATCCCTTTATCACAAGGTAGTGGACCGTCTATTCTCCCAGTGGGGCACCCCTCAGATGGATCTATTTGCCTTCTGGGAGAATGCCAAACTGAGGCTGTTTTGTGCCTGCTCCTCTCAGTGGGGTGCACTGCAGAGGGATGCCTTTGTGAGGCTCTGGACCCTGTCTCTCCTTTATGTCTTCCCTCCCTTTCTTCTAATCCACAAGGTCCTGATCTAGGCTCAGAGGGACAAGGTACAGATGATTCTGGTGACTCTGAACTGGCCACATCAGTTCTGGTACCCCAGTCTCCTCAGCCTTAGCTACATGTCTTCGTGGTGTCTGTCATTTCGTCCAGTCCTGCTGTCAGAGGGGGAAGGTCCTCCACTTGGACCTTCAGTCCCTGCACCTGACAGCCTGGTTCATGAGCAACTAGAGTTACAGGCTCTGGGTTTCTCCAACGAGGTCCTCCCTTTAGGTGAGGTCTCTTGGAAGAAGTCGATTCCTCAATGCTGTGCTTGCAAATGGAAGAGATTCTCCATTTGGTGTCAGGGCAAGGGGCTTGACCCCTTGTGTTGTGGCTAGCATCCTCGATTACTTGTGGTCCCTTTCTCAGTTGAGCCTTCGGTCGACAACTCCCAAGATGCACCTGACAGCCATCTGTCCAGGTGCGAGCTGGTATGCTGACTGTGCAGGAGAAGGTGGTCAGGCACTTCTTTAAGGGCCTTGATCATATTTCCCCTCCGGTGCGTGAACCACCACCACATTGGGACTTGTTGCTGGTGTTGACAATGCTCATGAGCAAGCCATTTGAACCAATGCACAGGTGTGAGATGTCACACCTGTCATGGAAGACCATCTTCTTGGTGGCCATCACATCTTCAGAAGGATCAGTGAGCTCCAGGCGCTCTTGGTGGAGTCTCCTTACCTAGGCTTACACAGGGACAAGGTTGTCCTTAGCCCCAACCTGAAGTTCTTTCTGAAGGTTATCTCAGAGGTTCACCTCAGCCAGGTGATGAATCTCCCAGTGCACTTCACCAACCATACCTCGGAGGCTGAGCTCAGGCTCCATACTTTGGACCCGCGGTGCACACAATGAGTGCATATCTGGAGTTCAGGGAGAGACTTGCTAACTGTGAAGCCACACCTGGCAGACCAGCAGCAATGCAGATGATTGGCAGGTGGTGGATAGTCTCCTGGATCAACCTCTGCTGTAGGTTGGCTGGTAAGGAGCCTCCTGTAGGGCTTAGGACTCATTCCACCAGACAATACTGCTGCCCTGGTGGCTGCTTCCAGGGATGTCCTTATCCAGGAGATCTGCTGGGGTGTTACCTGGAAGTCAGCACACACCTTCATGTCCCATTACCACATCAACCTTGAGTCGCACCAGGATGCTGGTTTTGGGTCCTCGGTTCTCCAGTCTCTGTTCCCTAAATAGAGGGTATGCGCTTTGCCCCCTCCTCCCAGAGAACAGCTAGGAGTCTGCCAGAAGTATAGATAGTACAGGAGTGGTATATGGTGTACATCCACACAACCCACCTGACCTCCTCTGGCAAGTGGCACACTGGTCTGGCTTCCAGCGGGTCTGATCTGGCATCATGGGGTGGTACTGAGGAGGATACCACCTGGGTGGGTGGGAGGAGCCAGCTTGAAGACCTTCTGGCAAGATTTAAAGGGAAAGGAATTCTGACAGAAATGTGGATGTACACCATATACCACTCATAGAACTACAGTTACAGGTGAGTAACTTGTTTTTTGGCTCAGATGTGCTGCACATACTGTTTCAGCTGCAAGCTTCTGGCCACACCCTTTGATCGGTCCACTCCATGTACCACACCAACCAGCCCAAAAGTGGTCAGCGAGGGCCCTTTTAAGGGTCTCCTCATAGACCCAAGCCCTTTAGCAAGCCTTGGGGTAAGTGCCAAGCCGCCCCTGCCATGCCCAACCCCTCTTCCATCATGGTAACACCGTGTCGTTGAGGCACAGGTCAGGAAGCACAGGAAAACCAGGAGCACTTGTAGAATTCACCAAAAATATTTATTTACCTGGGGGATGTCTGCAATGTGAGGGATGGGGGGCCGGGAACAGGAAAGATCGGGTGTAGCCCTGGCACAGCCTGAAAGAGTGGCTGACAGCGGCAGCATGTAGAGGGGGCTTCAAGTCCCTTAAGCAATAAGAAATGATGGGGGTTATGTTACTGCCCTGTTAATCACCCCTTGGGGGTGTAATGTGGCACGAGGCACAGACAAGTGCCATATTGCCCCCAGGGGGTGATTAACTGGACAGTAACATAATCCCCCAGAGTTCCTTATTACTAATATTATAATTGGGTTGTGTTTTCTTGCAGGTTTGTAATCTTTTTCGGTACAAATTACAGATATTCTTAATTACTGACATAAAATCATCTCTCCGCCCAAGGTTCACATGACAGCAGCTCCACAGCGTGGCAGACTCCTGTTTTCATTCGTGTCTGAGCCACTGGGGGGGGGCATCATTCCACAAGCACTATGGCTCATTCATTGACTACCAGCAGCAGAGTTCATTTCAAACTTCCAGCTGGTCTGAAACCGGCACCACTGGTAATCTGCCACATAATGGACAGTTAAGTGCAACCCCCACCCACCCCTGCTTGACAACAATCTTTCCCTCATTCAAAATCCCACCCCTCCACTCTTACACCAGCTCCAGTGCTTGCTAATCCACACCATGGCTGTTGAGAAAATCCAAATTACCCCATTTCGCATGACTGTACCTCAGGATGCTCTCAAACTGGAACTGCCAGTTGTGTTTTTAAATTGTTCCGTGTATGTTGCTGGTGAGAAATCACATAGTGACTGCTTGGCTGCTGCGGGTTGAAAGCTGATGTGGGGGTTTTGCATCTCACTGACTACGGGTCTCTCTCATATTTCTTGCAGAGGTAGCCATTATTTAACCCATGATTTTGCTTTTTTTTTATTTTAAAGGAGTTTTTGAGGATGATACAGGAGCAGGAGAGTTGCAACTGTTACTAACTAGAGCTGTACCATGTGACTTTGCTACAGACTGCAGTCAAGAGAGTCGCGTGGTCCCAACAGCTCCCTAGAGCTCAAAGAGCTGGAGCTGATCTTTCCTAACCGAACTGCTGTTATGTGTGTGTGTGATTTTTTAAAAAAAAACAAAAAACAGATGGGGCTTACTGTGGAGCAGGGCATCACAAGAAGGGACAAAACGGAAGAGGTGCTTGTGACAGCTGCATGGTCCCAGTAGTTGCAGGTGGTATGTCAAGTGATTTAATACTGTAACAGTTAACGCAAAACATATGAATTACACTGAGCAGAAATACTATATGACACTGACCTAGAAACAGTTATCTTATTCATGATATCAAAACCGCATCTGTCTTCCTAAACATATTTCACATTGTGAAACTGTGTACCTCTTGGTGTCTGGCAGCGGGAAACTTGAAAAAATGAACTATTTTTTCATGCATTTTTAATTGACATACATCAGTACAAGCACTCACATGAAATTCCTCAAAGAAGGGCCGACCCGTCGGCGCAGCGGTTGGATTTCCACTCGCGATGCTGGCGACCTGGGTTTGGGAGCTGACTAGGGTCGCTGTAGGGCCGGCCGCGGGAGAAGGCTTGAGCATCTCAGAGACTGTTCGCCTTCTCTGGGGGGAGGGAGGGGACAAGATCTGTGGCTTGTCTGACCCCAGGCGGAGGCATGAGGGTACAGCAAGCTGACAGGATGGACCAATGGGGAGCTGTGTGGTGGACGTTGGCGTGTAACGCCTTGATGTCAGAGCATACACCACACAGAGAGAAAAAGGTGGAAAAGGCACCCCGGAGCATGGGTAGACAGAGCTCCAGTGCCAGCCCTAATTGCGACTGCCTGCCTGCCTGACCACCAGGGGACCCGACGAAATTCGTAGATATTGAGGTGTCCAGGCTCTGCCCCGTACCCACCTGGGGGTTATAACCGTGGCTCCATGGGGAAACCCCCGGGGATTTTAAGTAGGCAAGTCGCGGGGGGCACGTAGGAGTCTCCCAAAGAAGCATAGCTCTGGGGTGGAGGGAAGGAGGAGAAATAGAAAGTTAAAAAAAAAAAAAAAATGAAATTCCTCAAAGAATGAACTGTAAGCTGAGCAGGAAGTTAATCATCAGGAATAAAATATATACAGACCCAATATCTGTGCTAGCGCTATCTAGAGTGCAGAGTTTGAAAGGGGGAGTTATGTCATCATAGTTGTGTGCTGTTGTGATTATTTCAGTGAGATTATTTCAGTGAGATTAGCAGTCGGCAACGGAAACGATACCATTAATAAGAATTAAATGCACAATGGTTGGGCAAACATGCTTAATTATCACAAACAACTTAATATGTTGTCAGGCTACATTATAATGTGATTCATTTAACCTAACTGACAAAATGACAATGTGGCTGGTTATTTGTTAAACCTTACACCCAGCCGCTCACTCGGTGCTGGAGACCCCTACAGGTCAGGGAGAGGTGCATATCGTCTGACCCCGTCTGACATGATCTTCCATGTGTCAGTCTTCATCATTCATCACTGGTGGGTGATTGACCAGAGACAAGCACCCCACGGGACCTTTATTTTTTTTTTGCTAGGGGGAGGAGCTGGTGTCATCCACGAGCCCGATGCACTGCATGGTGCTTGTGGGTTGGCCAGAAACAGCCATTGGCTCCTCCTCCACCTCAATTCTGCTTCTTCTGCCATCAAGACAGCACCTCACCTGCAGCTGAAGTGAATTACTGATACGCCATTGTGGTCTAGTCCATCTGAGCCGTTTTTCGATGCCTCGGAGTCTCTCCTCGGAGCCATTTCTCGATGCCTAGGAGGAGTTTCCTGACTCCACCTTGAGTTCCATCTCGGTTCTGCCATCCACTTGGCACCATTACTGAAGATAACCGGTAAGATCTTTCCTTTTCTTTAACAGCGTTGTCTTTTTTTATTTTAAAGTTTTAGTTTTTTTTTTACATCATGCCAGGTTCAGGGGACAAGAAGCATTCATCGAAAACCGGCCGGCCTCCTATGCGTCGGTGTCCCTGCAGCCGGCAAATTTCCGTTACGGACTGGCATGATGTCTGCCTTGGACCCCAACAAGCATGGACCACTGTGACACCTGCTTCTTGATGGACCGCTGCGTTCTTGAACACTGCACATTGAAGGTCAGCAGGGCTTCGCCGACTTTCAGGGGGTGGCATCGCTCTCGTCGGTCCAAGTGTAGGACTCTTCACCTTTTCTCCGGGTCCCCTCCTGGGCCTACATGGTCCGGTGAGGAGGGGGCCTCCTCCTCTTCTAGCCTTGCCATAGAGGAGGTCTCTACCACGGTGCCAGAGGACCAGTCTGGCTCCATCCGGGGCTGGGCTGAGAGCACTGCCCTGGCAGTCACCTCGTCAGAGGTGCAGGCTCCCCCATTATTGGGGACCCACGGCTACTGGGCCCAGTGCATAGCATTCCTTGGCATCACCCACCAGTGCTACCCCAGATCCCAGAGCCATTCGTGGCTCCAATGATCAGGGCGGCACCACGAGGGGTGCTGGGCCGACCCGCAGCACTGTCAGCGGGAAAGCCCCCAGGGTCGCCAGTCCAGAACTCCTCTGCATATCCTCTTCTGCAGAGCCAGATGATCAGGAGGCTGACCCAGACTGGCAACCTGACTCCCCAGAGTTGGTTGTGTTCTCCAGGGCCCAGGAACCTTGTGCCTCCCCAGGTGCCCCCCCTGCGGCTCCGGTGACTGTGGCTGGTGCCAACCCCTGGGACGATGGTGGCGCTGGGGAAGGGGATTGTGCAATTCAGTGGCCCCGTTGCTGCTGGTGGGGTGGTCTGGGCATTTGTGGAGGGGTCAGCTGCTGCTCCCAGTGCCAGCCCCTCTCTTAAGGCCAGGACCGGATCCCCCTCCACTGTGACTCTCCTCAGGGAGCCTGCGGAGTTGGGGGGGTCCTTTGGCACAGGGTCCGAGGAAGAGATCTTCCTCACAATCTGTGGGGTTGAGGGGATGGGGCAAGGGGCTGTGGCACTCCTCTGTAGCCCTCCAGGGCTCAGGGAGGAGTCGCAGTGCGAACCCGAGATCTTACTTCGAGATGGCTCTTGCAGTAGGTAATAACTTATAGAACTGCACCCCCCTGGCATCAGGACCACACAGAAACTTTAGTTGGCAGTGTCTGTCAGGGGCCCCCCCCCCGACATCACCTGACTGATGCCAGCATGACCCTATAAAGGGGCGGTCCCCACACCCGCCTTCCAGTTCTTTCCCGCTGTCAACCTATGCACGTTGGACCTTGTGGAGATCATCGCAGCAGTTTGACCACCTAATTTCGGATGAGTTTCTGCTTTTTCTTATTTTCCAGTGTTTTTTTTTTTATTTTGTATGCCTTCGACTTCTTCAGTTGAATCACATAAAAACAAGTGCGATTCTTGCATCGTCCAACTGCCACATAAAGACCTTCACCCCCTCTGTCTCTTCTGTCTGGGACCGGAACAGGACATTGAGTATTGTAAGGCCTGCTCCCATTTCAAACCGGCCACACGGAAATGGCACCAGCAGTCCCTGGAGGCCCACCTTTTGAAGAAAAGATTGTCATTCATGGAAAAGGAGGCACAAAAACTTAGAAGTGCCTCTTTCCCACCGTTGAACTCCCACAAGAAAAAGAAGAGGCACAAGGAGAAGCTCCCGGACCATGAACAGTCCCCTTCTCATCTGAGGACGCCTTCGGGACCCTCGGGTGAGTAGCATCCCTCTTCCTCTGGGAAGACGGTCGCGACAACCATGTCTGCCCCTACTTCTTCAGAGCAGATGTCAGTCTCCCTGCAGCCACTGATTATGGTGGCCGTGGGCACTTCAGTCACGTCCGAGGCATCCGCTGCCCTCAGGCCCTTATCCACCATGGGCTCTAAGGTGACAGGCGGGGCCGATAAGCCACCTGCCAGATCCTCGGGCGAGCACCTGGCCAAGGTTGGTAAGTCTGGCATCAGATCCTCTGAAATCCACTCGACCGCAGTCGATAAGTCGGTCGCCGGCTTGTCAGACAATCACCCAACCAACGCTCTGCCGTCGGACCCTAGCGTGGCTTCCGACAATGCCCGGCCGGGCGACAGCTCTTTCCCGGCCAATGAACGTAGGTCTCCCAGGTATGCGACCCAGGTTGTTCCCCTCCTCTCCTCTGCCCCAGAACCCTGCCACATTCTCCAGAGCTGTGGGACCCAGTGGAAGGAGACCTTTCATCAGGCACTCCTCCAGTAGCGCCCCCGGACCTATCGACGGTTCTGCCACCGGTACTTCCGATGCCAGATGAGGTGCCAGACCAGGTTCCTCGGGATTGCCCATCGGCCCCTGTGAATCCCCTGTCAGGGCTTCCATCGGACATCCCTCCATCAGGGATCCCCCATCGGGCCTCCGTCTGGTCTCCAGACATCGGAGCCCCCTTCAGGCAATGCCTCCACCAGGCCCTCCATCTGGTCTCCCACAATGGGGCCACCGTCAGAGTTTCTGTCTGTGGGACCCTCATCGGGGCATCCATTGGGGCCTTCATTGAGGTTCCCGATGCCGAACCCCTAAACATCGGGCTACCAGCAGTTTCCGGAGTACCCGCCATCGGGGTATCAGACACCTCATTATCCGATGCCAGGTTATACCCCATACTATCCTACACCAGGTACCCACCACTTGGATTTCTTTCATCTGGATGCAATACTCCCGGATGCTACCTGGGGTGTCAGCCCTTCCACCGCCACCCTCTGCCTCCTTCTCAGTCACAGGCAGACTTCAGGGAGATCCTTAAGTCATGGTGGTCCAGGACTAAAGGCCAGTTGGTCTCTGAGTTGGAGAGCTGCCGCCCTCGGGAAGTACCTTGGCCAGACCCAGCTCCTCAACCTGCCTCTCCCTCTGCTCAGCAGTCAGCCACGTTGGGGCTGTTGAAAGACCAGACATTGGCCCTGACACTGGTAGAGGTTCCAAATGGGAGACTGGACCCTCCTGAGCCGCCCGAGGGACTATCGGATTCCTCAGATTCAGAATCCAATTCCGACCATTCTTCAGCAGGCTCTGGATTCGAGAATCCTCCTCCTCCTGAAGAACCAAAACTAAGGAGTTGTCTAAGTCTCCTCCGGAGGATCCTTCTTTTCTGGATCTTCTTAAACAGATAGCTGAATCTCAGAGTTGGAAATCAGATGCCAAAGATCCAAAATGGCAGAGACTGGCGGAGCATATGTATTTCCCAGAAATCTCCCCAGTCCTTACTCTGCCCTGGTTGGAGCCTCACGAAGATTTGTCCTCCACCATTTGGCAGATGCCATCTTCTATCCCAGCAATGACAAAAAAGGCTGATCATACATACCGGACTCTGGAGGGTAAAGACCACCTGAGTACCCATCCCAAGGTAGCTTCAGTGGTCATAATTGTGGCCCACGATAGGTCCAACAAACCCAAGCACCCGAGTGGAAAATTTCCTCCGGACAAGGAATCTCAGCAGTTGGATCAGTTTGGGAGGAAGTTTTATTCCTCCTCCACTTCGGCTATTTGTGCCCTTAATTACGTGGCACATATACTGACTTTCCAGAAGTCTGTCTTCCATCAAGTAGAACCAGTCATTGAGACCCTCCCAGCTTTGTAAACCAAGACACTCTTGACAGATACTGTTCATTCAGCCAAAGTGGCAGGCCGTCATTCCCTCCGAGCTACTTATAATGCCATAGATGCCTCAGCCAGAGACATGGCTACAGCGGTCAGTCTCAGAAGGTTTGCATCACTGAAAGTGTCAGGCCTCGTTCCTGATGTGCAGGCAGCCATCCAGGACACCCCTTTCCGGAGCTCTGTCCTCTTTGGGGGAGATGCCCAGGATATTATTACAAGCTTCCAAGACAAGGGTATGGCTCTTAGGTTGGTACATACTATGTACTGCCTGAAACCGCAGCCCAAATGCCCTTTTTGCAGGCAGGCGAGATGCCAAGCAAAACCCCAGCAAGGGCCCAGATGCCAGTGGATAGTAGTAAATGGAGTCCACAGTGAAGAAAGGAGGGTTACTAGAGGGGTACCGCAGGGTTCAGTACTGGGGCCGGTCCTTTTTAATGTCTTTATAAGTGACATTGCAGAGGGACTGGAAGGGAAAGTATGTCTCTTTGCAGATGACATAAAGATCTGCAACAGGGTTGATACGCAAGGTGGGGTGGAAAGGATGAAAAGGGACTTGGCAAGGTTGGAGGAATGGTCAAATGTATGTAACCCCTGCAAATGGGGGTTCCAAAAGACTTCAGGAGCTTGCTTGAATGCTCCAAGCCTGAATGGTGTTTGGCGTTTAAGCCATTTATCAGTGAGTGTTTTTAGAGCCTCTGGTACTGGCTCTTTAAGAGCTGTCTGCTTGCAGACATAATTAGTTGTATGGGGAGACTGTGTGCTTCTCTGTTTGAGTACCACTCGAACTGCTGCCAATTCACTCCATTTTACAGTCACTAGAGTGCAAAGGAACCTATCTGAAGGGTGTAACTGTTTGCCAGAAATCATTTAGAGTAATAATGAAAATACAGTTTGTCTAACACTTTCTTTGCAGTCAGAACTGTGTTTGCCTAGTTCCCATTCTAGTTTTGAACTGCTGAACTGGACCAATCAGTGTGGGGTAAGCTAGCTCTAAAATGGTGCCTTGGACGAATCAGAACTTGGACTCATAATCTGAGCCAGCCACAAGAGGATTGTATGGGCAGTGGCTCTGGGAGATGTAGTTTAGACTTGGCCTTTTTGGACCAACAGCAGCAGTCTATTGTGAGTGACAGCCAATCCAGTCAAGAACTGGGAGGAACTCAAAGGAAGTGCCGGTTTTGTCTGTTGGAGTTTCAGTTTAGATCTGGCAGTGAAGGGAAAGAAACCCTGTGCTCCTTCAGTGCACAGTTTCAGTCAAAACGCGTGTAAGGCCCAGAGTTCCGGTCTGCAGCTTGTGTAACTGCTTGTTAGGACTGAATCCGCCCCTGAAAAGAATCAAAGGATCTCTGAAGAGTAGAAACCAGGCTCACCCTGTAGAAGACTGGAGAAATTGTTGAATTGCACTCGGTCTGTCAGGAACTGAATCTGCTGTGTGTTCTCCCGGTATTGTGCAGTAATTGCGATCGGGATAGAGAAGCAGCCTGCCTGGTATAGTACTTTTTTTTGCCATATAAATGTGTGAAGAGTCTCGTGGAGCTCAAGAGTAGCCTCTGCTGACGTTGAAGGACCCTATCTTGTTTGGAGGTCGTGAGTACTAATTCAGGTCGCTCCTGTTGAATTGCCACATTAAATCCAAATGGAATCACTGTACTGCTGACTGTTTAAACTAATTTTCTTTTCACTGTGTGAAGGCCCCTACAAGCTGCCACGGTTTGGACTAGCCACTAGGGCTTGGGTACCCAGGAACAGTAACTGGTAGGGATAGGCCTGTGCACAGAGCCATAGGTAGATAGTAAAGTGATAAGCTAATTAACCTGATTTCCCCCTGTCCTTGTTATATCCCCCTAAATAAATCAGAGCTGCTTGTTTCAGCAAAGCTATACTTCCTGAGGTATTTGTCTATGTTAAAGTACTGTACTGTGATTGTTGCACTGTATCTTATTTCACAGGAGGTCCCAGTGCCGGAACTAGTCCTGGGGGTAAGTGTATACTGTGAAGATAATTCTGATATATTGTGTGGGCCACTAGTGGGAAGAAAGGGGGGGTTGCAGTGTCCCAGAGGGCTGTGACCAAGTAAGTTTAACTATTGCAAACCCTGACCTCTGGGTGGAGCACCCGCCATTGGATCCAGGCCCCTCAACCTGTTAGTAGCAAATCAGGCAGGGGTAGTAGCCCCTGGGATAGCGCCATCTAGGGGTTACATCTTGGAGCTCACCGCTGGGATTGTGTGTCCTCTAGTGGCCATATTCTGAACCACTGTTAAGAAAAAAATGGGTACCCGACAGAAGTGGCTGTGCACCGGCTGGTGGAGTGGTGTACTGGGGAGGAGATTGACCCCAAAATGCTATGCTTATCCTGGACATCCCCTGGGTATCAATACGGACACTGTACAGGAGTACTTTCCAAGGTGGAAGGTTTACAAAACCCTGTGGTGGTGGGTCAGCATGCTAATCTGCTCACCCACACTTTCCTGGCCCTAGTAGAGTTTAAGGATCCCATAGATAGCTCCAAAGTGCCACAGACCATTACCCCAGAGGGAGCCTCACTGCCTGGAGGTGATAACTAAGTACAGTAAAGACCGGTGGGGAATGAGCCCCCACCACTGTCTGAAACTTTGAGGAGAAATTGCTAAATGGTTGCTGGGGAAGGAAAACTGTGGAGGACTTGAAGAAACTATTCTTGCCACCTGGGGTGTTCCTCCCCAACACCCTCTCCGCTCAGTACCCGTAATGGTGGCTGAACCAATAGAATCCTATTTCTGCACCTGCCATTAGTCACGACTCTTACGAAGGTTGAGGATCTTCTCTGGCACCCTCCCCACCCCAAGGGAGGATGACTGGAGACCTGGATAAACTATGTTGCCCCAAGTGCTAGAATGGCAATGCTCCGGAAGTCGAAAGCGTAAAGAGGGTTAGTGAGAGCCTCCGAGGTCCTGCCCTGGCTACCATCCATGCTAAACGGGCCAGTAACCCTGAAGTGACTGCACAGGCCTATCTTGAGGCCTTGGAGAATGTATGGGAGCCCAGATTCTGATGAGGATCTATGGTGGAGAGTAAGAAATGCACAACAGTACCAAGGGAGTTGTTGTCTGTGTATGTATCTCGGCTGGAAAAATTGTTGCAAGAATGCCTCAGAAAGGGTAGTTTGCCAGCGATTGAACTGGACCGAACCAGGCTGGACAGGATCCTTAAGTCTGCCCCTTCTCAGAACTGCTGTTGCTCCAGTTACGCCTGGCAAATCGACGGAATCCCACCCTCCTATGATGAGTTAATGAGAGAAATTCGAGGAGCTGAGAAAAGGTGACTCGGAGGACCTGCACCAACGCTGCGGCTACGACCAGTGACTGAGGGTGACCCATCAAGTGAAGTTCAGGGGCAGAGGTTGGCAGTCAATGAGTGCTCTGACAAGGAAAAGATATGCCACAATGGGGCGAACTGTTGAGAGAGATCTGGGAATTCAAAAACAGTCCTTTATGAAGGCCACGCCTGCAAGAGAAAGGGCCCTGACCTATATCCGACTGCATCTCGCTATCGGGTGAGGTACCACCCATGTATCTCCTGCTGATAACAGCTCCAAACTCAATTCCTTGACCATGGAAGTGGAGAAAACTGACGAGATGTCTCCAAATGCTTATCACGCACAGAGACAGAGATGGCACCAGGTTTCCAGTTAGTAATACCCCGCCTGGTTCCCAGTGTGGCGCCTCGGCCAGCTCAAACTCCAGAAAGTATGTTTTGCTATAATTGTGGGAAGGATGGACATGAAAAGGGAATGCCGGTCCCCAAAAGACACTGACAAAGCTGCATATAGGCTACAAGGAGCTTCTGGAGAACAAATCAGTGGTTAAGAGGTGCACAAAATGATCCCAGTGAGGGCACCAAAATGCTAACTCACGCCTTTTGTGGCAAGGTCAGTTGCCAGGCCCCCCACCTACCGCCTCTCCAGACTGATCCAGAATAGTGGGTCCCTCCATGGAGACCACTGTAAAGGTGAATGGAGTGTCTACAAGAGCTGTATTAGACAGTGGCTCCCAAGTGACAATTATGTTCCAGGATTGGTATCAGAAGCATTTGTCAGACGTACCTTACAACCATTAGAAGGACTGCATGTATGGGGGTTAAGTGAGAAGGCCTACCCCTATTCCGGTATATCCGAATTTGGCTGTCTTTCCCCACCTCCCGTGGCTGGAGTGGCTGGAACAAGTAGAGACTCTAGCCTTAGTGTGTCCCCCCCACTGGACTGTATGATGGTGTCCCTTTGTTGATTGGAACAAATGCTCATATGTTCGAAGGCTGGCACAGTTGTGTTATGAAAAACAGGGGTCAAAACTAGTAGAGCTTTTTAAGAGTTCCAGCTTTAATTAAGAAGGCCGATGAGGCACAGAGAGATGCTGAAAAAATAGAACCAGAGGAACCAGTCGGAATTGGTCTGGAAGAAGGATCCTGAGTCTCTGATCCTGGCCAAATGCCCAGTGTACTTACAGGAGAGGTCCGTATCAGAAAGGATGTTAACAATAAAATATTAATGTTGGATGCACCAGGCGATGGAAAATTGCCAGAGGGACTGCTGGTCAAGCCTAGTATTTTGCCCGCTAGAGCCCATGCTTATGCCAGAAGCGTAATGGTCCAAGTTCATAATGTGTCTGAAAGAGACATTCGAGTAAATAGAGCTTGCATCCTGGCTAATGTGCATTGTGCAGACACTGCAGTGCTACCCAGCAGCAAGAGTTCGAGGAAGAATGACAAATAACGCCTGACTTGTTTGATTTCACTCCGTTGCCAGCTGAATGGAAAGTGAGGATCAGTGAGAAGCTTTGCCCAGAGACCAGGTGTTTTCTTTAAAGAGAATGGACGGAGGATGCGTGCAAGGAGCTGAGCACAATATCCGCTGCATGGACGAAAGACCATTTCGTGAGAGGTCTCGACGCCTGGCACCTGCTGACATAGATGATGTGAGGACGGCATCTGCAAGAGATGTTAGCTGCTGGTGTAATACAAGAATCCAGAAGCCCTTATGCTTCCCCCATTGTGGTAGTGAGGAAGAAGAATGGGACAGTAAGGATGTGTGTGGATTATCGCACCTTAAACCGTGGACTATCCCTGATCAGTACACAATGCCCCGCATTCAGGATGCTTTGGACTGCCTAAACGGGAGCAAGTGGTTCTCTGTGTTGGATCTCCGCAGTGGGTACTACCAGATCCCAATGGCCCCAGAGGACCATGAGAAGACAGCCTTTATCTGTCCGCTTGGCTTCTATGAATTCATGAGGATGCCTCAAGGGATTTCAGGTGCCCCAGCCACTTTTCAACGATTGATGGAGCGTGCAGTGGGGGACATGAACTTACTAGAGTGCCTGGTATACCTAGATGATGTTATTGTGTTTGGCAGCTCACTGGAGGAACATGAGAGCAGATTATTTAAGGTATTGGACCAACTGGAGGACTTTGGCCTTAAACTGTCCATTGATAAGTGTCAATTCTTTCAAACATCAGTAAAGTATGTGGGACACATAGTATCCACCGAGGAATAAGAGACCGACCCAAGTAAAGTTGAGGCCTTGACCACCTGGCCTGGCCCAAAATCTAAAAGAACTACAAAAGATTCCTGGGATTCTAGAGTTTATGTCAACGCCATCAAGGACTATTCAGAGTGATCCGCCCTTTGCCAACCTCACAAATTGTCCCCAACCACAAAAATACCAAAGTCAAGCGTCCCTCAAGACTGAAGAAATTGTATTTTTCATCCAGTGAAGTATTTGGGGCCCGCTGGACTCCTGATTGTGAGACTGCTTTTCATGAGATCATATATCAACTTACCCATGCTCCAGTGCTGGCTATGCCGATCCAAGAAAACCTACGTCCTGCACACTGATGCTAGCTTGCAAGGGTTGAGCTGTGTTGTACCAAGAGCACGAGAATGGCCCTGAGACCAGTGGCCTTTGCCAGTAGAAGCCTGCCCCATCCAAAAAGAACTATCCTGTACATAAGTTAGAGTTCCTAGCTTTGAAGTGGGCTATTGTTGACCAATTCCATGAGTACTTGTATGGGGCTAAAATACTAGTAAAAACTGACAATAATCCTTTGACCCAATGCAGACCTCAGCTAAGTTGGATGCCACTGGCCATAGGTGGCTTTCTGCATATCTACATATGACTATGCTCTCGAATCCGAGCAGGTCTGAACCACATAGATGCTGATGCTCTCTCCGAGGCCTGTTCCCCAGAATGATTGGGTCCGATTGGCAGAACCTGACATTCGGACACTCTGCCGGAAGTTTGACAGGAAGGAACAATGTCCACGGACGCAGTGGACTGCATGGTGGATTGCTTGGGACCTCTGAGAATTGCATACCTGCTGCTTATTGCCACTTTTCTGCAATAGACATAGGTGCACTGCCTCAGCTGGACAATGACAGTATTTGGCGGGCTCAATCCCGCGATCCCATGATCAAAGCAGCTTTAGAAGCCCTCTATGCAGGAAAAGATGTGTCCAAATTACGCTCCACTGATTTGAGAACTGCACTGTTATACAAAGAAGGTCCTAAGTTAGGGTTACCACCTGTCCCTATTTTCGCAAGACAGTCCTGATTTGGGCAGCTGTGTCCTGCAAAAAAACATGAAAAATACTAAATGTCCTGACATTATAGCATAAAAAATATTTTCTGACTTGCCTCTAAATGCTGCAAAACAACATAATACCTTGACTAAAATACCTTAAAATGATATAAAACACTAAAAACAGCTAAAAAACTACAACACTTAGTCTTAATTCTGATTATTTAGAGAAAACAAGTTTGTTGCATTGGTCGAGATACATATTGTCCTGCGAAAAATCATGTTTCAATAAGAAATCTCCCACTTTGGGCTTTATAAAAGGTGGTAACCCTATCCTAAGTTGAAACTGATCAATAAACTGTTATACAGAGAAACAGTAGACAGAGGGGGACAAGTAGAGAAACAACAACTAGTGCCGCCCACTGCCTTTCGAGACTCAGTACTGAGGTCCTTGCACAACCACATGGGGCACCTTGGTATAGACAGAACACTTGACTTGGTGAGATCCAGATTCTATTGGCCTAAGATGGGGGCTGATGTGGAGCAACACATTCAACTTGTAGTCGCTGCTTACAGAGGAAAGCTTTGCCCCAGAGGGCTGCTCCCCTTGTTAACATCACCACCAATGCACCCATGGAGCTGGTCTGTATTGATTTTCTGAGTTTGGAGTCAGATCAAAGAAATATCAGTAATGTCTGTGGTCACTGACCATTTCACGAGATATGCCCAAGCTTTCCCACCAAAGACCAGAAAGCATCCACTGTGGCCAAAGTACTTGTAGAAAACTTTTGTTCACTATGGGGCTCCAAAGAATCCATTCTGATCAAGGGAGAGACTTTGAGAGTCGCTGATCAAAGAGATGCTTTCTCTGTGGGAGTGCGAAGTCCAGAACCACTCCTTACCACCCCAGGGGACCCACAGCCTGAACGTTTCAACGCACTTTGCTAGATATGCTAGGCACCTTGCACCCAAAGGACAAGCCTAGATGGAGCCAACAAATTAGCACCCTGGTACATGCTTATAACCGCACTAAAAGTGATGCCACTGGGTTCTCCCCCACCTGATGTTTGGAAGAAGCTTCGACTACCAGTAGATGTGTGTTTTGGGGTCTCTCCTGATGGGGTTCAAGCTGACAACTATTTACAGTATGTGCAAAAGTTAAAGGCCCAGCTAACTCATGCACTAACTGGCTCAAACCATGGCTGCCAAAAGAAATCTACCAATAAAAGAACGGTATGATAAAAAGGTGAAAGCACAGGAACTCCAGGAGGGAGACGGGTATTGCTAAGAAATCTGGGACTGCATGGCAAACACAAGATTGCTGACAGATGGCACCATCTCCCTCACATTGTAGTGGGCAAACTAGATGATCTGCCAGTGTACAAAGTAAGGCCTGAGAACAATTCAAAAGATGTAAAACAATGCATAGAAATCATTTACTGCCCATTGGACAAATCCTGATTGAGTCTGAGCCCCAGAAGATGCCCCTCTGGACCAGTGACTAGAGCTGCTGCTAAGAAAGATCAAGGAAGTCTGCCACCTACAGAAGCAGAGTTAAAGTGTTCCCTGCACAAGTCCCAGTTGAGCATGACTGTCAGTCCATATCAGAAGAAAGTGAGAGTGTCTGAATACTATCCTTCTTACGAACTGAGTCAATTGTTTCTGGGCAATCCCCTAGTCAATACTGGAGACGAAGCTGGGCCTTCTGGACTGTCTAAGCCCCCAGCTTCATCCCTGGAGCCAATGCTCCCAGAAAGTGAAGTGCAAAGCATCAGATCAGATGAAATGGAATCATTGTGCATGGTTGAACTGTTTGAGCTTTCAGGGGAAGAAAATGATGGATTGGGGCAGACTAGTGATACACCAGAACCAGAAGAGTATTTTGAGTGCCCTGACAGTCCACTGCCAGTGTCCGAAAGCTCTCCATTTGAGCCAAATGTTGTGGACTCAGAAACTGTAACTCCTGCAGCTGAAAGTGCCCCAAGTATTAGCCTCTCTACCCCATGGAGACCCCCCTGACAAGTGAGGACAATGCTGAAAATGAGGCTCAGAGTGCAGAGACTGTAACAGTTCCCCCTAGAAAGACTGGTCGAGCTGTAAAGCCTGTGGTGCACCTCAGTTATGATTCACTTGGGAGGCCTGTGGACTTGCCTCTCAATGTTGTCCATAAAGGAGTATGTGTCCCTGAGCTCATTGCCCAAACTGGCGTCAGTGCTAACTCCAAGTTACTTGTGTTGCCCTCTAAGTATGGTGCCCTTGCCCCGTCCAGCCCCAAGGTAACTGATAGGAAGGGCCCTCTCTTCAGGTTTCATGTACAAGAGGTAATAACTTGAGTTATGGTACAATGTGTGTGTAATACTGTGTAAAGAGTGACGTACTGCAATGTTTCAGAAATGTGTTCTTGGTAAAATGATATACTGACTGCGACTACATGTGTGAGCCTAATGCAAATGTATATGGTTGCAGTTAAAACTTATAGAGTACTTGCTTGACGCGGACATCAAGCTTTCCCAGGCTAGAAGGGTGTCACCCCTGCAAATGGGGGTTCCCAAAGACTTCCAGGAGCTTGCTTGAATGCTCCAAGCCTGAATGGTGTTTTGGTTAGCCATTTATCAGTGAATGTTTTAGAGCCTCTGGTACTGGCTCTTAAGAGCTGTCTGCTTGCAGACATAATTAGTTTGTATGGGGGGGACTGTGTGCTTCTCTGTTTGAGTACCACTCGAACTGCTGCCAATTCACTCCATTTTTACAGTCACTAGGATTGCAAAGGGAACCTATCTGAAGGGTGTAACTGTTTGCCAGAAATCATTTAGAGTAATAATGAAAATACAGTTTGTCTAACTTGCTTTCTTTGCAGTCAGAACTGTGTTTGCCTAGTTCCCCATTCTAGTTTTGAACTGCTGAACTGGACCAATCAGTGTGGGGATAGCTAGCTCTAAAATGGTGCCTTGGACAGAATCAGAACTTGGACTCATAATCTGAGCCAGCCACAAGAGGATTGTATGGGCAGTGACTCTGGGAGATGTAGTTTAGATCAAGCGCCTTTTGGACCAACAGCAGCAGTCTATTGTGAGTGACAGCCAATCCAGTCAAGAACTGGGAGGAACTCAAAGGAAGTGCCCGGTTTTGTCTGTTGGAGTTTCAGTTTAGATCTGGCAGTGAAGGGGAAAGAAACCCTGTGCTCCTTCAGTGCACAGTTTCAGTCAAAAAACGTGTGTAAGGCCCAGAGTTCCGGTCTGCAGCTTGTGTAACTGCTTGTTAGGACTGAATCCGTCCTGTGAAAGAATCAAAGGATCTCTGAAGAGTAGAAACCAGGCTCACCCTGTAGAAGACTGGAGAAATTGTTGAATTGCACTCGGTCTGTCAGGAACTGAATCTGCTGTGTGTTCTCCGGTATTGTGCAGTAATTGCGATCGGGATAGAGAAGCAGTCTGCCTGGTATAGTACTTTCTTTTTTACCATATAAATGTGTGAAGAGTCTCGTGGAGCTCAAGAGTAGCCCTGCTGACGTTGAAGGACCCTATCTTGTTTGGAGGTCGTGAGTACTAATTCAGGGTCGCTCCCTGTTGAATTGCCACATTAAATCCAAATGGAATCACTGTACTACTGACTGTTTAAACTAATTTTTCTTTTCACTGTGTGAAAGGGCCCCTACCAGCTGCCACAGTTTGGACTAGCCACTAGGGCTTGGGTACCCAGGAACAGTAACTGGTAGGGATAGGCCTGTGCACAGAGCCATAGGTAGATAGTAAAGTGATAAGCTAATTAACCTGATTTCCCCCTGTCCTTGTTATATCCCCCTAAATAAATCAGAGCTGCTTGTTTCAGCAAAGTTATACTTCCTGAGGTATTTGTCTATGTTAAAGTACTGTACTGTGATTGTTGCACTGTATCTTATTTCACAGGAGGTCCCAGTGCCGGAACTAGTCCTGGGGTAAGTGTATACTGTGAAGGTAATTCTGATATATTGTGTGGGCCACTAGTGGGAAGAAAGGGTTGCAGTGTCCCAGAGGGCTGTGACCAAGTAAGTTTAACTATTGCAAACCCTGACCTCTGGGTGGAGGCACCCGCCATTGGATCCAGGCCCCTCAACCTGTTAGTGGCAAATCAGGCAGGGGTAGTCCCTGGATAGCGCCATCTAAGGGTTACATATGGCAGCTTAGATTCAATGCAAAGAAGTGCAAAGTAATGCACCTGGATAACAAAAACCCAGGGCAAGAGTACACAATGGAGGGTGAGATATTGACAACAACAAAAATGGAAAGGGACTTGGGGTAGTCATATCAGATAACCTAAAGATGGGCCAGCAATGTGAGAAGGCAGTAAGGAGGGCTGGGGGGGTACTGGGATACACAGGGAGAGGCATCACCAGTAGAAAACAGGAAGTTGTTGGCCCTCAGTACAGACAGGTGGTAAGACCACATCTGGAGTACTGTGTACAGTTCTGGAGACCCCATCTCCGCAAAGACATAGACAGGGTGGAAGCTGTCCAAAGGAGGGCAACCAAAATGGTGCAGGGTCTGCACCAGAAGACATATGAAGATAGACTAAAGGAGCTTAAAATGTATAGCCTCGAGGAAAAGAGGGAGAGGGGTGACATGACAGAAACTTTCAAATACCTCAAGGGAATCAACAAAGCCCAAGAGGGTAGCATACTTCAGAAAAAGAGATGTGCAAGAAAAGGGGGCACAATTTGAAGACAGGGGGGGGGGATGGCTCAGAGGTAATGTGAGGAAATATTTCTTCACAGGGAGAGTTGTAGATGCATGGAATAGCCTTCCTGAAGAGGTCATAGAGTCAAAAACAGTGGGGAAATTCAAGAATGCATGGGACAGGCATATGGTAATTCTAGTGGGGGGTAGGAGGAAGTAGGCTGTTGGTTAACTGGGATCTGCAGCTTATCCGTTAGGTAGGGAAATGGGCAGACTAGGTGGGCCAAGCGGTTCTTATCTGCCGTCAAATTCTATGTTTCTGTGTTTCTAATTCAAGCACAGGGCACCCAATACAGCCGCAGCTCTGCCCAACCCTCCCTCCACCTTTTGAATTGCAGCCAGCCCTCCCTCCACCTCTGCTGTCGGTGGAGCCAGCGGGCACCAGATTTGCCAAACATGTGGAAGGGTAGGTCTGAATCACTGCAGACACATGGGTCCTTCAGCTCATAAGACAGGGAATTTCAAGAAAAAGCCCCCAAGTCACCCTCCTGGAGTTTCTCTGTGCCCAAAGGCACACATTCCCCTCGTAAGGGACGAGGTGTCAGCTCTTCTTCAGAAAGAGGCTGTAGATCCCATTCCTCCAGATCAGATGGCAAAGGGGTTCTACTCCCACTTCTTTCTGGTCCCAAAGAAAGCAGGGGATCTTCATCCTGTTTTGGACCTCAGCACCCTGAACCTGTATATGGAGTACAAGAGATTCAGGATGCCAACCCTTCAAGGTCTGCTGACCCTCTTGTCCAAAGGGCAGTGGCTCTGCACTCTGGATATGCAGGATGCCTATGTTCATATCCCGATCTTTCGGGCCCGCTGCCATTACCTCAGGTTTGTGTTTCAGGGGGAGCATTTTCAGTTCAGAGCTCTCCCTTTGGCCTTTCCTCAGCCCCCAAGGTCTTTACCAAGTGCCTCGTGGTGCTGGTGGCACCCTCAGATGGCAGGGCCATTGTGCATTTCCTTACCTTGATGACTGGCTCCTGTCAGCTCTGTCAAGGGATCAGTTGGAGCTCTCCCTGTCTGCTACCCTGGCCCTTTTCGACCAGCTCGGGATCTTGATCAGTCTCCCCAAGTCCCAGCTTACACCTTCCCAGCGCTACAGTTTATTAGGCGTGCTGGACCTGAACCAGGGGCATGGCTTACCTCCCCTCGAATTGGGTGGAGGCCTTACAGAAGCAGGCTCAGTTGGTAGCCTCCAACAAAAGGATCATGGCCAGGACGGTTCTCCGACTCCTTGGCTTAATGGCAGCGGCTATACCTACAGTCCTGTTGGCCAGGCTCCACATGCAAATCTCGCAGTGGACCCTCAGAGTCCAATGGGATCAGAGGTTGGATGACCTCAACCATCCAGTCTTGGTCTTCAGCTCGATGCAGAGAGACCTGCTTTGGAAGCAGGATCTAGCCAACCTCATGAAGGGAGTTTCCTTCCAGTCCCCCTCCTTCCCAGACCCTAACGACAGATGGGTCAGGGTGGGGTGCCCACCTAGGGAGCCACAAGATGCAAGGGATCTCACTTCAAGGGGGAGCTCTTGCAGCAGGTAATACCATTAGGACTAAGGCCGCTGGGCATTAGGCTCCCACAGAAAAATTTCCTAGCTAGCAGTCTGTGGCGGGGGACCACCCCCGACATTGGCTCTGCCCTGACATCAGACGTGGTATAAAGGGGGCAGTCCCACAGTGCCACCTCAGTTCTTTTCCTGCCATCGACCCACAAACATCAGATCTATGGATGCCATAATTGCAGTCGACCACCTTTTTTCAAACGCATTGTGCAGTTTTTTCTCGTATAACAACCTTCCTCAACAGTTTTTCCGTCAAGTTTAATGTCTTCATCAACATAGCGGTGAAAATCTAAGTGTACGTGTGGGAAGCAGATCCCAGCAAAAGATGGTCATTCTACTGGCCTGATCTGCCTAGGCATAGACCACTGGCCGGATGAATGCCCACACTGCCTCAAATTGAACAACAAGATCAGGGTTTGCCGCACCAACACCTTAAAGGCCTATCTCCTCGAGCAGCAAGTATCCACCATGCAGAAGGCCCCATCAGGACACAGTTTTTCCTCTTCAGCCAGGGAGTCTTCCCCCCAAGGAGAAGAGATTGGGAGGGAAACATCGCCACCGGAAGAAGGAGAGGACCAGATCGGAGTCCCGCCCCAGTCGCCTCACCGAGTGTCTGCTACTTCCACCACTGGCGGGAGGTTGGAATCAGTCCCCCCAGGAACCAAAGCAGCTTCTGGGGACACACATAGGAAGTTGACCACCTCTACTCAGGTGAAAGGTAGGGAGTCATCTTCTATGGGACAGCCGTCCAGCCAGATGTCATTGGCCCACTGACCCCATAAACATGGGTCGACCCATGAGGGACAGGTATTGGCTTCGGGCAAATCCACAGTGCCCACCATCCAAAAGCCTTCTGGGACACCTGAGAAACACAAGAAGCCGGACTAACCAGCAAAACGCTGGGAAGTCATCAGGTACTGGACGCCTCCCTCACCCTAACACCGGGTGTCTTCTGCTTCCCAGATGACCGAGCATTCCGACTCTGCATCAGAAAAAGAGCAAGTGCCCCAGGCAAAAGAAAGGACGTCGGCCCCTAAGGACTGGCCATCAACCCTGAAGGATCGGCTGTCGGTGACCAGTTCCCCAGAGACGGGCGTACTGGACGCCCAGCAGCCATCAAAAGAACTGGATGTCAAGCCACCAGACACTGAGGATCTGACGCCCGATGTACCCGTTGACAAAGTGCCCAAGAACCGGTCGCCACCACTCTTGGACCAGACATCCAGACCCTCTAGCGCTTCCAACCAGATGCCCCCACCACCAGTCATTCTATTAGCTGAGGTGGGAGCACTTTTTAATGCGTGGTGGAATACCGTCAAAGAGGATCTTCTCCCCAGACCTAGGGATCCATCCCCAGTATGTCCTCCACCTGGAGACCTCACTCCTGAGCGATCTTTACCGCTGAAGGAGCTCCAGCTGCATGATAGATGACAGGCGGATGCCTGGGTCGGACGGCCGCAAAAGACATCCATCATCCGTCCCATCCTCTAGTGGACGCCCACCGTCGTCTTCAGGGAACGATGCAGGGAACTCGTCTTCCGACTATTCCTCAGAGGACAAAGCTCCCCATTCCATCTCCAAATCCGAGGGACTCGCTGAGGTCACCCCCTGATGACCCATTCTTTTTGGACATTATGCGCCATATTCAAGCGCTTTACCAATGGGACACTGAGGAGTTAGACCCAGAATGGCACAGACTGGCCTGATTCTTGGGAGCCACAGATCCTAAGCCACTGGTGATCCCCCCTTTGGTGGAACCATTTCAGGATGTGACCAAGTCCACATGGAGACACCCGGCCACTATGGCTGCAGTTCTTCGTAAGGCCGATAGACTTTACAAGACACCTCGTAAGGCCGATAGACTTTACAAGACACCAAAACAGGAGCCGTTTCTCGGCGAACACCCAAAGGCAGACTGGATGGTCCTGACAGCTGCCCATGGCAGGGCACAACAACCACGCCACATGAGTGTCCAGCCACCGGACCCAGAATCTAAAAATTGGACCAGATGGGATGCAAGGTGTACTCCTTGGCAACTTGCACCGTTAGGTCACTCAACTACCTGGCTCACATGGTCACCTACCAAAAATTCCTGTGGGCAAAGGCAATAGACCTGGCCAAGGCACAGCCAGATTCAGAGGGTAAGGCGGAACTCCTTGCTGTGATTCAGTCTGGCATGGATGTAGATAAGCACATCCTCAGGAGTTCTTATGACTCCATGGATACAGCAGCAAGAGCAGCTGCCACCGGCATTTGCATGCAGAGGCATGCTTGGTTCAGGGTTTCGGGCTTCCAACAGGATCTTCAGGATGCTATCCTGGATGCTTCTTTCCAAGGACCAGTCCTGTTCAGGACACTGAAAAAGTGATCACCAGACTTCAAAATTCAGATAAAGCTGTATCTGATGTCCACAAAATACACTGGTTGGAGCCACAATCCACATGCAGCCGTCCCTTTCAGAAAAATCAGGGACAGCAAGGAATGTACTAGACACAACATAAGGGAGGATTCAAAAGAAAAGGCCAACCTGTCCCCTTAGGTGTCCAGGGCCCCATAAACCCCATGGTGCCAAGACCTCCCCTGCCTACACCCTCCAACACAGCATGACTCCCTACCGACCCCCCCTCGCCACCACAGCCTGTGCAGGGAGAGGCAGGTTAGGAGGAAGATTCTCCCCTCTACCTATCCAGATGGTCCAGTATAACATCAGACCAATGGGTTCTCCAGCTAGTAGAAAGGGGATACTCCCTAGAATTCACCCAGTATCCACCGGACAACCCACCAGTCCCCTCCCACTGCTTACCCTCCCATGCACTCCTTCTGAGGGCAGAGATACAGACCTTACTGGACAAAGAAGACATACAGGAGGTTCTTTTTGCTCAAAGGGGAAAGTGGTTTTACTCCCATTTCTTCCTTGTCCCGAAAAAGACGGGAGACCTCCATCCCATTCTGGACCTGAGTCATCTGAACACCTTTATCGAATACAAACGGTTCAGAATGGTGACCCTGGTGAGCCTGCTACCAATGTTCCACCAAGGAGACTGGCTCTGCTCACTAGACATGCAGGATGCCTACATGCACATTAAGATCCTGCTGTCCCACAGGAAGTATTTACACTTCACCTTTGAAGGAGGACACTACCAGTTCAGGGTGTTGCCATTTGGCCTATCCTCGGCACCAAGGGTTTTTACCAAGTGCCTAGCAGTCGTAGCGGCGGCCCTCAGGAGAGGGGGTAATTTCATGTACCCCTACCTGGATGATTGGCTTCTTACTGCACCAACAGAAGGCCAATTGAACAGGACCTTGGAGGAAACATTCAGCCTATTCCAAACTCTGGGCTTCACCCTAAACCTGCCCAAGTCACAACCATGACCAGTTCAAAGGCTGCAATACATTGGAGCAGTCCTGAACACTGTGCAAGGGAGAGCTTTTCTGCCCACAGACAGGGCAGCAATGCTACAAGAAGTCGCTCACAGGGTACAGAACTCAGACTTGGTTCCAGCAAGAGTGATTCTACAACTGCTAGGTCACATGGCAGCAGCTATTGTTACAGTTCCACTCTCGCATCTGAACATGAGGATCCTGCAATGGCACCTCAGGGTTCAACGGGATCAAGGTATGGATGAACTGGAAGAGCCCATTCGGATCTCCAACCTAGTCCGACAGTCCATGACCTGGTGGCTCATCCCAGCCCACCTGAGCATAGGGATCCCCTTTCAGTGACCCAGTACACTGCAGACTCTCACCACCGATGCATCAGGACTGGAATGGGGAGCACAGCTTGCTTTGCACCAGACAAGGGGCTCCTGAAACTCAATGGAATGAGCTCTTCACATAAGCATTCTGGAAATGAGAGCCATTCTGTACACCCTTCAAGCTTTCCAAGAGGTACTCCATCCTGGACCTCTACTGGTCCAGGCGGCCAATACCCCGGTAATCTTCCAGCTCAGTAAGCAAAGGGGCACACATTCGTATCCCCTATGCAGAGAGGTGATGAGAATTTGATCCTGCGCAGTGGATCACAAGCTGGAATTCACGGCAGTCCATGTTCCAGGCATCCTCAATGTCCTCGCAGACAGCTTGTCACTCTCGATCTCAGAACCATGAATGTGAACTACAGCAAGAAGTCGTAGATGACCTCTACGAAAGGTGGAGTCAGCCAGAACTGGACTTCTTTGTGTCACCACATGATGCCAAACTGCCCAATTTCTGCTTGTTAGATCCAGGGCCTGTTTTTTTCTGGTCAGATGCATTGTCCCACTCTTGGACAGGGAGGTTTCTGTATGCTTTCCCTCCCTTCCCTGTTCTTCAGAAGGTCCTGCTCATGTTGCAGGCAGAAGAGGCCAGGATGATACTGGTAGCGCCATTCTGGCTTCAACAGATTTGGTTCCTGCTGTTGCAACAGCTGGCATTGGAACCGCCAGTTCGGTTACACCGCTCCACTCACTTGCTCTCCCAAGAGCAAGGGACGTTGGTCCATCTGACCCTCCAGTCCCTGCACCTGCATGCTTGGCTCCTGCAGACTTAGCTAGGGATAGGTTTGGAGTATCTCTTACAGTGGCAGAGGTACTCGTGGCAGCGAGAAAACATTCTACCAGGGTGACCTGTGCATGAAATGGAAGCGTTTCTGCTTATGGGCGATTCCCCCTTCCCTGGATCCCCTAGGTTGTCCGGTGGAATTTGTGTTGGAGTATCTTCTCCACCTGTCAGACTTGGGTCTCAGTTACTCATCCATAAAGGTGCATCTCTGTGCTCTGTCAGCTTAACATGCAGCAATAAATGGGAAGACTCTGGCACAGCTGGACATCTGCAAGACCTTCCTGAGAGGTATCTTGCATAATAATCCCCCCAGGAGAGACCCAGTACCATCCTGGGATCTCCTGTTTGTTTTAGAAAAGCTCACCTTGCAACCTTTTTGAACCAGCCTCAAGCTGTGAGCCTCTGCCTTCTCTCTTGGAAGGTGTTATTTTTAGTTGCCATTACCTCGGCCCGGAGGATTTCCGAGCTGCAAGCTCTGATGTGTAAAGAGTATTATCTTGTTTTTCACAGGGACAGAGTAGCCCTGCATACAAAGCCAAAGTTTTTACCAAAGGTAGTGCCTGAGATCACGTTGAACCAGGACATCCAACTACCAGTTTATTACCCAGAGTACTCGAACAACAGGGAGGCATTGTTACATACTCTGGATGTACACAGAATTTTGTGTTACTATCTGGCCAGGACTAGTTCCACCAGAAAGACAGACCAGTTGTTTGTCTCCTTTGCCCACAGGAAACTTGTAGCACCAATCACAAAACAAACTCTAAGTGGCTCATGCACTGCATCACTTTTTGCAACCAGCACCACAACAAACCCCTACCAGGACTGGTGAAGGGGTCATTCCACCAGAGGGGTGGCAACATCTTTCGCTTCCCTTCTAAATGTATCTTCAGCGGACCTCTGTGTAGCTGCTACTTGGAGTCAAGTGCATACTTATGTGAGGCACTACAGTCTGGACTTTGTTCCTAGAAGGAGAGCAGGTTTCGGACTAGCAGTCCTTCAGGGACTTATCTCCTAATTTCCCCGAACTTCCGAAAGTACGCTGCGCTCAACACTAGGGACAGATGCAGTAAAGAGAGCAGCTAGCTCCAAAGTCTGAGCAAAATGAAAAAAACTGCACTCCGGACAAAAAATGCCAACGAACAAAGTCTCTGCTTGTGCAAAGTAATTTAATGGCAAAATACAAGCCACACCGTATACCCCTCCACTGCAGCTATTAGGCCTTCCTTAGGGGTCTCCTAATTTCCGTCTGTTTTTATTGACCTCCACCCTTTCGATCTGGGTCTCTTCTTGGACATTGCTTGGGATTCAGTCCTAATGGTATTATGTAATAGGGGTTTGCTGATAAGCCGTCTGATAAAACCCCAGATCACCGCTAGAGAGCAACAGTCAATGAATGACGTATACACAGTGGAAAATGGAAAAGTTATCAGTACTCTCTCTATGCAACACCTGATATCTCCACTGTGTACACATCAAGACATAAAGGAAAAAAAAACTGGCGCACTACATTTTGCTCTGCTCCCCACCCACAAAGGTAAACAGCATACCATATAAATATACAGCCAAAATACAAATTAATAAGCAGTAAACCCCTGTTATATAAAAGGAATACATGATGGTTACGTAGGTGATAGCTGAATATCAGTACTCTTGGCAAGTGAGCTCGGGGGTCAATCACTCATGGCTATGCCACTCGTGATAACCTCGAGCTCACTTGCTACTCGTGCTGATATATCAGCTATCACATATGTAACCATCACGTATACCAGCTGCAAGAGCTCCCCCTCGAAGTGAAGATAGTAGAGTTATGTAAGAACTTACCAAAACAGTAGATCTTTAAGAGGAGCTCTTGCAGCAGGTGGCTTTCCCACCCACCTGCCCCTGGAGACAAACATTGCATCTTCTCTTTGGGGACGGGAGATCCTCCTCGGTTCTCCATCTGTATTTTCAGCCAGGTCTCCAGCGGGAGAACTGAGGTGGCACTGGGGGGACTGCCCACTTTATACCATGCCTGACGGGGCAGAACTGATGGGGCGGTCCCCCGCCACAGACTGCTAGCTAGAAAATTTTTCCGTGGGGTCCTAACGCCTGGCGGCCTTAGTCCTAATGGTATTACCTGCTGCAAAAGCTGGTCTCGAAGATCTTCTGTTATGGTAAGTTCTTACGAAACTGTACTTTGTGGACTCCAGAAGAATGCGAGTAGTTCTCTACACACTACAAGCTTTCTAACATCTCCTTCATCCAGGCACACTGCTGGTTCAGTCGAACAATGTGCTTAGTTTGGTACATCAACAAGCAGGAGGCACCCAGTCATACCCCCCCTTTGCAGGGAGGCAGTGAGGGTCTGGAACTGGGCAGTCCTGCACCGAGTTCACCTCTCCGCAGTCCATGCCTCAGCCACACCAGGGTCAGAGCATATGAATGGGAACTCAAGCAAGACGTGGTCATTCCAAACTTCAACCAGTGGGGTCGGCTGGAACTCGATCTGTTCGCCACCCCATTCAACACAAAACTACTCAGGTTTTGCTCGCTCGATACCACGCCTGGTATTTCCTGGTGAGACGCGCTGTCACTCTGCTGGACAGGGAGATTTCTGTATGTCTTCCCTCTATTTCCAGTACTACAGAAGGTTTTTATGTATTTATTTGCTTTTGGTAACTGGGTAAGTGCACTAGGCATAGCAATGCCTATTTTCAGGCACGACCCAGGAGGATACAGGGTTACAGAGATAACAAAACAGTTTGTGGAGAATAACAAAATGGGTGGAAGAACAATGGCTACAGATCGGTACAGTATCAAACAAGCTTGCAGTACATACGAGTCAACAAATAGATAATAAGTAAAACATAAACAGTAAAACAGGATGACAAGTGCAGGTTCACCCATCTTAGAGATACAGATTGGGAGAGAGATAGCTCTGCTAGGCACAGATGTGAAGTCCAACTTGGAGAATGGGTTGGAACACAAAATAGACAATCAGCTTTAATTGGGACCAGGGGATTAGAGGTCCTGGATGGTGGTGGAAGGAGGTTCAAGGGGAGAGACCCAGGGGTGGTGTATTTTTTTTTTTTTTTAGGAAGGAAGAGCAGGGAAAGAGGGTCATAAGAGAGAGAAAGGGAGGGTGGGTGGGAGAGAGTAGGGGTGTTGATGGGAGACATGGGTAAGGTGAAAAAGAGAGTTGGGAAGAGAAAGCAGAGAAAAAAAATGTGGAGGCGAAGTAGCCAGGGGAGGAGGATAGGGGTTCTACGGAGGTTGGAAGCAGACACGGGGGTAGAGCCAAGTAGATGTTCACGGTGTGTCCACTTGAAAGTGGCATGTGATGGAGCAAGATGAATTGCTTGTGGAAGAGAGTTCCAGTATTTTGGCACAATATGTGAGAAAGCCTGTGTACCCATTGCTGTTTTGCATCTGGGGATGTGGAGAGGTGCTTGTTCAGTGGATCGAAGCTCATAGGAGACAGTTTGTGTATTCAGTATAGAGGCAAGGGACTGGGGAACACAAGATCTGGTAATGCTATCAGTGAGAGATCCGAGTGACTGGAGCCAATGGGCAGAGGGGGAGAGCCATTTTAGTTCAGCATAGAGCTGGCAGTGGTGTTTGTAGCAAGGGGAAGCAGAGGCATATCTACAGATATTATTATAGGTGGTGTCCTCATTGAGAAGAGAGATTTTTGATGCCCCAAGGTAGGTAACTGAGCCATAGGATAGTGCCGGAAGAAGAATGCCCTGTGCAATAGCGAGCCTGGCTGGTGGGGTAAAGGCATAACTAGTTCGATAGGCACCACCAAGTTTAGCGTTTATGGCTTTGCAGGTAGTATTAATGTGCTGATCAAAAGCCAGAGATTCATCAAGCAGAATGCCCAGGTATTTGAAGGAACTAGTGTTGACCAGTAGTGAGCCATCAGAGCAGGAGATTTTGAGGGGGTTTTGGTTTATTCTGAGTCTGGCTGGGGAGCCGAAGAGCATTACATGCGTCTTATCTACATTTAGAACAAAGTTGTTTTCGATGAGCCAGGACTGGAACTTGATTAAGTTTGAGGAGAGAGAGAGCAGTTATGTCCGAGGAGTTCCTTGCAGTGGAATAGAGAACAAGGTCATCTGCATATAGCAGAGACAAGCAGTCGGGGGGGAGAGAGTGGGGAGATCATTTACAAAGAGAAAGAAAAGTAGGGGGCCAGGAATAGATCCCTGAGGAACACCAATGTTAGTGGTAGAGAGTTCGGACAGGATGGAGTTGTAATTTACAGCCTGTCTCCTGTCTGACAGGTAGCTATTGAACCAGGCCACTACCTCTGTGGAGAAACCAAGGCACAAGAGTTTGTTGAGAAGAAGGGGATGGTTTACCAGATCAAACGCCTTAGTTAGGTCGACAAAAATCACGCTGGTGGTGAGGCCTTTATCCATTACGGTATAGATAACATTTGTGAATTTTAGAAGAATGGTGACAGTGCTGTGGCCTTTGCGGAAGCCATTCTGGGAACTGGAGAGAAGACTGTGTTTTTGTAGAAAAGAGATGGTTTGAGTGGCTGCAAATTTTTCCAGTATTTTGCTAAGTATGGAAAGAATGGCTATGGGCTGGTAGTTGGCCATATTTGTGGGGTCTCCCTTTTTAGTATGGGAGTGACTTTTGCTATTTTCCAGATGTTGGGGACATAGCTGTGGCATAGTGATAGGTTAAGAATTCTGGCTAAGGGTGAGGCAATCATGGTGCACCAAGTTTCAAGAGCTTGGGCACAAGACCATCCGAGCCCACAGCAGTATTATCGGGGATGCCTAATAGCATTTTTAGGACTTCCTGTCTCGTGATAATTCGAAAACAGAAAAGGGGGTAGTTATATTGGGATCCACTGTCTGCGGGGGTTGGAAGACTACATGGAGGTGGTGGTAGGGAGGAAGGCTGATGTTTTGATAGGTCAGAGAATTGCAGGTTAAATGAGTTAGCAATGGTGGCTAGATTGTTGCAATGCACACCATTTATAATCATATCATTGGAGATTTTGTTTTGTTTGGCTCCAAGGAGAATCTTGATAGTGGCCCAGAACTTTCTGGAGTCACCTGCCCCATTTATCAACAAGCCTTTGCAGAATGAGCTCTTAGCATGGCGGATGTTTCTTTTACATGAGTTTCTCTGAGTTCTGTAGTTATAGTCAGATGGGAGTCCCAAGACCTTGAAACACCGCCAGGTCTTCTCCCTAGCTCTGATTTTGGCGAGTAGGTCCTTGTTGAGCCATTTGGTGTGGGTATCACTTACACGACGTGTGGTGAGGTGGACATGGGTATTTTGGATAGACCCAAACAGGGTAAGGAAGTGGTCCAGCGCTGTTTGGGCATTGGTGGCTAAGTAGATGTGGCTCCAGTTGAGCATGGTGAGATCGCTCTGAAACTGGGCTATATCAAGGTTGGCTAGGTTTGGAAAGGTTATGAGTTGTGGTGCTAGTGCAGGTTGTCTAATAGAGTGCCAGACACAATATATTGGGGTGTGGTCACTTATGGCATCAGCAAGGGTACCTATCGAGAGTATACAGTCAATGCGATTGGTCAGAGCCCAGTCGATTAGAGTACTGGGTCTTGGGGGAGGCATAATCCTAGTGGGGTCAGTGATAAGTTGGTGGAGGTTGTGTACTTGTACTGTTGTGTGGAGGGATTTATTTGGTTTCCCAGTCCAACTGAGGTTAAGATCTCCAAGGATAAGGACTTTGTTGCGACCCACCGCTGCATCAACATGTGAGAGGAGCTCCTCGAGACCAGCGGTGCCACCTAGTGGTGGGTTATAAGCACATACAATGTGAAGTTTTTTGGGGCCAAGCTGGAGGGTGGCAAGGATGGATTCACAGTGTGAGAGGTCAGGTGTGGTGATGTTAGAGAGGTTAAGGTGTGTTTTGTAAAACATGGCGACTCCACCAGCCCGTTTAGAGGTGGGCCTGCCTCGCCTGGTAAGGTGATAGGTAGTGAGCATGCAGAGTTGGGGGGGTAGAGGGTTTGAGCGAAGTCTCGGACAGACAAATGATGTCTGGGTCATATTGTAAGACCCAGGCTTCTAGTTCAGTTCGGTTATGGAGGAGGCTTCTTATATTCATGTGAGCAAGGCGAAGACCCTTTATGTCCTTCCATGATGAATACGAGTGGGAGAGGGGAGCGAGAGGACCAGGGTTGGGTTCAGTATCCCCAGAAAGTATTAATGCAAGCAGGAGGAGATACCATAGTTTGTGATGAATGATTGGCAAAGACAGGGTTGAGAGACAGAGAAGGCCCATTTTTAAGGAGAAGGTTACGTGATAGAGGTAGTTGTGAGGGATAAGTAGGGGAGAGTTATCCTTGAAAGTATTGGGGTATATTAACATATTGGAGAAAAAGAAGTTGTTTAGGTCTGTAGTGAAAACCTCCGATGGGGTTGGGGGGGGTACCAACTCATTGGGAGCCATAGGAAGAGACCTAATATGAGACCAGGCAGCAGTAATGAGTGTAGTGTAGGAGCCATTTGATATAATGTGGGTTATCGAAGAGTGCCACAGGATAAATAAGCTAGACTAGGTGAATAGGCAGTTAAGGACAGGCTGTCGGTAGGTGGTAGGAGAAGAAAGGTAGAGTTTAAGTTGGGTTGTAGCTGAAAATAGTCTGTCAAAATGATTAACTACTAGGAGAGTGTGATAGGTTTATCAGACGCCCTCTATGGGCAAGTGCCTATAGGCTGCAAATGGTAAATTGGGGAGTTAGTCAAAAAAGTCAGGTGGCTCGTCCAGAGATATATAAGATAAGCCTCACAAGGGTGGGAGTGGTGGGGGGCAGGTGGGGAGCAGCCGTATAGTGGCTGCAGGAGGAGAGCACTGTGTTCAGCAGAGAGAGGGACGAGTTTACCACCATGCAGCATGGGAATTTGCAGGCAAGGCCAAAATTGCAGGTAAGCCGACTCCAAATTGAATAGAATAGCACAGCAGGGGACACTGAGCTGAAAGTAAGACACCCTGCGGCTGAGTATAGCTTTTACTGTTAATCCAGTGTGAGCACAAATTAGAAATTTAATTTGGTTCCAGTTAGGGGATGGTGAGATACCCTCCAGTGCACGTCTGAACATGAATTAAATTAACTGCTGCATCGAAGGTAATGTTCACGGCTGGCTGTAGGCTACATTTGCACCAGGACCTTTACCGTGTGCTGCCAGTAATTAGAGAGAGTCCCAGTTCAGGACAGAGATCTGAGTTCAGGAGGGATCCCTAATTTTTAGCTAAAATGGCCCCCGATGGAGATAAAATGAGTTTAAACTGCTGGTGCCTTGTCTCTGACTGCGGAGGTAAAGGTGCCAAAATTCAAAAACCGCTGAGAGGGGTCCTCTGGCACAGTTCAGGACGGTGCTTGGGAGGCTGTACCTTGTGGCTGTGTGCCCTCTGGGTGGGTGGAGTAGCTGTTCCCGAAGGCAGGGTGATGCTCTCCTTGTAGCCGGGGCTAAGGAGAGAGGGAAGAGGGTTTGCAGAGGTTTAAATTTGTTCTGGGACAAAGAAAACTTTTGCAGTAGGAGTAAGTGGGTGGGGGGGGGAGTAGAGAGGGAGGGACAGAGGAGGTGAGAAAAATTACAGGGAGAGCGCAGCAGAAGTGAGGGCTAGGATGAGTTAAGAATAAACCAAGGAGGTTTTAAAGTAAAGGCAGGAAAGAGAAACTATTTAGGCAGGATCATTATACAGTTCAAACAGTCTAAAACTACTTATGTAAGCAGGAAATAAACTTAGACAACAAGCATCAGGTTCATTATAACAAGCATTGAAATTAACACTTTAGATTAAACTGAGGGCTACAAAGAACAGACTGCTGAGACAGGCTCGAACACTCCAAGGAGCTAGCTGACTTCTAAATAAAATTGCTTTAAGTTCAGTAACATGAAATAGCCCTCATTACATGAGCACTGCGTTCAACAGAGAGAGAGAGAAAGAGATGAGTTTGCCACTGTGCAGCACAGGGAAATTTGCAGGCAAGGCCAAAATTGCAGGTAAGCTGACTCTGAATTGAATAGAATAGCACAGCAGGGGACACCGAGATGAAATTAAGACACCCTGCGGCGAAGTACAGCTTTTACTGTTAATCCGGTGCGCGCACAAATTAGAAATTAATTTGGTTGTAGTTAGGGGATGGTGAGATACCCTCTGGTGCACGTCTGAACATGAATTAAATTTACAAATGCTGCCTCAGAGGTAATGTTCATGGCTGGTTGTAGGCTACATTAGCACCAGGACCTTTACCGTGTGCTGCCAGTAATTAGAGAGAGTCCCGGTTCAGGACAGAGATCCCGAGTTCAGGAGGAATCCCTAATTATTAGCTAAAATGGCCCCGATGGAGAAAAAATTAGTTTAAACTGCTGGCACCTTGTCTCCGACTGCGGAGGAAAAGGTGCCAAAATTCAGAAAACACAGAGAGGGGTCCTGTGGTGCAGTTCAGGACAGCACTTGGGAGGCTGTACCTTGCGGCTGTGTGTCCTCTGGGCAGGTGGAGTAGCTGCTCCCAAGGGAAGGGTGATGCCCTCCTTGTAGCCGGGGCTTGCATCTGTGTGTCTTCTGTGCAGGTGGAGTAGCTGCTCCCAAGGGCAGGTGGATGCCCTCCTTGTAGCCGGGGCTTGCGGTTGTGTGTCCTCTGAGCGGGTGGAGTAGCTGCTCCTGAGGACAGGGTGATGTCCTCCTTGTAGCCAGGGCTTGCGGCTGTGTGTACTCTGGGCGGGTGGAGTAGCTGCTCCTGAGGGCAGGGTGATATCCTCCTTGTTGCCGGGGCTTGTGGCTGTGTGTCCTCTGGGTGGGTGGAGTAGCTGCTCCCGAGGGCAGGGTAATGCCCTCCTTGTAGCCGGGGCTAAGGAGAGCTGCAAGTAGAAGGGGCTCGCATGATCCTAATCGCCTCCTTTTGGCCGTGGCAAATTTGGTTTCCGCTACTGCAGCAGCTCTCGGTGGAACCCCCATTACCCCTGCAACTGTGTCACGACCTTCTGACTCAGGAGGAGGAATGCTAGTTCATCCAGGGCTGAAGTCCTTTCACCTTCACACCTGGCACCTCAAGACATACTTGCTTCCCCATTCCAAGTTTCCTCCAGAGTGGCAAAGGTTCTAGTGGAGGCCAGGAAGCCTTCCACATGGACTACTTGCACTATGAAATGGAAGCGGTTCTCTATTTGGGCCACCTCGAAGGGCTGGGACCCCTTTGAGTGTCTCCCTCCTCAGGTTATGGATTACCTCCTCTCTCTCTTTGATCTGGGCTGGAGTTATTTCTTGCTAACGGTTCACTTGTCTGTTATTTCTGCCCACCACTCCTTGGTAGAGGGCAAAAGCTTGGTTCAACTTGAAGTGTCTAAAACCTTCCTGAAGGGGATCCTTCATTGGAAACCCCTGGTGCGCAACCCAGTGCCACCGTGGTACCTAAATTTTGTGTTGGAAAAACTGACTTTTCCTCCTTTTGAACCGACCAGTACTTGTGATATGCGCTATTTGTCCTGGAAAGCGCTATTTTCGGTTGCAGTTACTTCAGCGCAAAGGATTTCCAAGCTTCTGGCCCTGATGTGTAAGGAGCCTTATTTGATTTTTCACAGAGACCAGGTGGCTCTGTGTACTAATCCTAAGTTTCTTCCGAAGGTAGTTCGGAAACCACATTGGATCAATCCATCGAACTGCTGTTTTATTACCCTGAATATTCCAATCGGGGGAGGTGCCTCTGCATTCCCTGGATGCTCACAGAATCTTGCGTTATTATACTAGCCGCACTCAATCTGTTGAAATCGGACCACCTTTTTGTTTCTTTCACACCCAAGAGAGAAGGTGCAGCAGTTTCCAGGCAATGCCTTTCCAAATGGCTGGCAAACTGCATTGTGTTTTGTCACCAGCAATATGGTAAAGCCCTCCTGGGGGAGGTCAAAGGGCATTCTACCAGGGGCATGGCTTCTTCTCCTGCATGGTTCTTGAACATGTCAGCAGCTGATATTTGCGCAGCTGCCACTTGGTGTTCGGTCCACTCTTTTACCAAACTCTACAGTCTGGACATTGCCTCTAGGCGCAGAACAAGCTTTAGACTAGCAGTGCTGACGGGCCTCCTGTCTTAACTCCTATGCATTTACGCAAAACCTGTTTTTTCCAATCCCTTTGATTCTTACTTCTTGGGATTCAGTCCTATAAGTTATTACCTACTGCAAGAACCTCTCTCAAAGATCTACTGGTACGGTAAGTTCTTACGTAACTGTACTTTCTCACCCTCGTCTCTTTCAGGGGAGTCCTCATTGGGTGGGGCTGGGGACCACCCTTCAGGATCCATGCAGCCCCTGTCCCCTGATAGAGAAGCTTCCTCTACAGGGCTCAGTCCCAACCATTTATCTTTACTCCACAGGATGGTGACGGAGCAGACCTATGGATTCCCTATTCTTCCAGGATCGCTTGATAAGTCTTTTAGCCCTGGCGAAGGTGTGCCACATATGGTGGCCGGGTCCCCTGTGCCTCTGCGTCCAGCCCCTCTTCTCCCAGGCCATGTTGGTTCTTCAGAACCTTTGACCTGGGAACAGTTCAGATTCCAGGTTGTGGACTTCCCCCAGTATGTTAGGGCCATGGACAAACAGGTCTTTTGAGCAGTTCCCCCTCCACAGTCAGAGTCTGCCTCTTCAGGTTACTTGGCCTCCTTGTCTTCCTCCCCAAGGAAGAGGAGCCTTCTGTCTGCCTGTCCTCTGACACTGATCAAGCCCAGTATTAGCACTTCCTGGCAAGTCTGGTTAGGGACTTGCCTTTATAGCCCATCAATCGAACGACTTACGCCTTAAGCCTTTTTGGCGTACAGACACACCAATTGGTGGTCCCCTCCTGGCTGATCCCCTTCCAGGAGGCATTGTAGAGCACCTGGCAGCTTCCATCTGTCAGAATTCCAGCCCCTGTGGACTACCAGCATCGGTAAGGCACACCCCAGAGGTCTTCAGGCACTCTGACTTATCCCACTATGGGATTGACGAGACTGGACACCCCTACAGGGCATAGACGTCCAATCCGCAACCTACTTCCGGATTCTGACTCTGCAGAGTTTGATTGTCTGTGGCGGAGAGTATTCTCCTCTGCGTGGATTATGCTTTGTATTGATTCACATCAAGTGCACTATGCTACCTACAGTAGGCATCTGTGGGCGATGTTAGGCCAGGCACTGGCATCGCTGCCCAGTTTGGAGGCTTCCCGGCAGGCCATAGCCCTCTCTACAGTAGGTCTGGAGCTGGCAAGGCACCAGTCAAGGGTGTCTTACAACGCCAATGAAGTTGCTTCATGACTTGCAGGGAAAGCGATCAGCATTAGGCAGACGGCGTGGCTTCGCCTTTCATGGTTGTCACCCTTGGCCCAGTGTAGGGTGATGGCCTGCTCTTTCTGGGGGACCTGTCTTTTCTCCTGCAGGGTGAGATGGGTACTGCAGGGGTGTCTCCATTCCCCCAGGGAACAGGGAACCCCGCCTCGCCCTCACTAGTCTCAGGCCTAAGTGACCGGTGGAGCATCTTCCCCCCACCCCGTGTTTTCCCTCATGGGTGGGCTGAAGGATGCTATTCTCTCAGGGAAATGCTGGTCCCCCTTTGAGTGGGCTCGACACTCACCCACCAGTGATGAATGGTAAAGATTGACACAGGGAAGATTTGAAAATTATGTACCTACCGTAGTTCTTGATCTTCCTGTGTATCTTCACCATTCATCACTGAATCCCCTCACCTTCCTCACACAAGGCCTCAGTCCCTGGGTGATGCCCCTTCCCTGTTCACGCTCCATCTCGGGGATCTGGCTGAGTCCCTCTATTCCTTGGAGCCCCTCCTTATGCTAGGAGGTGGCTAGAGGAATTTTTGGGAGGAGGATGAGTAGGGCTTTCCAACTAAGATCCAGTAGGGGTCTTCTCTTCTGCCCCTCCCTCTTGTCCTGGGTATGATCTCTGGGGTCAGTCCACCCCCTCGGGGTGTGCAGGCTCTTTGGGTTCCCCGGGATGAGGGAGGCTGAGGCTGATGGGGAAAACCCTCCCTGCTCCCTTCTTATATTATTTCTCTTCCTCTCCCTGTCTCTTTCCCCTCCGGGAGGGAGACATTCGTGGGTGGGATCCTCCCTCCCCCCCCGAACAACTGTGGGTTCTTCCTTTGGAAAATGGTAACCCGGGGGGGGGGAGAGTGGGGAATCCCCACACACCCTCAGGGGTTTAAAGGGAGATGGACCTTCTCCATGCTTCCTATCGCTAAGGGGATTTCAGTAAACCAAGATTCAGCCTTGGTAGCAGCTACCTGTGGTGGGCTGTCTGCCTCCCTGGAGGCACTTTTGGTCTCAAGATTTGAGTCACCTAATGTGTGGACACTGGTCCCCCCTCCCTTTTCTCTCTCTTTCCCTTTCCTATCCATACTGGCCATCCAGGGACCGGGGGCCTTTCGGCCTATACCCTCCCAGATCCTCCTCCGTCCTCTGGTCTGCCTATTCCTTTTTCAGTTTACAGTATATCTTTTCCTTTCCTTTTACTGTCCCTCAGGCTCTCTTGCCCTGCCCTCTTTTTTCTCTATCCTGTTTTTTCCTCTGTCTCTCTGGTGTGCAGAATGGAGGTGGAGGAGGGGCCAGTTGCTGTTTCTGGACAACCCATGAGTTCCATGCAGTGCATTGGCCTCATGGGGGGCAGCGCCTGCTCCTGTCCCTGGCCAAAAAAAAAAGCTCCTGCGGGGTGGTCATTTCCAGCCAATCACCCACTAATGCTGAATGGTGAAGATACACAGGAAGATCAAGAATTACGGTAGGTATGCCATTTTCATTTCTTGAAGAACAGCTGTTGAAGGTGTTACATTTGCTGCTTTGTTTTATTTCTTTGTGGTTCAATGTGATCTGCTTGACATATCTAAGTAGTTGTTTTTTTTTTTACACACCTTCACTGACAGTTTTGAACTAATTCAATGTCACAGTAGATGATTACTGATGCTGTGTGACCAGTAGTCTAGTAGTCCATTTTAAAAACAAAACACAGACACAAATAAAATAGATTAATGGCGTTGATACATTTAATGTGTTTTTTTTTCATTTTGTGTTCCGTTTCACACTGGCTACCACTCTAGCGCTGAACATGATGACAGTCCTGAATTCTAACAAAAGAATTTATAAAAAAAAACTAGTCTGATTCAAATTAATGCTCTTGTAATTAGGCTACATAATAAGAAGGTTAACATAAGGCTCTCAGAATACTGATAGCCAGTCAGATTGCAGTATTCATGAGACCCTTATAATAATACCAAGTGTTTTGCAGTCCTCACTGCACACCTTCAAAAGCTCGGTGTTCAGGTGTTCCCCTACCTAGACGAGAAGCTTTTGGTGAGCCCATTTAGGCAGGAGACACAGGAAGCTGTTGCTACAGCATCTCAGTTCCTCACCTCCATGGGGGTCTTGCTGAATCTGGAAAAATCACAGCTTCAGCCCTCCTAGCAATTCCGCTCCATAGGAGCCCTCCTGTATACCGTGAAAGCAAGGGCTTTGCTCCCGGAAGACAGGAGGAACAACGTACTTCAGATGGCTCGTTTCATCAGGGAGTCCAACCCTATACGAGCTCACTCCATGCAGTGGATGTTAGGCCTCCTGGCCTCCTCCATTTTCACAGTGCCTCTAGCGTGATTGCACATGGGGACCATTCAGTGGATGCTCTGCATTCAATGGAACCCAGTAACACATCCGCAGTCCTAGCCCATCAAGGTAACAACCACTGCGGATGTCACTGGGATGGTGGATGTAAGCGGATGACCTACTACAAGGGTTCCCCTATGCCCTACAGGAATCTCAGATCACTGTCACCAAGGGTGTGTCCATACTTGGCTGGGGTGCTCACTGCCAGGATCTCCATACTCAGGGAGTGTGGACTCAAGAGATGTCTGATCACCACATAAATGTCCTAGAGATGAAAGCAGTCCTGTATGCCCTCAGAATCCTGGAGGATGTCTTCAGTCAGAAGGTAATTCTTCAGATGGACAACAAAGTATTGATGTACTACATCAACAAACAAGGCAAAGCGCATTCCTACCCTCTATGCAGGGAAGCCATGAGGGTATGGGAAAGGTGCCTCGAGCATAAGGTTTTGATCCAGGCAGTTTACCTGCTAGGAACCCATAACGACTTGGTGGACCAGCTCAGCAAGTCAGAAGTGGATTCTCACGAGTGGTCTCTTGTACCAGATGTCATGCATTCGCTCTTCAATGAGTGGGGTAGTCCAGATCTGGACATTTTTGCATCCCCACTCAAAACAAAACTGCCTCCCTTCTGCTCCAGAAATCCAGAACCTGGTGTTTTCCGTCAGGATGCATTCAGACTGCTGTGGACAAGATGCTTTCTTTACGCATTTCCTCCTTTACCATTAATTCGGACAGGGCTGCTCAAACTGGAGGCACAAGGGGGCAAGATGCTTGTCTTTGCCCCTTATTGGCCTCAACAGATATGGTTCCCCTTACCTTACTCAACAGGTTGTCAGAGGTTCCCCGAAACAGCTGCCTCTGCGGACAGAACTCCTGATTCATGGACCCCTAGTCCACCCCAAACTGTGCTCCCTCCACCTCTGGCTCCTGATGAGATAGAGGTTAGCAGATTTAAAGTTTCTCAGAGAATTGCAGACATCTTTTTGGCAGCACGTAAGCCTTCCACCAGGAAGACTTACACAGCCAAATGGAGACGCTTTTCAGAGTGGTGTGCTAAGGTCTATTTAGATCCTTTTCTATGTGTCTCAGACAAAGTATTGGAGTACTTATTGGGCCTCTCAGATGCAGGATTGCAACACTCATCGGTCAAAGTATACCTCTGTGCACTCTCCACTTATCATGAGCCAGTTCAAAACATGTCCTTCGCTCAGTTACCTATGTTCAAAGATTCCTTAAAGGCATTTTATACTTAAGGCCTCCGAGTAGGAAACCAGTGGCCACATGGGATGTCAATCTCATGCTAGATATGCTCACTTACAAACCCTTTGAGCCTCTAGCTACCTGTGATTTGAAGTTCCTGACCTGGAAGATGGCCTTCCTGGTGGCCATCACTTCCGCTCGTAGAGTCTCTGAAATACATGCCTTGGCCAAGGACCCTCCATATACTCTCTTTCACAAGGAAAAAGTGGTCCTCTGAACTCACCCTAAGTTCTTACTAGATGGTTTTGGATTTCCTTCTCAACCAGCCCTTGGTTTGCCCCACCTATTTTGCTAACTTCCAGAATGAAGGGGACGTACCCTTCATTCCCTGGACATCAAAAGGGCTCTCCATTTCTACATAGATAGAACTGGGGATATACGCAAGGACAAGCAACTCTTTGTGTCCTTCAGTATGACCCGGATGGGTCATCCATTATCCATTAAATGCATCTCTGCTGGGGTAGTGGCATGCCTACTCCGTTGTTATTCTATGGCGCAGGTTAAGCTGGAAGGCCAGCTGCGCGCCCATTCTACCAGAGCGGTGGCAGCATCCCTGGCAAAGATACGTTCAGTCCCCATTGCTGACATTTGCAAAGCAGCAATGTGGAGCTCAGTGCATACTTTTGTAAAGCACTATGCTCTGGATGTCCATGCCAGGCAGCATGCCTCCTTCAGCAGGACAATTCTGAATGGACTTCTGTCCTGAGTGAGCTCCGTCTCCTAGCCACCTGCTCGGGGGATTGGTTAGTTTGGTACTCTAACCCAGAAGTGTGAATAAATGGTGAATATTTAGAGTCCAGGAATATATTAAAATTACATTCTTGCTGAATTCTTGTTCTTCTTGAACAAGACTTCACCATTTATTCACATGCCCACCCACCATCACCCGGGCTCACTCAGTCTGTCTTTGGTCTTCACTTACTCAGTTGGTTTGGGCTGTGAAGACATTGTTTGAGTTGATCCTTCTTGCATGAGTCAGAAGGGCTATGCTATGCCATTCTATAGTTAGTTTTTTTTGTCTAGTTAGTGTATGCTGCACCTCCTTGGTCAAAAAGGTACTGAGGCGGTTGGAAGGTCGAAGCCGAGATAGCCTGTATGGTGCAAGATAGTCTCGTGGTGCCACGCATGTGCGGTCCTATCTTGGCGATGGCCCTCCTGAAGATTATTGGCTCCCGCGGGGTCCTAGCACCTTCAGCTGGAACCCAGAAGTGTGAATAAATGGTAAAGACTTGTCCAAGAAGATCAAGAATTACAGTAAGAACATAATTTTCATTAATAGGGACGTGGATGTGATGTGATATCCACCCTTCTGACTGTCCTTTCCCTTTAAATCTCCTGCTGGAAAGTCATCAGACTGATTCCTCCCATCCACTCGGGTGGTAACTCCCTCAGCACCGCCCTGTAAGATCTTCCTTTCCGCTAGAAGAAGAAGGTTCCTTCCTTACCGCTGTCACGCTGAGTGGGCCCTTTGCTTTCTAAAACTTTGTGCTTTCCGAATATTCAGTCTTCAGGCAGTTCCTTCACCTCATCTGTGATGGATGACTCGAAGTCAGCCCCGGGATTTAAAAAATGCTCGTGCGGGCAGAAGATGTCGCGGACGAATCTGCACACCATGTGCGTCTACTGTCTTGGCCATGAACACGATCCTCAGGCATGTGGCTTGTGTCACACTTTGTATCAGTCAACATTAGAAGACCACCACTTCTTTTGGGGAAGCCAGATGAATGGGATCCTTCAGTTAAATCCAAAGACACCCATCGGGCAGTCTCCGCAGCTGCGGGATCCACTGAACAATTGGCAGCATTTGAAGAAGCTGTGGCCCAGGCCATAGAGCATGTTTCTTTGGTTTTGGCCTTTTTTGCTGCTTCCTTTGGGCGCCACCTTTTTGGGGGCGTTCTGAGATGTGTACCAGGCTCTTCCTACCTTTGGGCAGGGCTGTTCTTCGGGCACAAAATCTAAGTCCAAACAAGAGACTAAGAAAAAGTCTCATCGTTGATCATGGGATCACAAACGCTCTCTGGCTTCAGATTCTCATGCTTCTATGGAGATTTCGACTACGGTCAATCCTTCAGCCCTGGCCACTGGCTCCATGGTCTCCCTGTTGGGCCAGTTGGTAGAGATGACTGTTGACCAACCTGTCAAGATATTTCTTGAGCTAGTCAACCCGTTGTTGCCAGATGAGGCCGATACCTCTAGGACTGCGGTCCTGCCTATTACCTCCTAGGGAGGGTCTGACCAGAATGCTGATCCACTCCCTCCTCCTCAGGATCTGATGAACCCAGAGGATCCTAGGCTTTTGCCAGCTCCCTCTGGGACCCACTGTCAGCAGCCCTGATGGTCGAGGTCCCGATTCTGAAGTCTCAAGTCAGGCAACCCTCCCACTGTCAACATTCGGGCAAGCGGTGTCTCTGTTACTACTCCTTTTCTTCCTCAGACAAGGAGAGACTTCGGTGCAAAATGTGTTGACTCTGTGATGAGATTATGTGGCAACAGCTCATGTTCTCTGGGGTTAAGCAGCTTCTTGCACCCACCCCTGCTATGACATGACTCCTGCCACCCAGACCTCAACCAACTATGGCTTGGCCTGATCCCCCTCGGCCTGTTCTGGCTTCTCTGCCGATCCAGGTGGAGCCGCCTCCCAAACAGTCACCAGTGGGTCCTCCCCCTAAGGATGCCCTTATTGCCCCCGGGATTCTGGGGTGGCTGTCTGTCACAGTGACTCCCAATCAACCCTGTAGGGTCAGCGGGGACTCTGGCAGTCGACTGCTGTTCGATGAATCCTCTGAGTCAGAGGGCTCCTCTTTACACTCACATCCATTGCACACTGCGTCGACCGAGGATTTGTCGGTGGAGCATAACCCCATATCCTTCTCTGGCCTTCTCCAACTTTTCTCGGAGTCAACGGGCCTCAAGATGGAGCTCATTCAGAAATGGGCTAAATACCCGCTTACCGAGATTCTTGACCAAGGCGACTCCTCTGGAGTAGCCTTTCTGGTCGCTGAGGCCATGCTTGACCCTACTCTGGAGCTCTGGCAGCATCTGGCCTCCTGCCATGCGTCATTGGTGTGGATGATCCGCAAGTACGCAGTCCCTACCAGTTCCCTCTTGGGATTCACCAAGCATCCCTTGGCTGAGGGTCTGGTGGCCAACTCTGTTTTTCGACACACTGGCAATATCGGGGATGTGGATAAGCCTCCTGACAAGGAATCCAAGAAATTGGATCACAGTTATAAAGGTCTATGCTGCATCTTCTCTCAGCCTTTGGCAGGCAAGTTCAGCCCTTTTGATGGCCTACTTTGACCATGCCCTGTTGGGCATGCTCGATGGGGTGCTTCAAACAACATGAAGTCTTGCTGTATTCTGACAAATGCAGTTAGCCCCAGCCTTTAAACTGCCACAGAGAACAAAGGGTTAACTTCATAGAATGCTGAGCTCGAGCTCGGTTGAGGTCTCTGTCTGTAGCCCTTTGAAATCCAACTGTCAGATTCTTTACTCCGCCTCACTGAACAGTTGCTCCGGAGAGTTCTCCTTCAGCTCGGTTCGAAAAGTTGGTTAAAGTGTCGGTAAAAGTGTCAGTTTTAAGCCGAATTTGTTCCTTTTAGTCGGTTCAGCCTCTGTTTGCGGTACCGTGAGTACTAGATAGGTTTTACCTATTTCTGTGTGGAAATTCTAAACTTGTTTGATCAGTTCGGCTGAACCGATCACTTTGAGTGAATTTCTGTTTTTTACTTTAGAGTGTAGTTATCGGTCCTTATCGGTTCTAAAAAAAAAAGTGTTTTGAACGTTTTTTTCCAACACCCGTGACACGGTTAGGAACCGATAAGGGGGTCTTGCCTGGCAGTTGCCATGAAAAGGGTAAGTTTGGTTAGGTTGTCCATGTCCGAGAAACCCAAGAAGAAAACCGGGCCCACTGGGTTTCAACACTGCAGTGAGTGTGGGGAGGTCTTTGCTGAGGCCAATCCCCACACCACCTGTGTTTACTGTCTGGGGTTTGAACACCTCAATACAAACTGCCAAATTTGCAAAAATGTTCCTAAATCTACCCTTGAAAAGAGATTAGGTAGACTGAGGGAAAAGGAGCCCGAGAAGTCCGCTGACCTGGATGACCAGCCCGGTTTGGTTCCGACCGAACCAGAAGGAGTGCCCTCTGACCAGGGCGACACTTCTTCGGGCAAGAGGAGAGCCAGTCCCTGAGGGTCGGTTCCTACAAAATGAAACTCAAAGAGAAATTGACCGGTTCGGATCCAGAGGTTCATGTTCCGACCACCGAAGAAATAGCCAGAACGATTCGGATTGTGGAATCGCTTGGCCCCGTTCCGACCAATCTGGCACCATTTGGCAGGGGCTTGGTTCGGTCAGTTCCCCTGGTTCAAGATTATACCCCTGAAGATTTTTATGAACCGGAGTTTGAGGTGATGGTGACGATGGTGAAAGTCTGGATGTGCCTGTGGAACCAGACATCTCCCCAGACAGACCTTCTGGTGTTTCCCCTCCTAGGCTTTCTGAGTCCCCTCCCCACTTTCTGTTTTACAGAAAGGTGGCTGAAACTCTCCAGCTTCCTATGGAGGAAGCCATGGAGGATAAGAGGAGCCTGATTATGTAGAAATGATGAACATCCCAGAGTCCAGGAGACTGTCTATTCCCCTCCACAAATCCTTTGGGAAGCAGACAATCAAAATCTTAAAGTCTCCAAATACTGTACCTCCTTTTGACAGAAGGATGGAGAAGAGGTACACACTATCAGGCTCAGATATGGAGTTTTTATACCAACAATGCAGCCATGTTGGGGTAGCGCAGGCTGCTGCCTGTGACAAGGTAAATATTCCCTAGGCTTCACACACCCCCAGACAAAGACTCCAGGAAGATTGATGCCATGGCAAAAAAGCAGTACATGGCATCTTCCTTGGGACTCAGGCAGGCAAACTATATGGCCTATACAGCCAGGTACCAGAAGTCCAGGTGGGACACTGTACTGGCACTGGCTAAACAGGCCTCCCCAACTAGCCAAGGAGCTGGAGGAGGTGGCTGCTGATGGGATTGAGGCATCAAAAGTACAGTTTCATGCTGCTGTGGACTCCAATGATGTATCATCAAGAGTCATGGCTACATCTGTACTCTTCGGAGAATGGCTTGGCTCAGATGTACTAGCCTCTCACTGGACACCCAGGCTAAGGCCATGGATTTTCCTGTAGTGGGTAGTTCTCTGTTTGGGAGCAGACAGAGAATTACATGAGAAAATGGACAGTAGGACCACTTATAGGAGTGCTCAGGCCAAGGAGAGGCAGGCAACTCCTCAAAGGCAGCAGTCTAGGGGCAGGGGCAGGCCTTTTCATAGGCCTTTTTACCAAGCACAGGCCTCTTATCCCTTTTCACAGAGGGGGTTCTTTAGAGGGGGAGGCAGAAGAGGGATGGGCAGGGCTGCATCCACTCCTCAACCTAAGGCTCCTGCCAAGCAGACACCCTGATGGGTCTGCCCGGGTCGACTCTCCTATTCCAGTAGGGGGCAGGCTGGCTTACTTTGTCCAGGACTGGATGTCTATTACCTCTGACAAGTGGGTCCTGGAAGTAGTAAGCCAGGGACTGGTTCTCAGCTTCAAAAAATTTCTGAAGATGAGAGCCAGATCTTTTCCACCTGCAGGTTTCTCAGAAACCCTTGCCCTAGAGGCAGAGGTTTCATCTCTTCTGGCCTTAAGAGCCATAGAGAGAGTTCCTACCCTACACTGGGGCAAAGGTCTGTACACCAGGTACTTCCTTACCCCAAAAAAGAAAGGGGAGTGGCGACCCATCCTAGACCTAAGATACCTGAACAAACATCTTTTAAAACCAAAGTTCAAGATGGTAACTCCGGGAATAATTCTTCCCTCTCTAAGGCCAGGGGACTGGCTAGCCTCCCTGGACCTCAAAGATGCCTATTTTCACATTCCCATCAGGTGCTCCCACAGAAAGTACCTCAGGTTCGAGTTGCCCTCAGGCCACTATCAGTTCAGAGCAATGCCCTTTGGTCTAACATCAGCCCCAAGAGTTTTCACAAAGTGCCTGGCAGTAGTTGTTACCTTTCTAAGAAGGCAAAAGATTTCCATTTTTCCATATTTGGACGACTGGCTCATAGTGGGCCAGTTTCCAGACCAAGTCAAGTCAGACCTGCAAGTGACCCAGCAAGTGCTCACTTCTCTAGGATTTCTTCTCAACCTTCCCAAGTCAGTTCTCGAGCCAGTGCAGCTCCTTACCTTTATAGGGGCAGAGCTGGATACTGTAAGCAAGAGCCTTTCTTCCCTGGAATGGGCAAGATTCTTATAGAACTGGCTTCTTCCTTCAGCCTTCAGGTGTCCCGACCAGCAAGAATTTTCTTCAGCTCTTGGGCCATATGGCAGCTTCTACAGCAGTGATCCAAAGGGCAAGATTCCAGATGAGGGACATTCAGTTCCATCTGAGGGCCTTTTGGTCCCAGAGGAAGGATCCCCTTACCAAACTGATTCCAGTGACTTGGACCCTGATCCAAGCCCTTCAGTGGTGGCAGGAGCAGGACAATTTAAGGCAAGGGGTCCCATTTGTCACTCAGATCATTCAGTGGTCCTTACCATGGATGCTTTCTTTCTGGCTGGGGAGCCCATCTGGGGGCCCTCACTGCCCAGGGACTGTGGTCCCCTCAGGATTCCCTTCTCCATATCAATCTCCTAGAACTCAGGGCAGTTTTTCTGGCCCTGCAAGCTTTCTTTCAGTCAGTGCAGAACAAGGTGGTTCAGGTCAGAACAGACAACACCACCAGCATGTGGTACATCAACAAGCAGGGAGGCACTCAGTCTACGGCCTTGTGCACAGAAGCCATGAAGTTGTGGTCCCTGGCTTATTCCCTGCAAACCTCTCTGATAGCAGTCCACCTCAGGAAAGGACAATATGCTAGCAGATGCACTGAGCAGGATCTCACAGGACCATCACAAATGGTCCCTGGACCCTCTGGTGTTGAAGGTGATTTTTTTCAAGGTTGGGGGTCACTCCAGAGATAGATCTCTTTGCAGCCCCAGACACTCACCAACTTCCTCTCTTTTGTTGCAGACCCCGGTCTTGGGCTCAGTCCCTCTGGATGCTCTGATTCTGAACTGGGAAGGGAAATTTCTGTATGTCTTCCCTCCCTTTCCTCTACTATTCAAAGTTTTAGTCAAGATAAGGTCACAAACTTGCAAAGTGATTCTGATTGCTCCAGACTGGGCCAGACAGCCTTGGTACCCCCTGTTGCTGTCCCCAGCAGTCCATCTTCCCCTGTCTCTTCCCAGGAATTACAACCTGTTAACCTCCTCTGAGGGGAGGATTTGGTACCCTAATCTTCAGTCTCTCAATCTCAAGGCATGGCTCTTGAAGAGTTAGAGTATGCAGATTTGCATCTGTCTCACGGGGCCCTGGATATCCTCAAAGCCTCTCAAAAGTCTGCCACTAGAAAGACCTATAACTCCAAATGGAAGAGATTCAGCATTTGGTGTTTCAAGAAACATATTTCCTCAGGCACTCCTGAATTGCCTACAGTTCTGGATTATATGGTCCATTTGAATGGCTTAGGCCTCAGACCAGCTACTCTCAAGGTGCACTTGTCAGCTGTTTTCTGCTTTTCTGTCAGTGGGGAAGTCTTCCTCAGTATCATCTCATCCTGTGTTCTGTACATTTTTTAAGGGATTGCTTCATACCAATCCTTCATTTAGAGACCCTGCCCGGGACTTAAATGTTTGCATTGCTCAACTTATGCAACCTCCCTTTGAACCTATGTCCTCAACAGAGCTTAAGTACTTGACTTGGAAAACTGTGTTTTTGGTAGCCATTACCTCTGCCAGACGTATCAGTGAATTGCAAGCCCTGTCGGTGGAACCTGATTTTATCTCCTTTAATAGGGATACAGTGGTCCTTAGAACCAATAGAAGGTTCTTGCCCAAAGTGGTTTCAGATTTTCACTTGAATTGGTCTATGTCTCTTCCTGTCTTCTTCACTGATCATTCATCTTCAGGAGAAAGGAGGCTACACAGTTTAGATGTTAAAAGGGCCCTTAGCTACTACATAGATCATACCAAGGGTCACAGGTTTGATTCCCTCCAGTTGTTCCTCACTTATGGAGAAGTGGGAAAGGGCAAACCTGCCACCAAGAGAACTATTGCCAGGTGGATTGTGTCTTGTATACAATTCTGCTATGAGAAACTAGGAAAGATTCCGCCCTCAGGCCTGAGGGCTCACTCCACCAGAGGTACAGCTGCTTCCCTGACTGCTGCCAGGGATACTCCTCTCTTAGAAATTTGTCATGCAGCCACCTGGAGAACAGTCCATACCTTTACCAAGCATTACTCTCTGGATATCCAGGCTAGGAGTGATGCTCGGTTTGGCACAGCAGTACTTCAGAGCCTATTCCCAAAGTAGGTTCTGTCCCCCCACCATGGAGGTACTGCTTGGTAGTCTGCAATAGTCAGAATACAGCATGACTTCATGTTGTTTGAAGAAAAAATTACTCACCTTAGTAATTATGTTTCTTCTAATGGAGTCTTGCTGTATTCTGACCTCCCTCCCTACCTCCCCTCTCAGAACCTGTTTTTGGGAAGTGGGTGGGCAGGTGCAGTGTTGCACCTCAGGGGTGTTTCTTTTACACCCTCCTCTTTTTGTTTGGGTGTTTGTTTCATTATTATTATTATTTGAATTGGTGTTTGGTTTTGGGTTTTCTGACTTGAGTCTTCCTTGGGAATTCAAAACTCTTGTTGCCAGTTGGCTAGTAAAAATTTTACAATTTCCACATTAGGATAGTTAGTGAGTTTTTCGTTCATAAGAATCTGGTGGTTGGATTTCAAAGGGCTGCAGACAGAGACCTCAACCGCGCTCGAGCTCATCATTCTATGCTCTGCATAGAAGGTTAACCTTTTGTTCTCCGGGGCAGTTTAAAGTCTGGGGCTAACTGCAATAGTCAGAATACAGCAAGACTCCATTAAAAGAAACAGAATTACTAAGGTGAGTAATTTTTTCTTCCCCTGCTCCCAGCTGACTTACAGACTATGGCCAAGCAGGTCTTGGATCAGGGCCGAGCTGTGGCTAAACAGCAGCTCCAGACAGCCATGGACATTGGCAACTCTTGCACTTGGTCCGTGGCGGTGTGGTTACCATGCGCTGCAGGGCTTGGCTGAGGATCTTGACCTTTATGGTCTCACCATAGGACTGCCCCGGAGCAGAAATGGTTAATGGAACCTATGCAAATGGTGGAATGCTAGGCTCAAGCTCCATTTTCAAACCACTGTCTCTGGTTGTACTTCCTGTAACCATCAGATTCTGTACTCTGCTTGCCTCAGTAAGACATCTCTGGAGAGCTCTCCTTCACTTCTTGAAGAATATTTGTTTTTATCAGTTTTCGAAGTACTGTTTATTTCTTCTCATTTTTTGAAGCACTGTCCTTGATTTATAGATAGACTGGTTTAGATTAGTGTATTTTTGTGGTAAGTTTTTCAGTTCCTTGCCATTTTTTTCCCAACCAGGAAGGAACCAGATTTTACTTATTCTGTGAAAAGGTAATTGAGAGAGATCCAGAGAAGTCACCCCTTTTTTTCTCAGAGTTAAATCTACTAAACCTGTTTTTAGGGTTATTTAGTATACCTCAGACTCTCAAGAAAAGAACCAGTCCTACAGGTTTCCAGCATTGTACTGGATGCAGAGAACCGTTTGCTAAAGCAGATCCTCATTTGGTTTGTGTTGTCTGCCTAGGGTTTGACCACCAGAAAGCAGACTGTAAGATCTGTAAGAATTTTCCCCAGTCCACGGTTGACAGGCGACTTAACTGACTGAGGGAAAAAATGTCTGATAAGGCTGCTGACCTGGCCTGGGACAAAACGGATCCTTCTCACACTAAGGAATCAGAGGAACAGCCCTCTGACAAGGGAGAAACTTCCTCAGGGAGGAAATGGGTTGCTGAACCGGCCGCTGAACCGGCTATCTCAACCAAATGGAAAAAGAAAGAAAAACACTCAACGCAGAAACCGCAACTGACAATGTTGCCGGTTCCAGCTGCTAACACTATAAAAATAATACAGTCTCTGCAATCCGGCACACTGGTTCTGGTTCAGCAAACAGTTTCTCACCTCACACCGGTTTCCTTTTCTTTTGAACGAGGTTCGGAATGAAGAGGATGAGGAGGAGGAGGATGAAAACTACGTGAGCCTCCTGAACCGGATGTCTCCCCTGATCCTCAATGCCCTGATTCCCCTGACAAGGGATCTAAGGATTACACATCTCATTTTGCCTTTATGAAATAGGTGGCACAAACTCTGGACCTCCCCACTCAGGGTCATCGGAGGAGGAGGAACCAGATTATATGGAGATGGTGGACATGCCAGCAACTAAGAAGTTTCTATTGCCCATTCACAAGTCCCTTAAGAAGCAAGTAAAACAATTTGCAGACACCCACTTCTGTAACCTGTGGACAAGAGGATGGAGAAGTACTGGGTGGCCAAAGGAGGAGCAGAATTCCTTTTTGGGCACCCCACTCATGAAGGGATGGTGCAGGCTGCTGCTTGTGACAAAGCAGACATACCACTGGCATCACATCCTCCTGAAACGGACTCCAGAAGGATAGATCTATGGCCAAGAAATTTTATCCTGGGTTTTCTCTGGCCGTTAGGCAGGTGTCTTGTATATATCTCATTCAGGCCTGGATGCACCTGTAGGTGGCGTCTGAAAGCATAGCCACTCAGGCCAATAACGACTGTAGATGTACTCAGCTGACTTTCACTCAGGCCTGGAAACATCTAAGGAAATCAGCAGTTTTTACCTAAGTATTAAACAAACTGAACTGCTTAGAATTGATTGCATAGCACCATTAGAAAGGTAATTTTGTGCTGAATAACTTTGCTGCTGATACTTTGTGTTTATCATGTATACTTTAGGAGTTATTCACATTTGTTTAAGGTATGGTGTGCATGGCTGACATTTGTCTCTCAAGCCTCACCTAAGCACCTTGAATAAATAAAAAAAAAACAAAAAAAAAAAAACTGTTTTTTGGTATTTCAGCTAGTATAAATTTATTTATTTATTTATTTGAATTTTGATGACCGGGTAGGTCAGCTGAGACAAAGTCCCTTTTTCAGTGATGACCCGAGGAATAAAGCATTCCAAGAACAGAACATAATACAATAATACACATAGAATAGTACAGTGAGTCACAGTATACAGTTAAGCCATAGGTAAATAACAACAGTACCCGAGTAGGCAATAACCAAAGGATTCAGGATTACAGGCAGTTTGCAGGTAGCCAGGGGAGACAGAAGGCAGATTAACATTTTATATCATGTGCAGGGACATTTATGCCATTCACATAGCAGATGTCAACAATTTAAACAGCAAGATAACTAAGAATAGCCAGATTCAACTGCATTTGGTTAGAGACATGAGGTTCAGGGTACAGTCAGATGTTATTCTAGGTGGAGGAGGAATGAGAAGTGCGGAGAACAGCTTGTCTTTGAGATAGGAGAGAAGGGAGGCTGTTTGTGACCGTTGTGGAGACTGAGAGAGACACGTAACTTTAGTCACATGTGACCTTACTTGTTAATAACAATTACCTCTGCATTGAGGGGGTTTGAAGAACTCATCCTTGTAGAGTTTTTTGAAATGGTTAATGGCTTTGCAGGAAAGTAGAGAGTGGGGCAAATTGTTCCAAATTCTGGGGGCAGTGACTGTGTAGGATCTTTGGCCTATCTTTAGCCCAGCCTTCGGGAGTTCCAGTAATGGTAGGCTAGAAGATCTTAGTACATGAGGGGTAGGTTTTAGGGATAGCAGGCCCATCAGACTGGGGGGGAGGGGGCGATGAATCAACTTAATGGTGGTACAGTGAATGGTGAAGATTGACACAGGCAAGATATGAAAATTATGTACCTACTGTAATTCCTGACCTTTCTTTGTATCTTCACCATTCATCATTGAATCCTGCCCACCTTCCTTTCTCAGGTCTCAGTCTCTGGGTGATTCTGCTCCTCCCTGTTTGTCTCCCATTTGGACCTTGGTCCTTTTCCAGCACCTCCTACCCCTTCCCCTCTTGGGGCAGGGGATTTTTCCTCTGGGTGGGCAGACATGGAGGGTTTCCTGCTGTTGGGAGTCTCCAGAGCCTCCTCTCAGCTCAGGTAGCTCCTGTTTTTTTTTTCTGCTTCCTCTTGTGGCTCTTGTGGGAGTCTAGTAGTAGGAGGGGGCTCTGGTGATTCCCTCTGTTGTCCTCCCTCCAACCACTTTATGCCTTCTTATGGTTGTTTTTACCCTTCTATTCAGGAGAATATATAATTTTACTCCTCCTCTGGAGGTGCCACCCCCCCCAATAACTAAATTTCACTCCCCTGGGGTTGTTCTCCAGGGCCTTTTAAGGTGGTTCTTCTGCCCTCAGTTTATTTCGCAGGAGGGGGAGACACCAACCCATTCTTAGCCCTCTGGCCTTCTTCTGCTCCTCTAAATGGGTGCCATCCTTCTCCAAGCCTTGTTTCCATCATCTGGCCTGTCTGATCGACCTGTGGCATAACTCCTCTGGAGCAGTCCAGGGCAATGCCTCGGGGCAGTGTCTCCTCTTCCTCCTTCCTTCCTTCCTTTCTCTCTCCTTCTGTCCCTCCCTATTCCACCCCTTCCTTCTCGCCCAGAGATTGGGGCCCACCTGTTTCAATCCCTTAGGTTTCCTCCTTTCTTGTTCTCTCTTTGGCTTATTCCTCCTTTTAGTTTTATATCCTTTTCTTTTGCTGTCTCTCAGGCTCCCTTGCCCACCCTTCCAACCTTCCTTATTTCTCTCTCTGGCATGCAGAACTGGGGCTAAGGAGGCATCAATGACGCTTATTGGCCAACCTGCGAACACCACATAATAAGTCGGCCTCGAGGGTGGTGCCATCTCGACGTCGACTCCTCCTAACGCAAAAAAAAGTCCCCACGGGGTTCTGATCCTCTGGCTCACTACCCAACAGTGATGCATGGTGAAGATACACAGAAAGATCAGGAATTATGGTAGGTACGTAATTTTCATTTCTCACCCAGAGCCAGGGAGGGAATCAGCTAACCCCTTCCAAGTGGGACTCACTGTCTCAGGAGGTCACCTGCACTTGCTGAGGTGCTAGTGCACCTGTGATCCATTGTGGAGAGCCAGACTGTGGAGTCATTTCCACAGCTGGACCTTCTGGGGCTGGTGCAGTCCTGCCACCGAGCTCTGCAATGGGCCAGAAGTGGCTGAAGTTGACAAGCGACCATTTCCAACAAAAGCAGCTGGCATAGGAGATGCAGTGGAGACCCTGGCTCCGATTTGCCATGAATCTGGCAAATATGATGGAGTGCCTGTGCTAGTAAGCACGAATGCCCATATATTTGGATGATTAGCCCAGTTGTGCCAAGCCTGAGAGGCAGAGAGAAAAGGCAGCGAGCCCTCTATTCACCCCTTGATCAAAGAAGCCTATCGAAGGAGGGGACAACCCCCTGACGAGGAGCCTGATGACTCCGTTGGCGTAGTGTGGAGGCAAGATGGGGAGGAGATTGTGCTACCACCTAACACTGAATGTAACATCGACGGGATAGTGAGGCTAAAAAAGGATGTGACAAATCAGCTGCTGATGTTGGATGCCCCAGAGGAGCACAGATTACCCATGAGACAGCTGGCAAAACCCAATGTTTTGCCTGGTCAAGCACATGCCTGTGTCAGATGGGTTACTGTACAAGCCAAGAACGTCACTGACTAGGAAGTGGTAGTGAGGAAGGGAGGGACTTTAGCAAGAGTTTATTGCACCGATACAGCAGTGCAAAGATATAGTCCAGGCGCCATATGCCAGTGGGCTACTTCCTCTGCCTCTTGGCTAAGGTTAAGGGGCCTGGGTCCTGTTACAGTGGTGTTTGGGGGTTCTATCCCAAAGATAATGAAAACAGCACAGAGCCTTCACCCAGAGAAAAGTAGAAGTGGGTCAGGTGACTGGCTGGTACAGCCCCCTGGCATGCTGCACCTATTCACCTCCCCTACCAACCATCCCACACTCTGTATACCCAACTGGTCAATAACACCATAAACCATGAACAGTAATGATCTGACAGACTCAGAGAATTCCTGCACACACAATTTCAAATGATAAATCGCAGCTTTATTGGGAGTAAGTACTAGGGAAGGGATACTGGGACAAAGGATGGCTGTGAATAAAAGGATGGTTAGAGAGAACAAGTAACAATAACCATATGGGCCCGAAGGCCAAGCCCACCCCCAGAGGTCCACCCCAACTGATACAAGTGTCTACTCTAATAGTCCTTAGGGGTACCCACAAGGTGCAGGCCTGTTTGTTGCCACAGGTTGGCCGGCTGTTGGAGCCCTGATGAAATAGAACAGTTATTTGAGGAAACAATTAAATCCCTTTTACTTGCTTGATTTCCAGGAACTAGGTCCTGGGTACTCACGGTTTTGCAGAACTCAACTACACTCGAGTTGATTGCCTCCAGATGTCCAGGAACATGGAGCTCCATGCTGCAATGGGCCGATGGAACCTTGCTCGAGGATCTTGTAGCTTGTTCCCTTGATTGGAGGTCTAGCCGCTTGTCAACTTCAGCCACTTCTGGCCCATTGCAGAGCTCTGTGGCAGGACGCACCACCCCAAAAAGGCCCAGACCCAGGAGTGACTCCACAGCCCAGGACCCACAATGGATCACAGGTGCCCTAGCACCCCAGCAAGCACCAGTGACCTCCTGAGACAGTGAGTCCCACTTGGAAGGGGTTAGCTGATTCCCTCCCTGACTCTTGGTGAGAACTCCCAAATGGTGGGGGTCCTCCTGCAGTCCCTGCACTGAGTTTGAAAACCACAGAAATCACAGGCAATAACTCAAGCAAAGTCAAGTGCCAGTTAGCAGTGGGTGCTAGCCCTAGAACAATGAAGCACAGGTGCAGTCAACGGGGATCCAAACACAATAGACCCCTGCACACCATTTCGCACTTTCCAGTTAGAAAATGTCCATGACCTTTTCTTCAGCTGCAACTGGGCCACAGCTCTCAGTGCCATTTCAGCCAGTTCACTCAGGAAATGTACAGCTCCTGGCTAGTACCCCGACATCCAGAGATGCTTTGCCTCTTCAGAATCACAATCGCAGTCCCACACAGGTAACACAAACTCTCAGCAGCAACTGTGGCACTCAACTAGAACAGCTCAGTCCTCTCAGCTCAATTCAGTCCACCAGTGCAGGGTTTCTGCAGCACTTATCTTCTCCAAAATAATCAAACAGCTCACAGTAGCTAGGGAATCAAGGTACCAGTTCAGATTCTCGCTCTTCTTCCCCTGTTAATCCTTTCCTGAACACAGCAATCTCTTCTAGAGGCCTGGGAAAGGCTTCCCTAGTCCAGATTCACTCTCCCAAGAGACTTCTGGCTCATACAGAGCCTGGGAACAGACTGAAGAAACCCAGAAAGTCCAGGGTTTTTCACCCAAGATTCCAAGGTTCTGATTGGCTGATTGAGCCTATCAATTATCCATAACCATAGAAATCAGTTTTTCTAGGTGGCTTATTGGAGCATGATTTAGGCACCTGACTTAGCCCCATCTTTTCCCAGGAGTCCCTTTGTCACAGTTTTAGGTGCCTGACCATACGGTTGGCTGCAGTTTGGGGGTCATAGTGTCAACAGCATGGCTTCTTCCATTCAGTTCTATGCAGTCCCATACATTTTCGTATTTTCCAAGGATGGGTGCAGCCAAGCAAAATACTTTATTTAAAAACCCCACAGTATTATAACCCCAACTGCCCCCTATAAAATAAGCCCACTGTTGATTCCAGGCTCACTGGGCCCCACTACCGCTGAAACATGTGCCCACCAGGCTGCAGGCAGCTCCTCATTAATATCCATGATTCATCATCCCTCGATGTGTGCCCAAGGTTTAACTTTAATTTTAAACATTAAGAAGGCTTCTCTTTTGCCTCACTAAGGTCTCCGATCCCCATTTAACTGAAGAGGGGCACCAGGACCGCAGAATCACTCCCCGGCTGACCACAAAACCGATGGTCAGCAAATGAAAGCACTACAGCGCGCATGCACGGTCACCGACTGAACACAGAAATGCCAGTGACTGGCGATCAAGTTTTTCAAGCCCAAACTGGGCTAACTGAAGTGCGGGGCTAAATGGGGAAATTCTGGGGGCACCAGAGAGGATCAGTGAATTGGGGGGGGGATGCCATAAATCAATGTGAGAAGCACAGGGGAAAAGGGAGTGAATGTGGGCAACAAGGTAAGCCCCCAGAATGGGGTTACAAATATATTTTAGTGATGTATTTTAAAGCATAAGATAGATTTTAAGTCTGCTGCTGTTAGTTCTATTTGGATCTGGTTTATGGTATTGTTTATTATTTATATGTACACTGTGTTTAACTGATATGTGAAGTGCTCTGAGTCTCCGGAATAGGGCGCTGTATAAATAAAGTATCAATCAATCTATCTATCTATCTATCTATCTATCTATCTATCTATCTATCTATCTATCTATCTATCCTGTTACAGGTGAGTAACCTGTTTTTTCTTCCTACGGTGGTGTCAGAGTTTACTTTGAATCAATCCATCCACCTTCCTGTTTATTTCCTGGAGCGTGCCAGTCCAGTGGAAGCATTGCTCCACAGTTTAGATGTGCATAGAATTCTGCATTACTACACACACTGTACGAAGGACTGTAGGAAGTCCTCTCAGTTGTTTGTTTCCGTCGCCTGTGGGAAAGAGTGCATTCCAGTTTCAAAACTGTGTTTTTCCAAGTAGTTGGCCGACTGTATTACTTATTGCTACAGGAAGTATGGCAAGGATCTTCCTGCTGCTGTTCATGGCTACTCCACTAGAGGCATGGCCAGTTCTGTTGCCTGTTTCAGGAATGTGTCAGCTGCAGAGATCTGTGCTGCTGCTACTAGGAGTTCTGTCCATACATTTACTAAGCACTAAAGTCTGGACATTGCCTCTAATGCATAGGGCCAGCTTTGGCCTAGCTGTGCTCCAGGGCCTGCTTTCTTAGGTTCGGGGTTTTCTCCACCCAGACTGGGCTGTCTGCTGGTGAAACTGCTTGGGACTCATTCCATAGGTGTGACCTGCTGCATGAGATAACCCCCGATGTCAGATAGTACAGTTACATATAACTTAGCTGTAATAGTAGATCTGCAAGGGGATCTCTTGCAGCAGGCCATGCTGTCCCTCCCTCCCTCCCTTCTTCCCCCTGGACCTGGGAGGTCTTTCTGTGTCTGTTCATCTTTCTCCATTATTTTCCTTTTGGCGGGAACCTTCGATTCCTCCTCGGTTCACTCTGCTGGGACTAAGTGGCTTATGGTCTCTGGTAGGAGAACTGAGGAGAGCACAGGGGACACCCACTCTTATAGGATAGGTTGACATCTGTGTATGACATCGGAGTGGGTGGCTCACTTGTAGACTGCTAGTTAGAGAAAGTTTCCGTGTGATCCTCGTGCCTGGTGACTATAATTCCATAGGAGTGGTCTGCTACAAGAGATCTCTTTGCAGATCTACTGTTACAGTAAGTTCTTACATAAATATTTTCAGCAGGGGTTCTTGTCAAGATACATCTTCATTAAGGACATCTCCTTCACTGGGCCACACATTTTGAACTGTAAGTTTTCAGCATCAGAACTACTCAGAAACTTGTTAGCTGGGGGCCACCCATGATGGCGTACAATGTCGGCACCTGAATAATGTGAGGAGGCCCCATTACTCCTCTGTTCTTTCTGCTGCCATCAACCATTTGTCAGATAATGCAGAGAATCCTTTAATGACTTTTCTCTTCTCTTGCTTTTTCCATTTGGTAATGTTGCATGGCGCCACTGAAAGAACCTTTGCACTTTTTTCGAGGTTATCTCTTCCCTTAGGCTACACCTTTGGAACAATACCTGCATCAGAGCTAGGATCACAAGGAAGCTTTTGTGAGCCAGGGACTGCCCATGATGATGTCACACACAAACGTGGGTAGTCCTATCTCTCCTCAGTTCTTTTCCTGCTATCTGCTGTACTCTTCGGACCCACCTGTGAAAACGAATTCAACATAGTCGTTCGTGTTTATTATTTTTGTAGAACGTAATCACTAATACATTAGTAATACTGCTGACTCCATATTGTGCCGAAACAAACTATGTTGTTCCAGTGCTGCAAGTGCGGAGAAACAAATCTACAAGACTGATGCGCACAAAGTGTGTGTCTGCTGTTTAGGCCTCTCTCACAACGTCAAGATTTGTGGGATTTGGCAGGGCTTCAGTCAAGCAACAAGGTGATTCAGGAAAAAAGGCAGTCAAGGTTTTTGTTAGAAAAAACCCTAGCAGTCATGCAAAAAGCCCAGGATCAGAAGAACATGTCTCCAGCCCCATCGACCAAGTCGTAGTTGTCTGAGTCAAAAGACTGCGAAAAAGATAGGTTGTCGGGACATAAGCACAAACATAAAGACAGATTGGCTTACCTGATGAGATGCAGGAAGCTGCTGTAGTCTGTAGGCAGTCATCCTGCATTGTCATCGTCAGCTCTGGTGATGGTGATGCCAGCCCCCCCGACCGTCGACCAGACACCAAGGTTGGGGTTTGACTTAAGCACTACCATACCTGCTATGCATGGTATGTCTTTGAGGAAAGCAGGCCCGTCATCTCCAGTGGTCATGGCCCCTGGCCAGGGCATTGTCGACCCACAGGCAATGCTGGCGTCATTTTCAGATATGTGATACATTGCATACTTTCAGGCTTGCCTCTGCAGCCTGCATTGCTATTGGTGGTTGTTCCTGCATTGCAGGCCTTGTCGACTTCTCCAGCTAGTACACAACAAGCACCTCCTGAGAGGAGGCCTGCAGTGTTGCCAGTGAGGTCTTCTGTTCCTGTTGCTGATCAGGATACTGACAAGGAGGAAGACTATAATCCAGACCTCATAATGGAGAAGGGTTATGAACAGGAGGAAGGCTATGGAGAGGAACATTATGCTGCATATTCCAGCACCACTGTATCCTCTTGCAGTGAGGATTCTGTAGTGTGTACATCCACATCTGCTCCTGAAGAGCCTGCTTTTCAAAACTGTCAGTCTCAAAACGGCCTCTGGAAGGCTGCCAGAGCTGCAGTACAGGCACTCCCAGAAGGCACTGCCAGGAATGAATAGCTTAAAAATCTGAATTCTGGAGCAGAGGTAGGCAAAGATCTGCTACGCTCAGCATATCATGTCTCAGATGCATCTGCCAGGACAGCTGCCACTGGTATTCTTGGCTCAGGGTGGCTGGGATTACAACAGATGTGCAACCAACAGTTCTGATTGCTCCTTTTAGAGGCACCAAATTGTTTGGATACCATGTAGAACAGGTCTTAAGAGGTCTTCAAGTCTCAAAAATGACTTTAACCTCAGATAAGTCCTTATACCTCACACCTGGTACAGGTAGAGGTAAAGGATCTTTTCACCAGACTGCTGTCAGAGGAGGCCGTCAAGCCTACCATCAGCAAGGTTGAGGTAAGGAGGTGGAGCTTTGCCAGCCCCCCCAAGCCCATTCCAAAGCTGCTGGCACTTCCGCTACTGGCTCAGCATGACAAGTACCGGACTCCCCCAACCACTTCAACTGCATGAGGTGGTGGTAGGGAGTCACTTCTCCATTTAATAGCGTGGAGGGAGATTACTACAGACAAATGGATCCTGGAGAAAATTGCAGAGATACATGCTCTGGAGTTGCTAGAAACTGCTCCAGAGCATCCCCAATCTCTTTCAGCTTATCCCCTGGGACATCTGTCCCTGTTGAAAGAAGTGGTACAAGCTTTGCTAACCGAACTGCCCTTATCAAGATGACCTCTGATGTCCTTTTTGCTATGGACAAGGGCCTGGTAACTGGTGCCATCTTTGTTGACCTTACCAAGGCCTTTGACCTGGTTAATCATAAGCTTCTTCTCCACACACTCCACTCCTTTGGTTTTGATGTCCCATCATTTAACTTGTTCTCGAGTTATCTCTCTGCCCGTACCCAATGCGTGAGGTGGGCCAGACACACCTCCTCTTTCAGTGCTATAATGATGCTGTCCCCCAGGGATCCATTCTTGGCCCTCTTTTATTCTCTTTATCAATGAACTCCCACAGCACTGTGGAGGTGCATCTGTACAGTTGTATGCAGATGATGCTATTCTGTACAGGTCCTCCTCTAATCACACCCTGCTGAATCACCTCCTGCAACAAGACTTCCATCTTCTTGAAGTATGGTTCCTCAACAAGCTCTTGGTGCTCAACACTAAGAAAATGAAATAGATGCTTTTCCACCACCAGACCCCTAAGTCTACCTCCCCACCTCCCTTGGTGATCGACTCATCCCGAGGGAACCCCTAGATCAGGTACAAGCATTTAAATATCTTGATATCACATTGGACTCCCACATCTCCTTCGATACTCACATGTCATCAGTAGTCAAGACCATCCACCAAAAGCTAGGGCTGCTGTACTGCCTCTTACCCTATGTCGTTGAGGTACAGGTCAGGAAGCATAGGAAAACCAGGAGCAGTTGTAAAAAATATTGTTTTATTATTAATAACAGCAAAATAAAAAATAAGAATTGTTCAGTATAACTATTTACAGTGGCAGTACAAAGATAGAAAGCAGAGTCCCATTTTCTGAGTTTTTTTTCTCAGTTTCCCCCCTCGATCTCTGTCTGTCTGTCTGTCTTGCACAAGCATTGCTGCTCTTTCTATGTGTCTGTGTCTGTGCCTGGGAAACTTATTAAGAAAACAGCATGCTCGTCACACAATGTTCTTGTAAGTTTCCAGTGTTCTTGCAGGTGCAGAAAAAAGAACATAATGACCCAGAACTGACCTCTTGTAGCCAGCTCTGCAGAGATTTTGCATCCAGTATTCTTAGGTTAACCCATTGAGTTCCAAATAGCTTTGCAACCATTTCAACAGTGTAACTATATACAGTTTTAAACAAAGGGATCCCAGTATCCGTGATATTTCCACATAAAGATTCACATATTTTTTGTAACTGCAGATATGCAAGGGGGAGGAAAAGACAGAAATAGCAAGGGAAGGCAGAGAGATAACGAGAGGAGAAGAATTGCAAAACGATTGGAGTGATCAGTTCCTAGGTCTCACACGAAAATTTGGTTGCACAGACAGAGAAGAGACAGAAAAGAAGAGGATAGAACAGGCCCTTGCATATGAACTCTTTCTGCATAACAAATGGGGCAGGGCCTTATTCAACCCTGTCACTTGCTACCTTACGTTCCCATCACGCCTGGCCTTAGCATCCACCTCATTGCTCCCACTCGTCTCCTATGGTGCCCCTATTTTCCACTCTGCTCAAATCTCCCATCTTTTTTGTAATTAACAACAATTGTTATTGCTTTTTACCACTATAATAAGGCAACATCAACATAGACATTGACGTGTATCACTGAACATGCGAATTCTCTTTGTCAACAACAATAATTCAGAAAGCCTGGCACATTCTGTTGCTATACCGCCAAAGGAAAACAAAAAAAAACAAAAAGAAGTCCCCCACCCCACCCCTCCTTTCCTCCCTGTCCCTAAATTATATCATCAAATCAAGGGAAAATGAAGGAGAAGAGATTTGGCTTCCAAAATCAGTACTATTAAGTTCTACTGCTTCCAGGTCATCAGAAAATGTTCCAGACAGCCCCAGAGAAGAGCGTAATGATCACGCTTATCCCGCCTGAAAGCTATGTGCTTTTCCAGTTGCAATGCTAAAATGCATTCCCTATGCCACTCCACAAGAGTTGGAACCTTATCAGACGCCCAATGTCTCAGTATTAACAACTTCATAACAGCTGAAATCAAAGAGACACGTGCCTTCCAAGCTCTAGGAATAGAAGTGGGGAAAGCGAGGAGCAAACAAAATTTGGGAATGTCCATTTTTACTGAGCCAAGGATAGGGTCTAACGTAGTACTCAAAGTCCTCCAGAGATTGCGGGTCTCCGGGCATGTCCATAATAAATTATATAGAGTTCCCTCTTCTTTTTTGCACTTCCAGCAATAAGGTGAACTGAGCACTCCCCTTCTAAACAGGTGGGTAGGGGTTAGGTATAAATGATGGATAATATTGAAATGTATCAGCCTAAGCCTATCTTGTTTAATAAATCTGATGCGTGCTCAACCAGAGTGTTTTCCAAAACTCCGGGGAGTCACTTATGTTCAAGGTTTTTACCCAATAATAGCCTACACCAGAGGGGAGCCTGTGATCCCATTCTTGGAGGAACTTGTATACCTTGGAGACTGCATGTGGTTGCTTTGCTGCATTCAGCAGGGCTTTGACATCAATTTGCCCTTGATCAATCAAGGAAACCCGTGAGAATACCTGATTTAAAACTCTGCTAAGCTGCAGCCACTTGACAAATCTCCCATCTTGACAAACTTGCCACAGGATCTCTCACTTTGCCCTGGGTGCTAATGCTAGGATGCACCACTGTTCTGTCCTTGATGCCCTTGGCTGGCCATCCATTGAAGCCAGACTACAATACCCTACCCTTTGCCTGGCCTACAAATTTGTCCGTACTTTCACTCCTCCTTGCCTCTTACACATTATCCAGTGTAAAACCTTTATGAGGTCCTTAAGGTCTTCCACCTTCCTCTTCTGTCTATCCCAAAACCACACCTAACCTTGGGCCGGCGTGCCTTTGCTTTTTGTGGGCCCTCCCTCTGGAATGCTCTACCCTATTCTGTTCTGATCTGCTCCTCTCTTTACTCCTTCAAGAACTCCCTTAAATCCCACCTAGCTTCCCCTCAAGCCTGCACCTGTACCTAGGCTTTTCATGCCTCTCTTCTAGCGCACTTTCTTCCCTCTTCTATGTCTCCCTCTGCTCCCATCCTGCCTTATAACCCCTCCCATGAGTTGATTTCCGAGGTTACTCTGGTCGCATTGTGTCCCAATCCTGTGAACGGTCCATCTGCTCACCCAAGTCCTCCTTCCTGATTGCACCACCTTCCTGATTGCTCCACTTTGCTGACGCTTCCACACTGATTGACATTTCTGCTCTGATTGAATTAGTCTGCATTTATGTAAATATGCTCATATGTATTTACCTTGCCAATTTTCAACTTGTATATATCTACATCACTTGTTACTTCAACAGATGTATTCACTGGATTATCTGTAAATAATGTTTATACCTTCTTGTATGCCTTTTGTATGTATATGTATATATATATATATATATATATATATATATATAACACACACACATAGCTGTTCCATGTTCTACTGTACAAGTGTCTCCTCGCCCTAGATCTCCTTCCTTATTGCACCACTTTGCTGTTGCTTCTGCACTGTTTGACGTTTCTGCTCTGATTGAATTAGTTACTGCATTTATGTTAATATGCTCATATGTACTATGTATCCTTGCCAGTGCAACTTGTATATGCCTACATTACTTGTTAGTTCCACATCTCTATTCACTGTATTATTTGTAAATAATGTTTGTCTTTTGGATGTTTATAGCTGCTCCATGTTCTGTTGTACAAGTGTCTTTGCACACTTATCTTACTTCATTTTGTATCTGTACCTCCCCTTTTACCCTACCCTGGGTTGCCCCTGAAAAAGGGACATTTTGTCTCAGTGGGCTTACCCGGTAACCAAAATTCAAATAAATAAATACGAGCCATAGAACCAGTACCTTAACACCAGACAGGCAAAGGGTTCTATTCCAGATACTTCCTGGTCCCCAAATGGACAAAAGATCTCAGACCTGTGCTTGACCTGTGACACCTAAACTTCTACATAGAATACAAGAAGTGTTGCATGGTCTCCCTGCAAAATATGATTCCCCTGTTGCAAACAGGGGACTGGATTTGCTCCCTGGACTTGAAGGATGCATACCTTCATATCAGGATCAGACAGCAACACAGAACGTAAGTGAGATTCATCCTGGAAGGGGAGCACTTCCAGTTCAGAGTATTGCTCTTTGACTTGTATTCTGCCCCTAGGGTCTTTACCAAATGCTTAGCTGTGGTGACAGCAGCCCTTCGCAAGGAAGGTCTGTATGTCTTTCCGTATGTAGATGGTTGGCTATCGAAAGTCAGGTCCAGGAGCTACTTCAAACACACCCTGTCTCAAACAAGGCAGTTGTTTGAAGACCTCGGGGTTACAGTGAATGTACCAAAGTCAGTACTGTCCTCTTGCCAGAGGCTACAGTATATAGGTGCAGTCCTGGACAAAGCACAGTGTAGAGCATTTCTACCCCAGGGCAGGGCAGAATGTCTCATGGCTCATGTGCAGTTGGTGTACAGTAGTCATTATGTCCCCAGCCAGAACTTTCCTGTGCCTCCTGGGATTCATGGCAGTGGCCATTGTGACTGTGCCACTGGCTTGCTTACATATGCGTATACCCAGGGCCCTGGGTTTTCCGCGATTCTGCGGATGCGGCCACCCACAGAATTAACTGTGGAATTTTTGGTTACCCACAGAATTAGTGGCCACCCGCGGAATTTGCAGCCGCCTGCAGAAATCGTCTCCCACTGCGGAATTTTAGGATGCAGACCACAGAACTTACAATTGGCCACAGCCTATCTCCAAGCACCTATCTGTCCCGTTTCATTTATTCCCCCCAAAAAAACCTCCACAGCTCTACCAGCCATAATCAAGTGCCCCCCAGATAATCAAACACCCCACGTTAAATTGGTCTGCTTTCTCTCACACATAAAAAGTTAAGGGCAACTACTGTGATTTACTTGTTACTTGGGTAGCTAGAGAATAAGTGCAGATGTTTAAAAGTCTGGATAAAGACTTGAAAAAACAGACATATTTTTACAGGCTGAGCAACTACAGAGCTTTCTCACAATGTACCTAATCCCGTAATATTATACTATGGGCTTTTTATTCCTTGCAGTGAAGTTTCTCAGCATGCTCTATGGCTAAATGAATATTTTAATGTATGTCTCTGGGGCTCTGTTTTGCTACTTTGGTCACCCCTGGACCAGACATCCCCGGACACAGTTCTCTTTCTCCCCAAAGCCACTGGCAGAACCCAGGGGTAGCAATGGAGGCTTCAGGGTACAGAATACTGTTTCTCAAGGGTGTTGCCAGGTTCCCGTCCCTGCTCATACAATTAAATAGTGATTGAAACACAAATAAAGCAATAAAGAAATAAATACTGAGCTGTGCTCCCTGGTTTAGAGGATTCAAACCCCCCTCTGTGCTCCGGACCAACTAGCTTGCCACTAAAAAAAAGCAAAAAAAAACTTGCCAAGTTCACTACGTAGCTGCCCGAATATTTTAAAATAAATTTATGCTCCTGAACTCATAGTGGCACCATGGGGTGCTTTGTTTCCAGGTTCCCTACCCAGCTCACTCAATAAAACATTAGTACATAAATACAGAGCTGTGCTCCGAGGTTTGGAGGATTCAACCCCCCCCCCCCACCAAGTAGCTTGACATTAAAAATTAAAGACAAAAAAAAAAAACAGAACATGCCTAGTTACCTCTATGGCTGAATGAATATTTAAAAATAAATACAGTTTGTATGTATGCCCCAGAAATCTTACTGCCATGGGATGCTTCCCTTCCCTGGCCATTGAAATGACGTTTTCCCATCCAGAGTGGCAGCCGTTAACATTGGGGCAGAACGAAGGGAATGAACTTTAGAAAACAGAAAGACAAGTGCAACACTGCACTTCTCCCTTGTTTTATTTATTTTTTTTTTATTTAATGTATGTCTCTGGGGCTCTGTTTTGCTACTTTGGTCACCCCCAGACCAGACATCCCCTGACACAGTTCTCTTTCTCCCCAAAGCCACCGGCAGAACCCAGGGATAGCAACGGAGGCTTCAGGGCACAGAATACTGTTCCTCAAGGGAGTTGCCAGGTTCCCGTCCCTGCTCATACAATTAAATAGTGATTGAAACACAAATAAAGCAATACAGAAATAAATACTGAGCTGTGCTCCCTGGTTTGGAAGATTCAAACCCCTCTCTGTGCTCCGGACCAACTAGCTTGCCACTAAAAAAAAAAAAAAAAAAAAAACTTGCCAAGTTCCCTATGTAGCTGCCCGAATATTTGAAAATAAATTTATGCCCCAAACTCATAGTGGCACCATGGGGTGCTTTATTTCCAGGTTCCCTACCCAGCTCACTCAATAAAACATTAGTACATAAATATGGAGCTGTGCTCCAAGGTTTGGAGGATTCAACCCCCCACCAAGTAGCTTGACATTAAAAATTAAAGACAAAAAAAAAATCCTGAACATGCCAAGTTCCTTCTATGGCTGAACGAATATTTAAAAATAAATACAGTTTTTATGTATGCCCCAGAAATCTTACTGCCACGGGGCGCTTCCCTTCCCTGGCCATTGAAATTACGTTTTCCCGCCCAGAGTGGCAGCTGTTAACACTGGGGCAGAATGAAGGGAATGAAATTTAGAAAATAGAAAGACAAGTGCAACACTGCACTTCTCCCTTGTTTTATTTATTTATTTTTATTTAATGTATGTCTCTGGGGCTCCATTTTGCTACTTTGGTCACCCCTGGACCAGACATCCCCTGACACAGTTCTGTTTCTTCCCAAAGCCACTGGCAGAACCCAAGGGTAGCAACGGAGGCTTCAGGGCACAGAATTCCAACCAAAAACAATGCTTTGCAAACCAGAGTTGCCAGCCTAGCTAAAGGAAGATCAATAAATAAACACATTATGCCCCAGTATCCTATCAGAGGACGGTTATTATATTATTTCCAAGGGGTGCTTTGTTTCCCATTCAAATGACTTTGTTCCTGCCCAGGGTGGCTGTTGAGGAAATGGATCAGAAACTGAATTAAAATAAATGGAATGCCCTGCAACCTGTTTTCTTGTCAAGATTATTGTGGCTTTAACAGAACTTAGCCCTGGTGTCTGGATAAATGTGCAACAGTACAATGTTAGCCAGGGTGGGACCTTCCTGTCCATAAATCAAAAGATATGTACCACAATAAAATTTAAGTCTCCATTACTGTCCAGGGCAGTATTCCCTGGCAGCAGCTAATAACTACAGGGCTAAATGACCACAGTGCAATTCTTTTATTGTTGACGCCAGCAGGAGAACCACAGAGGGACATAATGGTGTGAGCTCTGGAGAATTCTCCTTAATCAGGGAGCTCTACCAAAAATATAGTGATAAAACGATGTCCCACTTGGCTCCATTTTATTTTTATTAAAGCTTGTATGCCTTATTTTCCCCAGAGACCCATGTCAAAGGAGCTAAATTCATTAGACCCCACGCCGGCATTCTCTGGTTCTCAGTACACTTTGGATGTGCAGAAAATAGAATGCTGTATATTAAAATCTTGCACCCCCCCAAAATACAGCATGAAGCCTCCATGAGTCTGACTGTCTGTGCCTGGATGATCCAGTGGCTGTACCTTAAATACATCGGCAATTGTTGCTTCGTGGGCTCATTTAAAAAAAAAATAGCGTTACTTTTCGGGCGCCAATTTAGGACACAGTCCCAGAGAACCATGACGGGGCTTACTGACGGGTAGGTTTGGGGGAAAAAAATATTATTTCCAAGGGGTGCTTCATTTCCTATTTCCTGCCCAGTGTGGCTGTCGGGGACATGAGGCAGAAAGGGAATTAATATTACCAGAATGCCCTGCTACCTCTGTAGTCTTGTGAAAATTATTGTGGCTCTCCTTTGCTGCATTTTCCTGATTTATTGACCCCAGTTCCAGCTAACCCTCATACTACTTTGTTCGCCCTAAATACCCTGTCTGAGTCCATGATTAGCACCAATACTGTATCCATGCCCAGAGAACCATGGAGGGCCTTATAGATGGGCATAGTAGGTAGAAAAGAAGTGCGCAAAAAAGAAAGAAAGAAATATTAATAAAAACATAACTAAACACAGAATGTGCGAATAAAAAAAAAGACTTATTTATTTCAGGTTTATTTTAACAGTCCATTACGGAATATTTTCGGTCCTCTCTGCCATGCCCCTACCACTGAGGTTGCCATATTGGAGGGAACATAATTTTGCCCTGAGTCCCTGGTTGGAGCCCCCCAGGTGAAAACAGGGTGTCCCTGAAAGCAATGCATGTCTGATTTCCTGCTCAGCCCTGGAACCTTAGAGACTCACAACAATTTCTGTCCGACAGCCATGGAGTAATATTAATAAATAGAAAAAAGGAAAAAAAAAATATTGTCACTCCTGGTGAACCTATGCTAACCTTTTGTTATGCAGTCCCTGGTTGGAGCTGATTTTTTTCCACTGGCATCATGGTTGTTTTCCTGCCCAGCCTGGGAGGCTTAGAATCTTAGATTCAGTCCCTAGCACTAAGTAATTGTGACATAAATGAATTAGACAAACTAACCAGGAAAAAGTGCAAGTAAATAAAAACACCAGCTCTGGATATTATTATTATTATTATTATTATTATATTATATATATATGTATATATATATATATATACTGTATAGATATCAAAACAAATCAAATCAAACTTTATTTGTAACAGGCGCCTTTCCTAAACCAAGGCGCCTATACATAACATAATAAAAATCAATAAATAATTAAAACAACGTTAAAAATTTATCCAAGGTAGCAACATTAAAAATCATTATATGCATGGCTAAAAAGAAATGTTTTTAATGCTCCCTTAAAACTTTGGACAGTTGGGCAATCTTGCACCTAACGAGGTAGAGAATTCCACAGTGTTGGGGCCATAAAACTAAAAGATCTGGCCCCAGATGTCTTTAAACGAACCCTGGGAATCTCCAGCAATCCCTTGTCAGTGGATCTGAGAGAGCGGGAGGGACAGTAGGGACAAAGGAGATCTTTCAGGTAACCAGGTCCCTGATCGTGTAGGGCCTTATAGGTCAGCAAACCGACCTTGAAGGTGGCAGCCAATGCATTCCGCAGAGCACAGGCGTTATATGACTGGCCCTAGAAGAACCAGTCAATAGCTTGGCTGCCACTTTCTGCACTAGCTGCAGGCAGTGCATAGCAACCCCTGGTAGCCCTAGATAAAGGGCGTTGCAGTAGTCAATGCGGGAGGTAAAGAAAGTGTGGACCAAAGTAGGAAGATCGTCAGGAGGAACCAGGTTCTTCACCCGGGCGATATTCCTCAGATGGTAAAAAGAAGCTTTGACAACTGCCAGCACCTGAGATTTAAGTGTCAAACAGTCATCAAACACAACGCCCAGGTTCCGCACCCAGTCTGAGGTAGTTAGCTGAACACCCCCAAGCCATAAACCCGAGGGTGATCCCGCCAACAAACCCACCTCCTGGCAACCTTGGTCCACAACCAACACCTCAGTTTTCTCTGGATTCAACTGCAGCCAACTCACATTCATCCAGTCCTTGATTTCAGCTAGACAGTTGTTAAACACCGAAAGGGCAGCATCTTGGCTGGGCACAAAGGACATGTACAGTTGAATATCATCTGCATAGCAGTAAAAACTCAAACCGTACCGCCTAATAATCACTCCCAATGGCAGCATGTTCACCGCAAACAACATGGATGCCAAAATGGAGCCCTGCGGCACCCCACAGGATAGGGGGAATGATGTTGAGGAAAAAATCCCAGACACCACCCTCTGAGTCCTACCCTTGAGGAAAGACCAAAACCAACTGAGGACTGTACCAGACAGCCCACAGATAAACCGCAAGTGCTCCAGTAGCACACCATGGTCCACGGTGTCAAATGCTGCAGAGAGATCAAGAAGGACCAAGATGGAATGGGTCTTTTGATCTCTCGCTATTAGGAGGTCATTTAGTACCCGGACAAGAGCTGTCTTGGTAATGTGTCTTTTCCTAAATCTAGACTGGAGAGAATCATAGACATTGTGGCTGGTCAAATGATCATCCAGCTGCGATGCGACCACCTTCTCAATAACCAAGGGCAGGTTAGAGACAGGCCTGTAGTTGGCCAGACAATCCGGGTCCAAGGAGGACTTCTTAAGAAGGGGCTGAACCACAGCCTCCTTCAGCGGATTTGGAAAATTCCCCCTCTCCAAAGACCTCCAGACTAGCTCAGCAAGGACCGGACCAATTTTATCCACACAGCCCACTAAAAGACTTGTGGGGCCTGGGTCCAAACCACAGTTGGTCGGATGCAATGACTGGATGACCATCACAATGTCACTGATTATGGGAAGGCTGAAGTCAGACCACACAATTTGGGTGTTCGACATCTCCTGCCGACCATCACAGCTCCCATTAGGGAGGGTCAAGCGGACATCAATCCTAATTGTGGCAACCTTATCTGAAAATAATTGAGCAAACTCCTCACGCCATTCTTGAGAAAAGGCTCTTCTGGGCTGAAGACATTGGATTGCACAATCTGTCCACAGTCCGGAAAAGCTGAGCTGGTTGATTCTGTGCAGCAGCAATCTCTCTGGACAGGAATTCTGCCTTCTTATGAGAGATTGCTGATTGATAGACCACACAATGGTCTATCAAACTAAGTTTGTCACAATCCAGGCCCGATTTCCACCAGCATCTCTCTAACTTTCGTCCAGCTCTCCTCAACTCCCTCAAAGGCTCATCAAATCAAGGAGACCTGGGGCGAAGAGTGAGGGGACGAACACGAACAGGAGCACTGGAATCCAGGGCCCCTACTACCGCCTTATTATAGGCGAGTACCAAGTCCCCTGGATCCATGCAATCACTCGGTAAACCTGATAGGTCCAGTACCGCCATCAGGCCATCTGGGGAGGCACCCCTCAAAGGGCAGTACCGGACCATCTCCATAGGGGCTAGCCTACTAGGGGTGGCCTCAAAACTGAACCCAATGGTGTGATGGTCAGACCACCTGACTGGTTCCACCACCAAATCGGATGTCTCTATCCCTAGTAGGAACACCAAGTCCAGTGAATGACCACCAATATGGGTCGAGGAGGAAATAACCTGTGTGAAGCCCAAGTGAAATCATTAACTGGCGGAAGTCCAGACCAAACTGCGAGAGTTCATCGCTGACCCAGGAATTGAAATCCCCCAGAACCAACCATCTGGGGGATCCCAATATCAGGTCTACAATGAAGTCTGCGATTTCCCACAGGAAAACATTCCCGTCATCTGGTGGATGATAAACGAGAAGTATCCTGCACCCCACACCTTCACCTATGATACATTCAAAGGAGCTGGTAGTTCCCACTGGTACCTCCACTAGATAGATAGATAGATGTTGAATGTCAGCCACAGATCCTTGCTGTTAATAAATTACTATATAGAATTAAAACTGATAAATCCCCCTGATATGGTCCATTTTTTTGGCAACCTTAGAACCATACAGAGGGACATGTTAGAGAGCATTGGGCTGTTCCTGTTGATAAATTAAAAATAGGCATAGGAAATATTTTTCCTGCCCGTACAGTCACAAAGGTTAACAGGCCCACAAGTCAAGTAGCAGTCTGTAGTACTACTCATTGTGTAAAAAAATAAAAATCAGGCACCACTGAAGCACAAGGCACCAGCACGCTGGCTTTTACTAAATAATAAAGGTATGCTTCTTAGGGTGCCTTTTAGTAAAAATACCAATAGAGTCAGGATAGTCAAGTCAAGTCAAGTTATTTTTTATTTAAAAAGACGCCCAATCCCAAAGGCTCTGGGCGCTGTACATTAAAAAGAAGTGAAGAAATTTTTTTTACAGCATTTCATGCCATATAGGTACAGAACAGAAAAAACACATATACATAATCATAATCAAACCCCAAAAGCATGTGAGAAAATGTGAGTCTTTAGGCAAACCTTGAAGGTAGTAAGGTTCGGGGCCTCCCTAACTGCAGCTGGCAATGAATTCCAAAAAGTGGGAGCGGCGACACTGAATGCTCGGTCGCCCGCAGATTTTAACCTCGCTCTTGGAACAGTTAGGAGGTCGGCACCAGAAGAACGGAGATTACGGGAAGAGGAGGATGGTATCAGGAGATCTGACAGGTAACCAGGGCCCTGTCCGTGTAGGGCCTTATAGGTGAGAAACCCCACCTTGAAGAGCACTCTCCACCTGACAGGCAGCCAGTGCAGTTCGCGTAGCACAGGTGTAATGTGACAAAATTTACTCTGCCCAGTTAAAAGCCGGGCAGCAGCGTTCTGCACGAGCTGTAGTCTGCGGAGAGAGTCCCCAGAGATCCCGAGATAGAGGGCATTACAGTAGTCAAGCCTAGAAGTGACTAAGACATGTATCAGGGTAGGGAGGTCCAGAGGCGGAACAAGGGGCTTAATCCTGGCAATGTTACGAAGATGGAAAAAACAGGAACGAACCACGGAAGAAATCTGAACCTCCATGGTCAAATTTCTGTCAAACATCACGCCAAGATTTCGCACCCAAGGGGAGGCCATCAATGACGCGGCTCCTAGCACAAGGCCAGTTGCCGAATCAGAGGCCATCCCATCACGAACTCTGTTCGACTCCACTACCAACACCTCTGTCTTGTCAGGGTTCAATCTAAGCCAGCTTGGAGGCCATCCAGTCACTAATCTCAGCCAGACAGATGTTCAGCACATCTACATGCTAGTGTTCCTGAGCAAAAAGATAAGTATAGCTGAGTATCATCAGCATAACAATGAAAACTCAGTCCATACTTTCTAATGATCCCCCACAGGGGCAGCATATACACTGCGAACAGCATTGGGGTCAACACTGAACCCTGAGGGACTCCACACAAAAGGAGACTGGGTGTTGATGAGAAATTTCCCATCACAATCCGCTGTCTCCTATTTGTGAGAAAGGACTCAAACCACTTGATGACGATACCGGTGAGTCCACATAGCTCCCTCAAGCGGAGAAGCAGCACACAATGGTCCACAGTATCAAATGCTGAAGAGAGATCGAGGAGAACAATAATTGTTTTGTCTCCTCAGTCTCTAGCCCTGAGGAGGTCATTTTGCACCTGAACTAACGCAGTTTCAGTGCTATACCTGGCCCGAAAAGCTGACTGGAAGGGATCGTACAACTCGTGAGTCATGAGATGTTCCTCCAACTGAAGCGATACCACCTTCTCAACAATCTTCCCCAAAAATGGAAGATTCGAGATAGGACGGTAGTTTGCTCTGACCTCCGGGCCCAAAGAAGATTTCTTTAAAGGGGTCTAACCAGAGCCTCCTTCAAGGCATCCTGGAAGACACCCTGACTTAAGGAGCACCGGACAATCAGGGCAATTACAGGATAGTTGCAATGGCAATTAATAAGGAAATAATAATAGGCCCAGTGGCGCTGAGGGTTAAGGTGCTGGATGCCACACCTCACGCTATGCTGGTGACCTGGGTTCGGGAACGGACTCGGGTCGGAGGGGGGAGGCAGGATCGAGCATCCCAACTGATGCTCTCCTCCCTCTGGGGTGGGAAACTAGGGGTGCTTCTAGCACCCAATACCCCTGAAGCTGGTGGATGCACGGGCTTTCGGGGCACCGGTGGCTCTACAAGAATTGGGGTGGGGACGCTGTTTTGCGTGTGGCTGTCAGCGTGTGTCAACATGTCGGCAAGCCTGGACGTCAGTCCTAAGTGCAGGCATCTCAGGGGAATGGGAGAAAAACAGGGAAAAATGAAACACCCCTGGCCCTACGAGGGGATGAAACTAGGGGATGGTATAGAAACATAGAAACATAGACTTTGATGGCAGATAAGGACCGCTTGGCCCACCTAGTCTGCCCATTTCCCTACCTAGAGGATAAGCTGCAGATCCTATTTAACCAACAGCCTATTTCTTCCTACCCCCCACCAAAAATTGCCTTGTGTGTGTCCCATGCATTCTTGAATTCTCCCACAGTTTTAGACCCCACAACTTCCTCAGGAAGGCTGTTCCATGTGTCCACCACCCTCTCTATGGAAAAAATACTTCCTCACATTGCCCCTGAGCTGTCCCCCCTCTACCTTCAAATTGTGTCCCCTTGTTCTTGCACATCTCTTTTTCTGAAAGATGCTACCCTCTTGGACTTTGTTGATTCCACTGAGGTACTTAAACATTTCTATCATGTCACCCCCTCTCCCTCCTTTCCTCAAGGGTATACATATTAAGCTCTTTTAGTCTCTCCTCATATGGCTTCTCTTGCAGACCCTGCATCATTTTAGTTGCCCTTCTCTGAACTGCCTCCATCCTGTCTATGTCCTTGTGGAGATGGGGTCTCCAGAACTGGACACAGTACTCCAGATGGAGTCTCACCAACTGTCTATACAGGGGATAACAACTTCCTGTTTTCTGCTGGTGATGCCTCTCCCTATACACCCCAGTATCCCCAGCCCTCCCTACTGCCTTCTCACATTGCTTGCCAACCTTAAGGTCATCTGCTATGATTACCCCCAGGTCCTTTCCATTTTTGTTGTTGTTACTACCCCCCATTGTGTAATCTTCCCTGGGTTTTTGTTTCCCAGGTGCATTACTTTGCACTTCTTTGCATTGAATACAAGCTGCCATACTTCTGACCATTCCTCCAACCTTGCCAAGTCCCTTCTCATCCTTCCCACGCCTCCTTGTGTATCAACCCTGTTGCAGATCTTTGTGTCATCTGCAAAGAGGCATACTTTTCCTTCCAGTCCCTCTGCAATGTCACTTATAAAAACATTAAAAAGGACTGGACCCAGTACTGAACCCTGCGGTATCCCACTAGTAACCCCTCTTTCTTCAGAGTGGACTCCATTTACAATTACCTTCTGTGTCCCGTTGTTCAGACAATGTTTTACCCAGGCTACCACCTTGGGACCCACTCCCAGGCTGGTTAATTTGACTACTAATCTTTTGTGTGGGACTGTTTCAAATGCCTTGCTAAAGTCTAGGTAGGCCATGTCCACAGCCCCTCCCTGGTCTACTACTTTGGTCACCCAGTCAAAGAAATCAATTAGATTCATCTGACATGAACTTCCCGCTGTGAACCCATGCTGCCTTGGGTCCTGTGCCCCACTGGCCTCTAGGTACTCAACAATTCTTTCCTTCAGAAGTGATTCCATCACTTTCCCTACCACAGAGGTCAAACTGACAGGTCTGTAGTTTCCTGCCTCCTGCCTTTGTCCCACTTTTGTGAAGGGGAATCACATCCGCCTTCTTCCAGTCCTAGGTACCACACCATCTTCCCATGATTTGTTAAAAAGTGTAGTCAGTGGTGTCACTACTTCTTTTGCTTAATTCTTTTAGAATTCTGGGGTGAATTCCATCTGGCCCCATTGCTTTGTCCACCTTCAGTTTTAGGAGTTCTTTCAGGACCCTTTCTTCTGTGAAAGGACTGGGATCAACCCCTCTCTCCAGAGTGCTTCTGTTAATTGAATTAGGCAGCTCCCCACTTCCTCTTTTGTGAATACTGAACAGAAGTATTCATTCAGTGCCCCTGCTTTATCACTGTCACTCTCTGCCCACCCACAATCCATTCTATTCAGCCTCACTATCCCTTCCTTTGTCTTTCTACGCCCCCCTGATATACCTATAAAAGGTTTTATCCCCCTTCTTAACCAAGTTAGCTATCTTTTCCTCAGTTTGTGCCTTTCCTATTCTGACTACCCTCCCTGCTTCCTTCTGCCTTAACTGGTACAGTTCTCTGTCCTGCTCCTTCTGTGTTTCCTTATACTTCCTAAATGCTATCTTTTTCTCCCTAACCTTCACCACCACCTCTTTTGAGAACCATGGTGGCTTTTTCTTTCATTTTGATTTGTTTATTTGCTTCACACAAAGGCTTGTTGCCTCTGTGATGGCAGTTTTGATATTTGCCCATTGTTGCTGCACCCCTCCTTCTAGCCTGTTTGCCAGTGCTTTTCTAAGGCACTCTCCCATCTTGCCAAAGTCAGCCCTCCTGAAGTCCAGAACCCTCACTTTTATATGGCTTGACTCTGTAGCAGAGTTTATCGTGAACCACACTGTTTGGTGGTCACTTGTTCCCAAATGACTACCCACTTCTAGATCTGAGATCCTCTCACTGTCCCCATTTGCTGTAGGTGCCATGGGGATCGCCCTGGTGGACGGAGTAGGAGGAGGAACGAGGCCTCCTCTGAAAGCCGTGGGAGCCAGGCAAATTACAAAAATAAAAAATAAGGAAATAAAATATACCAGCACCCTAGCGAGGAAATAAAAATATATTGTCACTCAAGCCTGGGCTCTCATTTTCTCCATCCAGTTGCTTTCCGTACACATTAACAGAGCTCAACGTTTAAGAATACAGAACGAGATACTGTGCCATTCTGTGGAGCCCTGCTACTGCCATGGAAGTAGGATAATTGCCCGGGTCCCGCCCTTCGGCTTTCTGGTGCTCCTTCCTGACAAAAAATGAAATAACACACTGCAGTTGTATTTAGGTGTATACTGGCACTGCTTTTGAGCACAGTTATTAATGATGGCCATATTGGCAGAGACCACACAATCTCTAGAAGTGCTATCGGATACCTCTGCTCGGTTCACAAAGTGAATTATGAATCCACCTGTCCAGATCTCTAGGCTGTAGCCCTGCTCCCTGAGATGGCACAGTAGTGAACTTTATTCTCTTATTAATGTTTTCTTTAAGATATACAGTATATTATATAAAATTATTAAGGCACTGCACAAGGGATGACATATATGTCCTATAAACTGTAATACTTATGAATACAATGCAGTACAGATGGAATATAAATATTAATTCACTGCCCTACAGATGCTGCACCAAAGTACACAGTTGCAGTCTAATAAAGAAATTAAACTACTGTGCCCTTGTTGTGAGCCATGCTGCCATGTAAGTAGTATAATATATATGAGTACAATATATACTGGTATGGTTATGTAGGATTACTCTAGTAAATAGTTATGTCACCAGAGAAACCCACAATAAACAATAATTACAGAACAGGAAATGAACACCTTTAAAAAAGGAACACACATATAAATATTAGGAAACACATAAAAAGTGTCTCTGAAGTGCTGTAGTCTGATTGGCTGTTATGCCAACAGCCTTACATCAGTCCTTGTTACACTGCAATGTGCAGCTCGATCAAAGTTGCACGTGGATTCTTCCTGGCAGCATTTCTTTTCAGCCAGTCCAGTAAATATTGTAACAGGTTCGGTCCCTCCATACCTTCAGGAAGCCCCACGATACGGATATTGCCAGCTCGAATTTCATTTTCTAGGGACTCAAGGCAGCCATGAAACTGTCCATTTTCCTTTATGATGGTCTCCACTGTAGCCAGAGTCGTGACCACCCTCTTATCTGTATCTGCTAAGGAGCACGAGAGTTGTACAATTGCAGCATCATGTTTTTCTAGCTTTGTTAATGTTTTTTCCAATTTTAGAGTCCATGGCTCGCATGGACTCCAATAGAGTGTGCCATGGGGGATCCGATGCACAATCTCTCTTTACCAGCAGTACTTCCACCTGAGGCTTCTCTGGCCTTGCTGTTGATCGGTGGGAGATCTTTGTGGTGTTCTGGTTACTGCATTTTTGTTCTGCCCATCTTGATTAAGGTATCAATCGATTCAGGAACACTTGCTCAATAAAGGTAAACTGCGTGATTCTCAGAAAAATAGTTTAAAATTATAGCTTTTGCTATTTTCTGCCACGTGGAGGAGAGAGTAAGAAGACTGCTTCCAACCTGGAAGATGGCTCTCTGGCACCCCCACAGGTTAGTTTGTAAAAGTACTTTTATTCACTTTGACCTTTTAGAAATAAAACTGTTTCCATAGCCAGGCTCCAATTTGTAAGTCACAAAAGTTATGGGTTGGCTGTCTGCCCACCCATGCAGTGGGCATCATCCCACAGCCCAGACAGGTTCGTTTGTAAAAGTAATTTTATTTATTGTGGGCTGTTAGCAATAAAAAATTTTCTTGAGCCATAGATTTGCAAGTCACAACAGTGTATTGCAGGCTGGTTGCCCACCCATGCATTGGGCACAAGGGCGTAGCTACTGATACTCCAAGTAAGCCATGGCGTACCAAGTTTAGTAGCAGGGAGTAGCAAACAAGCTGGCCAACATTGCTCTGCCCCCTCTAGTCCATTGCATTAAAATTCCTTTGTTTGGCTTTGCAGGCTTTTTTTTTCCTCTTTCAGCTTTGTTTTGGAGGGTGACAGAATGGGCCATGGACATTGAAGCTGAAGGTCTCAATTAGGTCCTCATTGTCCGCCTGCATAGTGATTGGCTGTGGCATCTGGTAGGAGGTGTGGCAAGTCTTGGGCAGTGAATTTAAATGCCCCAGCAAAGTTAGAAGCCATACTGTTAGTTCAGTTGTACTGGGAGTGAGAGAAGCAGTAGAACTGAGGAGCAGCAGACAGAAGAACAGATTCAGAGCCAGCTAAAAGAGTAAAGACTTCATGTGGAGTGGCAAGTGAAGCAAATCTGTCTACCTGCAGGGGAGAGAGAAGAAATTTCTGCCGTGGTCTTGGACTCTTAGTGCAGTCATTGGGATTTACCAGCGGGCAGCGAGCACCACACTAGCAGCACAGACAGACAGCAGGTCTAATGTGTGAATTATCTGAATGGAGCCAGGAACCTTGACCCGAGTCATGGGGGGGGGGGGGCAGGCATGAACAACATCGGGGAAGGGGTAGCAGTGTGGCAGGTTGGTGTACAAATCTGAAATGCCTGGCTACACCCCGAGTGGGCAACCCCAACCTTCCCACCACAGTCCAAATGGGTTAGTTTATAAATGTATTTTAGTGCCATTCTCTTTGTGTACATACAAATGCTTCTGTTGCCAGTATCACATTTGTAAGTTGTGTGTTTTGCAATGGCATTTTATAAATAATGTGTATGGCATTTTCCTCAGTTGCCATGTTGCTAGTTTCAAAATGTTGGCTGACTGCAGTGTAATGTAATCTTTAAGAGCTGAGACCATATTGTTATGCATCTGGCCTTTGAATGTGACAGCACATTATTAACGCATGTATACTTTGTAATCTTGGAAAGGCAGGCTTCAAGCTGTAGTAGTTTGCACCTATTTATCAATACAGATTATGTTTCTTCTCTAAAAACAAAGTCACACTTCATAACCACAAGAATATGTGTGTGATTAACACCTACATGTAAGCAACACATTTACTAACTGATTATCACACAAACTAGTCTTGCTGTGTCACCCAAGGAACTGTGACAAGATTAAAGAAACATGCACTTCAGTAATGAGAAAATAAACTTATTTAGGTTTGCAACATAATGTTGGATACGTGCTAATGTTACTTCACAAAAGTTACACATGAAGATTGTTGCTGCCTGGTCTCTCCGTGTGAGCTCATAAAATGTTACATTGTTAACAAACAGTCTAGCAATTTGTGGAAAAGAGTAACTGTAACAAAAATGTTTTACTACATTTTATCTTTACAGTAACAAAGTATGTACAGAGAATTGGTGTTATTGTTAATAATACATACTTTTTTTTACCTAAACAGTGATAACACAGAGGATGGTTTATAACTGTGTAAATTATATAAACAGCGTTACTGAACAAGGAGATTAATTTATTGTATTGAGAAGTTTTAAAGTGTATGGTCAGTGAAAACATAGAAAATCACACACAACCAGCTAGAGAAGACAACTGACAATATAAATGAAAACTTTTCCATTTGTTTAAGTGACACAGTGTGCTGCACATATTTCAGCAAGTTCCATGTTTACCAAAGACACATACATAACTTCCAGCATAACTGGATAGAGGAAAGTTATTGTGTCAGCCTCCAACGTTCTGAAAAGTAAATGAATAGGCATTGCAGCAATCAAATTTCAAGTATTAACTTTTTTTTAATCTCTTTATCATTTCTTTGCTATTTCTCCTAACATAAGAGAATGTAACGCTTTGCTGAAAAATCCACTCCATCTTCACGCAACCGTTCCAAGATGGCATTGTATGTCACTGCTGCAGACCGCAGCCAAGAGTTTCCCAATGACCTGCATGCGGATGGTGGGAAATTATTTTGTATTTGCTGCAATGTGGTGCTTGACCATGTCCATCAACAATCACTGACCATATGGCTGGCAAGAGGCACCTGAAGAGGAAGGCAGAGTTTGAAGAACAAGGAATCAAGAAGAGGCAGAGGACCCTGACAACATCACTACAATGCCGGACAACTGCAATGATGGGCTAGAGTTGGGGTGACCCAGGACTTTGTGAAAATGTTGCTAGCATCCAACATTCCACTTGAAAAGGCTGATCATCCATCAGTTAGGGCCTTCTTCTCTGCACACGTTAAAAGTAGGGGATCGATTCCACAGTCCGACCAGCTGCGCCGTGTTTATGTTCCCGACATTTATGAAGCCCAAAAAGCAATGCTGAAAAAAAGATTGGAAGGGAAGAAACTGGCGGTTATTGTGGATGAGACCAGTGACGTTGAACACCGGACAATTCTGAACATTTTGGCAGCACCACTGGAACAGGATGACACTGGACGTGTGCGCCCATACCTGCTGGACACGAAGTTCCTGCCAGCTGTAACACACAGCATAGTCACAAAGGCAGTGATAGAAACAATAAATGAGTATGCCATGGACTATAGTGACATTCACATATTTGATTCAGACAATGCACCGTACATGAAAAAAAGTTTCACCGATGTTTTGCGTGGACTGTTTCCCAATTGCATGCACATCACTTGCCTTGTGCACATAATGGAACTGATTGCGGGGGAATTACAAAGGCCCTTCAATGTAACCCTGAACTACATGAAGGTGTTCAGAAAGCTATTCTCGCTGCCAAGTGGATGAAAAACAATGTACTGTACCTGAATCACCTAAAAGAGGTGAACCCTGGCAAAAGAACAACCATGCCACCTGACCCTTGCTCTACAAGATGGAGCTCACATTTTCGTGCTGCACTGTACCACAGAGACCACATCGGGTTCTAGAGAGAATTTGTGGAAAAGGAGCTGCAGTTAACAAAAACACCATGCTCATCGCTTCTGCTTTTTAGAGTAAGTATTACAAATTCATATTTAAACTGTATGAGAGCATGAGAATTTGGAATATGAAAAGGGATTGCTTAGTATATCGCATGCAGTGGGGCCATTGTTTAAAAAATGATATAAATATAGTGGAAAGAAATCAGGCTGTCTAGTAAACTCATATCCTGCTGTTAGAACAAATCATATGAGGACAGGAAGGTACATAGCTCCGGTTATGAGGATTACTGAGTTGGGGGGACAACACCAATGGGCCTTGCCCTTGACCTTCTGTTGTCCTGCAAACAAAAGTATTAACTGAAGTATGTATAATAATTTCAATCAATTACACTATTTCATAAATCATACCATTTGTACCATTCTTAATTACATGGGTGTGATGTACATATTTATGGCGATTAATTATTATATGTAACATCGAACACATGAAGCACACAGAAACAAAGGAGAGAAAGAATTATAAGTGCCATACCTGGGGCACTCCTTTCTCTACTCTGTGTGCATTGATAATTATTATTAATAATTAATGCTATTATACCAGCAGTAGATTTCTCTGTGCACTTCTCACTGCAGCCTGCAGCTTGTCAAACATTAAAATGAAATGACACCATTATTCATCAGGAATTGTATGTACTTAAAACCTGCATAACAATTAAGGTTTTTGTTCTTTTTTTTTTTTTTAGGACATCTTATCGGATGACACCCAGTTAGTGAAACTAAAGATGGAACTGGCATTCCTGGCAGAAAAGACTACAAAACTCTTCAGCATGCTAGACACATTGCAGTCTCAAGTGCCAGTGGCGACGGATGTGGTGGACACTCTAGAGGACCTGCAGATTTATCTGGAGTCAAACAGACAATGCACAATTGAAAGTTGTGGACAGTTTATTGATTTTGATGATGTGCCTCTGTCTGTTATGACAGACATGGCAGGAAAATTTAGGATGGCCTTCCAAGGTGCCACTGAAAAATTCAGCAAATACATGTCTGAGGTGAGTTGGGATTTAAAAGGAAATGCTCCTTAAGAGGCTGCTGTGATCAATCCATCACATCAGAGTTTTGTGCAAATGGGACACGAGCAACTTTTCATCTGTATCATCCGTCATTTGGTTCCACTACACTCTCTGTGTCCACTGTGGTATACGCAGGGGCCTGATTTTTCTGAGACAAGTTGGAGCAAAGTTCTGTGGCATGGTTCCCATTTGCTGCAGAACTTCTGTGGCGCCAGGTATCAATTTCTGTGGCAATTCTGTGGCACACTTTTGCCCTTAATATTACTCATTTTTGGTGTTTTGCACTATATTTGATTGGTTCTTAGCAGTGTATAGTCAAGTGCTGCTATTGATATGGTAACAATCACCCTTAACATCATCTATCAGGAAATTAAAGTTAGACAACAAACATAATGCAGTCCACATTTCTGTACACACTTGTTAAACTAAATGGTAATTACAGCATTTGCATCATCAACATTACTTGAGTCCTCATTTTCAATCATTTGTGAGTTAAAGCAGAGGAAGATGAACCTCCTTATGTTGTCCTCCGACAGCCCACGCCTTCTCTGTGAAAAAATCCAATTGTGGATGCTGAAGCTATACTCAGCATCTGCCAAGTTTGTCACCAAATTGAGACATGTTTGTGCCACAGCTGCCAGCTTAGGTACTCTGTCCTGTGTCGATCTCCAGAACAGGCTTACTGGCATCTCAGAGTTATTATTGTGTTCAAGATACCATGGCACCAGTATCTCTTTGTACAACAGAAACTCCTCTGTTGGTACATCATCCCATCTAGGAATTGCAAAATATTCATTTTTGTTCTGTGGCATGAATGCCACCTTTCTAGGATTGAAAATCTTGATTTCCTCTAAATACAGGTATCCTGGCTGACCCTCTGTGGACATGTATTTGCTGAATTTTTCAGTGGCACCTTGGAAGGCAATCCTAAATTTTCCTGCCATGTCTGTCATAACAGACAGAGGCACATCATCATCATCATCAAAATCAATAAACTGTCCACAACTTTCAATTGTGCATTGTCTGTTTGACTCCAGATAAATCTGCAGGTCCTCTAGAGTGTCCACCACATCCGTCGCCACTGGCACTTGAGACTGCAATGTGTCTAGTATGCTGCAGAGTTTTGTAGTCTTTTCTGCCATGTCACCTTCGCCAGCCCTGCCACCAAGACCTCCTGATCTACCAGCTCAGCTGGCTATGGACGCAATCTGTTCCTCTTTGACCGGCGATGATTGCTCGACGCTGGGGCCCCAGCTGCCCCCATTGTTGCCACAAGGTCCTTCTGCGCTGCAGGCCCCCGTCAATGTCCAGACAGTGCTTTCATCCTTTGTAGCCATAACCCAGCAGCTTATCCCCAGACCGGGCTTGATGACACCTGGGCCAAGCAGAACTGCTCCCACACTGATGCCAGTTCAGCTGCTGTGCCCAGTACCCTCTAGGGTGTTGTTGGCTTCCCTCCTATTGTTGCTTTCAACTAAGCCCGTCGACAAGGAGGATAAATACCGCCCAGATCTCATGAGTCTGGATGAGGACCTAGGAGGGGATTAAAACATAGAAACATAGACTTTGGCAGCAGATAAGGACTGCTTGGCCCACCCAGTCTGCCCATTTCCCTACCTATTGGATAAGTTGCAGATCCTAGTTAACCAATAGCCTACTTCCTCCTACTCCCCCACTACAATTCCTTTATGTATGTCCCATGCATTCTTGAATTCCCCCACTGTTTTTGACTCCATGACCTCCTCAGGAAGGCCATTCCATTCACCACCACCCTTTTTATGGAAAAATACTTCCTTACGTTGCCCCTGAGCTGTCCCACCTCTATCTTCAAATTGTGCTGTGTTGTTCTTGCACATCTCTTTTTCTGGAAGATGCTAGCCACTTGGACTTTGTTGATTTCCTTGAGGTACTTGTAATTTTCTGCCATGTCCCCCCTCTCCTTCCTTTCCTCGAGGGTATATATATATATATATATATTTTTTACAACTATTTTTTATCCTCCTAGTGGCAGGTTGACCTCATTGTCTGCCGATCCTACCAAGCTTGGGGTCTTTCAGGGGCTTCTAGCACCATGCACGCCCCAGCAGATCGCCGGAGTCAGTCCGGGGGCATCATCCATGCCAGCCTCCACTGTTTTCCTCTGTTTTTCTCCCGTGAACTACCCCAGGATCCCCAGAAGAGGTGGCGCATGTGCGTGGAGGAGCACATGCGCACTGCAGCTCCAGACCGGGTCCCCTCAACCCTCCCCATCGACCTATGTCTGAGCTCTCTCTCTCGTGGCACCATCCCTCTGGCCTCCACTAGAGGGCAGCCAAGCTCTGAGAGAGCTGGATACCTCCTCCCGAGACAGAGAGCCAGCAGCTTCTTATATCCTCTCCTTCCCCCCCCAGCCAACTTCCGATGACCCTGGCTGGTTCCCAAACCCGGGTTGCCAGCATGGCATCCAGCGCCTCAACCCTCGGCACCACCAGGCCGGCTGAGGGTATACATATTAAGCTCCTTTAGTCTCTCTTCGTATTGCTTCTGGTGCAGACCTTGCACCATTTTGGTTGCCCTTCTCTGGACTGCTTCCATCCTGTCTATGTCCTTGCAGAGACGGGGTCTCCAGAAACGCATGCAGTACTCCAGATAGGGTCTCACCAACTGTCTGTACAGAGGGATAACAACTTCCTGTTTTCTACTGGTGATGCCTGTCCCTATGCATCCCAGTATCTCTCAAGCCCTCCTTACTGCCTTCGCACATTGCTTGCCTACCTTTAGGTCATCTGATATGACTACCCCCAGGTCCCTTTCCATTTTTGTTGTTGTTAGTACCTCCCCAAACCCATTGTGTACTTTTCCCCTGGGTTTTTGTTTCCCAGGTGCATTACTTTGCACTTGTTTGCATGGAATCTAATCTGCCATACTTTTGGCCATTCCTTCAACCTTGTCAAGTCCTTTCTCATCCTTTCCACCCCATCTTGTGTATCAACCCTGTTGCAGATCTTTGTGTCATCTGCAAAGAGGCATACTTTTCCTTCCAGTCCCACTGACAGGTCCACCATTTCTCGTAGGAGTGAGGACTCCACTGTGCATACCACAAGGTACCCTCCAGAAGACCCCTCTGTTTTCTCCCTAATGAAACAGCTCCGGGCTACTATAGGATTTGAAGCTGAGGAGCATGATGCCACTTGAAGGAACCTAGTGGAGTACCTAGAGATTCCAGGGTCTCCTTCCTCCCCCCGGTCATTCCACCTCTGCTGGATGCATTGGAAGATGCCACTATGGCTGCCTGGCATAGGACAAATATGCTTCCTGCTATGCCCAGGAAGGCAGATAAGCTTTACCAGGCCCCCTCAGGGAAGCCTTTTTGTGCTGCCCAACCCAAGACCGACTCTGTGGTGATAAAGGGAGCTCATGATAGGTCTAAAACACCTGAACATCTCAGTTCCCTGCCTCCAGACAGGGAGTCGAGGAAACCGGACCTCTGGGGCAAGAGGACATTTGTTTTGGCCACTTTGGGCATTTGGATTGACAGTTACCTGTCTCATATGGTAAAGTTCTAGAACACCCTCTGGAAAAGGGCCAGAGTTGCAGCTCAGGCCCTCCAAGAGGGGACTCGGAGGCAGGAATTGCTCAAAGCCCCTCAGTCTGCTGCTGATGTGAGCAAACACCTTCTGAAGTCCATCTATGATATGTCTGATGCCTCAGCCAGAGCAGCTGCCACTAGCATTTGCCTCAGAAGGCACTCTTGGTTGAGGGTGTCTGGGTTCATGGCTGATATCCAGCAGAATATTATGAATGCCCCTTTCAGAGGGTTTAAGCTCTTTGGGACAGATGTACAGGACATCATCACTGACACAAGCCTCAGGAAGAGCCTTAAAGTCCATCCACTCCCTCTATCATACTCAGACTAGGAGTAGACAGTGGGTCCCCTTCTGCAAGACTTCCCATAGGCCTGGGCCTGGGGCCACATCCCAGGGCAAGCATAGGCAGGGTCTACCTTGCCAACCCCTACCTCTATTTCATTATTTATTGATTGATTGATTGATTATTATTTCAGAGTACACCTTTTATCTACAAGCTCATTTGCAAAAGTTCAAAGTCAACAGAAATTATACATAGAAACACAGAAACAGAGAAAATGTCAGCAGATAAGGACTGCTAGACCCATCCAGTCTGCCCGGAAGCCCTACACTAATTTGTGGCCTCTGACCCCACCTGGTCACCCCGACTGTCACCCTGGGCAGTTTCAGTGTCTTGTACAGTCATCAAAGCATAGCAGGAGAAACTGGAAATGTTACAAACTATCAAACAGGAGAAGCAGGGAAATATGTACAGAGTTTACAATTGCAAGTTATTGCTGCACAGCAATGCTTTGCCAATGCCATACAAGGATCAGAACAGAGCTATACACAGTATTTACACTATTAGCAAACCATTTCAGTCCGATGTTGTATCGCACAAGGCCACTGTTGTAACTGTTAACCAGAAAGCTATATATTAGCTGGCCTGCTGGTGCAGTGGTTAGATTTCCACTTGCAATGCCAATGACTCAGATTTGGAAATGGACCCAGGGAGTCGGAGGACAGGCCGTGGGAGAAGGATCAAGCATCCTGGGGACTGCTGTCCTTCTCTGGGGGGAGGGTGGGAAAGACTGCCTGGAACCTGGTGGAGGCCGGGAGCACTGCAGTGACTGGTGCCAATATGGTAGGGGGGCGGGTGGATGCTGGACATCAGTGCATGTCCCCATCCCCAGGGCAGCAAGTAACAAAAAATGCCTGCTCCCTGGCATGACTGCCCACTCCGCTCTGCTGTCCAGTGCCTCTGACGCCTGCCGGGGGGGCCCCACTCTCATGGCCCCAACCTGGAGGGGTAATGCAGGGTTTGCCCAAGATGTCCATTAGGGAGTGGGAAGCCCCCTCGGCAGCTCCGCCCTGGGGATTAAGCCTTGGCATGGGGGCAGCAGGTGGATGGGTCCTGAGTAAGAAAGAGGGGGTATCGAACCAAAAAAAAAAAAGAAAGCTGTATGTTGGTAGGATAAACTCAGTATTCAGTGCTGTTACTAATAGGTGATGTAACCAGTAGGGGAGACAGAAAGGTGGATAGCAGCAAAAGAACCTTATTAAGGAAGGGGAGAGTGGATGGGGGAGAATGCAGGGGATGGTGATCATGGGAATCACCCAACTGTCACCCTGGGCAGTTGCAGTGTCTAGCTGGATTAAGAAGTCTGAGAAGCTCCCTCTTGAACTATGCAATATTGTTTATGTTTAGCACATACACTGGCAGTTGGTTTAACCATTTGCGCGGCTGGACAGCAAAGGACCAACAGGCCAAGCTCGTTTTCCTAAAGGGTACTGTGAGGGTCTGTCTGGTAATGCTTCTTGTGGTGCATAGATTTTTTTGAGGAGCAGAAAAAGGCTTGTAGAGATGGTGGGGTGAGGCTAAGTTGGAACTCCCCCCCCCCAAGAGGCATGCCTGATATTTGATTCTTTTGGTCAATGGGAGCCAGTCGGTGCTGGCATAAAGATCGTAGGTGTGAGTGTATCTGCCCATGTCTAACACGAACTGGCAGGTCTTGTTCAGTGTTACCTGGATTCTGTGCAGGGCAGTGTCATTGGCTGCCCCGTAGATCACCAATCCATAGACTGTGATGGGCAATATTGAGCAGGTGGCAGCAACTCACTTTGCCTCTTTGGTTAGGTTTAGGTGGTGCCTGTACAGAACACCGAGGCCTAGATATTCAAACTGCGCTAGGCTGTGGCACAAGCTTGGGTGCAAGCGCAACAGCTGCGCAGGGGTGTGGACTGGGCGATATTCAACGGAGCTGCGCCATGGCACAGCATAGTTGAATATTGCACCCTGGCCACCTGCAGTGTGCATGGTGCAGTGGCACTGCACCAGCGCAAGTGGCCAGAGTGGAGCAGGGGGATACACTGGCGCAAGTTCCATTGTGCTGTGCGCAGCAACTGCGATATTCAAAAGTGTGCATGCAAATGGGACCATAATGTATGCAAGGCACAAATGGGGCCATTTGCATGTCATTATGGCCCCATTTGCATGCAGGTGCACCGATCCCTGACGACTTGCGCCTGGCACCCTGCCAGGCAGCAGCCGTCGGGGACCGATGCCCCCTGCAGCCAGCAATGTGCTCCACAGCCCGATTGCAGGCTGCAGTAAAAAATAGGAAAATCAGAAATCCCTGGTGGTCCAGTGGACTGCTGCCCACCCGATCGCGGGCTCAGTAAAGAAATAATGTCTCCAATATCCCTGGTGGTCCAGTGGACCTGCCCGCCCAATCGCGGGCTCAGTAAAAAAAATTATATCCCCAATATCCCTGGTGGTCCAGTGGACCCCTCACACCACCTGTCCAATGAATCCCACTGCCCCACTCCCCCTGGTCAGTGGCGGCGGCAGCACCCACCACCTGCTGCCCCGCTGCCCGCCGACTGACACTGTTGGTAGGGCTGTACGCCCATTGGTCCACACCGTGAGCTGAATAGGTGTGTAGCTCATATCGTATTATACATTCCAGATATGTGAATGGGATCCCATTAACATATCTGGAATGTGGTACGGTATACGCATGCCCATTGGCTCATGGTGTGGACCAATACGCATGGTTCACTCAACAGTAGCCAGTCGGCGGGCGGCGGCAGCAGACTGGTGGGTGCTGCTGCCCGCCGCTGACTGGGAGGGAGCAGGGCAGTGGGATTCAGTGGATGGTGGGGTGGGGGGTCCACTGGACCACCAGGGATGTTGGAGATATAATTTTTTACTTAGCCCACGATCGGGCAGGCAAGTCCACTGGACCACCAGGGATATTGGGGATATAATTTTTTTTACTTAGCCCGCGATCAGGTGGGCAGATCCACTAGACCACGGGGGATATTGGGGATATAATTTTTTTACTTAGCCCGCGATCGGGCGGGCAGGTCCACTGGACCACCAGGGATATAATTTTTTTACTGAGCCCGCGATTGGGAGGGAAGGTCCACTGGACCACCAGGGCTATTGGGGATATAATTTTTTTTACTGAGCCTGTGATCGGGCAGGCAGGTTCACTGGACCACCAGGGATATTGATGGGTTTTATTTCTTTACTTAGCCTGTGATCGGGCAGGCAGCGGTCCACTGGACCACCAGGGATATTGGACAGGATTCATTTTTATTACAAATGCCTGCGATCAGGCAGAGAGCGGGCCACTGGACCACCAGGGATATTGGAATGATTTCTTCTTTTTTTTTTTTTTTTTACAAATGCCGGTGATCGGGCATGGGGGTGCCGCTAGGTGCAGCCGGAGCTTGTGTGGCCACCCACAGATGGCAGCTGCCGTGTTGCGCCCTGCAATGCGGTAGCTCACCTGTGGGTGACCATCAGTTGTTCCTTTTTTTTTTGGGATCAACTTTGTGCTGGCACAGGTAGGTGTTGTGCATGCATGGCTCTGCACATCCTGGGCTGAATATCAGGCTGTGCAGTGTATGCATGGGCACGCCCCCCACTTGTGCCTGCATACATTACTGATGCGCTCCGGCGCATCGGGATTTGTGCCGCGCACTTTTCCCTTTTGAATATCATGCTGGGGCGCATCAGTGGGTTGCGCATGGTGCAACACTGTTGCGCCATGCATAACCCTTTTGAATATCTGGGCCCTAGTCTCCTGTTCATGGCCTTTGAAATGTTGTGAATGTGGAGGTGAAATAAAGGGATTTATTGATGACCATACCTAGATACTTGAATGTCTGTACTTGTTCAAGCAGGGTCCCGTTATTGTTTATTGTAATGGGGCTTGCCTTTTTTCTCAATTGTGGACTGGCAAAGAACGTAGTTTTTGTCTTTTTGCAGTTGAGAATGAGCTTATTGTGTGTAAACCATTTACCTAGCTTGCTAGAGTTTTGTTGCAGTTCATTTGTGAGGGAGTACTGGCAGGGGTGGCTATAAAGAACTGTGTCATCTGCATACATTAAAACTTTAGAGATTGGGCAAGATTCTAGTAGCTGGTTTATAAATAGACTAAACAGAAGGGGTCCTAGTGTAGAGTCTTGAGGCACACCTACTGTGACAGGCCTGGAGTCTGAGAGCGCTGCATTCAGTTTTACTCACTGTGTTCATCCTGAAAGGTAGTTATTAAACCAATGTAAAGTGACAGTTGCGAGACCAATTTGTATGAATTTGTTGAGGAGAAGATTGTGATCCACAAGATCAAAAGCCTTGGTGAGGTCAACAAAGCTGGACCCCACCAGGTGCCGTTTGTCCAGTGCCTCATGTATGAAACTTGTAAATTCGATTAGTGCAGAATTTGTGCTGTGTAATTTACCTGTACCACAGGTTCCTTCACCAGAAGCTCCAGAAGGTGGTGATGTGGCCCCAGCCTCTGGCCCTGCTTCAGCCTTACCCCTTGCTCGACCCCCCTTCCCCCTGTGTTAGATCAGGAGGTGGTGATCAGGGGTAATTTTACCCTCCATCTAGAACAGTGGAAGGCAATCACTACAGACGCCTGGATCCTACAGCTAATAGGACAGGCCATGTTCTAGAGCTGTCCAACAGTAAAAACAGTGCACTTAGGATCCCAAAAAGTGACACTCTTAGAGCACTTAAATGCAAAATTATAAAACTTTTATTGAGAAATTTGCATGACCAGCTAATACCCTAGTGCTTCGGTCAGAGGACCTTCATCAGGTGGCCATGTTCCAGAGCTACTGGAACACCCTCCGGATACTCCTTCTGTTCCTTCCGCCTATCCTCCAGATCACCTCCTAGGGCTTCTAGAGGAAACACGTACCTTGCTGCACAAGAGGGCCATAGAACCAGTGGCTTAGCAACAAAGGAACCAAGGGTTCTACTCCCTCTTCTTTCTTGTCCTGAAGTTCACAGGTGACTTGAGGCCAGTTTTAGATCCATGGGACTGAACTTATGCATCAAGTACAAGGTGTTCAGAATGGTCATTCAGCAGGGTCTGCTGCCATTTCTGAAGCCAAGGGGACTGGATATGTTCCCTGGATATAGAGGATGTCTATCTGCATAGCAAGGTGGGTCCCCCCCTTAAAGATGGTTTCTCAGATTCCAGCTCCAGGGGGCACACTACCAGTTCAAGGTATTACCCTTTGGTTTGTCAGCTGCGCCAGGAGGGAGGGAATGCCTTTCTTTCCTTACCTAGACAACTTGTAACTCAAAGCTCAGTCCAATGAGTAACTGTCTCAGACCCTAGCAAGTACCAGGCAGTTGTTGAATGCTCTAGGGATAACTGCCAATCTTCCCAAGTCTGTCCTGACCCCTTGTCAGCACTTGCAGTCCATAGGGGCAGTCCTGGACATAGCCCAAAGCTTAGCCTTCCTGCTCAGGGCAGAATGCCTTGTAGCTCAGGCCTAGTTGGTTTCTCACAGCAGGTGTGTCACAGCAAGGACATTCCTTTTTTTTTTTTTTATTTGAGTATTTTTGGGCCCAGCCCCCCACAATCCTCCATTTGGAGGTCAGTCCCCCTGCTATGCCTGCCGTCCCCCCATGCACAGGCTTTCCCCCTTGGGCAGGGTGACAGTGCAGCTGCCCCCCACAAACATTGCAGGCAAGCCATGGCTTACCCCCCCACCCTGGTTGAGGCCATGGGAGCGGGACCCCCCTGGTGGACATTAGAGGCAGTGGGAACAGTGGCAGAGCAGAGGCTTTATGCCTGGGGGCTATCTTTTTCCGAAGGCTGGGTTCACCGGGGGGGCAGGGACATGCAATGACATCCATCATCTGCCCCTTCCCCCCGAGAATGGCACCGGCCGCAGCAGTACACCCAGCCTCCGCTATGGGTCCATAGAGGGCCTGTTAAGCAGGCTGGACCTTTTTTGTGTCCCCACTCAATGCAAAACTGCTGCTTTTCTGCTCGCTCGATCCAGGGCCTGAAGTTTTCTGGGGAGAAGTGTTGTCCTTCTCTTGGAAAGAGAGGTACCTTTATGCCTTTCCTCTGATTCAGAGGTTGCTAATCAAGCTTCAGGTGGAGGAGGCCACCCTAATTCTTGTGGCATCCTTCTAGCCTCATCAGATATGGTTTCCATTACTGCAACAGTTAGCAGTAGAACCTCCAGTACCCCTGCCCCTGTGTGTGGGACTACTGACACAGTAACAGGGTACCCTGGTCCATTTTCAAGTCACTCAGTCTTCATGCATGGCTAATGAGGACATAGCCATTGCAAGATCTGGGGTATCCCTAAAAGTGGCTAACGTTCTGGTGGCTTCCAGGGAGCCCTCTCCACTGGGGCTACCTACTCCATGAAGTTGAAGTGTTTTGCTTTATGGGCCACTTCCCACCATCTAGATCCCTTCACTTGCTCAGAGAACCAGATTTTAGTGTATCTACTGTCTTTGTCAGATGCATGGCTACAGTACTCTTCCATTAAGGTGCACTTGTCTGCTATATCAGCCTCCATGTGCCCAGGAGTGGCCATACTGTGGCTCACCTGGACGTATCTGGTAAGTTTTTGCAAGGTATTTTCATCTGAAGCCTCCCATCCGCAATCCAGTCCTGGCTTGGGACTTGAATTTAGTTTTAGAGAAGCTTATTTTAGCTCCTTTTGAGCCAGCCACTACTTGCAAGCTACACTTTCTGTCATGGAAAGCATTATTTTTAGTTGATATTACTTATGCTAAAAGAATTTCTGAACTGCAGCCTCTTACGTGCCGGCCTCCATATTTGATTTACCACAAAGACACGGTGTCCTTGTATTCTTTTGGCAATGGGTACAATTCACTATGCACAAGTGTCTGTTTTCAGAGGTGACCCGAGAGCACTGGGGTGGTTAAGTGACTTGCTCAGTCACACAGTATGCAAGTGGAGGTTGTGGGATTCAAACCCAGGTCTGCTGGATTTACCAAACTCATTCACAGCTTGTTACTCTAACCTATAGGCTGTACTGCCAGCCAGTCTTTGCAGACTAACTCTAAGTTTCTGCAAAAAGCGGTGTCCGAGTTCACTTTAAACCAAGCCATCCACCTGCCCGTTTATTATCCCGAGCTTTCCAATCCATGGGAAGGATTGCTCCATACATTAAATGTGCCTAGAATACGTTGGTATTATACAAACTGTACAAAGGACTGTAGAAAGTCCTCTCAGTTGTTTGTTTCCTTCACCCCTGGGAAAGAGGGTGTTCCAGTTTTTAAACAGTGCCGGTCCAAATTGTTGGCCAACTGTATTACTTTTTTTACAGGAAGTACAGCAAGTAACTTCCTGGAGCTGTGAATGGCCATTTCTGTTGCCTGTTTCAGGAATGTTTCAGCTGCAGAAACCTGTGCTGCTGCTACTTGGAGTACTGTTCACACTTTCACTAAGCACTGCAGTCTGGACATTGTCTGTTGAGGAAGGGCAGGCTTCTGCCTAGCTGTACTTCAAGGCTTTCTTTCTTTGGCCTCTGACCTCCTACCACCCAAACTGTCTCATTGGCTGTACTGCTTGGGACTCATCCTATAAGTATGACCTAATGAAAGAGAGATGAGGGCAACTAAAATGGTGCAGGGTCTGCACCAGAAGACATATGAAGAGAGACTAAAGGAGCTTAATATGTATAGCCTCGGGGAAAGAAGGGAGAGGGGGGACATGATAGAAACTTTCAAGTACCTCAAGGGAATCAACAAAGTCCAAGAGGGTAGCATCTTTCAAAAAAAGAGGTGTGCAAGAACAAGGGGGCACAATTTGAAGATGGAGGGGGGTGGCTCAGAAGTAATGAAAGGAAGTATTTTTTCACAGAGAGGGTTGTGGATGCGTGGAATGGCCTTCCAGAGGAGGTTGTGGAGTCAGAAACAGTGGTTGAATTAAAGCATGCATGGGACAGTCATGAGGCAATTCTACGGGGTGGGGGTAGAAAGAAGTAGGCTGCTGGTTAACTAGGATCTGCAGCTTATCCATTAGGTAGGGAAATGGGCAGACTGGGTGGGCCAAGTGGTCCTTATCTGCTGTCAAATTCTATGCTTCTATATCCCAGAAAAAGATAGTTACATAAGAACTAACTGTAACAGTAGATCTTCAAGGGAATCTCTTTCATCAGGTCATGCCGTCCCGCCCTCCATCCCCCTGTTGGGCTCAGAGCTTCTTTGCTCCTGTCTCTTTCTCCTTGATGGCATACCTTTTGCTCGAATGTTCTAGATATCTAGGCAGCTCATCTCTTTCCTTGGTAATTTTGAGGGAGGTCTAACAAATATGGTATCCAGCAGGGAATTGAGGAGGGAGCGGAGCCACCCATGCTTATATACTGCAGGACATCTGTGTCTGTTGTTATTGTGGGCAGCCCCTAATAGACTGCTTCAGAAAACTTTCTGTGTGGTCCTAGCACCTGGCGGCTATAGTCCTATAGGTGTCACCTGATGAAAGAGATTCCCTTAAAGATTTACTGTTTCGGTAAGTTCTTATGTAACTGTTCTTTCTGTACACATTCCCTCATTAATAAAGGGAGTGTTGCTGAAACTACAGGTGGAGGGTGTGACCCTCATCCTCATCACAGTAGCCTTGACAAATGTGGTATCCGCTTCTGCAACAACAATAACAACAACAACTAGCAGTGGAGACCCCAGTACCCTTGCCTCTGTGCAGAGGTCTGTTGTCACAGGAGAGGGGGACCCAGGTTCATCAGAACCTGAAGTCCATGCACCTGCAAGCATGGCTCCTGAAGACATAGCCATAGCATGGTTTGGGGTGTCACCAAAAGTAGTTGATGCACTGGTTGTGGCCAGAAAACTTTCCATCTGATGTACTCTGATATGGAAGTGTTTGACCTTGTGGGCCACTTCCAAAAATATGGATCTGTTTGCCTGTCTAGTCAATGAGGTGTTGGAATACTTGCTGCCTCTGTCAGACTCCGGTCTGCAGTATTCCTCACTGAAGGTGGATTTGGCAGCAATATCCGCTTTCCATTTCCCAGGTGATGGGCATATGGTAGCTCAATAAGAGGTCTCCTGTACATTTTTGGCAGGTAATCTGCATATGAAACCTCTCATTTGCCATCCAGTACCCCCCTCCTTGGGACCTCAGTTATGTGCTTGGGAAACTTACTTTGATTCCATTTGAGCCAGCAGTGAGTTATGGCTTACACTTTCTTTCATGGAAAGCGTTATTTCTAGGGACGTGGATATGGTGCAGTTCTACATACTTATGGCAGTCTTCCTTTCAAGGGTTAACTTGCTGGACATCTTTAAGCTAAGCTCCTCCCCACCACCTGGGTGGTATGCTCTTCAGTTCCACCCCCTGATGTCAGATCTTTCTTTTTGCTCGAAGTGCCAGATCTTCCAGGAATTGGTCCTCACCTTTGATTCATTCCAATGGGTTCTGAGCCAGAACTTTTCAGGAGGGCTGGTGCAAAGGTAGTCGGCCACATGTGCAGCACCATGAATGCAGCTCACGCTGCATGGCTTACCTCGGCACTGGCCCTCAACAGCCTCAGTTCCTTTTTTCCCCACTGTCGAGTGCTCTTCAATGATGACGTTTGCATGCTGGGAGTCAGAACTTCAAGTCTATATGACAACAGCATTCATTTCTTCTCAGTTTTAGTGTTTAAAGCTGATGTTTGTTATTTTTGTGTCAGTTTAGTGATTGAATTTAATTTTTCTGTCAGTTTCTCTTAGCCCTACCGAGCAACGGTCAAAGGCCATGGATGCCAATTGTAATGGTAGGGAGCCTCTTCAGGAATGGTAATGGTAGGGAACTACTTCAGGAATGCTGCTTTGGCAGTGGGGCCGTGTCTGGTCCACTTCCCCCTGCAGGAGAGGGTTCTGACAACACGCAGTCCTGTGTTCGGGAGAGAGGACAGTCTTTCCTAAACACAAAAGAAGCAGGCCTGATCCTAGTCAGGGACCCAGCACCTTTCGACCTCAGGTTCTTCCTCTTCCTATCAGAATGAGAAGAAACTGTACTGCTCAAAGTCACCCTCTGGCAGGTCTGCCACAAAGTCCTCGGCATCTCAGAGCAGAAGGCATTCCCTGGCACCATCTGTTTCACTGACGGTTTCTGCTCATGGGCACTCAAGTTCTCGAGGGCCCCCCCGAGTCCTTCTCTATCTTCTTGTGGGGACACCAGTGGGCAGTTTCATCCCTTGGCAGCTCTTACGGAGCCTTCCTGCAGAACTGGCTGCAGTCCATCAGGACTGGGGACATCAGAGAAACAGTCAGGACCTTATTTATTTATTTATTTATGTATTTGTGTCTTTGGTAACTGGGTAAATGCACTGATCCAGTGGACCATTTTCAGTCATGACTTGGGCCACACAGTGGCAGAACAACATACAAACACCAGAAGTATATAGTATAAGCATCAACATCAAAATTGGTCGGAGACTTCAATATTCCAGACGTGGACTGGAGCATCCCAGCAGCAGCATCAACTAGGAGCAGATTTATCCTGGACTCCCTTCAGGGTGCCTTCCTCAAGCAATTGGTCATGGAACCAACTCGGCAGAAGGCAATACTGGACCTTGTGCTCACAAACAGGGACAGTGTGATGGGGGTAACAGTGGGGGAGCACCGGGGTAACAGTGACCACCAGTCATTGTGGTTTGAAATCACAGAAAGAGCAGAACCAAACCACACAAAAACATGTATCCTGGATTTTAGGGGGGCAGACTTTGGGAAAATGGGGAGATACTTGAAAGAGGCATTAAGGGGAATGGGCCAGGAATCAGGGGTTGAGGAACAGTGGGCAGTATTTAAAATGTGGATTACAAGAACAACAGAATTATGCATTAAGCAGGTTAGCAAGAGAGAAAAAGGAAGAGAGACCATTATGGTTTTCCAAAGAGGTAGCAAAGAAAGTGAAAGCCAAAAGATTGCATTCAGGCAATACAAAAGACACAGGCAGAAGGGGATAGGAGAAGTACCAGGAGAAGCAAAGGAGGCAGGAGGTCGGTAAGGAAGCTAAAGCTCAGACAGAAGAACACATTGCAAAATCAGTGGGTAGAGGGACAAAACCTTTTACAGGTACATAAGGAAAAAGAAAGACAAAGGGAGGATAGTGAGACTGAAGGGGAGGATGGGGACCCATGGAGGATGACAACAGTAAAGCTGACATATTGAATAGGTATTTCTGCCTGTCCTTACTGAGCAAGAGGAGGGTAATGGGTCTGAAGGAGTACAAGGGTGAGAATGGTGCAGAAACGGACACAAGTCCCTTTACACGAGAAAGGGTCCTGAAGGAACTGGAGTAATAAGAGTTGATAAAGCATGGGGCCAGATGGGGTGCAACCCCAGGGTCCTAAAGAACTAAGAGAGGTGGTGGCTGAACCTCTGGCTATCCTGTTTAGCCGATCACTGGAAACAGGGAGGTACCCAAAGACTGGAGGACAGCAGATGTAGTCCTCTTATACAAAAGTGGGAACAAAGAGGAAGCAGGAACTACAGACCAGTCAGCCTCACCTCGGTAGTGGGGAAGATCATGGAAGCACTACTGAAGGAGAGATTGGTGGAACATCTGGTTGTCAATGGACTACAGGACCCAAGGCAGCATGGTTTCACCAGGGGAGGCCATGTCAGACTAACCTCGTTGGAAATATTTGACTGGGTGACTAGGGAGGTGGATCAGGGAGGGCAGTGGACATGGCCTATCTGGACTTCAGCAAGGCCTTTGACACTGTGCCACATAGAAGACTATTACACAAACTGAGGAATACGGTGTGGGCAGGACAGTAGTGTGGTGGGCAGGTAACTGGCTGGGTGGCAGGACACAGAGGGTGGTGGTAAATGGCTGTCACTCCACAGAGGGAAGAGTGACCAGTGGGGTACCACAGGGATCAGTGTGGGACGGTCCTATTCAACATCTTCATCAGTGACATTAGCAGGACCTAGAAGGCAGAATTTCACTGTTCGCTGATGACACAAAGCTCTGTAATAGAGTAGACACACCAGAGGTGTAGACAGAATGAGAAGGGACCTGCAGAAACTTGAAGAATGGTCAGGGGTTTGGCAGTTGAAATTCAATGCAAAGAAGTGCAAGATAATGCATATGGGGCACAAAAACCCTGGCACAATATATCAGTTGGGGGGTGAGGATATAGCATGCACCAAGCAGGAAAGGGATCTTGGGGTTGTCATCTCTGATGACCTCAAGGTTGGGAAATAGTGTGACAATGCAGCAGGTAAAGCAAATAGGATGCTGGGATGCATAGGCAGGGGCATCACCAGCAGGAAAAGGGAGGTCATAATTCCGCTATACAAGACACTAGTGAGGCCCCACCTGGAGTACAGTGTACAGTTCTGGAGACCATACCTATGTAAGGACATAGACAGGGTAGAGAAGGTTCAGAGGAGGGCAACAAAGATGGTGCATGGATTGCATCACAAGTCCTATGAAGACAGGTTGAAGGAACTGAATATGAGTTGATACTCCTGGAGGAGAGGAGGAGAGAGGGATATGCTAGAGACATACAAGTATCTTACAGGAGGAACAGGTGCAGGAAAACACTATTTTTAGTGAAAAGATGTTCCAGGACTAGAGGTCATGGGATGAAGTTGGAGGAGGACGATTCAGAGGAAACATGAGAAAGAATTTCTTCACAGAACGGGTGGTGGACAAGTGCAACACCCTGCCAGAGGAAGTGGTGGGGGCTGAAACGATCACAGGATTTAAGAATGCATGGGATAGACATAAAGGAATTCTGGAGGTCAGGGGTAAGGGGCAACAGACTTCTAGGAAAACAAACTGAACTTACAAGCTCAAATGGGCAGACTGGGTGGGCCATAGGCCCTTATCTGCTGACACTGTCTATATATCTGTGTATCTATGTAATACAATGCATTCTGGATACAGGTATCCATAAAAGAAAATACGATACATATTTACATGTGAGTGGGATGCATCACATGTTAGTGTGCTGGGAACATAAAAACAGGTAAGCCTTCCAGCTAGGTAGAGTGTTTGGCTCGATCAGTGACCTCCTGGTCCTTGCCGGTGACTGCGCTGCCAATGTGTGTCCCACTGGCTGTACCCCCATTCAGTGCTACTGTTGTGGGACCAGCGCAGGTACCTTTGCTATCACTCCAGTGTCGGCTGAGCCTCCGTGGGTCTCTGCTCCATGCTGTGAAAGCTGTTGGCACTGGTCCCAGTCTCTCCAGCGGTGCCACCTCCTGCATCAGCTCCTCTTTTGTCGGGACTGGTGCCCGCTCCTTCTCTGCTGGTGTTGCCTGTGTTGCCGACTCCTGGGGCTGTGTTGGGGAACCTTAGGTCCACTTCTCTCCCAGATCCCCTCCCCGGACAGGATCTGAAAAGGGATGAGTCTGACCCCTGAACTCATTTCTGAGGGCAACAACAACAACTCTTTTTATAGATTTTTATAGCTTGGATAATTTGACCCCAAGTCCTTCTGCTCCCCAGGAGGACCTTTCTTTTCAGGCTGTCCTTCACAAAATACATGCAACTCTTGCTTTTGAGCCTTCTGCCATTGACCAGGGGAAACGTGTCTGTCTGGAGTGGCTTAATGTTTCCACCATGCTGGTCAATCTCATACCCCCTATTCCCCCTGCATTTGAGACACTCAGATGCACTGTGGAGTAGGCCTGTGTCTATCCACTCTGTCTGTAGTCAGACAGACCATAAATATACTGCCCCAGGGACAGACATATCCTTGCTTCCCAGCCTACTGCTGACAAGATTGTCATTTTGGCAGAGAATGTCAAGGCCATTCTTCTTCAGGAAGGCACTGTGCATCCCACCAAATCGGAGACGCACAAGATGGGCACTATGGGGGGGAAAAGGGTGTTCGCTGCTGCTACCCTTTGCATGAGGATAGCCAGCTACCAGGTGTATGTCTCAATTATGAGTATGCCCTTAAGTCTCTTGTGGTGTCCTTGCCTGAATTGGAGACTAAGCACAATATTCTTCAGACTGTCACTCATGGCATTGAGTTTAACGGTCATCAGTTGAAGGCTGCAATGGATGTCTTTGACACTGTTTCATGCTCTGCTGCTATGGGAATCTGTATTAGAAGACACTACTGGCTTTGCACATCTGGATTCTCCAGTGATGTCCAGCAACAGGTTCTGAATGTACCCTTTAATTGTTCATATCTGTTTGGATAACAGGAAGAACAGTGTCTTGAGGCCTCCCACAAAACCAGGATAACCATCAAGACTTCTATGCCTGCTCCATTCCATCCCCAAGGGGGAAAAGCAAGGCTTCTATCACAAAAAGCAGTCCTTTCGAGGCAAAGCCAAGGGAGCTCAAATCAAGTTTCAGCCTCCCCAGCTGCGAAAGAAGGTGCAGTTGAAGGCATAGGCCCCAAAAGAGCCTAGTGCCACTCTCCGAAATCCCAGGCCCCTATCTTGCCTCAGTTGCCTGAGGCAGACCTCTTCTATCCAGTGGGGGAACGTCTGACTCAGTTTTACTGTCGGTGGGAATCCATCACGACGGACAAGTGAGTTCTCAGGATCATCTGGGAGGGATACTCGCTGAATTTTTCAGAACTCCCGCTAGATTATTCACCCAGAAAGCAACCCCTCCTGTCTGCTCACATGTCAGAGTTTCTTACGAAGCAGACTATGGGCCTTTTGAACAACAGGACAATGGAAGTAGTGATAGAGGTGGAGTCCAACACATGCTTCTACTCCCATTATTTCCTTGTACCCAAAAAAGTCGGGCCATGCACTCCATTGTCGATCTTAGAAATCTGAACACGTTCATGCGGAGAGAGAGAAGTTCAGTGTGATCTGTCTAGGGATCCTGCTACCATGACTCAAGCTGAAGGACTGGTTGGCTTCCTTGGAAATGCAGGATGCCTACCAGCATGTCGTGGTCCACCCCAGCCACCACAGGTTTCTCTGCTTCATGGTACTAGGTCAGTATTAACATTTCTGGCTCCTGGCCTTTGGGCTATCATCACTGCCTCGAGTCTTCACAAAGTGCTTTGCTGTTCTCATGGTCCACCTTCGAAAATTTGGATTTCAAGTTTTTCCCTAGCAAGACGAATGGTTACTGGCCAGACCATCCAAACAAGACATGGCATGAGCAGTGGCCACATCCTCTCAGTTCCTGACCTTCGTAGGAATCCTGTTGAATCTAGAGAAGTCCCAACTTCAGCCCTCAGCAGCTCTTCTTCATAGGGGCTTTCCTGGACACCACCAGGGTGAGGGCCTTTCTTCCAGAAGACCGAAGAAAAGCCATCTTTCAGATAGCTCATGTCATCGTGAAGCACAAATCCGTTTGGGCTCACTCCATGCAGCACATTAGGCCTCATAGCCTCCTCCATCTCCACAATGCTTTTGGCTCAGTTACTCATGAGGACAACCCAGTAGATGCTCAGCATGCAGTGGTCTCCAGCAATACATCGTCAGTCTTATCCCATCAAAGTGACCGAGCCCCTGCTTCGATCACTTGCATGGTGGACACAAGAGGACTGTCTCCTCCAAGGCCTCCCTTTCTCTCAGCCAGAGCCCCAGCTAATTCTAATCACTGATGCATCTTTGCTGGGATGGGGACCCTATTGTCAGGGCCACCACACTCAGGGAATTTGGAGTACTGCAGAGTTCTATCTCTGCATCAGTGTGTTGGAGATGAGAACAGTCTTGTATGCTCTGCGAGCCCTGGCGGACTTCATCAGCCACAAGATAGTCCTCCAGACAGATAAGTCTGTCATACTGTACTACATCAACAAACAAAGGGGAGCTCACTCTTATCCTGTCTGCTGAGAGGTGATGAGAGTGTGGGAATAGTGTCTGGAACAGGACATTCTGATCCAGGTAGTTTGTCTGCCAGAAGCTTAGAACACTGGCAGATGAGCTCAGCTGAACAGAAGCCGATCGACACACATGTTCGTTGGTACCAGATGTCTTGCAGTTTCTGTTCAACATGTGGGGACCCCGAGATGTGGGCTTTTTTGTGTCCCCACTCAATGCCAAACTGCCTTGATTCTGCTCTAGAAATCCAGAACATGACATTTTCTGTCAGGATGCATTCAAGTTGTGGTGGACAAATTTCTTTCTGTGTGAATTTCTGCCTATCCCTCTAATTCAGAGAGTACTGCTCAAGCTGGAGGCACACATGGGCAAGGTGATTCTGATTGTCCCATTTTGTCCTCAACAGATACGGTTTCCCCTGCTCAGCTGGTTGTCAGACAGTTCTCTGAGAGCCCTCCCTCTCCAGACAGACCTACTGATGCAGGGGTCCCTCACCCATCCCAGTCTGTGCTCCCTTCGTCTCCAGGCATGGCTCTTGAAGAGATAAACATGAGCAGGTATAAAGTGTCTCAAGAGAGTCTCTAAGATTCTTCTGGGTGCTCATAAGCCCTCCACCAGGAAAACCTACAAAGCCATATAGAAACATTTTTCTGTGTGGTGCTCCAAAACCCATACAGACCCATTCTGATGCCCACCAGACAAGGCAAAAAGGCTCTGCCTGTGGTTGTATCCAGTATCGCCCCTATAAATTGGAGTCGTTGGCAAGGGACCAAGTGGGACTTGGCCTGGTTGATGGTAATACCCAGGCTGGTAAAAACCTGTAGGATAAGGGAAAGGGAGTGAAGGAGTTCTTCCCTGGATGGGGCTGCTAGGAGCCAATCGTCCAGGTATGGGAAGATCTGCACACCCTAGGTATGCAGGTGGGCCGCTACCACTGACAGGCATTTGGTAAACACTCGGGGAGCCGAGGAGAGACCAAATGGAAGGGCCTTGGAACTGGTAGTGGTCCCCTGAAACCAAAAATGGAGGTATTTGTGATAGGAAGGACATATGGGGATATGCAGGTACACATCCTGCATATCCAGGGCACACAGCCACTGCCCTGACCAGAGTAATGGTAGAAGGCTCTACAAGGAGAGCATTCTGAAGTGTTTGTACTCCACGAACATGTTCAGGGAGCTGAGGTCAAGGATTGGCCTCAAGTCGCCCGTCTTTCTTTGGAACTAAAAAGAAATGGGAATAGTAACCTGTCCCCCAAAGATGAGTGGGGACTAGCTCTATCGCCACCTTCAACAGAAGGTATAGGATTTCTTCTAGAACCAGAGGAAGATGTTGCGGGGAGTAAGATGACTGAGGGGGTGGTTTTCGAGGAGGTTTCTGTAGAAACTGTATTGAGTGGCCGGCAGATATTAGCTGGAGCACCCAAGCATCCAATGTTATCCTCTCCCATCCTGGCAGATGGGAGGAGACTCCCCCCCCACCGGTTCCTCTGGAATGGCCAGAGGCAGAGGGAGAGGCAGGAAGTCAGGAGGTGTGGGGCAACGCAGCAGCCGAGGCTTCCACAGACTTTTTGCTGGGGGGGGGAGTCTTGGTTACTGGAGGGGCTCAATGTTTATTGGTGCACTTTCCTTGATTGGGCTTTTGTTTTTGTCGGGTTTGGTGATGAAAAGGATGTCACTGCCCCCTGAGGGGCTTGTGCAAAATCTGGACTGACTTTAGTGGAGTGCCCTTCTGCAGTTCGGTTATGATGTCCTTGACATTACCTCTGAATAGCATCGAACCCCTGAAGGGAGCATCCTGTATAGCGGATTGTATTTCAGGAATCAATCCTGACACATGGAGCCAGGCATGATGCCATAGACCTACAGCAAAAGCTGAGCTCCTGCCAGCTGTGTCCACCACGTCATAGGTGTGCCTATAGGCCAAATGAGTGGAACAGACCAGGTCTCCTAGTTCCTGCTTAGTTTGTGAATCAGGCAGGGAGTTGAGCTTGGATTCCTCCTGGTTAAGGATGGACTTCTGGAAATCCCCCTTGTGGCTGACGTAGTTGAGGGCCCTGATGCCTAAGGTCAAAGAGGAATAAATCTTCTTCCTTGTTGGACCTCTCAAATGCAGGCTTGCAATGCTCTACAGTTAAGTTCCATTTGTGCGCTGTGTCAGGGCACCACAAGCCTGTACAGACCCTCTCTGTAGCCTAACTGCCTCTCTTTAAGAGGTTCTTGAAGGGCATTTTACACACAAGGCCCACAGTCAGGAAACTCATAGTTGCCTGGGATATCAACCTTGTGTTGGACATGCTCACTCATAAGCCTTTTGAACCCTTGTCAAGTGAAGCGAAGCCTTGTCATCCGTCAAGATCCAGGCCTTGGTTGAGATCACATTCAAGAGATTTCTCATATGACTGATCTCAATCATCTGGGAGGTGCTGCTGCAGGCGTTGCTCATCCTTTTCGTTGTCCAATGCAGAGAGACTTTGTTGCAGAATGAGACGGTGCTACGAGGACATGCTGTGGCAGCAGTGGGCCTTGCTTACACAGGGTAGGGCTTTACCCATGACCCCAGCAATCCCCTGGTCACCACTGGTCCAGCCCATTACGGTCTCTCTGAGACAAGTGTTGCTGACACCTGTCTCTCCCAATCCAGGTGGAACTGCTACCATGACAGGCATTGCATGGAGCCCCTACCAAGGACTCCCATACAGCTACTGACTTGCCAGATTGGATTTCCATGGAGATCACTCACTCACTCAGATGAACCCTGAGTGATGCATGGTGAAAAATAGCCAAGGGCTGTGCTCGAGGAATCCTCGTATGACCCTGATGAGTCTTCCATGCTGGCCTCAAGGACCCATGGGCTTGACCACGAATAGGTTGAGGAACTGACTACCGACCATGGGCCAATATCTTTTGGGGCTCTTCTCAGATTGATACGAGTCCATGGAGGTCCCTCTGGAACCTTAACCCTTCACTGAAAATTTGGACAGGGACAAATCCCCATGAGCCACTTTCCCAATGGCTGAGGCATACTGGGACTGGTTCTAGAGCTTTGACAGCATCCTGTGGGACACCCTCAGCCCATATGGTCTGTAAGTATGCGGTCCTTACTGGCACCTTGTCCAGTTTCTCAGACCACCCTTTGTCTGAGGATTTGGTGGCCAACTCAGTTTTCAAGAACACCGGAGATGCTGGTGATATGGAAAAAGCCCTCTGACAAGGAGTCCAGAAGGCTTGACCAGCGAAAAAGGTTATGCTGCATCCTCCTTTTGGTCTCTGTAAGGTGAGCTATGCCCTGATGATGGCCAACTTCGGTCACTCTCAGATGGGAGTGTTCAAGCATGTTCTCCTTTGCCTACCTGCTACCTTGCAGACATCGGTAAAGATGGTCAGAGACCAAGGTCAAGCTCTGACTAAACACCGGCTCCAGACAGCATTGGATATTGGTGACTCTTGTGCCTGTTCCATGGCAGCGGCTGTTGCGATGTGTCACAGGGCCTGGCTGTGGATCTCCACCTTCATGGTGGACACTCGGCACAAATTGGCTGATGTTCCCTTCTTGGGTACTGACCTTTGTGGCCCAGTCATGGAGGGGGAATTTCACTAGGATGGAGAAGTCCAACACCCCTTTAGATTCTTTGACTTCCCCACAGAAGAACCAGAAAGGGTTGAAGTCAAAGAACAGCCCTTTCAGTCACAGTAGCCAAAGTAGTAGCAGCCCTAACAGGGGCAGTCTCAGGCTTGGCACCCCAAGACCAAGTTCGCTGGTCAGGGTACCAAAAAGAGCCAGGGTAAGGGTAGTGGTGCCCTACCTGCAGCTGTTGCGGGTGCCCCCTCCAAAGCTGCCCAGTGACAGGTTGGTGTGTGTCCACCTCTTGCTCATCCAGTCCCTGGGTCAGTTTCACCATTTCTGGCACTAGTCTGTACTTATTTGGGACAAATGGGTGCTAGAAGTGGTGGGAAGAGGGTTGTCTCTTGATTTTGAGGCTCTCCTGCAGTACCAACCCCATGCACCAAGGGAGCCCGTGGTGTTACAGGACACGCTATTCTCCCTCAGGGAGGATGTTGCTCAGCTCCTCGAGGAAGAAGCCATAGCCCATGTCCCAGACTTCATGGCAGGTCAGGGTTTCATGTCCAGGTACTTCCTGGTTCCAAAACAGACGGGGCACCATACCAGATCTTCATGAAATGAAACCAGTTTCTGAGGAAGTGCAATTCCAGGGTGGTTACTTGGAACCAAACAATACCATCTCTGAAACAGGACATGTGGTTCTTCTCCCTGGACCTCCAGAGTACCTTCTTCTACATTCCAGTCTGTCCATCCCACTGGCAGTATGTCTGCATAGAGGGGGTTGTATACAAGTTCCAGGTCATTGGCTCCCAGGGTCTTCACCAAGTGCATGGCACTGGTGGCCGCATTCCTGAGGCACCAAGGGGTCAGCGTCTACCCCTACCTGGATGACTAGCTGATAGCCGGACCATCCAGGAGGCTGTGGCACAATCCAGGGACCTGGCCCTCCAGACCAGCAGGGACTTTGGTCTTCTGGTCAGCCCTGCCAAGCCCAAACTCGATCCCTCACAGATGATTTACTTCATCAGGGCAAAACTAGACTCCTTTCAGGACAAGGCCTGACTCTCTGCAGACTGGGAAATGGATCTTGCCTCCTTTGCCTGATCACTTCAGGCTGGGTGCTAGCACCTTACCCAAGACTTCTTGCGGCTGCAAGGGTACATGGCATCCTGCATCAATGTTGTCAGATGGGCCTGCTGGTGAAATGTGCCACCTGCAGTGGGAGCTGGACTGCCAGTGGTTTCAGCACCTAAGTCACCTGGGTCAGTCAGTCACAGTGACCCATCTGATGTGGAATACCATCCGGTGGTGGCTCATCCCAGAACATCTGGGATGGGATGGGGAGTGCACCTGGGGAACCACAGGACTCATGGGTTCTGAACTCCCAAGAAGTCCTGTTACCACATCAACCAGCTGGAGCTCTGTGCAGTGCACCTTGCTCTGATGGAATTCACTCCATTTGTCTGTGATCAGTTCATGCAGGTCCAGAAGGACAATACCATGACCATGTATTACTCGAACAAGCATGGTGGCATGCACTCCCTTCATCTGTGTTGGGAGGCTGTCTGCACCTGGACCCTCATGCACTACTTGGATGCAGATCTCCTTGCTTTTGATTTAGCAGGAGCCTCCAATCAGCTAGTGGACACTCTCAGCTGGGTGGGCGAGGTGTCGCATGAATGGTCTCTGCATCAAGAAGTGGTGAACCACCTATTCTCCCTGAGGGACACTCCTTTGGTTGATCTCTCTGCCTCCTGGGAGAACGCAAAGCTGAGGCTGCTCTGTGCCTGACTCCCCCCCCCCATAATGCAGGACACTGCTAGGGTATGCCTTCATGAGGCCCTCAACCCCAGGCCTCCTTTATGCCTTTCTCCTGATCCACAAGATGTTCAAGGTGTGAAGGGTCAAGGCACAGATGATCCTGGTAGACCCAGACTGGCCCTGCCAGTATTGGTACCTATATCTTCTCAGCTTCAGCAACAGGACTCCATGGCAATTGCCCCTATATCTGGATCTGCTTTTTGTCACAAGGGGAAGGTCCTGCACCTGGATCTTCAATCTTGCACCTCACAGCCTGGTTCCTGAGTGACTAGAGTTCCAGGCTTTGGGTCTCTTGGAAGATATGCTCCACATTGTGGAGGCTTCCCAAAAGTCGACCTACCAGTGCTATGCTTTTAAATGGAAGAGGATTTCCATTTGGTGCCAGGACAGGGAGCTTGATCTCTTGGCCTGCCCTTCAGCTAGCATTTTGGACTGCTTGTGGTCACTCTCCCCGTCGGGACTGCAGTCAATGCCCCTTAAGATGCACCTGGCAGCCATCTCTGCATACCAGGCACAGGCTGGTATGCCAACAGTGATGCAGGAGAAGGTGATAGGGCTTTTTTTCAAAGGCCTGGACCACCTGTCCCCATCAGTGTGTGAATCACCACCACATTGAGACTTGTTGCTGGTGTTGGCAGTGCTCATGGGCATGTCACTTGAGCCAATCCACAGCTGTGAGATGTCACACCTGTTATGGAATATCACCCTTTTTTTAAAAACTTTGTTTATTGTTCTGCAATGAGCATACAGTTAGAATCCTGATGCAGTACATATCAAGGTGTCTCAAAAACCAATGAGGGAACCACCCCTCTTAATACATGTGGATAAAAAGGAAAAAAATCATGCTGCATCTATTAGATACGTCATGGAGGGTATCCTACTATAATATCATCAACGATTAAAGTAATTTCCATAAACTTGCTACTTCTAAAAGCCCATAGAATATATATAATAACTGTCCAATCCATACTTCCTACACCGGGAAGATAAGTATGTCCATGCACAGTCCGTAATTATGAAACCTATTAATAGGTTTTCCTTCAAAAAGACCTGCAGCTTCAGATATCCCTCTGCAACATTGTAAGAGGGTAGGGATACAGAAGGACTCAAACACAGGTGATTTTCTTTGATGTCTCTTCCAACAGCTGCTTTATTGGAGAACTCCGATACAAAGTAAGAAAATCAAAAGGCGGACTGATTCGTCAAAATAATAAAAATAATATACGTTTAAGTAGAGTAGCATAAACAGCAGTAGTACAGTACCAAACGGTAGAAAATATCCAAGTCTTCTGCATAGTAACTCATAGTAATAGAGCACTAGCTAGGGGTGTATACGCTTCAGCACCCTGGAACACATCTGACCTTTCTCTGAAGAAAGCAGCTATACATATATTAAGACTGTTTCTGATTGGCTGGAGTTCCTGTCACTCAGCTATCATAAAACACTTTTTACAAAGAACAAACATTCATATCCCATAAAGCTTGTAAAATGTTCTTACAGTGACCTTACGTTCATCTAAATACCTTATAATTATTTATTTCAATTCTGTTTTTTTAAATCTCGGTTTCCAAGAGTTAAGCCCCACCTCTTGTTTCTCATTCCCTATATAATACATAACAATATGGCCGGCCGGCTCCTAGGGAGAGGATCCAGTAAACAGAGCCCTTCAAATATCTCCTAGCAGGTAAAATGTATCCTCTTTTATCTTTTATTACTATATTCTCCCTGTATTTATTTGATGTGCTCACATTGTAATGGGGTTGTCTGTAAGCCAAACATAACATTATGCTGCCTGCTGAGCTGTGGATATTGAAACACAGCTCAGTCACAGGCAGCCGAAGAAATGCAAAGGCAGTTTAAGCTTGCTCCAAATGCAAGCTGAAAAGCACTTTAGTGCAAAACGGAAACATGCGACATAACACAAAAGTATTTAGAAAAGGAAAAGCTATTTTGTGAATTTGCAGCATATTTACTTAGTTGTGCGACAGTATGCAATATCTGCAGCTCAGAAGAACGCTGAGAAGGAGCGCCTCAAATTATGCTCGTCTCTTGGTTGAAATTAAAACAACTGATACTCTTTTAGGAAGAGGAGGCATTTCTATGGCATTTTAGCCACAAAGGGGACAGTTTTAAGGCTATTCATTTTTCGATCAATTTAAAGTGTTTTTTATTTAAAGGGACCTTTGCAACTTCAAGGGAGGACGGAATACAAAGGAAAGTCCCATTCATTTTCTAGCAGGAAATACTGGAGTTCTGATTGATGACTAGCCATAATGGGGATAGCAGCAAAAGAAAGACAGACAGGTAAAATAACAAAAAAAAATGCATAGGTGGCCAGTCTATGCACAGAAAGGACAGCACAGGCACAATACACACATAGGGTAGACCATGGGGGGGGGGGCTAGTCAAGACATAACGATAGTACCTCTTTAGAAATATGAAAGGGGCAGGTCTGTAACTGAGCTACCAGACCCTTTGACAAACATTCAATAACATACACAGAAACTTTAGGACTAAACAACATTATGTGTTTCAGTCATAACTCTACCATCAATAAAGAGTACATATATTTTTACTTTGATCAAAATAGCTTTCAGAGAATAGTAAAACTAGAATGATACTGTAGATAAAGTTGTAGGTTGGTTCTCCCCCACTCCTCTCCACATAGCCCCCATTTTAAACACATAAAATACAGGGTTTTAATTTCAACTCAATGTTTAGATTTATCCGACTGGAGTTGTGGAATACAAGGGCTGAAAATGAGAGTAATATAGGTCCAACCTGTACCATTAATTAGTCCCTTCAAACCGGTAAAGTGTTTTCCTCTTCAGAATCCGATTCTGAATGGGCTTCTTGATCACGTATTGGGGTTCAGTGTTTGTAGACCCATTTCTGAGCCTCCACTGGATCAGTGAAAATAAACAGTCGTCCTTGATGCAAAATGGGCAGCTTTGCAGGGAAGACCATACCATGCGCAATGTCCGCCTCCCGCAGGAGCGCCCACACTCCATCAAAGTCTTTCCTCTTCTGGTGGGTCGCAAAGGTTAAGTTGCGAAGTAGATGAACCTGCTGACCTTCGTGGAACAAGGTGCATTTTCTTCTTGCCAGTGCTAGTATAAAATCTCTAGTGCCCACACCATCTAGGACCACAATAATTGCTCTAGGGGCTTCTGGGTTATCTTTCTGGCCTCTATAGGTCACCTGGTAGGCTTTCTGAATGGTATAATTCCATTCCTGCGGGGGCCGGTCCAACTGTTGTTCCAACCCTTCTTTTGGGAACAGTGAGAGATGATCCCCCTTACTTCTCTCCGGCACACCTACAATCTGTGCATTTGAAGAGCGAGCCTTATTTTCTAAAGATTCCAAATGGGACCGCAAGTGCATGTTCTTTTTAATCAGGTTGCTTGCGGTTCCCATAACTGCCATTGCCTGTTGCTTAGTTTCAACCGCAGAAGTTTGTAAGAGAGACACATCTGTCTCGAGAATGGTAACACGGTTACCCAGGGAATCAAATTTGTTGGAGAGATTGGTGACCGATGAGATAAGTCACTTGAGTTTTAGACCAATGCTTTGAAGCGTTTCCTCGCCCACTTCTTTTGTCGTAGATTCCATGCAGCCTTGTGTGGATCTTGTGGCCGGAAGACTGGGATTATTTTTGGATTTTACTGCATCTTGCTGGCTCCTATCTTTCTTTGGATTGCCCATCCTTCATACGGAGGTACTCAGACATCTAATTAGCCCTTCAGTTCCACATTTTATATTCGGAAAATAACTTTTTATTTGCTAAATTACCGAGTAATATTCAGAGCCTCAGTCAAACACCACCATCTTGCTTGGGCTCCACAGCCCCCCCCCCCGAACACCACCTTTTTGCTGGCGATCACCTCCACCAGAAGGATCAATGAGCTCCAGGTGCTCTCAGTGGAGTCTCTGTACTTGATATTCCACAGGGACAAGACTGTCCTCTGCCTCCACCCGAAGTTCCTCCTAAAGGTTGTTTCGGAGTTCCACCTTAATCAGGTGGTCAATCTCCCAGTGTACTTTTCCTATATAGGTCCCAAGCTTTGGAACTCTCTCCTAGACGATCTGCATGCACTTGTCTCTCCTATTAACTTCAAGCACTTCTTGGAAGCCCTATCATCTAGGGTGCACTGTAAATGCCTATCCTAATTCACAGGTAACGTTACAGTGTTGCTGACCTATTTTCTGGGTCCTGCTGTTTTGTTGAGATTCAACTGTACTGTCCTCTGTGCAACCAAATGTATGCAATTCCTGTTCGTAGCAATATATATTTTATTATTATTGTCCTTTTTTTCGTTTTTTTAGATTACTGCACATTTATGCCATGCCTTGGTACCTCCATGTACCATCTACATGTTTCTCTTTTACTGCTGTAACTGCAAATTTGTGGACCATGTGCCATCTATTTCACTGCTGTAACTTGCAATTTTGTGTCCATGTGCCATCTAGATGGCCCGGGTCGTGCCTGAAAAAGGTCCCTGGGACTAGTGTACTTACCTCGTTATCAAATAAATAAAATACTTCAATCCAAACTCAGAGGCAAAGCACAGGCTCCACTTGGACCTGAGGTGAGTGCTTGCTTACTACCAGGAGCGCATGGCTGAAGTTCGGGGAGAGGTTCACCAGCTCTTCATGACATACACTGAGGCAGCACGTAGCAGACCTGTAGGTAAGTGGATGAGTGGCAGGTGGATAGTCTCTTGTATTGACCTTTGCTATAGGTTGGGTGGTAGGGAGCCTCCCGTAGGGCTAAGGGCTCATTCCACCAGACATACTGCTGCCTCGGTGGCTACTAACAGGGACATCCCTATCCTGAAGATCTGCAGGGCTGCTACCTGGAAGTCAGCACTCGCCTTCATCTCCCATTACAGCATAGACCTTGAGTCACACTGGGATGCTGCTTTGGGACTTCGGTTCTCCAGTCTCTGTCAAGTAGAGGTGTGCGCCTTACCCCCTCATACCGGAGAACTGCTAAGTGTCTGCCAAAAGTGTTTATAAGTGCACCATATCCACATCCTTAGAAATGACCTGTAATCATAGTTCTAGGAGTGCTATATGGTGCACAACCATACAACCCACTCGACCTTGCCTGGCAAGTGGCACAAGGATCCCTATTTCCAGCGTGCAAGATCTAATGTCACAGGGTGGAGCCAAGGAGTATACCACCCGGGTGGGTGAGAGGAGCTTAGCTTAAAGACCTCTGGCAAGCTAACCCTTGAAGGCAGACTGCCAGAAGTGTAGATGTGCACCATATACCACTCCTAGAACTACGGTTACAGGTGAATAACCCTCACTTTTAGTTGCAATCACTTTGTCTGCAAGGATTCCAGAGCTACAGGCTCTAATGTGAGCCTTCATATTTGATTTTCCATAAAGACTGGATGTCTTGATGTACTACAGTAATCCAAAGTTTTTGCCAAAGGTGGTGTTTGAGTTCACGCTAAATCAAACCATTCACCCTCCAGTTTATTATCATGAGCATGCCAGTCAAGGTGAAAAATTGCTCCACACTTTGGATGTACATAGAATCCTAAAACACCATTTTGCCTTCACCAAGGATGGCAGAAAGTCTTCTCAGCTTTTTATTCTGTTCACCCCAGGATAAGAGGGTGTACCTGTTTCAAAACAGTGCTTGTCCAGATGGCAAGCCCACTGTATTACCTCTGTTACAAGAAGTATGGTAAGGAACTTCCTGGGGTGCCCTCCAGCAGTGAAGAAGGGTTTGTGAGGGGACTCTGCAGTAGTCATCTTCCCCCTTCCCTCCCCCCCAAGCTGATTGTCATGGAAACGGCAACTTCTACTCTGTTGGGAGCCTGGACCTTTGCCACTCCTCCTCCTCAACACGCCTGCACCAATCGGAGGGTGGCTAGTAGTTGAGTAAACTTTATGGTCCAGTGCCTTCCGGGTTCCATGGGCAGCCACGCAACAGACACTGCTGATTCTCCAGTATTGAAGAAGGGGTCATGATGAGGCTCTGCAGTAGCCATCTTCCCCTCCCAGTTGATCGCCACGGGACCAGCAACTTCTGCTCCATTGAGACTCTAGACATTTCCACTCCTCCTCCTCTGACACACCTGTACCAGTCAGAGCACAGCTAGCAGCTGAGTGAACTTTGTTGCCCAGTGACTTTTGGGTTCCATGGGGAGCCACATGGTAGACTCCGTTCACCCTCCAGCAATAAAGAAGGGGTAATGAGGGGGCTCTGCAGTAGTCATCTTCCCTCCTCCTCCTAGCCAATTGCCATGGGACCAGCAACTTCTGCTCCATTGGGAGCCTGGACTTTTGCCACTCCTCCTTCTCCAACACACCTGCACGAATAAGAGGGCAGCTTCCTGTATTTTACCAGGGCCCCCCAAGCAGCCATCCTGCTTGCGGCACTCGCATGAAGGACCCACGCAAAAGATAGTGCAGTTTGTCTGCCTCGAGTCTGCCGGAGTCAGCCAGAACAGAAGGAGTGATGGCAAGACATGCTGTTGAACTGAAATAAATTGGCCCTCTGTGAGTACTGGGACTGATGTCATTGTAAATCGTGGACTAAAGTGTTCTGGGGTATCATATGTACAGTAGTACTGCACTGTTACACATGTAATGTGATTTGTAGGGCTGTGAGCTTTCTGTATTAGGGCCTACGTGGTATATGGTAGCCAGCCTTGCCTTATTGAAACTGTTTAGTGTGGAAAGTGTACTTGGGTCTAGTGGTCCATCCCTTCATTTGAGCCAGTCCAGTCTTATTCCAGTGTCCCTGTACCCTCGAGTAGCTTGACATCCTTGTGAGTGCTATGCATGTAGGGCTGCTGTAGTGTATCCATTAGTTGGTATCATGCTTACCCTAATATTGCTGCAACTCACCTCTGTCTATCTCCCCCCTACCTGAACGTACCTATAAGTTCACAGCCTAATCTCCTCCAGGCGTACTATACCTTCTCTAATCTAACTGCCACTAAACAGTTATACCTTTGTCCTATCTGGTTTCTGAAATATAAAACTGTGTTATCTCCTGGGTAAACATCACCACTGTCGCCCTAAAATCTCTGTGAGATAAACTGCACTGCCCTGTCTCTTCTTTCTCTCCTTCCTGCTTATTGTCCGTGCCGGTGATATCGAACCAAACCTATGTGACAGGGCTGAATAAGACCCTGTCCCAATAATTCTGCAGCAAGCAAGGATCTTTTGTGTCCTCTCTTTTTTCTGTCTTTTGTCTGTCTGATTGAACAATCAAATTTTCATGTGAAATCTAGGACTTGATCACTCCGACAGTTTCATGTTTCCACCCCACTATCTCCCTGCCTTTGTTTCTTGCTGTCTCTACCTTTCTTATATATGGTTATAGAAGTATGTGTGGATCTTTATACGAAACTGAGTTTTCTGGTTTATAAAAATATATATAGTTATAATTTTTGAAATGAATGTAGAAAGATTTTGAGTCTCTTGGAAAATATAGCCAAGCTATAAAAAGTTTGAACTTTTTGACATTCTTTGCTATCTGCAAGAGGCCAGCTTGCAGCTTGGGTCATTGTGTTCTTTTAGCAAGCCTCCTGCAGGAAGGAAACTGACAAATTCTGCACAAGCAAGAGAGACACTTTGTCCCCAACAGGAGGTACCAATTTTTTTTCCCTAACTCTGTTTGTCACCAGCTTAACAGGGAACTCTCTCAGGCATACTCCTGCACTGCTGCTGTTCTATTGCCCTGCCTAAAAGTAGAGGGCGAGCTGGATAGTTTAGTTTTTGTTGTAGGTTTTGTTTTGAGCTCAGAAAGTGGAATTGTTTGGACTGCCTATATTTAAAACCATTCTGCACATTTTTTTCTAATATTGTTATTGATAGTAATAAAACGCTACTTGTGAATTTTACTTCTCCTGGTCTGCATGTTTCCTGACCTAAGCCTTGACGACAGATATGTCAGAAGTGGGGTTTATGCCGTGCATACTTTAAGCCAAGAGTTTTGTACATGGGTGCTAGACCTAGTAACAAAGAAGCATAGCAAAAAGGTATGGATTCTTCAGCAGCGAGCCCAGGAGTGATTACCAGAAGGATGGCAGCCAAGCTAGCACAGGCAGAAGTCCAAGCTCAAACTGTACAGCCAGCATCAGTGATGGAAAAAGAACAGGCAGCGACAGAACCTGAAAGAAGCCCATGGTGGGGTATACAAGAAAAGAGATGGAGAAACAGAGAAGAGATGCAGCAGAGAGAAAAAGAGATTCAATGTTTAAAGACACAGAGAACAGAAGGGATGCAGCTATAGAAGCAGCAGAGAAGAGATGGCAGCGATGGCTGGATGCCTTGCAGGCTATCAAAGCTGGAGGATCTGGCACTGGTCCAGCAGAGCAACAAGACACAAACAACTTAATATACATTAAACTTACAAAGTTGTGTCCCTCGGATGATATCGAAGCATACCTGACAACTTTTGAAAGGGTTGCCTGCCAGTGACTAAAGCAGCAATGGGCAATCAAGCTGGTACCTTGCCTGACAGGTGTAAAGCCCAACCTGCCTACAGGAAAAGTTATTTATATTTAGAATATTGATAACTGGGAGAGGCACACTGAGCAAAGGCTCATTTCCAGGTGAGATCTAGGGGGATGGAAAAGTGGAGACAAACTAAAATTACAATAATATAGAAACTTGATGAAATATACAATATAAAAATCACTTTTTACAATTAGCAGGTAGTAAAATTATGCTACGCTGGAGTATGGAACAAAAAAGGGTTTGAAATCCAAGACAGGTAATACTAGCAATGGTGTTTAATGTTTAAACAGCCACCAACACCTTGAGAAGAACTTTTAAAAACATAATATTTTGAACACAGTGCAGCTTATATTTTTTAATTAGCTCTGTATTTCTTATCCCCATTATTTATTACTGAGGTCATATGCATGAAAACAGGATAGCTGTTCCTTGAGAGTTCATCAGCTCCTGTTGCTTCTTCCCAGCTTGATGTCATAATACTCTGCTTGTGACATCACATTATTCCCATGGCAACAAACTGTGATGTCACAACAGAGCATTATGACTGCAAATTGGGAATAAGCTATAAAGGTAGAGGGACTTTAAGGGCTAAACATCTTGTTTTGGTGGGAGTTGTTTAGTAATAAATAATGGAAATAAGAAATCTATAGCAGATGGACAAAATACAAACTGAATTGTGTACAATACAATCGAAGGTGCAGAAAACCAAATAATTGTGTGTTTTTTTCGGATGTTTGCATGTGAAAGAAGAGAAACCAGTGAGTAAAATGTGAAATGGAGGGAGGGGAGAAAGGTATGGGGGGGGGAGGACAGCAGGGTCAGAAGGAGGAAGAACAGGAGTAAACAGAGGAAAAAGATTAGGAAAGAGTGTGTTTTAGACGGTAGAAATGGAGACAGCCAAGAGGAGCTTGGAAGAGAGTTCCAGATGGATGGGAGATGGAAGAAGAAAGCTGCTTGCCCTGAACAGGAATGAGGGTGGGGAAGAGACAAAGTACGAGGGTCTCTGGAGCGCAGCTGATAAGAGGAGGAAGATGAGGGGGAGAGGAGAGCTAAGAGGGGAGAAAGCCAAACCAGAATTTTGAAATAAGGATGGAGGCATGGAGCTGGCAGCACATTTGGAGAGAGGGGAGAGAGAGGGAAGACTAGAGAGTGCAGTGGTGAGTACATGGGGGAGCACATGAGGAACATTTTTGTTAATAACTCATGGCAAACCTTTGGGGGAAAGGGTGTCCTTACTCCTATACATGGCTCCAAATTTAGGATGGAGTTTGAAGTGAATAAAGAGTATATGGGTTGAGAAATCAATTCGACTGTCCATCCAAACACCCAGGTATGGTTCCGTATCATAATGGCGATCGCGGAATAGCGATCGATGTTACAGCAAGTGTACATCGCTGAAAATTTATTTCTGCGATGCACACTCATGGTGAGGATGAAGAGGGTACCCGAGACCTATGGGTGTTTTTCTTAAAATACAAAGCCACCTGCTGGCAAAAAAACCAAAATGTGCTGCTCCGGACCCAAACCCTGCACCTCCCAAGTGACCACCCACCCTATTATGCTAGCAGTCCAACTCAGCAGCTGCCTACCACACCCCCTCCCACATACCTTCCCTCCCCTTCCCCCCCGTGTGTATATATGTGTGTACATCTGTTCACTTTACCTTGCCCACCTTGGTATCTGCTTGCTACCCTGCTGGGTAGCCCTGTACACAGGAGCTGTGATTGAGTCGCCCTTTTTGTAAGCGCTCAATCACGGTCGTCCTGTACATGGTATACCCCCAGGTAATTATTGGAGGAGGAAAATTGTAAAGTGGAACCATCTAGGGTATAAAAGGAAGGGGTTGGGGGATTTTGGCTAGTTTCTGTGAGGTGCCAACAGACACGGAGATGGTTTTCTTGGAGTTAACCTTGAGCTGGTTTTCTTGGAACCAGTGTAGTACTCTGGTGAAGTCGCTCTGTTGCTTGGATTCAACCTCTTGGGAAAAGGGATCAGAGTTGTAGAGGATGCAACTATGCACTGAATTCTTTCACCCAAGTTCTTGTACACTCTCTTAGCTTGTTGTGGTGGGTGGCCAGCAATGTATTGCTCCGTTATAGTCTCTGTCAGGCTGTGTTCCTTTTTCAGATCATTGATAAGTTTCCACATTGTGGGTTGTTCCAGTGCTTAGGAGGCTCACAGAACAGTTGTGCCATCCTTCAACAGCATTGTCTGAATTCAGCGCATAGTTGCAGAATACCATACAAGGGAAATAGTGGAGTACCTGAAAGGACTTGCACACAATTTCGTGATTTAACTTGATGATTAATATTCTTTCAGTATGTTTCAATGCTTTCAATAAAGTTTATATATGTTTACATATGTGGTTGGTTATGTTTATTCTAGTGCAGAACCAAAAGGAACTGAATTGACATATGAGCTGAACTGATGATGGGATGAATTGACTTGGGCTGAATTGTCTCGGACTGAATTCACTGGGCTAAACTGACAAGGATTCGAGTCACCCACCTGGACACGTTGAGTATGCCCTGTAAGCTGTGAATGGAACCAATCCACAGCATGGGTAGAAAGGCCAGTGGAGTGAAATTTGGTAACGAGAAGGGAGTAAGAGACAGAGTCACTGAATATGGAATATGGATACTGCACAGTCAGAAAACTATGACCTTGTAAAAAGAGAATTCCTGAAAAGATATGACATCTCAGGAGAGATCTATAGGCAAAGATTTCAGTCCCTGAAGTACCACTCAGTCAACAATCTCCAAGGGCCAGCCCGGTGGCTCTGAGGGTTGAGGCGCTGGATGCCACACCTCATGCCATGCCGGCAACCCGGGTTTGGGAATGAGCTTGGGTTGCCGGGGTTCAGCAGAGGTGAGAGAGGATTCAGTGTCCAGAGGACTGCTCTCCTCTCTCGAGGGGAGGGAGACTTGTTCCTCTCATTGACTGCCCTCTAGTGGTGGCTGGAGGGCAGTATGGGTTGGGAGGCATGTACTGATGTCATCACATTGATAGGGAGGGGGGACTGGAGAAAAAGTGGAAATGAAGCCTGGCAGGTTCTATGATGGCCCTGTGTTCGCAGGGGTTGACCCTGGTGTCTGGATTGGGTCTTTGGGGGGGCTGGCGCCCTTCTCCCAGGCCCTGACACAGGGGGCAATCCACAGGGGATTAACCGGCGTCAGTGATATGGGGAAGCAAAGAGCCGGAGAGTGTCTCTCTCTGCAATGAGGGACCACAGCCACCTGCCAGGGCTCCCAGGAGGGAAAAATATAATGGGAAAAAAAAAAACAATCCCTGAGAAGCCTTCACCAGACTTGGAGAACTTCTTATTAAATGGTTTCAACCAGAGGGCAAAACAGTCCCCCAGATCATCGACACACTTGCAGTGAAGCAGTTCATCAACATCCTGCCTACAGACGTGCAGCTTTAGGTAAAAGAGCACTGACCAGAAAGTGAAGAAAATGCTGTTCCTTTGGCTGAAGACTATCAGTTGGCCAGACAGATGCCACCACATCAGTAAGACAACAGCCCAAGCACCAGTAAGACACTCTTCTGCCCCGATTTAAAACCAAGTCTGATAAGAACTCTAGTGGGGTTACCAGATCTACACCAAAAAAATTTGTTTGCCATAACTGTAATAAACCAGGCCATATTTCGAGAAACTGTCATAGTGAAGGTAACACTAGAGCAAATTTTCCTTAGCAAACTGGGGCAAGTACTTGACAGATGTCAAGGTGGGAGGTAAGACTGTGAAGGGACTTAAAGATTCAAGAAGCAGATGAACCCTGGTACTTGTTGAAGTTCTTGAAAAGCAGTGTGCCAAAGGACCAGGTACTGAGGTTATCTGCATCCACAGGGACACTCGATACTATCCCACCACCCAAGTGCTTTGAACTTCAATGGGATGTTGCACCAAATGAAAGTAGGGTAGTACCAAAACTACCCGTGCCTATGATTATTGGCAATTACTTTCCAGGATTTACTGAGTTAATCACAGAGGGAGTAAATCCTGATGTTTCAGCAGCTGTGAGAAGAGCACAGGCAAAGAAAATATCAGATGGTACAGACAGTTTTGCTTTTGGTGACTTTGATGCAGGCTTGTTTGAAACCAGCTCCAAGGTCAGGAATCCAGGGAAGAAAAAATACGCCTGAAGAAACGGTGGCTACAAAAGAGTGAAGGACATAAAGGATAGTAGTAAGAAGAGTGACAATGGTGCAGATTTGTCTTTAGCAAATTGGGGTAAGTACTTAACAGATGTGAAAGTGAGAGATAAGATTGCGAAGGGACTTATAGATTTGAGAAGCAGACAGACGCTAGTGCATATTGAATTGCTGGGAAAATAATGTCTAAAAGGACCAGGCACTGGTGTCATCTGCATCCATGGGGACACTCAATACTATCCCACCACAGAAACAGAGAAATTGTTGGCAGATAAGGACCGTTAGGCCCATCCAGTCTGCCCGTAGGCCCAATGCATTGTATGTTGTCACTGATCCTATGTGATCAATGGGTTGTCATCACTCCCTCCCCTCTCAGGCTTCCCTTGTGCCTGTCCCAAGCATGCTTAAACCCTTCACTGTGCTTGTCCCCACTACCTTATGTGGCAGACTATTCCATATGTTGACTACTCTTTCTGTGTAGGAAAACATCCTAACATTACTTCTTGATCTACTCCCCTCCAATTTCATATTGTGCCCCCTTGTTCTAGTACTTTTTCTACATTGGAAAAGCTCCCCCACCTGCAACTTGTTTATGCCCTTAAGGTACTTGAAAGTTTTAGTCCTGTCCTCCCGCTGTCTCCTCTCCTCCAGTGAGTACATATTGAGGTCCCTTAGTCTCTCCTCATATGTTTTGTGGTGTAAGCACTGCACCATCTTTGTTGTCCTTCTCTGGATAGTCTCCACCTTATCTATGTCCTTATGCATGTGTGGTCTCCAGAACTGCACGCAGTACTCCAGGTGAGGCTTTACCAATGTTTTACACAATGGCATCACCACCTTCCGCCTCCTGGTAGTGATACCTCTGCCTATGCACCCCAGCATACTACTGGCCCTCCCTGCTGCCTTTGTACACCACTTTAATATCTTAAGGTCATCAAAGATGATAACCCCTAGGTCCCTTTCCTCTTTGGTGATAGTCAGCTCCTCTCCCCCAAACCTGTAGCTCTCCCCAGGGTTCCCTCTACCCTGGTGCATTATTTTGCACTTCTTTACATTAAACCTCAGTTGCCTCATCTCTGACCATCTTTCAAGCTTCTCCAGGTCCCTCTTCATTTTCTGCACCCCTTCTGGAGTATCCATCCTGTTGCAGATCTTGGTGTCATCTGCAAACAGGCAGACCTTTCCTTCCAGCCCCTCTGCAGTGTCACTAATGAAGATATTGAACAGGACTGGTCCTAATACTGATCCCTGAGGTACTCCACTGGTCACCGCTCTCTCCCCAGATTGTACTCCATTTACCACCACCCTCTGTCTCCTGTCTGTTAACCAGTTCCTAACCCAGTTCACCACCTTGTCTCCCATGCCCAGACTACTCATCTTGTTAATCAGCCTTCTATGTGGGACAGTGTCGAAGGCTTTGCTGAAATCCAGGTAGGCGACGTCTACTGCCCCTCCCTGGTTAAGTTCCCTTATCACCCAAGTCAAGTGACTCTGACTATTAAGGATGTGTTGCACCAAATGAAAGTGGGGATAGTACCTAAGTTACCTGTACCTGTGATTATTGGAAATGATTTTCCAGGATTTACTGAGTTAATCAAAGAGGGAGTAAATCCTGATGTTTCAGCAGCTGTGGAGATGAGCTTAGGCAAAGAAAATCTCAGAGGGTAGGGGACTCTTTTCCTTTCTCTGATTTTGATTTGGACTTGTTTGAGCATAGCTGCAAGATCCAAACGTCTAGGAAAGAAAGAAAACGCCTGAAAAAACAGTGGCAACAAAAAACTACTAAATGTAAGGGGGTGCTATATGAAAATGCTAAAACTTAACTGATTGTGATTTTGTTTCAGTGCAGCTGGAGGTGAAACAAAAACAGAGTGAACCAATGTTTAAAAAAATGCAATGGGTTACTGTACAGAGTTTGGGTTAAACCTCAGACACAGGAAGATATAGAACATAGAGAATACAGGATGGGCAACTATGCAGAACCAGTGTGTTCCGCCACAGAGGGATTCTGATTCCCTCTGACCTTGATAGTGAAGCTCGAGAGGTCCATAGGAATCAGAACCCCGAGGTGGTAAAACACATTGGTACTGCATAGAGCTGCTCATCCTGTATTTTTTATAGTGTATAGTACTGTGTGAAAAATGTGTTTTGTGAGTTCTTTTGCTTTCAAAATGAAACTGACTCATGCAGTCTCTAGAGGTTCTAGAGTGCTGTTCAACCCCAGAAGAGTAGAACAGCATTCCATGACATTGGAACTGTGGTAGAACAGCATTTTGAAAGGGATGGAATTTCTATACAGAACAACATTCCACTGTACACTATAAGAAAAAATTACTCACCTTAGTCATTATGTTTCTTCTAATGGAGTCTTGCTGTATTCTGACTATTGCAGTTAGCCCCAGCACTCAAACTGCCCCAGAGAGTAGAGGGTTAATTTCTATGCAGAGCATAGAACGTTGAGCTCGAGCTCAGTTCAAACCTCTGTCTGCTGCACTTTGAAGTGCAACTGTCAGATTCTTATGAGCTAATACTAACATGTGGAAATTGTAACATTTTTACTAACCAAATGGCAACCAAATATTTTGGATCTCCAAAAGACTCAAGTCAAGAAATCCAAAATCAAAAACCAGGTAGTGAACAACTTAAGACTGTTAAATAAATAGTTAAATAAATAATATAACCTACTCCCCCTCTCTAAAAGGAGGGGGTACCCAAATACACCCCTGTCTGCTCCCCAAACAGAGAATTACCCACCACAGGGAAATCCATGGCCTTAGCCTGGGTGTCCTGTGATAGACTAGTATATCTGAGCCAAGCCATTCTCTGAAGAGCCACAGATGTAGCCAGGCTCTAGATAACACATCACTGGAGTCCACAGCAGCATGGAACTGTACCTCAGATGCCTCAGTCCCATCAGCAGCCACCCCTCCAGCTCTGAGGCTAGCTGGGGGGAGGACTGCTTAGCCAGTGCCAGTACAGTGTCCCACCTGGACTTCTGGTACCTGGCTGCATAGGCCATATAATTAGCCTGCCTGAATCCCAAGGTGGATGCCATATACAGTTTCTTTGTCATGGCAGCCAGCTTCCTAGAATCTTTATCTGGGGTGTGTGAAGCCAAGGGTATATTAGCCTTATCGCAGGCTGCAGCCTGCACAACTCCAACATGGCTGCATTGTTGATACAAGTAATCTGTACCTGAACCTGATAAGGTGTACCTTTTGTCCATCCTTCTGTTGACAGCAGGTACAGAATTTGGAGTTTTTAAAAACTTTTGTGTCTGTTTCCCAAAAGACTTATGAAGGGTAATAGACAGTCTTGTGGACTCAGGGATGTCCATCATCTCCATATAATCAGGTTCCTCAACAGCTTCTTCCACAGGGAGCCGGAGGGTTTCTGCCACTTTCCTGTAAAACACGTAGTTGGAAGGGGACTCAGAAAGCCTAGGAGGGGAAACACCAGAAGGCCTGTCTGGGGAGATGTCCGGTTCAATGGGCTCAACCAGACCTCCCACAACATCGTCATCATCATCATCATCATAATCTTCATCCCCCTCCAAATCCGGTTCATAGAAATCTTCAGGGGCATAATCATGAACTGGAGGAACCGACCGAACTGAGCACCTGCCAGAAGGCACCGGATCAGACAGAACCGGGCGAAGCAATTCTAAAATCCTTAACGCATTGGCAATCTGTTCGGCGGTCGGAAAATAGGTCTCTGGATCCAAATCGACTGATTTTTCTTTTCTTTTTCTTTTTATAGGAACCAATCCCTCAGGATCGTCTCTCCTCTAGCCCGAAGAAGTATCGCCCTGGTCAGAGGGCACTCCCTCAGGTTCGGTCGGAACCAAACCGGGCTGGCCATCCGGGTCAGCGGACTTCACGGCATCCTTAACCCTGAGCCTACCTAATCTTTTCTCCAGGGTAGACTTAGGGACATTTTTATGGATTTGACAGTCTGAAATGAGGTGATCAAACCCCAGACAATAAACACAGGTGGTGTGGGGATCAGCCTTAGCAAAGACCTCCCCACACACACACACTGCAGTGTTGAAACCCAGTGGGCCCGGTTTTTCTTTTGGGTTTCTCAGATGTAGCCATCCTAACCACAGACTTACCCTTTTTATGGAAAACAACCAGGCAAGACACCCTTATTAGTTTCTAATCGTGTTGTGGGTATTGGAAAAAAACACAAGAAAATGCAGTTTTTTTTAAACCGATAAGGACTGGTAACCACACTCTAAGTTTAAAAACAAAGACAGAATAAATCACTAAACGGCCAGTTCAGCTGAACTGGTCGAAAAACCAGCTTTTACAATTTCCATGAGTTTACTATGTCTAGTTCACTACCTAGTACTTACTGTAGTATATGGTAACTTACCCTAGTAACAGTGTAGAATGGTTTAGTCCACATCCCCCTGCAGTTTTGCATCAATGGTATATCTGGGGTGAAAACTAGGTTTTAGAAACTGCACAAGCAGATTGTAGTAGTAGTTCTGCTGAGGCCTGCTGATCTATCTAATGTATGTTTGCTGAATAAACCTCAGAGCTGTTAGAAGTTACTTATGGTGTCCAGTCATTCCTAAAACCAGCAATCTGGCAAGAAGCAACTAAAGTGAAATATTATATGGTGTCAGAAGTGAACTTGCAGTGCTGCAGTTGCAAGAAAGAAGAAAAGTTTGTGCTGCCAAGAAAATAAACAAAAGACAGTATTTGTGAATACCTAAAGCTTACTACAAGACTGTATAACAAAGTATTTTTGGCAGTATGGAGCAATTTAAGCCACCTCCACCACTATTGTTGAGTGGAAACCTTGCAGAAAACTGGAAAAGGTGGACACAGAGATTAAGTCTGTACTTCACAGCCATGGGATTAGATGATAAACCTGCTATACACGATCGGGGATGAGGCCCTTGAGGTGTACAATACCCTCAATATAACGTATGCTGACCCACAAGCTAAAAAAGCAGCTGAGGTTATGGAAGCATTTAAGAATTATTGTTCAAGGCAGGATGGTAATACAGGCCGAAAACCAGACCACCAGGTACCAACACGTGAGACACGTGCACAAAAATCAAACACGTGTGGGAGGTGTGGCAAGGGACATGCGTCAAAGGCTTGTCCATCATATGGACAAGAATGTCATAAATGTGGTGGCCTCAACCGTTATGCAAAAATGTGCAGGTCCAAAAAGTCCAACAAACCTCATGAGAAAATGACCAAAGGGGTAGAAGCACTAGTTGTGGGTGCTGCAAAAAGAAAACAAGAAATGGTGCGGACACAAGTACCAGATGAAGGGTGGTACACTACCTTGAAGATAATGGGACAGCCAATTAAGTTCAAGTTGGACACTGGGGCTGATACCAATATACTGACTAAAGAAGTGATTACACTTCCATGCAAGGTACAAATCAATGACTAGCAATATCCTAATGGCATATGGAGGAGCACAAATTAATCCGAAGGGAAGTGACGCTAAAGTGTAAGACACAAGACAGAGAGGCCAATCTGCAGTTTTATGTCACTAATACATCGGAGCTTCCTACTGGGTCAACAGGCATGTGTCATCCTGGATCTGATTCGCAAAGTAAAGGTGCTTAAAACCAAGCCACCAAGCACAAAAGAGGAACTTCTTGCACAATATAAAACAGTGTTTGAAGGCCTAGGAGAATTCCCAGGTGTTTACCACATATGTACTGACCCAAATGTTACTCCTGTGATACATGGGTGCAGGAAAGTCCCATATGCAATCACGGACAGACTGAAACAGACACTGGAACAGCTGGAGCAAATTGGGGTGATTAGCAAGGTAAGAAAACCTACAACATGGGTAAATAGCCTTGTAATTACTGAAAAGAAAAATGGTGAGATCAGGGTGTGTTTGGACCCTAGAGACTTAAATAAAGCTATCAGAAGACATCATTTCTCCATCCCCACATTGGAGGATATTCAGAGTAAGCTTGCAGGTAAAAGTTTTCACAATTCTAGATGAAAAGATGGGTACTGGCAGATCAAATTAGATGACGAATCTGCAGACCTATGTACATTCAACAGTCCATGGGGAAGGTACAAATTTCACAGACTTCCTTTTGGTATACGGTCTGCAAGTGAAGTATTCCAGCAGAGAAATGCTGAACACTTTGGGAACATACCAGGTGTTTTTGTAATAGCTGATGACATGCTTATAGCCACAGCTACCAAGGAAGAGCATGACAATACTTTGAGAAAAGTAATGGACAGAGCAGTGGAACTCAATGTAAAGTTCAATAGTGACAAAATACAGTATTTGGTGAGTGAGGTGAAATACATGGAATCATAACCGAAAATGGACTACGGCCTGATGAAGCCAAAGTAGAAGCAATAGCTGAGATGCCCCTCCCAAAGATAAAAAGCACTACAGAGGCTGTTAGGAATGACTCGATACTTGGCACAGTACATTCCAAATGAAGCAAATTCACTGCACCACTAAGGCAGCTACTCAAAAGATGTCATGTCAGTGGCAGCCAGCACAGGAAGAAGCCTTACAAAAGCTGAAAAAGACTATTTCTTGTGCACCAGTATTAAAATTCTTTGATCCAAAAGAGGACATTGAAATCCAAGCAGATGCATCTGAGGATGGACTAGGTGCTTGTCTACTACAAAGAAACAGACCAATAGCTTATGCATCTAGGTCATTGTCCAGTGCTGAAAGAAACTATGCACAGATAAAAAAAGAGTTGCTAGCGATTGTGTTCTCTCTACAGAAATTTCATCAGTATGTTTATGGAAGGTCAGTGAAAGTACAATCAGATCACAAGCCACTACAGTCCATACTGAACAAACCAACTGGAAAGGCTCCAGCAAGATTGCAGCGGATGCTGTTACAGATACAGATATATGACACAGAGGTAATATATACTCCAGGCAAAGATATTCTGATTGCAGACACTCTCTCCAGGGCAGTACCAAGAAAAACAGCTGAGGGAGACATTGATCTAAGTAGTGAAAAGGTCATATACTCAATCCAAACAACAGAAACACTGCCTGACAGCATGTTAGAGGGGCTAAAACAGGCCACACAGAGGGACAGTGATTTACAGTTGCTTAAAGAAATGCACCTCAAAGGATGGCCTAACAGGAAAAAACAAGTCAGCATCAAACTTCAGCACTATTGGCCCATGAGACACAATATATACATAGAAAATGAACTCATAATGGTGGGTAAAAGAATCATCATACCCAAATAGCTGAGAACAGATATGCTACAAAGACTTCACACAGCACATCAAGGAATACAAAGGTCGAAGGCACAAGCCAGAGCTGTGATGTATTGGCCAGGCATGAATTGAGAAGTAGAAATGATGGTTGAAGCATGTGGACCTTGTCAGAACTCTACCCAGCAAACCATAAAGAGCCAATGTGTCCACATGAAATACCTGGCATGCCATGGTTAAAGCTTGGAGCAGACATTTTGACTTTAGGGACACTCCTACTAATAGTAGTGGACTATTTTTCAAAATACCCTGAGGTTCTCAGAATGCCTGACAAGACAGCAGCTACAGTTATTGCAAAATTGAAAGCTGTATTTGCAAGACATGGAATTCCAAAAGAACTGGTAGCGGATCATGTACCATTTGCAAGTCATGAAATGAAGCAATTTGCAAAGTTGTGGAGTTCAAAATAACTCATTCCAGCCCAGGATACCCACAATCTAATGGTTTAGCTGAAAGAATGATCCATACAGTAAAATAATCTTTTGAAGTCTATGCAAGGTCAGACCGATCCACATCTCGCATTGCTCAGTCTTAGAAATACACCAGTCACAGGACTGAACTGTACACCTTCTCAATTGTTAATGGGCAGAATGTTGAGGACAACATTACCAGCAAGTGCAAGGGCGCACACTGAAATACCAAAGGATGCACATAAATGTCTGAAAAGACTACAGAAAAGACAGAAACAGTATTATGACAGGAATGCAGCTCACTTATTCCATTCAGAGAAGGGGAAAGGGTATGCATAGAGACTTCTAGTGGGTGGCAACCTGCTACAGTGGAAAGAATCCGTGATGAGCCAAGATCCTATAGTGTGATTACACCTGCAGGACAGTGATACCTTGGGAACAGGAGACACCTGAGGAGAGACCAAACAGTTGCTTTGGAGGCTGAAGAGCAACAGGCAGATGAGTCAACTGAATCCGTATTGTCACAAACAGTGCAATCCAGGGACAACAGCCAGGAACAGGACACTTGTCAAGAGTATGAGATGGAACCTGTTGTTTTCAATGACACTTTGCCAGAAAGAGTTGAGGCTGTACCCAGTGTGCAGTCTACTTGAATGACCAGAAGAGGGCGTTTGCTTAAAGTTCCTGATGGGTTCAGAGATTTTGTTATGACTTAAGTCAGTGGTAGAGACTTATTTCAACAAAGCTGAGTACCACTGACTTCAGACCCTAACTCATCACAAAGTAAGACTCAACCATTATGTTAATAGTGCTTGGTAATTATTTGTCATTGACATGCAAACTGAAATCAAGGTAATTGCTTTCTTTTACTAGAAGGGGAGATGTAGTATGTGGTAACTTACCCTAGTAACAGTGTAGAATGGTTTAGTCCACATCCCCCTGCAGTTTTGGGCCAATGGTATGTTTGGGGTGAAAACTGGGTTTTAGAAACTGCACGAGCAAATTGTAGTAGTAGTTCTGCTGAGGCCTGCTGATCTATCTAATGTATGTTTGTTGAATAAACCTCAGAGCCGTTAGAAGTTACTTATGGTGTCCAGTCATTCCTAAAACCAGCAATCTGGCAAGAAGCAACTAAAGTGAAATATTATACTTACTATACTACAGACAGAGATCTGAACCCCCCCAAAAAATTAGTAAAACCGAGGACTTTAACCGACTTCGAACCGTGAGCAAAGGAGAAATCTCTGGAGCAGCTGTTCAGTTAGGCGGAGTAAAGAATCTGACAGTTGTGCTTCAGAGTGCAGCAGACGGGGGTTTGAACTGAGTTCGAGCTCAACGTTCTATGCTCTGCATAGAAATTAACCCTCTACTCTCCGGGGCAGTTTGAGTGCTGGGGCTAATTCTAGTCAGAATACAGCAAGACTTCATGTTGTTTGAATTGGTTATACCATAGAAGTATAGAACTGAGTTGTTACATATAGTACATGACTGTCCTTTGGCTGGTCCCTTTGGGAGGGACCGGACCCTTGCTAGGTAGCTGTACAGATTTTACTGACCTGGGATTCATGAAGATGTTGCTACCTATTGCAGTTTATTTATTTATTTATTTATTTAAATGTTTTACCAGGAAAGGCATACTGAGCAGACAATGCTTGTTTCCAGATGCATCCTGTGGGAGAGGGGATAGGTATATTGATAGGGATACAAGCAGGTACAATGTCAAATGCAGTAATAAAATTACACATACAGCATAGAAAACCATGTACAGTGGTTGGCAAGAAAAAGTTAAGCTACTGGCAAATTTGCAATACAGAATAAGAATTTTGAGAGCTAGATAAACATTTATCAAATTGGGAAGTTACATGGGTCAAACATTTACTAATTGAATGAGTGCTATCCAGGTTAGAGACCAGGAGGCTGGGCAAAAATAATATGGAGGGGAAGGGATTAGTTTTATTAGGTGCGAGTGCAGGCAGGAGAGAATATGCCCCTAAGGAGGGAGGAGAGGATTTTTGGTGTGGAAGTGTGCTGGACAGGCTGGGGAGGGAGTTCCATATTTTTGGGAAGTGGTAAGAGAAAGATGACTGGCCTGCTGTGGAGGAGGACTTGAGAGGAAGAGTTAAGGTTCAGGAGTCAAACTTTCTAAGGGAGTGAGAGGGAGGCGGTTTGGGGGAAATTGAGGATGAGAGATATGGGGAGGAGAGAGAGAGTGAAACCAGAATTTGGTTAGAAAGGTGGTGCAATGGATATGACTTCTGTCAGCTAGGGACATGAGGGAGAGAGACTGGTAGAGATTGCAGTGATGGGGTACGTAGAGGACTGTCGAGAGCGAAACGACAGAAGGAATTGAAAAGAGAGTCCAGTCTGGTCAGGGAAGATTTGGGAGCGGCACTGTAGACTACATCACTGTAGTCAAATATAGGGAGGATCATTTTCTGGATCAGAGCACAGCGAGCCAGCAATGGAATGCATCCACAATTTCTGTATAGGGCACCCAGTTTGGGGTTCAGCTTTCTGTGGATGGCATTGATGTGTCCAGACAAGTTGAGGTTTAGGTCAAAGCAGATACCGAAAGGAGGAACTGTCCTCGAGCAAGATCCCATCAAGGTTGTTGAAGGAGAGGAGGCGATGAGAGCCAAGAGAGTCTCTGCCTAGTGCTGAAGGTCATGGAGACTGTCTTCTTGGCATTTAGGAATAACTGATTTGAGTGAAACCAGTGTTGAATGTTGTCCAATTCAGCTTGAAATCTAGCTGCAACATCAGCAGAGGAGGGATCAGATGTATACAGGACAGTGTTGTCAGCGTACATGTGAATAGATGTGAGAGTGCAGGCAGAGGGAAGGTCATTTAGGAAGATGGAGAATAACAGTGGGCTCAGCACTGAGCCTTGAGGGACCCCAGTATTTATGGGAAAAGGAGGAGATGTTTTGCTAGAGATCCAAACGGATTGTGTTCTGCTCACTAGGTAGGAACAGAACCAGCTGGTAGCTGCTGCAGTTGAGAGCCCAGTAGGAGAGGTTTTTCAAGTAGGCAGGGATGGAAGACAGTGTCAAAAGCCTTAGCTAGGTCGACAAAGATTGCAGCGGTAATAAGTCCTTCATCTGTGCTGGTTAGTATGGAATCAGTGAGCCTAAGGAGGGAAGAGGTGGTGGAGTGGCATTTTCGGAAATCAGACTGATAAGGAGTGAAGAACGAGGATGAGTCAAGGTAGGAGGAGAGCTGTGATAGTACTAAGTGCTCCTGTAGCTTGGAGAGTAGGGAGATAGGGTGGTAGTTACCAGGGGAAGTGGGATCACCACCTTTTGAAAGTGGCATTACAGTAGCATGTTTCCAGTCAGATGAGACAGAGGCAAGTGAGAAAGAGATTTAGGGGAGAGGCAAAAGGGATAGCAATAGCTGGAGCAGAGAGGTATAGGCTTTTAGAGTCAAATCTGGAGGGGCACTTACATTTAGCAGGTTTGAGGGCAAGAAGGGCTTTAACAGCATCAGTGGGGAGATGGGAGTGAAAGAGAAGGAGGGAATGGGCCATTTGAATGTGTGGTTTCGGGGGGAAAAGGTGATGAAGAGGAGGGAGGTAGACTGGAGAGCAAGGAGGAGGCACAAGACGTGAAGAAAGTATTAATCTCGGTGGCTACAGGGAGGGCGTCAGAGATGGTAACATTATCCACTTTGAGAACTGGTACTGGGGGCTGGGATGGGGGAGGAGAGCAGGGATTGGACTACTTTCCAAAATTTGGATGGGTGGTTGACATTTTGTTAGAGTTTTCTGTGAAGGACTTCTGGTGCTGCCTTCCCCTAATGGTTGCCTAAACACTGAGCTCCAATCTCACGCACTCATTAAACTTTATAAAATAGCCGCTACGGAAGTCTTACATTCAATTTCTGCTAGTTAATCAGTCATGGCTACCAGCAAGATCAAGGGGGGTCATTAATAAATTAAGTGTCCTCTCTCACAAAGATGATGGATCAGACCACAAAGTCTCCAATTCGGAGGCCTCAATGCGCTGACAACCAACCCGATCTTCCACTGCTAGACCTTCCAAGACTGGCTCGAAGAGGACCAATAAAATTAACATTAAACTTGATAAAATATTAATGGAACTCCAGGAGTTTAAAGCAGAGTTCCACACAAAGAATCATAGGATTTACTCCAAACAGATTTAACAGCAATACAAACAAAGGTGATGTCTCTTGAAAAAGATTCCATCGAACAGGCTGACTGCACCTCCCAGCTACAGTCTACCCTGACCCAAGTTATAAAAGTGTGCCAGCATACCATCAGTCATCAAGAAGATGCAGAAAATAGACACAGAAGTCACAATCTTAAAATTTATGTTGTTCCAGAGAATAGTGAGGGAACAAACATACAGGACTTTTTTTAAACGCTTCTCCATATATTCCTTACCCTGGACTAAGATTTTCAACTGGAATTGAATGCATTCACGGTGCCCTTGGGCCTAAACCTACGAATCCCAACTGCACACCCTAGGTCCATTATTGTTTGTTTTTTCCGATATCAAACCAAAGAGCTACTGCTCAAAAAAGCATGGGAACAAGGAAAAGTCTTTTATGGGGAAACTAGGATTTTTATTGATAATGACTATGCACCAGATACCATGCAACACAGTTGTCAGTACATTCCCCTGTTTCCCATTTTGCGCCAGAATAAATAAAAATTCCATACTCCTTATCCTGCCAGGTTGCTGGTTCAATATCCCACTGGCCAACAGAATTATGACTCTGTTTCAGCAGTGAAAGAGAACCTGAAGAAGAGTGGCTTTACTATCCCAGCCCGTACAGCCCTACCACAAAGAACTTTGGTGGGCCGTTCAGCGGGAAGAATCTCCTCCCAGGAACTCAAGACACAACAGTCCTCCCTTGATTCTATTAAAACACTTTTGCAGAAGTTCACAACTCAGCAAACTTGAAGGACTGAACTTATAACAGTTTTTTGGTACAGTAAGTAGTCTAGGGGTTCAGAGGGTTTACTAGCCTTCCTCTTCCGTTGGGGGGATGGATATGGGAGCACCTGTGGCCTGGGCTCTTCGGGGCCTGCATCAGGGGTGCCAGGGGGGCAGCTCTCTCCTGCACATCTGGATGGCTATTCATAGGCTCCTTAGATTCTGATTTGAATGTTCCCCTCTCTCTGTGGCTCTGCCTTATGAGGGGTGGGGGTTGGTTTATCTCTTCCCTTTGGTGGTGTGGCGACACCTGGGTGGTGACGGCCCGACCTCGAAGGCATGATCAGAGAAGTAAAGCCAGAGTGGGGATATGCTGGAGATGGATGAGGAACAGATGAAAAGACTGGTGCTTTTAATTCCCATTAAATAGGGACTTGCATTGATTGATACTCTTCTCCTGCTCCACTGGTGGTCTGGATTATCTTCTATTGACAGCATGGGTGGTGGTGGACTGGGGCCTGGAGTTCCCGGACCTCAGTCCACAGGTCCCATAATTCTGTCACACCTGTTAAAGAGGGTGCAGTCTTGAGTTGAGTTCCTACCCTTTGCTCAGCCCTGATAATAGCCTAATAATGGGTGTATGATCCAGGAGTAGTGGCAGAGGGCAGGCTCTTGGTTGATCCACCTCTCTGTGCTCTCTGAGGTGCCAGGCCCCCCATTAAATAGGGGTAGTCATGACAGATTTCTTCATTGCTATGGTCAGAAAAATGGTCGGGAGGCTGTCCAGGCTTTTGTTGCACCCAGAGATCCTTGAGAGAGGGGTCTCAGTCCCTAGAGAACATGTCTTGCCTTGGGGGGGGCTATGATGGTTGGCTGGTCTGGGCTCTGTGAGGGGTGGGGGGCTTCTCCTTCTGTTTCCTGGGCCACGGGGTTGGGGGGCTCGTAGGGCATGAGCAATTCTCACACGAGGTGGGACTTTTTAAGTTTTCCTCCCCCTCAATGTCCGCTCTCCCCCTAAGCCTACCTTGGTGGGATGTTGGGGGCTCCCACAGATCATGGGCTACATTGCAGACTTTTGAATCAGGGGCTCTTCCTTTCTAGACTGGCCTGGTCAAGATACTGGGTTTCAAGGCAACTCCATCTGGCTAGTACCATACACATAGACATCACTAACAGACATTGCGGATTTCAGCTTTATATTGTTATTGGGACAATTCAATAGTACACGGATGCTGTTCTCTTCATATTTCATTTTTATTTTTATTATTACATATACAAAATATAGGTTATGTACAACAATTATATAGGTGGGCGGGGTAGTAGTAGATTTTATTTATTTGGGGTGCCCTTCTCGGAAGGCTCAGGGCACCCTTACAATAAGTTTTACAAATACATACAGATATAAACAACAGAACAGGAACAGTGAATGAAAGCATATACATATAAAGTCGGTTGGGCAGGGAGAGGATTGAGCATCCGATGGACTGCTGTCCTCTCCCTGGGGTGGGTTTGGGGCATACATCACTCTGTGGGGATCCCCGATGGAAGTCAGGGGCAGTATAGATGTAGTGTTCTTTGGGGGAAGCATGGCGAATGTTGGCACATTACGTCTGGACGTCATTGCACATCCGTGCTTCGGGGAAAAAGCTCGGAGGAAAAATGGTGGTCGGTTGTGGTGACTTGATGGCCATGCCTCTCATTACCCAGGGGATTTATCTGGAATTGCGCTGTGGTATTAGATCCAGGCCTGGCAGGGGGAGTGGGGACCCCTCTTCAGGTACTGTGTATTCTAGCCGGATGCGAGTGAGCTGGTAAGTTGAATGGGGTGAGAGGACGGTGGCTGGATGATAGGCAGGCCAAGCTGCAGGGAGTAAGAAATAATGCAGTGATTAAAAAAAAAAATAGTATTACACAATGTAAATGGGCTGACCAGACTGATTAAACATTACAGAATGCTAACGGCTTTGAGGAAATTAAAACCAGATCTCCTGCTTTTGCAGGAACCCCACTTGTCCATGTCTGAGCAGCAAAAGCTCTTTAAATTTGGCTTTACACAGGTCATAGAATCGGCTTACAGGCATGGCAGATGCCGGTGGTTCTGGTCCCTAAGACTTTACCCTTCACTGTTACCGGTCATTACGCAGACAAAGAGGGACACCTAGCATTAGTAACGGGCACAATATATGGCCAAACTCTGATGGTGTGTAGTACCTACATTCCGCCAGGCAGTGATACTTCCACCATCCAACAACTCATAGTCTAAATCATCTCACATTAATAGGGAATGCTGGTACTGGGGGGAAACTTAAATTGTCTGTTGAATTCTTCTCTAGATATCTCAGCAAGCAGACCCCCATCATTATCTTCAGGACAGAAACACCTCAAACGGCTGATTCGAGATATCAGATTAGTTGACGCTAGGCGCCACTTACATCCTTCACAACAACAATGGGTGTTTACTCACCTGGTAAAGGTGATTGTGTTAGTTGATATCCATGGCACTCCAGACATTACATCATGGGTTATAGCCCAGCTAATAGGCTAGTGATGCACATGTGACCCAGGATCAAATTTCACAGTATGCTTTGATCCCAGGAATCCCTGTCCCTCAGTTCGATTTTTCCAAAGCTGAAACAAGGTTAGTCACACAAACATACAATACTGAACCATAATAGAGAGAGAAAAAGGATGAGGAAGGATGGTGAAAGTTTCATTAGATTTTATTTCCTATTAATACAGTTCTAATTCTCAGTCACAGAATGTGGCTGACATCGTAGCTAACTACTAACTAGAGTCACTTAAGTGACTGATCTAATCAAATCTCATGTGTTTACTGATTTAAATTAGACACATATGAGAAAACCCCATCTTAAAAATGCAGCCTTCTGCCCTGAATGACTAGCATCAATCGTCCCCAAAGCTTGTCTGTAGTAACCAGTTTTGCCACTCTGATCGCTCTGATGGGAGGGCCATGGAGTGCCATGGATATTAACTAACACAATCACCTTTACCAGGTGAGTAAACACCCATTGTGTTATGTTGAATATCCATGGCACTCCAGACATTACAATTTAGGTGATTAAACGGCAGTACCACTCTTATCAGGGTGGGATAGAGTGATCGAAGAGTGGGATGACCTACTGGCTGCAGAAAGGACCTTGTTCGCAAAGGAGACCCTTTGTTTATACAAAGTTTCAAGTGTGTAATGCTTTACAAAGGTATGAATGGACATCCACGTTGCTGCCCAGCAGATATCTTTGGTTGAGGTGTTGGCTCTCTCAGATCAAGATGTAGCCACCGCCCTGGTTGAATGGGCCCTGATACCATCTGATGGTGTAAGGTTTTTAATCTTGTATGCCTCTTGAATGGTCTTTTTTAGCCAGCTGGTGATAGTCATCTTTGACATAGCCATGCCCTTCCTATGTCCCTTTGCAATTATGAAAAGTTTTTCAGTTTTGTATACTGGTTAGGTTCTGGTGATATAAGTGGCTAGGGTGGCTCTCACATCCAGGTGATGTGGGGCAGTGTCCCCTGGTTCTCCCTGCTCACACAGTGTTGGGAACTCAATAGTCTGTTTCCTGTGGAACAGGGAGGCAACCTTGGGTAGAAAGGCAGGTACTGTGTTTAGGGATACTCTGTCGGGAGTAAAGATTGTGTAGGGCTCTTTACAAGATAGTGCACTTAATTCATTTATTCTCTGGGCTGAACAAATGGCTAGAAGAAAACAGGTCGTTAGGCCTGTCCAGTACAGTTGAGACTCTGGGAATGACTTGAATGGGGGGCTGGGGAGAATGCCTAGGGCATTAAGGACTTATGTTAGGTCCCAAGGGACAACTGATGGTCTGGTTTGAGGCCGGATAACCTCGACTACTTTCATGAATCTGATAGCATCTGGATGAGAGCCTGGGCTGTATTGTTCGATGGGACCCAGTGCTGCCTCTATGGCAGAAAGCTGCACTCGAAGAGAGGAGTGAGACAGCCCTTTATCCATGTCCTGCTGTAGAAACAGCAAAATGGTGGACATGTTGGCTTTCTCTGGCTCTACGCCCTCTTTGTGGCACTATGTTGAAAAGATGCTCCACTGGCGGCCGTACATAGATATGGTGGAGGACCTTCTAGATTGCATTATAGTGAAGATGACAGCGGTGTGGTAGCTCACCTTTAACAATCTCTGCCTCTCAGGAGCCAAGCCAACAACTTGAGTGTCTCTGGGGCCGGATGGGTCATTGGCCCCTGCAATAAGAAGTCGGTTCTGTAAGGCAGCTTCCATCTGTCCAATGCCATGGCCATTGCTGTTGAGAACCATGATCTCCAAGGCCAGTGTGGATCTACTAGGATGATAAGTCTCTGGGACTGTCTGATTTTGGATAGTACTTGAGGGATAAAAGGTATGGGGGAAAAGACATACGCTTGATCCAGTGACCAGTTTTGGGAAAGAGCATTGGTCCCTTTGGAGTGTTGTTCCTGTACCATGAGAAGAATTTGTTTACTTGACAGTTCAGTCTGATGGCCATGAGATCCATGGGGATGGGCCCCTATCTAGTCTGAATCATTTGGAATACTTCTGCGTGTAGTTGCCACTCCCCTAGGTGAACCTGCTGGCAGCTTACCCAATCCACCCTGGCATTTAACCTGCCTGCCATGTGGATGACCCCGATGTGAACTAGGTGGGCCTGAGCCCAGAACATTACCTTTCTCACCTCGCTTAGCATGGCCTGGCTTCTCATTCCTCCTTGTTTGGAGAGATATGCCACAGTGACCTGATTGTCAGATCAGATGAGCACTGTCCATCCTGTAACGGTTTCCTTGAACACTTTTAGAATGTGGAGCATCGCCCTCATCTCCAACACATTGATGGAGAGTTTGGATTCTAGGTGTGTCCAATGACCTTGGGCTGATTGGGAGTTCACACAAGCCCCCCACCCTATGAGGCTTGCATCTGTCTCTAGTGTGACTTCGTAAGTCAACTCTAGAGGGACGCCTCATAGGAGGTTGCATTTTAGGGTCCATCAGGTTAGGGATGGTCTCATGTCACATAGCAATGCTATCCTGACTCCCAGGTTCTCCTCGGATGGAGATCCCTGAGTTAGTAGGTAGATCTGGAGGGGTCTCATGTTCCATCTGGCCCATGGGACCAGATTGATGCATGAAGCCATGCATCCTAGAAATTGCGCTATCTACCCAATGATTGGCCAATTGTTGACCCTTAGGATCCGTACCAGATTGACCATGTTCTCTGCATTTCTTGGATGGTCTTGCCTTTCCTTCAGCTGTGTTTTTCTCCACTCTCAGGTGTTCTAACCATTGGGCTGGAGTCCGAGAACTCTTGTCATCGTTTCCCACCCACCTGTGGCCCTCCAGGGCTTGTAGCACTAGCTGGGTACACCTCTGTGACTGATTCCTGGATCTGGTCTGTATTAGCCATTCATCCAGGTAAGGGATGATGTCCACCCCCTGTTTCTACAATCGGGCTGTGAGGACAATAGAGACCTTTGTGAATACCCTTGGCACAGATGCCAGGTCGAAGGGTAAGGCTTGGTATTGAAAGTGCTGACTCAGTATGTGAAACCTTAGATATTGTCGATGGCTTTGCCGAATTGGGATATGTAGGTAAGCATCTTTCAGATCGATGTCAGATAGTCTCTGACCCTGACACTCCTGTGAGTCATCCGTAGGGTCTCCATTTTGAACTTTTGGGTTAGGACGTACTCGTTTAGGTATTTTAGGTCTAGGATGGGGTGGAGATCTCCATTCTTCTTGGGAACCAAGAAGAAGATGGAGTAAATTCCCTTGCCTTGTTCCTGGTCTGGGACAATTTGGATAGCGTTGTTCTGGATTAGGTCCTGAAAAATTTGTTGGACCTGATGTGCGGAGGCTCTTCTTTTTGATATTGGGGATTGTATGAAAATCTGTCTCTTTCCAGTCACTGGGTGAGCTTGATTGCATAACACTGCGATACTACTTCCAGGACCCACTTGTCCGTGGTAGTATCTAGCCATTGGACTTGGATCAGTGATAGTCTTTTTCCCACTGGAGGGTAATGTGATTGAATCATCTGGTTGGGTGGTGGGGGGACTCATGCATGGGTATTAATTTGTGTTTCTTTCTTCCTTCTCCTCTGCCTCTGAACCTATTGTTTCTCCCCTTGAAGAAGGAGGAGGAAACATGGTCATTGGTGTTGAAGGAACCATGATTGGCATTGCTATAGTGGTAACTTCTGCCTTGAAAGGAATTAGAGTGATTAAAGTTTGATTGTCTCTGATTTTGGTGAGACCTGTTGGTCCCCCGAAAGCACTGCCTGCTGGAAGGAAGGTATGTGATTCTGTTATTACTCTTACTTAAGTCCTTGCCTTCCTCCTTTTGCTTTAAATACTCCTGGAGGCCCTCCCTGAAGACATGTTTACCCTTTAAGGGTAGATTCTGCAGCAGACTCTTTGATTCATTATTGGCTACCCATAATTTTAACCATAATGCCTTCCTGGCCCTGTTTGTCACAGCCAAGGCCCTCGCCTCCAACTTAAGTGTGTCCACTGCCATATCTCCCAAATATCTGGCTGTGTCCAGTGAATATTCTATCAGTTCAGCGTCCCTTGATTTTGGATCTGCCTTCTCTAGCAGTTCCTCCAGCCATCGGATTTGTGCCCTGGCCATGTAGACTGCTGTTGTGACAGACCTTGCTGTCATGCCTGTGATTTCAAACAGTTTCTTCAGCATATCCTCCACCTTCTTGTTGGTGGGGTCCTTTAGGGAGTTAGTACCACAGGGGAGGACTGTCTTCTTGCTGAGGGTAGCAATTTGCAGATCAATCATCGGAGCTATGCACCATGTGTTCACCTTATCTTCCTGGATAGGGTACATCCTATCCAGGTTCCTCTTCTCAGACATGCACCTTGGCTCCAAAGATTCCCACTTCTTGATGAGGATATTGTCAATGGCTGGGCAGACTGGGAAGGTTTCCTTAACAGTCAGTTTTTGCTGGATCATAGAGTCGAGCTTTGACCCTGTTTTAGTTAGATCCACCTTGAAGCCCATAGAGGGTTTTATTGCTTTCATGAGTCCTGGAATTAGGTCGAAGGAGCATAGCTTCAGGGTAAGGGAGGGGACAGACTGGCTGACGTCCATCTCATCTTCATCGGAAACTGGTTCTTCCTCATCATCTGGGAGCTCCTCATCCCCATGATCATCATCTGGTCATGGTAATGGGGTGTTCTGACCTGCAGCATCCTTCTCAATGTGGTCATCAGGAATGGGTTCAGGCATTGGGACCGGGGGCATAGGTGTCTTCATCTGCATCAACGCCTCTAGCTTTTCCATGACTTTAAACATAATATTTGGTTGACTCTCCATCATTGTCACTGTGGCCTGTTGATTCTGGAGGAGGAGTGCCCCCAGGTTGATCCAAGTAGTCCCACTAGTTCCTGGGTTGCCCGGCTCTAGTGAAGGGGACTGCTCTAGGGAGAGGTCAACCTTGTCATGTAGATATGCTGGGCACTGCTGCCCTGAGTTGTGAGGCAGCAGGGTGGCACTGCAGGTAGTGCATTTCTTGGCCTTTACCATCTGGGGAGATAAAATGGGAGAAGAAGAGGGAATGAGGTTAGGGTCTGGCCAAAGCGAGCATCCAGGTAGGTGAAGGTAAGAAATAACACCTCCTTGGAAGCTCCGTCTACAATAACTAGGACATAGTCCGAAGGGGAACTGTAGCCAAACCATTTAAAATAGCCCAGAAGACTCGAGGCACTCCTTGCTTGCCACTTGGTGAGATTGCCTTCCAGGGCACCATATGACAGCTTGAGGGGAGTTTTGAATTCTTAATACCTGCAACCTTCTTCCCCGGAAGCCTGGTCAGTGGGAGTGGGAGGAAAGAACTCTCTCTCTCAATTCACTGTGTGAGGGGACTGAGACTGTAACATTGGCTGCTGCTGATCACTCTAGATCCACTGTGAGAGGTGATCATAGAGGCCGAACTGTAGGAATGACTGCTGCTGCTCACCCTCAATCCACTGATTGAGGAGACTGAGACAGAGTAAGATAGCCGCTGGTGACCCCAGCCTAGAGTGGCGATTCCAAAATGCTGGTCAAGCACAGGTCTCTCGAGTGGCCAAACTACCAAGATGGCCACTTGAGAAGGACTACAAATATGGCGACCCTGAGTAGTGTGGAGGCCTACCGAGGATGCTGCCATGATGCCAGGTACTAGTGTTTGTATTAGAGCAGCCTCCAATAAATAGATTGTAAAGACAGAGGGATGCAACCACTATATATATAGGGGCCAGTCCCCCTGAAGGACAGAAGTGCTGGTGAGGCAAGCACGCCAAGCTGACTCCGCTTGGGAGGGGAGTCAGGCCCAAGAAGGGAAGGTACAGGCAAACTCCCTTTTTACTGCCAGGTAGCTGCAAAAATAGTCTCACTTGGTGAAATTTATCTTCTGGGAAGGAGATCTCTTCCACCGGCAGACCTGTCTGGGTGAGAGGTCCCAAGGTGCATTCGGCTCCACTCAAGAAGGAGGTGACACATCGCGCTGGAAGGATAAGATGAGCGCAACCCACACCGAAGGAGGAGGTAGCACTGCCCGAGCAAATTCAACGCTGCTGGCTCACTAGAGAGGAAAACAGCAGGTAACTGAGAATGCGCCAGAACGAGGGGCGAGAATTAACTCCATTACTGAAATACCATGGGAGAAGGGGGATGGAGGGTCTGGGAGAGACCATGTGGACCTGTATGGGCCTACACACTGGTGTGGGATGAGTAGGCCCATGCCAAGTGCAGCACTATCTGATGCCTAGGGAGGAGCAGGGGCATGAAATTTAAAAAGGCACAGAACGCCTGAGACATGGATGCTGCTCCAATCCACAGAAAAGAAAGCTCAATAACAACAACTCACACTACTCTTTTACTGGGGAAAAAGAGCCCCTTTGCTCCAGGACAGAATACAAGTTCCTCATAAGGAACAACAGCGAGCATAAAACTTCCAATATAAACAAGAAACATGTGGTCACAAACTTCCAAGCAACAGAATAAAAACCATAGCTACAAACTAGCACTAGGCCAACACTTTAAAACTAGATAGAGAGGAAGCTCCTTCTCCCAATTAGATGCAGATTTATATAGACCTCAAACAAGTAGGCAATTAATCAGAACAGATGAAATAATTAAGCAGGTGATCATTTCTCACAGATAAGGCAAAAGAAACCCACATGCAAGGGGACCAGGCTCTGGCCTAGCAGGTTTTCCAAACCCAAACCAAGATATGACTTCTGAATAATAAGACTGAACAAGCTCCACCAGAAATACTATGAAGGGAAGGGCCCGAGTGTCATGGATTCTAGCTTACCGTTTGTGTAAACAAACCCAAATGGTAACAGTTACTAAAATGAAGGACCCGCAAACAGGTAGACTCACTTACTCTACTTCGCAAATTATTTTTATTTTTCGAAAGCTCTATAAGGATCTCTATTCCAAAATCCTCCCTTCCCCAGATCCAAACTTAGTCAACACCTTGATGGCTGACTTGAAGCTTCTGACTCTTGGATCCCAACATGTAGAACAACTCCAATGTCCAATTACGTTCCAAAAGTTATATCATATGATTCACAATCTGAAGAATGGGAAAAGCACTGGGCCGGACGGCTTTGTAGCGGAATTTTATAAAGGTACCTTTGACAATATAGGACTCCCTCCTTCAGACCCTTAGAGAGAGCCATATTGGGATTCGATCGAATGCAGTGGATTAGAGCTGACGTGCGAGCTTGAACACTGGCTAGGCCTACTCCCCAACGGCCAAAATCGCAACTGAAATGAAAGTTTGGCATTTAAGTTTTTACCAGTTTTACAATAAACATGTTCCCTGGAATATTGTAGTTGTTATGAACGTGGCACATACCTGAACCCCCAAAATAGATAAGTAAGAAGAAGAGAGACAGTCGCGGTCCGGACACTGCTCAGAGGCTGACGTCTGGTACTACACGGCTGCTCTCGAGTTTACTCTGTTCTGAAACTCCCAGTTATCTGTAAATTACAAAAAAACATTCGAAGAAATCAGTGGAAGTGTTATTGGATAGCCCAATTGGATGAACTCAGTGGACATACATAGTGTTTATTTTGGTTACCCCCTCAAAGTAGATCGATAGGCAGATCACACAACTGTTCTATACCTTACAGCAAAGGATGGGAATTTGGTTACGATGGCAGAAGGGTCAGACCTTGACATTGAAAATAAAAACATTAAGAAAGGATTGCTAGATAAAGATGACAGTAATCTAGATAGTTCACAGGCACCAGAAGCAAAAAAAAAAAAACAATAAAAGACCAGCCCTTAACTGTCAGACATTTTGAGTTGATGATGCAGGAAATGAGTAATATGAGTTTGACATTAAGTTCTATGGTAGAGGACATAAAATCTGTTTAAAAATGACCTGGCTTTACAAAAAGCTAGAATATCAGATGTACAGGTTCGAGTCAGCAGTTTAGAAGATAAAGTAAGCAAAGATCAAGCTGTCAAAGTGGCAAACAATCGACAGATAGCTGATTTGTTAGCTAAAGTGGAGGATTTGGAAAGTGGAAGCAGGAGAAATAACTTAAGAGTATTTCAAATCAAATCAAATTTTATTTATAGTGCGCTTTTCAAAATTGTCAAAGCGTAGATACAATACAAAAAACAGCCAACAAATAAATGTACATTTAAAAATAGTTAAATTACAATGGGTTGGCCTAATTAAAGGCTTTCTCAAATAAATAACTTTTTAAAAATGCCTTGAATTGCTCTGTGGACTGGCACTCTCGAATCTGATGAGGTAGAGAATTCCACAGGGTTGGGGCCATAAAAGAAAAAGCTCTGGCACCCAGATGATTGAAGACAAACCCTGGTCCCTCGTCGGCAGAGTGGAGCAAATGAAGAGGGCGGTAAGGCCGCAGGAGATCTTGCATGTAGTCCGATCCCTGACCGTGTACGGTCTTATAGGTCAGCAATGCGACCTTGAAGGTGATTCTCCATCGCACTGGCAGCCAGTGCAGTTCGCGTAGCACAGGTGTTATATGGCAAGTTCTTGGCAGTCCTGTCAACAACCTGGCTGCATCGTTCTGCACCAGCTGCAGGCGATGGACATCCACCCCCGGCAACCCTAGATATAGAGCATTACAGTAGTCAAGACAGGAGGAGACCAAGGCGTGGACTAATACAGGAAAGTCATCATGTGGAACAAGATGTTTTTTCTGGGCAATATTCCTCAGATGATAAAAGGAAGACTGGACAACGGCTGACACCTGCGCCTTCAGTGTCAGCTCGCCATCAAAGATTACGCCCAGATTTCGCACCTGTTCAGAAGGTCTCAACTGTTTACCCCCAACACAAGGCCGGAGGAAAATCCAGGAGTCAACTTCTGTACATGGTGACCCCAGGTCCACCACCAGCACCTCAGTCTTATCCAGATTCAGTCTTAACCAGTTAGCACTCATCCAGCCCTGAATCTCAGTGAGGCAGTTGCTAAACACCGATAAAGTGTCATTTTGTTTGGGTACAAAGGACATATAGAGCTGAGTATCATCTGCATAGCAGTGAAAACTCAGCCCATAATGCCTTATAATGTCCCCCAATGGCAGCATATATACCGTGAACAACATGGGGGAAAGCACAGAACCCTGCGGCACCTCACAGGACAGAACAAAGGAATCTGAAGAAAAAATTCCTGATACTACCCTCTGGGTTCTCCCTGTGAGAAAAGACTGAAACCATTTGAGAACTGTTCCTGACAGTCCACAGAACAGCTGAAGGCATTCTAGCAACATCCCATGGGCCATGGTATCAAATGCTGCAGAGAGATCGAGGAGAATCAAGATCGAACGGCTCCTCTGATCTCTCGCTATTAGGAGATCATTAAGCACCCAAACCAACGCTGTCTCGGTACTATGCCACTTCCTGAAACTGGACTGGAGAGGATCATAGACTTCATGGGTGGTAAGAAAGTCCTCGAGCTGCAACGCGACTACTTTCTCAATAACCTTGCCCAGAAAGGGCAGGTTAGAGATCAAGTCTGTAGTTAGCAAGACAGTTTGGGTCAAAGGAAGGTTCCTTCAAAAGGCGTATCCCAGTAGCCTCTTTTAGAGACTCTGGAAACACCTCTTGGTCCAAAGAGCACCAGACTATCTCAGCAAGGACTGGTCCAATCACATCCATACACCCCACAAGGAGGCATGTAGGACCAGGTTCCATACTACAGTAAGTCGGTTACAGGCCCTGGACAATCTTCATGATATCCAGGATCGCTGGCTAGTCAAAATCCATCCAGATAGATCGGGTGCCTGTAACCTCGCATCGATCACTGCCATTTGGTCTCAAAGAAGGATTAGAGGGGTCTGATCCCATTGAATTCACCAACAGATTGCTTATATCTATAGCAGGCCCCCCTTCAGGTGCTTCAAGATATTTTATTGAAAGAGCTCACAGGTCATTAAAACCCAAACCCAACAAAAACGTGAGACCCAGGTCTTTTGTGTTTCAGCTGCTTGACTTTCAACAAAAACTTTACATACAAAGAACTCTGAGAAATTCATTTCTGTTTCTTTTGAAGGAGCCAATATTAACATTTTTAATGACCTCCCCCCAGAAGTCAGTCACAGAAGGGATGCATTTTACCCTATAAAGAAATGATTGAGGGAAGCTGGTCTTAAATATGGCTTGTTATATCCTACTAAGCTTAACATTTGGGCATCAGATGGGGTCAGAGAATATAACAGAATGGAAGCAGCGAAGCAAGGATTTAGAAGAGTTTCCTGCAATTTTTAGCTGTTTCGACTTTCAACAGTAAAATTGACTGGAGATTTCTTGACTAAAGATGGTTAAAGAAAAGGAGCTGTTTGTTCTGTGATGGGATGAGGTGGGAGGGTGCAGTTTGGATGGAAATGACAGGGGCTCAGATGACTAGGAATGCAGGAAATGCTTCTCTCATGGCCTTTCTTATGGTTCTGTATGTTCTTGAACAGACCGATTAATGTGTGAACTAAGAAATAGATTTACAGATCTAGGAGGAGAGGAGAAAATAGTACGAATTTTTGGTGTGATGCAAACAGTTTGTTATGGGAGGGTCACCCTTTGGTAAAAGGGGGCCTTCTGAGAAATTAAGTTACGTTAACAAACAAAACTTAAATCACAATTTGTAAGTTTTAAAGTAAAAGAGCAATATTTTACAGGGCTACAGGGCGGTTAGGCTAAGCCGGGGTTTTCTGTTTCAGCTTTCTGCGTTAGTAGGATTAGCTGTATAGCCCTCTAATTCAATAAATCATACCTTACGACAATGTGCACTTAATAATGGGAAACAGCTGAACTCCTCTGCTAGTTTTTAGTTTACATATTGACAAAGAAAATGTTTGTTTTTTGAACACAAACAGGAGTTGTGGTGTGTGTAGACATGGCAGGGGCTAAGTGAGAGGAGTATGATCTGTGTTGGCTGGATAAGTCTGAGCCCTAGCCTTTTCTTTCTATCCGCTCCCTGAGTCCAGAACCCAAGTGGTCGTAATTTTTTATTTTCAGCCATTTAAAAAAATAATGATTTTGCTTGCCCATGGTTTGAAACTAACGGCTTTTTTCTGCAGATTCTATAGTGCGAGCTGAGGCAGTCCAGCTTGATGCTCGTGCAGGCTATGGTTTGTTATGTGCAGATGTGGGGTTACGCAACACGCATGAAGAGAATTCTGGGCAAGATGTGCTAAGATGGAGGAGAAGCTGCAAGGAGCCCAGAAGATCCCCTGTTTGCATCTGTGAAGAAAATGGTAGGATAGAGTATTTGGTCTTTTCTACCTAATTACATTTAATAGCGCTGTTTACTGGATTGTTATACACAGTTGGGCATCGGCTATTTTGTCTAGATACAGACTGAGGCATGCACAAATGAGTAATAAGGCCTGTGGAAAAAACATTTTGAACGTATGGACAGTTATGATTAACAATACAAAGGTGACAACAAGAGACTAGTATGCCTCTAAGTCTTTTCTCTTGCATGACTTGATGTTTTTTCTGAAATAAGATGGTAGTGTTATATGTTAGGATATAATACACGTGTTCTGCTTTCTTAAACTAAGTTGTGGCTTTTGACATCATTGAATGTTTAACAAAATATGATATTTGATGCAAATCTAGATAAAAGTTTGCCTGGTTATATTACTCTGTTGGGGCCGAGGGAATATATTGGAGTGCCATCTCCTTTTTGGTTTTCAGTTCTTAGATATGAGGGTGAGAAAGGGTGAAATAAGTTCAAATGAATACATTTATACCTCTTATTATTGAAATTAACTAGAAGAGTAAACGTACTAAGTATAGGTGCTTATGATAAAATACAATATCGGGGTGCTGGGGGTCCGGTAGTCACCGCTGCATATGGTGGGGACGCTGCTATTTGGGGTTGTGTAGGATGTCCAGGTTTATTTAAAGCACTATGGCACTTTGGTGCATTTTTTTTTGTGGCTTTGGGGAGTGGCATCTTCCATTGTGGGTGGTGGTGGGTGCTGGATCTCCTGTACTTTGGCCTCTTATTAATGTTTTATACTGATATGAAGAACTGTTATATCTTAAGCCTTTCGTTTTGTCTCACATTTTACAGGTTGTGGTCTGATTAAGGGGAGGTAGTGTGCTCGAAATAAAACTCCGCTCTACGACATTTGGGAATGTCTTGGGATGGGATTGTAGGGATTATGGTAAATCAGACAGTAGTTAATGGGGAACGACTCTCTTGTATTTGTTTGACTAAAGCAATTCAGGATGAAATCTGTTACAAAATATCTGCCTTTGTTTTTGTGGTTTTTATCTTTCTGCTATTTCTTTTTCTTTGCTGCACTTTTTATTTTATTTTTCCCGTTAATGATCTTTGCACCGAATTTAAGCTTCACAGGGTGATTATTTACATAAGTAGAAGAATAGGCTGGACTTACGCTTTTCAGTTTAACTCATGGACCACACAACATAATTGGTTCATTATAAAAGATGGCTATGGCTGAATCGTTTACATTTGTCACATGGAATGTGAGGGGTTTGAATCATAAACTTAAAAGGTATTCAATTATCAGGCATCTTAAGAAATCTGAGACCTCTTTTGCCTTCCTACAAGAAACTCACTTAACGACAGAGCATTATAATTTAATGAGAAGGGAATGGGTGGGGCAAGTCTTTGGAGCAGGAAATAGTTCTAAAAAAGCAGGTGTACTTATTTTGGTAAATAGGAATATGGATTTTAAAGTGCTGACACAGGTAGTTGATAGTAAAGGACACTTTCTGATTTTACAAGGACTTATTAAAGGGTAAAGCTTTACTTTAACATTTATGGACCGACGGTACCAAATTATAATATTTTTACTCTAGTGCAAAATAGATTGACAAGCCTTTCAGCTTCAAATATTGTCATGCCAGGTGATATGAATGCTACACTGGACCCTAATCTGGATAGAACTATATTTAGAGTGGGTAGGTCTAAAGTTGATCGTGATCTGATTGATTTGATCGTGACATATGATCTAATTGATATATGGAGAATTTTACATTCAAACACTAAAGAATTCATATTTTGGTTGGCATGTCATGGATTGTGTTCTAGGACAGATTATTTTTTAATTGAGAAAGTGTTGGCAGGAAGGGTCAATTACTCAACTATTTTTCCTATGGTCATATCTGATCACACACCGGTTTTGTTGAATATCGCTGAATTACAAAATTCTTACAAATCTAAAAGGTGCAAAATTAATAATGGGATACTAAACAATGCTGAGTTAGTAATAGATATTAAAAATAATATTGCTGACTTCTTATTACTGAATGAGTTAGAAGGGACTAGGAAAGGAGTAGTCTGGGATGCCCTCAACTGCTATCTAAGAGGGACATTAATAACTAAATGCACTTTTCTCAAAAAACAGAGGGAAAAAACACAAACTGAGATTCTTGAGAAACTAAAGAAGCTAGAGACTGAACTAGAAAAATCGGGTTCAAAGGACCTCTGGAAGCAATGGACAAAACATAAAAATGAATATTTTTATTTATTTATTTATCAAGTCTAGGATTACAAATATCTTTGAGCCATGGCTCTTTTACAAAGGTTCCACATCAGAGAAATACAAATTATCGGGAACATCAAGACAGGCATTACAACAATGTGGACATTGCAAACAGAGTACAGATTAATACAGTTCAAGGGTAGCATTGTAACAAGTGGCAGCCAGCGGCATTTGTCAGAGTAGAAAATAGACAACAGATAAGAAGTGCCAGAGTCATAGGGAGAGGGAAGAGGGTAGAGGGGGAGAAGGAATGTAGGAAGGGTGGCGAGAGGGTGAAAAGTGCAGCACTGGGTATACCAAGATGTGAGGGTAGAATCCAGTGAGGAGGGAAGGGGGGGCAACTAGAGCAGAAAGGGAAGTGGAGAAACAAGGTTAAGTTGGGCAATATAGTGATTCAATCAGCTTAGAAGCTGAATTTGCAGTTAGGAAGGCCAAACTCACTTGTCTGGATACAGGGTCTCGTGCCTCAAAATTGTTGGCTATTAGGCTTAAGCAAAATGCCACTTCCACAGTTATAGCAGCTATCTGTCTGCTGAGTGGACATAAGGGTTTATGTACAGAGTATAAAGAAATAAATGCAGAATTTTATGAATTTTACAAAAATATATACAAAGCAGAGACTACGGATGGTATTAAAAACTATTCAGATTTCTTTGGAGACATACCAGATACTCAAATATCTGAGACTTTTATTAAAGACTTGGAAGCAGACATTTCTACTGAAGAAATTTTGAATGCTATTAAATCTCTTAAGAAAAATAAGACCCCTGGACCGGATGGTTTTTCAGCTAATTTCTATCACACTTTTACCAACGAATTAACTCTTTTGTTACAGAAGGTATTCATGGAAGCATTAGAAACTGGTATGCTTTCAAATGATCAAACTAGAGGCTTAATTACTCTAATTCTAAAACAAGGTAAAGATTCGGTTGATTGTAATAATTATAGACCCATCTCTCTGATTAATACAGATACAAAAGTTCTAGCCAATATACTTGTAATTTGGTCAAGCTGTGTTACCCCTTTTTTGATATCGACACAACAAACAGGATTCATGAAAGGAAGATTATCAGCAGATAACTTACGGAAGATGTTTCATATATTTGGAACTGCGAGTAAATAAGATAACTCGTATGGCCTTCTTGTGCTTGATGCAGAAAAAGCATTTGACAGAATCCTGTGGCCATATATTTTCTATGTTCTTCCTAAATATGGATTTCCAGACAAGTTTATGACATTTATCAGATTATTATATAATAATTCAACCTCTGCAGTTGTTACTAATGGTATGGTATCCCCATACTTCAAAGTCACTAAAGGCACTAGACAGGGTTGCTCACTATCCCCTTTATTATTTAACTTAACAATAGTTCCTCTGATAAGGAAAATTCACTCAGATGAAGCCATTACTGGAGTCAGAGTATCCAGAATTAATATCTGTACCTCGGTTTACACAAATGATCTTCTGATTGCTCTAACTGATATACAAAAATCTGTGCCCAGAGTATTAAAGGTAATACAGGATTTTTGAGACATTTTGGGCTATAAGCTAAATCTGGCCAAGACAAACTTTCTGCCTCTCAACAATAACTGTGATAAGAAACTGATTATTAGCTTGGGTTTATCATGGGTGGTGGAATATATTGATTATTTAGGTATTAGAATATATAGGAATTTGTCTCAGTCTATTGCCAGGAACATGAATATCATTAAAGAAACCATTATTACCTCTCTTTTAAGATGGGATAAACTTCCTTTAGGTACCTGGGGAAGAATTGAGACAATCAAAATGATGCTTTTACCTAAAATACTTTACGTGCTCATTATGTTCCCATGTGCTATTAATACAAAATGGTTAAACAGCATTAATTCGGAGTTCTCTAAATTTGTCTGGGGTTATAGAAAGACAAGATTAGCTTATAATAAACTCACTTGCACAAAGAAAAGGGGTGGTTTAAAACTGCTGGACATTTTTTTTTATTATTTAACTGCCAGGCTAACCCAATTATCTAAATGGCTTATGAGCTCAGGTAGGTTAGTATATATTCCTGAATGGGTTCAGATAGAACAAAATATCTGTGTGGAAAAAGAAACCAACTTGCAATCAGTGTTGTTTTCAAACAAAATCTCATTCCCACTTAATAAATTTATGGCGGATTCACTTAGAATTCTCAGATATATCTCTCATTCTTTTAAGCTTAACTTTTCACTCTCTAAATTACAACCATTATGGGATAACATTAATTTAAACTTAAAACTGGGACTGTTAGTGAGACAGGAATGGATTAGAAAAGGAATACATAAAACACAAGATACATAGATACATAGACAGTGTCGGCAGATAAGGGCCTATGGCCCACCTAGTCTGCCCATTTGAGCTTGTAAGTTCAGTTTGTTTTCCTAGAAGTCTATTTCCCCTTACCCCTGACCTCTAGAATTCCTTTATGTCTATCCCATGCATTCTTAAATCCCGTGATTGTTTCAGCCCCCACCACTTCCTCTGGCAGAGTGTCGTGTCATGGGTGGAGACGCCATTCTCTCATACGATGTGCTAGCTAAAAATATAAAATATCAGAAATGTGTAGGGTACTATATGGTGCACTTCATCAAAAATTGCAAATGTTTTTAGACTCAAACAACTCTTCATTGCATGAATCTAAGTTCTTCATTGCAGCATTGCATATTTCTCCCTCCATCTCATCAGTGTACAATTCTCTTCTAGAGATATCTAGAGGGGTGTTGACAGATCCAATTCAATGGTGGTCACAAGAATTGGACAATGTGGGGGAAGACTGAGACTGGACCAAAATCTGGGACTTTGCAGGTAAGGCTTTTAAAACTTTAAATCTCAGACTTATGCAATTCAAGACTTTGCATAATCTTTATTTCACACCAGTACACATGTATAAAATGGGTCTGAGGGATGATTTTATATGTCATAATTGCAAAAAAGAAAAAGGGTCTTTGGGTCACAAGTTCTGGTTTTGTCCTAGGGTACAGGACTTATGGAAAGAAGTAACTTGAGTATTTTAAAGAGATATCTAGTCTAAAGGATAAAATGAATTTAGAGACCTGTATTTTGGGGCACTTTGAAATGGGAAAAGGTTGAACTCAAGAACAGAAGTATTCTATTTTATTGATAGGTGGTTCGATTATAAGTTCTTTATTAAAATACTGGGGTAGAAGAAACTATTCATTCTTTGAGAGAATTTATAGCTCAGTTTATTGAAAATCTCAGAACAGAAAAATTAGCATTAACTTTGTGTGATCTTTATCATAAATATACTAGTAGATATAGCTTGGTGAAACATTGTGTGAGGAAAATGAAGGATTCTCCCAGTCAAATAAATGGGAGGTTTGGGTTTAATGCTTCTGTTTCTTGGTATGTGGTTATATTTCTTCTTTTTTTTCTCTTTCTTCTTATGTTTTTTTCTTTCTCTGTTCTTTCCTTTTTCATAGCTGTATACTATGTTTCATACTATATTTCATCTGTATCTAATAGATGTGAAGGAAAGTAACTTGTTAATTCTCAGATAAGAACAGTTCTACAGTTATATGGAGTTTATAGTGTAAGAACATTATTCATTAGACGAATGTTGAATTTGATGCATTTCTTTGTGAGTTATTTTATTCAATTGTATTGACTGTACTATGCTAAATCTGTTACTGTACTGTATATTTTTTATCGTATCTTAATAAAAAATTTTATTGACAAAAAAAAAAAAAAGAGAGAGCCATACCAAAGCGGTACAGTATACGGCATTTCCTGGAGATAAGCTGCGGTATCTGCTGTCTTGAAACCAAACAAGCCTTCCCATCTATGTGATTCGTACAGACCAATATCTATCTTGAATCAAGACTATAAAATCTATACCAGCATATTGGCACATTGACTTAATGATATTCTACCCCTTTTAATTCATCCAGAACAATCCGGCTTTATTAAGTCCAGACAAATGACAGATAACATTGAAAGAACCTTATATATAATTAACCATGCCCACTTTTTTAAGACCCCATTTACGATATTAAGTTTAGATACCCAAAAAGCTTTTGACGGGGTTTCTTGGGCATTTCTTCAGTTCTCACTATCGAAGTTTGGTTTTTCCAAAGAATTTTTAAATAATATAAAAGGTCTATATACTAGCCCCAAAGCTACCATTAAAGTTAATGGATCCCATTCAGTTCTCTTCCCTTTATCCCATGGCACTAGGCAGGGATGTCTCCCCCCCCACACCTTTTTGCATTATATGCGGAACCCATAGCCCAATACCTCTGTCAGGCAGGGGAGATCCAGGGATACGACATAGCCGGCCAGTCCCATAAACTTGCGTATTATGTGGACAACCTTTTACTATATATAACTAATCCAGAAATATCTCTAGCCACCCTGGAAACTAGATTGGCCATTATAGAGCAGGCTACAGGCTATAAAATTAATCAAAGCAAAATGGAGGTACTGTTAATGCAGAACCCCCTTTCTGCAACTTTAATGGAAAAAAATACCCATTCAAATGGAATAGAGCCTATATTACCTATTTAGGCATAGATATTGCCCCAGATCCGCATAGCACATTTACCCAAAATTACAACTCGCTTTATCAACAGGTTAAAGTGGATATGCAGAGTTGGCATCACCTCCCAATATTGCTTCTTAATAGGATCCAGTCAGTCCAGATGAATGTCCTTCAAAGAATTTTATATCTAATGGAAAATATCCCATATCTCCCATGGAGAAAGAGATGACTAGATGGAACAAAATAATTGCATCCTATTTATGGCAGGGAGGTAAACCACAAGTGGCACTGAGAAAACTACAGTTATCCAGGGATGCGGGAGGTTTGGCCCTACCCAATTTCTATAACTACTCCCTATTAGCAGTACTCACACATACGTCACATTGGTTCTGGTCTTCTGCATCCCCATTATTGTCGGTGCAGGCGGAACAAGCTCTTTCCCCACTACCCTTAGATAAGGTGATAGTATTTCAACCTTGTTATGGGGGATCATCCTGGGCATAAATCTCCATACATACGGGAAATAATAAAGTACTGGACCGCCTATTTACAATGGCTAGAAAATTGGTGGGGAGCCAAATCGATGGGGATCCTGGCATTTACTCAAACATTTATTTCAGCCAGATTAAACCTTGGATTTAGGGGATGGTATAGGAAGGACTTTATCCACATACATCAATTCTATAGTGATGTAATTCTCAAATCTTTTTCACAACTTCAAGCTGAATATATCCTTCCCTCGAATGTTTTTTTATAGATTCTGTACTTACAAATACATCATTACCTAAATACAGCTGTGGGTCCAGATATTTCAGACCAGTTCATTCCCCCATTGTTCCCACTGTTGGTGCAGGTACAGGGTTAATCCCCCCCGACACCTGATACCCTGCTTCTATAAGACCGTAATCAGCTCCCCTACAACATTGATGGAAGGAGTCCAGACCAACTGTGAGGCAAAGCTGATAGTAGAGCTAACGCAGAAGGACTGGCTTAAGATCTGGCAAAGACATCAGGCTCCTATGGGTGGAGAGAGTTCGAGTGGAAGGTACTAGTCTGTTTTTTCTGAACCCCACAAATTATAGCTAAATACATGGAGACAGGAGAGTCCTCTTGCTGGAGGCACTGCGGATGCAAAGTATCCACATATTCACATGTCTTTTGGTTTTGCCTCATGCTCTCTGACTTTTTTTTGGGGGGGGATCCTGAGAGATATCTTTCCCACATTGGGAAGCCTCACTCCAGAGGCAGCCATATTACTGCACCTGCCTAAACAGATCAAACAGAGGCACCAGATATATTTGATTAACATTCTCCTCATAGCATCTAAAAAAACATCACAAGACTGTGGCTTCAGCCATCCCCCTGGATGATCAGGAATTGGGAGGATAACATATATGATATATACAGAATGGAGAGCATGATGGCAAAGTTACAGGATTTAAATCATATTCTTATAAATAGATGGACCATTTGGTTTACCTGTATAGCCCTGCACAGACCAGATTTTGTACCCTAAGGTAAGGTAAGGTACTAGAAGATAAATGTGGAGTAGTCCAGTTGGCCCATTTAATTTCTTCTCCCACTTTGTGGGGTTATCCCAGAGCTAATAGTAGTATAACTGCAGACTCCTATTCCCCTGACCCCCTATATATATGATAGATAGGTTAACATGTTTGGTGTGCCCCCCCCCAATACAATAATCAGAACAAGGTCTTGAGATGGAGGGTCTATTTCTGTTAGAGATGTATACAGTATTATTGTGAAGCGAAATCAATATGTATGTGTATTGTAATATGCCTACCTCTTTGCTGCCAACCTCAATAAATATAAAGTTTAAAAAAAAGTTTGCTGTGAAGTATTCAGCCTTGGCAAGTCTAGCTGTCCTTGTACAGGCATTTCTGAAGGCACGGTATGTTTGGAAATCAGTTGGCGAGCCGGTGGATTAGTGATTTTTCCAAGCCTGATCTCTGGCATGAAGACATGTAGTTAGTTCAACAGTGACCCAGGGGAAGTGGGAGCCATGGACTCAGGTGTGTTTAAGGGGGATATAATTGTCCCAGGTAGAGAGTAGTTTGGAGTGGAAGTATTGAAGAGCTGAGTCCATTGAGTGAGCAAGGTGTATGGGGGACCAATCACAGTTAGGTCATGAAGTAATGGAGATAGATCTAGGGATTTGTAGGAATAAAGCAACAGGGTTTTAGGTGGGGCTTTTGGGTGGTGTCTTTTCTGAATAGTGTAAATCAGGTGGTGATCACTAATGGAGTCTGGAAGGGTACCAGCTGTGATTATATCTTTGATGGAGGAGAGGAGGGGTTTGGGAAGCAATAAATGCCACCAATAAAGATAGGTAAGGAAAAAGGAAGGGAGATTTTTACCATAAGTAGCTCGAGTACTATTGGGATGGAAGTTTTAAGTATAAGGGTGAACTGATTAGAGTTCTTGTACTGTATGTCAGAAAGTAGCCCTAGTGACGAAAAAAAACAAGGTGCCTCTGATGCCCCTGCCCTTCACAGATGTGCCTTTTGAGAGAATTGGAGTGGATGTGGTTGGCCCTTTAGACAAAAGTAAAAAGGGTAATCAATTCCAGGGATTTATTTAACTCCAAAAATTGATTAGTGTTTTGCTCATAAAAGTGCTAAAACATTGTGAAAATGCATAGCACTTGCCTCATTGTGTTTAACAAACATAACACTTCTAGAAAACCTATATAAATGCTTTCTGTACAGTTAGCATTGTCCCAAGAAAAAAACTGCTAATCAATTATTTAAAACCCTGAATTAATTCTGGTAGTGTGTGACTATGCTACTCAATACCCAGAGGCAGTTTCAATGTGTACTGTCACAGACCCAAAAGTGGCAGCAGAGCTTGCCAAAATTTTCAGCAGGGCGGGCATACCTAAAGAGATTATTACTGCTGATCAGGGTAGTAATTCTAACCCCAAGAATTTTTCAGTATTCTTAACGCTTGCAGTAAGCCTCCAGCATTGAACTGCCCTAAGAATTGAACATATGTAAATGGTGGAACACTCATTGGCTTGTGCCACCATTCAAATGCTGCCCTTACCAACTGCTGCATTTTATAATGCTCAGATTTCATTCTCTGCCTGCCTAGTCAAGATGCCTTGGCGATCTCTCCTCACAAGTCATGAAATTTATTGCTTTTTTGCAAGAAAAAAACAAGTAACGTTTTAATTTTATTCATCTGCTGCCTTTACTTCCTCTTGTATTAGTTAGCGCTAGGATTATTTATAGTTGTAGCTTTGGTGTTCCTCCCCGGTTGTGAAAACTGTTGAGGAACTGATGCTCAGCTAAGTTTTTCGCTATCTCTAATTTATTTGTAACCCCCCTGTTACCTGGGGTTACTAGAATCCCAGTAAGACCTAGTGGTAGGCAGGGAAGGCAGCTTGTGAAACTCCAGTTAAATGTATTTCACACTGTCTCACTCTGTTCTCAGTCTCAGCTGAGACTGAGGGATGACATCATTTTAGAACTGTCGCAGCTGCATAAGCCACATTGGAATGTTGCAGTTGGAGGTTAGGGTAGAACATTGGGGAATTTGAAGTGAGTTCAGTAGAGTCTGTTGCAGTCTGTAGTAGAGGAAGGAGGTGCTCTGCTGTAGGCAGGCCCTCAGAGCTCTAAGCTCTGCCAAAGAGCTATTTTTTTTTTTGGCATAGGTATGTGTTCTCACCTGAAGAGGAACACAAGAAGAGCACATTGAAGTGGAGGAGACTGCTTTCAGTGGTTCAGGGCCCCATCCCTGTGGGGATAGGGGGAAGGAATCAGTCTGCTTTCAGGGGCAACCCCCTCTGGTCTGGCTAGGGAGAAAAGAAGCTGCCTGATTTAAGTTTGTGCTGAGGCACCAGAAGTTCTGGATGAGATTTCCTTTGAGGAGAAAGACGCCTGTGGGGCACCTGCAACTAAGGGGGTGAGTTCGCTCTGCTAAAGGGCCATGTGTTTTCACCTGAAACAAAATGAAACTAAAGGGACTGTTACTGTGGGGTCAGGAAAAGACAGCCAAGTACAGTTTGGAAGATGTGGGGATTGGACTGCTTAACTCTGTGGGGGGGGTCTAGAGTAATGGACACAGCCACTTGTTAAGTATGTTCAAGTTCAGCACAAATGGGATGTAAAGACAGTAGATTGAATATGGAATACATTTAAAAAAGAATCTACACAGCAAAGTGTTTTAAAGGATGAGGTGTTACAGTCCAGAGAAATGGCCTGGTATGAGTTATGGGAGTGAGAGGTGGGAGACCCACCCCATCAGTAGTAACCAAATTCACCTCTATGGATTTGCTCTGGGACACCAGTTGCTTTCTATCAGGTACTTGGCCAGTGCCTGAGGAAAGTGCCCAGACGTGGGATTGATGAGGAAGATTCCTTTATGGAGCAGAAGAGAAGTGCTCATAGGTGGTTTAGGGAGCCATCAGTAAATGTTTCCATGCTATATGGAAAGTGTCCAAGTGGCTGGCAAGGGAGCTGAGCCAGGGAAAACCCAGAGCAGCGGACAAGTTCGGGCAGTGTGACCAGTGTGTTTCAGAGCCTGAGGGCTAAAGTGATGAGGATGTGTTCTGGTCTCCCTAAATCTGCATTACCAGGAGTGTAGCTCTGTGGGGGTCCATCTACTGTATGCTTTGTTTATTCTGTTGGATGTGAATAAAAGCCACACTTTAGAATCCCATTTCTGGTGTTGGATATTACAGTTATTGTTTCCCTTGTCTGGAGTTACTTGGGTGCCCCTGTTGTAGAGTAGCCAAACCTAGCCAATGTGCCGAGTGACATATTCCTCCCCGAACCCAGCCCACCAGGTAGAGCTGTCAAGATGGAAATGGCATACCTGGGTGGGGGTTACATATTCTTTATAGTTTGTCTATTGTTTTTTGTTGACTGAACCGGTATTTCACTGTTCTTTCTTTCTGCGGTCAGTTTTCCTCTGGAGAATCAACCATTTTAACTAGGGGTTGTAACCGCTTTCTTAAAAAAAAAAAAAATCCGCTTAACAGCAGTTTATTTCTATGTGGGTTTCACTCCAGTTAAAGTATGTCAGAAAAACCTAAGAAGAAAACGGGCCCTATGGGTTTTAAGAACTGCACATAGTGTGGTGAATTATTTGTTAAGGCAGATAAGCATGATTTGTGTTTGGTCTGCCTTGGAGAACAGCATTTTTCTGCAGACTGTGAGATCTGTAAGACTTTTCCACAGAAAGCAGTGGAAAAAAGACTTGTGCGATATAAAAAGAAAATGTAAAATATCTCGATTCCGGAGGACAGGGGCTCTGACCAGCCTACTCCCTCCAAAAACATGGATAAAAGTATTGAGGAACTGTCTACTCCTAAAAATGGAGATTCTACTAAACCAAAAAGAACCAGTGAACTGGCTGACAAACTGGAACCGGCAAAAAAGAAGCAGAAAACTAAATATACAGAACCTTCTGCTGGAAATGCAGAGGTGAATTTTGTAGAAAAAACAGTCATGCCGACAGCTGAGGCTATTTCACAAGCCTTGCATGTACTCCAAGCTTTACAAGCAGCATATAACCAGGAACTGGTACCGGCACTGGTTCAGGAGGTACTGGCAAATCCATCCGTTCAGGTCTCGGTTCTGCAACCGACAGCTTCAGTTCCAGTTCCGGATCCTACATCTCATCTTCAATATGAAAATTATGAGGAGTATGATGAGGATGAAGAGGGGGAGCCCATTGAACCAGAGGTCTCCCCTGACCAGGAGTTTGATTCTCCTCCCAGATTACCTGAAGATTTCTCATTGCACTTCACATTTGTGCAGCAAATGGTAGATACTCTGGACATGACTAAGTCAGTAGAGAAGGAGGTGGAGTATATAGAACTGATGGGTCTCACTCCCTCCAAGAAACTCCTATTACCCATCAACAAATTCCTTAAGAAGCACATTCTGAAGGTGTTGGAAACCCCAAACTCTATTCCTCCACTGGACAAAAGAGCTGATAGAAAATATCAGTTGGAACGGATAGAAGCAGAATTTTTATTCTCTCACCCAGACCATGAAGGGGTGGTTCAGACTGCAGCCTATGATAGGGCTTACAGTACCCTGTTTCACACCCCACCTGATAAGGAATATAGACAGCATGGACAAAAAGACTACCTGTCAGCATCTCTGTCCATCAGACAAGCTAACTACCTTGCTTATTCAGCTTAGTACCAGAAGTCCCTGTGGCAGTCTGTCATGGCCATAGCAGACAAATCCCCAGCTGGCTTGGCAATCAACCTGACAGAGACAGCGAAGTGTGGTTTAGAGGCTTCCAAGTACCAATTCCAGATGGCAGCAGATTCTAATGACACTGCAGCCAGATGGATGGCCCTCACAGTAGCACTAAGAAGGTTTGCCTGGCTGAGATCTACTAATTTGTCTCAAGACACACAAACAAAGAGCATGGATTTTCCCTGTGAAAATAATTCTCTTTTTTGGGGTAAAGATAGAGGCATACATGAAAAAGGTGGATGAATATAAGACCACCTACAAAAGTAACTCAGCCAAGGAGAAACCCAACCTCTTACAGGCCTTATGGAAGGGAGAGGGGGAGTTAGAGATAGGTCTTCTTATGGCAGACCTTTCTTTCAGGCCCAAGCTTCACAGCAGTACCAACAGTATCCTCAGCAGACAGGATACTTTAGAGGTAGGGGCAGAAGAGTATCTAGGTGAGGGGGCCAAGCTAACCAGGCTCAACCCCAGCCTAAACAGAACTCCTGACATGGTTGCCACGGTTGTCTTTCCAGTACCAGTAGGGGGCAGACTGGCTCACTACTTCCAGGCTTGGAAAAACATCACCACAGACAAGTGGGTCTTGGAAGTGGTGATTCAGGGTTTATCCCTCAGTTTCAATTAAGATCAAGAATTTTCAAATCAGCTTCCTCTTCAGAAAGGAAGCTGTTAGAAGCAGAAGTAGCAAACATATTGCTTTCAAAGGCAGTAGAAACAGTCCCTCTGCAACAAAAGGGAAAAGGATTTAACTCAAGGTAGTTCTTGACCCAGAAGAAAAATGGGGAGTGGGGACCCATTCTAGATCTAAGATTGCTGAACAAGCACGTGGAAGGGAGATTGGTTGGCATCAATAGATTTAAAAGATGCATACTTCCACATCCCCATAAGGGAGTAACACAGAAAGTATCTCTGGTTCAGTCTTCCCTCAGGTCACTACCAGTTTTCAGCACTACCATTCGGTCTCACATCAGCTCCAAGAGCATTCACGAAGTGTGTGGCAGTGGTGGCCACATACCTAAGAAGACAGGGAATCACTGTGTTTCTTTACCTAGATGACTGGTTGGTGGTGGGAAAATCACCACAGCGGGCAAGGGATTACCTAAAGCCAACTCAGGATCTCCTAGAATCCCTAGGATTCCTGGTCAACATGAAAAAGTCTATCCTGCAACCTGTGCAGGTACTAAATTTCATAGAAGCAGAGCTGGATACCCTAAGGGGAAGTGCATTCCTACCTCAGGAAAGAGTGAGCAACATTCTACAGATTTCTGGAACCTTCAAACTCAACAAATCCAAGGCCAGCAAGGCATTTTCTGAAGCTGCTAGGACATATGACTGCGGCAACAGGCAGAGTCATAGGTTCAAGGTTTCAGATGAGGGACATCCAGTTCCACCTCAGGGCTTATTGGTCTCAAAGAAGGGACCCTCTGTCAAAGTTGATTCCAGTAACAAAAACATTGCTAAAGGCTCTTCAGTGGTGGCAGGTCAGGGACAACTTCAGAGAAGGGGTCCCATTTCAACAGGAGTCTCCATCCATAGTCCTTGCAACAGATGCTTCCCTCCTAGGCTGGGGCACACATTTGGGGGACCACACCATACATGGTCAAGTATAGAGTCTCTACAGCATATAAACCTGCTGGAGCTCAGGGCCATGTTCCTGGTAATGAAAGCCTTTGCATCCATGATACAAGGCTTCAAGACAGAACAGACAATGCCACTACAATGTATTACATAAACAAGCAGGGAGGAACATGGTTCAGTCCTCTGTGCACAGAGGCAATGAAGGTGTGGAGTCTGGTTTACTTACTTCAAGCTTCACTGGTGGCCATCCACCTGCCAGGCAAGGACAACACCCTGGTGGATGCTCTAAGCAGAATCAATCAGGACCACCATGAGTGGTCTCTGAACAGGCTGGTACTGGAAGTGGTTTTCAGAAGGTGGGGCACTCCAGAGTTCGACCTCTTTGCCTCCCATGACAACCACCAGTTACCACAGTTCTGCTGCAGACCACCAGCAAAGGGCAGAGTACCCTTGGACGCCATAGTGCTGGATTGGTCAGGAAGGAAGCTGCATGCAGTCCCATCCTTCCCACTGTTGCTCAGGGTCCTGATAAAGCTCAGGTCCCAGTCAGCCATGATAATTCTCATAGCTCCAGATTGGGTCAGACAGCCTTGGTACTCACTGCTGTTCTCCCTGTCAGTGGCTTCACCGATACATCTCCCTCAGAGGCACAGTCTCCTAACCGCCTCACAAGGGAGGATCCTGTACCAAACCTCAGGTCCCTCAGGCTCAAGACCTGGTTCTTGAGGACTTAGAGTAGGCAGGCTTTCATCTCTCAGAGAGTGTCCTTAACGTCCTGAAGGAATCTAGGAAACACTTGACCAAAAGGACCTATGCTTCCAAATGGAAGGGATTTTCCATATTGTGTTCTGGAAATAATGTGGTTCCTTCACAGGCAGGGTTATCAACATTGTTGGACTATCTTATACACCTATATTCCTTGGGTTTGCAACCCACTACTCTCAAGGTCTATTTGGCTTCTGTTTCAGTCTACATTTCGGCAAGGTAGGGTGTCTCTATGGCATCCAATCCTATTTTAAAAAAAGTTTTTCAAAGGCCTAGCTCACCTGCATTCTCCTCACAGGGAGCCACTGCCAGCATGAGACCTTAACGTTTACATTGCCAAGCTTATGGAACCCCCCATTGAGCCTACGTCTTCAGCACACCTCAAATATGTAACATGGAAAACCGTTTTCCTGGTAGCCATCACTTTGGCCACGAGCATCAGTGAGCTAAATGCTTTGTGTATAGAACAGGATTGCATCTTTTCCACAAAGACAAAGTGGTGCTTAGGATTAATAGAAATTTCCTGCCAAAGGTAGTCTCTGACTTCCATCTGAATCAGTCAATTACTCTGCCAGTCTTTTTCACTGATCACACTAGTTCAGGTGAATGCAGGCTACATAGTCTGGATGTCAAAAAGAGCACTAAGCTACTACATTACTCAGACCAAGGACCACAGGCAGGACAGACAGCAGCTGTTCCTGACCTATGGGGATGTGGGAAAAGGAAAACTAGCTTAAAAAAAGACAGTTTCTCATTGAATAGTGCAATGTATCCAGTTCTGTTATTCAAAAGCTGGTAAAGAGCCCCCAGTAGGCCTGAGGGTACATTCTACAAGGGGTACAGCGGCTACAATAACAGCTGCTCGAGACATTCCACTGCTAGAAATCTGTAAATCAGCTACATGGAGAACAGTGCATACTTTTGCAAAGCACTACTGTCTGGATACACAACCCAGAAGTGATGCCAGGTTTGTCATAGCAGTGCTGCAGAAACTGTTTCCTAAATGAGGTTCTGTGCCCACCGCCAAAGGTACTGCTTCACAGTCTGCAAGAGTTAAAAGAATATTGAAGAATTCCTGGGGTTAGAAGAAAAAAATTACTCACCTTAGTAATCTTGTTTCTTCCAAGATATTCTTCAATATTATTAACTCACCCTCCTACCTCCCCTTCCAGAACCAGAGGCTCCTACATAATGCCTAAAAAATAAAAAATGGTCTGTATGATGATTGTGTTAAAAGTTTTCAAACCTAGTTGGGTGTTGTTTCCCCTCTTTGGGTTCTAATCTGACAGTTTGGGGGACTTCTTTCTATCATGAGGGTTTTTTGTTGTTATTATTATTATTGTTATTATTGTTATTATTATCAGTCAATCAATCACTTTATTTATCCAGGCATGAACACCATTGAGCAAGCTCATTTTCAAGGTGGTCCTAGGCATAAATACAATACAGTACACTTCATAAGATTACAATTACGGTGGACAACGGTCAATTACGGTGGACAACAGTGCAAAAAAAAAAAAAGAAAAAACATTGTGAAGGTGCCGGTCAATATGGGCCTATACATACCGGTCAACATAATTAACATGCAAAGGTAAATAATGATAAGCTTTGCTGAAATAAGAAGAGACAGCAATCCCATATAGTCTCCATTGAGTAAGAGCTCATACCTAAATGATAAAAAATAAGGAGGTATTAAGGAATAGGGTAGAAATTGGGGTGAAAGAGTATGCAGCCAAAAGGGAGGCCAGAATAGGTAAAAGGTAGAGAATAGGCAGGGTCATCTTGGATTAAGGGAACTAGGCTTGTAGGTCCTAGGTTTCTGTTGTTAGGAATGTGGGGTGGATGAGATACTTAGGCATAGGATTTGAGAGTGGCACCCGAGGCTTAGGGGTCATTGGCATCTGAAACAGTTGCATGATTCCTTCAGATAATCCGTTAATAGAGCTCTGAATGTGAAAATGCTTGGAAGTGAGGATAATTTTAATGAGTCTTGCATAGTGTTCCAAAGTGATGGAAGTGAGAAGTTGATTGCTGCTGAGCCAAGGGTAGTTTTCACTCTAGGAATCTGGAAGCAGATAAGGAGAAGCGTCTCAGACCATAGGAACCTTTAGCCCATTTGAAGATGTTCGAGATGTATGCAGAGAGGTTATCAGATAATGCTCTAAAAAAACAGAGGAGAGCATTCCTTTTTCTTCTAGTTGAGAGTGAGGTCCATCCCGAAACCTGGTATAGACGACAGTGATGTGTACTACGGGGTAGATTTAAGATAAATGTTAAAGCCCGGTGGTAAAGGGTGTCCAGTTTGTTTAGCATCGTTGATGGGCAATGACTGTAAAGGAAGTCAGCATAGTCCAGTATAGGTAGGAATGTAGTTTGCACTAGTTTCATTCTGGCTTCTAATGTGAGTAGGTGTTTAATGCAATAGAATAAACCTGATCGCTGTCTTAGTTTCTTCAAAGTTTCATTTAAGTGACACAGAAAGTTGAGCTTGTTATCCAGCCAGAACCCTAGGTATTTAAAGGTATCAACTACTTCAAGGGGTTCATCTAAGAGTGTTCGGATCTGTGTGATATGTGGACATCTGTAAGTAGACCTTGGTGAGAGAATCATTGCTTTAGTCTTTTTGGCATTGAGGAGGAGCTTATGAGTGAGAAGGTTGTATTGGAGGGTGACAAAGTCTTTCTGTAAGTACTCATGGGCCAGATCCAAGGATGAATTTGTGGTATAGAGTACAGTATCATCTCGAATAAATGCACATTTGCTGTGCCCAGCTGCGAGTCCAGATTATTGATGTTTATTGCAAAGAGGATAGGGCCCAGGATGGAGCCTTGGGACTCCTCGTAACAAGGATTTTTGTGGGGACAGATCTCCTATGGCTTTGACTTGTTGTAACCTATTGGTTAAGTAGCTGGTAAACCATTTAATGGCAGAACTATCAAGTCCGATGTTACTCAGTGCAGTAAGCATGATGGTATGATCCACAGTATCGAAGGCCTTACTTAGATCAAGGAAGAGGGCAAATACATGCTTCTTAGAGTCCAAGGCCATTTGCCAGTCTGTAGTTACTTTGGCAAGAGCCAATATTGTACTGTGTTTGGCTCTGAAGCCGGACTGAGCCGGGTTTAGCAACTTTTGTGAATCCAAATGTTCTCTAAGTTGGATGTTGACAATTTTTTCAAGTAATTTAGAGAGGATGGATAGTATAGAAATAGGCTGGTAATTGTTCAGATCACTCGGATCCCCAGTCTTGAATAATGGTAGGATGTGGGCAGTTTTCCACAAGACAGGTAGCTCACCTTGAATCAGAGAGGTGTTGAATAAGTGTGTAATGGGGTGGCGTCAGATAGGTATGGCCAAGTTTTAGGAAGTAAGGTTCAATATTATCTGCACCCACACTCTTTTTTGTATCCAGAGAAAGGAGGAGGTCCTCCACTTGCTTGAACGTAATTGTGAGGAAGCTGAAGGGGGTGGGATGCGGTTGGTTATGGTTGTGATTATCAGTGAAGCCAACAGTGTAGTCTCTTGCCGGGCTAAGTCTGCTGTTAGGTGAGGTGTCAAAGGCAAGCCCTGCAGTGGCAAAGTGATCATTAAGCTTTTCTAGTATATCAGCTTTGTCCGTATAGGTGGTACCATCAGACACAATTTTGTTTGGAAGGGGTGTTGCAGTGGACTGACCTTCAACTTCTTTGAGGATATTCCAAAATTTGGCAGAGTTGTTTTTATTGTCTTCTAGTTCTTTTTGGAAGTACCTATCTTTTTCTGACCTAATTAGCTTGGTACAAGCATTCCTAGTGGTACGGAATGCTAACCAATCAGCCTCCAGGTGGGATTTCCTTGCTTTTTTCCACCAGTAGTCCCTATCCCTAAGTGCTTTCTTCAGGATGGGAGAGAACCAGCCAGGAGTTTTATTTTTTGAATTAATCAGTCTTAGTGGGGTGTGTTTGTCTATTAGCTCTCGTAAGAGGCTGTGAAAGATGTTAAATGCCTCGTTAAAGGTGGGGGCTAGGTAGAAATCCTGCCAATGAATGTTGCTTAGATCTTTCAGGAAAGTGTACTGGCAGAATTTTTTCAGGCATCTTTTCAGTTTGAATTTGGAGGCCGTTTTTATTTGGGAAGGATGTCTGATGCAGACAGTAGCACAATGGTCGCTTATATCGTTGAAGAATACTCCAGTATGCGAGATAGTGTGAGGTTTGTTTACTAGGATAAGGTCCAGGAGGGTGCTGCACTCAGGGTTTTTTCTGTTAGGTCTGGTTATAGCAGTCACTATTTGTAACAGACCATTAACGTCACATAGATCCTTCAATTTCTTAGAGCTGTCATCATTCCAATTTAGATTGAAATCCCCCATTAGAATACACTCAGTGTCAGCAGAGTCAAGAAGGTTTTGAAGGTGTGGCAGAAGTGCCCAGCCACCAGACGGTGGTTGGTAGCATGCTGCTATAAGGAGTGATTTCTCGCTGGAAAGTGATAATTTTAGAGCAAGGCATTCAAATTCCTTAGTCTTTGAGGTACAGTCAAAGACTGTGACTGTGAATTTGCTTTTGACATGTATTGCAACCCCTTAGTATGGGGGCCTTTCCTTGCAGGCTGCAGTGAATCTGAGCATTATAGAATGCAGCATTTGAATGGTGGCACGAGCCAACAACTGCAATGAGTGTTCCATCATTTGCATATGTTCCATTCTCTGGGCAGTTCGATGCTGGAGGCTGACTGCAAGAGTCATTAACATTGAAGAATGCCTTGGAAGAAACAAGATTACTAAGGTGAGTAATTTTTATGTTTGCTTGCACGCATGTGAAAGAAACATAATGCCACCATATGAGTTTTCATAGGTGTGCCTCCCCCACTTCCAATGCCCTGCTCCGTTTTGCAGGCACGGCCGCACTGTGCCAATGAACATCCGAGCTGTCTGTGACAGCCATTTGGATGCAGTGGTGTACAGTTGAAAGTGAAAAACCGCTGTAATCAGCGGTTGTAACTGGTAGGCAATTTGCATACTGGCGTTGGCAGGTAATTTAGATACTGCCGTCGGCAGTATGCAAAGTGCCTACACTTAGCACTGCATCCTGAACAGCTGTCATAGCTTTGTTTGTGTCTACTCTCCCCCCTCCCCAAACACTCAAGTAGCATGCTGGAAGCCCACCCCTGCATACTCATGCACTCCCCACGCCGCACACTGTAAGGCTGACAGGGGTGACCAATCCCCCGTTGGCTCCCACCCCCCCAGACTTCTAGGTGCCACGCTGGGAGCCTACCCCGGCATGGCAAAAGTCAGAATGATGATGGGGTGCCCAATCCCCCATCGGCTCCATTGAACCTCCCCAAAAGAAACAGACTTCCAGTTGTAATGCTGGGAACCCACTCCAGTGTGGCAAACGTCTGTATGGCCAACGAGGGTTCCCAATCCCCTGTCAGCTCCATTGACCCCCCCAAAAAAATCTTACAGCTGCCATGCTGGGAGCCCACCCTAGCATGGCACAAGTCCCGTGTCATCTTCCTAAAACTAAAACAAACACCTGAAAATAAAAAATGGTCCCTCGTTGATTGTCTTGCTCCACTCCCCCAACCCGCGCCCACCCTCTGTGCATCCACCTCCCCACCCCCCTGACCCCATACTTACCTCCGGAGTCTGGCACCTCTGGTGGACCGGGAACACGTCTGCACTCTTCAAAGTTGACCACGAACTGAAGAAATGCCAGTAAGCTGTATAAAGGCATAAATGTTTTTTTTTTCAACTTTGGTGCATATCTTGGCCATTTTTGGGAACTTTTTCACCAAATTTTCAACATGGGGTTCTGGGAGCCCCACCTCATGAATTCAGTTGCTGTCATTTTGTTATTCGGTCCCGGAAGGTGATTTTGCGGTCACTGTGTGGAACCACCTTTCGGGACCAAGTAACAAAATGACAGTGTCACAGTTCATGAGGTACACACCCCAAAACCCTATGGTGAAAATTTGGTGAAGAAATTCCCAAAAATGACTGTTTTACGAGTGTGCATTGCGCAGTTCCTACGCACACTTGTAACTTCACAAATTTTTGATATTTTCACTCCAGATTTTCAACATTACCATTTTACCACACATCCTTATGAACAGTATAGCTGTCATTTTTCATATCTTGCCCAAAATGTGTTTTCACGCATGTAGAACCCAATGGCTCGGTCGGTGTGCAAAATCAATGTTAGGGACATATTAAGAAAATCACTGTGACACTGTTCATGAGCAGAGGTCTTAAAATGGCTATGTTGAAAATTTGGTGACAGAAGTCCATAAAATGACTGTGTTTCCACGCACCCTCGTAAGTTCATGAATTTGTACAATTTTCAGTCCAGATTTTCAACACTGGCATTGTTCCACACCTCCTTATGAACAGTATAGCTGTCCCTGGCTGAAATGTGTTTTCGCACTTCCGGTGCAGAAATGCGTGGTCGCTGTTGAAAATCAGTGTTCGGGACAGATTAAGAAAATCACAGTGACACTGTTTATGATCGGAGGTCCCAAAATGCCTGCATTGACAATCTGCTGTAAAATATCCCCAAAGTAATTACATTATGGGTGTGCATTGCCCAGTTTCTACGCACGCTCATGACTTCAGTTTTTTTTATATTTTCACTCCAGATTTTCAACATTGCCATTTTTTTACATCTTCCCCATGAACAGTACAGCTGTCATTTTTCACATCCTGTTCGAAATGTGTTTTTGTACCTGTGGTGCCAAACAGCGTAGTCACTGTGCAAAATCAGCTTTTGCCTAATGAACTGATATTGCCACTGTTCATGAGGTGGGGGTCACCAACAACCCATGTTGAAAATGTGAAGTGAAAATACCAACGAACACCTAGGGCATTAGAGTGTCTGACCATAACACCCCACCCTGTAGATACTGACAAGCATCAGGGGTGTGACTTGTGATTGCCACCTGTAATGCTCATGCCATTCCACCCCCATCCACATCCTGCAGCCAGTGACAGGCATCAAGGTGTGCCTTGGACTCTTCAGCCCCAAAGTTCACCCCATTCTCCTATACTGCACCCATCTCACCGTATTTCCCTATGGAATGGGGTGAGCATAAGGCCCAAAGACCCCAAGACACACTGTGACACTTGTCTGCAGGGTAGTGTGTGGTGAAATGGTATGGCCGTTATGCCTGACGACCCAAAGGCACACCCCAATGCCTGTCAGTCTCTGCAGGGTGGTGGTGGGGTTGGCTTTAGTTCAAAACTTCACTGCCTTTCCTATTATGCATCTCTCTAACTCCTACACTACCAGTGCCAATGCCAGCAAGCAAACATTTGGCATTGACAAATGCTTGTTTCTTTTGGTGCTGCACTGCTGAAGGAGCTGTACTTATTAATCAATCAATCAATCAATCAATCAAAATCTTTATTTATTCAGGCGAACATCATTGAGCATAGCTCATTTACAAGATGGACCTGAGTGGTCATAACAAAAAGGTTACAGATTGTATACAAAAACATGATATTGAATAAGCACAAATACAACCATTTATGAGTGAGATAGATGTACAAATATTTACATATATACAAGGCAATGGACAATAAACCTAAAACCTAATAAAGGAGAGAAAACAAACAGTCTAGTAGGGATAAGGCATGGATAATGGTACATGGGTGGGCATATATGTATGAGGTTTGATGGGAAAGGACCAGATGAATGATAGAAGAATAGGAAGGAGCTTTAAAAGAGGGGTGGAGGAGAGAGGGGTGTGGGAGGGGTTGGGTGTGGGAGGACTAGGCCTTGTGGAAGCAAGTGCACGGATCTGGGATTAGGCTGGTATACAGCTTTTGAAGGATGTAAGAGGAATCAGTGTATCCATTTTCAATGACTTTTGGATAGAATTCCAGATAAGTGCTAGGAATAACTGATTGCAGCTCTTCCATACTGGGTGCAGGTGATAGGAATCTTCAGCAGGATCAGTTTGTTGATCCTCAAGGTGTAGGGCCTGGATGTGATCCGTTGAAGCAGTCTGAGATGTAGGAAGGAATTTGTTTGTCAGAGCTTTGTAGATCCAGATAGCAGCATTTTTTTCTTCTATGTTGCAGGGATGTCCAACTGACTGCATTGTAGAGAGAGCAATGATGGGTGCTAGAGGAAGGTCAGTAATGAATCTAATAGCTCTATGATACAGGGTGTCTAATTTGTTTAGATGGGAGAGGGAGCAATGACCATAGAGGAAGTCAGCATAATCAATGAGGGACAGGAATGATGCTAGGATTAATCTTTGTTTGGAATCTTTGGTCAGGTAGTGTTTGATCCTATAGAATAGACCAAGTCTTTGTCTTAGCTTTTTTAGGAGCTCTTCAACGTGGGTAGTATAGTCTAGTTTATTGTCTATCCATACTCCTAGGTATTTGAATTATTGCTAGGTATCAGTGTCATAAGAACCTCCCCTTATCACCCTCAGACAGATGGTCTTATTGAGCGTTCCAACCAAACTTTAAAACAGATGTTAAAAAGGTTTGTGAAAGGTGAAGGGAAATATTGGGACCAGTACTTACCTTACTTGCTTTTTGCTTAAAGAAAAGTGCCACAGACATCAACAGATTTTTCACCATTTGAAATGCTGTATAGTAGACAACCTAGGGGGTCACTAGATGTAATAAAAAAAAGCATGGGAAGGTAACCCTACTCAGAAAAAAAACTGTTACATCTTACACGTGTGACCTGGAGACAGAAACTGGCAAAATATGTTGAAATTGCCCATAGTAATCAGGAAGAGGCCCAAAACCAGCAGAAGGCATATTATGACCATGGGGTAAAAGAAAACGTTTTTGACCCAAGTGAAAATGTCTTGCTGCTGTTACTCACTACAGAAAATAAACAAAGTGGCAAGGGCCTTATAAGGTGCTTAGACATACTAGCACAGTTAACTACGATACTGAGACCCCTGATAGGAAAAATCCTACCAAGATATAGCATGCAAACCTCCTGAAATAATGGATTGAAAAATCACCACAGACTGCTCTATTAGTTTTACCAGAAACTGCTACAGAAGATATTGATACAGTTTATGACAGACTGTAACAAACTGTAATTGCTGATGCTGTAAAGGTGAATATTTCCTTAACCTCCAAACTGCAGAAATTTGTAACTTGGTTAAGACGTTTAACAGTACTTTTATCACAGTGCCAGGCCGAGCAAAAAGGGGCAAGCATGTAATAGTGACATGGAATGCTCGCTCTATTAGACAAAAGACACAGATTACCAGAGCAGTTAAGAGCAGATGTGGTTAAGGAAATACAAAAAATGAAAGAATTGGGTATCCAGTAACCTCCAGCTGCTGTCACGGAGGCCCCATGAACCATATTTCCTCAGCCATTAAAATTTCACAATATTATTCAATTCAGGCTCTTTCACCCCTTACTATATAACACCTCACACTGCTATTTATCATCTGTCAATTTATGTCAAACTAATTTAACAAGTTCGCTTTTGTGCTCTGTATTTCGTATTTAACTCGGAGGTAAACTGTTCTGCACTACACTGTATGCATTATTGCACTGCCAAAAAATGTACTTTGCATCTTGTATGAAATTGTAATTTTTGTATTGTAACTCCATTTCCCCTCTTCCCCGGTTCACACCTGGAAACGGGCCTTGTCTCAGTGTGCCTTTCCCAGCTACCAATCTTTAAAAAAAATAAAAAATATATAAATCATATAAGAGTCGAGAAGTGCTTAGTCATCACCAGTGGTGATTGTAAATAAAAAAGAAGGGGGGGGTATGTGAAGGTTAGTGGGTGGGACAGATACTAACATACTAGTCGCCAGCAGATTAGGCCTTACGGTCTAGTCAGTCTGCTCATGCCACAGAACCCTGGTTGGGTACCAAAGCCATTCCCCCTTATCGCATTTCTGTTTCTCCTGACCTCCACCCCAGCCCCCCGGGCAAGCCAACCTCTACTTCATCACCTTTCCACCCCCTCTTGAAACCCCCACCGTAGAAGCCAGAACCAGTTCACCAGGCAGCGCATTCCATGGTTCCACCACTCTCTCCAGGAAATACCTCTTCCTCCCCCATCCTTCCTCCTTGAGCTTCAAACTATGACCTCTGGTGATACCACCATCCTTTAGCCTAAAGATCTCCTCCTAATTTACCTTTTTGATTCCCTTGAGGTAGGAAGCAGTATAACGTAGAGGTTTAGGGCTCTGAGCTGCAAACCTGGAGACCTGGGTTTGAATCCCACAGCCCCCACTTGCATACTGTGTGACCCTGAGCAAGTCACTTAACTTCCTTGTGCTCCCAGGTCGCACCTGGAAACAAGCTTCAGCTTAGTGTACCTTTCCTGGTTAAACAATTTCCCCTTTCCCTTTCCCTACTTGAAGACCTCAATCATGTGCTCCCGTCCCTCCTCTCCTCCAATGAGAAAAGGCCGAGCTCCTCTAGTCTCTCCTCATATGTCAACTCACCTAGAGCATGGATTATTTTGGTTGCTCTCCTCTGAACCCTCTGCAGGAACTGAATGGCCCTTGTCAAGTGTGGTCTCCAGTATTGCACACAGTACTCTAGGTGTGGTCTAACCAGGCCATTGTACAGTGGTAGAATCACTTCCCTGTTCCTTGAGGCAATCCCTCGTGCAATGCAGCCCAACGTCCTGTTTGCCTTTGCTGCCACCCTCCTGCACTGCTCAGAGTTATTCATGCTGACATCCACCAGAACCCCCAGGTCTTCTTCCCGTGCCATGGCTTCTAACTCCTCCCCTCCCAGGGTGTACTCATGTTTGGGGCTCCCCCGCCCAAAGCGTAACACCTTGCACTTAGAGGAGTTAAAATGTAACTTCCAGGAGTGAGCCCACCTATCCAGCATCTCCAGGTCCCTTTGTAGGGCCAACCTCCCTTCCCCCCCAACCACTGTGCCCAGCGTGGAATCATCTGCAAAGAGACTCATTTCAAACCCGATACCCTCCCTGATGTCAGAGATGTAAGAACTGAATAGGATCGGCCCCAGTACCAAGCCTTGTGGTACCCCACTGATGACCCTTCTAGGAGTTGAGATCTCCCCGCCACCATTACTCTGTGAGTGCGCCCAGACAGCCTGTGTCCTATCCATCTGACCTTCAATGGGCCTGCCCCTATCCCCCTCAGTTTCACCAGTAGGCTATTGTAAGGGACCAATGCCTTGCTGAAGTCCAAGAACAGTACATCCATAGGCATTCCCCTGTCGAATTCCGATGTTACCCATTCATAGAACTCCACAAGGTTAGTTTGACACAACCTACCTGGCACAAACCCATGCTGGCGACTATCCAGGTATCCCATCTCCTCTAAGAACCCCCCCAAACGTTCCTTAAGTATACTCTCCATTATTTTTCCCACCACCGACGTCAAACTGATGGGTCTATAGTTGCATGGCACCTCCCTTGATCCCCCTTTATGGATGGGCACCACATGTGCCACCCTCCAATCTCTAGGTACCCACCCTGTCTCGAGCGACTTGTTGAAGAGATCTGCCAGATGTGCAGCCAGTACATCCACCATTTCCCACAGAACTCTAGGATGTATGCCATCCGGCCCTGGAGATTTTAACTTCTTTAGGGCTTTAAGGGCATCCCACACCCGGCCAATGGGGATAGCATCATCAGTCCCACCCCCAATAAGCCGATACATCCTGATGCGAAACCCCTGAGGTAGCTTTCCCACCCTCCCCTTCCTTAACTGTTGCTCCAACACTCCTACCCGCTGCCCCTTCTAACTCCATCAGCTCCCACATTGTAAGTTCCCTAGCCCCCTCCCTACTGAACATGGAGGCAAAGTACTCATTTAATACCTCAGCCTGTTCCCTTGCCTCCTCCACCCACCGGTTTTTGGTTCTCAATCTACCGATCTGACCCTTGTTTTTCCTCTTCTCCCCAATATACGTAAATAACCCCTTTTCCCCACCCATTATCCCCTGTGCCAGCCTCTGTTCTTTCCTAGACTTTGCCCCGCTCACCATCCAGGTGACTTGTCTGGTTGCAAGATGGTAAGTTTCCTTTTCCCCTCTCATTTTTTTGTATCCTCTGTAGGCAGCCCTCTTCTCCCTTACCGCCTCTTAAACCTCCTTGGACCACCAGCATGGTTTCCGTGACCTTGCCCCCTTGCGCCTCACCTTTGCACAGATCTTGAAGGCCTTCTGAAGTTCCTGTTTGATCACCTCCCATCTCCCTTCTACATCCGTCACTGGTGTAATCCCCTTCAAATGCTCCTTGAGAATCTCACCCATGCCCCTAAAATCCACCCCCCTAAAATCAACAGCCAATATCCTAGAACTGTTCCCTCCATCCCCCAAATTTAGCTGAAATCAGACAGTATCATGATCGTTTTGTGCCAGGGGATTCTCCACTAAAAGATCCCATACCAGATCCCCATCCGCAAAAACCATGTCCAGGACATGCCCATCTCTCGTAGGCTCCAGCATCTGCTGAGTGAGGAACACATCCTGGAAACCATCCAGTAGCCTCTGCTCCTTGGCCACCATGGAAGTCATGGTTCCCTAGTCAGTAGCTGGCATATTTAGATCCCCCATCAACACCACACCCTCCCCTTTTGGTCCACACTGGCCCCTAATGCTATCCAACAGACAATCCTCCAGAACCTCCCCCATCCCAGGGATCCTATGTACCACTCCCAACTTGATCTTTCCTCCTGCAAGGGTACATATGATTACCCATAAGGCCTCCACATTTCCCTCAGCTTTTTCCACCCTAGTAATCTCTATGCTGTCTCTAACGAACATAGCCACTTCTGCCCCTCTGCCTCCTTTCTATCTTTCCTAAGCACTGTATACCCCCTCACATTAAGATCCCAGTCATGACTAGGGTTGGCCCAAGTTTCATTGACCGCCGCCACATCTACCCCTCCTTCGAACAGCATGGCCTGGAACTCCGGCATCTTATTTCCCATGCTCCTGGCATTTACTAACACCACCCCCCAACCCCCCTTTGCCAGGCCCCCCCACGGATGTCATGTGCATCTGCCCTCCTTCCTCACTTACAGTATCATCCTCCCCTAGGCTTCAGCCCGACTCTACTCCTATGGGCCAAAGACTAGGCCCCTCCTCGAGAGGTAAGGACATCCGGTCAGCCCATCCATTCTCCCCCCTCACAAGTTTAAACCCCAGCTAGCTTGAATATAGTCCGCCATCCCCTGTTTTAGGACTTCCTTCCCTATCGGATTAAAGTGAAGCCTATCCCTGGCGTACAGTCCCTTATCTTCCCAAACTCCCCCAGTCCCCCAATACCCCGACCCTCTTTCTTCACCCCACTTCCAGAGCCAGTCATTTACCTCCGCAATCTTCATTTTGTTCTCCACCAAGGCCTTTGGTATTGTCAATATTTCTGAGAAGGAAACAGTACACCCATTATCCTGACAAACTCTAGCCACTTCTCAGAACCTTGCCTGGATTTCCAGTACACTATTTCCCTCTATATCATTTTTTGCCTGGATGCACCAGGAAGTCCGGTGACCCTCCACATTCCTTTGCCAGCTCATACACCAGAAATTTTGCCCTGTGCACCATCAGACCAGAGATACCTACTATCTTAACCTGGCTGGGCCCCTCCCCGCCCCTCCCAGTGTATACCCCTAATCATGGAGTCTCCCAGTAGGAGTACCTTAGTGACCCCTTTGGCCTTTTTTTTTATTTATTCACAATTCGGATTTACAACCTTTGAATCAAAGACTCATTTACAAAGGCACCTCGTCGCAGGAAGGGGAGACAACATTTTGGTGGAGCAACAGTGGGGAACAATACAGGTGAGATACAAAAAGAGCATACAAGCAAAGCAAATGGACATACAAAGTAATTTCAGTAATACAGTGGAGCACGCAGGTTTCAATGCGTGGTGTACAGGCTGCAAGTGAGCTAATCTAAATAAACTAGTACATATGTAATACTATAAGATCCCTAAAGATACTAGGTGGTGGATACCTTGGGGGGGTGCAGAGGGGTAGTTGCTAGGGAGAGTGGAGGACCGAGAGTTTACCTTCATATTGTGCTCCCAGCCCAACCCCCCTCACTTTTTCCATTTTCTCCTTCGATGCGATGAATTCGCTTGCTTTTTTGCTGATAAGGTTGCTGATATCAGGTCTGAGATTCGCACGGGACGCCCCAACAGGATGGATGGTGATTGGTGGGAGGTGGCAGTTCCTTGGTCTGCCTGGTCTGACTTTGGCCAGCCGGTGATCAGGGATGTTGTGAAGATCATCCAGTCTTTGTAGACGACCTTCTGTGGTTTGGACCATGGCCCGACACCTCCTTGTAGGGTGTGTCGAGACCATCAGCCCGGTCCTTGCTGAGATAGTCTGGTGTTCGTTCGAATCCGGGAACCCTGAAGGAGGCAGTAGTGGTACCCCCTTCTTAAGAAACCAGCTCTTGACCCAGACTGTCTTGCTAACTACAGACCCATCGCTAACCTTCCCTTTGTAGGTAAGGTTATTGAGAAGGTGGTCGTGCTGCAGCTGGAGGATCATTTGACCATCCACATCATCTACGATCCTCTCCAGTCTGGTTTCCGGAAATGGCATAGTACCGAGACAGCCCTTGTTCGGTTTCTGAATGATCTCCTAGCAGCAAGAGATCAGAGGAGCCAATCCATCTTGGTTCTTCTTGATCTCTTGGTGGCATTTGACACTGTGGACCATGGAGTGTTGATTGGGTGCCTGCGGTCAGTCTGTGGACTGTCTGGTACAGTCCTAAGATGGTTCTATTCTTTCCTCACTGGCAGGTTTCAGAGAGTTGTCTGTGGGGTTTACTCCTCTGACAAGGTCTCCCTGCCATGTGGGGTTCTGCAGAGCTCTGTACTGTCCCCCATGTTGTTCTCAGTGTATATGCTGCTGTTGGGAGACATTGTAAGGCAGTATGGGTTGAGTTTTCATTGTTATGCTGATGATACTCGGCTCTACCTGTCCTTTGTGCCCGATGGGGGGAGAGCTGTCTCGTGTTTTAACGACTGCCTTTCCGAGATTGAAGTTTGGATGAGTGCTAGCTGGCTGAGGTTGAACCCGGATAAGACTGAGGTTTTGGTGGTGGAACCAGGCCGTTGGTTAGAGGGGCGAGTCTTGGGACTTTGGCTCGGTGGTCGCCAGCTGATGACCTCTGAATGGGTGCGGGATCTGGGTGTGATTCTTGATGACGGATTGACGCTTAAACATCAGGTGTCATCCATTGTCAAGACTGCCTTTTACCATCTAAGGAATTAGGCCCGGATCAAGCACCTAGTTCCGCCCGATGACCTACCAGTTTTGGTTCACACCTCTGCAACCTCTCACCTTGATTACTGTAATGCCCTGCACCTAGGGCTACCAGGGGTTGATATCTGCCGCTTGCAGCTGGTGCAGAACGCGGCAGCTAGACTGTTGACTAGGCTGCCTCATAGCTGACATGTCACGCTGGTGCTGCACAATCTGCACTGGCTGCCTATTCAGTGGCAGATCACCTTAAAGGTGGTTTACTGATCTATAAGGCCCTACACGGACAGGGACCGAGTTATTTGCAAGATCTTCTTCATCCCTGTTGCCCCTCCTGTCCGCTTCGCTCCACCAATGAGGGATTGCTAGAAATTCCCAGTGTCCATGTAATGTCATCTGGGGCCCGTGTGTTTGAATTTGTGGCCCCATCCCTATGGAATTCTCTACCTCATCGGATTCGACAGTGCCTGTCAGTGGAGAGCTTTAAATCCTCATTAAAAACCCATTTATTTACTTTGGTGTTTTCTGATTTTATGTGATATGCTGCAGATATTTTTAAATCTGTAATTTTATTTTTTTATGGATATGTACTAGTGCTATGGTTTTGGAATAGCGCTATTTTATAAATAAATAAATGATGATGATGATGATCTTATGACCTAATTTCCCACTGTCTGCCCCTCTTGGCTGCCCCTTGCCAGCCCCTCTTGACCTGTCCCCCTTTTGATTTACTTTCCCATTGTCTGCTCCTCTAGGCTGCCCCATATCAGTCCCTCCTGACCTGACCCCCCCCTTTTCTGAATTAGACCGTTTACCCTATTATTTCCCCTTCGCCTGCTTCCCTAGCTAAACGGCCTCAATCCCTAAGTTCTCCCCATACATTGAGCCATGCACCCCCTGTATGTTGAGATGTGTCCCGGCCTTGCCTCCTCCCCTCCCTCCTGCCACCGATGGCCCTCCCATTCTCCTTCCTCACCCCCCCAACTCTTCCAGCTGCCTCCTTAGCCAGTTTACCTCTCCCCTGATCTGCAATAACTGTTTGCAGAGTGGGCAGCCTCCTTCCCTCCAGGCCCAATTTAATATTATTGCCACCCCACAGCCTGTGCAACCTACAACCCTTCCAAAGATGCCTGCTGTGGTGGCTGAAGGCCACCCTACTTGTTCTTCACTACGCATATTGGGACCATTCCCTTTTACCCTGTGTCTTCTCCCTGTGATACTACCTCTCACCAGCCTCCACGTGGCCATACTGAGGTGGTATAAGGTCAAGTCCTACAGTCCCTTAATGGGTCTAGTAAATAAACCTCAGCCCTAGTAATCTGTTCCTAATCTGGGTAAACAATTTGGCAGCTAACAGCTCTAACAGTTTAACTAGGTAAACAGTTCTAACAGATAAACCACAGCCCTAGAAACCAGCTCCAAATCTAGGCAAACAAATTAGCTGCTAACAGTTCTAACAGTTTAAACAAGGTGCACATTTAAGCAGCTAACAGTTCAACAGTTTTAAGCCCCTCCCTAGAACCTAACAGTACAAAAAAAAAAAAACAGTTTTACACTCCGCCCCCATCCATCTTCTAATCAGGGTAAATTAATTTTGTAGTGCTCTACAGTTCTAACAGCTCGAGTACAGCCCCAGACCCAATTTTTGACCAAGATAAAAATTTCTAGCTCTGTTCCCAATAGCAGCCCCAGCCAGCAAACACTCGAACTCCCCCCCCCGCCAATACCACAGTAGTCCCAATAGTCACTAGTCCCAGCAGTCTTTTGAGGGTTCCTGACCTCCAATCCCATATCCTTCTCTTAGGCTCCACCCCCACAGACCATTTAATAGAGGTCGAGGTCAAGGTCGGGGCTGGGGTGGAACACAATTACAGCTCTCTCAGGTGCAGTTACAAGAAGTGGCTGGGCTACGTTACTTAAGTAGCCCAGCCCAAGTTCAAACTTCACACCATTTGTCCCAATTGGTCCCTGCAGCTCTCGACTGCCGCCTGCAGTCCCCTGTACAGCTCCTGACCGCTGATGGTCCCTGGGCTTCTTCTCGGGCCACTGAAACAGTCCCAGGCTTCCCCTCAGCCACCACCTGCAGTCCCCTGTACAGCTCCTGGCCGCCAATGTGGCCCCCGGCTCCAAATGCTGCCGCTGATGCACCCCCAGACCCTCCCGGACAGAGCACAGCTCTTATAGCTCTCTCAGGAGAAGTTACTAGAAGTGGCTGGGCTATGTTGCTTAAGTAGCCCAGCCCAAGTTCAAACTTTGTGCCCTTTGTTCCGATTGGTCCCTGCAGTTCTTGACCACTGCCTGCAGTCCCCTGTACAACTCCTGACCGCCGTTGCGGTCCCAGCCTTCCTCTTGGCCGCCGTTTGCAGTCCCCTGTAGAGCTCCCGGCCACTGATGTGGTCTCTGGCTCCAAATGCTGCTGCTGATGTGGCCCCAGGCCCTCCCAGACAGAACACAGCTTTTAAAGCTCTCTCAGGTGCAGTTAGATGCACAAACACAGGATAAAGGTGTAGAATGCATTTTGCGATATTTATTCCAAAAACAATAAAAATAACAAACTTACAGAAAGGAAATGAATAATTAGTCTCTCAGTTCTGTAAAACTGTGCACAAACTTCCAGGCTTAGCTTCAGCCAACGCAAGATTAAAGTACATGAAAACTCGCGTACACTTCAGGTGCTTCCTCCAGCCAGTACACTACTGATCTACTCATCTGCCATATGTCTCAAGAGGTACAGTAGGTTTTTATACCTGCCTACCTCTGACATCTGCATCATGTGATCTGACTTTATTCTTTATTAAATAAATAATCACATATAGGCTGACATTTCTGGGATAATAAACCAATATTACTTTTTAGCATAGGTTGCAACATTAAAATATATCTACACCCTTATAACAGTTCCCTCTTTTTTTGGTGGTCTTCTCCTCTGAACCGAAGGGTTCAGCCCTCCACCCTGCTTGCTGCCCCCTATGCCCAGGCTTTACCGTCATGGACAGGGCTGCTTGGCAATTAGTTTTTTTGCCCCTAGCCCTAGGGTGGGGCCATGGAAGCGGGACCCCCTCCGGCGGGCATTAGTCTCAGCAGGAGCAGTGGCGGAGGTGGGGGCCATCATGAATGGAGCTGACATTTGTTTGTAAGCTAGATTCCTGTGGGCAGGGACATGCAATGATGCCAGTGTCCACCCTTCCCTCCGAACATGTGGCGCTGGCAGCAGCGGTGCCCCCAGCCTCTACCAGAGATCCGCAGAATGCCAGACACTCTTTCTCCCTCTCCCCAGAGAGGGAGAGCAGTCCCTGGGATGCTCAATCCTTTGCCCCCCCCGGCCAACCCTTCAACTCTCAAGTCCATCACCAAACCCAGGATATTGGCACCACAGGCGGATGCCTTGCCGCTGTGCCAGCAGGCTGGCCTTAGTTCCCTTTTCTTCCTTTAAAACCAGAGTTATTAGCTAAATTTGCATAAGCCCCTCCTACTTTAATGATATCACACATACTGAAAGAAATAAACTGTCTGTCTGGGCTGCCAGCCCCTAAAGAAGACCCCTAAGTACCAGAATGGCTTTTGTTCCTGCTTAAGACCATACCACAATGCTGCATAAGAGGGCTGGTAAGGAGTATTTCATGTTATTCAAGGTTAATTACTTCTTTAATTAATGTAGAACTGGCTTTGGAGAAGAAAAGAATAAGAGGGCACACTCCTCTATTCCTTTCTCTTCACATCCCTTCCACATTACTTAGGAGAGAGAGAAAGAGGACACATTTATATTGGAAGGTAGCATCATGTAATCATTTGTATGCCTGTTAGTGCAGGACCTGAGGTTTTGACTTTATTCATGTGTGAGCGACTGCTGGCAGTGTACTAACTTTTACATTATTTTGCAGCCGCTCCCCAACCTCCGTCATGCAAGTGTACTCAATACTTATATTTTATGTGTTATAATAGTTTTAGGGGGTGTCTTCTTCTTTCCAGGGCACCAGAGGGAAAAAAATTATTTATTAGCGAGAGCGAAAAAACATCTATTTCTAAAGAGGCAGAAAAAAATGAACAGTTTCCCTTTTTCATCGGAGCCACCCAGCAGTTCCAATGGCAGTGCTCCCAGTCGGAACGGCGCTCCGGTTCGGTCTGGTAGAGCATTGTTTCTCCCACCTCAATATAGAGGAAACAAACCATCTTGGGGGAAAAGAAACACTTTATTTATATGAATATATAAGGATGGGCTGTGCTATAGTGCTCCAACCTGCTTAACCGTGTGGTGCTATTGAAACTGCGTATTACAGCCACGGAGCCCTTCCAGCTCATTTCGGGCATTTTCTTTAGCCCCGTTTCATTCACTATTTTGACACAGCACATCTGAGTGGGCGGACATTCAAACGGAGGACCTTTTTACAACTAACTGCTCATTTTCTTTAAAGACAATTGCTTTAAATTCCATTCCACAAGGGAAAATGAAACATACAACAAAAATAAAACCTCCATGGCAAACGGCTTGCTAGCCATTCAGCCATACCTTTGTTCAGGAGCTCATACTATTTAATTGGCAGACAGAATTTCAGACAGACTACACTTTCTGTCATGTCTATCCTCATCATGCTGTATTTCTTTTTTTAATACAGCCACACTGGGCCATAAATAATTATAAAACTAAGTTGAAGGGAATAAAGGAAAGGGAAACAACAGCAGAGTAAAGCACAGTGAAGTGAATTTGTACAGTAGGTGGCCAACCTAACAGTGGAAATAGAGCAAAGGATAATAAAGAGTGGTGCTGTTGCAACAGTCTAAGACAAAAGGGGGGGGGGAATACATAAAAAACATGTTTTGGTCCTATTTCTCCAGCTAGGGCTTCCTTATCACAGTGTAAAAATCTGCCTTGATTTTAGGAAACTTCATCGAGTGTCTGAATTTGGCAGATATCCTATGCCCAGGATAGATGATTTGGTGGACAGATTGAGAAGTGCCAAGTATATCAGTACCTTCAGTCTCATCAAGGGGTTACTGGCAAATTCCCCTAGCTAAAGAATCCAGAGACAAAACTGCATTTGACACTCCTATTGGATTCTATCAGTTCACCACCATGCCATTTGGTTTATAGTACTTGGCGCACCAGCTACATTTCAGTGGTACGTGGATGTAATTTTAGCTACTCACACTGGTTATTGTGCTGCTTACCTGGATGATGTCGTGGTGTACAGTTCGACTGGAAAAGCCACCTGGAACACCAAAAATCAGTTATTCAATGTATCAAAAAGGGAGGCCTGACAATAAATCCTACAAAACGTGCATTGGGCATGCAGGAAAACAAATAATCTTCTTAGGGAATATCTCTGTCATCAGGTCACACCAATGGAACTTAACCATCAGGCGTCAAGACCCCATAGAAGCTTTTTCTGTAGCAGTCTTTAGGGGCCACTCACGCAGATGTCAGGCTCCGATGCACAGACCCTATATAAGCATGGGTGGCCTTCCCCTTCTCAGTTTGTTCCTGCCATTGACCATTTGCACAAAGACTCCATGAAAGCTTTGTCGCTCAGTTCAACCACCAACACTACTTACCTTTTTCACTTTAGTACTTGCCTTTGAATCACTTTAGTTTAAAGTGATTCTTTTGTCTTTTGTATATCGAGAACTAATCCATCGTTGGCTGTCTTTTGTCACTGCCGATGTGGAAAGAAGATTTCTTCAACTGCCAAACACAAACTCTGTGTCCGCTGTCTTGGGCCTAGCCACAACATCCTTGCCTATGAATCCTGCCTGAAGTTCAACCTCAACACCTGGTGCTAATGCAGGAAAGCCCTGCTGAAGTTTCCCATAGAGCAACAAGCAGCCAGCGGAAAGCAGGGGTCTTCTGGGGTCACTACTTCCCAATCGCCAACGTCTTCTTTGGGCTCTTAGACCACCAAAGCTCAGGACAAATCCTTGGGGAGACATTCTTGTTGAGGCAAGGACCAGCCTAAGGATCATTCCCACTGTCAGTGATCCTGGTCCCCGTTGGATTCCTCCTCCCCTTCTCCCAGGTTCGCTCTGTTGACCACTTCAGCATCAGTGCCTCCCTCCGTGCAGGCCCCCCATGGAGGAGACTTCTCCCAGCCATCACAGAACTGTGGAGGGGCCATCAGCCTCTGGGTTGTTGGCCCCAGCCCCGCCATCAAGACTCTTAAACTCGAGGTCCACGGGCGCTGGGCCCAGGCACTTCCACTATTGTTAGTAGTTCATTGTCAGAGCTGGGCTACACGCCCTCTCTGTTGATGATGATTCCTTTTCACACCGTTGACCTTAATGCTATTCTTTCCTCCATTACCACATCTCACTCAGGCTGTCATTGCCTGCATCATTGGATGCTGCTTCGGCATTGACGCCAGTCCAACCCATTCACCCTGTACCTTCCTGAGAGCCATTGGTACTCCATCCATTGGTTCCTGCTTCAGAGTAGGCTGACGTCGAGGAGTAATGCCACTCTGACTTCATCCTCCCTGAGGAAGACATTGAAGTGGAATCCTCTGATAGGTCCCCTGTCTTCTCCAGGAGTGAGAACTCAGCTAAACCCACCCCCAGGTTCCCCCCCAGAGGGCCCCTCTTTCTTCAACATTATGAAGCAGCTCTCCTCCACTGTGGGGTTTTGGATGAAGCAAGGAGGAATCTAGTGGAGATCCCAGAGTCTCCACCCAAAGTTATTCCTTCTCTGCTGCCAGCTCTGAATGATGCTGTCACTGTGGCAAGGCGCAGGCCCAACCTGGTACCAGCCATGCCCAGAAAGGCTGACAGACTTTAGCAGGCACTTCAGGGGCTGCCCTTTTATGCTGCCCAGCTGGAAACTGACTCAGTGGTTATTAAGGCCTCGCCTAACAGAACTAAGACCCCTAAGCACCTTAGTTCCCTGCCCCTGACTGGAAATCTAGGAGGCTAGACCTCTGGGACAAGAGGACTTTTGCCTCTGCCTCTCTAGGCCTTAGGATTGCCAGTTACTTGACTCATCTGATTAAGTACGTGAATACCCTCTGGAGGAAGGGCAAAACTGCTGCTCAGGGTCTCCCTGTGGATTTATTTTTTTATTTATTTATTTGCTTTTGGTAACCGAGTGGGTGCACTAGACATAGAGATGCTTATTTTCAGGCACGACCCGGGAGTATACAAGTGAAAAATACATAAGCAGTACAATATGACTCAGCACAAGGGAGAGATAGACAATGGGATTGTCGTCGATACAAACAATATTGTCAACTGGATTGTTATACAGAGATTAGACAATGTTAAACAATATAGACAGTACAGCTAGGAAAAGTAAAACAAAACAAGTGTCAACAGGTTGGTATTGGAGCTGTCAGGAAAGTGCATAACAACATTAAGTGCCATCGTGTGACGCAATATTGAGAGAGAGGAACGAGAAGGGGAGGGAGGGAGGGGTGGGAGACAGGGTGAAGAAGGGGTGAGAGGGAAGAAGGTGAGTGCAGGAAAGAACAGGGTGAAAGGTGGAAGGGGTGGAATGGGCTAGGGTGGATGGAAGCATGTGCAGGGATTTAAGGCCAGTAGATGTTCATGGTGAAGTTTCTTAAACCGGCATGGGTGGGAGCTAGGCGAATAGTTTGAGGGATAGAATTCCAGTACTTAGGTGCAGAGTAAGAGAAAGCACATGCACCCATAGTGGTTTTGCGTCTAGGGATGAAGAGAGGGGCATTGTCATTGGATCGGAGACCATAGGAGGGGGTTTGGGAATGTAACAAGGAGGTGAGAGATTTGGGGAGTCCTGATCTGGTTATACTGTCTAGTAGGGAGCGAAAGGCTAGTAGCCAGTGGGCAGAAGGACTGGGCCATTTTAGGTCAGCGTAAAGCTGACAGTGATGTTTGAAACGTGGTGATCTGGAGGCATAGCGGCAGATGCTATTGTAGGTGGTGTTCCATCTATGGAGCAAGGTCTTAGAAGCTCCTAGGTATGTGACCGAGCCATAAGCCAGAAGTGGAAGCAGTACGCCTTGAGCCACAGCAAGCCTGGCAGATGGCATGAGGGCATAGCTTGTACGGTAGGCACCTTCGATTTTTGCGTTGATCGATTTGCTGGTGGTGGTGATATGGAGGTCAAAGTCCAGGGATTCATCAAGGAGGATGCCCAGGTATTTGAAAGAGCTGGTGCTAACTACTGGGAGCCATTTGCACACAAAATTTGAAAGGAGTTTTGAGTCGATTTAAGTCTGGCTGGAGAGCTGAAAAGTATGGAGTGTGGTTTGCTTGCATTAAGAACAAGATAGTTTTCACTTAGGCAGGACTGAATACTGAGAAAGCCTTTGGTTAGGGAATGATTTATATCCACAACATTACTTCCACTACAGTAAATGACAAGGTCATCAGCATACAGCAAGGAAAAGCAGTCTGGAGCAGCCGATGGGAGGTGATTTATAAAAGCAGAGAAAAGTAGAGGGCCGAGTATGGAGCCTTGGGGAACTCCCTTAAGTACGGGAGAAAGATTGGACATAGCTGAGTTAAAAGCTACAGCCTGCATCCAGTTTGTTAGGTAGCTATTGAACCAGGCAACTGGTTCGGCAGAGAAACCAAGCGAGTAGAGTTTGGTAAGGAGAAGGGTGTGGTTGACCAGATCAAACGCCTTAGTTAGATCAATGAATATGGCCCCTGTCAAGAAGCCAGATTCCATTGCACCATATATGTTGTTTGTAAGTTTTAGGATGGCAGTGGTAGTGCTGTGGCCTTTGCGGAAACCATGCTGGGAGCCTGAGAGGAGGTTATGCTTCTTGTAGATATGCTGTAGTTTGGGTTGCCACTAGTTTTTCAAGAATTTTGCAAAGGACAGAGAGAATGACAATTGGCCGATAGTTAGATACAGTATTTCTTTAGGATTACCTTTCTTAAGGATGGGGGTGATTCTGGCTATCTTCTAGATGTTGGGAACCATGCCATGAGATATCGATAAGTTAAAAATGTTTGTTATAGGGGAGACGATGAGAGGGGCAGCAGTTTTTAGTAGCTTAGGTTCCAATCCATCAGCTCCAGGGCTAGTGCTATCAGAGATGGAGAGTAACAGCTTTAGAACTTCTTTTCTGGTGATGGTCCGAAACCAGAACGGTGGGTGAGAGAGCGCCGGTTCTGTGTCCATGGAGCTGAAGGTGGGGGGACCGGGGGGAAGGAGGCTGAGTAGCTCGATAGATCAGTGAAATGGCAGTTTAGTGCGTTGGCTGTGGTCACCGGATTATTACAATGTATGTTGTTTATCAACATATCATCACTAGTGGATGTTTTGTTGGCTCCAAGAAGAGTTTTTATAACGGACCAGAATTTCTTGGTGTCACCAGCCGATTTCATTAATAGGTCCTTACAGAAAGAGCTTTTTGCTAGTCGAATATTCCTTTTGCTGGAGTTCCTCTGGACCCTATAGTTGTTAAAATCTGCTCAAAGCCCTGAGGCCTTGAAATGCTGCTAACTTTTATCCCTTGCCCTAAGTTGAGTAAGGAGATCTTTGGTGAGCCACTTTGTTTGTGTTCCCCATATGTGACGAGTGACTCTGGGGGCATGGATGTCCTGTAGGCATCCAAACCTTGCCAGAAAGTTGTCAAGGGCTGATTGGGCATTTGAGGAGGCAAAGATAGGAGACCAGTCTATCATTGAGAGGTCAAGCAAAAAATGTGCCTGATTAAGATTAGCCACATTACGGAAGGTAATGAGTTTGGGAGGAGGAGATGGCGGTCTAGTGGAGTGCCAGATGCAGTAAATTGGGGAGTGATCAGTTATAGCATCTGGCAGGGTACCAGCAGAGACTATGCTGTTGAGACAGTTAGTAAGAGCCCAATCTATTAAAGTACTAGAACGAGGGGGGGGGCCAAAACCCTTGTGGGGTCAGTGATTAGCAGGTGGAGGTTATGGCCATGAACCATTGTGTGGTAGGACTGATTTGATTTGCTAGTCCAGTTGAGATTTAGGTCACCCATAATGAGGACCTCATTTCGACCAACGGCCGTGCCCACTTGTGATAATAGTTCCTTGAGCCCTGCGGTGCTAACATTAGGGGGGTTATAGGCACAAACTATGTGCAGTTTCTTAGAGCCTAGTTGTAGGGTAGCATGAATAGCTTCACAATGAGAGAGGGTGAGAGAGACATGATGGTGTAGGGATAGGTGAGTTTTAAAGAGGATTGCAACACCACAACCTCGTTTAGATGTGGACCTATCTTGCCGTAGTTTTTTGTAGTTAGGTAACATGCACAGGTGATCAGGGGTGGAGGGTTTTAGCCAGGTTTCAGAGACATAAAATGTCAGGGTTATGTTGGGTAGCCCAGGCCTCTAGTTCAGTTAAGTTGTGGGGAAGACTCCTGATATTCAGGTGAGCAATACTCAGCCCCTTTAGGTCCTTCCAGGCTGTAGCATGGTGGGCAATGTTATCGGCAGGTCCTGGGTTGAGTTCAACATCTCCTGCTAACATTAATGATAGGAGGAGCAGGTACCATAGTTTACAATGAGATAACAGGGCGGGCAGGGAGGTAATTGGAGAAAGGGAGTTATGAAGCATATAAGCAACATGGTAGGCGACTCTGTTTGAGACAAAAAGAGGAAAGGTCACAAGGGGCCAGTGGGATAGTGTAAGCATGTTGGGAGCAACAGTGGGGTGAGAAGAGATGCCACCCCAGGAGAGTGGGCAGCTTAACAGGGGCATCACTAGGAGTAGAGAGATAATAGAGACTAATAGAGAGTTTGCACAGGGATTTGAGGCCCTGTTGTTACAAAAAGTGAATGCCATAGTGAGGATAGAGACGTGACAGATAAAATAGCTATTTGAAGACAGAAAAAATCTACAGGTATCAGAGGAATCTAGATGGAAGCAACTGATTGTGCACCAGATTACAGACCAGGAGTGAGATACTGATATTATTAGCAGGTTTCTAAGAGCCCTCTAGTGGCAAAGAAGTATAGGCTGCAAATGAGAAAGTGAGGAGATAGTTAAAATCTCACGTGACTTTACACAGTAGGTGGTAGCAGGTGACCCCTATAATAAATGCGGACAAGGGTGGGTGTGGTGGGCGGTGGGAGCAGCCACGTGGCGGCTGTGGGACTGGCGCTTTGCAGCTGGTGTTTTAGGTTGGGGCCGAGAGATTGCAGTGGAGCTGCAGTTTGACCGGGCTGCCTGGGGACTCCAAGTACCTGAAAAGCCCTGCGAATCACTCTAGAGAGCTGCTATTACTGAAACATGAGCCCGATACCACACTAGCTCTCTGTTCAGGGGGTATATTTAAGTGTTAGGTCCACACACGTCTAAGACGATAGCCGTTAACAAATTCAAACAATTTAGAATCTCAGTGCATCCGAGTTTTACAGACTGACGCCCGATTTCACAGTTAGTAGCAGTGGAAATGGAAGGTCCAAAAAGGTGCCAAGATTCAAACTACAGACAAAGGCAGATGACTTTTGGTGTGGCATTGTTCAAACGCAGCAAACAGCTGACGAAATTACCTTGATTTTGGTTCGGATAGCGGCACAGCTTGCTCTAGGGCAGGGTACCCTCCGGTAGGGCTGGGGAGAGAGAAGAGTGACAAGAGCTTCTCAAAGTGCTCCAGACCTCGGAAGATGTGAGCAAGCATCTCTTCAGAGCCACCTCTTATATTGCTGATACTGCAGCCTAGGCTGCTGCCTTAGGCATTTGCTTCAGAAAGCACTCCTGGCTTAGAGTCTCTGGCTTTACATCTAACGTCCAACAAAAGGTGTTGAATGCCCCTTATTTGGGTCATAAACCTTTTGGGCCAGATATGCAGGATATCATCAGTAACCTGCAGGCCTCTGGCAGGGTTATGGGGTCTGTCCACTCCCATTATATTACCAAGCCCAGGAGTTGACTGAGGCCCTCCTTTCATCAGGTCTTCCACAAGTTGTGTTTCAGAACCAAGCCCCAGGGCAAATGTAGAGCCAGTTCTGCCTTACCTGTCCCATTCTCCACCTCTGGTTCCTCTGCCAAGCAATCCAGAGGAGGAGGAGGAGGAGTGGCCCCAGCCACTGGTTCAGCTTCAGGCTGACTCCTTAACAAACCACCCTCTTCTTATTCCAAACCAGGAGGTGGTGGTTGGAGGGTGGTTCTCCCTCCATCTGTCCCAATGGGGAACCATCACAACAGATGCTTGGATCCTGCAGATAATTAAATGGGGCCATGCTTTAGAACTTCTAGAACAGCCTCCAGATGTTCCCCAGTACCAAACTTTTATCCTGCAGACCACACAGAGGTGCTCAGGGAGGAAGACCTCACCTTGCTGCACAAGCGAGCCATAGATCAGTGTCCAGGTGACAAAGGAACAAAGAGTTCTACTCCAGGTTCTTCCTGGTTCCCAAAAGAACAGGGGACTTGAGGCCCATTCTAGACCTGAAGAAGCAGAACCTTTTTATCCAGTACAAAAAGTTCCAGATGATCACTTTGCATGGCCTTCTTCCTTTGCTGAAGCAGAGTGACTGGCTATGCTTCCTAGCTATGCAAGATGCCTATCTACATATCATGGTTTGGCCCCCCTCACAGACAATACCTGCGGTTCCTGTTCCGGGGGAGTATTACCAGTTCAGGGTTTTGCCCTTTGTCTTATCCTCTGCGCCACCAGTATTTACAAAATACTTGGCAGCTGTTGCAGCAGCCCTCTGACACAAAGGCCTCTATGTGTTCCCATACTTGGACGACTGGTTATTGAAAGCCCAGTCCAGGGAGCACCTGTTGTTGACTCAGGAACGCAGAGTTTTCTGATGAGATTTGTTGTCCCTCTCCTGGAAAGGGAGTTTTCTGTATGCATTCCTTCCCCTCCTGCTGATTCAGAGGGTTCTCAGCAAGCTGCAAATGGAGGGTGCCACCCTCATTCTGGTGGCCCCGTTTTGGCCTCAGCAGATATGGTTTCCATTTCTGCAGCAATTGGCTGTGGAACCTTTAGTTCTCCTTCCCCTCTGCCAGGACCTGCTGACTCAGGCCCAGGGGACCCTGGTCCATCCAAACCTCAGGTCCCTCCACCTGCATGCATGGCTCCTGAGAACATAGCCATTTCTCATTTTTGTGTGTCTCAGAAGGTGGCTAATGTCCTGGTGACTACCAAAATACCTTCCACCAGGGCCATGTACTCTATGAAATAGAAGCGGTTTGCCATCTGGGTCATCTGGACCCTTTCATCTGTCCAGTGAATCAGGCTCTCGAGTATCTCCTGACCTTCGCTGATGCAGGACTCATATACTCCTCTCTTAAAGTGCACCTGTCAGCTATATCAGCCTTTAATGTGCCCATTGAGGGCCATAAGATGGCACCCCTGGATGTGGCCCGTACCTTTCTGCGAGGCATTCTCCACTTGAAGCCTCCCATTTATAATCCAGTTCTGGCTTAGGACCTGAATTTTATTCTTGAAAAGCTGACCCTGCCTCCTTTTGAGCCAGCTGTGTCTTGCGAGCTATGCTTTCTCTCGTGAAAAGCGTTATTTTAGGTTGCTATTACCTCCACTTGAAGAATTTCAGAGCTACAAGCTCTCATTTGTGAGCAATCTTATTTGATTTTCCACAAAGATGGGGTTTCTCTGTGTATTAACCCCAAGATTTTTCCCAAGGTGGTATCTGAATTTACCCTAAATCCATTCACCTGCCTGTTTATTTTTCAGAGCATGCCAATCCAGGGGAAGCATTGCTCCATACTTTAGATGTGCATAGACTTTTGCACTACTATGCACACCATACGAGGGACTGCAGGAAGTCCTCTCAGTTGTTGTTTCTTTCACCCCTGGCAGAGATGGCACTCCAGTTTTGAAACAGTGCTTGTCCAAACGGTTGGCCAATTACATTATTTTTTGTTACAGGAAGTATGGTAAGGAACTTCCTGGGGTTGTTAAGGACCATTCCACCAAGAGTATGGCCACTTCAGTTACCTGTTTCAGGGGTGTGTTTGCAGCCGAGATTTGCAGTGCTTCCACTTGGAGTACTGTCCACACTTTCACCAAGTTCTACAGTCTGGACAGTGCCTCCAGAAGAAGGGCAAGCTCTGACCTAGCTGTGCTTCAGGGTCTTCTTTCTTAGGTCTATGGCCTCCTGCCACCCAGACTGTTGTTGCTCTGAGTGCTGCCTGGGACTTGTTCCATAAGTGTGACCTGATGACAGAGGCATTCCCAAAGAAGATAGAACAGTTATGTAAGAACTTACTGTAACAGTAGATCTTCAAGGGAATCTCTGTCATCAAGCCATGCATCCTTCCCTGTATCCCCCTTTCTTTCTTTCTCTGTCTCTACAGCTCAGCTGTCCTGTTGCTCTAGCCTGTTTGCTAGCTGGGCACCTTCTCCCTCTCTTTGGTTCCCTGGTGGGACTACTATCTTCCATGGCCTCGGGCTAGGGAAATAACTAAGGAGGGATCGAGGCCACCCGTGCTTATATGGGGTGTGTGATATTGGAGCTTGACATCGGCATAGGCGGCCCCTAACAGACTGCTGCAGAAAAAGCTTCCATAGGATGCTGACACCTGATGGCTAAGTTCCATACGTGTGCCCTGATGACAGAGATTCCCTCGAAGATCTACTGTTACAGTAAGAATTTATGTAGCTGTTCTTTTAGGCTATGTTTTGGGAAATAGAGAAGTAAAGCTAGAGATTTCTAAGATAGAAGCTGTAACTAACAATCCTATCCCTAAAACAAAGAACCATGTCAGGTCATTTTTAGGGCTGACTGGTTACTATCAGAGATTTGTTCCCAACTTTGCCCAGTTAGCTCCTCCCCTCACTGAGTTAGGGTAAAAACAAACAAAAAAAAAAACAAGAGTTAGTGTATTTGTCTGAGTTGGGTGAAGGGAACTGTTATCTGTGCAGTTATCTAGGTGTAGAAGAGCTGTAAATTAGGGGGAGTGGCTTAACCAGAAGGAAGCCAGGTGTTTAGGATTTAAAAACTGCCCTAGATAGCTTCTGTCAGAGAACATGCAGAGAACAAGAAGAAGAAGGAGGTGCTGTAAGAAATATACGTATCTACTGGGACTATATTGCCCTCCACCCCCCACCCTTAGTCAGTTATAGGCACAGGATTTGACTGACAACAGGAACTTCCTGTTTGGGAGCAGGAAGGGAGTGATCACAGAGCCACAAAAGAGTCACCATCCTAGAAGGAAAAGAGTAGCTCTCCATCCCCCTTAGCTGCTGGAGGTCTGACTCTGAGCAAGTAAGGAGACTACTGAGAAATATAGGAATTGCCTGTCTCAGAACAGGAAGATCAGGAGATTTAAGAGCATGGAGGCAGTAGGTAAGTAGGGAGAAAAAATAATTATATATACAGTATATAAAAAAATACATAAATAAACAGAGGAAAGAGTAAGTGTTCAAAACAACAGTTAAGGGGCCAGAAATAAGACATGATGGGAGTGGTGCAGTGGCTGTGGAGCAGCAGTCTTTCCGGGTGACATTCTGGAGGATGCGGTGTTGTCCCATCTGCAGGCACATCTCTGAGCTGAGGGAGGAGGCTGCTTATCTCCAGGCTGAGTTGGCCAGGATTTGGGGGACCTCCTCTCCCACCCAGGGACCACCAGGGCCACTGCCGCTGCCTCAGAAGTTGCCAAGAAAAAAGAGCGGTTGGACCACAGTGGGCTCAGGGAGGGTGAGGGTGGTGGAACAGAGGCGCATCTCTCCAGCTGTACCTCTCCACAATTCATATGCCACTCTACAGAGGCACCCGCAGTGGAGAACAAGGAGGATGTTGGGAACCTCCACAAAGGAGACCCACAGGAGGGTGGCATGGGACCCCACAGGGGAAGGAAACAACTCCTGGTGGGGGACTCCATTGTTAGGAGGGTAGAACTGGGGGAGGAGGAGAGGGAGGGAGGTAAGGTGCCTGCCAGGTGCCATGGCCTGGAGGGACAGGAGTGAATCCTCAGGATGTAGGAGCAGCTGCATGGGGGCGAGCTGGATGTCATTGTCACCTAGGGACAAATGACCTGACTGGAAAGGGATCAGAACAGTGCAGGAGGAGTTTGTGGAGTTGGGGAGGGGCCTTAGACAAGTAGCACGCACGGTAACCTTCTCAGAGGTGCTGCCTGTCTGTGGCATGGGTGAAGCTAGGGTGCTCCACATCATGGGATTCAATCAATGGTTGAAAAACTGGTGCAGAGCTCAGGGGTTTAGCTTCACTGGGGACTGGGGGTCCACCTGGAGGGATGCAGGCCTGTATTGGCATGATGGTCTACATCTGTCCAGAAGAGGAACCAGGATCCTAGGTGATAGGTTTAAATGCTTCATTGGCAAGCATTTAAACTAATGAGGGAGGCACTGAAAGACGAAATCCTAGCCCCCCCCAAAAAAATCAGGGTAGTTAGTGAGGTAAACACCATGATAGAGAAGTTGATAGGGAGAATGGCAGGGGTAAATGGAGAAAAAGGCAAAGGCTGTAAGGACAGGGATGGAGCAAAAGGGGTAAGGCCATCAAAAAATGGAGAGTAATGAGTACCAATGCCTGTAGTCTAGGTAACAAGCTTCCTAAACTGGTGGCCTTGATGGAACAGGGACCCCTGGATATTGTGGCAGTCACAGAAACATAGTACACAGAGAACCATGACTGGGATGTCAGCATACCAGAGTACACAATCTACAGGAGGGACAGGGAGGGTTGAAGAGGAGGAGGAGGAGTAGTTCTCTATGTAACGGAAGGGATCAAAGCAATGAAACTAAAGGGTAAACAGTGAAGAGAGGAGGCACTGGGTCACCCTGGAGACCGGAAATGGCACCACAATCCGCACAGGTGTTGTATACGGACCCCCCCGTCTCACGGGGAGGAAATGATAGTAGGCATCCTTAGGATGGCAGAAAAAGGGAAGATATTGTTAATGGGGGACCTGAATATGCCAGATGTTAACTGGAGCACCTTTGCTGCAGCCACATCCAAGAGCAGGATCATTCTCGATGCCCTACAGAAGGCATGCCTCAGACAGCTAGTGCTGGAACCCACTCGGGAGGGAGCAATCTTAGACCTAGTACTCTCAAACAGGGATGGAGAGAGGATCTCAGATCTGGAAGTGGGTAGCCATCTGGGAAAAAGTGACCAACAAACAGTGTGGTTCAAGATAAACACAGCCTCAGAGTCAAGCCCTACAAAAGTGAGGGTACTGGACTTTAGGAGGGCTGACTTTGTCCTCCTAGCACTAATATTAGCGGGGGATATTGAACTCAATCCAGGACCTGGTGGTAACATTTCCCACACTGGCGCTACTTGAAGTGATGTTGAGGGTCTACGTATTGTTCACCTAAATATCAGGAGCCTACCCCCTAATCTTATGGAACTTGAGGCGTGGGCTACTCACTATAACCCTGACAGTCTATGCTTGTCAGAAACCTGGCTAAAACCCTCTACTCCCGATCACCTTGTCCAGTTACCTAACTATAAAATAATAAGGCAATACAGGTCCTCTTCTAAGCATGGGGGGTGTTGCAATCTTCTATAAGTCTCACCTCTTATTACACAGCAATGTCTCTTTCATCCTCTCTCATTGTGAATCAATTCATGCTACCCTACAACTGGGCTCAAAGCGGTTACACATTGTATGTTCCTATAACCCTCCTACTGGTGGTATCATGGGTCTTGAAGAACTCCTTTCGCAGGTGGACTCAGCAACTGGATGTAAGGATGTCCTCATATTAGGCGATCTAAACCTAAACTGGACTGGTAAATCCAGTCATTCCTTCCACACTATGGTACAAGGCCATGACCTCCATCAGCTAATCGCTAACCCAACTAGGGTCATGGACCCCCTTGATCTAGCTCTCTAATTGACTGGGTCCTCATGAACCATCTTGATGGTATAGTCTCAGCTGGTACACTTGCAGATGCTATTAGTGACTACTCACAGTTATCTAATAGGGAGCTTAACAATTAGAAGGCCACAATTCTCCTCTATTCAAATCAGTACAAAAAGTGCAGGTTTTGATGCAGCAAAATGGGGGGGGGTATAAGGCTCTGGAACTATAGCCATATGTTTCTGTTTGGTCACACACCAGGAGCCACCCCACTAAATTTATTAAATTGTATTATAAATACAGGGGTTGAGCTTGCAAACCTTTTGTACTGATTTGAATAGAGGAGAACTGTGGCCTTCTACTATTTGTTAAGCTCCCTATTAGACACCTGTGAGACATTCATTGGCCAGAGCACACTTTAAGTAATGATGCCTAGAGAGTGGTCTCTTCAAAAATATAAAGAAAGCAAGGAGACCTCAGCTCTGATAAGGCAAGTTAAAATGTGATGCTTTTTACCTGACCGATGGAGGTGGACACTTTGCCGAAGTTGTCAGGCTTAATCATGGTTCAGTTGGATGATGAGAACCAAAAGCCCCTCCAAAAAGTATGAAAAGTAAGAATATAAGAGTTAATTTGAAAAAAAGTGCAGGCTTTGATGCAGCAAAATGGGAGGGGGGTATAAGGCCCTGGAACTATAGCCATATGCTGCCAGACAACCCTCTCCTCCTCCTCCGAAACTTATCACCTTCAGAAATCTGGCTAACCTTAATCAGGAAAAATTTATGCAAGATCTTGCTAGGATTGACTGGTAACTCATCTTTGCCTCCTCTAATACCCAGTCAGCCCTAGACTACTTCCTTACACAGTCTGGTTGTCTCCAGGATCACCATGCTCCCCGTGTCACTCACTGTATATGTGGTAAACAAACTTAATGGCTCTCAAAAGATCTTCTTACCCAACTTCGGGCCAGGGACAAAAGCTTACGATGTTTCAAGGCCTCGGGGCTTCAGGCCGATTACAGTCACTAAAGGGCCCTGAGAAACTCCTGTAAAAGGAATACTTGCCTGGCTAAAAGCTCTTTCTGTAAAGACCTATTAATAAAAGCTGCAGGGGAGTCCAAAAAATTTTGGTCCATTATCAAAACTGTCCTTCGAGCCAATAAATCGACCACCTCAAATGGCATGTTACTAAATGGTGTGCATTGTAATAATCCGGTGACCATGGCAAACTTGTTCAACCACCACTTCTCAGACCTATCAAGCTACTTGGCCTCTTTCTCTCTAGTCACCCCATTCTTCCTCCCGTGGATACTGAACCCTGCTCTCTCATCTGTCGTTTGGGTTCCAGACCATCACTAGAACTGAAGTCCTAAAGCTCCTACTCTCCATCTCTGACACCACTAGTGCTGGCGTTGATGGTTTGGAACCTAGGCTCCTAAAAACTGCTGCCCCTCTCATTGCCTCTCCTCTAACCAAAATCTTCAACCTCTCGCTATGCCATGGTACAGATCCCGACATATGGAAGATAGCTAAAATAACTCCTATTCCCCAAAAAGGGGATCCCAAAGATGTGTCTAACTATTGACCAATAGCTATCCTCTCCATGCTTAGTAAAATTCTGGAAAAGTTAGTGGTGACCCAAACCATAGAATGTCTTCAGAAATACAACTTCCTTTCTGGGTCCCAGCATGGCTTTCGTAAAGGCCACAGTACTTCTACTGCCCTCCTTAAACTCATGTAACCCCCCTACAAATGAGGGTTCCTAATAAGTCTTCCTTGAGCTTGCCTAAATGTTCACTGCCAGGCTGGTGTCCTGTGTTTTAGCAGTTTAAATGTATTGCCAGAGAGTGCCTGTATAGCCTCTGTGTACTGTCTCTTTAAGAGCTGCCTGGATTGCAGTTATCATTAATCTGGGAGGGGGCAGCCAGATAATTGCTCCATTCTGCCATTGCTATTTGCGCAGAGGGAGCTCTGTTATAAGATGTGCTTATTTGCTGATTATCTATTAGAGTGATAATAATATTGCAATTTGTTCTAACCTGTTTTCTTTGCAGCAAGGACTGTTCTGTCTTCTCCATCATCTTGGCCCAGGACTGTTAGAATGGGCCAATCAGTACATTTGGGACTCTAAAATGGAGCCTGCCTACAGGGGCTTGGTGGGGTCAAAACTTGTAGGAATTGTAGTTTTGGGCTTTTGGTGCCTAAAATAACCTGGAGGGTGAGCCCTTGTTGTGACTGACAGACAGATCAGCCAACCGAACCTTTTGGATCTTGGGGAAAGTCCCACACTGCTTGCAGTTTCAGTTAGATCTGAGTTGGGAAGTGAATAAGTAACAGCTCGAGATAGTTCAAGCAGCAATCCATAGTGATTTTGCGCGGGAGAACTGTGGAAAGGCCTGAGTTTGGCCCGCATGCCTGCCTACTGTTCCTGAGAGGGAACTTGTGCTTTTTTCAGACTGAATCTGAATTTGGAGAGCGAATTAAGCCACTGAATTGTGACCAGGCTTTAACCTGAAGAAGACTGAAGATTTGCTGAATGCGATCGGCCTGTCAGGACTTCCAGCTACCTCTGAACTCCCGGATTGTGCAGAGACTCTGTAATTGTGACCAGAGAGCCATTTGCCTGGTACGGTGATATTTCCTTACATGTGAATGTGCTGTGTGCTTATAGTGGGTCGTGATTTGGTTCCCTACTGTGTGTCTGAACTGTGTTTTGCTTGCTGATGGCTGTATCCAGCTCCACGGACTGAATCAGTATCTATTTCCTTTTGCCTGGGCCCTGCTACACTGGCCCAGCCAGAATAACTGCTATGCAGAGAAAGTCATCGACGAGAGACCGGCCTGGGGATCAGCCCCCTGCTCAACGCCTTGAACAGGAACAATGCCTCAGTGATTCATGTGGGCCCTGCATCTCCGGGCACTCCAGCTCAACAGCCTGCAGTCTCAATTTCGTCCTGCCTGTGTCCAGTATTGGGTATTGTAATAGGATGAGGGATAACAGATGGACACAACTGTCTGGCATAAAGTTCAATGCACCATTGGCAAGGCGCAATGTTTATTTGTTCCAAAACCAGCAGAAAGGAAATAAAGTAAAAGGCTCAAACTGTGAGCAAAACATAGGCCATATAAAGTGAATAACATTCAAACAACATGAAGTCTTGCTGTATTCTGACAATCTGCAGTTAGCTCCAGCCTTTAAACTGCCCCGGAGAGTATATGGTTAATGTTCTATGCAGTGCATAGAACGTTGAGCTTGAGCTCTGTTGAGGTCTCTCTCTGCAGCCCTTTGAAACCCAACCATCAGATTCTTCACTCCGCCTACTGAACAGTCGCTCCAGAGATTTCTCCTTCAGTTTGGTTCAAAAGTCGGTTAAAGTGTTGGTTAAAGTGTCGGTTTTAAGCCGAAATTATTCCACACTGTAGGTTCAGGCTCTGTCTGCGGTACTGTGAGTACTAGATAGTTTTCTGATTTACTTTGTGGAAATTGTAAGCTTTTTCGATCGGTTCAGCTGAACCGATCCTATATATTGAATTTTCTTACTTTGCTTTAGTGTGTGGTTACCGGTCCTTATCGGTTCTAAAAAAAACGTGTTTTAAATGTTTTTTTTCCAATACCTGTGACACAGTTAGGAACTGATAAGGGAGTCTTGCCTGGTGGTTGCTGAAAAAAGGGTAAGTTTGGTTAGGCTTAGTTAGTTGGGTTAGAGAAACCCAAGAAAAAAAATGGGCTCATTGGGTTTTAACACTGCAGTGAGTGTGGGGAAGTCTTTGCTAAGGCCGATTCCCACACCACCTGTGTTTATTGTCTGGGGTTTGAACACCTCGATACAGACTGCCAAATTTGTAAAAATTTTCCTAAGTTTATCCTGGAAAAGAGATTAGGTAGACTTAGGGAAAAGGAGGCCGAGAAGTCCGCTGACCTGGATGGCCAGCCTGGTTCGGTTCCGACCGAACCAGAAGGAGTGCCCTCTGACCAGGGCGATACTTCCTCGGGCAAGAGGAGAGCCGATCCTGAGGGATTGGTTCCTACAAAAAGAAAAGGAAAGACAAATCAGCCGGTTCGGTTCCAAAACTGCATGTTCCGACCACCGAAGGTCATACAGTGCACAGGTGGGTAGGAATACAGACGAATTAGCAAACAGTGGGAATACAGAGTTATACAAAGTCTAAAGTATAAACAACGTACAGTTGGGAGATATTCAACAAGATAGAACAAGTGCAAAACAAGTACACTCTGGCAAAATCAGGTGTTATATACAGTGTGCAGTACTGTAAGTGCAATTAACAAGGCCATAAAGCATAGTAAGAATAGAGGAGAGATGGGCATAGAGAAGTAAACAAATGTGAGAATGGGGGAAAATGGATGTGCTTAAGGTGGATGAAAGCATGTGCAGGGATTAGATGCAAGTAGATGTTCACGGTGCAGTCTCTTGAACCCAGCACGTGTAGGGGCAAGGCGAATAGTTTGAGGGATAGAATTCCAATACTTAGGGGCAGCATAAGTGAAACCCAGGCACCCATAGTGGCTTTACATCTGGGGATGTAGAGAGGGGTTTGGTCATTTGACCGGAGCCTATATGAGGGGTCTGGGAGTATAGCATTGAGGCGAGGGATTGAGGGAGGCTTGATATTGTTATACTGTCAAGCAGGGAGACATAGGACAGAAGTCGGTGAGCAACAGCACTGGGCCATCATAGGTCAGTATAGAGCTAACAGTGGTGCTCGTATTGTGGGGAAGCAGAGGCAAACTAGCAAATGTTATTATGGGTAGTGTCCCATTTACGGAGGGAGTTCTTGGTGGTGCCTAGTTAGGTGACTGAGTCATAGGTTAATGCTGGGAGAAGAAGGCCTTGTGCCACAGCAAGCCTGGCTGATGGAGTGAGGGCAAAGCTAGTACAGTAGGCTCCCCCAATTTTTGCATTAACAAATTTGCAGGTAACAGTGATGTGGAGATCGAACTCCAGGGATTTGTCAAGAAGAACACCCAGTTATTTGAAGGAACTAGTGCTATCTAATGAGGACCCATCGGCGCAGGATAATTTGAGGGAGTTACGATTAGCTTTGAGTCTGGCTGGGGAGCCCAAGAGCATGAAATGGGTTTTACCTGCATTAAGAACGAGGTTATTTTCAGTTAACCAAGTTTGTATGCTTAGGAAGTCCGAAGCTAGGGAGTTATTGATATCCGAGACATTTCTAGCACTGTGATAGATGACAAGGTCATCCACATAGAGCAATGAAGAGCAGGTAGGTGCCAACATTGGAAGTTCATTTATAAAAATAGTGAAGAGCAAGGGGCCAAGTATGGACCCCTGAGGGACACCAATATGTATGGATGAAAAATCAGACATGGCTGCATTAAAAGCTATAGACTGCTTCCGACTGGATAGATAGCTGTTGAACCAGGTTACTGTGTCTGCTGAAAAACCCAATGAATGGAGCTTATTAAGGAGAAGGGTATGGTTAACCAGGTCAAATGCCTTGGTTAAATCAATGAAGATAGCACCTGTCAAGAGACCAGATTCCATAGCAGCATAAATGCTATTTGTGAGTGTAACCCCTAGGTGGCGCTATCCCAAGGGCTACTACCACTGCCTGCTTGGCTAGTAGCAGATTAAGGGGCCTGGGTAATGAAACGGGTGCCTCCACCCGAAGGTCAAGGTTGTTAGTGGTCAAGCTAACCTGTGCACAGCCCTCTGGGACACTGTAACCCCCCCTCTTTCCCTTCTAATAGCCTGAACAATATACAATACATACTTTCACAATGACCCTTATTCACCAGGCAATTACCCATTCTCAATCTGTATGACCTTTATGTGGTGCATCACATTGATGTTGCTCATGTATTTGACTTGTATCCTCCCGGGTCGTGTCTGAAAATAGGCATCCCTATGCCTAGTGCACCCACCCGGTTACCTAAAGCAAATAAATAAATAAAATGGGAGAGTGCCTCAGAAAAACACTAGCAAACAGGCAAGAAGGAGAGGTGGAGAAACAATGGGGAAACATCAAAACTGCTATCACAGAGGCAACAAGCCTTTGTGTGAAGCAAATAAACAAATCAAAATGAAAGAAAACACTATGGTTCTCAAAAGAGGTGGCGGGGAAGGTTAGGGAGAAAAAGATAGCATTCAGGAAGTATAAGGAAACACAGAAGGAGCAGGACAGAGAACTGTAACAGTTAAAGCAGAAGGAAGCAGGGAAGGCAGTCAGAATAGCAAAGGCCTAAACCGAGGAAGGATAGCCAACTCGGTTAAGAAAGTGGATAAAACCTTTTGTAGGTACATGAGGAAGTGAAGAAAGACCAAGGGAGAGATAGTGAGACTTAATAAAGGAGAAGGTGGGTGGGTAGAGAAGGACAGTGAAAAAGCAGGGATACTGAACGAATACTTCTGCTCAGTATTCACAAAAGAAGAGGAGGGGGAGGTACCTAATCTAAGCAATAGAAGCACTCTGGATGGAGGGGGATTGATACCAGTCCTTTCACAGAAGAAAGGGTTCTGAAAGAACTCCTAAAACTGAAGGTGGACAAAACAATGGGTCCTGATGGGATTCACTCCAGAATTCTAAAAGAACTAAGGAGAGAACTAGTGACACCACTGAATACCCTTTTTAACAAATCATTGGAGGATAGTGTAGTACCTAAGGACTGGAGGAGGGCAGAAGTGGGAGCAAAACAGAGGCAGGAAACTACAAACCTGTTAGCTTGACCTCTGGTAGGGAAAATGATGGAATCACTTCTGAAAGAAAGAATTGTCGAGTACCTAGAGGCCAGTTGGGCAGAGGACCCAAGGCAGCATGGATTCACAGCAGGAAGGTCATGTCAGACTAATCTAATAGATTTCTTTGACTGGGTGACCAAAGTAGTAGACCAGGGAGGGGCTGTGGACATGGCCTATGTAGACTTTAGCAAGGCATTTGACATAGTCCCACATGAAAGATTAATAAACAAATTAGCAGGCCTGGGAGTGGGTCCCAGGGTGGTAGCCTGGGTAAAAAAGTGGCTGGAAACCAGGACACAGAGGGTAATAGTAAACAGAGTCCACTGTGAAGAAAGGGGGGTTACTAGCAGTGTACTCCAGGGTTCAGTACTGGGTCCAGTCCTTTTTAATGTCTTTATAAGTGACATTGCAGAGGAACTGGAAGGTAAAGTATGCCTCTTTGCAGATGACACAAAGGTCTGCAACAGGGTTGATATGGGGGGGGGTTGGAAAGGATGAGAAGGGTCTTGGCAAGGTTGGAGGAATGGTTAAAAGTATGGCAGCTTAGATTCAATGCAAAGAAGTGCAAAGTAATGCACCTGGGAAACAAAAACCCAGGGGAAGAGTACACAATGGGGGGGAGGTATTAACAACAACAAAAATGGAAAGGAACCTGGGGATAGTCATATCAGATGACCTAAAGATAAGCAAGCAATGTGAGAAGGCAGTAAGGATGGCTGGGGGATACTGGAATGTATAGAAAGGCATCACGGTAGAAAACAGAAGCTGTTATTCCCTGTACAGACAGTTGGTGAGACCCCATCTGAGTACTGCATGCAGTTCTGGAGACCCCATCTCTGCAAGGACATAGACAGGATGGAGGCAGTCCAGAGGAGGGCAACTAAAATGGTGCAGGGTCTGCAACAGAAACCATATGAAGAGAGACTAAAGGAGCTTAATATGTACAGCCTCAAGGAAAGGAGGAGAGGAGGGACATGATAGAAACTTTCAAGTACCTCAAGGGAATCAGCAAAGTCCAAGAGGTAGCATCTTTCAGAAAAGAGATGTGCAAGAACAAGGGACACATTCTGAAGATGGGGGATGGCTCGGGGCAATGTGAGGAAGTATTTTTTCAGAGAGGGTGGTGGACACATGGAATGGCCTTTCTGAGAAGGTCATGGGGTCAAAAACAGTGGAGGAATTCAAGAATGTATGGGACAGACATAAGGCAATTCTGGTGGGGGGGGTAAGAAGAAGTAGGCTGTTGGTTAACTAGGATCTGCAGCTTATCCAATAGGTAGGGAAATGGGCAGACTAGGCTGGCCAAATGGTCCTTATCTGCCACCAAAGTCTATGTTTCTAAGAACTCATGAAAAAAACAGTTCTAGGGACGTGGATATGTTGTTCAATCCACACTGTCTGGCAGGTTCCTTGCCGCTTTAAGATGGGCCGAAAACCTTCAAGCTGCTCCTTCCACCCACCTGGGTGGTAAGACCCTCTGCTACACCCCATGTCGCCAGATCTTCCTTACCGCTTGGAAGCTCAGGTTCCCTCCTTAGTACTCTGTGTTTGTAGGCCTGGATCCTAATCCTTCGGTTTTTCCAAAAATAATTTGAAAGTTTATGAGACTTAAGTCTTCTACTTCCCTCGCAGCTGTGATGGATACAAAATCTACTCCCAGCTTCCGTCGGTGCCCTTGTGGGCAGAAGATGTCTCGGACTGACCCGCACACCACGTGTGTTTACTGCCTGGGGCTTGCTCATGATCTGCAGGCCTGCGATCTATGCAAGTCTTTTGCGCCTTCGGTTCTAGAGGACCGCGCTGCCCAACTTCAACTGGGGCGCCCCGAGAGACGTTTTCGCCAATTAAGTCGAAGGAGGCATGTTGGGTGGTGTCCATGGCTATGGGCTCTGCGGAGCAGCTGGAGCAGTTAATCACCCTTGAGGAGGAAGCGGCCCAGGCAGCGTCGTCTTCTTCCTTGTCGTCAGTGTTTATCCCGCTCTCCTTGGGCTCCTCCTACACCGCTTCTTTTAAGGAGCTTTGTCAGTCCCTCTCCGCCAAGGAAGAAGGGCCCTCAGGGACTCACATGAGTAAGTCGAAGAAAAAGGAACTGAAAGGTAAGTCCCACCATCGACGTACGTGGGAGTGGGAGAGATCTCGTTCCCCAGAGTGTCTGCTTTCGACTTTGAGTTGAGGTTGCGGCTAAGGCCGCTGGCTTCATGGTGTCCCCGTCAGGTCAGCCAGCTGAGACACCTGTCAATGCGGTCGAGATTTTTCTTGACCCATTGGATGGGTTGTCAACTGGAGAAGCAGACAACCCTTCTTCACCGGTTCCCCTGGTGGTTACCGAGGACTTGCCCGTGGCTCATGTGGTGAAGTCCCCGGTCAAGGACCCTGAACTGAGGGATGAACGGGTTTCCCCTGCCCCCTCTTCGACCCACCATCGGCTACCCCAATGGTCTCGGTCTTGGTCCTCCTTCGTGTCGGGTAGGTCCTGCTGACATTGGCGGTCTTAGTCCTGGCATCACGGAAAGCGGTGTCCCTCATCCTCATTGTCTTCTTCGGAGGATAGGCTCCTGCGCAAGTTGCGTTGGCGCTATGAGGACATGATGTGGCAGCAGCTCTTACTAGCTGGCAACAAGTCGACTCCATCGCCTTCACTGGCCATTAAGTAGCTGTCGCCCGAACAACCAAAGCAACTTCTCGCCATCAGCTTCTTAGTCACTGCCTCCGCAACCTAAGACTGGGGCCCTGACCAAGGATTCTCGGTCAGGTCAGGGCTTGCCCCCACAAGTTGTCAGTCACCCTCACCCCCGATTGGCCTCGGCAAGGGGAGGATGGCTCAGGCACTTGGCAGCTGTTCGCGGACTCCTCGGAGTCTGATGACTCCTCCTTGTATTCCAGGCCCCTCGACCTGGAATCTTCCGGGGGTCAGTCAGTGGACGAGAGCCCATCCTCGTTCCTGGGGATTCTTCAATTCATCTCAGAATCCACTGGGATGCAGCTCGAACCCATACAAAAATGGGCCAGATATCCTCTCACAGAGATTCTGGACTGAGGGGATTCCCCCACGGAGGCCTTCCCTGTGGCCAAGGCCATTGTTGGCCTGGCACTGGAGTTGTGGAAGCAGCCTGCATCCTATCCTGTACCTTCAGCCAGGATGGCTCGCAAGTATGCAGTCCCCACCGGTTTCTTCTCTGGTTTTTCGGAGCACCGCTCAGCTGAAGGGCTGGTAACCGATAATGTCTTCCGGGCGTTCCAGAAACACTAGGGACATTGAAAAGCCCTCTGACAAGGAGTCCAAAAAGCTGAACTACTCGGGGCGCAAAGTTTACGCTGCCTCCTTCCTAGGTCTTCGACAGGCTAGCTCGGCCTTGCTGATGGCACATTTTTCACACGCCCTTATGGGTTCCCTGGATGAGGTGCTTCCTCATCTCCTGGCTGACCTTCAGACGATGGCCAAGCAGGTGCAGGATCAGGGAAGGGCAGTGGCCAAACAACAACTCTAAACTGTCTTGGACATTGAAGACTCGTACCCAGTCAGTAGCGGCCGCAGTAGCCATGCGCCGCAGAGCTTGACTGTGGATCTCCACCTTCACAGTGGATACCCAGCACAAGCTGGCAGATGTTCCCTTCCTGGGCACCGACTTGTTTGGGCCGGGGTGGAAGGCCACTTCCAGAGGACCGAGAAGTCCAATGCCACCCTGGACTCGGTCACATCTGCCCAGAAGGACAAAGGCCACAAGCAGCGTAAGCCCTTTCGTCCTTCCACCCCTGCGGCACGTCCTGCCCAGCAGCACCAGAAACAGGACCAGTAGGCTCACACTTGGCACCCCAAGGCCAAGTTTGCTGCTTCCTCCAGCAGGAAGCCTGGAGGGAAAGGTCCAGGTGGCCCCTCGGCCAGCTCTTCCTCCATGCCTGCCCAGTGACAGGTTGAGGGGTGCCACCCCCAACCTCGTCATTCCTTCCCTGGGTCCTCCCGTGGGGGGATGGCTCCACCAGTTCCTTTCCACCTGGTCTGCTATCACCATGGACTGTTGGGTGTTGGAAGTGGTGGGCAGGGGTCTGCCTCTGGAATTTGAATGGACCACTCCCTATCGAGCCGCTGCCCCTCGGGGGGCTATTGGTTCCTCAGCCTCTCTGTCGGCTCTGACATAGCTTTGCTCCTCCTACAGGAGGTGATCAGCGAGGTGGCAGATCCTCCTCCAAACCCAGGGTTTGTGTCCAGGTACTTCCTGGTTCCAAAGCGGTTGGGGGGCTGGTGCCCCATTCTCGATCTGCATGACCTGAACAAGTTCCTAAGGCCGCGCACCTTCAGGATGGTCACTCTGGCTTAGGTCATTCCATCCTTGGAACTAGGCATGTGGTTTTGCTCTCTGGATCTTCAGGATGCGTGCTTTCACGTTCCAATCCATCCATCTCATCAGCGATTCCTCCACTTCAGAGCAGAGGATCACTTTATGAGTTCCGGGTCATGCCCTTTGGCCTTTCTCCAGCTCCCAGGGTCTTCACCAAATGCATGGCAGTGGTGACAGCATTTCTGCAGCACTGAGGGGTCCAGGTGTACCCTTAGCTGGACGGCTGGCTGATAGCAGCCCCCTGCAGGTTGGAGGTGGAGCAGTCCAGAGATCTGGCCCTCCAGGTCTGCTCTCAAATTGGCCTCCTGATCAATGAGGCCAAATTGGAACTCGTGCCATCGCAGGTGATTCAGTTCATCGGGACAGGGCTTGATTCTCTTCGAGCCAGAGCCCGGCTCCCGGTGGACAGGGCCGTGGTCCTTTCCTCCTTGCCCAATCATTTCTGGTTGGGCAATTGTGCCCTGCCCGGGACTTCCTGCGGCTTCTGGGCCTCATGGCAGTCTGCACCAGCATGGTCTGTTGGGCCCATTGGCATATGCGTCCCCTGCAATGGGGGCTGTCTCACCAATGGTCACAGTGCTCTGGTTCATTGGACCAGCCAGTAACCATGACCCAGAAGATGTGGGATGGCCTGCAGTGGTGGCTTGTCCCAGCTCATCTGCAGGAGGGTATCCCATTTGTCTGCCCCGAGTTGATGGTCATCCTTATGACCGACGCCTCTTTGATGGGTTGGGGTGCCCATCTGGGGACCCCTCAGGAGTCTCGATGCCACACCAACCTGCTGGAGCTTCGAGTGGTTTGACTAGACCTCACTACCTTGGCTTTATTTGTATGAGGTCAGGTGGTTCAGGTCCAGACAGACAACACCACGGTCATGTACTATCTCAACCATCGTGACAGAATGCACTCCTTGCCTCTGTGCAAGGAAGCTCTCCGCATTTTGTCTCTCGTGATCAGCCTGGAGGTGGATCTCCTAGCCATCCATGTGGCAGGAGCCTTGAACAGTCAGGCTGATGCCCTCTCCTGCCGGAGGTAGTTCAAGACCTGTTTTCCCATTGGGGCACTCCTCAGCTGGACCTGTTCGCTCTCAAGGAGAACGCGAAGCTGAGGCTGTTTCATGCCTGCCCCTCTCAGCAGAACTCACTGCAGGGGGATGCCTTCTCAAGGCCATGGACCCCGAGCCTCTTCTATGCCTTCCCTCCATTTCCCTTGATCTACAAGGTGCTTCTCAAGGTGAAGAGGGATAAGGCGCAGGTGATTCTGGTAGCCCTAGACTGGTCTCGCCAATTCTGGTACCCAGGTCTCCTCAGCCTCAGCTCCAGACTACCGAGGCGGCTTCCAGCCCACCTGGACCTGATCTCAGTCAATAAGAGGAAGGTGCTCCATCTGGACCGTTAATCCCTGCACCTGACAGCTTGGTTCCTGAGTGGCTAGAGTTCCAAGCCTTGAGTCTTTCTGATGAGGTCCTCAACGTCATTGAGGCGTCCCATAAGGAGTCGACCAGAAAATACTATGCCTTCAAATGGAGGAGATTCTCCATTTGGTGTCAGGACAAGGGGTTGGACCCCTCTTCCTGTCCACTGGCTAGTATTTTGGACTACCTGTGGTCCCTTTCTCTGCTAGGGCTTCGGTCGACGACCCTGAAGGTGCACCTGGCAGCCATCTCTGCTTACCAGGCATGGGCTGGCAAGCAGTCGGTGGCACAGGAGAAGGTGGTCGGGTGCTTTTTCAAAGGCCTAGACCACATATATCCCCTCCGGTGCAAGAATCTCCACCTTCATGGGATCTACTGCTGGTATTGGCTAAGCTCATGGGCAAGCCATTTGAACTGATGCACAGGTGTGACATCTCCCACCTGTCATGGAAGACTGCCTTCTTGGTGGCTATTACATCAGCCAGAAGGATGGGAGAGCTCCAGGTGCTTTCCATTGAGTCTTCTTATCTGGTCTTCCACAGGGACAAGGTTGTCCTTCGCCCCCACCTGAAGTTCCTTCCGAAGGTGGTGTCGGAGTTTCACCTGAATCAGGTGTTGAGACTGCCAGTGTTCTACCCCAGTCACACCTCGGAGGACAAATATAGGCTCCATAGTTTGGATCCTAGAAGAGTGCTCCGTGTATTATAAGGAGAGGACAGCTGAAGTTTGGAGAGAGGTTTGCCAGCTGTTTGTCACCTACGCTGAAGCCGCACCTGGCAGACCTGCAGCCAAGTGGATGATAAACAGGTGGGTCACCTCCTGCGTAGATCTCTGCTATAGGTTGGCGGGCAAAGGGATAAGACCTCATTCTACCCACCATACTGCTGCTTTGGTGGCTGCTTCTAGGGACGCCCCTATCCAGGAAATCTCCAGGGCTGCTACCTGGGGTCAGCACACACCTTTATTTCCCATTACCACATTGACCTAGAGCCATGCCGGGATGCTGGTTTTGGGACCTCGGTTCTCCAGTCCTTATTTCCCAAGTAGGAAGTGCGCACCTTGCCTCCCTCCTCCTGGAGAATTGCTAGGAGTCTGCCAGACAGTGTGGATTGAACAACATATCCACATCCCTAGAAATACAGGTTACTCACCTGTAACAGAAGCTCTAGGAGTGGTATATGTTGTTCATCCACATGACCCACCTGACCTCCCCGGCTTCGATGAGCAACCTGGTGTCCAGTGGGCTAGATCTTGCATCATGGGGTGGAGCTGAGGGTTTTACCACCTGGGTGGGTGGGAGGAGCCAGCTTGAAGACTTTCCGGACCATCTTAAAGCAGCAAGGAACCTGCCAGACAGTGTGGATGAACAACATATACCACTCCTAGAACTTCTGTTACAGCTGTATTTCCCAAATAATGTGAAATAGACCCCAGACTGTGATGAGACTTTTTGGGCCATCAAGGCTGCATTATGTTCATCCTCTGTTTTAAGAAGCAAGATTTTAACTTTAACTTTAAATCTGAATCTCAGCAGTTTGAATTTTGCACCCGATAACACCATTGATATATACAACCCATCCTCTGTTCTTGCCACTCCTCACGGAACATTCACATCAGTCCTCTTAGCCATTTCACTTTTTAGGTAACATTTTTAATATTTTTATACCTTTTAATCTTTTCTAAATTTAAACATTAGCTTACTGATTACTGTTTAAATTTCATGCTCCAACGATCACATGACCATCGCTGTTGGAGCATAAAGTGCATGTGCTGGAGTTCTTTCCTCAGATCCTCAATTTTGGACATACTGAGCAGATGAACGCCAAAGGAAAGCCATTTTATCATTAACATTTATTTATTTATTTATTTTTCCCATTCTTTTTATCTTCCTACCTGACTGGTCCCTTAGGTCTCTCTCAGGTGTGGTTGCTTGATTCAGTCTTTTTTCCTGCTCTGCTGAGGTTCTCTCCATGCCAGTTCTCTGGTGGAACATCCCTACCTCCACATCTACTGACCTTCTGAGCCCCCTGAGGTGGGGCTGCCTTCTCCTCTGGCACTCTATCTAAAATCTGGATGGGGCTGTCAGAATGTGGATGAGGGTCGAAGACCAGCTGGGAGTAACTTGGCGATGAGCGTAGGGACCATCCACTGGACCTACTGTCACCTACCCAGGTGCCAGGGCCATTTTCCCATGTTCTGTTGCCCCAGGAGCATGGAGGTGCATTGATGTCCAGCTCAACGTGGGAATGCTCCTGCACCAGCTTGCAGGATGTTCGCTGTTGCTCCCATACCCCAGTGCATGCTTCACATCTTGCTGCAGTCTACCAGCCTCTTCTGGGAGCCACTAGAGCAACAAGGAGCACCAGCCACCCACCCCAGGAGAGGAGAGTAGTCCTCTGGACACTCAGTCCTCTCCTCCCCGTGCCGACCCCCAACACCCGAGTCCATTCCCAAACCTGAGTCACTGGCATGGTGCGAGGTGTGACATTCAGCACCTCAACCCTCAGCACCACTGGGCTGGCATAACATCTTTTTTTTATTGCTCAATGAGATACCCAGCTTTTTACTTATTACTATTTTAGGGAAAACCCTAATTAAATATTCAGAGGGAGATTTAAATTGGGCCTGACGTCCAAGTAAGAGATAACCCACCACAGGAAAGCTTTTCCAGAGCTGTTGTCTTAAAATTTGACCATGAAAACCAAATTGTAAGTATTAAGATTCCCTCTGATAGTTCAACTTCATTGCAATTCATTCTAGGAGAATAATACATGTAGTATACTGTACATATAGTATAACATATTTCCATCCCTTGCATTCTTTGCATTTGATTCTTAAAGAGGGACTATGGTCAGAATTTCTGCCATCAGTAAATTCAAAATTTGGATCAGCAAACCCCCTAATCAGCCTTATGCCAAAAATGAGATCTCAAAGTTACTTTGTTTAAAAGTTACAGGTCATTTTACAATCCTTAATTCACTGCCTGTTCAAAAAAGCCAGTTTCAATGAAGAGCTGATGATGATGTCATCTCCTGAACTCACAGTCTGGTCTTCCCTGTCAGCAAGCTTATAGGACCTGTTTCTCCAAAGTTTAAAGATCATGTAAAATGGTTTTCATATGTACTGTAAATTAGGCAGCACCATTCAGTAAACATTGCTTTAAAAACTATGTGTGTTTCAGGTTTTGTAACAAAGTTGACAAATTCATATATTTTTTTTAATTTAATGCCTTTTTGTTGTGGTCTCCAGGGTTGCTGGTTGCGGACTGGATAACTCTGATGTGGTGAAAGCCTATGATCATTGACACCTGTCATTCAATTGAGGTGATTTCTCAGGATGGTGTCTAAAAACAATTATTCCATCTCCCTGTAAGTGGGTGTGGGAGAGGTAATGCTGATTTGAAATGTTACTATGAGTTTCTATGCGGCAGCCAGCCTAGTGTTTTCTCTGGCAGGTTGTTACTTGACCTACACTCAGACTCATCTATGTTGTACTCCACATTAAAATGATCAGTTTACCAGGGCTAACACTTCCACCCCTAGTAGGAATTAACACATATAAGGCCCCTATTAAAACTTATTGTAAAGCAGACACTGACAAACAAGAATGAAGTTACCAACATTACAATACTAGTAGCAATACAACTTCCTAACAGGCGCAGTGGAGTAGCATACCAAATGGTATCAGCAGCCTGGAGGCATGCTGACTCAGTATCCAGCATCCATGGAAAAATGGACCACACCAAAAAGGCATTAAAAATACAAATATGTCAACTTTGTTACAAAACCTTAAACACACATAGTTTTTATAGCAATGTTATTTGAATGGTGCTGCCTGTTTTACTTGTGAAAACCATTGAACATGATCTTTAAACTTTGGAGAAACTGGTCCTATAAGCTTGCTGACACAGAGGACTAGACTGTGAGTTCAGGAGATGACACGATCAGCAGCTCTTCACTTAAACAGGCTTTTTTGAACAGGTAGTGAAATTAGGGTTACAAAATAGCATATAACTTTAAAACAAAGTAATGCAGAAACCTAATTTGTGGTATGAGATTTATTGGGGGTATGCTTATTCTAATTCAGCAATGTAGCACTTTTGGCCAGAGTCCCTCTTTAAAGTAAATCTCCATACAGTAGCTATTGTATTTGAATTTTTTAACAACCACATGGGATTATTTTTAAACACTGACAACTAATACTGATAACAAACAGCGCTTTCCTTTGTAAAATAGTATAAAAACTTTCTCTGAATTAATTTTGTAACTGTGGGAGTGTCAGGCCTCCTAGAAGAGGATAGAATTTTCCTCTGGACAGGAGAGACAAACATTCATTCACACAAAGCTCTACAAGGTCAGACCTACAGTTAATTTGGATTCTAACTTAAAAGCAGGAAGAAGAAAATTTACTTTTTCTTTTGGAAATTTGGAGTCTGTCATCATTTTATTATGAGACAGTGAAGAATTGCTAGAAGAACAGATGGGATTTAATTTCCTGTAGACTGTTAAAAAGTATTCAAACTATCCGAGAACAAGTTTCTGCATTCACTGAAGTATCTTGAGACAACTGAGGGAAGTATACCTGTTGGACTTCTTCTATCCCCTTAATTAATATAATTGAGACTGGTATAGTTAGGGACATTAAGGACATTGAAGCCGAAGGGTTACTCCAGCTTGCAAAGACTGCCTGAACCACAACTTGGTGACTTTTTACACATTATTTTTCTTATATATTCCTCTTTCTATACTTGTACCAGAATCATCAGAAGTAGTATTTTAACTACTGCCATTGCCAATGAAAACACTACTTTTTTATATACTTATTTTATAGTATCAGTATCTCTAGCACCATAGGCTTTCCAAACAGTCCAGTTTTGTATTTAAAGGGGACAGGAAATTTGTGCTAATTGGCAGCAGTTAATAGTGTTCCTGTTTACAGCAATGAAATCCATACCCCTAAATGATCCATGTTTAACTGTACCAGAATAAACACCGATATCAAAAACTGTATTTTCAATTATTTTCTTTTTATTGGCAACATTCTACACAGTTCTTTTCATGGAACTGGTAGTTATGAGTTTTTACTATGTCACGGTTTGTGAACAGAATGCTAATTATGAGCTGTTGACCTATCAGAACCTTACTCAAAGTTCTGTGCACAAACTGTGACATAGTTAAAACTCCAGATCACTGGTTCCATGAAGAGAACTGCAACAGAATTGCTGCCCATAAAATCAAAACAATGCAAACTACAGTTTTTCATGTCACATTTTATTCAGGTACAGTTAAATGTGGGTAATTTCAGGAAATTCCTGAAAGTAAGAACTTTATAAAGAGCTGCTAGTTAGAAATGATTTGCTGTCCTCTTTAAAGTTTAAACTCCCACGACTAAAATGTTTACCAGAAGTGGGAAATTATCTCAAACACAGCTAAAAAGAACAATGGGAGTATCTTTACAGAAGATCTGCAAATTACTACTTCTACTCCAGTAGAAACAATAAAAGCCTTTTACATATGCAGATGCTTTAAAATTTAAATCGGATAGAGAAAGTCAGAGTGGGGAAACATATTATGTAGATACTAAAACAGAATACCGTAAGGGAGTCTGAGACCACTCCAAGGAAATAAATCCTTAGAACAAATACCTAGACTAAATCAGAATAGCTTCAACAAATTTAGAGGTAGAAGGTGTTAAGATTAAACAAAGAAGAAAGAAAAATATGAACAAGAAAAAATGCACAGGGCTAGAGACTACTCAGAAATATATAACAGATTTCTTTACTCCTAAACCTATAAATAATTCTAACTAAGTAGTGAAGGAGCAGGAAGTGGTGGATGAACTTGGCCTTCTTAAACCAAATGAAGACCCCTCTAAATTCAACCATAATTAATTCACAAAATAATCAGAGAGCCCACGAGACTAAGCTTGAGCATTTCAGCCCAGTGGATTTTTTCTACAAACTCATGTGTTATAATCTCTGATAAATCAGCTCCTGGCAATCCATCTGTGTTGTCAGGCTTCTCTGATACAGTGTTTGAGAACTTAGAGCAGCAGAAGAAACAGCATTAGAACCAGCTTTTTTAGCACAATGTCCAAACAGTTTGTCTAAATATACAATAAAAGCATTAGCACATCCAGTGGTGGCAAATATAGTTCTCCTAGAAATTTTAAATATTAGAAATAGAATGGATACCAAGCTAGTACAACTACTGTTTGAATCTACACAAAAAAAAAAATAGAGAAGATACAGCAACAGCTCGGAACCCAAAAACTCTCATTCTCAATGATTCATATCTCTGAAACACCTAAAGATAAAGGTAAAATAAAAAATAAGAATCCAATGAAGGGGGAAAAAAAAGAACAAGAAAAGGGTTAAGATGAATGAAGACAAAAAGAAATCTGCAGAAACTAAGCAGAAAGAAGATGCATTACCTGTCCCATTAGTTCCAGAAATCATTGTCGGAAATAAACAGAATAAAGAACAATTAATAAAAGAAAAAATCAGGTAGCTGGGAAGCTAGAAGATCTCAAAGATACCTCTAAGTCTAATAAAAGTCCACAATACATAGAACATTCAAGAAAACAACTGGAAATAACTACTACATTACATAATAAAGATGATGGTTGGGAGATTTTAAGGAAGCCACAAGTGATGAGAAATATACAAGACGAAATAAAAATTTTTGGAAATGAAGAGGTTATTAGAATCTGTGGCATTTTTGTAAAACCTGATGAAACATCAGATTTTCTGATGGAATTAATTAGATATTTATTTTCAGCACAGCCAAGAACAGAACAAGCTAAAGAAAATGTATTAGCTATTTACAGAGACATGAGTGAAGTCTCTATACCAGTATATATTATGGTGCCAAATATTAATTTTGATAAGAGAATCTGGTCTGAGCAGCAGAGGCTAAGCTTTCTTGGACTTGAAGTCCCCCCCCCCCCCCCCCGTGACTTGACAAACCATAAATAGTAAAGTTTCCACAGTAAATGAAAACAAAGATTCACTCAATCCTGAAACATTTTTTTTGCATCGCATCTACTTTAAAATTGAATTTTCAAGGAGATAGATTTGCTGTACAAGAAAAAAATTGTAAAACTCTTTCCATGTTTGGTATTCACAAACTTCAAGGGGAAAATTATGTTAGAAACATAGAAACATAGAAATGTGTTGGCAGAGAAGGACTCCATCGCAGCTCATTTAGTCTGCCCCATCCCTCCCCATATGTACTCACATATTTTGTATTAGCACTATTATCACGCGTATTGATTATAAACCTCAGCAGTCAAAATGTGGACTGTGTGGTGATGAGGGGTGCTTCCTTGATGATGGTGAACCAGATAGACATTAAGCTTAACTCTCCTATAATTGCCTAGCTGATGTTGACATAGCCATCTAAATTTGACTGTGCTAAAATACTAATTGTTGACTTGAATGATATAAACTGTGTGAGTGCTAGATTCCCTTTGACTCAAAAGAAGGATTGACTTTAAGAAACGGTGGATGACTGTTTGAGTCACATTAATATGAATCATAATGCTGATGACAATGCAAAGCTCATATCTTGGAACATTGCTGGTTTATTATGTATACCAGACCCTGACTGGAAATTATTTATTTTGAACTTTAATGTCATCCTCTTCCAAGAGACTTGGGCTCAGTATGTAGTTGACATACATGGCTTTCAGGCAGTACACTCACCAGAAGTCAAGAAAAATAAATTTGATATAGCTATTGGAGGATTACCTACCTATATCAAAACCAGGAAAGGGATTACTATATTGGAAATATTTAAGGTAGAGCTAAACTATATAATTTTGGTAATAACACGGGATTTCCAATCATTTGCTAACATAAATGTATATATTCCACCAAAAAATCATTCTCAGACCTTTGGAGATATTTGGCAGAACCTATCAAAGGATCTAGACTTGAATTTAAAAAAAAATCCTAACTGCACAATCTTAATTGCTGGTGATTTTAATGCTAGAATCATTAACTAACTATGATAATATCACCCTACTAGAAACACAGATAGATTTGGGTGATCTTTATTTATTTATTTATTTATTTAAGGGAATCAGATACACCTTTGAGCCAGGGGCTCTTTTACAAAGGACCATGTCAGGTTACTTAAAACATTAGGACAGGCAGTGGTATTGTGCAACAGAGAAATAAACATAGCAGCAGGAGGACTTTGTCAATTACCAAAACATCACAATTGTGCAACTCACTTCTATAACAAATTAAACAATATAGATTCGTATAGGTAGCCATCCGACAGAGGGAGGCGAGGCCAGATGCTGGTCTAAAGAGGGAGAAAGAGAGGAGTGGGGTGGGTCAGGGGCAGGGTCAGTGAGGAGATGTGTGGAGGGAGTAGAGTAGGAGGGAAGGAGTAGGGAGGGAAGGGTGGGGGGAAACCATTTAGGTGTAGCAGTTGCAGGAGGCACAGGAGATGAGGTATTGACACAGGCTGAGCTTAAAGGCACCCAGGGTTGCTTTGCTGGTAATGTCTGCTGGCAGGGTATTGAACCAGGAGGAGGCTCTGAAAAAGAAGGATCATTGGCCTTGGGTAGTCCTGCAAAGGGGAACAGTGAAGGAAAGGTTGTTTGAATTCCTGGTTTATCGTGGGCCGCTATATGGTCTCAGCAGTGCCTGTGATCCAGGGGGTAGTAGGTCCAATGTTTGCTTTTTTGCTAGGATGCAGGTTTGATATTTAATTCTGCCAAATAGTTGGAGCCAGTTTGGTGTTTGTAGATCTTGCAGGTGTGTGTAAGGCAGTTTGCAGATGTTTGGAGATGACATGCCTTGTTTAGTGCTGTGGCGATGCATCAGAGAGCTGTGTCAGTGGCAGACCTGTAGATCACAAGCCCTTAGTCTATTACAGAGATTACTTAACTGTGAATGGCAGTGCTTATGGCTTCATCTGTGAGGCAATTCTTATGTCTATAGAGCAGGCCTATGTGGGTATTCACAGTTTTTACTATGTAGTTGATATGTTCAGAGTATCCAAGTGTTGGGTCAAGAATCACCCCAAGATATTTAAATAGATGTACTTGTTCAAGGGTGGCCCCTTTGCTGTTTGAGAGAGAGAGGTCTCTGTTTTTATGTTTGCTGTGGGTACCATGGAATAACATTGATTTGGTTTTGCTGTAGTTAAGAATAAGCTTGTGGGATTTAAACCATGCCTCTACATCAGTGAAGCTTTCTTGTAGTAGCAACTGAAGAAAGGAGGGGTCAGAGCGGGAGGTGAAGATAACAACATCGTCGACATAGAGTAGGATTTTTGCTGAGCAAGATGAAGGGAGGCTGTTTAGAAAAATGCTGCAAAGCATAGGACCCAGGATGGATCCTTGTGGGACTCCTGATTGGACCAAGAGGGGTGTTGAGAGGAATTCGCTAATTTTCGCCTACTGTGTTCGGTCACTGAGGTAGCTTTGAAACCAAAGAGTTGTGTCCAGAGATAGGCCTATTAGAGATAGTTGTTGAAGCAGTAATGAATGATTGATGGTATCAAACACCTTAGTTAGGTCGATAAAGGTGGCGCCAATGAGATCCCCTTGGTCTAGGGCATTGCGGATGTAGGAGGTAAGCTTTAAGAGTGCCGTGGTTGTGCTGTGGTTCTTGAAAAATCTGTGCTGTTCTTGACATAGCAGGTTATACTTAGTAAGGTATTCTATCAGTTGGTTGGCAGCTAATCTCTCCAGCGCTTTTGAGAGAGAAGGGAGAATGGAGATTGGTCTATAGTTGCTTGTAACAGATTTATCGCCACTTTTGTGGATAGGTGTCAGCATCACTGATTTCCATTTTTGGGGGAACTGTGAGAGCATGAGAGATTTGTTAAGGATTTTGGTGAGTGGGGTCAGGACTTCATCGAGGGTAAGAGCAAGGAGTTTCAGGTTGAGGGAGTCGCTGCTTGATCTAGACTTCCCACTTGAAGGAGGTACTTTTTTGTGATGTTCTTGGAGATGGCTTTGAAGTAGAATGGTGGATTTCCCTCCAAATTTCTGACTTTGACTGAGTTAATGGTATCTTGAGGGGGATCAAAGAAGTTGGTCTTAGAGAAAGACAGAATCTAGATAAATACAGGAATGAACAGGGAAAAAAATTACAAGATTTTATTGAAGAAAATACCTTACTTATATTAAATGGAAGCGTTCCAGGAGACAATAAAGGAAATACCACTTACTTTGTCCCAAATGGCCAGAGTGCAATTGACTATATGTTATGCAGCCGTGAAACTTATCATCTATTTCCCAATTTACTCATAGAAATGAGACCAGAGAGAGATCATGTTCCATTAAGCTTAATCGTAGCAACAACACAGAAGTTATTTTCAGAGAAATTACAGTGAATCCCCTTTCACCACGTTTTGCAACACGGAAACAAAAACTTAAGTGATCGGAATTAAGAGCAGGAATAATAACTAACCTTTTAGATAATTGGCAATATTTTTTAAATATTGAAAAAATTACTGAAATTAGTCAAACGCAAGCCATTAAACATAGATTGGAACAATTAAATGAAGAAATTAAACATAAAATATATGTCTATGACAACAGGGTAACTAGTGCGAAGAATAATTCTTGGTATGATTCTTCCTGTAAAAAATAAAAAAGACTTACAAAAATTAATAAATTGGACCAAAAAGCACCCCTCAAGAGTTAATTTCTCTATCCTAAATAAAGCTAGGAAACAATATATTAAATTTCTAAACATGACAAAAGTGGAATTTCAACATAAACAGTGGACAAAAATGATCCAAAAGTGGAAGTGGTTTGGTTTGTGGGCCACTTCTCATCAACTGGATCCTTTCACCTGTCTGGTAAATCAGGTTCTGGAGTATTTGCTGTCCTTGTCAGATGTGCGCTTACAATACTGTTCTATCAAAGTGCACGAGGTGGCCATTTCTGCCTTTCATGTGCCTATTGATGGTCATATGGTTGCTCAGTTGGAGATGGCGTGTGTGTTTTTGAGAGGCATCTTGCACTTGAAGCCTACTATCTGCAATCCAGTTCCAGCTTGAGACCTGAATTTTGTGTTAGAAAAGATTACTTTGGCTCTTGAGCCAGCTGTGATTTGTGGCCTAAGTTTCCTTTCTTGGAAAGCATTAATTTTAGTTGCTATTACTTCTGCTCGAAGGATTTCAGAGCTTCAGGCTCTAATGTGTAAACCTCCTTATTTGATTTTTCACAAAGACAGGGTGTCTTTAAATACGAATCCTAAGTTTTTTCCTAAGGTGGCGTCTGAGTTTACTTTAAATCCAACCATCCACGTGCCAGTTTATTTTCCTGAGCATGCCAATCCAGGGAAGCATTGCTCCATACTTTAGATGTACTTAGAATACTTGAGGACTATATACACCAGAGGAAGAACTGCAGGAAGTCCTCACAGCTTTTTATTTTCTTTGCCCCTGGGAAAGAGGGCGCACCTGTTTCAAAACAGTGCCTGTCCAAATGGTTGGCCAAATGTACTATTTTTTCTTATAGGAAGTACGGTAAAGAACTTCCTGATGTAGTTCGTGGTCATTCTACCAGAGGCATGGCCACTTCTGTTGCCTGTTTCAAAAATGTGTCCGCTGCAAAAATCTGTATGACTGCCACCTGGAGTACTGTTCACACCTTCACTAAACACTACAGTCTGGACATTGCCTCTCGAAAAAGAGCAGATTTTGGTCTAGCTGTGCTTGAAGGTTTCCTTTCTTAGGCCTGTAGGATCCAGCCACCCAGACTGTTTTATTGTCAGTACTGCTTGGTACTTGTTCCATAGGTGTGGCCTGCTGAAACAGATATCCTCGAAGAAGATAGAATGTTTATGTACTTACTGTAACAGTAGATCTTCAAGAGAATTTCTTTCATCAGGCTGTGCCGTCCCACCCTCCATCCCCCTAGGATTTAGAGCTCTGTAACTCTTGTCTCATTCTCCAGGATGGTCTAAATACTGTTTCCAGCCTTGTCTGGTAGGCAGAACCATAAGCTCTCTCTTGGTTCCCTAGAGGGAACTCCTCTGAACATGATCTCTAGCAGGGAGCTGAGGAAGGAAGGGGCTGCCCACGTTTATATGGGAGTGCTGATGTAGGACATCATCGTGGACAGCCCCTAGCGGACTGCTTGCAAAAAGTTTCTGTGTGGGTTCAGGTGTCTGGTGGCTATTATTCCATAGGTGTGGTCTGGCAAAAGAGATTCTCTCGAAGATTTACTGCTACGCTAAGTATGTAACTGTTCTTTCCCTGCGGTGTTTGTCCAGACATCTTAGCACCCTTCATGTGAGCTTGTCCACTGTTTTGGACTATTTGGTCCACCTGCACTACAGTACCAGGGTCTGTGGTCTTTAACCCTGAAGGTGCATTTGGTAGCAGTGTCAGCATATGTTTCAGCTGTCAAGGATAGATCTCTAGCCTCACATGCTAGTTTTAGGAGGTTCTTTAAAGGTCTAATTCACCTGAACCCTCCTTTTAGGGATCCATTCCCTCCCTGGGACCTGAGTCTATGTATTGCACAGCTGATGGAGGCTCCATTCAAGCCTATGACAACTGCTTTTCTTTCTCTTTCTTCTTTCAGAAAAAGAGATGAGCAAGAACAAGTGTCACAATATGAGGCTAGAGGGGGGGAAGACTTGGGAGCAACGTGAGGAAGTATTTTTTTCATTTAAAGGGTGATAAATGCATGGAAGCGCCTCCCTGCGGAGATCATAGGGGCAAAAATGATAGGTGAATTCAAGAATGCATGGGATAGACAGAAGGCAACCCTAGTGGTGGGAAAGAGAAGGTAAGCTGCAATCAGTTAGGATATGGAGTTTTAGAAGTAGGTAGGTAGATTCATAGGTGTGGTATGAGTTAAGTGGGGGATCCCATTAAAAACTCGTCGCCTATTGGCGAAATTGAACTTTCTTATCACCCATATGATTATCCAACTCATATTTAAATTGCGACAAATTATTGCTGGAAACAACCTCAATTGGTAAGGTGTTCTATACTGTAGGTAGCCTTTGTGTGAAGAATTTATTTCTTAGAGGTATTGTTTATTTCTGTTTCAAACTTTAATTTATGTGATCGAGTATTATGACTTGCTGTAGATTTCTGGAGACAAAAAGCCTCACGTAAAGCTGCATCCTTTGTAGATCTATATGCAAGACACATATCACCTCTATATGCCCTATATTCAAGAGAAAATAACCCTGAAGATCTCAGTTGTGAACTATAAGAAAAAATGACTCACCTTAGTAATGTTGTTTCTTCTAATGGAGTCTTGCTATATTCTGACATATGCAGTGAGTCCCAACCTTCGAACTGCCCCGGAGGTGAAAGAGTTAACTTTCCACGCCAGGCATGGAACTCTGAGCTTGAGCTCGGTTGAGACTCTGTCTGTTGTTCTTCAAACTCAAACTGTCAGATCTTTTCGAGCTAAACTCACTAAGGTCCTGTGTGGAAGCTGTAAACCTACACTAGCCAACTGGCTACTAAACATAAAACACATTTTGGTCCCAAAACAAAGACTCAAGTCAGGAGACCCAAAATGAAAAACACAACACCAACTCACCCCAAGAAAAGAAGGGTGAAAACAAAAAGGTGGGCACCTACTAAGTGCCAACACTGCACTGCCCACCACATCCCAAAACAGGGATTCTGAGAGGGGCAGGTGGGGGGAGGTCTAATATAGCAAGACTCCATTAGAAGAAACAACATTACTAAGGTGAGTAATTTTTCTTCAAACAACATGAAGTCTTGCTATATTCTGACATATACAGAACTAGCAGTACCTCCATGGAGGAGGGACAGAACCTACTTAGGAAATAGGCTCTGAAGCACAGCTGTGCCAAACCGAGCATCACTCCTAGCCTGGATGTCCAGGAAGTAATGCTTGGTAAAAGTGTGAACTGTTTTCCAGGTAGCTGCTTGACATATCTCTAGAATAGAGATGTTCCTGGCAGCAGCCAGGGAAGCAGCTGTACCTCTGGTAGAGTGAGCCCTCAGGCCTGAGGGAGGAATCTTACCCAGTTTTTCATAGCAAAATTGGCTACAAGAGACAATCCACCTGGCAATGGATCTTTTAGTGTCAGGTTTCCCTTTACCAACCTCACAATAAGTGAGGAAACATTGGAGGGAGTCAAACCTGTGACCCTTGGTATGCTCTATGTAGTAACTAAGGGCTCTTTTCACATCTAAACTGTGCAGCCTCCTCTTGCCAGAGAAAGAATGGTCAGTGAAGTACACTAGAAGAGACATAGATTGATTAAGGTGGAAATCTGAAACCCCCTTAGGCAAGAACTTCCTGTTAGTCCTGAGGATCACCTTATCTCTATGAAAGGAGATAAAATCTGGCTCCACTGACAAAGCTTGTAATTCACTTATGCGCCTAGCAGAAGTGATGGCTACCAGAAACACAGTCTTCCAAGTCAAGTACTTAAGCTCTGCTGAAGATAAAGGCTCAAAAGGGGGTTGCATAAGCTGAGCAATGCAAACATTGAGGTCCCAGGCAGGGTCCCTGAATGGAGCGTTGGTGTGAAGCAATCCCTTGAAAAACTTGGAGAATACAGGGTGAGCTGAAAGAGAAGAGGGCTTACCTGCTGAAATAAAAGCAGACACAGCTGCCAGATGCACTTTCAGTGTAGCTGGTCTCAGCCCCAAGCTATTTAAGTGGACCATATAATCAAGGAATGTGGGCAGATCAGCAGATTCTGGGAAAATATGCTTCCCAGAGCACCATATGGAAAATCTTTTCCATTTTGAATTATAAGTAGCCCTGGTGAAAGGTTTTCTAGAAGCCTTCAGGATATCCATTACACCTTGGAAGAGGGGTAAATTAGCAAACTCTAACTCTTCAAGAGCCAGGCCTTGAGATTGAGAGATTTGAGGTTCGGGTACCAAACCCTCCCCTGAGCACAGGTTAACAGGTTGTAATTCCTGGGAAGACACAGGGGAAGATGGACTGCTAAGGTCAGTAGGAGTGGATACCAGGGCTGTCTGGCCCAGTCTGGAGCAATCAGGATCATCTTGCAAGGTTGAGATCTGATTTTGACTAGCACTTTGAACAGCAGAGGGAAGGGGGGAAAGCATAGAGAAACTTCCCTTCCTAATTGAGAACTAAGGCATCCAGGGGGACTGAGGCCAACACTGGGGGCCTGCAGCAAAAAGGGAAGTTGGTGATTGTCTGGGGCTGCAAAAAGATCTATCTGCGGGGTGCCCCATCTGGAAAATATCACCTCCAAGACCAGGGGGTCCAGTGACCATTCGTGATGGTGCTGGGAAATCCTGCTGAGAGCATCTGCCAGGACATTGTCCTTGCCTGGGAGGTGAACAGCCATGAGGGAGGTGTTCAGGGAGTAAGCCAGAGACCACAACTTCATTGCTTCGGTGCACAAGGCCATAGACCGAGTGCCTCCTTGCTTGTTGATGTACCACATTGTGGTGGTGTTGTCTGTTCTGACCTATACAACTTTGTTCTGAACAGATTTGGAAAAAGCTTGAAGTGCTAGAAATACTGCTCTGAGTTCCAACAGATTGACATGGAGCAGAGATTCTTGAGGGGACCACAACCCCTGGATGGTGAGGTTGCCCATGTGAGCCCCCAACCCCAAGAGTGAGGCATCTGTAGTAAGGATTAAAGAGTGAGACTGAGTGACAAAGGGGACCCCTTGTCTCAGATTGTTCTGATCCTGCCACCACTGTAGGGCCTGGATCAGGGTTCGAGTTATTGGGATCAGTTTGGTCAGAGGGTCCTTCCTTTGCGACCAAAAGGCTCTCAAATGGAACTGAATGTCCCTCATCTGAAATCTTGCTCCCTGCACTACTGCTGTAGAAGCAGCCATGTGCCCTAGGAGCTGTAGAAAATGCCTTGTGGTCGAGACAGCTGCAGGGGAATGAGGAGGCCAGAGACCAGGGTCCTTGCCTGTCCAGGGGAAGGAAGGCTTGGCCTTTACTGTGTCTAGCTCTGCACCTATGAAGGTGAGGAGCTGGACAGGCTCTAGAACTGACTTTGGAAGATTTAGAGAGAACCAAAGAAGTGAGCAGTTGCTGAGTTATCTGTAAGTGTAACTTGACTTGGTCTGGGGACTGGCCTACTATGAGCCAGTCATCCAGGTAAGGGAAGATGGCAATCTTCTGCCTTCTTAGAAAAGCAACTACTACTGCCAGACATTTTGTGACTACCCTTGGAGCAGAAGTGAGGCCAAAGGGCATTGCTCTGAACTGATAATGGCCTGAGGGTAGCTCGAACCTGAGGTACTTTCGATGGGAGCTTCTGACGAGAATATGGAAGTAGGCATCCTTGAGGTCCAGGAACACTAGCCAGTCCCCTGGCCTTAGAGAGGGTAGAATAATTCTGAGCCACCATTTTGAATTTTGGTTTTAAAAGGTGCTTGTTTAAGTATCTGAGATCCAGGATGGGCCGCCATTCTCCTATCTTTTTTGGGGTAAGGAAGTACCTGGAGAACAACCCTTTGCCTTGGTGTAGAGGTGGAACCCTTTCCACAGCTCTGAGAGCTAGGAGGGAGGAGACCTCTGCCTCTAAGGCAAGTGCCTCTGATGGATTTGCAGGTGGAAAGGATCTGGTTCTCATCTTTGGAAACTTTTGAAGCTGAGAACCAGTCCCTGGCTTACTACTCCAGGACCCATTTGTCTGATGTCAGAGACTCCCAGTCCTGGAAAAAGTAAGCCAGCCCCCCTACAGGTATTTGAGAATCGGCCCTGGCAGCCCCATCAGGGTGTCTGTTTGGCAGGGCTTTGGGCTGAGGGTGGAAGCAGGTCTGCTTGTACCCCGTCTGCCTCTCCCTCTAAAGAACCCCCTCTGGACATAAGCAGAAGAGGAAGCCTGTGCTTGGTAAAAAGGCCTATGAAAAGGCCTGCCCCTGCCCCTGTGAAGCTGCCTTTGAGGAGTGGCCTGCCTTTCCTTGGCCTGTGAACTCCTATAGGTGGTCCTATACTCATCCATTTTCTTCATGTAATTCTCTGTTTGCTCCCCGAACAGAGAATTGCTCTCAACAGGAAAATCCATGGCCTTAGTCTGGGTATCCTGTGACAGGCTAGTACATCTGAGCCAAGCCATTCTTTGAAGTGCTACAGATGTAGCCATGACTCTAGATGACACATCATTGGAGTCCACTGCAGCATGGAACTGCACCTTGGATGCCTCAGTACCATCAGCAGCCACCTGCTCCAGCTCCTTGGCAAGCCGGCCAGGGACCTGTTTTGCTAGGGCCATAAGAGTGTCCCATCTGGATTTTTGATACCTAGCAGTATAGGCCATATAATTGGCCTGTCTGAGTCCCAAGGATGCAGCCATGTACTGTTTCTTTGCCATGGCATCAATCCTCCTGGAGTCCTTGTCTGGGGTGTGTGAAGCCAAGGGAATGTTTGCCTTATCACAGGCTGCAGCCTGCACTACCCCAACATGGCTGCATTGTTGTGTAAGGAACTCCATGTCAGAGCCTGACAATGTATACCTCTTGTCCATTCTCTTATCCACAGGAGGTATAGTGTTAGGAGTCTTTAAAATCTTAAATGTCTGTTTCCCAAAAGATTTGTGCAAGGGAATAGACAGCCTCCTAGACTCTGGGATATCCATCATTTCCACAGAGTCAGGCTCCTCCTGGTCATCCATAGCTTCTTCCATAGGAGCTGGAGGTTTCAGCCACTTTTACAAAACATGAAATGGGAGGGACTCAGAAAGCCTAGGAGGAGAACCCTGAAGGTCTGTCTGGGGAGATGTCGGGTCAATGGGCACATCAGACTTTCAAATCCACATTCACTTTCCTCATACTCCTCTTCCTCCTTCTCCGGTTCATAAAATTCCTCTAACTCATACTCTTGAACCGGTGGAACCGGCCGAACCAAGCGCCTGCCTGATGGTGCCGGTTCGGTCGGAACCGGGGAAAGCGACTGGACAATTTTGATTGCTTTGGCTATCTCTTCAGCGTTGGAGAGGAAAGTTTTGACTCCACACCAGCTGATTTTTCTTTTCTAGTCCTTTTAGCCGGAACCGATTCCTCAGAATTGGCTCTCCTTTTGCCTGAAGAAGTCTCGCCCTGGTCAGAGGGCACTCCTTCTGGTTTGGTTTGAACCGAACCGGGCTGGCCATCTGGTTCAGGGACTTTTTGGCCTCCCTTTCCCTGAGCCTACCAGTTCTCTTTTCTAGGGTAGCTGCAGGGAAATTTTTGCAAATCTGGCAGTCTGCATTGAGGTGGTCAAACCCCAGACAATAAACACAGGTGGTGTGGGGGTCAGCCTTGGCAAAGACTTCCCCACACACACTACAGTGTTGAAACCCAGTGGGTCTGGTTTTTCTTTTGGGTTTCTCAGACATAGTGCCAGTCCTACCCAAACTTACCCTTTTATGGCAATCCGCCAGGCAAGACCCTCATATCAGTTCCCAACCGTGTCACGTGTCGTGGAAAAAACCGTAATAAAATCCGTTTTTTTTAGAACCGATAAGAACCGGTAACCACACTCTAAAAGCACAATTTATGACTTTTAAACAACTTGATCGGTTCAAACTGAACCGATAAACCGTTTACAAGTTCCACACAGAATAGAATGAAAAAAAACCTATCTAGTACTCACAAATACCACAGACAGAGACTGAACCGACAGATTACGGTTTAAATTCGGTTGAAAACCGAGAAAAGCGGTACTTTAACCGACAAATTGAACCGAGCAGAAGGAGGAATCTCCGGAGCGACTGTTCAGTGAGGCGGAGTAAAGAATCTGACGGTTTGAGTTTGAAGAACAACAGACAGTCTCAACTGAGCTCGAGCTCAGCGTTCCATGCCTGGCATGGAAAGTTAACTCTTTCACCTCTGGGGCAGTTCGAAGGTTGGGACTTACTGCATATGTTAGAATATAGCAAGACTTCATGTTGTTTGAATCTAGATCTGTCAAACCTTTTACCTTTTTTGTTAGTCGCCTTTGTACCTTTTCTAATGCTACTATACCACCTATAGATGTTGGAGTGCAGAAGGGAGGACAATATTCCCCAATTTGTGACCCTACTAGGCTAGTGTATAATGGTATCAATACTTTGGGTTCTCTGCTTTTTATATGTCTAAAAATACAGGATAATGTACCCTGGCATTTTTTTATAATGTTATTATTATGTGATGTAAACTTTAGATAATTTGTGATTGTAATTCCCAAATCCCTTTCAACTGTGATAGATTGTAAAACACAATTATTGATTTTATAAGTTACTAAAACATTATTTTTACCCAGATGCATAAATTTGCATTTGGCAGAGTTAAAGGTCATTTAATTTTTATGGACCACTTAACTAAATTATCAAGGTTAGTTTGTAAAATGTCTACAGCGACAGGGTTGTTAACAATGCATCCAGGCTTACTATCATCTGCATATTTATGGATCCAGACACTGTTAGTTGTTTGCATATTAGCTATTAACAAATTAAATGACAAGGGGCCCAACACTGAGCCCTGCGGAACACCACTGGTCACATCTCCTCACTCAGAACAATATCCTTTGATGGTGATTCGTTGTTTCCTGTCAGTAAGCCATGAATGAATCCAACTAACTATATTAGCATTGAAACCTAAATTTACCGATTCATTAATCAAGATATCATGAGGTACAGAGTCAAATGCTTTTTCATAATCCAAACAGATTATGTCCACTGGAAGGCCTTGATCCAGGGCTATGCTTACTGGCTCGAAAAAATTTATCAGGTTAAGTTGACAGGATCTTCCCTGTACAAAACCATACTGACTGATATCAGAGAAACCTATATTTTGTAAGTGCTCTAACATTTTTTCCTTTAATACTCTCTCAAGTAATTTACCTATACAAGATGTTAGGCTAATGGGCCTATAATTACTAGCAAGTTCTACCAGTACCTGCCACTGTTTCGACCTATGAGATCACTCCCAAGATGTTAAGGTTTTCCTGGACCGCACTTGACTCTGGCTGGCCCAGTACTATGTATCAACATTTTAGCCCCCTAGTCACTTTCTAGGCAGCAAGATTGCATGTTGCTGGGACACCTTGAGTCTCATGCTCACTGCCTAATAATGCTGTATTGTACTGTATCCTGTCTGTTACCTCATGTATAACATGCTTATCAATTCTCTCTCTGTTCCTTTGTAATTCCCGGGTTGCCCCTGAAAAAGGGACCTCTGGGGCTCGGTAGGCTCACCCGGTCACCAAAATTTAATAAATAAATAAATAAGTTGTTTGTTCCCATTTTTGTATATTGGCACAATGGAAGCAATAGTCCATTCTCTCAAAGCATATCCTTCTCTGACGGATGCGTTAAATAATAAAGTAAGTAAATCAGCTAAAACAAGGTCTAGTTTTTTAATAAAGATAATTGGAATATCATCCGGACCTGCTGAGGAGTTGGGCTTAGTAGCTTGAATTACAACCTTAACTTCTTCCAGTGTTATCAAAGGGTGATTATAACCAACTTCAATATTATCCGTACAAAAATTGTCCTTAATTTTAAACATATTAAGAAAAGTTTTGTTAAATTTTCTAGCCAAATCTGACTCATTTGTAAGAACCATGTTATTTCTAAGTAAGGGACCAATGGTAGGGGCCCTTCCCCTTAACGATCCAATATAACTAGGTAGGTAGGTAGGAAAATGGGCAGACTGGGTGAGCCAAGCCTTTCCTTATCTGCAGTCAGATTATATGTTTATATGCTGCTCTGAAATATGTCACCTGGAAAACAGTTTTCCTGGTGGCACTTACTTCAGCTAGGAGGGTGAGCAGACTCCTAGCCCTTTGTACAGATCTCAACTATATCATATTCCACAAGGACAAGGTAGAACTGAGGACTAATAGAAAATTCCTCCCGAAGGTGGTGTCTGAATTTCATCTGAACCAGTCAATCACTCTTCTGGTATTTATATATTTATTTTTTTGATTTGTTTAACTTTTTCCTCTCCTCCAAGGACCAGCTCCTCATCAGCCCAGCCCCCTCGCCTAGTCCTGTCACCCCCCTGGACTTACCCAACTGGAGACACACTCTGGCTCCCCCCCCACAGAGCGGGGCCACGGGAAGGAGCCTGACCACCTGTTGGATGCTGGTATATGGTCCTGGGATGCTTCCATCCCGGGATTACACCCTGGCTTGCCCCCACAGGGAGGAGCCTTCAGAAGGGGGCTCACCCTCCCATCAGACACCTCGATTAGTCTCCAGTGGTGCCATGGGCAGTGATGCGAGACCTGTGGCATGAGGTGGGTGGCATCCTACTTGGCTCAATTTTCTGCTTTTTCTGCCCCAGGAGGACGGACAAGCAATAATGTCAAGGGCATGTACGCCGATGTCTCTCCCACCTCCAGCAACAATGCAGGTGCCGGCAGCTGCCCCCCTCCTGGCCTCTACCAGGCATCAGTTGTGTGCTGGACACACAATCACCCTTCCCCCAGAGAAGGAGAGCAATCCCTAGGATCCTCCTCCCTCTGGCTGGCCCTCTCAGGACTGTTCCTGAATCTGGTATGTCAGCATCGCAGACAGAAGCCCTACCGCTGCGCCAGCAGGCTGGCACACACTTCTAGTGTTTTTTACAGAGCATTCCACTCCAGGGGAGCAGAAACTCCACAGTCTGGATGTTAAAGCAACAGTGCTAATTAATAAAAATGACTTTTACAATAGTTATGTCAAACAAGCCCTACAAATGACAAAACTTTTGGTTTTCATTTTTTTGTATTCTTTATTTTTCTGACAGTTTAGCACAGGTCCTTGCCAGGAGCACTATATTGAATTCTGAGGGAAATGGGTTGCTGCAATTCTCTCATTGGTTATTTTGTCTGATGTAACTGGAATGCACCATCTCTTCCTTTGCCTGCTGAGTGTTAACAGGGCAAGCTGTGTAAACAAAGGGTGAAAAACAGGAAATGGTATGGGGGCTGCTTATTTCCTGTGGAGCCACACAACATTATAAATGTAATAAAAATCAAGGGAACCAATTATCAGAAAACAGTAGTAAACAGAAGAAGTTAAATCTGAAACTTTAAACTACCAGGCAGTGCAAAAATCTGGGAAGTAATAAACACTTCCTGGTTAACTAGTTGGCTGCTTTAAAAGAGCTCTGGGGTACTATTTGAACCATAGTAATATAGTATTTGACTACAGATAAGGACTGCTAGGCCCACCCAGTCTTCCCATATTCCCTGCCTACATCAGTGGTTGCTGACCCTACTTGGTTATTGGCTTTAGCCTTTCCTACCCACCTCTAGGGTTCCCTTGTGCCTATCCCATGCATGTTTGAATCCCCCCACTGTGCTAGCTCCCACTACTTTCTGGGGTAGGCTATTCCATGCATCTACCACCCTTTCTGTGAAGAAAAACTTCTTCATATTCCTCTTTATCCTGCCTCCCTTCAATCTCATATCATGCCCCCTCATCCTTGTACACCTCCTATGCTGAAAGATGTCACCCACTTGCACTTTGTTTATGCCCTTAAGATACTTGAAGGTTTCTATCATATCTCCCCGTTCCCTCCTCTCTTCCAATGTATACATATTAAGGTCTTTTAATCTCTCCTTGTATGTTTCCTGGTGCAAGCCCTGCACCATCTTTGTTGCCCTTCTCTGAACCGCCTCCACCCTGTCTATATCCTTATGAATACCACACAAAGGATGTTAGTTCCACAAATTCTCAGTTATTTGTCACCTATGGTGACCTGGGTCAAGGTAAACCAGCACCAAGGAGAACCATTTTTCACTGGATAGTAGTCTGTATTCAGTTCTGTTATGGCAAAGCTGGCAAGCTTCTGCTAGAGGGGCTGAGGACCCATTCTATAAGAAGCACCTATACCTGCCTCTGTGGCAGCAGCCAGAGGTGTCTCCATTCAGGAAATCTGTAAAGCGGCTACTTGGAAGACAGTACACACTTTCACAAATGAGTTATGTTTGGCCCTTCGGTCCAGAAGAGATGCCAGGTTTGGTACTGCTAAATAAGTTCTCTCAGCCTCTCAAGGTACTGATATGTAGTGTGCAGTTGATAAACAAATAGTAAGGGATCCCTTGGGTTTGAAGAAAAAATGACTCGCCTGTAGTAATGTTGTTTCTTCCAAAGGGATTTTTCACTATGTGTAACAATCCCATCCCTACTCTCCTTCCAGAGCCTGGTAATAGGTTCTCACAAGAATCGGTCTCTTTTTAATTGCTCGAGCATTACTTGTTGCATTGTTTTACAACTGATACTCAGTGGTTGTTACAGTTTAAATATGGTTTCTGCCACAGTGTAAGTTTTTCCAAAACTTTTACCCCTTATGGGTACTTTACGATGGTCATTTAGCTAGCTAGCTTTAGTGGCCACTGCTCACCACAACTTGAGAAATACATCTGGCTTATAGGGCAGAAGTGAGTGTGACCACACAACAGAGTTTTGAATTTCATTCTGAGATTTCTTAATTACCATAAAATTCTACTCTCTGGGGCAGCTCAATCCAGAGGACTGATTGCAGTTGTTAAACATAGTGAAGGATCCCTCTGGAAGAAACAACATTACTACAGGTGAGTATTTTTTCTTACATTTTGTGCCTGTGGTTACAAGATCTACAAGTATGACACTCACACTGTTATATTTGCTGTTTGGTCCTGTCCCACAATGTCTTGGCCTACAAGATCTGCCAAGGCTTCAACCAGGCCACAAGAAAATGCCGAAAGAAGGCTCTAGAAAACTTCATTGCCATTAAGGCCATGGAAGTTCAAGCCAAGGCTGCAGACTCCAAGCCGGCTTCTCTCTCATGCTGTTTGCTGTCGCTGCCAGAGTCTTCGGACAAGGGAAAGGATAAATCATCATTGAAGTCCTTCTTTAGCCATCACCTCAAAGATCAGCATAAAACACTTGTTTCACCAGTGAGGTCAAGGTTTCCATGGGGGGAGGGTGTAAATCCTTGTCATCTGCTCTGGCGGTGACAAATATGCTTCCCAACCATTGTTGAGACATCAAGGCTTGGGGAGTCTGGCTCTGGCACTGCTGTACTTACTATGGATGATAAGCAGCCCCCTCGAGTTCTATCCCTTTAATGTTGGTAGTCTTGACCGTTAATGGGTGTTGTTGACTCCCAGGTTGTGCTAGCATCGTTCTCTGAATAATCAGGTGCCTATTACCATCGCTTCCACTAATAGCTACTGTCCTGTTACATGGGCCTCCATTTAGTACCGTTAACAGGCTGTAAAAGCACATGGATTATTCGTCCATCATAACCGCTGGCTCTGTCAATTTGCCCCTATTGTCAGTCCAGACATCGAGGCAGAATATAATCCTGATCTCCTTAATATGGAGAAGGATTTGGAAGATGAAGAGAGGGATGATGATCCCTATGTGGGGGGGGTGCTGTCTAGATCTGCCCTCTCGCCATGCAGTGATGACTGTGTGGTTTATACTCCTAGGTCTCCTCCAGAAGATTCCTCATTTCAGGCTTTGCTCAGACAAATCCAGGATGTAATGGGATTTAAGGTTGAGGAGGAAGACTCCAGTAAAATAAATGTAATGGCATTTCTGGAGGTTCCCGCTATGCCATCTGTGTAGTGCCTTCTCTATATCCTGTATTAGAGAAGCTACCTTTGCTGCCTAGCATAGTCCTTATACCCTGCCAGCAGTACCTCAAAAAGCTGATAAACAGTAACATCCTCCAATTTTTTTAATCTTCATTACGCTTCACAGCCTGAAACTGATTCAGTGGTTATCGTGACTGCTTATAATTGCTCTAGGACCCCTAGACACATGAGTACTTTGCCTCCTAACAATGATTCCAGGTGGCTGGATGGTATGGGCAAAAGAACTTATGTCTCCGCATCCTTAGTCCTAAGAATTGCAAACTACCAGGCATTCATGATTAAATACCAGAATAGTCTGTGGAAATCTGTAATAACTGCTGTTCTAGCCCTGCCTAATGGTCCTGCCAAGGCTGAATTGCTTAAAGCAGTTTTAGCTGGTGTGGATACTGGAAAGCATCTGCTACACTCAGCACAGGATGCTTCTGTCTCTGGCATATGCCTTTGAAGATATTCGTGGCTCAGGGTAGCTGGATTTACTACTGAAGTACAACAAGCTTGGTGTTCTGAATCGACATAGGCACTCGATGACCCCTGAATCTCTGAAATTGGCCACGTGCTGCTCTGTGCTGTCTTTTATAGACTATGGACTGGTCATACATGGTGTTGGATCTGACACTGTGCTTAAAAGGGTCAGGACACTCCTTAATAAAGCCTGCTGGGTAGTCCTTGGGGCCGACTACCTGACTCACACTTGCACGCTATACTCAAAGACTGGGTGGCTCCCTCTTCACCTCCGTCCTAAATATCAGGCTTGCCTGCTTGGTAAGAAATCATTGCTGGGGCTCACACTTAAGACCACCGCAAGCCTATTTACGATCCATTAACCCACTGTAACTACCAGAAGAGTGGCCAAAGTTGGGGTTCTAGTGCCCTTCATGCAAACTTCTCTTGCCCAATGATCCCTATCAAATCAAGGACCCATGTGATCCAATGATCTTCTGTCCAAATTATTCTGCTGTGAGAAGTTAAAACTGGATTACGCTCTCATCTTGCCCTAGAGAATATCTGCAGATGCACCTCATGATCCTGTCCCTTCCTTTCTATTACCACCCCCTACTCTTGCAACACTGTACCTTACCACCTCCTCCGTTTTCTTTTCCACCCTTGTTTCATATCGGACAAAGCCTCCTCCGGCTGCTACTATCTCTACCACAAAAGACTTGAGCCTGGGATCCATACTGACCCTAAAATAGCTTTGCTTTAAACGTGCTTTACCACAGTCCTGTAGTGTTGCTGAATTCACTGCACCTGGCCTCATGTAAAATGCAACACATTTTTGCCTTATGTATGTAACCCCTAGGTGGTGCTAACCCAAGGGCTACTACCTCTGCCTGCATGGCTAGTAGCAGGTTAAGGGGCCAGAGTTCTGAAATGGGTGCCTCCACCCAGAGGTCAGGGTTGGTAGTGGTCAAGCTAACCTGGGCACAGCCCTCCGGGACACTGTAACTCTCCTCTTTCCTTACTAGTGGCCGGAACAATAAACAATAAGCACTTTCACAATACCGCTGATACACCACACAAGTACCCACACTGTTTGCACTTACCACCAGGGCTTTCCTCTGGCTCGGCCCTGGGGATCCCCTGTAAAACAAGGTTATACACAGCAAGTAACAGCAGCACAGTACTCTTGCACAAACTGGAACCACAGTCAGGGTAACTGCAAAAAAGAGTTAGATCTGATTTATTTAAGGGGCTTGAACAAGGGAGGGGTGTAGTCAGGTTAATTTGCTTAAAGGCTGTATCAATCAAACAGCTATGCATACACTTCAGGGTCCATAAACAGTCACACACTCTGGGTACCCAGATTGAGAATGGTGGGCTAGCCAGGAACGTTGCAGCTGGTTGGGGCCCTGTGCTGGAAGAAAACAACATGCACAACACACACTATTTGTAATCTGGAGCCAGAGGGCTCAGTTCGTGAAAAGAAAACAACAAGACAATTAGATGACACATTTTAGATTAGGCTGTTGTTGCAGAGAGCTACCCCGATGATTTCTCATGATACCCAAGACTGGACACAGGCTGGATGAAAATCGAGACAGCAGGTGGTTAATCTCGAGTGCCAGGAGAAGCAGGGCCCACACGAATCACCGAGGTGTCATTCCAGTTCAGGCATGGAAAAGGGGGCTGATCCCCAGGCAGGTCTCTTGTCGATGGCTTTCTCTGTGCAGTGGGTAGTCTGGCTGTGCCAGTATGGCAAGGCACCAGCCAAATGGAGACAAATTTGGATACAGTCCGTTTTGGGCTGGATACAGTTTCCAACAAGCAGAACACAGTTCATACAGTGGGGAACCAAATTGTTACCCACTTTCAATAAACAGCGCATTTACATGTAAAGGATTCTATGGTAGCAGCAAGCAGAACACAGTTCACACAGTGGTGAACCAAATCATGACCCACCTTCAATACACAGCACATTTACATGTAAGGAAATTCTACTGTACCAGGCAAACCACTCTCCGGTCATGATTGCAAAATCTCTGCACAAGCCGGGGATTCAAAAGCAGCTGGAAATCCTGTTAGGAATTGCATTCAGCAAAATCTTCAGTCTTCTTCAGGTATGAGCCTGGTAAAAAATCAGTGGCTTACTTTGTTCTCACAAACTTGGATTTAGTCCGAAATAATTCTCCTCTCTCCCTCTCAGGGGCAACAGGCAGACATGCAGGCCACAACTCAGGCCTTTCCACAATTCTCCCACGCGAAACTACTCAGATGGTTGCCTGACTGTCTCAGGCTGTTGCTTCTTCAGCTCCCAACTTAGATCTGACTCAACTGCCAGCAAGCCTGGGAATTTCCCCAGAATCCAAAAGGTATGGTTGACTGATCTGTCTGTCAGTCACAACAAAGGCTCCCCCATCAGGTGCAAAAAGGTGCCAAAAGCCCCAAACTACAGTTCCTACAAATTTTGACTCCAGCCAGCTCCTGTAGCTTTTAGAGGCTTCAGGCTGTTTGGAAGTGATGTTGAAAATACTCTACGTGAGCTTCAGTTCTCCAAGATAACTTTAAAGAGGAACTTCCCCTGTCCTTTTGACGTTCATGCATAAATTACCCCGTATTGCATTGATTCTGGAGTTGTATTTCATTATTGTCCTCTGCAGTTAGTTTTTGCATTCTGAGCTGCTAAAAACTGTATGGTGTACTAGAGCTTGTATAGCAAGCCTGGTGTTCCTGTGAGCCCAGGGTTGTACTGCTGATATCACTATAGGGCAGAGTCAATTTCATAAAAAAAAACAAAAACATACTGACAAGGCATTTGGATTTTGGCATAATGCATTGCTAACGGGGTGTCTTGGGGAAGAGGAAACACAGTATGTACACTGAATACTGGTATGTTTCCCTTGCAACATTGTTGTAACTGCATGGTACTGCACAATGTGAGTCACTCCTCTACCCTACAGTGATGTCATCAGGAGCTAGCAGCTCAGCAGCTGAACAGCAAAGGCAAGTGCAGCAGGGCTCACAAACAAATCCAAATTATGGAAGGCAGAGTAAACCTTTGCCAAAAATAGCAAATGCACACACCTCTTCAGGTCCAAGTACTGCATATAATGACTATAAGCTGTAACTTTTTGGACCATCATGAAAGTTCATCTTTAAGCTCAGTTAAATCCCTGAACCCTCAACTAGCTGTGGTGGAGGATCATTTCATAGACCTATGGCCCATGGTGACCATGTCTACTGTCAACAGTACCTTGGTCATGGAGGCAGTTCCCTTCTAGGTCTCTCACTCCTGGTGACCTTACAAAGGCATCTAAAGGTATCGATCAAAGTGTCCCTGCCGCCTCTGGTACATTCTGACTCACCACTTTCTCCCCCTCCACAATTGCCTCCCAGAGTATACATGAGGGGAAGGATCACTCTTCTTCTGACAAAATGGAGGGAGATCATGACTGATGAGTGCATCATGGAAATAGAATAAATAGGGGCATGCTCTGGAGCTGCTGTCAACCACTGAGTTCATCCTTTGCCTCCTTATCGTTATCGTTCAGGCCACTTGACCCTTCTGAGAGAAAAGATTCAGTCACCCATTCACATGAGAGCTATCAAACCTGTTCCTCCCCAGGAAAGAAACAAGGGGTTCTATTCAAGATACTTCCTGGTTTCTAAGTTGGCAGGAGATCTGCATCCTGTATTGGACCTGCGAGACCTAAATTGATTCATCAGATACAAAACGTTTCTAATTGTGTCTCTTCAAGCTCTACTCCCCATACTGCAAAAGAGGGATTGGTGCCAGCCTGGTGGCGCTGAGGGTTAAAGCACTGGATGCCACACCTCGTGCCATGCCGGTGACCTGGGTTCAGGAATGACCTTGGATTATCGGGGTGCTGGCATGGGGGTGGAGGGATGGAGCAGGATCGATCGCCTAACAGCAGCTCTCCTCTCCTGGGGTGGTTGTTGCCCCCCTCCATAGTTCCACAGCTACCAGGAGGAGGTCCTGTGGTAGTGCAAGTGGGAGGGGGTGGCAAGTCGGAAAGGCATCTTAGAACATGGTGCGTGCATGCATGCATGTGCGCATCCAGAACTAGGGGCGGGTGAAAAATGGGGAAAAAAACACATAAAATACATAATGAAAAAAAAGGGTGGTTGGCTGTCTGCCCTGGACATGAAGGATGCATACCTTCATGTCAAGATTCAAACCTGTTAGTCAGTAGCTCTTCTTTATGTTGGAGGGTAGTCAGTATCAGTTCTGAGTCTTGCCCTTTGGCTTATCCTCAGCACCATGAGTATTTACCAAATACTCAGCACCACAGGTATTTACTAAATGCTTCACAGCTGTGGCACCAGCCCTTCAGAGTGAATGGCTTTATGTTCCCTATCTGGACAACTGGCTCCTGAAGGCCCCATCTAGGGAAGTGGTTCAGTACAGATTGTCCAGGATGAAACAGTTGTTTGAGGAACTGGCTGATCTTCCAAGAATCAATCTTCACCATTGATTCCCAATAATGGGTTGGAGCAGGAGGCACTAAAACACAGTGAGAGCACAACCTTTTCAGAGGGCTTGTGTCAAGGCAAGAAGCATGCACATGCAGCTCAGTGAGTGAGTGAGTGCACGTGGTACTTGCTTACATAGGCACCAGCCCCCAACCGCCTCAGTTCCTTTTTTCCCTGTTGAGTGCGAATCAGTGTTTCACTGCCCATCTGCTGGGAGTCAGCACTTCACATCTTTATGACAAAAGCATTCAGTTCTCTCAGTTTTAGTGTTTAAGACTAGGATTTTTTATTTTTGTGTCAGTTTACTGTATTTTGTCACAAAATTATCTTTTTTCTCGGCCCAATTGAACATCAACAGCCGTTGGCCATGCAGGACTGTAGGGAGCATGACAAGGCAGGATGGTCTTACAGTGGTGCTGTGTCCAGTCCACTTACCCCTTCAAGGAAGGGTTCTGATGACAGGTGGTAGAGTGCCGGGGATGAAAACCTATCCTTCTGAGAGCACAAAATGAACAGTCCTGATCCCGTACGTGCTCTGCGTTGGAGTCCAGGCACAGTTTGGCCTTGGCTTCTTCCTCTTTCTGTGGGAAGGGGAAGAAATGGCACTGGTCATGGTTGCCCTCTATGAAGTCTGTTGCAAGATACTCTGCATCCTGGAGTTAGATGTCCCTTACACTTGTAAGTGGCACAAAGGGGCTCTGGTTCTGGAAGATGATTTTCTCTGGCCTGGAGCCCCCTCTGTTCTTTAGCGAGGGCTTCAGTGGGCAGTTCCACCAGTGGAAAGCTCTTATGGAGCAGTGGGTGCAGCCTCTGAACCAAGTAGCACTACTAGTGGAGCTGGTCTCTGACTTTTTGGTGCCAGTGGAAGCAGTACCGCAGGTGGTGCCATCTGACCAGGTAGTTTGTTCATGTTCAGCAACAACCTTCAGGTCCTTGCCATGAGCAGGACCGCTGATGTCTGTCCCACTGTGGCCCATCTCCCTTCGTCTGTGCCAGGAAGGGGCTGGGCATGGTGCCATCACCGATCACTTCAGTGCTGGCTGGGTTATCTGTACTGGTTCTGGTGCCTCATCTGTCACTGGGTTCGGGCCCTTCAGGGCCTGATACCAGGTACAGTGTCACATTTTCTCTCTGTGCCGGGAACCTCCATTGTGCTGGATCCAGCTCTGCCTCTGGCACTGGTCTCTCATCCTTTGAGTCCGGGGCCAGTGTTATCAGTGTTGTTACAGCCATGTGCTGGGTTGACAGGCCTGTGACCCAACCCTCTCCTCTACCCTCCTTCCAAGGAGGATGTAGAGGGGGACGAGTTGGACCCTGACCTCATTATCCTGAAGGCAGTGATGACTCCTACAGTCTAGAGATCTCAGACCCAGTCCCTGTGTCTGTGCCTTCAGAGGATCTCTCTTTACAGGCTGTGCTCAGAAACATGCACTGAGCATTGAATTTTGAACCAGCAGCCATTGACCAGACTGAGCGCCCCCCCAACTGGAGTTCCTAAATGTGCCTAATATGCTTGTCAGTTTAGTTCCTCCAATCCAACCCCCCTCCCCCTGCATTTGAGACCTTGTCTGATGCAGTTTGGAAAAGACCTGCTTTGGTGGCAGCTGTCCCCAAGCAAACAGACAGAAAATACACTGCCTCATTTATAAGACAGTGTATGTCTCTCAGTCCATAGCATAGCTGATGCTGTTGTTATTCTTACTGAGAATGACACGGCCATTGTCCCTGAAGTGATCACTGGGCACCTAATTAATTGGAAGTTGTGCAAGTTTGACACTATAGGCAAACAAGTCTATGCTTCAGCCACTCTGGACATGAGAATAGCCACCTACCAAAACCATTTTTCTAAGTATGAGTATACCCTTAGGAGCAAGACAAGGTCTCTGACAGAATCTCTGCCAGATTTGGAGGCTAGCTCAGAAGAAAGCACAGCTGAAGGCAGAGACACTGAAAGCACCGAGTCCCACTGTTTAAAGCTCTGCCCTTGGTCCTGCCTCAGCTACCCAAGGCAGTCCTCCCCTCCCCATTGTGGGGGCACCTGACTCAGTTTTCCAATCAATGGGGAATCTATCATGATGAACAACTGGGTCTTCAAGATCATCCAAGAGGGATGCTCCCTGGATTTCATAGAAAGCCCTCTGGACTATTCACCCACAAGGAAACCCTCTTTGCCAGCTTGCATGTCAAAGCTTCTGGCACTGGGGATTGCAGGCCTTCTGAGCAACAGGGCAGTAGAAATAGTGCCAGAAGAGTCCTGGTCTTGTGTTTTCCTTGGCGCCTCAAGTGTTACAAAATGCTTTGCATATTCACTATGCACATGCGGAACCTAGGCCTCCAAGTCTTCTTGTACTTGGATGATGGGTTGCTCTCAAGCCTACCTGGATGGGAGACAGAACAGGCAGTGACCACTACTTCTCAGTTCCTAACTTCAATGGGGGGTCTTGCTGAACCTCAAGTCTCAGTTTCAGCCCTCTCAGCAACTGCTGTTCATAGGAGCTCTGCTGAGTCCAGCCTAGGTTCAGGTTTTCCTTCCAGAGAGGAGACTGCAAGTGATTATACAGATGGCATGCTACATCATGGAGACCAAAAATGTGCAAGCCCACTCCATTCAATGCATGCTGGATTTGATAGCTGCTTCAGTGTGCACAGTGCCCCTAGCACGTTAATGCATGAGTAGTAGTAAAGGTAGTAGTAGTAAAATGTATTTTTATACAGGAAAAGAAACATGTCATTTGGATTTTGTGAATCCAGTTTACAAGACAGTCCTGTACATTATCCAAGTTTCACAATAACCAGCATAATCTTCTGTGGTGATTTGCATATGTAGCCCAGGATGCTTTGCATTGCGGGGGCATGTGTGATTTTGTATTTCTTTGAAACTTGGCTTCCCAGCCAAATGCCCTTTGGGGTAACCATTGCCTCAATGCTTGCGCACAGAGGTTCTTTGTCTTTCAAGTACAGGTATACAAATACTACAAAAGTTGACATAAAAACATTAACAAATAGTACATTTAAAACAGACAGAAGGTGACCCATATTAGGAGAGGGAGAGTGTAACAATGGCACAAGACAACTGGACAACCCAGTGGCTGCTCAGTGCACAGTGGTCACAGGCATCGCACCCTCTGACTTCCCCTTTTAGGTGACCAAGCCCCTGGCTTAGTCTCTCATGCAGTGGTCAGTGGAGGAAGTCACCTCCAGAGCTTTCCTGTCTCCCAACCAGAGTCTCAGGTGACTCTTGATCCCTCCATGTTGGTGTGGGGGCTCACTGTCAGGCCTCCAAACATACTGTCTGGAACCCATCAGAGACTTCTCATCCACATCAGTGTGTTGGAGATGTGAGCTATTTTGTATGGTCTGAGAGCCCTGTGGACCTAGTCAGCCACAAAACAGTCCTCCAGACAGACATTGCCTGTCATGTGCTACATCAACAAAGAGCACCACACTCTTACCCTCTCTGCAGTGGGGTGGTGAGAGGCTGGGAATGGTGCCTAGAGCAGGAGATCTTGCTCCAAGCAGTCTACCTGCCAGGAGTCCATAACATTGTGGCAAATAAGCTTAGTCGAACAGAGTCTGACCCTTACAAGTGGTGACAAGCTCTAGACATCGTAAATTCGCTATTCGACGAGTGGAGTTCCCTGGATCTGGACCTTTTTGCTTCCCCCCTCAATGCCAGACCAGAAATCAAGGACTTGGCATTTTGTGTTATGATGTATTCAGACTAGATTGGCAAAATCAGTTTCTGTATGCATTTTCTTCAATCCTCTGCTCAGAAAGTATTGCTCAAATTGGAGGAGCGAGGGGGCAAGATGATACTAGTGGCCTGTCATCGAGGCGCAGGTCAGGAAGTATAGGAAGACCAGGAGCAGGTATAAAATTTGCAAGTAGCGTTTTATTTTTTCCAATAACAGTAAAATAAAAAAAATAAATAGTTTAGTATAACTATTTACAAAGGCAATGCAAACAGAGAAAACACAGTCCTTCATCTCAGGGTATGTCTAATTCCAAGTTTCAGCCTCTCTCTCTCTCTCTCTCTCTCTCTAGCAAAAACATTGCTGTTCATTTAATAAGTCTCTGTCTGTGAACTCGTTAAGAAGACATCCTGTTTTTCAGAAAATGTTCTTGTCAGTTTCCTTCCTTGCTGGTGCAGCAAAACAGTACTGTATATGGTGTCCCAGAACTGACCTCCTATTCACAGCTCTGCTAAGAATTTGCAAACTAGCATCTCAGGTTAACCCCTTGAGCTCCAAATAGCTTTTTGCAATCACTTCAACAATAGAACTATATACATTTTCTAACCAAGGAATCCCACTTTCACATAAAGATGCACACATATTTTATAACTTCAGATACACAAGGGGGAAGAAAAGATAGAAACAGCAAGTGAAGGCAGAGAGATAGCGGGGGGGGGTAGAGAGACCATAGGAGTGGCCAGTTCCTAGGTCTAGGGAAAAGTACACAATGAGTGGGGGAGGTACTAACAACAAAATGGAAAGGGACCTCGGGTAGTGATATCAGATGACCTAAAGGTAGGAAGGCAATGTGAGATGGCAGTAAGAAGGGCTGGGGGGATACTGGGATGCATAGGGAGAGGTATCACCAGTAGAAAACAGGAAGTTTTCATCCCTCTGTACAAACAGTTGGCGAGACCCCATCTGGAGTACTGCGTGCAGTTCTGGAGACCCCATCTCTGCAAGTACATAGACAGGATGGAGGCAGTTCAGAAGAGGGCAACTAAAATGTTACAGGGTCTGCATCAGAAACCATAAGAAAAGAGACTAAAGAATCTTAATATGTATACCCTCGAGGAAAGGAAGGACATGATAGAAACTTTCAAGTTTTCAGAAAAAGAGATGTGCAAGAACAAGGGGGCACAGTTTGAAGATAGAGGAGAGATGGCTCAGGGGCAACAAGAGGAAGTATTTTTTCACAGACAGGGTGGTGTATGCATGGAATGGCCTTCCTGAGGTGGAGTCAAAAACAGTGGGGAAATTCAAGAATGCATGGGACAGACATATATGGCAATTATAGTGGATGGTAGGAGGAAGTAGGCTGTTGGTTAACTAGGATCTGCAGCTTATCCAATAGGTAGTGAAATGGGCAGACTGGGTCAGTCAAGCGGTCCTTATCTGCCATCAAAGTCTGTATTTCTATGTTTCTGTGTCTTACAAGAAAATTCTACTGTGCAGTCAGACAGACAAAGGACAGAACAGAAGAGGATAAAACAGATTCTTGCCTTTATCTCTTTCTACATAACAAATGGGACAGGGTCTTATTCAATCCTGCCATATACCCCCCCTTTAAGAGGGAACCTGTTTAAAAAAAACAGTTTTCCAAAAATTTCTTTAAAGTCTCCTTTAACATTAGCTTATAATCTTTACAGTTCTCAGCCTATGCAGTATCCATTTTCTCCATAACAACCAGTACAGCAAACAGTGAAGTTTAAACTCACACACTTTTTTTTCAACCTTTGGAATTCTCAATTTCTGACCCATATCTTGTTAAAAAAATCAGCATTGATATTCTCTTTTCTGGATTTGTGTATCACCTTGAATTTAAAGGGCTATACTGCCAGGTACCACCTTGTGATTCTGGAATTTGCATCATCATTAGGTTAAGCAATAGAGAGGATTATGATTGGTTAGAAGTACAAAGTCAGCTCCTAGCAAATAAAACTTAAGGGACTCCATGGCCCACTTTGTTGCAAAGCATTTCTTTTCAGTCGTGGAGTACCTTTTTTCTCTATCGTGTAACTTCCTACTGATATGTAGAATGTGATGTTCCTTCCCATCTATATTTTGACTTAGAACTGCACCTAGGCCTACCTTTGATGCATCTGTCTATAATAAAAATGGTTTCTCAAAGTCTGGGCTTCTTAAAACAGGGGCTGAACATAATGCAGCCTTGATGGCCTGAAAAGCTTCATCTCTCTCTGGGGACCATTTCACATTATTTGGAAACCATTTCTTTGTGAGTTCAGTGAGGGGAGTAGCTAACTGGGCAAATTTGGGAACAAATCTCCGATAGTAACCAGCCAGTCCTAAAAATGACCTGACATGTTTCTTTGTTTTAGGGATAGAACTGTTAGCTATAGTTTCTATCTTGGAAATCTATGGCTTTACTTCTCCATTGCCCAAAATATAGCCCAAATATTTGGTTTCCTGCATGCCCAATGCACATTTGGTAGGGTTAATGGCTAGACCTGCATTTTTGATAGTTTGATAGTTTGAATAACTGCTCGGAGGTATTCCTTCCGGGTGGTTTTTCCAGTGTGTACTGTACACCACAACATCATCCAGGTAAGCAGCACAATAACTAGTGTGAGTAGTTAAAATTACATCCATGTACTGCTGGAATGTAACGGGTGCACCATGTAGACCAAACAGCATGGTGGTGAGCAGATAGAATCCAACAGGAGAGGCAAATGCAGTTTTGTCTCTGGATTCTTTAGCAAGGGCAATCTGCCAGTAACCATTGTTGAGATCGAGGGTACTGATGCACTTGGCACTTCCCAATTTGTTCGCCAAATCATCTATCCTTGGCATAGGATAACTGTCAAATTTGGATACTTGATTAAGTTTCCTAAAATCAAGACAGATTCTTACACCCCCATCTTTTTTATTTACAATCAGCATTGGTGATGACCAAGCACTTCTTGACTCTTCTATGATACCCAACTCTTTCATGTTTTGTATTTCCTTAACCACGTCTGCTTGTAACAGCTCTGGTAATCTGTATGTCTTTTGTCTAATAGGGTGAGCATTCCCTGTCTCTATTACATGCTCGACCCCTTTTGCTCATCCTGGCACAGTGGGAAAAGTACTGTTAAATGCCTTTAGTAAGTTACGAATTTCTGTAGTTTGTTTGGAGGTTAAAGCAGCAGTACTACGAAATTAGGACGTGACCAATCAAAATTCTGTTTTTCGGCTATAAGCATGCGGCCAAAGTTCCAGTTTCCATACCTGTAAAGGTTTTTGTCCAGTCATCTTTAATTTTTTAGATATTTGCAATTTATTTGAAGTGTTGTAGCGCTACAACAAATATGGCGGCTGACTAATTTTCAGCTGCGCTTTTTCTACAGGTCACATCACATCTTTTGACAACAGCAGAGGGACCCTCTGCTGACCATTCCCGATGTCCCTGCAAGTCATTCACATGTGCAGTTGGCAGCAGAGGGGGTTCCAGTGCAACATGCTTAGTGGCAGAAATGTAAACAAAAGCAGAGCAAATTACTCGGCAATAGTACAATGCCGGCGAGAAGAGTACCTGGTATATGATTAGTAGAGCACATCGAATAAACCGTCAAAAAAGCGCAGGTTTTTTTTTTGTAGTACTGCTGCTTTAAGGAAAGATTCACTTTTACAGCATCAGCAGTTAACAGTTTGTTCCAGTCTGTCATAAGCTATATCAATATCTTCAGTAAAAGTTTCTGGTAAAACTAACAAAGCAGTCTTTGGTGTTTTTTCAACCCATTTCTTCAGGAGGTTAACATGATATTATTTTGGTAGGACTTTTCCTATTAGGGGTCTCAGTCCCATAATTAACTGTGCCAGTACATCTAAGCACTTCATAAGGCTCTTGCCACTTCATTAACAGTTTATTTTCTGTAGTGGTAACAGTAGCAAGACCTTTTCACCTGGCTCAAAACCTTTTTCTTTTACTCCATGGTCATAATATGCCTTCTGCTGTTTTTTGGCCTCTTCCTAATTACTATGGGCAATTTCAACATATTTTGCCAGTTTCATTCTCAGGGCATAGAAACATAGAAACATAGAATTTGACGGCAGATAAGGACCGCTTGGCCCGCCCAGTCTGCCCATTTCCCTGCCTACTGGATAAGCTGCAGATCCTAGTTAACCAGCAGCCTACTTCTTCCTACCCCCATCCCCTAGAATTGCCTTATGACTGTCCCATGCATGCTTGATTTCCACCACTGTTTTTGACTCCATGACCTCCTCCGGAGAGCCGTTCCATGCATTCACAACCCTCTCTGTGAAAAATACTTGCTTGCTTACCTCTGAGCCGCCCCCCATCTTCAAATTGTGCCCCTTGTTCTTGCACCTCCTTTTTGAAAGATGCTACCCTCTTGGACTTTGTTGATTCCCTTGAGGTACTTGAAAGTTTCTATCATGTCCCCTCTCCCTCCTTTCCTCGAGGCTATACATATTAAGCTCCTTTAGTCTCTCTTCATCGTCTTCGGTGCAGACTCTGCACCATTTTAGTGCCCTCCTCTGGACAGCTTCCATCCTGTCTATGTCTTTGCGAAGACTGGGTCTCCAGAACTCGCACCAGTACTCAGATAGGGGTCTGACCAGCTGTCTGTACAGAGGGATAATAACTTCCTGTTTTCTACTGGTGATGCCCTCCCTATGCACCCCAATATCCCCCAGCCCTTCTTGCTGCCCTCTCACATTGCTTGCCCACCTTTAGGTCATCTGATATGACTACCCCCAGGTCTCTTTCCATTTTGTTGTTGTTAGTATCTCACCCCCCATTGTGTACTCTTCCCCTGGGTTTTTGTTTCCCAGGTGCACTACCTTGCACTTCTTAGCACTGAATCTAAGCTGCCATACATTTGACCATTCCTCTAACCTTGCCAAGTCCCTTTTCATCCTTTCCACCTCACCTTGTGCATCGACTCTGTTGCAGATCTTTGTGTCATCTGCAAAGAGACATACTTTTCCTTCCAGTCCCTCTGCAATATCGCTTATAAAGACATTGAAGAGGACTGGTCCTAATACTGAACCTCTGCGGTACCCCACTAGTAACCCCCCTTTCATCAGAGTGGACTCAATTTACTATTACTCTCTGTGTCCTATTTTCCAGCCAATTTTTTACCCAGGCTGTCATCTTGGGACTCACTCCCAGGCTAGCTAACTGTATATTAATCTTTTGTGTGGGACTGTGTCAAATGCCTTGCTAAAATCTAGGTAGGCCATGTCCACAGCCCCTCCCTGTTCTACTACTTTGGTCACCCAGTCAAAGAAATCTATCAGATTTGTCTGGCATGACCTTCCCGCTGTGAATCCATGCTGCCTTGGGTCCTGTGCCCCTCTGGCCTCTAGATACTCAACAATTCTTTCCTTCAGAAGTGATTCCATCACTTTCCCTACCACTGGGGTTAAACTAACAGGTCTGTAGTTTTCTGCTTCTGCCTTGCTCCTACTTTTGTGAAGGGGAATCACATCTGCCCTCCTTCAGTCCTTGGGTACCACCCCATCCTCCCATGATTTGTTAAACAGGGTAGTCAGTGGTGTCACTAGTTCTACCCTTAGTTCTTTTAGAATTCTGGGATGAATCCCATCAGGCCCCATTGCTTTGTCCACCTTCAGTTTTAAGAGTTCTTTCAGAACCCTTTCTTCTGTAAATGGGCTGGTATCAACTTCTGTATCCAGTGTGTTTCTACTGTTTGTTCTAGGTACCCCCTTCCTTTGTAAATACTGAGCAAAATATTTGTTTAGTATCTCTGCCTTTCACAGTCACCCTCTTCCCACCCTCCCTCCCTTTATTAAGCCTCACTATCCCTCCCTTGGTCTTCCTTCGCTCCCTGATGTACCTATAAAAGGTTTTATCCCCCTTCTTAACTGAGTTGGCTATCTTTTCCTCGGTTTGGTCCTTTGCTGTTCTGACTGCCTTCCCAGCTTCCTTTTGCTTTAACTGATACAGTTCTCTGTCCTGCTCCTTCTGTGATTCCTTGTACTTCTTGAAAGCTTTCTTTTTCTCTTGAACCTTCACTGCCACTTCCTTTGCGAACCATAGTGGTTTCTTACATCGTTTAGTTTTGTTTATTTGCTTCACACAAAGGCTTGTTGCCTCTGTGATGGCAGTTTTTATTATTCCCCATTGTTCTTCCACCCCTCCTTCCTGCCCATTTGCTAGTGCATTCTTTAGGCACTTACCCATTTTAACTAAAGTCAGCCCTCCTAAAGTCCAGTACCTTTGCCTTTGTATGGCTTGACTCTATTGCTGTGTTTATTGTGAACCATACTGTTCGATGGTCGCTAGTTCCCAGATGGCTACCCACTTCTACATCTGTGATCCTCTCTTCATCTCCATTTGAGAGAACCAGGTCTAAGATTGCTCCTGCTCGAGTGGGCTCCAATACTAGTTGTCTAAGGCATGCCCCCTGTAGGGCATCTAGAATAACCCCACTCTCCGAAGTGGCTGCGGCAACTGCACTCCAGTTAACATCTGGCATATTCAGATCACCCATCAGCAATATCTCCCCTTTTTTTTGCCATACTAAGTATACTTTCTATCATTTCCTTGTCCATTTCCTCCCGCTGAGAAGGGGGTCTGTATACAACCCCTGTGCGGATTGTGGTGCCATTGCCGGTCTCCAAATTTACCCACAGTGCTTCTTCTCCTCCCTGTTTTCTCTTTTGTTCTGTTACTTTGATTCCTTCCCTTATGTAAAGAGCTACTCCTCGTCCTCTTTTACCCTCTCTGTCTCTCCTGTAGATAGTGTATTCTGGTATGCTTACGTCCCAGTCATGGTTTTGTGCGAACCATGTTTCTGTGACTGCCACGATATCCAGATGTTCCTCCTCCATCAAGGCCACTAATTCAGGAAGCTTGTTACTCAGACTACATGCATTGGTACTCATTGCTTTCCATTTTTTGATGGCTTTACTTTCTGTTGCAGCATCCCCCACTGACCTATCGACCTCGGTCTTTTTCCCATTTAGTACCCTGTTTTGTAGGGAGAGGCTGGGATTTTCCTGCTGCTTATCAGTGCCTCCCCCCTTGACTAGTTTAAAAGCTTGCCAATGAAGCATTTAAACCGATTGCTCAAAGACTTGTTCCCTTCCTGGACAGATGCAGACCATCCTGCCAGTATAGGCTGGTGTCCCCTCAGGTGGAACCCCAGTCTCAATGAAGCCAACCCTGTCTCCACACCATTTTTCAACCACTCATTAAACTGCATGGTGCAAAGTACCCTTGCCTCACTCCATGCCATTTACAGGCAGCACCTCAAAGGATACTGTGTGTGCTACTTGTCTTAGGCCCTCACCAGTTCTACAAAGTCCTTCTGCACTGCTCTAATCTCATGTTGAGCCAAGTCATTTGTCCCTAGGTGGACAATGACATCCAGCTCAGACTCCCGTGCAGCTGTTCTCGTGATCCTGAGGATGCGCTTCCTGTCCCTCAAGCCATGGCACCAGGCAGGCACCTACTTCAGTTTTCCCTGCTCCCCCCAGTTCTATCCCCCTAATAATTGAGTCTCCCACCAGGAGCTGCTTCTTTCCTTGTGGCATCCTCTGCCTCCTTCCTGTGGGCCTCCCTTGTGATAGGTGTCCTCAGTCTCCTTAATCTCCTCCGTGGGTGCATCCATGGGGGCTGTGCTTCCCAGAATGGTGTATGGATTGTGGAGTGGAACAACTGACTGGGTGTGCCTCTGTTCCACCCTCCTCACCCTCCCTGAGCCCACTGTGGTCCAACTGCTGTGCTTCTTTGCAACCTCTGAGGTAGTGGTGGTGGCTCTGGTGCTCCCTGGATGGGGGGGTTCCCTTCCTACCATCCAGTCTGGCCTGGGGGTAGGTTCTCTTACTGCTGTCCAGTGTGGCCTGAAGACGGGCAACTTCCTCCCTCAGGGCAGAGAGTTGTCTGCAAATAGGGCAGCATCTCAGCCTCCAGAAAGACTCCCGGAAGACTGCTGCCCCACAGCCATTACATTGTACTACTCCCCACATAACTATGTACTTTTTTTTTTTGTGTGTGTGATTGGTTTGTTATATAGAAATATATATAAATTATACAATGTGTATGCATATATTTTCAGTGCTGTGTGCTAGAGAGGATATGACATTGATATGCACCTTGCACTCTTGAGGAAATGATGTCAGAACCCCAGGTATAAAGGAACTGTTTCCAGGATGGGGTGGGAAGGGGTTGGGCCTAAACTGTGCCCTCACAAAACAATCAGCTAAGAGCTCTGACCCACCACTGCGATGAGTGCCTTCCTGTCTGCAAGATACTATACACAACAATTTGACAGAGAAAATCCCCTGCTAATCAAACAGAGAAAAATCCAGACATCCAAGTCAGGTCACACATATAATATGTAATGGATTGTTTTTGAGTGGGGTTATCTTCTCATGTTTCTCTTATTACATCAAGTGACCCTCTAGGTTGTCTACCATACAGCATTTCAAATGGTGAAAACCCTGTTGAGGCTTGTGGCACTTCTCTGTAAGCAAAAATCAGGTAAGGTAAACATTGGTCACAGTCTTTCCCTACTCCTTATATAAACATTTTTAACATGTGTTTTAGGGTTTGATTAAAATACTCAACAAGACCGTCTGTCTGAGGATGATAAGGGGAGGTTCTTATGGCAGTGATATCTAACAGTCAGTACTGCTCTACAGCACCAAAATTACTACATTGATCAGTAATAATCTCTTGTTGCCACTTTTGGGGCTATGACAATATGCATAGGAACTGCCTCTGGGTATCGAGTAGCCTAGTCACATACTACCAAAATGAATCCATTACCCTTTTTACTTTTGTCTAAGGGGCCAACCTCATCCATTGCAATTCTCTCAAAAGGCACATATATTAAGGGTAGGAGCACCAGGGACACCTTGTCCTTTTTAGTTACTGGGGCTGCTTTCTGACATTCAACATAAGAACTGCAATAGGTAGCAACATCTTCATGAATTCCAGGGCAGTAAAATCTGTACAGCAATCTGGCAAGGGTGCGATCCCTCTCCGAGTGACCATCCATAGGACTATCATGTGCTTTCTGTTACAACTCAGATTTATACTTTTGTGGTATAACCAATTGTTCTATCTGTTCCTGTGTTACCCCTACTCATGCTGTGTAACCTTCTTTATTTTTATAGCTGTTTCTTGTGATATGGCCTGGCTTGTTATAGTTATAAATAAAGTCTTTGCATGCAGACTTGTTACCTCCGGGTCTGTGTGTTAATATCACGGTACAAAATATCGTGGAACAAAATATTACGGAGCCCCAAAAGGCTGCCGCCTCGGAAGCAGGCATCTTACCTGGATCTCTCCTAATCTGGTGAGACTCTTTAAATCCAGAATGCCTCTGACCTCCAAACTCATCAATCACTAAGGAATGCCTGCACTAAGGCAGTGCGTACTGCCAAAGCAAGTTTCTTTAAATCACAGCTCGAAGACTCCTGCCCTTCCCCTGCAGGATTCTGGAAGACTCTCCATTCCCTGCTAGGTACTTCTTCTCACTTCCCACCCTCATCTGCCCAAAGTGCTGATAGCAATGATCTGGGAACTGCTGCCTCTTCTATAAACCACTTCTTTGCCACCTGTGCTCTCCCCCCTGGACAACCCCCTTTGCCTCTCTCTCTCCCCTCAGCACCTACCAACATCCCTTGTCCCCCTGGATCCAGTCACACCTTCCCCCCCTTTACCCCCACTGAGGTACTCCATGCTGTCAAGTCCCTAAACTCCTCTAAGTAGAGTCCTGACAGACTCAACTCCAACCTCTTGAAAATCTCTGCCCCTGCTATAGTCCCACCTATCTTTTCAACCTTTCTCTCTCAACCAGCACCCTACCCAAGGCCTGCAAACAAGCCAAATTGATCCCTCTTCATAAAGAGGGAAATCCCTCCATTCCAGGCAATTATAGGTCCATCTTCCTCCTCCCCTCTCTCAAAAATTCTTGAATCCCTTATTTCTAAGATTGAATTCCTTTCTGACCAATAATGACATCCTGACTCCTTATCAATCCAGCTTTCAGAGCCTCCACTCCACTTCCTCATCTCTTCTCTGTTTAACTAATCATATTCACACCACAATGGACAAAGACCAGCTGACACTGGCCATTTTAGTAAGCTTAGCCAAGGTCTTTGATTCAGTTGCCCTCAAAATCCTCCTGGAAGATCTAACCTCCATCAGTCTCTCAGCCTCAACCACCGAGTGGTTCAAGGCCTATCTCTCAGACAGATTCCAGTATGTGCAGCTGGGCGACACCAAATTCCCCCCCATCCCATCCAAGCCGGTGTACCTCAGGGGTCCATCCGTGGACCCATATTCTTCTCCATATTCATAAACAATGTCCCATCAGTTAGTTCTATATCACATGTCCAAATGTACACTGATGACACGATGATCTTCGTTTCTGGACCTTCTCTTGCACAAATCAAGCCCATCCTCCAAGCGGACTTCGAGAACATGTTGCGATGGTTCGATGCCAAATCCCTTAAATGTAACACCAAGAAAACAATTGCTTTGGCATTTGGCTCTGCACAGTAACTGGCCAAATTACATAGAAACATAGAAACATAGAAGTTGACGACAGATAAGGACTGCAAGGCCCATCCAGTCTGCCCATTTCTTTTTCTACCTTATAAATGTGCCATCGGCCTTTGCTCTGTCAGTGACCTATCTATTCATAGTCATTTGTATTGCTCCCTTATGCCTATCCCATGCTTGTTTGAAGCCCTGCACTGTATTCATAGCCACCACTTCTTGTGGTAAGCCATTCATGCATCTACCACCCTTTCTGAAAAAAGAATTTCCTCACATTCCCCTTAATCAGCCTCCCTCTAATCTCATGCTGTGTCCTCTTGTCCTGCTATTTTCTTACATTTAAACATGTTAGACTCTTTCACCTTGTTTATGCCCTTAAGGTGTTTAAATGTCTCGATCATATCACCTCTCTCCCTCCTTTGCTCAAGGGTATACATATTGAGCTCTGTTAATCTGTCCTCATATGTCTTCTGATGCAGTCCCTGCACCATTTTGGTTGCCCTTCTCTGGACTGCCTCAATTTGGTTAATGTCCTTGTGAAGGTGTGGCCTCCAATACTGCACGCAGTACTCCAGATGGGGCCTAACCAATGCCTTGTACAGAGGGATTATTACCTCCCTCTTACGACTTGTGATACCCCTACTAATACACCCTAACACCCCCCTAGCCTTACCTACTGCTTTAGAGGTCTGCTTGGATGATTTTAGGTCATCAGTGATGATGATGCCCAAGTCTCTTTCTTCCTTTGTGACTGCTAGCAACTCCTTCCCAGCCAATAAGTGGCTTCAGGGTTTCTCTTCCCTATGTGCATGATTTTGCACTTCTTTGCATTAAATCCCAGTTGCCACTCTTCTGACCATTCTGCTAGTTTATCCAGATCTCTTCTCATTCTGCCCACCCCATCTGGATCATCTACTCTGTTGCAGATCTTGGTGTCATCTGCAAACAGACAAGCCTTACCCTCTAGTCCATCTGCGAGGCCACTAATGAAGATTTTGAATAGGACTGGCCCCAGGACTAATCCCTGAGGTACACCACTTGTGACTTGCATCTCTTCTGACTGTATACCATTTACCACCACTCTCTGTTTTCTGCCAGTCAACCAGTTTGCCACCCAGTTGACCAACTTCTGACCCATCCCGAGCCTACCTAGCTTATTTATCAATCTTCTATGTGGAACAGTGTCAAAAGCTTTGCTGAAGTCAAGGTAGGCGACATCAACTGCTCCCCTTGGTCCACCACTCTGGTAACCCAGTCAAAGAAATCTATGAGATTAGTTTGACAGGACCTTCCTTTGTAAACCCATGCTGTCTTGTATCCTGTGCCCTATGGATTCCAGGTGTTGCACTATCCTTTCCTTAAGTGCCTCCATAATCTTGCCCACTACTGAGGTAAGACTGACGGTCTGTATTCCCCGCCTCCTCCCTGCTACCACTCTTGTGGAGTGGGATCAAATGAGCCCTTCTCCAGTCTTCTGGGACCTCTCCTGTGCTCAGAGACTCACTAAACAATTCTGCTAATGGCTCTGCTAGTTTCTCCTTTAGCTCCTTAAGTACCCTGGGATGTATGCCATCAGGTCCCATTGCCTTATCCACCCTGAGCTTAGCAAGCTCTTGTAGGACCCTTTCTTTTGTGAAGGGAGTAGTGCTCACCTCCCTCCCCCCTGTATCCATGATGCTGAGCTGTGGGCCCTGCCCTACCTTCTCTTCAGTAAATACTGAGCAAAAGTATCTATTTAGGATAGATGCCTTTACAGGGTCCTCCTCCTCACATGCTCCCTTTTCTCCATTAAGCTTAGCAATACCCCCTCTGGACTTTCTCCTTTCACTAATGTATCTATAGAAAGTCTTGTCACCTTCTTTACTGTTCGTACTAGTGTTTCCTCAGTTTGGGACTTTGCCTGCCTTACTGCCTTACCTGCTTCCCTTAGGGCAGTTTGGTATGCCTCCTATCTTCATCCGCTGTGTTCCTTATATTTTCTGAAGGCCAGCCTTTTGACTCTGACCTTTTCTGCTACTGTATTTGAGAACCAAAGTGGTTTCCTTCTTCTTTTGCACTTCCTTTTCTGTCTAACACAATGGGATGTTGCTTCAAGTATTGTATCCTTAATGCTTGCCCACTTTGCCTGTACCTCCTCACCTGTGTTTCTTTTTGCCAGGGCTAGCTTAACTCTGTTGGCCATCTTATCAAAGTCAGCTCCTCTGAAGTCCCATATTTTTGCCTTGGAATGGGATGATTTAGATGTAGTAGCCAAATTGAACCATACCATGTGATGGTCACTGGCCCCCAGGTGACCTTCTACCTGTAGATCTGTGATCCCTTCTTTGTTAGTCAGTACTAGATCTAGGATAGCCCTGTCTCTTGTGGGTTGCTGTACCAGTTGTTTGAGGCCCTCCCCCTGCAGGGAATCCACTATGAGTCTAGTTTTGGCAGATGTTCCTGCTGGTATTGACCAATCTGTATCTGGCATGTTGAAGTCTCCCATTATCAGAACCTCCCTTTAGCTGTCATGTTTTGTATATCTTCTAACAGTAATGTGTCTATGTCTCCCCCTCTGGTCTGGGGCCTGTAGACAACCCCAGTTCTTATGGCTGTCCATTTCCTGTTTCCAGGGTGACCCACAGTTCTTCTGGCTCCTTATGTGTATTCTGAATTTCTGTAGCTTTGATATTTTCATTAACATACAGGGCCACTCCTCCCCCCCTTTTTGCACCTCGGTCTCTTCTGAACAATACATAGCCAGGTACTGAAGTCTCCCAAGTGTGGTTACTGGTAAACCACGTCTCACTAATTGCTACTATGTCCAGTTTAGCCTCTGACATTATTGCCTGCAGGTCTGGGATCTTATTTCCCAGGCTGTGAGCATTTGTGTACATGATTTTCCATTGGCCAGATTTTGGTGTGTTAGTTGTTGGGTGAAGTTTGGCATTACTCCTGTGCATCGTATGGGAGACAAACCTTTTTCTTACCTGGTGATGCAAATGAATGGCAAACACGCTGAATTCTGTTTGACCACTAGCTGAGGGGAGGTGTTCTTCCCATTCGATGTATGGGGTGCTGCACCCTCTCCCCATTTGCTAGTTTAAATATTCTGCAAAGATGTCAAACTTCTGCCCCAATGCACTGACTCCCTCTTTAGTCAGATGCAGTCCATCAAATTTAAAGAACTTTCGCTCCCAGAACTGTTGCCAGTTCCTACAAATCTGTGTCCTTTTCCTGGCACCAGTCCTTGAGCCACGTGTTTAGCTCCCTATCTCCCCTTCTCTGACCTTCCGTCCATCTGCTCCCTTCTCCCAGACTGGCAGGATCTCAGAGAAGGAGATGCCGATGAAATAGATGATAGTTTGTCACCCAGGCTAGTCAGGTGTTCCTTGGTCTCCACAACTGACCCGGCTGTGAGATCATTAGTCCCTATGTGTACTAGGACATCAATGTTTTCTCCTGCTTTGTGAACAATTTTAGCAATGCGGTCAGTGTCTCTCCATGCTGATGTACTGGGAGACATCTGACCATCACCCTGGCTGGAGATGGGTATCAACTCCCGAATCATGGAGTCTCCTATGATCAGAAGTTTTTGGATTTCCTTTGTGCTTGTTTAGTTTTGGTTCCTGATTTGGGTGAGTATTGTTGTGCTAGCTCCTGTGCCGCAGTGTCCTGCTCTGCAGTGTCTTCTGCCTCTTTATTTGATTTCAGAGATAGAGGCAGATACCTGTTTGTAGTGTTTATATGGTTTTGGAGGTAATGTGTTGGAGAGCAGAGGTGATGGGGCACCTGATTTGCTCCTCCTAACCACCTGCCAACCTCCTGGACCAACTACCCTCTGCAGTCGAGGTTTTCTGTTGGATGCTGGGGAAATGGCGGGTGGTTCTTATAATGTATTTCCTCTTCAATATGAAATTTGAGGCGTGCAATCTCTGCCCATGCTGCCCGGAGCTGAGACCTAAGATCTCCAAAGGCCAGCATGTAGGACACTGTCCTAAATCCTGTAAGACTGTCCTTCTGAAAATTGTTCCACAGTACCTGCAGTTAATGAAATCCATTCCAAATAAGTTGCTGGGTTTGTAACCTAGTCAGAGTAATTAGAAGGAAAAAAATGCAAGTAATGGTTTAATTGTGCTTTGTTTAACTTGTTATAACAAGTTAAATTACTAGTGCCCTGTAAATGAGATCACCTTGTGGAGGCCCCACTGATCCGCCCTTCCTGCTCTGCCACAGGAAATGTCACAACTGTGGTACCCTATAAATGGAGTGTGCGTGGGGTGGTTGGGGATGGGGTGGGTGGTTGGGTCCTTCCCTGCCTAAAAGAAGAACCACGGACGAAAAGAACAGGAGGTAAGAGCAGAAACAATCAGTCAACAACAAATGCAGTAACCCTGAAAGCTTATCCTAATGTTAGATAAAACTGTAAAACCTGTAAAGCACCACCTGTAATAATTTCAGAGAAGATATACCTGTAAGAAACACTTTGCTCAGAGAAAAATAAAGCAGTAACAAAGATATACCTTGCAAAAGACAATTTGAATCAGAAGATTACAGCAGTAATCTGTTAGCACACACCTGTAGGCACACCTTGTAATAATGCAGAAGAAGGTATACCAGCAACAACAATTTGAATCAGAGAAAAAATAAAGCAATGAAATGTTAGCAACAAACAGTAGCAATCCCTGTGAGTAAAAATAAAAACACCACCACACAGTAAATCTGCTTAGCCAAACTAAGTCTTAATCCTTCTCCTTGCGCTGGTAAGTTTCTCTACTCTGCCTTTCAAGCAGTCTTAGAAGGAAAGAGCTCAGGTGAAGCTAGGTGCCTTGGCCAACAAACCAAGTCTTCTACCTCCAAGATATCAACTAACCTGACTTTTAACCCTTCTTTCTGTTGGAAATTACTGACAGTTTGCCAGCTCCACCCCCCACATACACACCTAATCCTTTGGAAGAGCTGTGGGAGGAAAAGCAATTAGCTCCTTCAATGTGAGAAGGAGACTGAAACACCTCTGAGACAACAAACCTTTTCAACAAACAAGAATAAAATAAAACACAGTGTCAAACAGTAATTTTGCTTAGCCCAATGATAAAAAGTCACAAGAATGTAAGCTCCACCTGTAATACAGTAATTTCAGAGAAGATATACCCTGTAAGAAACACTTTGCTCCAGAGAAAAATAAAGCAGTAACAGAAGATATACCTTGCAAAATAATTTGAATCAGAAGATTACAGCAGTAATCTGTTAGCACACCCTGTAGGCACACCTTGTAATAATGCAGAAGAAGGTATACCAGCAACAACAATTTGAATCAGAGAAAAAATAAAGCAATGAAATGTTGCAACAAACAGTAGCAATCCTGTGAGTAAAAATAAAACACCACCACACAGTAAATCTGCTTAGCCAAACTGAGTCTTAATCCTTCTCCCTTGCTCTGGTAAGTTTCTCTACTCTGCCTTTCAAGCAGTCTTAGAAGGAAAGAGCTCAGGTGAAGCTATGTGCCTTGGCCAGCAAACCAAGTCTTCTACCTCCAAGATATCAACTAACCTGACTTTTAACCCTTCTTTCTGTTGGAAATTACTGACAGTTTGCCAGCTCCACCCCACATACACACCTAATCCTTTGGAAGAGCTGTGGGAGGAAAAGCAATTAGCTCCTTCAATGTGAGAAGGAGACTGAAACACCTCTGAGACAACAAACCTTTTCAACAAACAAGAATAAAATAAAACACAGTGTCAAACAGTAATTTTGTAGCCCAATGATAAAAAGTCACAAAATGTAAGCTCCACCTGTAATACAGTAATTTCAGAAGATATACCCTGTAGAAACACTTTGCTCCAGAGAAAAATAAAGCAGTAACGAAGATATACCTTGCAAAGACAATTTGAATCAGAAGATTACAGCAGTAATCTGTTAGCGCTTACCTGTAGAGCACACCTTGTAATAATGCAGAAGAAAGGTATACCAGCAACAACAATTTGAATCAGAGAAAAAATAAAGCAATGAAATGTTAGCAACAAACAGTAGCAATCCCTGTGAGTAAAAATAAAAACACCACCACACAGTAAATCTGCTTAGCCAAACTAAGTATTAATCCTTCTCCCTTGCTCTGGTAAGTTTCTCTACTCTGCCTTTCAAGCAGTCTTAGAAGGAAAGAGCTCAGGTGAAGCTATGTGCCTTGGCCAGCAAACCAAGTCTTCTACCTCCTTCATCCCCTTCCTTCTGTGCCCTAGACAGCTCCAAAATCATGGCTGTTGACTCATAAATATCTGGGTGTATGGCTGGACCCCAAACTGGACTTCTCCCTCCATCTTGATGCAAAGCACAACAAGCTGTGCCCTAAATTAGGCATGCTGCATAGGCACAAGGACAGTCTCTCTCGATTCCCATTAGGAAGGAAATCATCTCTAAGCTCATCCTCCCATTGTTCGACTATGCTGACATGCTATACAGTTTGACAGCTCAATCATTCCTTGCCAGGCTAGACCCTCTGTTTCATGCCTTCTGCCATTTCACCACTAACCTCTCTTACTGTGCACATCACTGCCTTCTCTTCCACACCGTGTCCCTGACCCCACTTGCTAACCAACACCTTAAACACTGTGCCTCCTTCATCATCAAGTACTGGTTCAAAATCAACACCCTTCCCTCCTACCTCTCTTTGCTGATATCCCTTGCCCCCAACCCTGGTTATTTGCTGTGCAGTCATAATCACCGCTCCTTTGCCCTATCCCAGCCTCACTCACTCTCAGGGGAAACTAGCCATTGCTTACCAGCTCCCAGCCCTCTGAAACAATCTACCTCTCTCAGTATGCGGTCTAGCAACTGCAGCATCCCTCAAAAGGTACTTCAGTATGCTCCCCCTCCCACCTCACCTGAACTTCTCTGGCCTCTCACTCATACTTACTGTTGCTCTGTTTACTATATGCAATGTTCTATAAGTGTTGTATGCCCACTCTCATTGTACATTATTTATTGCTCTACTAGCTTTCTATGTACTAGACTCAATGTGCCATATCCTCTCATCAACACTACAATACATATTCATTTATTTGTTTATTGTTATACTACTACTCTATGTACCTGATGCATTGTATAATGTAATGTTAATTCTAGATTTAATCTGCCATGTCCTTTCATCAACACTTGTATATATTCATTTATTTATTGCTGTATTAATTTTACTATGTGCTTGATGCATTGTATACTATTTGCTTGTTGCATTGCATAATGCAAATGTTTTGTTCATTTTATGCTGTTGACTATCCTTTTGTATTGATGCATATTATGTCCTCATCCTATGCCAAATGAGCCTTGGCTCTGAGTGCCTTTCCCGGTTATCAACTTTTAAATAAATAAATAATACATAAAAATATTGTGGTCAAAACATTGCAGAACAGTGCAGGGAGCAGGCAGTACAAGCAGCAAGGTGGCGAAAGAGCACAGGACACTGGAGGGTTCTTTGGGGGACCTAACTTCACACAGCCGGCCCTCGGTCACTTTGCTGTGCCATGCATCACAGTTCTGCACTGGGGGGCCTAACTTTGCAAAGCTGGTGCGAAGTTAGCCCCTCCAATGCAGGATTGTGATGCACGGTGCAGCAAAGTGACCGAGGGGCGACTGTGCGAGATTAGGTCACCCCATGAACCCTCCAGTGTCCCGTGCTCTTTTGCTGCCTTGTAATTTGTACTGCCTGCTCCCTGCACTGTTCTGTCCTGCAATGTTTTTACCACACTTTATTTTTTTCCACAATGTTTTGACTGCGATATTTTGTCCTGCAATATTGTTCTGCAATATTAACATGCAGAACCGTTACCCCCACCACAGTTTATATCTGATTTGGAGTTAGATTGGGAAAAAGTGGATCTCACCAGTCTTTGGCTGTTACTTCGCTGCTGCATGGTTTGTCTAGCCATCGGATGGTCCTTGGCCAAAAAAACAGCCTTTTCCCCACTTTCTGGTTGGTATTCTTTTACCCAAAGCTGTACTTCTGTAGGAAGGATGTTGATGAATTGCTCCATTGTAAATGTGTCAATGATCTGTGGGACTGTTTTGCCTCTGGTTGGAGCCACTTAATAAGGAGTTCTCTGTTGGGTGAAGGCTTCTCGAGTATTGTTGACTCAGTTCTACTTCAGGGACCGGAATCTTTGCCTGTAGGTCTCTCCTGAGATGTATCTTTCCAGGATTTCTCTTTTCACAAGGTCATAGATTTCCAGCTGTGCAGTGTCCATATTGCTGTAGGTAAGTTGGGCTTCACCTGTCAGGTAAGGTACCAGCCTGATTGCCCATTGCTGCTTTGGCCACTGGCAGGCTGCAGCAACCCATTCAAAAGTTGTCAGGTATGCTTCGATATCATCCAAGGGACACAGCTTTGTAAGTTTAATGTCTTTTAAGTTGGTGTTTTGTTGCTCTGCTGGACCTGTCACTGTATCTCTTTTCCGCTGCTTCTCTTCTTTTCTCTGCTGCTCCTGTCGCTGCATCTCTTCTCTGCTGCTCCTTCTCTTGTTGTTGCATAGCCCACCATTTGAAAAAGGCATTCAGGCTTTCAGGTTCTATCACTGCCTGCACTTTTTTCCATGACAGGTGCTGGCTGTACAGTCTCAGCTTGTATTTCTGTCTCTGCTAGTTTGGCTCCCATCTTTCTGGTAATGACTCCTGGGCTTGCTGCTGCAGAATCCATACCTTTCTGCTGTGCTTCCCTGGTACCAGGTCTAGTACCCACACACAAAAATTCCTGGTTTAGAGTATGCACGGAGTAAATCCCACTTAGTCTGACACCATCTGCCATTGAGGCACAGGTCAGGAAGCATAGGAAGACCAGGAGCAGGTATAACATTCACAAGTAGCATTTTATTTTTTTCCAATAACAGTAAAATAAAAAATAAAATTGTTCAGTATAACTATTTACAAAGGCAGTACAAACAGAGAAAACAAAGTCCTTCATATGAGGGTATGTCTAATTTCAAGTTTCAGTGTCTCAGTCTCTCTCTCTCTCTCCAGCAAAATCATTGCTGCTCTTTTTGTAGCCCCCACTTCCCAAATGTCTAAGGGCTGGTGTTCTGGGAAAGGGGATCCCAGATCATAGAATTCACACCACCATTTCTCTGACCAGAAGCATGGAATAAATTATCTCTTACCTTGTGGTGTCTTCTGGCAACTATTTCAAGCCTCAAATGATGGATCAATTTTACCCCAGCAGATGCCTTTCATGAGAATGGGCCCGGGGCAATTCATCTTAAGCATTATTGGGCATCCACACACCTAGTCCTGGAGCGAGAGGGCACAAGAACGTCTGGATTGCTAACAACCCCTTGGGAGAATATGGAACCTCCTAAAACTAAAGGACCAGTTATTTCATTTGAAATTCTTTAAAAAATTAATCACACTGGACTGCGATTTCTCCCAAAACTAATCAGTTTTATTCTACTGAGCCCTTAAATGATTAACAAGGCTGAGGGGTCCCAATTACTTAAGGAAAATAAAACACACAGCTCCATGGGTCTAAAACTGTATACAAGGATGTCTTGAGAGAGACACATCATCATGGGAAGTACTTTAGGCAGAAAAATATATACTACTGGAACAATTCTACAGCAGCAGAACTTTACTCAGGACCAAAGACTTTTTTTCCCCTTTTCAATCAGCAGAAGCATGAAACTTCAAATATATTTCATTGGCACTAGTAAGTGCCTAAAGCCTAAGCTTCACCTACAGTACACATGGCTCTTTTCAAACCTCTTTCCAAGTGCTCCTCTCATTCCTTTCAATCAAGAGCATTTCCCAAACAGAGAAGCAATGAGCTCTTCTATGCTGCCCCCATGCTAATCCACCCTAAATGGAGTACAGTCTTTGCAGCCTGTAAATTTCTTTTGCTGCAACTATCCCTGTCTCCAACTCAGCCCAAATCCTTGTCCAGACCCACCTGGTCCCTAAGACCTCTCAATCTCTCTGTTCTCTCTCTCTCTCTCTCTCTCTCATTCAGCTTCTGATTTATATTCACTTCACTCTTACCCCCATAAAACAGTCACAGTGGCTACATTTCTTTAGTTTCTTTTCTGTGTTGCCCGAGCTGTGCAACAGATGGATGCAGCCTAACAGGCCTCAGTGCTTTCCCTGTCTGAGGACCCACCCAGGGACTTTAGCCCTGAGCCCCAGGACCTGCCCCTCCAAGCAGGCCCCACTTTGGGTAAAGGCAGCATCAACTCCACCTCCTACCTCCCAGGCCACCCTGGCACACGGGGGAAGGATTTGAAGTGCTGCTACCAGTACCCAACTCCCTGCAGAGGTCCTGCCACCACCACTGCAGCCCTGATGACCCAGGAAACTCAAACCTCCCAATGCTGGGCTCAAAATGCTCCCTGAAGTCCCACTGTACCTGCTCACAACTTACTCCCTGGATGTGCTCACCACCCAGTCCCCCAGGGACCCAAGACCCAAAATGACTGCAGACTGCCTTTCTGAGAGCCTCCCTTGGATGCCCACCTAGGGACCTGGTGCATTGATGCTGAGACTGCTGACCTGCCTAAGTGAAGGGGGGCCCCTTCAAACTGCCCTGCTGCAGTGCCTGCTGATCTCTCCTCTCTCTCTCTCTCTCTCCCAGATTCTCTCTCAGCTCTCCCTTTTATATGCCCTAATCTTTGGCCCCTAAGTGGCAGCCAGCAGAAATTGTATCCCCTGGTGCACACAGCTCCCTAAGGCACCCAGGAGGAGGGGTCCTTAATGGTGAGCACTAAGCCACCCTCAGTATGAGTGGGGTCTTACACTCTCCCCCTGTTGTGCCTGGGTTATGCTCCCTATCATCCCACATACACCTTATACTGTATTCCTGGTCTAATATACTGTGATACTGCTATTTTGCACTAACATGTAGATTTAGGCACCCATTGTGTAAGCATGAGTGCCAGCAATGTGCTTTGCTGCTAATATATGCCAATGTTTACATCTTTTATAGGATTATATCATGCATGATCATTATACCTCACTATAATGCATTAAATTTGTCTTTTACATATATTCTATATATAATTGACCTAATCACTGATAAGATGACTACTATGGATTGTCAGTGATTATTATATACACTTATTTTCTCATATAATCATATGTAGTGTGTGTCTTGCACTTAGGCAAGTATGCCACGTGTAGTTTGGGTCTGTCAGAACTTCTCTTTGTCTAAGCTTCATGCTGACAGAGACAAATCCTTGTCTCATATTATACTCATTAGTAATACTGTCTCCTAAGTAATTATCCAATGGAGAATGTCTTGTACACACCTTGTTTATAATGTAGAACCAACACATTATGTTATTTATATCTGTTGCCATGATGCTACCTATGGTATATAACCTTGTGTAAGTCAGCTCCTCACTGAGATTTTGTAAATTCTTATGGAGACTGGTGAGAACCCAACTCCCTTGTGATTTTTTCTGTCACATGCTTGGCATGAGTATTGTAATAACTTACCATTATTACTTCTGCATGTGTGGTTGTTTCTTTGGCTGACAGTGTAGACATACAATAATCTGATTTATTTCCCCTAGAGCTGGCTTCTGGGTAACATTCATGATGACTGTAGCAAATGTCTGGGTGTTAGTCAAAGTTACACTTTAATTTCCTCTGTAAATTAACACTGGGTGAGAAATCCCCAGGGACAAGCAGCTGATAGAGTCTTCTGTGTAAATCTCTTCGGTCTGCTTTTGTTCCCCAGTGCAGACAAAACAGACCTCCTACCAGATATTTAACTCTACATAGTGAGCGTTTTTTTTCCCTCTTCTTTCTTTGTAGGAACACACAGCTGTAAAGAGATCTGAACAGACAGATAGACTGCTTTCAATTGTGGTTTCAAATACTTGTGGGTTTATACTCATTTAGGAGTCCACATAAGCCAAAGGCTGTTTGTGTCCCGTCAGGTATTTTGGTTGCAAACAGAATTCCTGATCCACAGACAGCTAAGGGTTTCTCATTTTATATTGACATGTCTAAAATAATCAGTGCTGAGGTGAGGCTGTATACCTCACAATACCAATCTGCCTACAGTGGTTTGGAGGATTTTGCCCATGTGACAAAAAACAGCGATGATCCTTTAAGGGCTATCATTGAACACTATAGTAAATTGAAATATGGTACCAAAAGATTTAGTCCTGAAGAATTACTCTTTGCAACACAGTTTACAGGTTTTGAAGTTGGTTTAAATGAACTATCAATTTTGAAATCCGAGAATGCTGCTTGCAAGCAGGAAATGAGTCTGAAAAAAGCTGACCATATAAGGCGTGCAGACGGACTGGAGTGTCAGATCCAGTCCCTCCATCAGCAGAATGTGTCTTTGTTAAATGACTCTATTAATAATTTAAGCAGCCAGAAATTGCATGCCTTGAGAGATAACTGCAAAAAGGCAGATCTGGATAAGAAGCAGGTTTTACAAATGAATGGTGTTCTGGCTGATACCAATGATACCTTACATGTTGAAATGAGGAACTTAGAAATGAGATGGTCTATGTAGTAAACACTGAGTCCGCTGAAAGAGTAAACAAGCTGGTATTTTGAAACCAGACCTTGGTTCAGCAGCATGATTCAGTGTTATGTGGTTCTGTTAACAGAAGAAGGAATCCCTTACTTTGAAAAACAAAAAGTAATGGGGCTTCTCTTGATAAAAAGCAAGTTTTACACACTAATAAAATTTTGAGACCTGAAAATGAGATGCTTAGCAGGGTACTCACTCAGGTAAGTGAGGAGCTAGAATGTAGAAACTTGGAGAAACAGGTTATGTATAGTTTGTGTGAGACCAATTCTGAGGTTGATCATATAAATTTCAAGTCAGAAAAGGTGAGCTTGTACCATCAGCCAAAGGTACTGGCAGGGTATACCAACTTAATGCCCATAGACCTTGCCTCTTCTGGGGTTGATGAGTTTGATTTTGAACACTCGTAGAGTGCTGCGGGGTGAACTAGAACAAAGGCTAGCCACTCATTTTTCTGTGATTCACAAAATAGAGGACACACATGTCATCATGTTGCATCCCCATGCCATCCCCAAGACGGCCACTCATGGTCATGTGATGATGGTTATAATACAGTAACGCAAGATGGCAGCACCCATGAGGTAATCCAAAATGGCAGACCACCACATCATGGAGGTCAGATCATTCAATCATAGGGACCTGTGATTGCTGCCTTAACCAAACAACCAAACAAAACATGCTGGAGGTTTTAGGCATGATGGTATGATTCATAATGTTATGAGTAAGACTAGTATTTCTGAGGAACAGAAGAATCTCAATGAAAATGAGGTTGACGTTCCTTTGAATGAGGCTAGTACACAGCCTAATGTTATGAAGTGAGCAGTAGACACTGCAGCAGCAGCTGCATTTGACAATGATTACACTACTATCATGTCCTTGGCTAAGGAACACATGGCTGTTAATTATGTGGATTGTGATGATTTTTCCCCTATGTAATCTAACACCAGGCCTCCCTGAGAGGACTGAATATGCTGTTTTTCCTAACTCTAACAGTATTGATAAGGTTACCAGATGTCCTCTTTTACAAGGACATGTCCTCTTTTCCAGCTGCCAAATATTCTTCATGTACCTTCTCAATCCTGTTGTATCATTATTATTTTTATATTGTTTTTACTCTCTCCTACCCAGGACCTCCTTGTAAATGAGCTGTGAAGGCAGTGGAGACTTTAAACCTGTTTTCTCAGAGTTTGGCACAAGGGCTCATCAGGGGAGAGACTAAGTGTCCTCTTTTTGGCAGCCGAAAATCTGGTACTGATAAGTATTGGGCACATGTGGCTCACTGATAACCTAAGCTGTCACCTTAAAAACAATGTTGCTGCCATCCAGCAACCTTCTGGTTGGGAAACCAACTATGTATTTGAAAGGGGGAGGGAAACAGCCCTGATTCTGATATTTTCAGCGTCACAGGCCACATTGGGGGGGGGGAATACAGATTTGATTTCTGAACCTGTGCTGCCAGTTGTTCCAGTACCATTTTCTCCACCCCTGATGGCTACTGAATCACAATCCATAGCTGGAGAACTATGTGCAGCTTGCACACCACTTTTCTCCACTGTGCAGGCACTCCCAAATAGTGCCAACACTGTCTGCACATGATGCAGAACCCCCTCCACCAGTGACACCTGGACCATCCCATACTGTAGCTGCAATAGCAGGCACAGGCCAGGAACAGTCTGGGTTATTCCCAGTACAGACAGTAGCAGGCACAAGCCAGGAACAGTCTGGGTTATTCCCAGCACAGACAATTGCAGGCACTTCTGGCAAGAATGTGCAAGATATTGTAATGTTGATATTATTGTCTTTTCTTTTAGGATCACTGACCATAGCTCCAGCATTGGTTAATCCTAACCCAGCTTTAGGGTACCATTTGGAAACTGCTACATCAGATATAGCAATTTCAGCAGTTTTAGCCCAAAAATACAATGGACACATCAGACCCATTGCTTATGCATCCCAGATGCTCTCCCCAGTGGAGCTGAAACACAACCTTTGTGAAAGTAATCTTTTGGCTACATACTGGGCAGTGATATACTCTATGTACATAATTGGATATGCGCCCATTGTGCTGCATGCCAATCATTTTTCCCACTAACTTTCTATTGTCAGACAGAGTAAAATATGACTCTGTCTCCAATGCCAGATTTATACACTGGTCTCTCATTTTACAGGATCATGACATCACTGTCCTGCCTATCAAAACTCCATCCTTGTTGGCCCATGGCCTACAATTTATAGGAGAGACCCATGATTGTTCACTCCAACCCTCTGACCTACCTGTCCCAGGGCCCTTTCTAACAGAACTTCAGAAAGTGTTAAAAGACACCACTGTATGTCGTGTTTTGACTGAAGACTCAGCCACACATACCAACGAGGATCAGACAGCAGGGTTTGGAATTCTTATTTTACATCCTAGTGATGATAGAGTGTGCATTGCAAGGAGGCACACCATTATTTATATACGGTATCCAGCCATTGTTAAAACATGCCTGGCAAACAATGTAAAGCATGGTGGTGAGGAGTCTCTTTATAATTACCACAACTGTTTGTGGGTGGTTTACAGAGCTGGCAAGTCCTCGAGAAAGAAACAGCTTGCTGTCGATAATGAAATACAAAGATTTTTCTTACATAACATGACACCAGCACTGCATGAGAGGGTTAAGTGCTGCACAGTTTAACAAACAACCTTGTACTCTGTAATTGCCACAGCAAGACACTGCAGACACGGGGCTGGATATTCAAACTGCGCCCAAAAAGTGCGCAACAGCAGGAGCAGGTGCAAGTCACTTGCGCACATGCGCAATAGATGCGATATTCAAACATGGAGCAAGCCAAATTACGCAACAAGCCAGCGTCTGAATATCGCACAACCTGCGCTATAGCGCAACCAGGAAGGGGAAGCTGAGCAGAGACGATGCGCTATGGCACAACAAGGGCTGCCAAGCTGAGCAGCCCAGAGGTGCCATAGCGCAAGCAGGGAGCCCCCCAGCAGCAGAGCAATGGAACTGCACAACCAGGGAGGTAGGCAGGGGCCCACCACCCATGCCACAGATGGGCACAAAGACACACTGCAGAACCAAAAATGTACCCCCACACCCCAAGCACAGCATAACTGGGGGAGGGATGGAACAGCCATCCGACCATGGGGACAAGCAAACAAAGCACAGCTGGGCCATGGTGCCCCAGCACACCCACCGACAAGCTGAGACTGCCACACAAGGAGGGCAGACCACCCCATGGCACAGCAGCCCCCCCATGCACAGCACACCCTGCACTGTGACCCCAAGACACCCCCCATGAGCAGTGACCACCACTGCGGGAATCCCCATGCATACCACCACCCCCCCACTGCCACACTGCAACCTTGTGTACCACAGAACCATACAAGCCAGACCCACCATGAGCCACAGCAGCCTGCACAGACACCCACAGTGGTGTGTGGAAGCTTGCAGCACACTGGATGCAACACAGTGCAGGGGCAAACACATACCCATACCCACGGAGACACTAACACAGGGACGCAGTAGTGTGGCAGCCAAGCCCCCAGTGTGGGCCCATGAAAACTGTGTACACACAGCCTGTAGTCCCTCATGGCACAGGGGTGACACTCACCCTGTGCATGAACTGTGGCCCTGTATGCCACCAGCAGATGCCTGTAACACAAGTCACAGACAGTGGTGCACAGGCCCTGCAATACACACAGGCTGCAGCATGGAGGTGGGACAGCAACTGCGGAGGCCATAGTGTCACCCGAGGCAAACATGCACCACACCATTGACAGGAGGCAACCCAGCATGGTGATGGTCACAGTGGATGACCTGCAGGGACAGCCACCACTGAGAAGGCAGCAGACCTCGCAAGGCCACAGACATGCAAGGGTGTCAGCTGCACAGGCCAAGGATGGGTTGACAGGGGCACAATGGACACAGAGCAGGCACCATGGACCACTGCACACAGTAATGCAATGCACAGGGAACAACACACACACCACAAAATACTGACTGATGGCCACTCCCACACCAGAGACACTTCCCCATGCACACACACACACACATACCCATGACTGAACCACCCCAGATGCCATGCACACCACTGCAACTGAGCACCTGTAGCCAGCTGCAAATCAAAGACCACCACAGTATTCATATCAAAATAACTGTATTACAAAAATATAACAACAACAACTATTTACAATTATGTACAGACGTGGGGTGGAGGGACAGGAACAAGGTGGGGGTGGGTAAGGGGCAGGGGTGAACATATGGGAGAGGGAAGGTGGTGTGTGAGGGTTGGTTAAAGGGGGGAGGTTGTCTCGCTTCACTGGCGGCCAGCCTGGTCCTCTGCTGCCTGGGGCTGTTGTCTGGTGCCTCCTCCTCCTCACACCATGCTGCTGCAGATCCCATGAAGATGGCAGGGACTCTTGTGCCTCCCACAAGGTCCTGGATGGAGCGCTGCATTCGCAGGAGTATCCGCACACCTAGGACAAGGGATCAGAGTCAATGGGTGTGACTGTCCATCCCCCTACAGCCCACCCAGTATGCATGGCAGACAGCCATGTGCCATGCTCCTGTGATGGTGTGCGCCCACCCACAGTGACCATGTCCACAAGACATGCCCAACCAGGCAGCAACAGCCATGTGTACCACTGCACACACCTACCGCCCATGTCCAGCACAGCACAACCAAAGCCGTACAGTAACATGGCTATGCGGTGAGCAGGCAGTGCCACAGCCATGTGCCCAGTGCACGCATGGACCACCATTGATGCACTCCCAGACATGCAGTGGCACTGGACAGTGCTGACTGTCACATGTCGCGTGCATGGCAGTGGTGTCCATGGATGATGGCCATGCCCTGCCTCCCACCCTGTCACACAGCATGCAATAGCAATCATGGTGTCATGGCACTCACCCTCATCGGGATGCTGCTGGTGTTGTGGTTGTTCACTGCCACGATCCAGTCCTGCAGCCACCACCCTCCGCTGCTGCTCCAAATTCCTCCTCCGCTCGGCCACGCCTGTGGGAGACAAAAGGAGAGAAACACATCAGTAGAAACCCAAAGCATATTCTCCCGCCTCAATGTGTGTGCCCACCCACCCAGCCAGACCCACCCATCCCATACCCTGTAAACACCACCACAGCCAACCCAAGACCATCCCTCCCCTCTGTGCTGGACACATGAGACAGTGTTACCCATATGGACCATACAAGTGTGTAGACGTATCATCCACCTGGATGAGGCACCACGCCCCTCCTGGGACGTGACTGCAGATGTGCCAGTAGCTCCGACTCCCTCCGTCTCAGGTCCCCATACCAGTGCCTGCACTGTTCGGCTGTTCTCCTGCAGCCAGTGGCCACCTCTTCCCAGACCTGGGTCCTGGCCCTGTCCAGTGGCACCTCACCAAAGAGTGTGCCATAGTTTGGCTCCACAGTGGCCACAAGGTTGGCCAGCTCAAGGGCATCCCACTGAGGGGCTCTCCTGCATGCCATCTCTAATGCTATAGTAGACAATATGGTGCTCCGCAGTGCGGCAACCCCACATGGAAGTGCTGCGCAGTACATCGCCGCTATTCCCTATCGCGCTGTTGGTACAGCGCTGCCATTCCCTATTGTGCTGTCACCGAACAGCACGATAGAGCTGTACACATGCCAGACGTACAGCGCCAGGGGGCAAAGGTCGGGCACAAGGTCAGGGTTCAGTGGCGCAAGGCCACACACAGCGCCATCGGACGTCTACACATCCTGCGCGAATGGTCACCTGCGTGCCAGTGCCACAGTGGACTATTGCGCAGTTGTGCCACAGCGCCATTTGGTTCCCAGCGCTGTAGCACCACTGGCACAATGGTGGCCACGTCCTGAATTGCCGATCGCACACAGCACGTCATCAGCGCGGCAGATGCCTGCATAAGCTACCTGGGCATGCGCAATGCAGTGTACCACACAGTCACAGATCTGCGCCATTGGCTCAGCCGGCTCAACCGTATTGCGCAAAGCGCAACGGCGCGATATTCAGCTGACACATGCAAATCATCTGATCAGCCATTCAAAGGTGCAGTGGCATGATTTGCATCTCATTACAGTTGCTCCACTCCTAATTTGCATGCATTGCGCTATAAATGTGCGACATTGGGCTGCGCTGGCCAGATTCGGTTACTGCAGGTGAGAGGTGGGTTGCATGCTGTGTGATGTTCTGGACAATGGCCGTGGGATAACGCTGTAGACTGCACAGTGACAGGTGTCCACTTCCACCCATACAGATCGCCATGACCGAGCAGAGCCAAGGTGAGGGTGAGGATGGTGGGCGGAGGAGGAGGCCCAACTTCACCACGGCGGAGACAGAGGCCCTCTTCCAGGCCTACCTGGAGGAGGAGCCACTACTGAGTGGACGGCGGGGCACCCCTCAGGCCCGTGTGGCTGCATGGGAGGGGGTAGCTCGGGCAGTGAACCTGCATGGAAGCCACCAGCGCTCCGTGCAGGAATGCAAAAAGAAGATGAGGACAGATCACAGGAGGGTGAAGGAGAAGGTGGCAGCCTTCAGGGCGGCACGAACTGGCACTGGCGGGGGCCAGCCAGCGGTGGTGGAGCTGACCCCGGCTGAGGACCGACTGGCTGCATCAATGCAGTGGGGTGCTATTGAGGGTGCACCAGGAGGTGGATTCCAGACAGGTGGAAGCCCATCACTGCACGGTATGACATGGTGGTGGTGTTGGGGCAGGGTGAAGGTTGTTCACATGCACTCACATGTCCTCTCTTTCTGTTACAGATCCTGTTCATCTTCAGGGGACGGTGGTGGTGGGTCCAGGCAGTGAGGAAGACCTGCTGGACATGGAGGAGGGTCATCCACCTCTGTCACCAGCCAGCATGCACTGCACCAGCATGCACGCCGGGCTGCCAACACTGGTGTTGGTGAGTCGGGTGTGGGGAGTGCACAGCCTGTGTCTCAGCAGTCTGGCATGCAAGCATGCCAGCACGCTGTGACTGTGGCTGTAGCACGTACCTGCACCATTGATGATGCAAGGACTGCAATGGTCAGTGACATGTGTGTGTCCCATGACGGACACACAGCAGGCCAGCACGTGTCCCTGGGCCTAGCTGGTTCCAATGTGTGTGCCAGCATGTCGGCACAGTCCCAGGCTGTGCCTGTCAGCACCAGTGGGGCAGCACTGGTGGCTGTGCAGGTGTCTGGCACTGTTGCAGCCACAGCAGTGGAACGAGTGGTCCCTGGGGCACAGCGGTTGGAGGGGCAGCAGCAGCAGCAGTCACCCACCAGGTCTGGGGGTACAGTGTCCAGCGGTGGCACATGCCCACCACCCTTTGATATGCCCATTCTTGGTCCTGGTGAACAGTGCCCACCCTCAAGGGGTGTTGAGCATCAGGACCTTTCATACCCTGGGGACAGGATGCCGTTGTGGCAGAGTACCCATTTGAAGAGCACACCTACCTGCTGCGGGAATCAGTACAGCAGCAAAGGCGGGTTGCAACATCCATGGAGGCACTGTGTGTGGCTGTGGAGCGGCACAGCAGGGAGTGTGCTGTGGACCGTGCAGAGATGGTCCATATGCAGATGGATGTGACCGCCACCATTGACAGGCAGACCCAGGCATTGGTCGCTGTCGTGGCTGCATTAGGCACACAAGCAGGTGCTCCTGTACCATGCACCCCACGCAGTATGCTCTCCACTCCCTGTTCCCGGCATCGTGCGACACCAAGCCTGTCAACACCGGGTTCTGCTGTGGGCATCCCGAGCACCCCTGGTGCAGGTATGTTCGGCATGCTGCAGACCCCTGTGTGGACAAGGTCGCGTTCGCGCAGTGGGACCCCTGGTGGTCCATCAGTGCCACCCCATGTGGCCCCTGCTCAGCCTGCCAGTGCTGTTGGGTCACGGCGGGGCCGCCCACGCATCCGCGGTGGCCGTGGAACAGTGCAACATGACTGACCTGTCTCCCAGTGCGGGCCCTGTCTGGTGCTGCCCTGTGTGCAATGTGTGTCATGGTGGGCAGTGCACTGGTGGGTGCTCTGCCCAACACGCCGACACACGGACCACCTGCACACCCTCCCGACTGCTGTCCACTGCGTGTGCATGATGATGCCTGCATTGTACTGTACACCAAGGTGCAAGGGTGCCCAGCATCTGACACACGTACTTGGACAGTACAGGTGGTGGGGGTGGTCGGTGGATCTGTGTGTTTGCCATGTCTGTTCTGCTCTGCTGTGCACCTGCCCATGTACGCTTTGTGCCTGGTGTGTGTGTGTGTCCATATGACTGTTCACCCCTCCCTGATGGTGTGTTTGTGTGCCTGGACCCTTCCACTCCCCTTGCCGTCATGCACCCCTGGTGTGTTACCCTGTGTGCCTGTGGTTTGCGCCTGGACAGTGTTGGTTACACATGGCCCCTTGACTTACCTGTGTCATGCGTAATGCTCCTCTGTGATGGTGTCCCGGTGCAGCTGGGCCTGCCGGATCAGTCGGGGGTCCCGCCGTCCTAGGGGAGCTGCTCATCACCATCAACACCGGCGCCACTGGCGTCCCCATTGCTGTCCCCTCTTCAACCTGTAGGGCTATCCCACAGTCTTTGGCCATGTTGTGCAGGATACAACAGGCCAGGAATATCCTACAGGCCTTTGAGGGGCTGTACTGTAGGGCACCGCCGGAGGTGTCTAGGCATCAGAAGCATGCCTTGAGCATCCCAAACACCCGCTCAATGATGTTGCGTGTGGCGGCATGTGCCTCATTGTAGCGTTGCTGCGATGGGGTCATGGGGTGCCAGTACGGTGTGAGCAGCCAGGGACGGAGTGGGTATCCGCTGTCACCTGTGTGGAGATAGTGGAGATCAGTATCATGTTCAGGTCCATATTGCCCATATCCCTGTGTGCCACTACCATGGCACCTGTGGCATTCCCACCCTTGCCCCGAGTTTGCATTTCCTACATGCATACTCACCCACTAGATGGCCTGTGGGGATGTCCTCACTCTTGAATCGATGGCACAGTGCAGACTGATGCCATATGAAGGCATCATGTGCTCCGCCAGGGTGTGTGGCACAGACATTGATTATACGCCCAGTGGTATCACACACCACCTGGCAGTTGACACTGGAGAAGCCCTTTCTGTTCCTATATGTGACCCCATCGGGGCCAGGTGGTGTGCGAATGGCCACATGGGTGCAGTCTATGGCCCCTAGCATGCCAGGCATATGTGCTACCCTGTGGAACTCCTGCATGTTTGCTGTACGCTCTGCCACGGTGCTGGGGAAATGGATGTGCTCCGCAGCATGTGGCAGCAGTGTGCTGAGGAACTGGGTGAGGTTGCGTGACGTGGCCGACTGTGTGATGCCTGTGGTGTCCCCTGTCGGCCTCTGGAAGGTGCCCGTGGTGAGCAGGCACATGCAGGCTGTCACCTTGGTCTTCACTGACAGAGCGTGACTCCGTCGTGAGGGTGCCTGCATCACATCACTGCACAGCTCACAGAGCCACCTCAGTATTGCCCTGTTCAGACAGTACCGGCCCATGATCTCTACATTTGTGTACAGCTCAAAGCTGATGCGGGCACGGTACTGCCTGTTGGGGGCGTACTGCCGACGGGCCCTTCCACGGCCATGTCCCCCTGCAGCTTGCATTCTCACCCCCCTCATTACAGCTTCCATGTGGAAGCTGCCACTGTCCATCTCCCTGGCTTGTGACCCCCCCCGGCTGATGTTGCTCTGTTACCTCCGCTTTCCTGACTGCTACTTCCACTGCACCGGGCACCCCCCGCTGGCCTCTGCAACCTATGGCCCACACTGCTTCCCTTGCCTGCCCTGGCCTGTCACTGTCTGTCTGTCTGTCTCTCTCTCTCTCTCTCTCTTCCCACTTGGCATCCCTGTAGCGTTCTTGCGCCTCTTCCTTGAGCCTTTTTATTTTGGCTCATTTCCGCTGGGGCGCAACTTCCGGCTGTTCCACTCTTGCGCATTGCGCAAGTCTTTGAATATCGCATTGCGCTCTTTATGCATGGATCCACCCCCTTCGGTTGCGCATGCCTTCATTTGCATAGCACTGTTGCTCAGAATGTTTTCAGTGGCGCAACTGCCTCCTGCTGAATATCGCAGAATGGCGCTTCGACTTCAGGCAAGAACCCTATTGCGCATGGCGCAACCCTTTTGAATATCTGGCCCACTGTCTTTATTTATAGATTTTAATTGGGTCTGTTCCTCTCTGACTGAATTTCTACCCTTTTGAGAGAAAACAAATTTCCAGTACTCTGATGGTACCCCTGTGAAACACAGAAACTTGTTTGTGTACATCATAACACTAACTAAACAGTTTAAATACAAACTGTACATATAAGGTTTGAGCATATTGTAAATGTGAACCTTATGCTCCTTACAATAACTCTGCCAATGCACTGGCAAAAGATGGTGCTCGAGGAGAGGAGGCAGTATGGCACAGTGGTTTAAGGCTCTGAGTTGCAAATCTGGAGGCCTGGATTTGAATCCCACAGCCCCCACTTGCATACTGTGTGACCCTGAGCAAGTCACTTAACTTTCTTGTGCTCCCAGATTGCACCTGTAAACAAGCTTTCAGCTTAGTGTATCTCACTTGGTTAAATAATTGAAAAAAAAACAAAAAAAACATGGGAAATGAAAACTCCCTTTGTCCCAGCTACACTATGTGTTGTTGCCATTAATAAAGACACAACTCCTTTTGAGCCCATGGATCTAGTGTTCATACAAAAAAAAGACTCTCATTGGAGGGCAGTGTATAGGTTCTTTGATAAAAGAACTGAGGAACAACTTCCAGAAATAAGTCCTTATAAGAAAGTGAAAAATTACCTTCACCTATTCAGTGATGGCCTACTCATTTGGTATCACTGCCTTAAAACTCCTGAAAAGTTATGGGTAGTTCCTGAACACCCGAGGGTAGATTTTATCTACTGTACCAAGAACAAGATACTCCAACTGGTGGACACCAGGGAGTCGATAAAACCCTAGACAGACTGAAATCCTCTGTCTGGTGGCCACACATGAGAAATGATGTAGAATACTACGTCACTAACTGTTCGATCTGTGCACAGAACAATCCTGTACCAGCTAGGAAAAATGCTAAATTGTTACCCCAGAGGCACTCAGGCCCCTGGAACAACATCCAGATTTATTACATTGGCCCTATGCCAACTACTAAGAACAACAATATGTTTGCACTAGTGATCACTGACCTATTTTCCAAATGGGTCGAGCCTATCCCAACAAAAAGCAACACAGCCAAAGTGACTGCAAATGTCTTGGTGAACCAGCTATTTATCAGGTGGGGTTTACCCCTAAAGGTAGATTCTGTTTACAGGGAGCCGGCTGTGTGGCTGAAGTAATGCAGGAAACTCTGGATTTGTTAGGGGTAAAACAAAAGTTTCATATCCCTTATCACCCACAGTCATCAGGACAGGTGGAATGGGCTAACAGGCAGATCAAAGTTATGTTTTCCAAATTTGTTCAGGAAAACCCAAAGAATGGGATTCATTATTTTCATTGCTCCTTATGGCAATAAGAGGAACACCCTCTGCAGGTACACAGTGTACCCCATTTGAAATCATGGCTGGACAGTCCATGAGACTCCCAGAACACTTACTTCTGAACCTTGATGCCCCCACTGCTGACAGGGTGTCAGTAGACAAATATGTCAAACAAGACATCCAGAAGATACACTTGTTTGCTGCACAGCACATGGGCAAGGCCCAGCAACAGGCCAAAATCCAGTTTGACAAAACTGTACATCCTGTAGACTGGCAAGTTGGGGACCAGGTAATGGTACTCAGATTGGTACCACCTACACATCCATTTGTAAACAAATGGGAGGGGCTCTATCCCATTGTAAACAAACTCAGTCCAGCAGTCTACCAAGTTAGACTGCCTCACAATAAGAGAGTCATTGATAAATGGCTACATGCCAATCAAATGAAACTGTTTAAATTACTTTTCCATACCCCAATGGTCGGAATAGTACTAAACTATGTTTTTTTTCTCTTTAATTTTAGGTTCCAGAGAGAGAGAGAGATGCTTGCTTTATGCTTATTTTTCTTTTAGAAGTATGGGTCTTCTTACAAGCCCAAACTGCACATCATACTGCAGATAAGAACCAGTGGCCTAAACCTAAACAGCTTGTTGAGGCAGAGTACCTCCCAAGTCTACATGATCTAATTGCATCCTGTGGAGTTCACACTAAGGTCCTAAAAGACATGTTCATCGTCCAGGAGGGCAGTGAGGCCCTACTGAATGTTATGATCATTGCTTTGTATCAATCTAGCAGCTAGACTTGATCTGGACCTCTGTTTATATTTTATTGATGATCAGGAATTTTGCATCCAAAATTTATATGGCAATAAAAGCCGTTAGACCATAAGGTTTTACCTTATGATGCCCCATAATTTGTGACACCTAATACTGAGTGCCCAAAACAGGACCATGGCCCACCCAGTGATCTAATCGCTACTTCACAGCCAGGTACCCTAGTTAATAATGTGCAGTTCAGGCACATCCCAGTGATTTTAAATCTTACCCTTTAAAACTTGGAATGATTTGTTTTATATTTCACAACAAACATATCCCACTTTTTGTTTAAGTAATAGACCTGGTGGGACCATTTACCATGGCCAGCGACCCAGGTCCCTGGGAGAAAACGTTTGTTTACAATTATACTAGGTTTGCACTTCAGGACAGGGGCACCCAAGTAGCTCCAGACACAAGGAAGCAATAACAATACTGTTCAAACCAGGTTGGGATTCCAGAGAGTGGCTTTTATTCATGTAACAAAGTAAGTATAATCACAAAGCGAAGATGGACCCCTATGAGGCTACACATAAACTTTATTTTAATTTGTGGTGTTATTAACCAGATGAATGGCAGAGTATAATCTTGGAAACAAAAGGTGGGAGACTCCCCACCTGGGGGGTATTGCTGATATTGCAGATTCTCCAGGGTACAGAAATTCCTGAATTCCCATTTAGCATAGGCAGAAGAAACACAAAACAGCGAACACTTTGGTTCTGAAATGGAGATTGGCACACATGGCCAGACGTAGTACATTTCCCATTGCCTAGGCACACACGGCCAGTACTAGGACACTTTCCCATGTTTCATGAGGAATGAAGGTGGTACACATCACCACAAAGGAGCACATCCAGGCTCAAGACTTTCAAAACCCACTCTACTGGGGTAAACTGAGAGAAAACAACCCGCATCCAGGGGTAAACACGTTTCTCAGGCATGGCCAATTGCACTGAAGAAAAAGTAATAGGTGCCCTTCAGAACCCATAGAGATAAACTGGTTACTCCAGGTGGAGGGGTCTCCCACCTTTTGTTTCCAAGATTATACTCTGCCATTCATCTGGTTAATAACACCACACCACTGCAGAAACACTGTAGGTGTTGTCTTGAAATGTATATCACATTTAACATCCTACACACTCACACCTCTAAGGTGTCAGAAAATTAAAAGTTCTGTACTTGGATGGTCACATGCTGGACTCCAGTGTAGGCAGACACTTTTAAACAGAAAGTCTAGGTGACAGGGTCCCTTTGTCAGAGAAATTCACCCTTAGGTATTGCAGATGCACCTGGACTTACACAGAGAAATTGTACTATCAACAAATGAAGATGTCCAAGGCAGCTTCACCAAACAAGGGATCAAGGGGATTGCCCCTGAATCCTGGAGTTTGCCCCATCCCTCCTGGGATGGGGCAAAGAAACCTTACTGGCACAGGTCTCCACCACTTCAGAAAAACTGTCTTCTTTGTTCTTCTTCTAGGGTGAGAACAAACTACCACAAAAACAAAAGGGGTAGCTCTTTGTCAGAGCTAAACTGAAGAGCTGCACAGCAGCTGCTGCCTCCTCTTAGAACTCCACTCTCAGACTCACTCAACATTCCAGTTCACTCTAAAGCCAGATGAGCATTTTGGCTTATGCTGCTGTGAGAGTTATATGATTACATCATAACCCCAGCTCAGCTGAGACTGAAAACAGAGTGTAACAGTGTGAAACCCATTTACCTGGCATTTCACAAGCTGCCTTCCCTGCCTGCCACAGATTCTAACTAGGATTCTAGTAACCCCTGAGAACAATGGGTTACAATAGTATGGAAAATAATATCATACCTCCCCTATTGCATGGTATACAAGAGCTTCTAGTACTCTTTCGTCTGTCACCCTTTCTTGACTCCTCCTCCTTCACCCCCTACCAGTCTGGCTTTAGGAAATCCCACTCAACTACCTCCTCTCTTCTCAGGCTCACCGACTCCATCCTCACTGGTATGGATGCTGGCCACATCACAGCCACCATTTTCATTGACCTGGCCAAGGCGTTTGACACTGTCTTCCATTCACTCCTCCTGACAAAACTCACCAATGCTGGGCTATCTAGTTGGGCCTCCAGTTGGTTCCACTCATACCTTGCAGGCAGATCCCAATCTGTCAGTCAGCTCTGCCACCTCATCCCCCCGTTACTACAGGGGTACCGCAAGGCTCAGTCCTAGGCCCACTCCTGTTCTCCATCTTTCTTAATGACCTGCCGTCAGCCTACCCACATACTTCCATTCACATGTATGCAGATGATACTGCGCTGTATACATCTGGCACCTCGGCCACAGAGGTAATGACCAGATTGCAGTCGGACTTTGCTAAAGTCCAGCTGTAGCTACACTCAAATCAACTCTCCCCCAATGCCAAGAAAACTGTCTCAGTGACCTTTGGCACAAGGCAGAGACTTTCAAGGCTCCCCTCCCCTATCACATTCCATACCCTGGCTGGGACGCCCCTCAAGACCTGTACCTCCTTCAGGTACCTCAGAGTCTGGCTTGATCAGCACCTCAACTTTTCCACACATGTTGACTCCATACTCAAGAAACTGCACCCCAGGCTCAGTGCACTTTACTGCAACTGTGACAATATCCCAGTCTTTGCCTGTAGGGCCATCATGCAGAAAATGATCCTCCTAGTCTTCAATTATGGGGACGTTGTCTACAGTGCGGGTCCCAAGTCCACCTTAGCCAGACTGGATCCCCTCTTCCACTCTTTCTGTCACTTTGTCCTGAACTGCCCATACTCCATCCATCCCTGTGCCCTCTACCAATCTATGAACCTTACATCTCTAGATAACCGTGGGCAGTCCCACTGCACCAAAATCTTGGCCAAGTACTGGTCCTAGCTGCTTCCACCCACCTCACCTCTGCCCTAACCTACACAAACACCCAAGCATATTCACTCAGAAACAATGACCCTTGGATCGTAGTTGTCCCACATAGATCCACTGCCATGGGGCAGGCAGCCTTTAGCTACTGCATGCCTAAGTTGTGGAACTCCCTTCCCACAAACATTCATCACTTCTCTTCCTCCCTGCATCTTAACTCCATGCTCCAGCTCACTTCTCCCCTACCTACTCATGCATCTAGGCTTTATAACAGTCCACAGTGTGGCAGCCTTAGTTGCACATCCTATGTACATTTAATGATTGCTTACTTATCATAATATATTTAATGTAATATATTTAAACTGTGCCTGTTCATGTCAGTATCAGTTGTTTTCTCATGCTATCTTGTCTCTGTATATAATGTGTTGTGTCTGTCCCTATTTAGGTACTATGCACTATGTATTATATATTATACTTTGTATTTGCTTACCTCAACTGTGTATGTACCACCCCTTCCCCAGGATGCATCTGGAATCCAGCAATAGCCTGCTCAGTATGCCTTCCTGGTTAAATGCTTAAATAAATAAATAAAATACATGGTCTTGCTCATGAAAAGCAATTTACATTTACAATATAATGGATATTATTAAGGGGTTTGACCTGACAAAGGTTAGTATTAATTAATTAATTTCTGCTTGCATTAAGGAAGCAGATGAGCATCACATAGCCAGGGAAGTCCTTTGCACTGCCTATAGCTATTATGTTCTTACAACCCTTTGGTTATCTCTTCTGGGATCTGGAATTAGGATGTATCCCTGATCTCATAGATAACAGACACATGGGTCAATAGTATTGTCCCAAATGTACTTCTATTGCAAGTGTTAAATGTTTATTTGAATCTAGCTTTATTCCCTTGTCAATGGCAAGGAACCTTGGGTATGTCACCACACACACACACACCAATATTGGTCCATGTTTCGAAACCTATTCCTGTACAATCCAAGAAGCCATGTTTGTAACTCTCATAGTGTCATTGTCATATATTCATCTGGCAACATTCATCTCTGATCGTCTGGCAACCGTCCATTCTATTGGTCATCTTGATGGGAACTTTCAGCATGAAAGGTTGGAACTACCTTCTTTGTTTGTTTACCATGAGGTTTTGAAATTGTGACTGACTCCGAATTTTTATTGTCTTACCTGGAAGGATTATCAGCTTTTATGCAGATGTGACATCTTCAAACTTGTCTTACCAACTTGTGAATACTGGCCTAATAATTGAAATTAGGCTTCCTCTTGTGAACTCTCAAACTGTATTTGGTCCAGCCAATTCAGATTCTACAATCAAGCTCATTGTTATGCATACTATGAAGCCAAGCCTGGGGCGGGGGCAATCCCCTAACTTCAGCAAGAAGACTCTTCTTCATTTGATCTACAATCAAGACACCCATTTTCTTCACTGCTTGTTTTCCAAGCCTGGCTGGCACCTCATACAAACTGAGTACTGTCATAAACTTTTACACTTTGTGCAGCCATGTGATCATCTTCTACAACACTGTTGCTATTTCATTGTAAAACTCAACGCACAGTCTAATGCCCCCCTGCTGAGGCCTCTGCAAAAGCTGCAGCCTCCTGAACATTTGGATTTACCTTTGGAAAATCTTAATGCATCTAATCTGAACTATGAATCTTCGTCTGATACGTGAAGAAATCCTCGATTTATCCCTGGAATTGATCATAGTTTATAGCTTGTAGACAATGACATTTCGTGTCCTGTTCGACTTACCAAACTGAAAAATGCTGTCCTCCAAGGTGGTATATTCTGCTGATGTGGAACATTGTGTGGTGGCCAGCTATACATTCTTCTGATGTGGACTAAAGATATGCAAAGTGAACTTTTCTAACTTCTATTTTTACTCCCTAAACAGGTTATAAGTTATACTGTGATCACACCTGTTCCCACCCTGGAACCAGATACCACTGAGTCTAGTCCTAACTATCTGGATACTCTATCTCAATATTTATCTATTTTAATATCCATACAGGCAACTTAAGTTTGTCTGTCCAATCTCTTCCCAATAGGACAGATACATACCTGATACATATCAGTAATGACATTGTTATGATGCTGGAAAACCCCATTGTAAAGTTTACATTTCAAATGTGTCTAGTAATACAAGGTTTACTAAAAGTTTCCCTTATAATTACATTTTGTTGTTTGAGGAAAACCCTAAAATACCACCGTGACCAGTTAAAACTCCTCTATCAGGCTCGTGCCTCGGGCCTGTAGATGAATGTTGCCTAACCACCGTCTTTTTGTTGTGTTGAGACATTTGCAATCAGGGCAACAAAGAGGGGAGTGTTGTACCTGGATTATGCCCTTATCATCCCACATATGTCTTATACTGTATTCCTGGTCTATCATACTGTGATACCACTGTTTTGCACTAACATGTAGATTTAGGCACCCATTGTATAAGCATGAGTGCCAGAAATATGCTTTGCTGCTAATATATGCTAATGTTTACTTTTTTTTAAAAGATTATTTATTTAGGATTCGGATCATACCTTTGAGCTCAGAGCTCTTTTACAAAGGTTCCACATCAAACAGTGACAATGACAATGATAACAAACAGTTTATATACAATACTCGAATAGTAGGTAGGTAGCTAGTGTACAATAAGGTTACAATGTCATTCATAGTACCAATGGTGATAGTACAGCATCAAGAGCATTAAACTAGGGTAAAAGACAGTGTTTATATGCAGTGAAGGAGATAAAGAGGTGTGACACCTAGTGTGAGAGTCCGAGAAGGAGTCAAGGTGAGGGAGAGAGGAGATTGGGGGGGGGGAGAGTGGTCGGCCAAAAGAAATGGCTTAGTCTAGGAGGTTGGGAGGTAGTGGTAGTAGGTTGGTTTTAAGGCTGATCCAGTGAGGGAAAAGGCACAGGAGGGAGAGGAAGACAGAGGGATAGGGAAAGGGGAAGAGTGAGGGTAAAAGGAAGGGGGAAGGAGAGTGTGGGTGAGTGGGCATTACGGGTGTTAGTGTCCTAGTGGCAGCCACAAACTGTCCCAGTAAGAAGGTGCTGCCTTAGGACATTTTTGAATTGCGAGATGCATTGAGAGTTTAGAATGTGCACTGGGATTTCATTGAGCCATTGGGGGGGCCCTATAGCTGAAAGCACACTGTCCCTTTACAGTTCAATGGAAAGGTGTTGATAGGGCCCCCCCTCATCCTGCCTCTGGTTTTATAGCTGGTAGCACTTGGTGTTAGGATGCTGGAAATGCATGGGGGGAGTTTACCCATTAGCGCCTTTTTTCCAAGGAGACATGTTTGGAATATAATCCTATTCTTTAGTGGCAGCCAATTGGTCTCCTCGTATAGGGAACAGGTGTGGGTATTTCAGTCTTCAGCCATTGTGAGCCTACATGCCTTGTTGAGGGCAATGCGAATCCTTTTTAGTGCAGTGTCTGTTGCTGCGCTGTAGACCATCAATCTATAGTCAATGATAGAAAGGATCATGCATGATCATTATACCTCACTATAATGCATCACATTTGTCTTTTACATATATTCTATATATAATCTACCTAATCACTGATAAGATGACTACTATTGATTGTCAGTGATTACTGTATACACTTATATACTTATATTCTCATATTATCATATGTAGTATGTGTCTTGCAATTAGGCAAGTATGCCACATGTAGTTTGGGTCTGTCAGCACTTCTCTTTGTCTGAGCTTCATGCTGACAGAGACAAATGGGCCAGTCCACAGTAATAGGGGACACATGTGGGACATGACTGTGGAAAAAAAATGTTATCATTTCTTTCTTCTTTCACCATCAATATTTTACCCTTAAGGGCCTTTACTTAAACTATAAACAGGAAGATAATATCAGTTGTGGTTTTTCCGGTACAGTCCCCAATGTTTGGAAACAGTAACCATGTAATGTATGTGACAGGGACAGAGAATATGCAAAATGAAAAAAAAATTGATGTGTAAATATTTTTTGGTTTTCACATGAATTTGCAGTACTTCTCTTCCTTTAGTTAATTCACTAAGCAACACCCAAGCATATGCAAGCAGCTGTGTGTGATAACCACCAATCTAACCCCATGGTGCAATTCTATGGGGTGAAGTAATTTCACAGTTTTTCCTTACTCAGAATTCCTGGGTATTCATAGATTAAAATGCATTTGTGTGTACATGGGAATAAAAGTAGATAACATTTAAAACTTTTTTTGATTATTTTACAAATTAATCTCCCAAAACCAGTGAAAGAGCAGTATATTAACGTATGTACAGTAACAGGACAGAGTAAAATCCAGAAAGTGCAAGTTGTCACTCAAAACATTGTGGAAAACATAAAATTAGGCTACTGCCGTCCTTTATTTTTTCCAATTAATATTTTTACTGTTTAAGGTCATATTATTAATTAATTAATTAGAGGAAAATGTATAATATTGCATACCCCCACCACAAAGGAAGTTCATCATACAACAGATCAACACCACCTTAACCAAAACTCTACACTATATGCAAACCACACTAAACACACTATATACATTGATTACTACAGTCTCAGTCACATCAGTAAATGTTCATACTGCCCAATTGCTTTACAGCTTCATTATTTTGAAGGCTTTGTTGACAGTTTCTATGCCTTATACCATATAAGGCCCATCTTCCACAATGACCAGTGGTCCACATATTATATAGTTTACGTCTACTTTGTCAATATTCTGCAGTACTCCTCATGCAGACCCACCAGGGCCATAAAGAAAACAGACCAGGGACCTGAAAGACCACAGGTGATGGCATAGATGAATCCACCAGATGAGAACATGGAGTGGCCTATAGTGACATAATCGGATAGGTGTGTGCAGTACTCCTCATGTAGACCCACCAGGGCCCTAAATAAAATGGACTGGGGACCTGGAAACCCACAGGTGGTGGCGTAGCTTAATAAACCAGATGGGAAAATGGTGCCAACCATGACATACTCGGGCAGGTGTGTACAGAACTCCTCATGCAGACCTAACAGGGCCCTGAAGAAAACAGATCAAGGACCTGAAAGACCAGGGGTGACAGCAGAGCTGAATCCACCAGACGAGAACATGGGTGCTGGCCTACAGTGACATACTTGGGCAGGTGTGTGCAGTACTCCTCATGCGGATCCACCAGGACCCAGAAGAAAATGGACCAGGGATCTGGAAGACCATAGGTGCAGCACACACAGCCCTCTACATCATGCCTGTGTCCCAGGGGACCTTCTGGCACATGCTTCCCTCTGCCCAGACCAGTCAGCTTTCCTGAGGCCTAATGGCACCTGTCTACCCCTCCACACCCTACCTGCTGTTGCAAGTGACCTGGTGGTGCCTGCTTTCCTCTCCCCAACCCTGTCAGTGTTTCCTGAGGCCTGGTGGCACCTGTCTGCCATGCTACACCCTACTTGCTGTCCCATGGGACCTGGTAGTGCCTGTTACCCTTTTCCTAACCCTTCCTGCCTTTCCTGGGGTAGGGGGCATGGTGTCTCCCATCTTGCACCCCACACCCTTCCAAGATGTCCATGGTGACCAGTTGGCACCTGATTACCTCTCCTTAACCCTTACAGCATTTCCCATGGCATGGACGCTCCCGTCTCCCACCCCACACCCTTCCTGCAGTCCGAGGGGACCTGGTGGGACCCGCTTACCTCTTCCTAACCCTGTCAGCATTCCTTGAGGCCTGATGGCTCCTGTCTCCCAACTCACACCCTTTCTGCTGTCCCAGGGGACCTGGTGGTGCCTGTTTCCCACTCCCCAACCTGTCAGCCATTCCTGAGGCCTGGTGTCACATGTCTGCCCCAACACACCGGATTTGCCTACCCAGAGGACCTGGTGGTGCCTGCTTCTCTTTCCCTAACCCTTTCTGCCTTTCCTCTGGCCTGGTGTCTCATGTAACCCACCCCATACTCTGCCAAGCTGTCCCTGGTGACCTGTTGGCACTGGCCTCCCTCTCCCTAACCCTGATAGCTTTTCCCAGAGTCTGGTGTCTCCTGTCTTCCACCCCATACCCTGCCAGCTATCCCTAGGGACCTCATGGCACCTACTTCCCTCTCCTTAAACCTTCCAGCCTTTCCCAGGGCCTGGTGTCTCCCATCTCCCATCCCATCCCATACCCTGCCAGCTATCCCTGGGGACCTGGTGGCACCTGCTTCCCTCTCCTTAACCCTTCCAGACTTTCCTGAGGCCTGGTGGCACCCATCTCCCCCTCCATACCCTGCCTGTTGTCCCAGGGGACCTAGTGACACCTGCTTCCCTCTCGGCAAGCATGCCAGCCTTTTCTGAGGCCTGATGGCACCTGTCTGCCCCTCCACACCCTGCTTGCTGTCCCAGAGGACCTGGTGGTGCCTGCTACCCTCTCCCTAACCCTTTCTGCTTTTTCTGGGTCATGGTGTCGCCCATCTCGCACCCCCCACCTTGCCCAAGCTGTCCCTGGTGACCAGTTGGCACCTGCTTTCCTCTCCCTAACTGTGACAGCCTTTCCCAGGTCCTGGTGTCTCTTGTCTCCCACCCCATGCCCTGCCAGAAACTCATGGAGGCCTGGTGGCATATGCTTCCCTCTCCTTAACCCTTCCAGCTTTTCCCAGGGCCAGGTGTCTCCCAACTCCCACCTCATACCCTACCAGCTAACCCTGCGGACCTGGTGGTACCTGTTTAACTCTCCTTAACCCTTCCAGCAATCCCCAGGGCCTGGAGACTCCTGTGTCCCACCTCACACCCTTCCTGTAGTCCCAGGGGACCTGGTGGCACCTGCTTCCCTCTTCCCAACCCTGTCAGCCTTCCTTGAGGTCTGATGGCTCCAGTCTCCCACCCCACACCCTTCCTGCTGTCCCAGGGGACCTGGTGGTGCCCGCTTCCCACTCCCTAACCTGTCAACTGTTCCTGAGGCCTGGTGGCACATGTCTGCCCCTCCACACCCTGGTTGCTATCTCAGGGGACCTGGTGGTGCCTGCTTCCCTTTCCCTAACCCTTTCTGCATTTCCTGAGGCCTGGTGTCTCTTGTCTCCCACCCCACACTCTGCCAAGCTGTCCCTGGTGACCTATGGGCACTGGCTTCCCTCTCCCTAACCCTGACAGCCTTTCCCAGGGCCTGGAGGCTCCTGTCTCCCACACCACACCATTCCAACTGTCCCTGGGGACCTAGTGGTGCCTGTTTCCCTCTCCTTAACCCTGACAGCCTTTCCAGAGGCCTGGTGTCTCCCGTCTCCCACCCCATGCCCTGCCAGCTATTGCTGGAGACCTCTTGGCAACCTGCTTCCCTCTCCTTAACCCTTCCAGCCTTTCCCAGGGCATGGTGTCCCTGTTTCTCACCCCATACTCGGCCAGCTATCCCTGGGGACCTGGTAGCACCTGCTTCCCTCTCCCCAACCCCGTCAGCCTTTCCTGAGGTATGATGGCACCCATCTGCCCCTCCACACACTGCTTGCTCTTCTAGGGGACCTGGCGATGCCCACTTCCCTCTCGTCAACCCTGTCAGCCTTTTCTGAGGCCTGGTGGCACCTGTTTCCCACCCCCACACCCTTTCTGCTGTCCCAGGGGGACCTGGTGGTGCCTGCTTCCAACTCCCTAATTTGTCAGCCATTCCTGAGGCTTAGTGGCACATGTCTGCCCCTCCACACCCTGGTTGCTGTCCCAGGGGACCTGTTAGTGATTGCTTCTCTTTCTCTAACCCTTTCTTCATTTCCTGGGGCCTGGTGTCTCCTGTCTCCCACCCCACACTCTGCCAAGCTGTCCCTGGTTACCTGTCAGCACTGGTTTCCCTCTTTCTTACCCTGACAGCCTTTCTCAGGGCCTGATGTCTCCCATCTCCCACCCCATGCCCTGCCAGTTATCCCTGGGGACATCATGGCACCTGCTTCCTTCCCTCCCCTTAAACTTTCCAGCCTTTCCCAGGGCCTAGTGTCTCCCATCTTCCATCCCATACCCTGCCAGCTATTGCTGGGGACCTCATGGCACCTGATTTCCTCTCCTTAACCCTTCCAGCCTTTCCCAAGACCTGGTGTCTTCCATCTCCCGTCTCCTACCCAATACCCTGCCAGCTATTCCTGGGGACCTGGTGGCATCTGCTTCCTCTTCCCAACCCCATCAGTCTTTCCTGAGGCATGGTGGCACCTGCCAGCCCCTTCACACCCTGCTTGCTCTTCCAGGGGATCTGGTGGTGCCAGCTTCCCTCTCCTCAACCCTGTCAGCCTTTTCTGAGGCCTGGTGGCACCTGTCTCCCCCTCCACACCCTGCCTGCTGTCCCAGGGGCCCTAGTGCTGTCTACTTCCCTCTCTCCCACCCTGTCAGCCTTTCCTGAGAACTGGTGGCACCTGTCTACCCTCCACACCCTGCCTGCTGTCCCAGGGGACATGGTGGCACCTACTTTCACCTCCCTAACCCTTTCTGCCTTTCCTGGGGCATGGTGTTTCCCATCCACCCCACACCCTGCCAAGCTGTCCCTGGTAACCTTTTGGCACTGGTTTCCCTCTCCTTAACACTTTTGGCCTTTCCTGGGGCCTGGAGGCTCCTGTTCCCCCACCCCACACCCTGCCTGGCATCCTAGGGAAGATGGACACACCTGCTTCCCCTCTTCCAAACCATATCAGCCTTTCCTGAGGCATGGTGGCACCTGTCTGCCCCTCCATACCCTGCTTGCTATCCAAGGGGACCTGTTGGCACCTGTTCCCTCTCCCCAACCCTGTCTGCCTTTTCTGAGGCCTGGTGGCACCCATCTCCCCCTCCACACCCAGCCTGCTGTCCCAGAGGACCTGGTGGCCCCTGCTTCCCTCTCCATAACCCTTTCTACCTTTCCCAGGGCCTGGCATCTTCTATCCCCCACCCCACACCCTGCCAAGCTGTCCCTGGTGACCTGTTAACACTGGCTTCCCTCACTCCAACCCTGTCAGCCTTGAGGCTCCAATCTCCCACCCCACACCTTGCCAGCTGTCCTTGAGGACCTGGTGGCACATGCTTCCCTCTCCCTAACCCTGATAGCTTTTCCTGGAGCCTGGTGTCACCTGTTTCCCACCCCACACCCTGCCGAGCTATCCCTGGTGACCTGTTGGCACTGGCTTCCCTCTCCCCAACCCTGTCCACTTTGAGGCTCCTGTTTCCCACCCCACACCCTGTCAGCTGTCCCTGGGGACCTGGTGGCATCTGCTTCCTTCTCCCTATCAGGACAGCCATTCCTGATGCCTGGTGGTACTCTTTCTCCCTCTCCCTTTGATGTGCTCATGTGGCACCCACCTTTAACTCGCAAACCACCCCAATGTCATTTTATTTTTAATTTTTAATAGATATCTTGTTTGTTACAGGGATGGATTTTTACAGTTCTGTCCCTGTTACAAACACAACTGAACTGGGAAGGGGGCTTTTAAGTAATTTTTCAAAAGCAAAAAAAAAAATAAATAGCTTTATGCAGCTTAAACATGTTAGGAAATTGTTGTAGCAGTGTATATTTCCTGAGTTTGATAACATTTTTGGAGTCAAAAGTACATTTTATATTTTTATTTGCAGTACCAGCCAGCATCCCCTCACCCACCAGAGTAAGCCAGTGACCATTTTAAAACCAAAGGCAGTTTGTTACACCTCTGAAATAAATTCATACTAAGATTAACACCGAATACTGTAATAATCACATACAAAAAACGGATGGGCTAAAAGTCTGGTTTGTAACAGGGACAGAGATTCACAGCTTGTCTCCAGTTACAAACCTTAATATGAAAATTATGTCCCTGTTACATACAGGATTGAACTGGGGAGGGGGCTTTTAAGCTAACTTTTCAAATGCAAGCAAGACATAAATAGCTTTCTGCAGCTTAAACATGTTAGGAAATTGTTGTAGCAGTGTATGCTTCTTGAGTTTAATAAAACATTTTCAGTAGACATAACGTTTTATATTTTTTACAGCACCAGCCAACCCCCCCCCCCACAGCAAGCCAGTGGTTATTTTGAAACCAAAAGTACTTTGTTACAACCACTGAAAAAATGCTCCTAAAATGAGCCCCAAATACTATAAAAACTGGACAAAAAAAGGGGAAGTGCTAAAAGTATTGTTTGTAACAGGGATGGATATTGATAACATGTCCCCAGTTACAAACCTTAATAAGAAAAATCTGTCCCTGTTACAAACAGGATTGCACTGGGGAGGGAGCTTTTAAAACAACTTTTGGACATTAAAGCAAGGTTTAAAAGATGAACTGACTTTAAACTCACTGCCATATCATAACAGCACCGCAACTTTACAGTGCTTACACCACTAAACATTAGTTTTCCATAATTTGCCCCGGGCAATTATTGCCACTTTTGCCATTTTTATCATAAGATGCAAGTTTCTGACTTTATATTATTTATTTCAATGGCAGTTATTAATTACATTGAAATAAATAATATAATGCTTAGTTGTGCTACAAAAAAAATGCCCAATGTTTATACCCTGTTGTAACAGGGACAGATACTACCACTGCTGTCCCTGTTTCAAACAGGATTGCCCTTTAAATTCAGATCCTTGCATTCAAGCCTGCTAGCATCGGCTGAATCAGCTAAATGGGCCAAACATGAGCATCCATAGTTCAAGAATAGAGCCCTAAACAACCTCACACTGTAAAATAATTATACTGCCCAAGAATGTGCCACAATTTAAATAAAAAGTGTACCTCAATGTAAATGAGTCTGTATGTAACAACTCTGGAGTGCAGGAGATAGAAAACCTTTTACTGTTGCTGCCAAGGACAAAATGGCCTGGGCTTGTGGGTAAACACTTGAAAAGCTTCAGGGTCCACAGATGATTGGCTACAGATAATCCAATCCTTCCTCGTGCACTGATCATGCTCCTAGGGCATGAAAGGGGACCCTTACATACAGGAATGGGGGAGGGACGGAATCAAAGATGCCCAATTTGAAAATAGGACTGCTTGGGAAGCTTGGAGCTCTGGGGGAAACAAAGAGAAGCAATCTTCCAGTAAGCCCTTGGGTTTTTGTGAGCAGGCATAAGAACACCGAAATATCACTGACTGGGAGGAATTTGCATTGCAATCACGTATGTAACCAAAGGGAATGGAGTAGGTTACATATGTGATTGCCATTTTTGTTGGCATTTAAATTAAAAACTAAAGGCAGCAAACTGACAAACACACAATACGTTCGGAAGTGTGTGTCTTGCCAGTCTACACGCAGTTTTTAGTGTTTGGCAGTGCAGGCTGAATGACAGAAATAGTGTGCACAAGACACACTGCATTTAAATGTCCCACTCGAAGCATGAAAAAAGGAGGGGACATTTATGCAATTTTTAAAATGAAACAGATTGGCTAGTGTTGCCACTCCATGGTTATGAATCCTGTCTAAGCTTGTTATATAGCACAGTGCAGTGCAGTTTTTTAGACTGGAATTGCTATATTATGTGGATTAATGGCATGTAAAGAGGGTATGGCATAAATTTACCCATTTAGTGTGGACAGACCCAAATCCTTTGTCTCACATTATACTCATTAGTAATTCTGTCTCCTAAATAATTATCCAGTGGAGAATGTCTTGTACACACCTTGTTTATAATGTAGAACCAACACATTATGTTCTTTATGTCTGTTGCCATGATGTTATCTATGGTATATAACCTTTTGTAAGCCAGCCCCTCACAGAGATTTTGTACATTTGTCTAGAGACTGGTGAGAACCCAACTCCCTTGTGATTTTCTCTGTCACATGCTTGGCATGAGTATTGTACTAAATGATCATTATTCCTTCTGCTTGTGTAGTTGTTTCTTTGGCTGACACTGTAGACATATAAGAATCTGATTTATTTACCCCAGAGCTGGTTTCTGAGCAGCACCCCCACCCAGGAAATCATTCCCTCCTGGGAATGATGGCAGAGGGCCCAGCAGCCCCCAACCAACAGACCAAGTATGTGCATCTCCCTTGCTTGCCAGAAGTGGTACCCACCAAAATTTGGCTGAAAGGGGAACCCTCCCAAACACCACTATCACCCAACCATAAATACCCTACCTTACCTGTGCCAGGAGGTTCTAAACTTTAAAGCAATAAAAGGTTAACACATTACAAGCATTTCTCAAACATTAAAACCTTTTCTGTCTATTCAAAACACATTTACATGGATTGAGGTAATTACAGTTGTAAATGCCCTAACACCCCTTATTATACCTCCCGCCAAGTTGCAAAAACTAACTAGAAAATTGTTTTTTTTTTTCAAGATACATTCTCCATCCACACACACAGGCACTCTCACACTTGCCCACTCTCATTTTAGACAAAGGCAAAAGATTTAAATGTAAATTTTCAATTTAGGATTAAAATCATTTGTTGTTACTAGACAGTCATTATTTTTTTTTTCACTTGCAATTCCTCCCCCCCCACTCCCGGAGCCCTGCACCATTGGAAATCACCTATGGTGTCTGCCCCTCTCTCCACCTACCTGAGCCTGTGTGTCAGCACCCATGGATCTGTGGCTATACACCCCAGGTGGGTAAGAGGTGGAAACCGTACACCCCGAGGTCCTTCTTGTTCTCGTCGGGCACCTCAGCAGGACAGGCAGATGGAAGTTGTGTGGTCTGCACAGGGCACTCCATCTTCCTGGTGCTCCAGGAGCTAAATTTCTTTATTCTGGGGGGTGTGACATGTACCCAGATGTCAAGGTGTAACTGCTGATGTCCATCATGCCACAACCCCTCGGACTAGCTCTGATGCTTGCTACACCTCCGGCCTCCGCCAGAGGCCAGTCAAGTGCTGAGCCTCAACTCCCCTCCCTCCCTCCCTAGAGAAGGTGAGTGGTCCATCGGACACTCAAGTCTCCTCCCCCTGACCAGCCCTCCATCTCCCCGGTGCGTTCCTGAACCCGGGCCTATGGCATCACGTGGTAGTGCTACCGCTGCACCAGTGGACTGGCCCAAAAAGTCATTATTTTAAACAGTAATTTTTAGATCATCACAGTCTGTTACCCAAACCTGCTCCGGTGAACAGTCATCCTGGCACAGTACATAGGTCTCTCAGGGGGCTCATATGGCAGGACCTCCACCAAGTGGGAAGTAAAATTCAAGATCTGGCTTTGTCGTAATGTCATTAAATGAATCTCTTGCCACAATGTAGTACTTCATACGACATCCTGCTAAGTCCTGCACCAAAGCAAAGTTCTTGAAAAGGGTTAATCCAGACCATGGCACAGTGTGGCACATAGCCTGTGCCTTCTTGAACAGTTCTTGGGATGGCCGTCCTCCATGTCCAGGATGATGCTGCAGCTTCTGGAGTTGCTCCTTAAACATCCATTCTTCCCCCATCTCCTCGATTATGTCCCATACTCTCTCTGAAACGTATGGATAGTCCAAGGCAGGATATTCAATATGGATCCTCCTCCTGACCTATCTTTCTGCTTGTGACCAGTCAGGCAGCTCTCTCACACTGGTTCTTCGGGCTATACCTGGCTCCAGCCAGGCCTCCTTTTGATAAGCAATCTTCAGAGGATCACTCCAGCTTAGACCATCCATCCTGGTCTGAAGGGCTTTGGCACGGATAGGTAAATGTGGGGTTCTGTCGGCCAAGGTAATCACAGGGCAATGGAAGGGCCTGGGAATGGTTCTATAGATTTCATAGTCTGCAAATTGGAATATTTTATTAAGCAGCTTTTCCTCAACAAAATCTTCTTCTTCCTGGATCTCCTCTCTTTCAGTAGTTACACCAGTGACTTCTCCAAGCGCTCCCAGCTTAATCACAGATCTGGTCTTCACAGGTGCTGAGGCTTCAGATTTTAAGGATAGGGTTGGTGGGCTGCTGCTGGACAGAGACAGAGGAGGGGACCCCCTGTGCCCTGGGGGATCACCCAGTGAACTTCTAAGGCCCATGCCCCTTCCTCTGCCATGGGGATAGTGGGCAACTGGTGGCGAGGAGTGGGTCAAATGGCTGTGCTCCTCACCACCCCCTGATTTCACCACCTCAACACCTTCCTCTACTACTGCATCCACCACCACATCAGAAGAAGGGTACTTGGCTTCTTTTCCTCCTGAACTCGATCCTGAAGTGAGAGCCTTTCCAAGGCCCTGGTCTCAGCACTTCCTTGAGACCACACAGATGGTGGCCCCTCCATAACACTAGAGGGGATATCCCCAATGGAAAACTGGGGGAGCACGTCCGGAGATTCTTCCAGGGGCTGAGCTGGAGCAAATCAAGCAGACAGGCAATCTCACAATGCCTTCTACCTTAAATCCACATCTAACACATCGCTCATCTGCTTGGCCTCTTCCTCCTGAGTTCCACAACCACATCAGGAGTGAAGCGGGAACTGTGGCTAATGGCTCCTCTGAGGGAGAAACATCTTCTGCCTTAAATCCTCTGCCTGCCACTCTGTAGTGCCAGTTCATACGATCACTTCCCAGATTCTCTATTAGTTTTCACATGCAGGGGAGCAATAAAATTATTCTTACTTGTTCTTTTTGCTAAACAGGCCTCTGTTTTCTCTAAGCTCCAAACAGCTACAACTCTCTCAAATCACTTCAGCAAAATAGCTCCAAGCTCATTAGTCTGTCCACTTCCCCAGATGCTACCAGACAATCAGCAAGCTGGAAAACAACACATGACCCACAAGTCACATGCAAGTGCCACACCCGAGAGAGGGCTGAGGTCTAACCACCTGTTTGGGCCTACTCCATGTCATCAGCCTAATTTTAAATGTGCCACATGGCCTAGGCCTGCAGTGGTGGGTCCCACCATCTCTTTCGCACTAAGCTTAGAGGAACATTTTTCCAGCTGGGGTGCAAGCAAATCCTGGACGAGCCCCCACTCTGTAGCCCCCCCTTCCTGAATGTTTAGGGGCTGGTGTTCTGGGGAAGGGGGTCTCAGACCATAGAATTCTAACCAGAAGCATGGAATAAATTATCTCCTACCTTGTGGTGTCTTCTGGCAACTATTTCAAGCCCCAAATGATGGATTGATTTTACCCCAGCAGATGCCTTTTGGGAGAGTGGTCCCAGGCAATTCATCTTCATCAATATTGGGCATCCACCCACCCGGTCCCGGAGCGAAAGGGTGCAGGAACGTCTGTATTGCTAACAACCCCCTTGGGAAAATATCAAAACCCCTAAAATTAAAAGACCAATTATTTAATTTGAAATCCTTTAAATAATTAATCACACTGGACTCTAATTTCTCCCCAGACTAATCAGTTTTATTCTACTGAGCCCTTAAATGATTAACAGGACTGAGGGGTCCCAATTACTTAAGGAAAATAAAATGCACAGCTCCATGGGTCTAAAACTGTATACAAGGATGTCTTGAGAGAGACACATCATCATGGGAAGTACTTTAGGCAGAGAAAGATATTCTACTGGCACAATTCTACAGCAGCAGAACTTTACTCAGGACAGGACCAGACTGTTTTTTTTTTTTTCTTTTCGATCACCAGAAGCGTGATGCTCCACATATATCTCACTGGCACTGGTAAGTACCTAAAGCTTAAGCTTCACCTACAGAACACAGGGCTCTTTTCAAAACTCTTTCCAAGTGCTCCTCTCATTCCTTCCTCTCACAAACACTTTCTAAACAGAGAAGGAATTTTCTCCTCTAAGCCGCCCCCATGCTAATCTATTCTAAACAGGGTGCAATCTTTGCAGCTTGCTAATTCCTTTTGCTGCAACTATCCCTGGCTCCAACACAGCCCAAATCCTTGTCCCAGACCCACCTGATCCCTAAGGCCTCTCGATCTCTCTGCTCTCTCTCATTTGGCTTTTGATTTATGTTCACTCCGCTGTTACCTCCATAAAACCTGAGTGTTTTACCCATGCACCAAGATAGAACAGTTGATAGGGAGAAGGGCAGGGGTAAATGGAGAAAAAGACAAAGACAATAAGGGCAGGGATGAAGCAAAAAGAAATAAAGCCATAAAAAAATGGAGGGTAATGAGTACCAATGCCTGTAGTCTAGTTAAAAAGCTCCCAGAAATGGTGGCCTTGATGGAAGAGGGATGCCTGGATATCATGGCAGTCACAGAAACATGGTACACAGAGAACCATGACTGGGCTGTCAACATACCAGGGTACACAATCTACAGGAGGGACAGGGAGGGAAGAAGAGGAGGAGGAGTAGCTTTCTATGTAAGGAAAGGGATCAAAGCAACAGCACTAAAGGGTAAACAGGGAGGAGAGGAGGCACTGTGGGTCACCCTGGAGACTGGAAATGGCTCCACAATCCACCCATGGGTTGTATACAGACCCCCATCACAGGGGGAGGAAATGGACAAGGAAATAATAGAAGGCATCCTTGGGATGGCAGAGAAAGGGGAGATATTGCTGATGGGGGACCTAAATATAACAGATGTTGTTTGGAGCACCTTTGCTGCAGCCACATCCAAGAGCAAGGCCATTCTCGATGTCCTATGGGGGCATGCCTCAGATAGCCAGTTTTGGAACCCACTCAGTAGGGAGCAATCTTAGACCTGGTACTCTCAAATGGGGACGGAGAGAGGATCTCCGATCTTGAAGTGCGTAGCCATCTGGGAACAAATGACCACCAAACAGTGTGGTTCAAGATAAACTTAGCTGTAGAGTCAAGCCATACAAAAGTGAAGGTACTGGTCTTCAGGAGGGCTGATTTTGTCAAAATGGGAGAGTGCCTCAGAAAAGCACTAGCAAACAGGCAAGAAGGTAGGGTGGAGCAACAATGGGGACATATCAAAACTGCCATCACAGAGGCAACAAGCCTTTGTGTGAAGCAAATAAACAAATCAAAACGAAAGAAAAAAACACTATGGTTCTCAAAAGAAGGGGGGGAAGGTAAGGGAGAAGAAGATAGCATTCAGGAAGTATAAGGAAACACAGAAGGAGCAGGACAGAGAACTGTAACAGTTAAAGTAGAAGGAAGCGGGAAAGGCAGTCAGAATAACAAAGGCCAAAACCGAGGAAAAGATAGCCAACTCAGTTAAGAAGGGGAATAAAACCTTTTATGGGTACATTAGGGAGCAAAGAAAGACTAAGGCAGGGATACTGAGGCTGAATAAAGAGGAAGGTGGTTGGGCAGAGAGCGACAATGAAAAAGCAGGGATACTGATCGAATACTTCTGCTCAGTATTCACAATGGAAAAGCAGGGGGAGATACCTAATCCAGTCAATAGAAGCACTCTGGATGGGGGGGGGGGTGATATTAGACGTTGCACAGAAGAAAGGGTTCTGAAAGAACTCTTAAAACTGAAGGTGGATAAAGCAATGGGGCCTGATGATGGGGTTCACCCCAGAATTCTAAAAGAACTAAGGGAAGAACTAGTTACACCACTGACTACTCTTTTTAATAAATCATGGGAGGATGGTGTGGTACCTGAGGACTGGAGGAGGGTGGATGTGATTACTCTTCACAAAAGTGGGAGCAAGACAGAGGCAGGAAACTATAGATCTGACAGTTTGACCTCAGTGGTAGGGAAAATGATGGAATCATTTCTGAAGGAAAGAATTGTTGAGTACCTAGAGGCCAGTGGGGCACAGGACCCAAGACAGCATGGATTCACAGTAGGAAGGTCATGTCAGATAAACCTAATTGATTTCTTTGACTGGGTGACCAAAATAGTAGACCAGGGAAGGGCTGTGGACATGGCCTACCTAGACTTTAGCAAGGCATTTGACAGTCCCGCACAAAAGATTAATAAATTAGCCAGCCTGGGAGTGGACCCAAGGTGATAGCCTGGGTAACACACTAGCTGGACAACAGGACACAGCAGGTAACAGTAAATGGAGTCCACAGTGAAGAAAGGGAGGTTACTAGTGGGGTACCGCAGGGTTCAGTACTGGGGCTGGTCCTTTTTAATGTCTTTATAAGTGACATTGCAGAGGGACTGGAAAGGAAAGTATGTCTATTTGCAGATGACACAAAGATCTGCAACAGGGTTGATATGCAAGGTGGGATGGAAAGGATAAAAAGGCCCTCAGCAAGGTTGGAGGAATGGTCAAATGTATGGCAGATTAGATTCAATGCAAAAAGTGCAAAGTAATACACTGGGGAAACAAAAACCCAGGGGAAGAGTACACAATGGGGTGTGAGATACTGACAACAACAAAAATGGAAAGGGACCTGGGGGTAGTCATATCAGATGACCTAAAGGTGGGCCAGCAATGTGAGAAGGCAGTAAGGAGGACTGGGGGGGATACTGGGATGCATAGTGAGAGGCATTACCAGTAGAAAACAGGAAGTTGTTGGCCCTCTGTACAGACAGTTGGTAAGATCAACTCTAAAGTACTGTGTACAGTTCTGGAGACCCCATCTCTGCAAAGACATAGACAGGGTAGAGGCTGTCCAGAGGAGGGCAACCAAAATGATGCAGGGTCTGCACCAGAAGACATATGAAGAAAGACTAAAGGAGCTTAAGATGTATAGCCTCGAGGAAAAGAGGGAGAGGGGGAACATGATAGAAACTTTCAAATACCTCAAGGGAATCAACAAAGTCCAAGAGGGTAGCATCTTTCAGAAAAAGAGATGTGCAAAAACAAGGGATCACACTTTGAAGATAGAAGGGGGACGGCTTAGAGGTAATGTGAGGAAGTATTTATTCACAGTGAGGGTTGTGGATGCATGGAACAGCCTTCCTGAGGAGGTTGTAGAGTCAAAAACAATGGGGGAATTCAAGAATGCATGGGACAGACATAAGGCAATTGTAGCGGGAGGTAGGAAGAAGTAGGCTGTTGGTTAACTAGGATCTGCAGCTTATCCGTTAGGTAGGGAAATGGGCAGAGTAGGTGGGCCAAGCAGTCCTTATCTGCCATCAAATTCTATGTTTCTATTCTATGCTTGTTCCCTATGACTATCTGCCGCTGTACGAAATGTTTTCCCTGTAAATAAACCTGCTGTGATCAAGTGTATTAATTAAGTGTATATACTGTATTATTCCTCACCTCACTGTATGGTGTTTTAACTTATTCGTTCTGTACTTTTGTGTCCAATTGTTTTATAAAAATATCTGTATAACTGGACATTTGTGAAAAGTTATTTTTGCTCACATACCCTCCAGTATAAAATAAAAATTGATTAATTTTGATAAAATAGTCACAGTGGCTCCATTTCTTTAGTTTCTTTTCTGTGTTGCCCAAGCTATGCAGCAGATGGACACAGCCTAAAATGCCCTCAGCACTTTCCCTGCCTGAGGACCTGCCCGGGAACTTTAGCCCCAGAATATGACCCTCCAAGCAGGTCCCATTTCGCGTAAAGGCTGCACCCAACTCCACCTCCTACCTCCCAGGCTGCCCTGCCATTGGGGGGAAGGATCGGGACCGCTGCCACCAGTACCCAACCCCCTGCAGAGGCCCTGCCACCGCCTCTGCAGTCCTGATGACCCAGGAAAATCAAACCTCCCAACATTAGGCCCAAATCGCTCTCCAGAGTCCTACTCTACCTGCCCACAACTCGCTTCCTGGATGCTCTCACCACCCAGTCCTCCAGGGACCCAAGACCCAAAACGACCGCAGACCGCCTTTCTGAGAGCCTCCCTTGGATGCCCACCCTGAAGCTGCTGACCTGCCTAAATGAAGGGGTTCCCCCTTCAAACTGCCCTGCTGCAGTGCCCACTGATATCTCTCTATCCCCCCCCCTCAGATTCTCTCTCAGCTCTCCCTTTTATATGCCTAATCTGCTGCCCCCAAGTGACGGCCAGCAGAAATTGCATTCCCGGTGTATACAACTCCCTAAGGCATGCAAGAATGGAGGAGGGGGTCCCTATTGGTAAGCACTTTGAAGGGGAGGGGCTTTCATTTTTATAAGTCTCTGTCTGGGAACTTGTTAAGAAAACTTCCTGTTTTTCAGGAAATGTTCTTGTCAGTTTCCTTCTTTGAAGGTGCAACAAAACAGTACATGGTGTCCCAGAACTGACCTCCTGTTCACAGCTCTGCTAATAATTTGCAAACCAGCATCTCAGGTTAACCCCTTGAGCTCCAAATAGCTTTCTGCAATCATTTCAACAATATAACCATATACATTTTCAAACCAAGGGATCCCACTTTCACATAAAGATGCCACATATTTTATAACTTCAGATATGCAAGGAAGAAGAAAAGATAGAAATTGCAAGAGATAGTGGGGGGGGGGGAATAGCAAGACCATTGGAGTGGCCAGTTCCTAGGTCTCACAAGAAAATTTGACTGCGCAGTCAGACTGACAAGGGACAGAACAGACAAGGATAGAACAGATCCTTGCATTTAACTCTTTCTACATAACAAATGGGACAGGATCTTATTCAACCCCATTACATGGCTCCCTGTTTGCCTCAGCAAACATGGTTTCCTCTGAACCGACTTAGTCGTCAAACTGAGGACTCTACAACTCATTACGAACTTACTGACACACGGTCACCTGATCAATCCCAACCTGCACTCTCTTCTCCTTCAGGCCTGGATTCTGAAGAGACAGAAGTGAACAGGTACAAAGTATCTCAAAGGGTCTCCAAAATACTTTTGGCTGCCCACAAGCCATCTACCAGGAAGACATACACTGCCAAATGGAAAATATTTTCCATCTGGTGCTCCAAAACCCACAAGGACCCCTGTAAGTCCCCACCAGACAAAGTTCTCGAGTGCCTACTGGACCTTCCTGATGCTGTTATGTAGCATTCCACAGCAAAGGTCCATGTATGCTATTTCAGCATACCACTAGTCTGTCAGTACCCTCTATCTGGAACAGCTGCTACTGTTTAAGAGGTTCCTCGAAGGCATTTTACACACAAGGTCTCCCTTCAGGAAGTCAGTGACTGCCTGGGATATCAGCCTTGTGCAGAATGTGCTCACTCACAAGCCCTTTGAACCGCTTGGGATGTGTAACTTGAAGTTTCTAACTTGGAAAGCAGCATTTCTGGTGACTTCACCTCTGCTCACAGAGGCTCTGAAATCCCTGCTTTGGTCACAGATTCATCATATACTGTTTTCAATAGAGATAAGGCAGTTCTCTGTAAAGACCACAATTTTCTCTGAAAGTGGTGTTTGAGTTCTGTCCTAATCAGCCCTTAGTCCTGTCTGCCGACTTTTGCTAACTTCCAGAATGAGGGAGAGAGGTTTCTATACTCGCTTGACATTAAGTGGGTTTTTTGGTTTTAGCTAGCTAGAACTAAGGAGTTCAGACAATCTAAACTGCTATTTATCTGCTTTGATCCAATAGGAAGGGACAGGCTGTTACAATCAGGTGCATTTCTGCCTGGATTGTGAATAGCCTTCACCACTGCTGTACCATGGCCGAGGTTAAGCTGGAGGGCAAGGTTTATGACCACTCCACCACAGCGGTTGCCATGTCCCTGGCTGAGATGTGCTCTGTGCCTGTTGGAGAAATTTGCAGATCTGCCTCTCTGAGTACAGTGCACGCTTACTAAGCACTGTGTCCTGCATGTCCATGCCAAGCAACATGCCACCTTTGGCAGGACAATCCTGAATGGATTACAATCCTGAGTGAGTCCTCAACTCCAGCTGCCCTAGTACAGGGGACTTTGTCTGGGCTTGGTACTTTGACCCATTAGTGGTAATCAGTGATGAAGACTAATTTCTTAGAAGATATTAAAATTACGTATTCACCATAATTCTTCATCTTCAAACCCCAGGAATCTCTCAGCATGCTTAACTGATGCAGTCAGCCTCCTGTGTTGAAAGGCCTCAGAGGATTGGAACATATGTAAATGATCGAACTATCATTGGCTAATGCCAAAATTCAAACTGCTGCCCATAGGTTCTGCTGTGTTCTAAAACATTCAGATTCATTTCACAGCCTGCCTGGTCATGATGCCATTTCGCTGCAATGAGGGAGTGACCCCTCATTGCAGGGCGATACCTTGCCATCCCATGCCCTGACCCAGTACATTTGCCAATGAGGGGGGCCCACTCCCCATCAGCATACTGTGACCCCCCCTCCCATATTTGTTGTGTGCCGAGGGGGTGCCCAATCCGCCTCGGCATCATGCACCCCCCCAGCAGTCTTTAGTTGCCAATGGGGGGCCCAATCCCTATCGGCTTCAGTCCCCCCTTCCAACTTCAGTTTGCTGAAGGGGGTGCCCACTCCCTATTGGTTTAATGTCCCCCCACCCCCAATTTGTTGTGTGCCGAGGTGTGTACTGAAATGCCCTCGGCTCTCCCTCCCCCACACTTAGTATGTGCCGACTAGGGTGCCCAATCCCCCGATGGCTACAGCCCCCACCAAAGCACTCAAGTGACACGCTGAGAGCCCACCCCAGCATGCCAAATGTCCCTGTGGGGAAAAAAAAACATCCTGCGATGTTTTCCGTTTTTTTGCTGCCCGTAAGTTCTGCTGTGTTCTAAAACATTCAGATTCATTTCTCCACCTGCCTAGTCATGATGCCTTGGAGAGCTCTTCCCAGCATCTGTCAAAACATTGTTTTCTGTGTTTTTAAACTCATAGTTTGATAACTTGTGTATACTGCCCCCTATTTGTTAGTTTCATGTTAGCATCTTAGCTTTTATTATTTTTTTCTGGTTTTAGTGGTTCCTCAGTGATTCCAGGGAGCGTTGTTTACAATATTTTTTACTTTTAAACTTTTTAACATTCCATTTCCTATTTCTAGGAATCATAATGTTTTCTTTTAAAGTATCTGAACTCTATTGCGGTTCCTTACTTTGCTAGGAATCAAGTGTTTTTTTTGTTCCTTGTCTTTTATTCTCACTGGGGAACTGAGAATTTTTTTGTCTTTTCTGCTTACTGTTTGCAATTTCGGGAACCAACTGCAATCTTTGTTCTTTTTATCTTTGCTTGTGCGCATATGCAAGAAACATGTTGCCGCAGCTTGCTGCAGAAGCAGGTTGAGGAGGTGCAGCACTGTTGTGGCCAATGCCCCCGGTGCCTTTTGAGGCTTGGCCTGCTTTCCCCAATGCGGTGGCACACTGCTGCTGACACTATTTCAGCCAGTGTGCCACCACCTTGAAACATTTTCTCCGCCTCATCATTGCAACATCAGCCATTTTGCTGCAATGAGGGAGTGACCTCTCGTTGCAGGGCGATACCTTGCCATCCCATGCTCTGACCCAGTACATTTGCCAATGAGGGGGCCCACTCCCCATCAGCATACTGTAACCCCCTCCCATATTTGTTGTGTGCCGAGGGGGTGCCCAATCTGCCTCGGCATCATGCACCCCCCAGCAGTCTTTAGTTGCCAATGGGGGGCCCAATCCCTATCGGCTTCAGTCCCCCCTTCCAACTTCAGTTTGCTGAAGGGGGAGCCCACTCCCTATTGGTTTAATGTCCCCCCACCCCCAATTTGTTGTGTGCCGAGGGGTGTGCTGAAACGCCCTCAGCTCTCCTTCCCCCACACTTGGTATGTGCTGACTAGGGTGCCCAATCTCCCGATGGCTACAGCCCCCACCAAAGCACTCAGGTGACACGCTGGGAGCCCACCCCAGCATGCCAAATGTCCCTGTGGGGAAAAAAAAACATCCTGCGATGTTTTCCATTTTTTTTCCTTTTGTTAACACCTGTAAACCAGATAAAGGTCCCTTGTTGAGTTCGGTGGCCTCTCCCAACCTGTGCCCACCCTCTGCACCCTGCCTCCCACCCCCTCACCTCATATTTACCTTCGCAGCCCAGATGATCTTCAGTGGACCGGGGAACACGTCTGCACTCTTCAAAGCCGACCTCGAACTGAAGAATTGCCGGTAAGGTGTATAATGGCATAATTAGTTTTTTTTCAACTTTGGTGCATATCTCGGACATTTTTGGGAATTTTGGCACCAAATTTTCAACATGGGGTTATTAGGACCCGCCTCATGAATTCAGTCACTGTCATGTCGTTATTTGGTCCGAAAAGGTAATGTCACGGTCACTGCATGGAATCCCCTTTCGGGACCGAGTAATGAAATGACAGTGCCACTGTTTATGAGGTGGGCTCTCAAAAAAGCCTATGCTGCAAATTTGGTGAAAAGATCCAAGAAATTACTGTTTTATGAGCGTGCCTTGCGCAGTTTCCACACAAGCTCATAACTTCGCAAATTTGTAATATTCTCACTCCAGATTTTCAATATTGGCATTTTTCTACACCTCCTTATGAACAGTACAGCTGTCATTTTACACATCCTGGCCAAAATGTGTTTTCGTACTTACGGTACAGAATAGCGCAGTCACTGTGGGAAATCAGTTTTCGGGATAAATTGAGAAAATAACAGTGACACTGTTCATGAGCAGAAGTCCTAAAATGCATATGTTGAAAATTTGGTGATGAAAGTCCATAAAATGACTGTATTACAGTGTGCATTGTAGTTTTCAACACCATAGCAACCATAAATTTGTAATATTTTCATGCCAGATTTTCAACATTGGCATTTTTTCACACCTCCTTATGAGAACAGCACAGATGTCATTTTTCACATCTTGGCCAAAATGTGTTTTTGCACTTCTGGCACAGAATAGCGTGGCTGCTGTAGAAAATCAGTGTTTGGGATGGATTAAGATCGAGCTAGTGAGAGAGGGGGCATGAATGAGCTCAACTGAGCTCTGTTGGGACTGCTGCGGATTTCTTTGTGGGCAGAAAAAGGTGCCCATGCAGACAGGAGTCCAGTACAAAAGGGCAGCCTGTAGCGCCGGGAGGGGGAGTGAGTGAGCTCAACAGAGCTCCGACGGGACTGCTGTGGATTTCTTTGTGGGCAGAAAAAGGCATCAACGCAGGCAGGGGCCCAGTACAAAAGGGAAGTCTGCAGTGCTGGGAGAAACAGAATGTGCAAGTGAGAGAGGGGGAGTGAGCGAGCTCAATGGAGCTCTGTCATAACTGCTGCGGATTTCTTTGTGGGTAGAAAAAGGCACCAATGCAGGCAGGAGCCCAGAACAAAAGGGTAGCCTGCAGCGCCAGGAGAACAAAATGAGTGAGTGAGAGAGGGGGAGTGAGTGAGCTCAACGGAGCTCTGTCAGGACTGCTGCCATTTCCTTTGTGGGTAGAAAAAGGCGCCAACGCAGGCAGGAGCCCAGTACAAAAGGGCAGCCTGCAGCACTGGGAGAAACAGAATGAGCAAATGAGAGAGGGGGAGTGAGTGACCTCAACGGAGCTCTGTCAGGACTGCTGTGAACTTCTTTGTGGGCAGAAAAAGGCGCCAATGCAGGCAGGAGCCCAGTACAAAAGGGCATCCTGCAGCGTCTGGAGAAACAGAATGAGCGAGTGAGAGAGGGGGAGTGAGCAACCTCAATGGAGCTCTGTCTGGACTGCTGTGAACTTCTTTGTGGGCAGAAAAAGGCACCAATGTAGGCAGGAGACCAGTACAGAAGGGCAGCCTGCAGCACTTGGAGAAACAGAACGAGAGAGTGAGAGGGGGAGTGAGCAAGCTCAATGGAGCTCTGTCAGGACTGCTGCAGATTTCTTTGTGGACAGCAAAAGGCACCATCGTAGGCAGGAGCCCAGTACTAAAGGGCAGCCTGCAGCGCCTGGAGAAACAGAATGAGCGAGTGAGAGAGGGGAAGTGAACAAGCTCAGTGGAGCTCTGCCGGAACTTTAGAGTTGCCCAACCTCCCACCAAGGGTCCGCTGTGGTCCTGTATTACAGCAGGGTCTCTGGAGTGGAGACAAAGCAATGATTGGATACTTTAGGATTGCTGTAATAATACAGATTTTGTTCTGTTTAGTTCTCTAACTGAGCTAAGTACTGGGCTATACTGTTATGATTGCTGTAATAATACATATTTATTTGTTCTGTTTATTTCTCTGAGCTGAGTAATACTTGGAGTGCAATAGGATTGCTTACTGGGCTAAGTGAAACTATTATGAGAGCTGAGAACAAAAAGTATGGTACCTGAGGGGTGAAAAATGGAAAAGGAGGCTTTAGGATTGCTACAGTAATACAGTATCTAATGGATGAGATTTGAGATTGAATTAACCTGGTCGACAAGGGGGCAGTAGGGGGACTACTGTGTGTGTGTGTGTGTGTGTGGGTGTGTGGGGACAGGAATTTGAGTAAATAGGGGCCTAACAGTTGTAGTAGGGTACAGAACCTGGGAATAAGAGCCTGTAACATAAGATGGGGCCAAAATGTGGCAGGTGAAACATGGCAATAGGGTGGGCATCTTTGGAAGGGTGGTGGGGTGTGCTGGGTGTGGGTCTGCCATGATTCTGGACTGGGCTTGGAGGATGGGGGGGGTGTATGGTCTGTAGACGACCGGCTAGTTTGAGGGAGGAACTGTGGAGGTTAGGGAGGAGTCTAAGTGGCAGGGCAAATGAGTATGGAGGGCATCCTGGCTGGGGGGGAATAGGGGATGGCAAGGGGGATGGAGGAAGAACAACTAGGGAGTGAAACCAACCACACTATCAGAGGCACTAGCAGAAAAGATAGGAGAAGGGAGGGGGTGCCTGAGACGAGGGTGGAGGCCTCCTTATGGGGGAGGAAGAGATCATGAGAAGTACCAGGGAAGAGAGCACATGGCTGTGGGCAGGGAGGGACATGGGTGGGACCAGGGTGGCACAGAGGGAATAAGTAGGAGGGGGAAATGATAGGGGAAGAGATGTGGGAGAGGTATCAACTAGGAATAGATTTGAACCTCTGCTGTGGGAGAGAGGTGGGAGCAGGAACATACTGAAGGGGGGGGAGGACAAGCGGGCATGAGAGGGATGGCAACAGGTAGGGGAAGAGATAGCAAGGACGAAAGGGTAGAAGGCAGCTAGTAAGGAAGGAGGGGTGGTGACTGGAGGAGAGAAGGCTACGGGAAGGGGGGGGAAGGATGGGAGAGGCATCACTATTGGGGTAGAAGGGAATGGGGGCTCTAAATTGACAACACTTGGGATAGGAGAGGGCTTGGAAATCAGCAGGGGAGGAGAGAGGGTCGACATGGGGAGCCCAGTACGAAGTAGTCAGGCTGGGAAGGGGTTCAGGGGGGATGAGAGGAATAAGGCAGAGAAAAGGGGTGAGGTGGAAGTAGGGGGTACAGATACAGAAGTCACACAGGGTGCAGCTGGCGGGGGTAAAGGGCAGGGAAGAATGAATACTGGGGTGGTGAAAGGGGCATTAGAAGGGACAGGGGGTAAGGGTTGGGGGAGTACTCATCCTGGGGCATTCTATACTGAAAGGGGTGAGATGGGACGGAAGACAGGAAAGACACAGCTGTATTTGAGTTGAAGCTCTCCACAGGTTGACTGCAAGGGGGCAGGGCAGGCACTGCTCAAGTGTGCAGTGAGGGGGAGGAAGAAATCTCATTTAGTGTTGCATGTGTGTACAAACGTCTTGGTGGAGGGACTGTGGAAGTAGGGAGGGGGAGGTTTGAGTAGTTGGGCAGGCAGTGTGAGGGGTTGGGGGAGTCGGTGGCATTCGTGGAGGTACTTCCGGTACCATTTGCAAGCATGGAGAGGAAGGGTAGGATTGAGGAGTTCAATAAGTGGCTGAGGGATTGATGCCACACCAAAAATTATGGGTTAGTGACTAACTGGGGTAGGGTCTGGGGGGAATAGTGACTTGTACGCGAGGGACATGGTACACTTGAGCAGAAAGGGGAGAGGAGTATTAAAGGCAGGATTAGAGGGGTATATCTCTATTAAGGTGGATTTAAACTAGTGGGGGTTGGCCAAAAGACTGAGGTTGGTAGAAAGGTCCAGACAGGGGAGCCTAATGAGCTCACACCCTAGATACAGGTAAAGGCAGAGGTGTAATAACCCTGGGAGGGGGTGGGCAGAGTGGTCTGAGTGTAATACAGAAGGCACCACCACCCAGTAAGAATAAGGAGGAGAAAGGGTGCGGACTACCAGGAGGAGGGACACAGGCCAAGGAGGAGAAGAGTGAGGAGAAGGAGGGGTACGAGTGGAAGGTGGTCCAACTAAATGGATAGAGAACTGGTAAGAGGGGAGGGTGCAGAGGGTGGTGGTGGTAGGGTAGCTCTCGGTACCCAGAGCAGTGATGAGCAGGGTGCCGAAGGGGGTCAGTGCTGGGCCCGTTGCTATTTGGGCTCATTATCTCCAGTATAGCACATGGAGTGGGAAGCAGTATTAGTCTGTTTGCACATTATACCAAATTGGGGGTGGTGGTGGACAAAGAGGACGGATGTAAAAAACTGCAGGGGGACCTAACAAAACTAGAGACATGGTCGGTGGAGTAGCAGCTAGGATTCAGTGCAAAGAAGTGTAAGGTGATGCACTTCAGGGCTAAGAACCAGAAAAGGGACTATTGGTTGGGGATCACAGAGGAGGAGAAGGACCTAGGGGTGTTGGTAACTGGGAACATGAACAACTCATTCCAGTGCAGGAAAGAAGCAGCGAAGGCAAGCAGGATGCTCGGGTGCATCGCAAAGGGGTTCTCATCCAGATACAGGGATGTGATCCTACCTCTCTGCAGATCACTGGTCGCACCACACCTACAGTACTGTGTGCAATACTGGAGGCCATACCTGAGGAGAGATATAAAGTTACTGGAGGGGGTGCAAAGGAGGGCAACAAAAATGTTAAAGGGGATGGAAGGAAAGAAATATGAAGTTAGGCTGAAGGACCTGAACATGTACACAGTGGAGGAGAAGAGGGATGGAGAGATATGACCGAAGCATTTAAATACCTGAGGGGGTAAATTAACCTAGCACTGATGGGGTGTTTAAACTGAGGAGTGGAAGAGAGACGAGGGGGCATGGACTAAGGTTGGAAGGGGGACGTTTCAAGAGGAAAATGAGGAGACACTACTTCTCTGAGATGGTGGTGTCTACTGGGAATGCTCTGCCAGCGGGGATGGTAACATGTAGGACAGTAAATAGCTTTAAGGAGGAGTGGGATAAAGCAAGAGGAAGAGTCGGGGGGGCAGGGGCTGGGACAAGCTGGGGAGGAAATGAGGGGGAGGAGGCTGGGGCAGCTGGAATCTAGGGTGCTAGCTACATATTCGGGCAGACTTACATAGACTGATTGGTGTGTCTGATGGCGGATTCATATGTTTGTATGTAAAATCACAGTGACTGTTCATGAGCAGAGGTCATAAAATACCTTTGTTGAAAATTTGGTGTCAAATGTCCATAAAGACTGTTACAAGCGTGCGATGTGCAGTTTCCATGCACCCTCGTAACTTCGCAAATTTGTAGTATTTTGACTCCAGATTTTCAACACTGGCATTTTTTCTGACCTCTTTATGAACAGTACAGCTGTCATTTTTCACATCCTGCCCAAAATATGCATTTACACATCTGGTGCAGGATACTGTGGTTGCTGTGGAAAATCAATGTTCAGGACAGATTCAGAAAATCAATGACAGTGTTCATGAGCAGAGGTCACAAAATGGCTATGTTGAAAATTTTGTGAAATAATTCCATTAAATGACTGCATTACGTGTATGTGTTGCACAGTTTCCACGTACGCTCAGAAGTTTGGGCATTTTTAATATTTTCACTATAGATTTTCAACATTGCCATCTCTTCACACCTCCCTATGAATGGTACAGCTGTCATTCTTCACATCCTGCCCGATCTGTGTTTTCATACATCTGGCGCACAATGGCACTGTCGCTGTGAAAACTCAAATTTCGGGACACATTGACAAAATCACAGTGCCACTGTTCATGAGAAGAGGTCCCAAATGCTGTCATGAGGTGGGGGCCACAAAATGGCCATGCTGAACATTTGTATTGCAAATACCAACAAATGCCCGGGGTGTTACAGTTTCTAACCATACCGTCCGACCCTGCACAGACTGACAGGCATCAGGGGTGTGCCTTCGGATTGCCGGCTGTAATGCTCATGCCATTCCAACCTCCCCCCCAACCCTGCAGCTCCTGACAGGCATCGAGCTATGCCTTGCACTCTTCGGCCCCAGAGTTCACCCCATTCTATATTGCACCCATTTCAGCGTATGTCCTTATGGAGTGGGGTGACTGTAAAGACAAACACCCCATGGCACACCTCAACACTTGTCAGTGTCTGCAGGATAGGGTGAGGTGAAATGGCATGAACGTTATGGGTGAAAACCCAAACGCACACCCCAATGCCTGTCCATCTCTGCAGGGTGCAGGTGGGGTTGGCATAAAGTTCAATACTTCACTGCCATTCCTACTCTGCATCTGTCTAACTTCTACATTTCCAATGCTAATACCAGCAAGCAAACATTCGATATTGACAAATGCTTGTTTCCTTTTGGATCAGTATTTAACAGTTTCTAACAGTTGGCATGTTAGAGATGCCCAGAAAGAAAACTGGACTGACTGGGTCTAAAAACTGCTTTAAGTGTGGGCAGATCGTTGCCAAAGCAGACAGGCATGATCTTTGTCTGGTGTTTCTCAGTCCTAGTCATGTTTTTGTAAACTGTGATATTTGTAAAACCTTTTGCTCCAAGACTTAAAAACAGGACAAACAGGCTTGAAGAGATGGTTTCCCCTACTACTTCTCCCTCTCCAAAGCTTACAGAAGATGCTGCTTCCTCCCATCCTAAAAACATAGAAACATAGAAGATAATGGCAGATAAGGACTGCAAGGCCCATCCAGTCTACCCATTTTTTCTACCTTATGAATGTGCCATAGGCCTTTACTCTATCAATGGCCTATTTATTCATACTCATCTGTATTGCTCTCCGATGCCTATCAAACGCCTGTTTGAAGCCCTGCATGTATTCATATCCATCATTTCCCGAAGGTAGGCCATTCCATGCATGCACCACCCTTTCTGTTGAAAAAGAACTTCCTCTCATTTCCCTTTAATTGGCCTCCCTCTAATCTCATGCTGTGTCCTCATCCTGCTATTTTTCTTATATTGAAACATGTTAGACTCTTTCACCTTGTTAATGCCCTTAAGATGTTTGAATGTTTCGATCATATCACCTCTCTCCCTCCTTTGCTCTAGGGTATACATATTAAGCTCCATTAATCTGTCCTCGTATGTTTTCTGATGCAGTCCCTGCACCGTTTTAGTTGTCCTTCTCTGGACTGCCTCCATTTTGTTAATGTCCTTGTGCAGGTGCGGCCTCCAGTACTGCACACAGTATTCCAGATGGGGCCTAACCAATGGCTTGTAAAGAGGGATTTTTACCTCCCTCTTATGACTTGTGATATCCCTACTAATACACCCCAACATCCCATTAGCCTTATCTACTGCTTTAGTGGACTGCTTGGATGATTTCAGGTCATCTGTGATGATGATGATGCCCACGTTTCTTTCTTCCCTTGTGATTGCCAGCAACTCCCCTCCCAACCTATTGTTAGCTTCTGAGTTTCTCTTCCCTATGTGCATGATCTTGCACTTCTTTGCTTTAAACCCCAGCTGCCACTCTTCAGACCATTTTGCCAGTTTTTCCAGATCTCTTCTCATTCTGCCCACCCCTTCTGGATCATCTACTCTGTTGCAGATCTTGGTGTCATCTGCAGACAGGCAAACTGTACACTCCAGTCCATCTGCAATGTCACTGATGAAGATATTGAAGAGGACTGGCCCCAGGACTGATCCTTGAGGTACCTCACTTGTGACTTGCATCTCTTCTGACCACCATTTATCACCACTCTGTTTTCTACCCACCAACCAGTTTGCCACCCAGTTGACCAACGTCTGACCCACCCCGAGCCTACCTAGCTTATTAATCAATCTTCTCTGTGGAGCAGTATCTTCGTCCCACTGCATTCCCTTATATTTCCTGAAGGCCAACCTTTTGGCTCTGACCTTTTCTGCTACTGTTTTTGAGAATCAAAGTGGTTTCCTCCTTCTTTTGCTCATGTTTTTTCTCCCTAACACAATGGGATGTTGCTTCAAGGATAAATCCAAGGAGTCGGTAGATCCCAAAACCATTCACAAGGGTGAGACTTCGAAATCCAAGAGGCCTATAGAACTGGCTGTAGAGCCAATTCCTGCGAAGTGAAATAAAAAACAGAAACATGTCGCTGCACCTCCTGCTGAAAAAGCAAAGGAGCACTCAGTGGACAGACCGGATATGCCCTCTGCAGAGGACATTGCCAGAGCCCTGCAGGTTTTGCAGGCCCTTCAGGCTGCCAGTTCCCTGATTCCTCCCTCAGGTCCCCTTAGCCAGGAACCATTATTCCTCTATGAAGAACCAGATGAGGAGGAGGAAGAAGAAGAAAGAGACCCCATTGAACCTCTAGTCTCTCCAGAGCATGACTTCAGTTCCCCACCGCATGGACCAGATGACTGCTCATCTCATTATGCTTTTGTGAGATAGATGGTGGATACCCTCAACCTTACCACACAAGAGATTGGAGGATGAGGAGGAAGCTGAGTTCCTAGATAGGATGGGGTTAGCCCCCACAGAACTACTTTTGCTGCCTATCCACAAGTGTCTCAAAAAGATGCCCTCAAGATCCTGCAAACTCCCACTTCCATTCCTGGGGTGGATAGGAAGTTGGACAAGAAATATCAGCTGGACAGGACGAATGGTGATTTTCTTTCTGTCCATCCAGATCATGATGGATTGGTACAGGCAGAGGCCTGTGATAAGGCCAGGGTGCCCTTGGACTCTCACCCACCGGACAAGGACTCCAGGAAGTTGGACACTGTTGGGAAGAAGGGGTAACTGGCGGCTTCCCTTCTCCACAGGCAAGCCACTTACATGGCCTGTACAGCACAATACCAGAAGGCCCTCTGGTCATCTGTTTTGGCCATGACTGATAAGGTCACTGGGAATGTGGCAGTTGATCTGGCAGAAACAGCTAGATCTGCCTTAAACGCCACTAAGTACCAAGGCTGGGAGAACTGGGTGAAGTTCTGACCCTTATTAAATAAGAACTGGAACACGGTGGAGCTCTTAAATTAATATTTTATTGAATTTTCAAAACCAACATACAAAATTTCAGTAAAGAGACATATACATATCCATATAACAAAAACATTCTTAATCTTAAAATATAGTACGTCTTATGCAATGAATTGATCTGTTCTAATTAGTTCTGATTATTTATAAATATTTGAAAAAATGCATAAAAGTGACCAAAGTTGGTCATATTTAACACAGAGGCCCAAAGGAAATAATTAAATGCATTATTTGTATAAAAAGTACAGTAAAACTGCTAAATAAAAGCAATAACTACTAGCTGCTTCATGGCTGGCCTGTACTGGTGGCATATCCTGCTCGTGCCCATGACGTAAGTGAGCTGGGGGGGACAGAGAGAGAGAGAGAGAGAGAGAGAGACAGGTTCAAGTACCATTGTACCACTTTGACTGGCCGGCTACATCCTATAGGAATGAACATGTACCAAACCTGTCTCCTCGTGAAAAAGATCTTTCCTTGTCAATCTTCACCATTCATTACTGATTGGCGTAGCTGGAGGCGTACACCTGCTATGGGAGTCTTTTCCTTTTTTGAGGGAAGAGTCGGCACCAGTGGTGCTGCCCATGTGTTTGACATGCTACGATGAGTGCAAGGGTTGTCCGTTAGGTGCCGCAGACTCCTTCTCCATCCCAGTTCTGTTTCTCCCGCTGTTGAGGTAGCACCTGCTGTGTGTGTCATAGCTTTTTCCCTGCACCATTGGGCCTAAACCGCCAACTCGATCTCTATCCTGATCTCGTTTAAGTTTAATCGGCGGCATTTATAAGGATCTGGTAAGATCTTTCCATATATGTTTTATTAAATGGTGCCGAGTCTTTTCTTAGCTTTAGTTATTGTTTCACATCATGTCAGGTCCGGGGGCTAATAAAAAATCCTAAATGCCCCCATGCATCGGTGCCTCCGTGGCCGGCGTTTTTCCATTTCAGATCAGCATGATGTCTGCTTGCGATGCCTGGGAACCAATCATGATATGGACCATTGTGATGCGTACTTCTCGATGGACCGCTGTATTCTTGAAGTTCATGCATTTAAAGTCGGTAGGGCTCTGCCAACTTTTGGAGGACAGCATCACTCGCAGGTCGCCAAGGCCAGAACACTTGACCCCTCCTCCGGGTCCCCTCCTGGGTCTATATGGCCCAGTGACGAAGAGGCCTCCTCTGATTCTAGCCTTGCCAAGGAGGAGGAGGCCTCTTCTGTGATTCCAGAGAAGCGATGCGGTTCCCTACGTCTTGGCAGTCACCTCCACAGAGGTGCAGGCTCCCCCAGTGTCGTGGCCCATGGCCGTTGTGCCAGGAACTGGTGGACTCTCAGTGCCACCTTCTAGTGCTGTCCCAGATCCCAGCACTGTTCACGGCGCCGGTGATTGGGATAGCGCCATAGCCGATGTCATATCCTGCGGCGCTGCTGCTAAGTGTGCTCCCGGGGGCACCAGTCTGGAGGTCTACCTGATGTCTTCCTCTTTGGAGGAAGATGACTTGCAGGCTGACCTGGATTGGCACCCTGACTCCTAGGAGTTGGAGAGCCCTTTGGGACGCAGCACCAGGTGGCCCAGCGTTCTCTTCCCAGAGTCCCCGGAGTCTCTAGTTCCAGCAGTTCTCACTGCTGAGGCCGGCCATGTGGGATCTGTTTGGGACAGCAGCCTGGGGGCTCAGGGTGTGGTGTCCTCTTCTGGGGTGGTGTGACAGCTGCTGTTTCTGGCGCTCTCATAACCTCCCGGGTGAGGTCATGGCCCCCTCTTCTGCAACCTCCCTCTGGAGGCCTGCGGGATTGGGGACCTGACCTTGCTGGGAACAAGGAAGAGGGCAGCTTTGGAGTCCAAAGGGTTGAGGGGTTGGGACAAGGCATGGGTACCCCCCTCCAGTACCGTGCGGGGAGTGGGGAGGAGTCGAGGTGTTGAACTCTACCTTTCCCATGAGGTCTCAGAGATGCCCTCAGCTGGCAGTGTGGAGGGTTGCCCTTCTGGACCCATGCAACCCCACTTGCACCACAGGGGAGCTTCTCCCTCAAGGCTTATCAGGGGTTTGTCTTCTCTGCTACAGCCTTCACTGCCCGGATTGAGCCCGGGTCCCTGTTGTGGTGGGACAAGTTCCTGAGTCTCAGAGGCCGGGCACTATCTCCCATTCCTCTACAGACACCACCCCCTCTCCCTGGCCATGTGGGTCCCATGGGTTCCTTTACCTGGGAGATGTTCAGGGCCACTGTGGCAGCCTTCCCCACTTATGTGAGAGCCATGGACTAGCGGGTCTTTTGCCTGTTTCCCCCGCCGCAGGAGGACCCTGAGCATTCGAGCTCCTTTTCCTCATCATCTCCCTCCTTTGAGGGAGAGAAATGCTCTGTCCACCTGTCCTCCAATGCTGATTTCAATGAATATCAGCGGTTCCTTTTGGGACTGGTCCAGGAGCGCCACATCTCTCATGTAGCAAGAAGCATTACTGAGCAGGAGATGTGCTCGTTCCTGAGTGAATTCAGCGCTCACCATCTGGTGGCGCCCTCCTGGCCTATCCCTTTCCAAGAAGTGACTATCTGCACCTGGCATTCTCCAGCCACCTCTTCTCCAGCCCCCGAGGACTGCAGGAGATGGTATTGCACCCCCCAGGAGTCACTGGGATCTCTACCTTACCTGCCTTCAGGGCTGACGTCCCTGGACACTCCTTCCGGGCTTCAGCATCTGGCGCATGACCGACCCCTAGATCCAGATTTCACAGAGTTCGACCAGTGGGGATGATGAGTTTCCTCTTGAGCTCGGGCGTTACTGTGTATAGGATCTCATCAGGCTCACCACGCTGCCTATAACAGGCACCTGTGGTCAATGCTGGCACAAGTCCTGGTATCTTTGCCTGATATGGAGCAATCTATGTAGGGCATCACCCTTTCTGTACAGGGTCTGGAGCTTGCAAGGCACCAAGCAAGGGTCTCATATGATGCCAGTGAAGTGGTGTCCAGACTTGAAGGGACAGTGAGCTGCATTAGGTGAATGGCATAGCTTCATCTATTTAGATTGTCACCTGTTGCCTGGCGTAGGGTGATCTCTACCTTCCAGAGGACCCGCCTTTTTTCCCCACAGGGCAAGGAGGACCTTACAGGGGCGCCTGCTGTCCACCCAGCCAAGGGGGACACCTCCTCATCCTGAACAGCCTTAGATCTTGCTGGTCTAGCAGGGTTTTAAGGTCTCCCCCTCCTGCTTGTCTCCTGCAGGAGGCTGAGGGATCACCCAGCAGTAATGAATGGTGAAGACTGACACGGGAAGATATGAAAATGACGTACCTACCATAATTATTGATCTTCTCTTGTATCTTCACCATTCATTACTGATTCCCTCCCACCTTCCCCTTGTGGGCCTCAGTTCTTGGGCATCACCTCCACCATGCTCACCTTCCCCCTCCTAATGGCCAGTTGGGGGCTGAGTCCCCCTGGTACCTCAGAGCTCTGTTTCCTTCTCTAAAAAAGTCACAGAGCTTTTGACCTGGAGGACGGTGAGTAGGGTCTTCGCCCTAACCTCTGAGGGAACTCCCTGGGATTCTCTTCACAATGCACTGGGGTGTTCACCTCTGACTTGGGTAACCTCTGGCTTAGGTTACCCACTAGCTGTTAAACTACTTCAGTGCATTTCTAGGAAACTTCATGGGATTTGTCTCCCTGCTTCATCTTCTTCTTCTTTTCCTTCTCGCATGGCTCAAATGCCCTGTGGTCCTCTTCTGCCGAAGTGGGGATATGCCTGTACACTGTGGGAAAACTCTACCTGGGTTGTTCCCATTTTTTGCTTCTTGCAAGTCTGGACTCACTTCTCTTCTAAGCGGGACTGCCCCTCTCACTTCAAGGGGACAGTCTGTGAGGCCTAGACTCCGTCATGCTTGACGCAGGAACGGGTAAAGGATGGGAAGAGAGAGCGGCCTCCGCCATGGCTGCATGGCCAGCTTAATCCCCTTCAGACCTTGGTCCTTTAATCCCTGCAGTGACTGGATCCTTGCTCCCTTGTCTTCATTCCACAGGGTTTTTGAATCTATTTCAAGCCAGTGGTCTTCCAAATTAATGTGGCGGAGAGCCCTCCTCATCCTTTTTCCCCCTTTTTACCCACTAGCTCTTTTTTCTCCTTCTTTCTATCCTTTGCCTTCTCTTCTCTCGAACCCGCAAAAGGATTGGGGCCCCATGGCCACTTAGGGTAGGGTAGGGTTCTCTTTTCTCTGTCCCCTATTCAGCTTATGTTCTTTTCAGTTTATATCCTTTCCTTTTTCTATCCCTCGGCTCTCTTGCCTCCCTCTTTTTCTAAACCTGTTTTCATCCTCTCCGGCTAAACAGAACTGGGATGGAGGAAGAGTCTGCAGCACCTAATGGCCTCGTGCTCCATGCAGCACATTGGACATGTGGGCGGCGCCATCGGCGCTTGACTACTACCTCAAAAAAAGACTCCCGTAGTGGGTGCACACCTCCGCTACACCCAGCAGTAATGAATGGTGAAGATACAAGAGAAGATCAAGAATTACGGTAGGTACATAATTTTCATATCTGCCTTAACCCCACCCCTCCAGCTGTCCAGGTGATGCTGCTGCAGCCTGCCTTCCTCCCGTGCCCAACCCATAGCTCATCCAAGCAATCCTACCTTGTCCCTCTCTGTCGCACCTCCTTTGCCCAGTGCTCTTTCAGCTTCAGAACTCCCACCTGGCTTAATGCAATCCCCTCAGAGGTAGCCTTGGAGCTAAAACTTGGCCCTTTCAAATCCAAACTGCTCCAGTACCTCTCCACCTTAACCGTTGTGACTGCTTCTGCTAGTCTGTAATGCCCCTTTCTCCCCTTCCTCACATTCCCCTTTTACGCTCAGATCCCCCTTTCCTTTTTCTGGCCCCATTTTTCCTCACCTCTTCTTATTCCATACTCACTGCCTGTCCACCCGACCCTATCTTCTCTCCTCTCCCCCCTTCTCCCAGCCTCCTCTTCCTTTTCTTCTGCCCTACTTCTTCCGCCTCCTCATTTCACACTCCCTTTTCCTCTCTCTTCATTCCTTCATCCCCTTCTCTCTTTATTTCCTTATCTCCTCCATCTATCTCTGACAAGGTCTACCTGGCTGCTCCACCTTCCTAACCTTAACTTGTTTCTATGTGATTAATTTGTTCCCCACTTATATTTATTTTTTACCCTATTGTATTCCTTTGTATTAATTTTGTTTCATAAATTTTTAATTATGCTCTAGTCTGTTGTATTTTGTAGTGGAACCTTTGTTGTATTTTGACATGGAACCTTTGTAAATGAGCATTCGGGCTCAAAGGTATTGTAATCTGAGATGTATATAAGGAAGAATTTCTTCACAGAAAGGGTAGTGGACAAGTGGAACACCCTGCCAGAGGAAGTGGTGGGGGCTGAAACAATCATGGGATTTAAGAATGCATGGGATAGACATAAGGGAATTATGCAGGTCAGGGGTAAGGGGCAACATATTTCTAGAAAAACATAAAAGGAACTTACAAGCTCAAATGGGCAGACTGGGTGGGCCATAGGCCCTTATCTGTGGACAGTATCTATGTATCTATGTAAATAAAATAAAAAAGAAAAGAAAATACAAAGCACTACAGACAGCTAAGATATTTTTTTATTAATGTTGCTGACTGTGTGGGTATTATTTTGATGGATGTTCCAGTCGGAACAAACTAGGCCAAAGAAATGAATGATCAAAAGCATCAGCAAGAGCCCACCCACCCTATCCATGTGAATGATGCCACTGCATCACTTGTCCCGGTGTACTGTGGTATGGTACACTACCTGGTCCAATAAGTGGTAATGTTGCCTACAACTACTTTCGCTGATCAACATGCAATACATTATATATTACAATATTTCTCTGTGGCCCCCAGTAGCCTCTCTCTCTCTCTCCCCTCTGGATGGCATGAGTCAAAAATTTATTTTGCAAGTCTGCCCTTGCCCTGCCTATACACAGCCACATGAGGCAAATAATAAACTTTATTTGTGATTTCCATGACTGTAGAATGTCTCTTTGGCCCCCAGTAGTCAGCCTCTCTCTCTCTCGCTTCTCCCTCTGGATGGCACAAGTCAAAGATTTATTTTGCCAGCCTGCTCTGTGTATGTACACGCACACACACACACACTCCACCCCCCAAGATGAACTTTCTTTGTGATTTCTGTGACTGTAAAATTTCTCTTTGGCCCCCAACAGTCTCTCTCTCTCTCTCTCTCTCCTCTCTGGATGGCACAAGTCAAAGATTTATTTTGCCAGCCTGCCCCTGCCCTGCCTATACACACACAGCCACACTGAGGCCAATAATAAACTTTGTTTGTAATTTCTGTGATTGTAAAATGTATATTTAGCCCCCAGTAATCTCTCTCCCCTTTGGATGGCACAAATCAAAAATGTATTCTGCCAGCCTTCCCTATGCGTGCGCACGCGTGCACACACACACACACACACACACACTGAGGCCAAGATGAACTTTATTTGTGATTCTGTGACTGTAAAATGTCTCTTTGGCCCCCAGTAGTCTCTCTTCCTTCTGGATATCACAGATTTAAGATTTATTCTGCCAGCCTGCCCTGTGTACACACAGACACATGCACGCACTTGCTCACACACACACACACACACACACACACACATGCACTGAGGCTAAGATGAATTTTATTTGTCATTTCTGTGACTGAAAAATTTCTCTGTGGCCCCCAGTAGTCTCTCTCCCCTCTGGATGGCACAGATTCTTTTTGCAAGCCTGCCCTTGCCCTGCCTGTACACACACAGTCACACTGAGGCCAGGAATAAATTGTATTTGTGATTTCTGTCACTGTAAAATGTCTCTTTGATTCCCAGTAGCCCCTCTCTCTCTCACACACTCTCTCTCTCCCCTCTGGATGTCACAAATCAAAAATTTATTTTGCCAGCCTGCCCTTGCCCTGTACCCACACAGCCACAGTGGGAATCCAAGATGTACTTTATTTGTGATTTCTGTGACTAAATGTTCTCTTGGGCCCCCAGTAGTCTCTCTCTCTCTCTTTCTCCTCTGGATGGCACAAGTCAACAATTTGTTTTGCCACTTGCCAGCCTGCCCTAAAAAATACAACAAACATCTCCACTCTCTCCTCCAATTCCTCTCCTCTGTTCCTGACTCCCAACCCTTTCTCCTCCCCTCCGGCTCCCATCCTCACAAATCATGCCAGTGCCCACAGGTTCTCTTCTCCAGTCTCCCCTCTCTACAACCTAGTCTGCTCTGTGTTCTGTCTGCTGCTGCTCTGCAGGCTGCGTTGCGCACTCACCATGGTTATATACCATGAGTGGGTGTGTCACGTGACTCTCCCCTGCCAGCATCATGAGACTATTGCCTGATTGGATGCCGCTAGCTGCCTCTGAGTGACATGAGCATGTTGACTGCATCCCCATGGCAATAGTCAACAGTGACACACTCTGCGGCTTTCCGTGGACCTGGAACCAGACTTCTGTGGCAAAGTCCGTATTTATCCAGGTCTATAGATTCTGGGGTCAATCCGGGGGTCCAGATTTCAGGTGGAATAGTCTGCCCAGCCCTACTAAGTACTAGTTCCACATGGCAGTGGATGCCAATGACACAGCTTCCAGGCTCATGGCCCATGCCATCTCCATGAGGAGATTTGCCTGGCTCAGGATTACTAACCTCTCCCAGGACACCCAGTCTAAAGCCATGGATTTCCCCTATAAGAATAATTCTCTCTCTGGGGACAAGGATGAGGCTTATGTGAAGAAGATGGAGGAATGCAAGGCCACCTATAGGAGTGACTCGGCTCAGGATAAGCTCTCCATATCGCTCAAGTCCCATGGCAGGGGAGGCATGGGTAGGGGCCCTTATACCAAACCCTTCTTCCAGGCCCAAGCAATGCCGGACTACCAGCAACATAGAGGTTACTTTAGAGGTAGAGGTAGGAAGACTGCAATGAGGACTGACCCAGCACCTGAGGCCAAGTCCCAGCCCAAGCAGAATCCCTGATGAGCTTGCACAGGTCACCTCCCCTCACCCTGTAGGAGGCTGGATGTCTCACTTCCTCCAGGCATGGCAATCCATTACATACAGACAAGTGGGTCTTGGAGGTAGTGAGCCAGGACCTGTCCCTAAGTTTCAAAACATTTCCCAGACTGCAGGCCAGGCACTTCAGCCTGGCAACCTCAGCAGAAAAGGCTTTGTTGGAGTCAGAAGTTGCCAACCTACTGTGCATCAAGGTAGTAGAATCTGTCCCACTGACTCAAAGGGGGAAGGTTTCTACTCCAGATACTTCCATACCCAAAAGAAAAATGGGGACTGGTGACCTATCTTAGATCTCAGGCTTCTGAACAAACACTGACAAAGCCAAAGTTCAGGATGGTTACCCTGGCCATGATCATTCCCACCCTGCTGCAAGGGGACTGGCTGGCATTTCTGGACCTCAAATATTCCTACTTCCACATTTCCATTTGACACACAGAAAGTGTCTGTAGTTCAGGCTGCCCTTGGGTTACTACCAGTTTGCAGCACTTCCCTTCAGCCTAACTTCTGCCCCCAGGGCACTCACCAAGTATCTAACAGTGGTCATGGCACACTTAAGAAAGCTGTGAGTCACAGTGTTCCCTTAACTAGATGACTGGCTGGTCATGGGGCAGTCTCCTTAGCACCCCAGAGACTCTCTGGCCCTCACTCAGGGCACCTTAGAGTCTCTGGAATTCCTGGTAAATGCCCAGAAGTCCCAGCTAAACCTGTCCAGGCCCTAGCATTCATAGGAGAAGAACTGGGCACCCTGTAAGGGAAGACTTTCCTTCCACAGGACAGGATGCACAATATTCTGGAGCTAGCAGGCTCTTTCAGACTCAACAGACCCAGACCAGCACCAGCAAGGCAGCTCCTGCAACTCTTGGGCCACATGGCAGCTGCCACAGCTGTGGTACTGGGGCCAGATTCCAAATGAGGGACATTCAGTCCCATCTCAGGTCACTTTGATCTCAGAGGAGGGATCCTCTGTCCAGATTAGCGCCCATCACAAAGCCCTTCCTGCAGGCCCTACAATGGTTGCAGGACAGGGACAACCTCAGAGAGGGCATCTCTATTTGCCAAGAGGCTCCCTTGGTCATTCTCACTACAGATGCCTCCCTCCTAGAATGGGGAGCACATCTGGGTGATTTGACAGCAAGTGGTACCTGGTCTCCTCAGGAGTCACTTCTACATATTAACCTAATAGAGCTCAGGGCAGTTTTCCTGGCCCTGCAGTCATTCACCCCTCAGTTCAAGGGCAAGGTGGTGCAAGTCAGGACAGACAACACTACCACCATGTACTACATCAACAAAAAAGGAGGCACCAGGTCGACCTTGCTGTGAACAAAAACCATGAAGGTCTGGAACCTGGCCTATTCTCTGCAGGTGTTTCTGTCTGCAGTCTACGTGCCAGGGAAAGACAATGCATTGGCAGACTCTCTCAGCAGAATCTGCCAGAGCCATCATGAGTGGTCCCTAAACAAACAGGTTCTGGACTCAGTATTCAGAAGGTGAGGCATGCTAGAGATATATCTCTTTGCCTCCACAACCAGCCACCAACTGCCACAGTTCTATTGCAGGCCTCTGACTGGGGGAAAGTGCTACTAGATGCCTTGACCCTGGATTGGTCAGGGAAGTTTCTTTATGCTTTTCCTTCCTTCTCTCTGCTGCTCAGAGTCCTCATAAAGCTCAGGACCCAGTCAGCGACTATGATCCTAATAGCATCAGACTGGGCAAGACAGCCATGGTACTCCCTCCTGCTAGCCCTATCAGTGTCTCAGCCTATTCCTCCTCCTCAGATGCACAATCTCCTGACCTTACTACAGAGCAGGATCCTGTATCCCAGCCTCAGGTCTCTACACCTTAAGGTCTGGCTCTTTAAGACTTAGAATTTGCCACTTTACAGCTCTCCGAAGAAGTTTTGGGGATACTCAGAGTTTCCAGAAAACCCCTCTGCTAGGAAGACCTATGCTTCCAAATGGAAAAGGTTTTCCTTCTGGTGCCACAACAAGAGTATCAATCCATCACAGGCAAGGCTATCAGTCCTTCTGGACTACTTATCCCACCTGCACTCACTGAACCTCAGGCCCTCTACCTTAAAGGTTCACCTGGCTGCCATTTCAGCATATACAGTAAAACCCCAGTTATCCAAACCTCAGTTATCCAAAACTCTCAATTATCCAAAACTGTGGTGTGTCTCCCAGCTTAATAGACTTATATGTAAAGTTCCCTCACTTATCTGAAACCTCATTTATCCAAACAATTGTGTTGTCCCCAGCACATTCAGATAAATGAGGTTATGCTGTACTTCAGCTAGCAAAGAGAAGTCGTTGGCTTCCCACCCTGTCTTTAGGAAGTTATTCAAGGGTCTTCTCCCTCTCCATCCTCTCCTTTGGGAGCCAATTCCTCCTTGGGAGCCAAGCTGATGGAATCTCCATTGGAGCCTATGGCAACAGCAGAACTGAAATATGTTACTTGGAAGATTATCTTCCTAATGGCCATTACCTCGGCCTGGCGAGTCAGTGAGCTGCAAGCCCTGTGTACAGATTTGAACTACATCTCCTTTCACAGAGATAAGATGGTACTTAGAACCAATAGGAAGTTCCTCCCTAAGATAGTATCTGATTTTCACCTGAACCAGTCCATAACCCTGCCAGTTTTTTTATGGCTAACTCGAGCTGAGGTGAGTGAAAGTTGCATAGCCTAGATGTCAAAAGGGCACTCAGCCACTACATTGACCGTTCCAAGATTTTTAGGCATGAACACACACAATTGTTTCTCACCTATGGGGAAGTGGGCAAAGGTAAATCAGCCTCCAAAAGAACTGTTGCACACTGGATAGTAGCCTGCATACAGCTTTGCTATGGCAAAGTTGGCAAGCAGCCACCTTAAGGCCTCAGGGCCCACTCCACACGTGGCACAGCTGCATCAATGGCTGCAGCAAGAGACATTCCTCTACTGGACATTTGTAAAGCAGCTACCTGGCAAACTGTACATACTTTCACGAAGCATTACTGTTTGAACATGCAGTCCAGAAGTGATGCCAGGTTTGGCACTGCAGTCCTGCAGAACCTTTTCCCTAACTAGGTTCTGTACCCAACCTCCCAAGGTACTGCTCGGTGGTCTGCATCAATTAAGCATACTGTGGGATTCCTGGGGTTTGAAGAAAAACATTACTTACCTTAGTAATCTTGTTACTTCAAGGGGACCTCTCAGTATGCTTAACTCTCCCACTCTGCCTCCCCTTCCAGAACCAAATGAGGGAGGTTCTGCACCCTGCTGGTCTCTTCTTATGCTGTCTGTCACATCTGTTATATACAGCATGTTATTGTTAAGGTTGTAAACCAGTTTATTTTGTTCCCTTCTTACAGAGATCTGTTATTTTTTATCCACCCCCTTGGGGGGAATATTTTTTGTTAGGATAGCGTAGTTAGGGGGGGTCTTTACCCCTTAGGCTCTGTAATGATTCTACACATTTTAGAACACAGCAGCAGCACCTGGGGGCAGTAGTTTGAATTGTGGCACAAGCCATTGATAGTTCCATCATTTACATATGTTCCAATCCTCCAAGGCAATTCAACACAGAAGGCTGACTGCATCAGGTAAGCATACTGAGGGATCCCCTGGAAGAAACAAGATTATTATGTTAAGTAATTTATTTCTTCTAAGAATATCTTCACCATTGATTCACACACCCGCCCACCATCCCCAGACTCACTCCAATATGGTTGTTTTGGTCTTCACCCCCTTATACTTGGTTTGGGATATGAAGACACTATGTTACTGGATTTGGTGACCCTTCTTTCATAAGTCACCTGGGCTATCTTATGCCCTTAAGTTAAGTGTATAGGTATTTATTAAGTTATGCTGCACCTCCTCAGTAAAAAAAAAGTACAGAGGTGGCTGGGGGCAGGTGCAGACATCAGCAGGCACCGTGTGCACTCTCTCATGGAGCCATGCATGTGTGCTGCTTCCTTCAGCACCAGCATGGAAAGTTCTGGCTCCCGCTGGTTCCTAGTGCCTCCGGCTCAGACATATTAGTGTGAATCAATACTAACATATGAACATACTAAGTTGCCAGCAGAGTAGGCCTAAAGGTCTATCGAGTCTTCTCGAAAATCATCAACTGATCAGGACACCATTGCTGCCCTCCCTACCACCCCCAAAAATCCCGCCGACCCCATTCCCCAACAGAGGTGCACCTCCAGAGCTGGCATTTCTCAGTTTTACCTTTCCCCTGTATCTGTCCCAGCCCCTCTTGAATCCCTCCACTGTATCCACCACCACCAACTCTGCAGGCAGTGTGTTCCATGGGTCCAATACCCTCTCAGTAAAGTAGCATCTCCTAGTCTCCCCCCCTGAGCCTCCAGCCAACAAGCCTCATGGAATGCTTCCTGATGGCCTCCTTCTCCCTCATCTGGAACACCCTATTAAGACTGACCCTGTTTACCCCCTTTAGATATTTAAATACCTCAATCATATCCCCTCTGTTCCTCCTCTCCTCCAGGGAGTACAAGTTCAGCTCCTCAAGTCTCTCCTCATAGGATCTCTCCCCATGTACTGCATCATACTGGTTGCTCTCCTCTGGACTCTCTCCAGAAGTGCAATGTCCCTTTTTAAGTACAGGTGCCAAAACTGCACATAGTGCTCTAGGTGCGGTCTAACCAGGCAGTTATACAGAGGGAGAAGTACCTCCCTTCTCCTCAAGGTTATCCCCTGGCAATGCACCCAAGCATTTTATTCACTTTAGCTGCAGCACCCTACACTGCTCAGAGTTATTCATTTTGGCATCCACTGTCACCCCAAGATCCTTCCTGCAGTTTCTCCCTACCCAAGAAGTACGCATGACCCGGGTTTCTAAGTCCCAAGGGTAGAACCCTACACTTCTTGGCATTGAACCTCAATTTCCAAGTGCATGACCACCTCTCCAGAGTCTTCAGGTCCTCCTGTAGGGCTCTTCTACCGTCCTCCCCATCCACCACTGCCCCCAGCTTCAAGTCATCTGCAAAGAGGTTCATCTCACTCCTGATACCATTTCTGATGTCTGAGATGGAAGTATTAAACAGGAGTGGGATCAACACCGACTCTTGCGGGACACCGCTAATGACCCTCCTTGGAGATGATACCTTCCCCCCGACCACCACCCTCTGGAACCACCCATTTAGCCAGCTCACTATGCACCTCACCATCCCTTTCCCCACCCCCAGTTCCTTAACTTATCCAGCAACCATGGGTGTGGCACCCAGTCAAATGTCTTGCTGGCATTAAGCAGAGAATTGCAGGATTCCTTTAAAAGTGGAGTAATTTTATAACCAGAGAGAGTGAGATACAACTGAATTTGCTGGATTCCTGGGGTTGAGACCTAGGATTTGGAAGGATATTTTTGAAACATTTTAAAAGTGTCCTGCTGGCTGAGAAGTTAAGTTGTTATCCCTGGTTTCACTGAAAGGTTTTGTGTATTGGAATCAGACATAGCAGAGTGCCTACATTGAATGGCCTGCTTACATCACAGGTGTCACTAGTCAATCAATTGGCTCTGGGTGGGGTTTCATCACTGTGCTGTCTTAGGCATCCTTCATAGTTAGAAGCCAGTCTGACTGACTTTGATTTGTTTGTTGGAAGCTGAGAACCTTGCTACACTGCAAAGAACAAACTATAACTCCATTTTAGGACCTGGAAACCTGGTAAGGCATAATATTGTTGGGGACTTGTTAAGAAGGGGAGCTACGCTTTCTACAAAAAGTTTATTTTTTTTCCTTATTGACATTAAGCAGAGAATTGCAGGATTCCATTAAAAGTGGAGTAATTTTATAACCAGAGGGAGTGAGATACAACTGAATTTGCTGGATTACTGGGGTTGAGACCTAGGATTTGGAAGGATATTTTTGCAACATTTTAAAAGTGTTCTGCTGGCTGAGGAGTGAGTTCATTTTTATCCCTGGTCTCAGTAGAGTAGTTTGTGTAGGAGCAGTGGTCTAGTAAATTGTGGTGTTATTTGAATTACTATAAAGGGCAGTACTCACCAGGGTGGTGGAGCAGTTGTGTATTTGATTGTTTATAACAGTCACCAGTGGCTGTGTACTACCCACCCACCCACCTTCTTCCCACACCCCACCCCACCCAGGCATGGCATTTTCTTTATAGCCAACATTCTGACATCACTTCCTCAACAGGTCTTGGGGCAGAACTGTCATTCTTAATAACCCAGCACAGTGCATAAAGGGTAGGTACACACCACAAATAATAATAATAATAAAATATATGTATATTACATATTGTATATTATAAGGGGAGGGACATGTGGGAGTGGTGCAATGCACTGGCTGTGGGGCAGCAGTTTTCTGGGAGACATTCTGGAAACTGCATTGCTGTCCTATTTGTAGGCAACTGTCAGCTCTGAGGGAGGAGGTTGCCCACCTCCAGGCTGAACTAGCAAGGACTAAGGAGGCATCCCCCACCCAAAGAGCACCACTGCCACAACCGCTGCCTCAGAGGTTGCCAAGTATGAAGAGCAGTTGGACCACAGTGGGTTCTGGGAGGGTGCGGGTGGTCGACCAGAGGTGAAGCCTCCTAGTTGTACCTCTACACAAATCATATGCCATTCTGGCAGAGCAAGGTTTCTCTATGATGGCACCCTCAGTGGAGACCCAGAAGAATGCTGAGGACATCCACAAGGGAGACACACAAAAGGGTGGCAAGGGACACCACAGGGAAAGGAAACAGCTTCCGATAGGGGACTCAATTGTTAGGGGGGTAAAACTAGGGAGGGAGAGGAGAAGGAAGTGAGGTGCCTGCCTGGTGTCATGGCTTGGAGGGACAGGAAGTGAATCCTCAGGATTGCAGAAGCTGCATCCATCACCGGAGAGGGAACTAGATATCATTGTCCACCTTGGGACAAATGACCTAGCTAGGCATGGGATCAGTGCAGTGCAGAATGAATTTGTGAAGTTGGGAAGGGGCCTCAGACAGGTAGCAAGCATGGTAACCTTCTCAGAGGTGCTGCCAGTCCACGGCAGGGGTGAGGCTAGGGTACTGCACAGCATGCAGTTTAATGAATGGTTGCAAAACTGGTGCAGAGCACAGGGCTGTGGCTTCATTGGGACTGGGGGTCCACCTGGAGAGATAAAGGTCTATACTGGCATGATGGTTTGCATCTGTCCATGAAGGGAACCAAGCTCCTAGGTGACAGGTTTAAATGCTTCCTTGGCAAGCTTTTAAACTAGCACGGGAGGAGGTGCTGATAAGAGGCAGGAAATTTCAAGCCTCCTCCCACAAAACATGGCAGGTAGTAAAGTAAACACTGAGGTACAGAGCTCAACACAGGGCAGAACATAGACAAATAGACAAGTGCAATAAGAGCAGGGATGGGGGAGAAAAGGATAAAGCCAACATTAAATGGAGGACAATGAGTACCAATGCTCGTAGTCTGGGAAACAAGCTTCCTGAGCTAGTAGCCCTGATGGAAGATGAACAATTGGATATTGTGGCACTCACGGAAACATGGTACACAGTGAACCATGACTGGGATGTCAACATACCGGGGTACACAATCTACAGAAGGGACAGGGAAGGTAAAAGAGGAGGTGGAGTAGCTCTATACATAAGGGAAGGGATCAAAGCTACAGAACTAAAAAGTAAAGGTGGAAGACAAGAGGAACTCTGGGTCACCTTGGAGACAGGGAATGGCATCACAATCTGCACAGGGGTTGTATACAGGCCCCCATCTCAAGGGGAGGAAATGGACAAAAAAAATGATAGAGGACATTCTCAAAATGGCTGAAAAAGGGGAGATACTGTTGATGGGGGACCTGAATATGCCAGATGTTAACAAGATGACATGTACTGCAGCCACATCCAAGAGCAGGGTCATTCTTGATGTCCTGCAGAGGGCAGACCTTAGACATCTAGTGTTGGAACCCACTCAGGAGGGAGCAATACTAGAACTGGTGTACTCAAACGGAGAGAGGATCACAAATTTAGAAGTCAGTAGACATCTGGGAACAAGCAACCACTGCAGAGTGTGCTTCACAATGAGCACAACCATGGAGATAAGCCATACAAAAACAAGGATGCTGACTATAGAAGGGCTGACTTTGACAAAATGGGTGAATACCTGAGGAATGCACTAGCAAATGGCCAAAAAGGAGAGGTGGAAGAACAATGGAGAAAAATTAAAACTGCCATCATAGAGGCAACAATCCTTTGTGTGAAACAAATAAAGAAAACAAAGCGGAGTAAAAAAACACTGTGGTTCTCAAAAGAGGTAGCAGGGAAGGTTAAGGAGAAAAAGGCTGCATTCAAAAAGTATAAGGAATCATAGAAGGAGCACGACAGGGAACTGTATCAATTAAAGCAGAAAGAAGTGGGGAAGGCAGTCAGAATAGCAAAGGCCCAAACCGAGGAAAAAAATAGCCAACTTAGTTAAGAAGGGGGACAAAACCTTTTATAGGTACATTAGGGAGCACAGAAAGGTTAAGGGAGGGATGGTGAAGATTAGTAAAGGAGAGGGGAGGTGGGCAGAGGGAGACAGTGAAAAGGCAGAGATACTGAATGAATACTTTTGCTCAGTATTCACAAAAGAAGAAGATGAGGAGGAGTTACCTAAACCAGACGATAGAAGCACTCTGGGTAGGGGGTTGACACCAGTCCATTCACTGAAGAAAGAGTCCTGAAAGAACTCCTAAAACTCAAAGTGGACAAAGTAATGGAGCCTGACGGGATTCACCCCAGAATCCTAAAAGAACTAAGGGAGGACCTAGTGACACCACTGACCACGCTTTTTGACAAATCATGGGAGGATGGGGTGGTACCTGAGGACTGGAGGAGGGCAGATGTGATTCTCCTTCACAAAAGTGGGAGCAAGGCAGAAGCAGGACACTACAGACCTGTAAGTTTGACCTCAGTGGTAGAGGAAATGATGGAATCACTTCTGAAAGAAAGAATTGTTGAGTACCTAGAGACCAGTGGGGCACAGGACCCAAAGCAGCATGGATATACAGCAGGAAGGTCATGTCAGATGTATCTAATCGATTTCTTTGACTGGGTGACCAAAGTAATAGACCAGGAAGGGGCTGTGGATATGGCCTACCTAGACTTTAGCAAGGCATTTGACACAGTCCCGCACAAAAGATTAATAATCAAGTTAGCCAGCCTGGCAGTGGGTCCCAGGGTGGTAACCTGGTTTGCAAACTGGCTGCACAACAGGACACAGAAGGTAATAGTGAATGGAACACATTCCGAAAAAAGAGGGGTTACTAGTGGAGTACCTCAGGGCTCAGTACTGGGTCCAGTCCTCTTTAACATCTTTATAGGTGACATTGCAGAGGGTCTGGATGGAAAGGTATGCCTCTTTGCAGATGGCACAAAGATCTGTAACAGAGTTGATACACAAGGGGGAGTAAAAAAGATGAGAAGGGACTTGACAAGGTTGGAGGAATGGTCAGACATATGGCAACTTAGATTCAGTGCAAAGGAGTGCAAAGTAATGCACCTGGGAAATAAAAATCCAGGAGAAGAGCACACAATAGCAGGGGAGGTACTAACAACAACAATAATGGAAAGGGACCTGGGGTAGTCATATCAGATGACCTAAATGTGGGTAAGCAATGTGAGCAGTCGGTAAGGAGAGCCAGGAGGATACTGGGATGCATAGGGAGTGGCATCACAAGTAGAAAAATGGAAGTGGTTATCACTCTGCACAGACAGTTGGTGAGACTCCATCTGGAGTACTGCATGCAGTTTTGGAGACCTCATCTACGCAAGAACATAGACAGGATGGAAGCAGTCCAGAGGAGGGCAACTAAAATGGTGCAGGGTCTACATCAGAAATCATATGAAGAGAGACTGAGAGAGCTTAATATGTTTTCCCTTGATGAAAGGAGGGACGGGGGGACATGATAGAAACTTTTAAGTACCTCAAGGGAATCAACAAAGTCCAGGAGGGTAGCATCTTTCAGAAAAAGAGATTTGTGCCGGCCCGTTGGCGCAGCGGTGGGTTTTCCGCTTGCGACGCTGGTGACCCGGGTTCGGGAACGGACCCGGGTCGTCAGAGGGCCAGCCGGGGGGAGAAGGATGGAGTGTCCTATGGACTGCTCTCCTTCTCCAGGGGGAGGGTGAGGGAAGCACTCGGAGCACTGAGGACTCCTGGTGGAGGCCGGAAGATCTCATGCTGCCGACGCTCAGACTCTGAGAGGCGGGGCGGATGCTGGTGTCATTGCATGTCCTCACCTCCATGAAGGAAAAAGTAAAGAAAATAGGCAGGCAAGGGCCACAGTCTTAATGAAGCCCTCCCAGGAAGTCCTCGAGTGGCCACCATTGCTGCGGGTCCCCCGACTAGATACTAGTCCCGTGGCCATGAAAGAACGTGGCCAGGAAGGTATTGAACAGGTCAGCCAGTGGCCCTGCCACCTCTGCCAACTCCCTTAGTACCCTAAGGTGAATGCCATCAGGTGCAGGTGCTTTGTCCACCCTTAATGCCCTCAACCCATTTAGTTCCCTGCTGTCTGTAATTCCTACATGTGTCATCCCTTCCCTCCTTACCCCCCCTCGCCTGGGGTATCTACTCCCCCTTCTCCTGTGTGAATACAGAGCAGAAGTATTTGTTCAGTGCTTCTGCGTGTTCTGCCCCTTTCTCCACCCACCCTCTGTCTTTCTTAGTCCTCACCTGCTGATCCTTGCTCCTTCTTCTCTCTCTCTGATGTAGTGGAAGAAGTCTTTTCCTCCACTTTTGATTCCCTGCACCAGTCTCAGCTTCCTGGACACCTTGGTCGCTCTGACCAGTCTGGTAACCTTCCTGGACTTCTCCATGTACATATCCTTATCTTCACCACTCCCCAATTTCCTGTACTTTTGAAATGCTGCCCTCTTGGCCCTCACCCCTTCCATAACCTCCTGTGTCAGCCAGTTGGGTTTCTTTCCCTTCCCTTCTTGCTTTTCTTCCTAGTGCAAGACTCTGTAGCCTCCACCAGCCCTTCCTTTATGATGTCCCATTTCTGGTCTACATCCATGTGTGGTTGCATAACCTGCCAGCTGCCTGCCCAAAATTTCCCCTGTCTTCTTAAAGTCTGCCCCCCTGAACTCAATCACCCTTGTACCCATGCCCTACTGTTACCCTCCCCATCTTGAGCGTGAACCAGACTGAATAGTGGTCACTCCCAGCTAGTGGTTCCTCCACTCCCAGATTCCTTACAGCTTCCCCGTTATCCAGTACAAGGTCCAGAGTACTTTCTAACTGAGTTGGCACCTGAACCAGCTGTGTCAGGAAACTGTCTTGAAATGCTTCTAACAGGACCCACTCCCTTGCACTCGTGGTGGATGGGGTGCCCCACTCCACCCTCGGTAGATTGAAGTCCCCCACCATCACTGTGCTCCCCTTCCTAAAGACCTTCCTAATTGGTTCAGCAAATTCCTTATCCAGGTCACTCCCCTGAGCTGGTGGCCTGTATACCACCCCCACCCTCAGTGTCCTATTCTTTGCATCTTGGAACTGCATCCATAGTGCTTCTGTCCTGCCCTCCTCCCCTTCTTCCCTTATGCACTTTATCCCTTCCCTTACATAGATCACCACTTCCCCCATTCCCCTTAGCCCTATCCTTTCTGAATAACCTGAACCCCGGGATCATCATATCCCAGTCCTGGTACTGGGTGGCCCACATTTCCATGATGGCCACAATGTCCACCCCCTCCACTGCCAAGAGAGCCTGTAACTTCACTGTTCTATTCCTTAGGCTTCCTGCATTCAGTGAGATCATCCTTCATCATGTCTACTCCCTTTCCCTACCCCTGTTCCCCCCAATCCCTCCCTGTGCTGCTTCCCCACTGCCTTTACCCATAACTTGGAGGTGAGCTCACTAGGCTTCCCTTTCCAGACCCTTTCCCCATTAGCCATCCCATCACCACCCCCTCCTAGTTTAAATCCACCTTTGTTGATATAGATACCCCTCTATTCCCCATTTTAGTACTCACTTCCCTGCTCAAATGTAACCTGCCCCCCACATATAGGTCAATATTGCCCCATTTCCTGCCCCAGTCTGACACTAATCCATACTCCCTGATACGGCACCAATCCCTTAGCCACTCATTGAACTCCTCTATCCTTTTTTCCTCACTATACTCGCACATGGTACTGGGAGTACCTCAGAGAACACCACCAACCCCCCACCTCCTCACACTGCCTACCCACATCCTCAACCCCCCCCTTTACCACCTCTACCATCTCCCCACCAAGTCATTTGTACCCAAGTGCATCACTATGTGAGGTTTCTTCCTCCTTCTGTGCACACTTGAGAAGTGTCTTCCCCACCCTGCCTGCAGTCAACCCAGGAATAGCCTTGACCCAGATATGACTGTGCCTTGCTCCCCTTCTGCCCCATCTGACCCCTTTTAGTATAGAATCTCCCAGCACAAGTATCCCCCATCTTCTTGTCCCACATCCCCTCCTCCAGTTTTCACTGTCCACATTTCCAGAGTCCACACTGCCCTGTTCCTTATTACTATCTGCACCATTTGCAACTCCTACATCCCCCCCATTTCCACCTCTCCTTCTGCCTCTACCCTGCTCTTCTCCTCCCCCTTCTTTCTTTCCCAGCCTGACTCCTAACTCCTGGGCCTTCACTATCCTTCTCCCCCCCATGATCTCCGACATCTCTCCTACCTCCTCCGATACCAACACTGCAAACCTATTACTTACTACCTCCGCAGTGGTGCCCATCTCCTCCTTCCCCCTGCCCTGAGCCTTTCCTCCATGTACTGCCCCTCTGTTCTCCTTACCCCATCCCCCCTCCCTACATCCTCACAGGATTTAGCCCTGCTGTTCCTCCTCAGCTTTTCCCAGCTATTCCTCTCCGGGTCCTCCTTGCACCAGTCCACCCTCCCTCACCCTCTCCTGCTCCCTCCAGAGCCCCTGTACCTCCTGTTCCAGTCTGCTCAGCCTGTAGTATATTGGATAACCCCTCAGTTTCCATAGTATATTCATCCAAACAGCTGCCCCACAACCATTGTACCCCACTGTCCTCCCTGTGCCTGCCACCATCACTCCATGGTGCCTCCCCATTCCATCCACTATTCTGATGTCTCCAGCCACCCTTACTTGTGCCCCTCCACCCCCCCCAGTGCAATCCCCCTATAATTCATAAGAAGGGTCTGTTGAAAATTTGGTGTCAAAATAAGTCAAAAGGGCCAACTGATGTGCATCCATTGAAATTTAGCTACACTCACTCATAACTTTCATAATTTTAAATATTTTCACCTCACATTTTCAACATTGCCATTTTTTTGTACCAGTCCATGAATGTGATAGCTGTCATTTCCACGTGTTGGCCAAAATATCTTTTTGCACCAGTGGTGCAGAATGACTTTGTGGTGGTGCGGAATGACGTTTCAGCAGGGATTTGAAAATGTTCAGCACCGGGTTCATGAGGTGGGCTAATAACAAGCCTATGCTGATGATTTGGTTGGTGTTGTCCTACAAATGGGGCCCTGCACTTCCACATCAACATACATATACACATCTATGGAGAGATGGGAGCGCAGGGTATGATTACAGTATCTGAAAAAGTATGGATGGATGGGAGGCCCTACGCTCCCACAGGCAAATAAGGATATGATTATACTATCTCAAAAAGTAAGGACATTCTTTACAAAAAACTGCATTAATGCAACATTCAGTAGTAGTAGTAAAATATTTTATTAATATAAATTTATATGAATTAGGATTCACTTGATTGAGGTACTGCTCATTTACAACAAGGTCCTAGGAGTAACATGACAATCAAACAATACAAAAGCATAAAACAATAAATAAATAAGTATACACATACAATATACAATCTAATAAATTCCATATCAAACCATGTAAGTGCTCACACAGAATTACAGGCTAATTATTACATAAAAGTGTCCTACCAGAAGTCTCAAGCTAATGACAAACTGCCTAAACCAAGACTTATTCCCTGTCCAAAGTTTTTTACATTTGTTGATCTTTGTGAATACTGGTAGTTTGTTCCACTCAAGGGGATCCCTACAAAAAGTTGATTGCCGACCAATCTCTTAATGAACTCAATGTGTCCCATTTTATCACCCTTTCAACTATATAAGGGGGTAAATCACCCAACCAACACTTGTACATAAATGAAAGTAAGTGCTCCTGTCTACTTTCTGAGAGTCTCAGCCAGTCTAAGTTATTATATAGAAGGCACTTGGCCGGCCCAGTGGCGTAGAGTGTTGAGGCACTGGTGCCTTACCTTGACCCATGCCAGCGACCAGTTTTCAGGAACAGACTCGGGGCACCAGGGGTCAGCAGGGAAGGAGATGGATCAAGCATCTGGAGGACTGCTGTCCTCTCCTGGGGTGGGTTGGGGAGTGTGTCGCTCTGCAGTGACTGCTGATGAAGACCGGGGGGGGGGGTAACACAGTAGCACGCAAGGAGGGAACACTACCAGAAAAATGGAAACTGGCTCCGCACTCGACCGGATAATGGATGCCTGGTGGTCCGATGCCATCAATGTCCTGGGAGCCTCCATCCCTCAGCAGTACCCTAGGGCCAAGTAACATGCTCGCCTACCCCACAGGTGCCTCCCCCCTCAGAGGAGGGGAGCCCACCCAGCGAAGGGTTGCGTCCGGGTTACTCTGGGGATGACTGCATATGTGAGGGATGGGGCACAGGAATAGGATGGATCGGAGGTGCCTTGGCACAGCCTGAAGGAGTGGCCAAGAGTGGTAGCACAGAGGAGGAAAGAGATAACAGAAAAAAAAAATAGGCGCCACTTGTGTGTATAACGAGTGGCTCAGGCTAAAGCAGAAAAAGTAGAGAAATTTAGTTTAAGGGTTTCTAACCCTAACCCCCCCACACCTAAAACAAATTAGTAGTAGTAGTAAAGGTTTTATTCATAAGATGTACAAATGAATAGGATATCTCATCTGAGTCAAGGCTCGTTTTCAGTGAGGTCCATCAGTAAAATTCCAGTTACACTTACATTAATACTTTAAGAAATGCTTTAGACATAGAAAAATACAATAGACTCAATATTTACCATGACAACATACATAGAGGTTTGTAAATTTATACATATGTACAATACATACAATAAAAATTCATTAGCCCATAAGTTATGCACTGAGCTAATCTAAACTCACACTGCTCACTACTTTACAGGCATTAGTCACATTTTTTTAATTTTTTCCACCTGGGTTTTTTTTATCAACTAATCTAAAACAGATTGGTAGTTTATTCCAAGTCACTGGCTCCTTATATATAAAATGACCCCTCCCTAGTTCAATGTTAAATTTGAGCACTACATAGTCTAATCATTCTGCTGAGCTGAGGCTAGGCTTAAGGTCTCAATGATGAAAACAGGCTTTTAGATAATCGGGGACCTTTCCTGAAATACATTTAATCATAAATGATAAAATATGTAAATTTCTTCTACCATCCAAGTTTATCCAATTTTAATTTCTTAAACATGTCAGCCCTGTGGGTTCTTCTTGGAGCATTTAAAATAAATCTAGCAGATTTGTTATACATGACATTAAGTTTACTTAATTGTATATTGGAAGCTCCCAAAAATACTATGTCCTCATATTCCAAGACAGGTAAAACTACTGTCTCTGTTATATGGCTCCTAATTTCCACTGTCATACATTGTGTTATTCTATACAGAGACCCCGGGTATCTACCAATCTTCTTTGTTGAGGCGTCTATATGACTATCCCATTTTAATTTTTCATCCAAACAAACCCCAAAATATTTAGAACAACTAACTTGTTCCAAGTTTGAACCTGTAAAAGTATCAATTTCGATTGTTTTTTCAGCCATACTCACATTTTTACTCCTACTAAATAACATTACTTGTGATTTTTTGCATTTAATACCAATTTAGATTTAATAAGAAAAACCTGCAAATTATCAAAAGCATCCTGCAGTAACTGCTGAATATTTATTTTAGATTTTCCTTTTACATAGATAATAGTATCACCAGCGTAGAGGTGGTGTTCCACCCTCAGCTTTGTTAAATCAAAACCATTCATGTACAAATTGTACAAAGTTGGGCCCATTATGGCTCCCTGTGGTACACCCAAGCTGGCCATTCTCATACTAGATGACCATCCACCTACTGTCACTCATCATAATCTACCATCAAGATAGCTCTTAAACCACCTCATGGCCATCTCAGATACACCGCAGGATTGTAGTCTGGACAGGAAGATGCTGTGAGGTGCAGGGTTGCAGTCTTCCTTGAGGTTGTTAGCCCTAAAGCTCACCTCATTAGGTGTGTATGTTTCTGGACTGTCTAGGATGGGGTGAGCTTTAGGGTTGACAACCCCAAGGATGACTGCACCCCTGATTTGTTTTAGGTGTTGGGTAGGGTTTTAGGGTTGGAAACCCTCAAACCACATTTTCCTACTTTTTTTTTTTGCTTTATCCTGTACCCTAAATATTGCATTAACGCAGTTTTCCAAAAAGAATATATATCTGTCTTATAGTGGCATGGTTGTACCATTATATGTAGGGTTGAGTAGGGCATTTATTGTTAAACCTCAAATTTTGCACTTTAATATCTTCGCAACTGTTCAATGGATTTGCATGAAATTATGTGCAATCTCATGGGGCAGATCTCTTGATGTGCCAAGTTTCATTCTGGTCAGATATGCAGAATCTGAGATTCGGATATTGAAAATGTTTTTTTTCTAGCCATTTTACTGTTTTTTTTGTCAGCCCCTAGCACCCAGATGGTTTGAATTTTGGTCTGAAATGTTCAGGGTAGATAGGGCCTGGCTCACAGTAGTGCCTTTTGCTGGTTTGTTGAAAAAAATATTAATCCATTCCAAAGGTATTATTTTTTAAACTGTTGAGTTCTGAACATGTTCAGTAAGCACTTCAAGATAGCTGTATGAAACCAAAAAATAATTATTTTTCGTATAGGGCCAATCCTTTTCCATGAGGGAAAAATCCTTTTTCGTATGGCCTCTATTTTCTTTTTACTGTTTAAACTTACCAACATTTAAAGTACATAAAAATACAGTCTTTAAAAAAACAAACAAAGATCTGAATCTAGCTAAACAGGGTCCACTTAACTGGATTTTGGTGTGTTTTTTTTTTAAACTTGGCAGAAATATGTTTTCTGAGGACTCAACATCCAGGGTGCCTAGCTTAGCAAGAGGAGCCATTGATCCATGCTCTCTGTATGAGAACAGCGGGGCTTTCTTGTCTTCTGCAGCCACAGCTGGAACTTGTGCAGCAGGTTGCAGTGAGAACAGTGAACTGCTGTTTCCCTGGTGTCTAGTGCCCCCCATTTCCTGTCCCTTTCTGTATGTAATGTCTACAGACAAGACGTAACACTTATTGACCAAGGTGATGCTATGAAAAGTCCTTTATTTTATTTTCTCCACTATTTGCTCGTTAAACCATCACTATTAAAAAAACAGCATATGCAGTGAGGAATAAACCAAACCTCATTGCTTCGAGGCTTCACCAGCCTCTTCGTCAGGGGGAATGCTGGGATACTCCTCTCACACCTCAAGTAAATCTCCTTTCCTTAATTAACCCCAGGTTCTTTGGTATTTTTCACCTGTTCTATACTATAGATTAATAACTACTCTGTGGATTCGGTATTGGTGAGAGGGGTATACCATGCATACAAATCAATTATCCTGTGTACTATGCAAACTGCTGTATAGAAAAATCCCCACATGTTCTTCCATACTCTGCAGCAGATTAAGTTATAACTCTTCATGGCACATACTACTAATTCACCTGATTATTCTACTCCACAATGGTTCATGCTATGCTGTAATGAATTCAAATCAATTCTAAGAACGTGCATGTTTCAATCAGCAAGCTAGATGGGGGAGGGGCAAGGTTTTAAAATACATATAATCTTTTTGGGATGACCATTTTCAGTACATGTGTCTTGGTACATATTTTCTCATTTTCAGATTAATTTTTAAACTTTAAAAATGTTCATTTCATTTTGCTTGTGATAGGACAGGAGCACTGCTAAAACTAATTCATTATATCCTGTCTGTTCACAGTTGACTGCATTTTAACCAAATGCTGATGTCGGTCCATTCATTCAATACCTATTGATTTGAAAGTCCCAGCTGTACAGTTTAGCCTCTGCATGTCCATGAAGAACAGGCAGATTAATTTATTCTACATCTTTCAAAACCTGCTCTTGCGGTGCTCGATTCGATTCACTGTTCCCTCAGAATATGCAAGGAGTATTATTCAGTAGTTCTATGATTAAATTAACTCTTCAGCAGTGCTCCCATTCTCCTCACCAACTCATTTGTCATATATATCCCCAGTGATCTTCAACTTAATGTTGCTGTAATGGAGTCAAATTAATTCTAAGAGAGTGGACGTTTCAGTCAGCAAGGTAGATGGTAGATGGGAGGTGGGGGAACAAGGTTTTATACTTCATATAATCTTTTTTGGGATTACCATTTTCAGTACATGTGTCTTAGTACATACTTTCTCATTTTCAGATTAATTTGTAAACTTTCAAAATCCACCTCTCTTTCTGTGAAGAAGTACTTCCTCACAACTTTCCTGAATCTGTCCTCTCTCCAGCTTCATAGCATGTCCCCTTGTTCTGGAGTACCTTTTCTTCTGAAAAATATTTCCCTCCTGTACCTTATTTTCTCCAGTGAGGTATTTAGAAGTCTCTGTCATATCCTCCGTCTCCCTCTTATCTTCCAGGGTGTACATATTGAGGTCCTTTAGTCTCTCTTTCTCTTCATAGGGCATTTGATGCAGACCCTGCACCATTTTAGTTGCCCTCCTCTGGACCACCTCCAGTCTGTCTATGTTCTTCTGTACATGTGGTCTCCAGAACTGGATGCAGCACTTTAGGTGGAATCTTACCAGCGAACTATACAGAGGCAACACCACCTCTCTCTTTCTGCTGGTGACACCCCTCCCTATTCACACCAGCTTCCCCCTAGCCCTCCCAATTGCATTGCTGCACTACCTGGCCACCTTTAGGTTATCCAATATGATTACCCCGAGGTCTCTTTCCTGCTTGATATTCATCAATACCACTCCACCTGTTTTGTACTCCACCCCTGGGTTTCTGTGCCCTGAGTGTATTATTTTGCACTTTTTTTGCATTGAAACCCAGCTGCCATACCCTTAACCACACTTCTAGTTTTCTCAGGTCTCTGATCATCCTTTTCAACTCCCCTTCCAGAGTGCCCACCCACTGCAGACTTTGATGCCATCCACAAAGAACAGGCCTTCCCTTCCAGCTCCTCTGTAATGTCACTTACAAAGACATTAAAGAGGATCAGTCCCAGCACTGATTCCTGAAGCACCCCACTGATCACCCTCCCTTCTCTTCAGAGTGAACTCTGTCTACCACCATACTCTGTTGCCTATCCTGTAACCAGTTTCTTATCCAGTTTACAACCATTGGACCCACTTCTAAGCTACTGTACCCAGCTTGCTTACTAGTCTCCTAAGTGGAATGGTGTCAAAAGCCTAATTGAAATCTAGGTAGGCCACGTCCACTGCTCCGCTCTGATCTAAATCCTTTGTCACCCAGTCAAAGAAATCTACCAGATTCATTTGACATGACCTCCCCCTGTGAGTCTGTGCTGCCTTAGGTCTTGTAATCCACTGTATTCAAGATATTCCACAAGCCTTTCTTTTAGCAGTTATTCCATTAACTTTCCCACCACTGATGCCAGGCTGACTGGCCTATAATTGCCAGCCTCCTCTCTGCTACCACTGTTGTGTAGTGAATCAACATCTGCCTTCCTCCAGTCCTCCCGAACCACTTCTGTTTTCAGTGAGCTGTTAACATGGATTGTCAGATGTGCTACCAGTACCTCCCTGAGTTCTCTCAATATCTCTGGATGTACTCCATCCAGCTCCATTGCTTTGTCCACCTTCAGATTAGCGAGCCACTTCAGGACTCTCTCTTCCAAAAAAGGAATATTGTCCACCCCCTTCCCTCCAAAGTTTCAGTTAGTTCTTCCATAGAAACATAGACAATAGAAACATAGCAGATAAGGACTGCTTGGCCCACCTAGTCTGCCCATTTCCCTACCTATTGGATAGGCTGCAGATCCTAGTTAGCCAACAGAGTACTTCCTCCTACTTCCCATTAGAATTTCCTTATGTCTGTCCCATGCATTCTTAAATTCTCCCACTGTATTTGACCCCACGACCTCCTCAGGAAGGCCGTTCCATGCATCCGTCAACCTCTCCGTGAAAAAATACTTCCTCATGTTGCCCTTGAGCTGTCCCCCATCTATCTTCAAATTGTGCCCCCTGTTCTTGCACAGCTCTTTTTCTGAAAGATGCTACCCTCTTGGACTTTGTTGATTCCCTTGAGGTACTTGAAAGTTTCTATCATGTTCCCCCACTCCCTCCTTTCCTCCAGAGTATACATATTAAGCTCTTTTAGTCTGTCTTTGTGATGGCAGAAAAAAAACAGAGGTCTATCCAGTCTGCCCAAGTTCCCTATATTCCCTGGAACCTACTGTTCCTTCAGGGTACTAACCCTCCCCGTCCTCTCTCTATTCTCCTCCTTGGCCCTGTTGCCCTCGGTAACCACTGTTCCCTTCATTATGTCCCAGTTCTACTTGAATCCCCTGACTGTTTTTGCATCCACTATTCAGCCGACAGACTGTTCCAAGGTCCCACCACCTTTTCTATAAAGTAGTACTTCCTCATATCTCTCTTGAACCTACCTCCTGTTAATTTCTATTCGTGTCCACGAATTGGTATTCAGGCTAAATAGTTCCTTGTATTTCACTTTGTTAATTCCTTTAAGGAACAACTTGAAAGGCTCTATCATATCTCCCTTCTGGCCTCCAGTGACTACATATTTAGTGCCTTGAAGCGCTCTTCATAGGATCTGTCCTGCTGACCCTGAATCATTTTTGTTACTCTGTGCTGCACTGTCTCCAACCTACCCTTATCCTTTCTGAGGTGAGGATTCCAGAACTGGGCACAGTACTCTAGGTGAGGCCTCACCAGGGATCTTTAGAGGGGAAGTGTTACCTCTTTTATTTTGCTAACAGTACCCCTCCTGATACATTCCAGCATCCTGTTAGCCATGCTATAGGCCTTGTTGCACTGACTCGATTGCATAAGAGAGTTGCTAATTATAACTCCCAGATCCCGTTCCTCAGCTGTAGTGCTAAGTCTCTCTCCTCTCATCCAGTACTCTGTCTTGTTTATTTTTTTTCCCTAGGTGCATTACCTTGCACTTTCTAGCATCAAATTTTAACTGCCAGACCTTTGACCACCCCTCTAGCTTTGTAGGTCTCTCTCCATTTCCCTTATTCCCACATCACTATCAACCCTCCCACATAGTTCAAACAACATGAAGTCTTGCTGTATTCTGACTATATGCAGTTAGCTCCAGCACTTGAACTGCTCTGGAGAGTAAAGGGTTAACTCTATGCCAAGGCATAGAATGTTGAGCTCGAGTTTGGTTTCAAACCTCTGTCTGTGGTACTCTGAAGTGTAACCATCAGACTTCTTACTTCCACCTAGCTGTGAAGTCGCTCCGGAGATCCCTCCTGCGGTTTGGTTCGGTAATAGTTTGAAACGGTCTTTTTTTTCAACCGCTTTCTTATTTTTTGGTATTCTTACCTCTGTTCTGGTACAGTAAGTGATAGTGTAGTAGTTGGTGTTGTTTTATTGTTAAAATCATTAGAAATTGTTTTTCTTCGGTTCTTTCCCCGTCAATCTGATTGAGATCTGAAATCTATTGCTAATTGCTGTTTTTCTATAATTTTGTTGTAGTTTTCCAGTATTTATTGGTTCCTAAAAAATCCAGAATTTAATAGGATTTTTTTAACTGACCCGTGACACGGTTGGAAATGACAGGTTTGTGTTACTTGGCTTAACGCTGTGAAGGGTAACTTTTTTTTGAATCCGGCATGTCTGAGAAAACCAAAAAGAAAACCGGTCCCACTAGGTTTCAGCACTGTACCGAGTGTGGGGAGGCCTTTGCTAAGGCTGATCCCCATCTCGTATGTGTGTATTGTTTGGGGTTTGACCACCTCAAGGAAGACTGCAAAATTTGTAACAATTTTCCCAAAGCCATTCTTGAAAAACGTTTGAGTAGGCTGAAGGAAAGGGAGGCCGCTGACCCAGATGGCCAGCCTGGTTCGGTTGCGACCGAACCTGAAGAGGTGCCCACTGACCTGGACGATACCTCTTCGGGGAAAAGGAGAGCTGACTCTGCGGAGTCAGTTCCATCAAAAAGAAAACAAAAATCAGCCCGGTTCAGATCTGACACCCCATGTTCTGACCGCTGAAGAAATAGCGAAAGCGATTACAATAGTTCAATCGCTTGGCCAGGTTCTGACCAAACCGACATCAGTTCAAAGGCGATTGGTTCGGTGGGAAGTAGTGGCTTCAGATATAGATCCTGAGGCATACTATGAGGGTGATTGGGAGGAGGAAGAAGATTATGATGAAGGAGAGTTCGAAGGCCTAGATGAGCCAGTAGAGCCTGACATCTCCCCAGACAGGCCTTCCAATGTTTCTCCTTCCAGGCTTTCTGAGTCCCCTTCCCATTTATTGTTTTACAAGAAAGTGGCTGAAACTCTTCAGCTTCCTATGGAAAAGGCTGATCAGGATCAGGAGGAGCCTGATTATGTGGAGATGATGGATGTTCCAGAGTCAAAGAGAGTGTCTATCCCTTTGCACAAATCCCCAGGGAAACAGACACAAAAAATCATGCAGTTTCCCACATCCATCCTTCCTGTGGATAAAAGAATGGACAGAAGGTACGCTGTATCAGGTCCTGGTACGGAATTCCTTTCAACCCATTGTAGCCATGTTGGGGTAGTGCAAGCTGCAGCCTGTGACAAGGCTAACATTCCCCTGGCATCTCATCCCTCAGATACGGATTCCAGGAAAGGGGATGCCATGGCAAAGAAACAGTACTAGGCATCCTCTTTGGGGCTCAGGCAATCAAATTACATGGCATATACAGCCAGGTACCAGAAATCTATGTGGGATATGGTTCTGGAGCTGGCTAAGAATGCCCCTCCCCAGCTAGCCAAGGAGTTGGAGCAGGTGACTGTAGATGGTATAGAGTCATCCAAAGTGCAGTTTCATGCTGCTGTAGACTTGAATGATGTGCATTCCATGGTCATGGCTGCATCTATCTCCATGAGGAGGTTTGCTTGGCTTAGGTGTACCAGTCTTTCGCAGGATACCCAGACTAAGGCCATGTATTTTCCTGTAACTTGTAATTCTCTGTTTGGGGAGCAAACAGTGAACTACCTGAAGAAGACAGATAAATATAGGACCACCTATGGGAGTGCTGCAGTCAAAGAAAAGCAGGCTACTCCTCAAAGGCAGCAATTTAGGGCTGGCAGGGGCAGGCCTTTTCAAAGGCCTTTCTACCAAGCTCAGGCCTCCTCCTCCTCTTTCCAGCAGAGGGGGTTCTTTAGGGGAAGAGGCAGGCGTGGGATGACCAGGACCTCATCATCCACGCAGTCTGACCCCACTGTCAAACAGACACCCAGAGGTGTCGGTCAGGGTCACCTCCCCAATTCCAGTAGGGGGCAGGTTGGTTTATTACTTCAGACAAATGGATCCTGGAAGTAGTGAGTCAGGGACTTGCACTCAGTTTCAAAAGATTCCCAAACATGAGAGCAAGGTTCTTCAGTCCTCCCTCTCCCTTGGGGATAAAGGCCTTAGAGGCAGACGTCTCCTCTCCTCTTTTCTGCTCCTGCAAGCAGTAGAGAAGGTACCTCATTGTCACAGGGGAAAAGGACTGTATTCCAGATACTTCCTTACCCCAAAAAAGACAGGGGAGCGGTGACCCATCCTAGATCTAAGATACCTGAACAGACATATATTAAAAACAAAATTCAAAATGGTGACTCTGGGAATAATTCTTCCCTCTCTGAGACCAGGAGACTGGCTAGCCTCCCTGGATCTCAAGGATGCCTACTTGCCTACTTCCACATACCTAACAGACATTCCCACAGAAAGTATCTCAGGTTCAAGCTGCCCTCAGGTCATTACCAATTCAGAGCAATGCCTTTAGGTCTTAACATCTGCTGCAAGGGTCTTCACCAAGTATCTAGCAGTAGTGGTGGCCTTTCTCAGAAGACAGGGTATCCTGCAAAATGGTGACTCTGGGAATAATTCTTCCCTCTCTGAGATCAGGAGACTGGCTAGCCTCCTTGGATCTCAAGGATGCCTACTTCCACATACCTGTCAGTCATTCCCACAGAAAGTACCTCAGGTTTGAGTTGCCCTCTGGCCATTACCAATTCAGAGCTATGCCTTTCGGCCTAACATCTGCTTCAAGGGTGTTTACCAAGTGTCTAGCAGTAGTGGTGGCATTTCTCAGGAGACAGGGTATCCTTCTGTTCCCATACCTGGACGACTGGCTCATTGTGGGTCAGTCCTCATACCAAGTCAAGTCAGCCCTAGAGGTCACTCAAAAGCCTCTAGACTCCTTGGGTTTCATTCTAAACCTAGAAAAGTATGTTCTGGAACCAGCTCAGCTCCTCACTTTCATAGGGGTGGAGCTAGACACTGTTCAGGAAAGAGCATTTCTCCCTCTCTCAAGGGTTCAGTCCCTGGTCACTCTGGCTTCCTCCTTTCATCCTCAAGTTTCTCGTCCAGTTTCTCATCCAGATAGACACTTTCTACAGTTGCTGGGTCACATGGCAGCTTTCACAGCAGTGGTCCAAGGAGCAAGGTTTCAGATGAGAGTTTCATCTCAGATCTCATTGGTCTCAGAAAAAAGACCCTCTCTCCAAATGGGTTCCAGTGTCTTAAACTCTAGTCCAGGCCCTCCAGTGATGGCTGGAGGAGTACAATCTTCGACAAGGTGTCCCCTTTACCAGTCAGGCTCCTTCAGTGATTCTCACCACAGATTCCTCTTTACTGGGTTGGAGGGCTCATCTAGATCAGCTTACAGCTCAGGGAACCTGGTCTCACCAGGAGCCTCTTCTACACATAAATCTTCTCAAACTCAGAGCTGTTTTTCTAGCATTTCGGACATTCTCAGCTGCTGTTCAGGGGAAAGTGGTGCAAATCAGGACAGACAATACCACAACCATGTGGTATATCATCAAGCAGGGAGGCACTCGATCCTCAGCCTTGTGCACAGAGGCCATGAAAATATGGTCTCTAGCTTATTCCCTTCAGCCTTCCTTGATGGCTGTGCACCTTCAAGGGAAGGACAACATTCTGGCAGATGCTGTCAGCAGGATTTCTAAGAGTCACCACAAATGGACCCTGAACCCTCTAATTCTTCAGGTCATTTTCAGGAGGTGGGGCACTCCAGAGATAGATCTCTTTGCAGCCCCAGACAATCACCAACTTCCTCTCTTTTGCTGCAGACTGCCTCTTCTGGGTCCTGTCCCTCAGGATGCTCTTTTGTTGAACTGGCAAGCAGGTTTCTGTATGCATTTCCTCCTTTTCCTCTGATTTTCAGGGTCCTGATCAAGATCAGGTCTCAGCCTTGCAAGGTAATTCTAGTGGCTCCAGACTGGGCCAGACAGCCTTGGTACCCTCTAATCTTGTCACTGTCAGTGACAATGCCTCTGTGTCTTCCCAGACAGTTCAATCTCCTCGCCTCCTCACAGGGGAGGATTCTTTACTCCAACCTTCAGACTCTCAGGCTCAAAGCCTGGCTCTTGAAGAGTTAGAATATGCAAACCTGCATCTTTCTCAATCAGTCTTGGACATTTTAAAGGTTAGCAGGAAACCTGCTACTAGAAAGACTTACAACTCCAAATGGAAAAGATTTGGGTTTTTGTTTTCCCAGAGGCATACCCAGCCAGAGCTGGCTGATATTTAGGAGGCAGTATGGCGCAGTGGTTTAAGGCTCTGAGCTGCAAATCTAGAGACCTGGGTTTGAATCCCACAGCCCCCACTTGCATACTGTGTGACCCTGAGCAAGTCACTTAACTTCCTCATGCTCCCAGGTTGCACCTGCAAACAAGCTTTCAGCTTAGTGTGTCTCACCTGGTAAAATAATTGGTAAAAAATATATATATATATATATATATTACTACTGTTTTGGACTATTTGGTGCATCTTAACGGTTTAGGCCTCCAGCCTACTACTCTCAAAGTACATTTGGCAGCTGTTTTTGCCTTCCTTTCTGCTGGCAAGGGCTCTTCCCTAGCATCTCATCTAGTTTTCAAGAAATTCTTCAAGGGTCTAGTACATGTTAACCCTCCCTTTCGGGAGCCTACCCCTTTTTGGGATCTGAATATCTGTATTGCATAGCTTGTGCAGCCCCCTTTTGAACCTCTATTCTCAGCTGAGCTGAAGTACTTGACTTGGAAAACTGTATTCTGTTAGCCATTACTTCTGCCAGGAGAGTCAGTGAATTGCAGGATTTATCAGTGGAACCTGACTTCATTTCATTTCACAGGGATAAGGTGGTCCTTCGAACCAACAGGAAGTTTCTTCCCAAGGTGGAATCAGACTTTCATTTGAATCAGTCTGTGTTGTTGCCTGTATTTTTCACTGACCATTCTCCCTCTGGGAAGAGAAGATTGCACAGTCTTGATGTAAAGAGGGCCCTTAGTTACTATGTAGAGCACACTAAGGCCCATAAAAATGACTGTTCTCAGTTGTTTCTCACTTATGGAGAAGTGGGAAAGGGTAAACCTGCCACCAAGAGAACTATTGCCAGGTGGATTGTCTCCTGTATCCAGTTCTGCTATTCAGAACTTGGGAAAGAGCCTCCCTCAGGCCTGAGAGCTCATTCTACCAGAGGTACAGCTGCTTTGGTCGCAGCAGCTAGGGACATACTCTTAGTGGAAATCTGTAAAGCAGCCACCTGGAAATCTGTTCACACATTTACCAAGCATTACTCTCCGGACATTCAGTCAAGAAGTGATGCTAGGTTTGGCACAGCTGTGCTGCAGAACCTGTTCTCAAAATAAGTTCTGTGACTTCCTCCTCCAAGGGGGTACTGCTTGGTAGTCTGCATATAGTCAGAATACAGCAAGACTTCATGTTGTTTGAAGAAAAAAATTACTCTTCATGGTAATGTTGTTTCTTTTGATGGAGTCTTGCTGTATTCTGACCTGCCTCCCCTCCTGGAACCTAGTAGTTTTGGGATGTGGTTTGGCAGGCACAGTGCTGCACCCAAGAGGTGTACTTGGCATGCCTTTATCTTAATAAAGGTTTTTCTGTTTTTTATTATGAAAGTTTTGGTTGTTTCACTACCTACTTAGATTCTTTTGGGGGTTTTTGACTTGAGTCTTTTGACCCTAAAAATATGTTTATGGCCCTTTGGCAAGAAAAATTTAAAAACAATTTCTATTTATTGAGTTAGTTAGTTTAGTGCTCATAAGAATCTGACAGCTACACTTCAGAGTACCATAGACAGAAGTTTGAAAACCGAGCTCGAGCTCAACATTCTATGCCTTGGCATAGAGTTAACCCTTTACTCTCTGGAGCAGTTCAAGTGCTGGGGCTAAATGCATATAGTCAGAATACAGCAAGAGTCCATTAGAAGAAACAACATTACTATGGTGAGTAATTTTTTTTCTTTTGTGTCATCTGCGAAGAGGCACAACACAACCTGTCCTGGATTCCTTCTCCAATGTCACTAATAAACATATTGAAGAGGACTGGACCCAGGACCGATCCCTGTGTGACCCCACTCATAACCTCCCTCTCCTCTGATTTAACCCCATTAACCACCACCCTCTGCTGCCTCTCCTCTAGCCAGTTCCCCACCCAGTTCACTATGGGTTTAGCTGCACCCAGGTCTTCCATCTTCTTGAGCAATTGTTTGTGAGGTACCGAGTCAAAAGCCTTGCTGAAGCCAAAGTAGAGCAGATCCACGGCGTGGCCGTTGTCTGATTCCTTTGTCACCCAGTCAAAGATTAACTATCAGATTAGTCTGACAAGATCTGCCTGCCATGAAACCATGCTGTTTATTATCCTGCAAACTGTTGCTATCCAGGTAGTCTATGAGGTCCTCTTTGATCAGTGACTCCACCAGCTTCCTTACTATAGAAGTTAGACTGACAAGCTTGTAGATCTCTGGCTGCTCCTTATCCCCCTCTTTATGAAACAGTACAACGTCTGCCACCCTCCAATCCCTTGGAACTTCCCCAGACCTAACTGAGCTGTTGAATAGACATACCAGTGATTCAGTCATCTTTGCTGCTAATTCCCTGAGTATCCTTGGATGCAACCCATCAGGTCCTGGGGCCTTATCTATCTTAAGGGCAGCCAGCCCCTTCTGAACCCTTTCACTAGTAAACAATGCTTGTCTCATTTTCAGGATTCCCTTAGTGGCCATTTTTATGCCACTCTCTGGCATGGACCCGCTGTCTTTCTTAGTGAAAACTGAGCAAAAGTAGTCATTTAGGATGGCAGCCTTTTTTACCATCCTCCTCTATCACCCTATCCCCCTCGACTAGTCTTACAATTCCCCCACCCTTTTTCCTTTTTTCACTAATATATCTGAAAAACTATTTTTCCTCTGCTCCTGACCCCGCTGCGATACCCAGCTCTGTGTCTGCTTTGGCCCCCCAATAGCCCTCTTTGCCTCCCTATTTTTCTGTAGATAATCCTCCCATTTATCTCCCCTTGCTTTTTCTTGTATTTATACAAGGCCTTCTTTTTGGCCCTTACCTGCTTCATTGACCCTTGCTGAGAACCATAGTGGTCTCTTAAACCTCTTTTTCCTTGTTACTGTTCTTATGCATACTTTAGATGCTTTGAGGATAGCCCCCCAATTACCCCATCTCTCCTCCACCCCTAATACTTTCTTCTTAAGACAGTGGAATTATATCCTCATTCATGCAGGTCCCTTTGGGACTTGCTTAAACAAATGCTGATGCACAGACCCCTCTGGGCCCTGTGCCAAGGGAAGACTCTGTCCACCTATGGTTCTGTGTGGCAACAGATGTCAAGAATTCATGGGACTGTCTGGTGGACTTCAGAAACACAGGGGCATTTGGGCCCAGTGCTTCCATGTGGCAACAGATGCAGATATACTGGGCAAAGGGTTGATGAGTCATCTGAAGCGCAGTGCCCTCTGCCACTAATGGGTGCAGAAATGTAGGCCTGTATGGCAAGAGAGGAGTTCTCTTCAATACTGTATATGATACTTTGTCTCATGGGGACAACTCTGCACCTTCCCTTCCCATGCTGTGGAGTGGTGTCACATGATGACGCTATCCCCCTGGCCTCCTCCCATCCAGCTGGCTCACTGAGCTTACTCAAACTCAGCTCACCAGCACAGGATCACAAAGCACTACCCACTAGGCTAAATAAAGGCTTGCACTATATGCAACATTTCTTAAGAATTATTACGTATTTTAAATTTTGCGTCCAAATTTTCAAGATAGTCATTTATAACTCCCTTTGGAAACATGACATGTGGCATTTATAAATGTAGTGGCTGAAATGTCATTTCATACTACAGCTGTGAAAACAGGTTTTGTCCAGCATTTGAAAAATGACACCTGTCATGTTTATGAGGTGGGGTGGGGGTGGTAGAAAAATGGCTATGTTGAAAGACTGTAGTCAAAATATTGAAAATTAGCAACATTCTGAGTGAACATTAAAATATTTCATTGTTCACTCATAAGTCATTTTACCATATTTTTTTACATCAAATTTTCGACATACTCTTCTTATGACCCCACCACATGAATCTGGTAGGTGAAAATGTTCAAAATCCGCCCAAAACAGAATTTCACAGAGGGATTGTGAAATCACCTTTCAGCATGGATTTGAAAAATTCCACCTGTGCTGTTCATGAGGTGGGGTCCCAGAAAGGTCACATTAAAAGTTTGGTGGAAAAATATTGAAAATCAGCGAAGTTATGAGTGAACGTTGAAATATTTCAGCATTCGCTCATAACTTGGTCATTTTTTCCTACTTTTCCACCAAATGTTCAGCATAGTCTTCTTACGACTACCTCATGAACCCAGTAGGTAAAAATGTTCATATCCTGCCAAAAGATGATTTTGTGAAGCAACCACAAAATCACTTTTTGGGACGAATATCAAAAATTTCCCTTACCTTGTTCAAGAAGTGGAGTCACAAAAAAGGCCATGTTGAAATGTGGTGTAAAAATATTGAAAAATTAGAAAGTTATGAGTAAAAGTTCAAAATGTACTGAAATAGATTAACTGGACTTACCTTATTTTCTCATATCCCATTCATGGTTCCAGCAGGAGGATGTCTTTTTGATCAGAGAGTAGATCTATGGCATTGGACATGTTCAGGTGAGTGAGGGTGTGGGGAATGTGGGGTGGTGGGTGCTGAGTGGGGATCAGGATGTGGGGGGGTCAGATCAGTGAGGGGCTGTTTTCTTATACAGGTTTCTACAAAAAAGATAAAAATCAGCAAGGGATGGTTTTCTTTTTTCACAGTGGGATGTAACCAGCACTGTAGATTGTGCACCTCAGTGTCTGAATACTCTGCGACAGCACCGGGGGTGGGCACTCCCATGTTGCCACCTATATATTGGGAAGGGTATGTGGGTGACCTGAAGGAGAGAAGGGAGAAAGAAGCAGTATGGGAAGTGGGCATCCCAGTCTGCTTTTATATTACTTTAATTTAGGAAAGGTGGGGAGGAGGCAGGCAACCTGGAGGGAAGGGGGGTAGAAAGTAGGGTACCAGTGGTGGGCATTCCCGTCCACTTGTGATATTAGATAGATAGATAGATAGATAGATATAAATAATTTAGATTAGATAGAACTCAATTGGGACAGACCACTGGCTCTTTATACCACCAGTTCACTGCTGCCATTCAAATTGGCAGCAACACTCCACCCATAACTGCAGAAACTGAGAAAGTCTCACTGTTCTCACAGAGAATGTGGGTAAATGACTCCTCTCACTTAGCTGAGCTCCCAGGATTTTTGGGTGCCCAGAAATCTTATTTCCATCATCATCATATTCAAAAAAACAAACACCAGAAACTAGATAAACAGGTGTGATTTACTGTGGTTCAGGTGTTTGTTTTTTTGAAAATATGTGATTGTTACTTAGCTTTAATATTTTTTAACTGTAAAAAAAAAAGGCGTTCATCTCGAGTGATATTATTTCTCATGAACAATAAATCACTCATTTTGCAAAAGTAAATGCTAACAAGACATGTTTTTACCTTTCGTATCACAGGGTTATCCAAAAACCCTACTAAGCATACTTAGAAAAAAATGTTTTCATGTTTGTAACTCTAGAAATGAGTAAAGTTTTTTGACAAGCCCTTCAAAAGGCACTGTCTTGGCACAGGCCGCTTCTCCCCTAAATGTTTAAAAAAAAAATTCCATACCATCTAGATTGCACATGAGAGCAAAACAACCATATTAAGTACAGGAAAAAACACTGTACTTTATTAAAAATTGATGTCCACGTCTCAGAAACAGCACAAGATGCCATCAACAAAACTTTTCATAACTTTAGTCCCTGCCACCCAGACCGTGCATGTCAAATTTTTGGCTGTTTCATTGGAATGCTGCCAAAGTTATTAAGGTACAAAAATTGGAGTTTAACATTAAACACCTTACTCAACCCTGACTATACTGATGCTACTGCACCAGTATTATAAATATACAGTATATATATATATATATATATTCTTTGCAAAATAACTGCATTAATGCACCAGTTAGAGTTCTATTTAATGCCACAAAAGTAGGGAAAAGTGACATTAGGGTTTCCAGCCCTAATTCCCATCCCACCCTCCCAAGAAGCAAAGGAAAATACATTAGGGTTGTGTCTCCAGAGTCTTGATGAATCAGTGGTGGGGTCTTCCTTGGGGTTGTCAACCATAATGCTCTCCCTTCCCCCAGCCCATATCCTTCAGTCTAAAGCACAAGGCACAGCTCCAAGTCACTGCCTCATAGTGATACAGTCTTAAAAAGTAGATAAGTATGTCTTGCCACATGTTGCCAGCCCAATTTGTTGTAACTTTCTTCATGCAAAGCTCATAGAGCCCTGTGTGCAGAAAGGAGATCATGGGCCTGATTCTCAAAGGTCAGCACAAGCCGCACCAAAGGCAGCTTGAGCTTATTGCTGGTGTGCCAAGGACCATGCACCCAATTCTCTGTCTGGTAGGGTCCTGGCATCAAAGTCCCGTGGCTTGCAGCAACCATAGCCATGCACCAAACAAAGGGTGCACCTGGACAGATTGCCACAAGTTGTGGGCGTCTGTGTGGCAATTTCCCTTAGCAGTCCCTGGTGGTCTAGCTGACTGCCCTCCCAAGTCCTGATCTACTGTACTGTGTAAATCGATTAACCCTGGTAGTCTGGCAGCCCCCCCAGCTCCAATCCTCGATCTCCTGTTATGACATTAATATGTACAGTGCAATAAAATATGTATTATCTCTGGTAGTTTAGGGCCCCTCAAGCCCTGATTCCTGGTCTCCCGTTATGATGTTAATATGTACATTATAATAAAATATTTATTATCCCTGGTAGTCTAGCACCCCTCTCCCCCACAAGCCCTGATCTCCCATTATGGTAATAGTAATATTTATCATATAATAGTTATATGCCCTTGTGGTCTATCAGATGGCCCCAGCCCCGATCTGCCATTAACAGAATATTCCAAAATTCCAGGTGGTCTGATGGACCCCCACACCCCTATCCCGCAGTAATCTACCACCCTGCTCTCCCCAACCCATAACTGAGCCGGTCACTGGTACAGCCCACTGTTCACTACCACAGTCAGCCGCTGACTGAGCTCTGAATGAATGCATTCTGCAAATAGTATGCACTAAGTGATTGACAGCTGCTGCCACATTTTGTGGTATTTTGTCAATACCAAAGTTATTAAGGTACAAAAACTGTGGTTTAACATTGAACAGCCTACTCAACCCTAACTATAGGGGCACTACATACATACATTAAGGTTGAAGAATGAAAAGTAGACAAGGTAAACAAATGAAAAAAATAGAGGTTGGAGTTTCAGGAGTGTTGGCAAATTGGTGGTGTAGAGTTCTTTGGGATTGGAGGTAAGTCTTAACTTGTTTTACACACTTGGGCCTTGCATGAATCCATGTAATAGGAGATAAGTCCTAACTTGCTTCGCACAGGGTCCTGCCCTTGTCTCTCTTTACTGTTTGAGACAATAAGGCATAACTTGCTTCACAAATCAAGACATGCAAGGCCCTGCATAAAGCTAGATGCACAGGGCTCTTTGGGCTCTGCACAAATCCACATAATAGGAAATATTTTATTTATTTAAAATTTGGTAACTGGGAAAGGCACACTGAGCCGAGGCTCATTTCCAGGTATGACCCAGGGACAGGGGTGAACTTAAACCTACAAAGGACATAAATACATACATATACAAACACGTAATTAAATAACAGAGTTAGGCAAAAATAATATATAGGCTATTTACATGCTATATACATATACTTAAACCAGCCAACAGTTTAATCAATAAGACTTAGGGTATATATGAAGGGTAGCTATTGTTAGATGATCATGAATTATACATAAGTTATATAGAGTAGTGCATTAGATAACTAAGAGTTGATACAGGAACATAAGGGATAAAAAGTTAAGAAAAGAAGGCAGCTCTATGAAGAGGGTAGTTCAGAGGGAGGGGGTTGGAACAGAGTGGGGGTGCTGGGGGCAGAAAAAGGGGACAGGTGCAGGGGGGAGGGGAGATAGATTTGAGCTGTTGTTTGAAGGCCAGAAGGGAGTGGGTGTCGCAGAGGGAAGCAGGTAGCTGATTTTAGAGTTGAGGGAGGTGGTATGAGAAGGTGGAGGAACCAGCAGTAAATCACCAGTGGGGGATGTTGAAAGAGCAGGGATGCCAGGCTCTAAGGGAGTAGGACTGAGTAGCAGCAGGAGAGAGGAGGGAAGAGAGGTAAGGAGGTAGAAGGTTGAACCAGTATTTTGACGTGATTATAAGTGAATGTATGTGCTGCCTGTGGGGGGGGATGAGACTCAGGAAGGAGAGAAGGGTGTGCAATGATGAGTACATGACAGGGCATTTGTAGTGAACCTGCAAAAGGAGTCGGGCATGGTGTCAAGCTTAGGGAGAGGAGGTGGGGGCTGAGGCATAGATAATGTCCTCATAGTCAAAGACAGGGAGGATTGTCTTGTGTATTAAGTCACGGCGAATATGTAGGGGGATCGCATAGTTGTTTTGAAAAAAGCATGCCTAGTTTTGGATGCAGTTTTTAACAGAGGGAGTCGATGTGGATCAAGTAGTTTATATGTTGGTCTAACCAGAGGCCAAGATATTTGTACAAGGTGATGGTTTCCAGGGTGGAGGTGTCCAAAGTAGTGAATCTAAGTGGAGGGAAGGGAGTTTGGCCAGTTTTGGGGGGGACCCAAAGATCATGGAGACATTTTTTTTTGAGTTCACTGTTATGTTGTTTTCATGGAACCAAGTTAGTACGCGGTCAAAGTTGGATTGAAGTGGTAGTTTAAGTGGGTCAGTGGAGGAGCCAGGAACATAGAGAGAGGTGTCATCCATGTAGAGGTAAATGTCAAAATGAGAACAGACTGAAGGGAGGTCATTAATGAAAATAGAAAAGAGGATGGGCCTGATGATGGAGCCTTGAGGGACACTAGATAGGATGGGAGGGGATGCGGAGTTGCCTACTACGACAGACTGCTGATGGTCACTGAGGTAGGATTTAAACCAGAGGACAGTAGAGGATGCAAAGCCCACAGAGTACAATTTTTGTAGGAGATGAGCGTGGGAGATGGAATCAAAGGCCTTTGTGAGGTCAATAAATATAGCAGATGTGAGGTGGCCTTTGTCAATTGCAATGAGGATTGAGTCAGTGATGCAGAGAAGGGAGGAGATTGTAGAACATTTTCCAGAAGCCAGATTGATAATTTGAGAAGAAGTTGGATGAAGAGAGAAAATCAGAGAATCTAGATTCTTGGATTCCTGCAGTTTTGCCAGGGAGGGGAGCAGGGAAATAGGGTGGTAGTTGCCTTGGGATGCGGGGTCACTTCCTTTATGCAATGGGATGGCGTTTGTCAATTTCCATTGTTTAGGGACAGAGTTAGTGAGGAAAGAGAGGTTGAGCATGTGAGGCGGGGGGATATGGCTGGTGCGGAGAGGCGCAGGAGCTTGGGGTGAAGGCTGTCTGGAGTCTATTTGTGTGGGGTAGAGTGCTGAGGGTGAGAAAAACTTCATGAGTGGTGGTGGGGTGAAGTGTAAACCAGTTGGAGGGAGGGGGGAATAGGGAGGCACTGGATGGTCAGGTGGTGCACAGAATGTGAAAAATTGATTAAGAGCATCAGCGACTGAGGTGGGGTCAGCAATGGAAGACCCATTTAGCTTGAGTGTGGGGAAGGAGCCTGGCAGGAGGGATTTGACTGTGCTCCAAAAGGATGAGGAGTTCAGGGCAGGATGAGAGGTTTGATTTGAAATACTCAGATTTAGCTTGATGTGTACCTTTTTTGCAGGAGTTTCGGAGCTTGCGATAGAGGTGGAGGCCAGTTGTGGTCTTGGAGGATTTAAATTTTGACCAATCCTTGTTGCAAGCTTTGCATAGGGATAGGATGTAGGGGGAAATCCAGGGAAGGTGTTGCTGTTTAACCCTAGTGGTGCGGAGAGAGGCACGGCAGTTCCAGATGCTAGTCAGTATGGAGGAGAAGTGCATGAGAGCCTTGTTTACATCAAAGGCCGAGAAGACTGGGGACCAGTTTGCTGAGTGCAGGTCTGCCTGGAGGAGGTGAGGAGTTAGAGTGCAGGTGGAGTGGAAGCTGAGATATTTGGGGGAGGATTTGGGAAGGTGAAATTTCCTGGTTCAGTATGTGAAACAGTGATAACTATTTGCGTCATTTAGTACTCCAGCATCGGATATTCGATGGGGATTAGAAGAATGGATCCAGTTGACGAGGGTATGATTGGTGGAGAGTGGGTTGTGACTGGTTGGCTCGTTTAGTAGCTGGGAGTGACTGAGTGCTTCAACAGAGGTTCTGGTGTGAGAGGTGGTGGGGGAGAGCCAGTCAATAGAAACATAGAAACATAGACTTTGATGGCAGATAAGGACCGCTTGGCCCACTTAGTCTGCCCATTTCCCTACCTAGAGGATAAGCTGCAGATCCTATTTAACCAACAGCCTATTTCTTCCTAACCCCGCACAAAAATTGCCTTATGTCTGTCCCATGCATTCTTGAATTCTCCCACAGTTTTAGATCCCACAACCTCCTCAGGAAGGCTGTTCCATGTGTCCACCACCCTCTCTGTGAAAAAATACTTCCTTACATTGCCCCTGAGCCGTCCCCCCCCATCTTCAAATTGTGTCCCCTTGTTCTTGCACATCTCTTTTTCTGATGTTGAATGTTCAATGCTGAAATCTCCGAACATGAGCAGTTCTCCATCACAGGAGAGGGAGACAACTGAGCTGAGGCATCAGAGGAGGGATTCAGGGGCTTGTTTTGGAGCTGCGTAGAGGGTTCCTATGTAGACTGGGACAGTGGAGGGAAGGGTGAGATGAACAATGAGCATTTCATATGATTTGGGAACTGTTTTTCCGAATGTGATGGAGCAGGGAAGTGAGCTACGTATGTACATGGCGATGCTGGCTCCCTGTTTACCATGGTCCTAGCGGTAAAGTGTGAAGTTTGGAATGGCTAATTTATTTACTGGGGTGCAAGATGACAGCCATGACTCCAAGACACAGAGGACATCTAATGGGTGCTGGGTAAGTCAGACTTTTAGGGCATCCAATATTGGGTAGCAGGCTTTGGGCATTGATGTGAAAAATTTGGAGGCCCTTGGGGGGCTGGCATTAAGTTCAACATCGCCAGATATTAGTAGGCGTAAAAGGAGAAAAGAGTACAGGGGACGTTTCTTGGATGAGAACAGCATAGAGAGGAGATGGGGGCTCAGGGGGGTAATGAAGGGAAAGGAGGAGGGATATGTGTTTTGATAGTGTGGCAGGGAGAAGACGCGGGTGTATGGGGGGGTTGGCTGTGTAAGGCTGAGCATAAGGGGGGCGAAGTAGAGGGGCAGGTGACAAATGAAGATCGACTTCTGGGGTGCATTTCTTTTTCCTTTTTTTTTTTTATCTTTTTGGCCCCGCAGTTGGCCGCCTATCATCTGCCGGTCACAGCGCCTCCTAACTTCCACTTCCAGCCGTGCTCTGCTCCCGAAACCCCTGGCTTACCCCCCAGAGGCTGGGGTTGTGGCACTGGCCCAGGTGCCGTGAAACTAGTAACTGACTGGGGGACCTGGTCAGGAATCTAATTGAAGCCAGAGTCTGGCTTCATGGAGGTCGCCAAATGCAGGATTTTTCTCCCATATACGGGGGCGGGGATGTGCAGTGACAGCCAGCATCCGCCCTGCCCCTTGACATGCTGGCGTTGGTGCTGTGGTGCACCTGGCCTCTTCCAGGTGTCCCTAGTGCACCAAACATGCTCCCGACCCACCCCCTGGAGAAGGAGAGCAGTCGCAGGACGCTCGATCCTCTGCTCGCCGGCCCTCCAGCAACCCGGGTCCATTCCCAAACCCTGGTTGCCAGCGCCGCAGTTTGGCACCTTGCCCCTGCACTGGTGGGCTGGCTTTCTGGGGTGCATTTCTTGTACGAGGGTGCTGAGAGGGGGCAGGAGATGCAAGAAGGAGGAGCAGTAGGCGTACGACATATGGGATCATTTTAAGGGAGAGGCGTAGGTGGTGGAGAGGGATTGGGAGTGTAACTGGTATGGTAGAGAAGAGGGTGAGGAAGGGGGCTAGTACAGGCAAGGGAGGTAGTGCTGCAGGATTGTTGGCTTGCATTAAATTTAGGGAACTATGTGGTTTGAAGGGTGTTCAAGGCAGATGGCGTCACCTAGTGCGGAGAGCTGATTAGATGCTAATGGGATCTTAGGGAGATACAAAAAATCTTGACCAAAAGAGTCACATGACCAAGTGACCCTATAAGAGTACAGCCAACCAAGGGTGGGAAGGTGTGCAGGGCAGTCACCATGCTTGCATGGTGATGGGGAACAATCACTAGCAGGCACAGCATGTGATGGTGGCCCTGGATGGAGAATCATGTACCTGTAGCGGGTGAGCACTGAGCGGCAAGCTTGGCAGAGGTCCCAAAAGTCATAACCTTTTTATGTTTCTGTATTGCAACCTATTTTTTGTTGTTGTTGTTGTTGTTGTTGTTGGATGAGTGATTTTTTTTAATCCACTGTCACAAACCCTATGGGTGACAACATTCAAATCCCCACAAAAATGGGCGTCTGTGGTGTATGCTGGTGTAAGCCACAAACATCCATTTCAGGTAGATTTGAAAATTAACACCAATAGTGTTCATGAGGGTTCTAGTAAAAATGCTGTCAACAGACATAATTATGGAGAAATAATCAAAACCCCCAAACGTTATGACTAAAACAAAAGAAATTGGACCCACTCATTTCAATGGAGATTTTCATTAAATCATAACTTTTTGGTTTTTTTAATATTTTTATCTACTTTTTCCATCATGGTCTTTTTAGCCCCACCCTCACAAACTATATGAGTGTCAAATTATAAATCCCCCTGAAAGAGCAGGGTTTTATTTAACTCCAAAAATTGATTAGCATTTTGCTCATAAAAGTGCTAAAACATTGTGGAAATGCACAGCACTTGCCTCGCTGTGTTTAACAAACATAACACTTCTAGAAAACCTATATAAATACTTTCTGTACAGTTAGCATTGTCCCAAGAAAAAAACTGCTAATCAATTATTTAAAACCCTGAAGAGGTAACTGGTATAGGCTGGTGTGTGCTGTAAGTACTTATTTTAGGGGGGATTTGAATGTTGACACCCATATGGTTTGTGTGGGTGGGGCTAAAAAAGACAGCGACAAAAAAGTAAGTAAAACTTATAAAACACAAAAAAAGCTTTGAATTAAAGAAAAAAAGAGAAATGAATTGGGCACATTGAAATGAATATTCATTTTAATGTGTTTAGCGATCAGAGGCCTGATATTCAAAACTTTGCCCAGGGGTTAAAATAGCACTGCCCGGCGTGCTAAATTAACCCAGAACAAATAGCCTGCTATATTCAAAAGGAATAGCCCCGGTGCTAAACTTGCTGAATATATTGTGCAAATGAAGCCGGGCAAACTGGGCTTGGAGTGCAGTGTAAAATAGCCCGGTAAGTAAGACAGCACTGACTATAGTAAGCACAGGCAGTGCAAACGCCCACAGGAACACAGTGCACAGGCGAGCCAGCCATGGACTGTGGGACATGCCAAGGAGTAAATCACAGAATGTGACCCATGAACAGACAGCCGTGCAGCGGCCGGAACCCAACAGAGAGACACCCAGCAGTGCTAGTGCTCAGAGCACCCCCGTGACCCAACGGAAGTACATGCCCCTGACAACCCCAAGGGCCCAAGAAACACAGCAGACACTGGAATGTAACAAAAATGGAATGTATTAATGTGAAAAACAACACCACAAGAACAGCATGAAATATGTAGAACAGAAGAAATAAACAAAGGAAACAGAGGCCAAGCCAGAACTATGTACACCACACAAAATATAACCAGGAACCCGAAAACAAACCACTACAGCCACAACAAAATAAAAATGGCAATGCCAAAAGGGACAAGAGATACAGAAAATGAGATGTCACGAAGGGAAACTAATGTCCATTAGCTGTAGTGATGGGGGGGAGCTCAGAGATACAGGCTTCAGGGGACAGCATCATTCCTGCTCGTCCGAGGCATCCCTCTCCCTGGTCTGAAGCAGTGCAGCCACCCTCCGGAACGTCAAGATCATCACTGCCTGGTGTTCCACCATGGTACACTGTTGGCAGACAATCCTCCGCAGCAGGTCATCCCTGCCCTCATCGTCCCTCGGCCATGTGGCCCACAGAGACCCTCGATGTGGACCTGGAGGGGGAAGCATGTCAGGATGGGGAACAGGCAAACACCACAAGGAAAACCCTAGGCCAAGGACCCTTGGGTGGACAGCATGTCCCAAGTACCATGACCATGTGGCAAGGCAAAGCATAACCGCATGCAGAACCATGCACTCACACACAAGCTGCAGCAGGACACAACAGGCAAAATCCCACCTGCCACAGTACACAGGATGGCAATGCATGCAAAGGCTAACCCCAGAGACTGGAATACATGGAAGAGCACAGTGACACAATGGTAACAGAAATGCAACCCCCCACAGGACAGTGTCATCATTCCCAGGCACAGTACAGCCGTGCATGAGCATGCAGAATGGGGCATGCTGCCCACATGAACAATGCAATGACATTATAGCACAGTTGCATGGGGAATGTCCCCAGCCATGCCACAATGCAGGGGACAGGGACCAGCACCACAGAGCTACATGCCATACCCCTGGAAAGCTACACATGGCAACAGCATGCTATACGTATGTGCAGTGCACAGAGCACACCCATGCACTGGAGTCCCATAGCCCCGACCCTACTAATCACCACCAGATGGACAGTGGAATGCTGTATGAAAACACCAGGGACACAGCACCATGGCCTGGCCAAGTCCACAGCCCCAGTGCTCCCCCCCAGCAGGGCAGCAGAGCTACACATGCAGACGACATAAGCACAGCACACTGTGATGCCCAAACACACACCCCCGGCAGCACAGCACACAGTGATGCCCCAACCCCCCAACAGTACAGCACACAGTAAGTGCAGCCAGCCCCCAGCAGTACAGCACACAATTATGCCCAAAGCTCCACCCGCAGCACAGCACACAGTGATGCCTAACCCCCCCCCATGGCAGGACAGTGCAGCACCGCCTGCAGACAGCCTTGAAACAGACACTCGTCAAGGGCAGGCCACAGACACAGGTGTACAGATGTGACATCTGTGTGCATATCAAGGCCACAATGGCACACAGAGGAACAGCACACAGCACAACATGCCCAACTGTAAGGAAGAGAGACGTGATACTCACGCAACCCGCCATGCTCTCCACCACTACTCTCCTCCGCATGCTGCACAAGGCACGGTGCCCTCCTGTGGTCCTGCTGGCCTCTGCTGCTGCAGTCTGCATGGAGGAGTAAGAAGAACATTGTCAGTAACCCAGTGATAGCAACAGGAAGGACCGCTATCGGGCATGTAACACGGTGATGGGATACTCCACCAGTACTACCCCCACCCAACAACCGGTGCTGCATGCCACCAGCCACACTGCATGCCAGTGTACACAGGTGCCCTCCCCGGGGGTTGTGTAATGCATCACGGTGGCATGAGATGCATGCCACAACACAGACAGTGGTCCATCAAGCCACACATGCTCAGCTGTGGACACACCAGTAGCAGCGAACAAGTCCGCATGGCAGTTGCACACCACAGTGTGGGCAATCTACAGGGCACATGTGGGATGCAGCACACACACACACACACACACACACACACACCCCGCAGTGCTGTGCATGTATGTGTCCTTCCACACGGCCACACACAGACACCCACAGAGAGAGACAGCCTGAAAGGGACACACACCCGCACACAACATCACACAAGCAACATGCCCTCATCACAGTACACCACCAACCTGACTCTGGCACATTCCCCTCTCACACCATGCACCAGTGTCATTCCAGTCTATGAGCCTGGTGCCATTGTAGGTCAATGTACTGGTGGCAGCACACTGCTCCCCGGATCTGGTGATGCCAGTGCATTCTTACAGCTACCTTCCTATGGACACCCACACCTCCCTGAGTGGCCTATCCCCTCCAGCACCTCACCAAACAGCTGCCTCTCCCTCCCCATGGCAAAGGCAACCAGGTGGATAGTCTCCACCTCACCCCACCTGTTGTCCCTCTGGACGACAACCCTAACCCTCCTTGCTGCCATAGTGCACAATGCTGGCCTCTAGACTAACTGGGACACTGCTGTGTGGCACACTGGGCTATACCCTCACACCCCTGTCTCAAAAGTCACTGCCTGACGGCAGTGTCATGAAGTGCAGCACTAACTATGTGCGAGTGGCGCTAAAGATGCTAGCGCCTTGCAACCCGGAAGCATTGCTACTGCGCATATTGCGAACCGGACGTGACTCCCACATGCTACGCATGCATATTGGGGGTGGCACATTGTGCTAGTAGTGCCAGCGCTATTCTGTAATTGCGGCTACATTGCAATAGCATGTCACTATAACAATAGCACCAACACAAACAGTTTGCCTGGGGCTATTTAGTTAGCACAGTGCTATAATCTGCCATATTCAGCCACAGTATGTTAATGAGCCTACTTGTGTAGCTGCAGGGCAAAACGTCCCATCAGAAGCTCATTAAGGCCTCATTTGCATAGACTAGTGCTGGGATTGCCTGGCCGGGCTATTTAAAGGCAAATTGTTTATTTATATATTTAAAATTGATGACTGGAAAAGGCACACTGAGCTGAGGCTCGTTTCCAGGTGTGACCTGGGTACAGAGTGTACAGTGAGGAGGAAGAGTAACAAAAGGGGAGGGGGTACATACAGTATATACAAAAAATTTTACAAAGAATGTAATATATATTTCCAACAAACTATAATGAGTGCTCCACCTCTGCCTCAAAAAGGTATTGCAATGTCATTGTGCAGAGTGAGATTTACAGGCACAATGTCTCAGGAGCAGATCACTGCTGTTGCAGGTGAGTTACAGGCACTCATCTGGGTGCACACCGATCGGACGTGTCTATGTGCAGGGGACTGTCACTATTGTGACTGTAGGGGCTACTGTGTGCCATTGGACACACAGATCAGCAGGAACAGCAGCCACTGGCCTGCAGTTGTGGTATGGACAGTGACAGTGGGGCAGGCACTGTCATGGGGTCACATTGCCCACACATTATACGATACATATGTGGTACTGGTACTGGACTGCATGGTGCCCTGTATGCATGCTACGGTGACATTTCCAAAGGGTCTGGGTGTGTTGGTATCACTGATGGGTGTGTAGGGCACACAGTCCACCATGTTGCACACTGGATGGGGAACATACATGTGTGTGAGCAGCCATACACGGACCAATGCAATGTGCCAGCTTCACTGTGTCTGTGTGCCCCATACACTGAATACAGCTGCGACACCCCCAGGCCAGTTGTGGAGCCACACACAGTACAGGCATGTGTGTGGCACTGCGGTACACAGTGTCACAGGCATGTCTGTTGGCCACTCCCTGTGCGATGGTCAGTGCTGTTCTGTGACCACCAGTGTACAGTGCAGAGGTCACTTGTGACATGTGCCCTGTAACGGCTGTGGGAGCCCTGCATGTCCATTACTCATGCAATGGACACATTCCACAGGGAATGACAGTGTTGGTCACTATAGACTCTACATGGCCATGGTTACGTATCCCTGGGGACTGTTTCCACAGCCACCACACACTATGGAACCACATGTGGTGATCACATCCCTGCCAGTGTACGTGCACACAGCAATATGGGTGGGTACATAGCATGTGGATGATAATGTCCATGCCGTACTGTGCCATGTCATTGGGTCAGTGAGACACACATGCACACGCACAGTGGTTCTACATGCCTCTCAACACTACTGTACATTCTGTGTCTTACAGGTGAAGATGATGGACAAGCACGGCTGAGAGCATGTAAGTTCTCTGGTGATGAACTAAAGGCACTGGTCCATGGCTACAAGTGGCGTGAGAAACACATGAGGTGCCGTAAGAACACAGACACCACCATCCGCCAGATGTAGGTCAAGATAACAGTGGAGGTGAATGCTGTTGGTGGACGTGGCAGGTCGGAGGAGGCCATGTGCAAGAGGTGGTGTGATCTGCTGCGCAGGGCGAAGGAGGAGGAAGCCCGAAGACTCTGGAGCCTCATGCATACAGGTGGTGGTCCCATGCCTGTAGACCTTCATGTGGTAGACCCCATCATGGCTGTGGTGGCATCAACATTGAGACCGGTGTCCCTGGAGGGTGACATGGGTGGTGGCTGTGAGACACAGGTGGAACCCACAGTGCAAGGTAGGTAACGGTAACAGCACCAATTTGCAATGCATGTCACACACTCTGTGTCTGGGACTCTCTCAGTGGTGTTGCATGGGTAACTGTTGGGTTGTGGGCCTGTTGCTTTGTGGACATGAGCAATGCTGCCGGGATGTGTGTGCACCTCTGACTGTGCTGTGTATGCCATGTTCATGGTCATGTGGCCATCCGGTGTGTGTGTCAACAGCACACACCCATAAGAGTTGCGTATGGCATACGTATGTCATGCTGTGGACCATGCATGTCCATGGCATGTCCAGTGGCCTGTGATAGGTGTTTCTCTGTGCACATGTGTGTGGGTGCTGCATGACGCTGCATGTGGGTCCGTCACACTGTGTGATGCCTGCTGCTGTATTGTGTGTGCACATTGGTACTGCCATTCTATGTGCTGTTTCCACATGGATGGCACATACACTGTGTGACTGGGGGCTGTGGGCTTATCCTGGTGTTTGTGCAGGTGGTTGTGGCATCATGGACATAGCACCGGTCACTTACATGGTTCCTGTCTCTCCACAGAACAGAGTGGCGGTCAACCACGGGTCAGCTGGCCAGCACCCCAGGATGAAGATGCTCAGGAGGGTACATCACGGGTTCCCAAAGATGAACCAGGGCCATCCAGTGACCTGCGATGCATGACATGTGGACACAGATGACCTCTGTTGGCAGCAGATTCTGATACAGATGTTGACCTGGAGGACACACAGGTTGAAGACATTACACAATACCCGGACATGATGCACCAACTGGACTTGTCCATCATTGGGGAGGGGTCAGCATCCAATGCGGAGCAGGCTGTATTGGACATGACTGTGGACAGGCAACAGGGGCATGGTGCAGACAACACTACACAGGACACGGTTGAGGACATACTGCTGGGGCAGACACATGGCACCATTCCCGCAGGGGCACGCCAGTTGGGGTACTCACAGACCAGCTTGCCATTGTGCATGCGCCATGGGATGTACAGGAGGACTTCCATGCAGAACCACTGGACGTGCATGTTGCACAGGGTGCAGCTACGTGTTACCAGGCAACCCCCCCCGGCCATACCTGTGCACACCAGACTGACAGGGTGCAACCACCGCCGTTGACCAGGTAGGCATGCCTGCCCAGGGTCAGGAGGAGCCTGATTCATGACCCATGCTACATGCCGCCATTGTCACAGAATGCCACCCAACAGGACCTGCATACCTTCCGGCGTGAGGTGTGTCAGGAACTGGCACACCTCAGGGAGGCAGTGTCTGCTGCCATGCTGTGCGTGGAGCAGCTGCCGAGGAGTGCACGACTCGTGGAGTCCACACGGTGCAGCGTGGGTTTGCGGACCTTACTGTGGCTGTGTGTGAGCAGATGGTGGCTATCAGTGGATCCACCAGGGGTGGCCAGCATGGTGCAAATACCACATGACACAGTGACTCCACCCCTTCCCGCTCTTGTGCAACATGCACATGGAGCAGTGTGTCTGGGTCCTCAAGTGTGGCATCACGGTCCTCAACCAGTGTGGTATGCCACTATGCACAACATCGCAACAGCCCAATTGTGACACCACGCTGTGGCTACATCCTCACAACTGTCATCACCCAATGCCTCATCTGCTCACAACACCCGTACATCAGACTGCCGTCTACCACGTACACATAGGACTTGTGGTGGGTGATGCAACTGATGTTCCATAACATGTCCATGCGATCTGTCACCTTAACGCCAGGCTGGCACTGCCAGCTGCACATCCCACCATCACAACCATAACATTGTCACACTGCACACACTTGGTCACGTCACCCTGCACAGTTGCACACTGCACAATTCTGAGATACACTTCCCACACATGTACACATGTCACTGTCTATCTGCTGCACACCTACACCTATTTGTCACTGCGTTGTTGTCTTCACTGTTTGTGGCACATAATAAAGTCACATTTGTTCACATGTCTTTTGTACATTCATTGTGACTCACCTTCCCATACGTGCCAGGGTCACAATTACACTGTTCCTATGTTCCAGGGACCTCTTGGCCATTCGAGGAGCTCTCCTTTCGAGTTGCTCCACTGTCCCCTCAACCTCTTGCTCTGGATCACTGTCTGCATGTACCTCGGGTTTAGTGCATGTATACCACGGTTTAGCATCATATTGTGCAACATACAATACGCTAAGAATATACGGCATCCCTTCCGAGGGCTATATTGTAAGGCACCACCAGATCAGTTTAGGCAGCAGAAAATGCATCTTCAACATGCCAAAGACATGCTCTATGATGTTTCTTGTTGCGGGATGTGCCTCATTATACTCCTCCTCTGGCACCGTTGCCAGACGTTGGACAGGGGTTAGAAGCCATGGTGTAGACATGTTAGCTGATGTGCCCTGTTGTCCCCCTTGGCAGTGTCCTGCCTCTCACATGTTGCCATACTGAGCCCCTCTACCATCCCCCTCTACTGTTCTCGCATGGTATCGCAACAGTCCTGTGTGTTGTGCTGTTCCCTATGCCCTTACTGACTGACTAGGTGCCCACTGGGTATCCGGCCATCCTCAAAGGCCTGTCACAGGAGTGTCTGGTGCCATATATAGGCATCGTGGGCACTGCCAGGGTACTGTGCAAGGACACTGCAGATGCACCCCCAAGGCATCGCACACCATCTGGCAAGTGATGGTGTGTACGCCCTTCTGATTTATGTACACATCAGAGCCATCGCCATGTGGTGCATGGATGGCTATGTGGGTGCAGTCAATGGCACCAAGTACACCTGATAGGTGCGCAACCTGATAAAATCGCTGCATGGTTGCTCTGCCCTCTTCTGCTGTGCTGGGGAATACTATGAATTTGCCAGCATGTGGCAGGAAAACCTCCAGGAACTGGGTCAGGAGGCGCACGGTGGTCGACTGAGATACACCTATGGTGTCTCCGGCAGGTGTTTGAAATGACCCAGTGGATAGTACATGCATCGCTGCGGTCACCTTTTCCTCGACTGTCATGGCATGGTGTGTCTGGTGTTCAGCTGCAGCTGCTAATGCAGGAGTTCGCATAGCTGCCTCAACATGGCCCTGTTCAGCCTGTACCGGCCTGTGATGTGTTCATCTGGCAGTGTCTCAAAAGGGACTCTGGACCGGTAAATCTTGTGTGCAGCATATCTTCTCCGTGGCCTGTGTTGTGGGCCATGGTGGGCCTGGTCCCTCTCCTCTTCCTCCACAACTGCCTCCATTAGGTAGTAGAGCACTGCATTGTTGACAAGCGCCATCTTGGTTTCCTATGTCCACGCCCCTCTGTGTTGTTTGCCCTGTGTTAAGACCTTCCTCTTATAAGCGGTAATTAGTGCGGTGCTATGTGTGGCGCTAAATTGGCTAACGCTGCACTATTCCTTTTAATATCCCATTGCGCTGATATGCATGTCTCCACCTCTTACTTGGCCCCTTGCATACATTATACCTTTGCGCTGGCGCTATCTCCACCTTTGAATATAGTGTTTCGGTGCAATTGTGGTACTGTTCCTGCGTTACTTGTTTGTGCTTGATGCTAAGTTTTGAATATCAGGCCCCAGAAGAGCAGCACATCAAGGGACATTGAGGAGTTGGCATCAAGTGACACAGAAGTCACAATGAGGGACAGATGTAGGTGCCAGTGGGGAGGGAGGGATGGTGCGGTACACAGAGGGTGGGAAAGGTGGTGATTATCATTAAACAGGTTTTTTGGGGTAGAAGGATACTGAAGATGGGATTGAGCATCCACTTTCATAATGGTGTGTGTGTGGGAGGGTGACTTTTGCAGTGATTGTGGGAGAAGGGAGTTTGGTGGGGTGCTGAGAGGGTGAGAGGGTGGGAGGGGTGGGGTTACAGACATATGAACACACAAAGCTGCCAGCAGAAACAGGCCATACAGTTTATCAAGTCTGTTCAAGTGTGCAGCTAGCAGCCCATTACACTGCAGCTGCCCCTGCCTCTTCTACCCGCATATCTGAACTCCTGCCCTCGCTAGGTGATACCCCTTCCCCAGCACCCTTCCCGTGACCCTCTCCCTGTCCTTGTCCCATCCCCTCTTGAAACTGCCCACTGACTTCAAGGATATCACTTCCTCTGGCAATGCATTTCACCCTGTCACCACTCTCTCTGTAAAGTAATGCCTTCTTATCTCTTTCCTGAATCTACCCCCTCCTATTTCAGACTGTGCCCCCTCACATCTCTCCCTCCCTTCAATCTAAACATGCCCTCTATACCAGCCTTATTTAAGACTTTCATGTATTTGAAGGTTTCTATCATGTCCCCCCCCCATCGTGCCTTTCCTCCAAGGACTACATGTTGAGCTCCCTTAGTCTATCCTCGTAGGGTTTGTCCTCCAATCCAAGGATCATTCTAGTTGCCCTGCATTGGACCACCTCTAGCAATTTAACATCTTTGTTTAAGTAGGGGCACCAGAACTGCATGCACTATTCCAGGTGTGGCCTCACCAACGATCTGTACAATGGCAGGATGACCTCCCCTCTCCTGGAGGTGATGCCCCAGGCAATACACCCCAGCATCCTATTAGCTTTAGCCGCTGCTTTTCTGCACTGTGCTGAGTGGTTCATTTGCCCTGTTATTAACACTCCAAGATCCTTCTCCTCCTCTGTAGTGGACAACTGCACTCCCCCAACCAATAACAATTCCCTGGGTTCCTTGCTTACAAGTGCATGACTTTGCAGTTCTTTGCATTGAACCCCAGCTGCTATGTGTCTGACCACTGTTCAAGTTTAGTCAGATCACCCTGCAGCCCCTGCCACCCCTCTGCATTGTCCACCACTGCACCAATCTTTGTGTCATCCGCAAAAAGGCTGATTTTATTCTTTATCCCATGTGAGATGTCAGTGATAAAAATGCCAAACAACACTGGGCCAGTACCGAGCCTTGTGGTACTCCACTGGTAACAGGTCTAGGAGTTGAGAGTTCCCCTCCTACTATTACCCTCTATTATCTGTCTTGCAGTCAGTTCTTGACCCAAACTACTATTTTTTTCTCAGCTCCCCGGTATCTCAACTTGTTAATCAGCCTCCCATGTGGCACTGAATCAAAGGCCTTGCTGAAATCCAGATATAGGACACCCACTGCTTGGCCCATCGAGTGCTCTAGTCACCCAGTCATAAAAGTCCACCAGGTTGGTCTGACAGAATCTGCTGGAGACAAACCCATGTTGTCTGTTATCCTGGAAGCCATTCACTTCCATAAAGGTTATCAACCTTTCCTTAAGTATAGTCTCCATCAGCTTCCCCACAATAGATATAAGACTAGCTGGCCTACAGTTGCCTGGTTCAATCAATCAATCAGTCAATCAATCTTTATTTTACCAGGTGAAGCACCATTGAGCGAGCTCATTTGCAAGGTGGACCTGGACAAATGCACATAACAGTGTTGAAGAAATCCTTTTCTGCCTGTCTGATATCTTGCCCACTGGGATATTCCCATTTGCTAACTCCGCTCCCCCTGTGCCCACTGCTCCCGTCCCTTGCGGTATTGTCCCATGCCTCTCCCTGGTAAACACAGAGCAGAAGTATTCATTAAGCACTTCTGCCTGTTCTGCCCCAAGTAGCCTGGTTCATCCCTGGGACCACTCTTGTGGAGGGGCACCACATGTGCCATCCTCCAGTCCTGGGGTACAGATCTTGTTCCCAGAGAGGTATTGAACAAGTCTGCAAGTGGTTCCACCAGGATCTCTGCCAACTCCTTCAGAACCCTGGGGTGTATGCTGTCTGGTCCGGGTGCCTTATCTACCTGCAGGGCCCTTAGGCCTTCTAGCACCCTGCCCACTGGGATATCCCCATTTATTAACTCAACTCCCACTGTGTCCACTGCCCGTGTCCCCTGTGGTATTGTCCCATGCCTCTCCCTGGTAAACACAGAGCAAAAGTATTCATTAAGCACTTCTGCCTGTTCTGCCCCCATTTCCGCCCACCCTGCCCCTTTCCTGATTCTTACAATTTGATTTTTTGCATTTCCTTCTGTCCCTTATGTACTTGAAGAAATAATTTTCTGCCTGTCTGATACCTTGTGCCAGCCTAAGCTCCCTTGAAGCCTTGGCTGCTCTGACTGCCCTGCTTACCTCTCTTGATTTCTTTGCACACTCCTCCTTGTCCTCCCCCTCTTGGACCTCAGAAATTTCCTGAAAGCTACTCTTTTTTCCCCTCACCATTTCCGACACCTCCCTGTTAAACCAGCTTGGCTTCTTTGACCTGACCTTTTTGCATTGGATCTTTGTGCACATGCTAGTGGCCCCCACCAGCCCAAGTTTGCTAATTTGCCATTTCTGGTTAGTATCCATGTGTGGACAGATACTGGCTAGGTGTTCCCCCAACACGTCCCTCTTCCTGCTAAAGTCAGCTTGCCTGAAGTCCAACACCTTTGTCCTGGTCTTGGCTGCCTCCCTATCAATACTAAGTGAGAACCACACTGTGTGGTGGTCACTCTCTGGCCCTGCCAATGGGTCCTCCACCTCTGGTACCCTGACGAGTTCTCCATTAGTCAGCATGAGGTCCAGAATGTTACTTTCCCTGGTAGGTGAACCATCTGGACCAGAAAGCTGTTCTGGAAAGCCTCCAGGATGACCTGTTCCCTGGCACTTGAGGTGTATGGGGTGTTCCACTCTACCCCGGCAGACTGAAGTCCCCCACAATCATGGTGTTACACTTCCCACAGACCTTTCTTATCTGTTCTGCTAGCTCCCTAACAATGTCCCCTATTTGAGAGGGTGGTCTATTACACTACCCCCAACCTAACTTCCCTTCCCTTTGAGTCCTGGATCTGAACCCATAATGCTTCTGCCCTGCCCTCTTCTCCCTCCTCCCTGCTGCACAATATCCCCTTCCTAACATAAACAGCCACCCTCCCTCCCTGTCACTTGATACATAGGTGCATAGATACAGATGGCAGATATGGGCCTTTGGCTAACCTAGTCTGCCCAATTGCGCATGTAATTTTGCATCTTTAAGTTTCTCTTGAACTGGGTTGTTCAGTCACCCAGTCATAAAAGTTCACCAGGTTGGTCTGAAAGGTCTGCTGGAGACAAACCCATGTTGCCTGTTGTCCTGGAGACCATTGACTTCCAGAAAGGTTACCAACCTTTCCTTAAGTATAGTCTCCATCAGCTTCCCCACAATTGATGCAAGACTAACTGGTCTGAGAAGTTGATGTCAACTCCTCAATCTCTGTCACTTGATGCCGACTACTCAATGTCCCTTGTTGTGCTAGGTTAGTGCTTGAAAGGGTTGGGCATGAGGGAGGAGATCAGTGGTGTGATTGTGCACCCACTGTTGGTATGTTTTGGTTAAAAGAGGAGGAATCGCAGTGGGGGACCTGGAAGATTCATGATGAGGGACAAAAAACAAGAAATCACTAATGACAGTGGGAGGAGGAGAGTGGCATGGGTACTAGAGGGTGGACAAGGATGGGGGGTTTGGGCAAGAGTCAAGCGAGGGTGGACTCCAATGTTGGGATTGGCACCTACTATAGGTAAAGTATCGATATAGGAGTTCTATGATGCTGGTGGTGGGACTGGGCACCCACTGTTAGTCAAGACACAAAAGCATTTTTGTGACTAGGGGGATCCCAACTATATTTATGTGACTGATAGGCTAATAAGTGAGAATGATTTCGTACTTATTGTCACAGTGTTGATTTTTCTTTAAAGGTGTGGCTGTTTTTTTTATAGAGCGAGTGACTAAATCTATTCACACAACAAACATTTTTTTTTTAATTGGAAAAAATAAATAAAAATCTGAAAGATGATATAGGATGACAATTTATCCTCACATCCTGCCCTGTCCCTTACATAAATTTCAGCCTGATTCCCCAGCCATTGCAGAGATGTAAATGTGCCAACTTTGTTGTTTTGTTTACCTTGCGTGACACATGAGCAATAAAAACATGCAGTTTAGGATTTGCAAAAATTCACTTATCCTTGGAACTTTCAGTTTTTGCACTGCACATGTGCAAAAATGGAATGTGCTCAATGTGCCACACCTGAAGCTGCAGCTGCATAGTGATGTGCGGTGTGCTAATGAAGTACCTGCATAGCAATGTGCACTGCACTTGATCAACCTCTTCATGATCTCTTTAGTGATGACCCATAACACCCATTCAAAATAGGTTAGTTATCTTTTGAAGTGAAGAAAGGAATCTTCCAAGTGCTTGGTGACCATTGGAAAAACGTGTCTATATGAGCAATTATATTTTTTAAGGCTGTGCAGTATGACTATATAGAATTCAGTTTAGTTTTTTCTGTTCTCGAATTTCTGTTGTGTTCTACAGTACCTTTTAATTTTCATTTCTCTAGCTTATAGATTACATTCCCATATGTAACTTGTATATCTTGTACATTTTGTAGATAGAATTAAATATTTTATATTTTTAATCTGTCTGTGATTTATTTTAATTAATCTGTGAAAAGCTTGTTTTAAGAAGGTACTGGTAATTTATTTACTGGCAATTTTGTGTTCTTTCCTTTAGAACATGAAACCAAAGTGAGGAAATTTTGAGATACAGAAGCAAGGCAAAGGATGTCGAAAACTAATAGAGATTTCTATGTGCATGCCTTTTACAGAGTTGGCAAGTACCTATGTGGAACAAGAAAAGAGCAGTCCAGTGGTACTTTCTCAGCAGACTGATGGCACTGAAGGTATATTGTGTCAAACCTGTTGGCAGCAGAAGAAATTCCATCACAGAGACAAATGTGAACATTTTGCTTTTATGGCTTCCTCAGCACACTCCACGTCTGCTGAGGTAGAAACAGAGGCAAAACATTCACGTATATCTTTTTTTATTGACTTTATGTACCTCTTCTGGTGGTGGTTATACCATATTTACCCCCTTTCTAGGCTACCCCAGCCCTGTCAACCCATCTTTTCCCATGATTTTCCACTGCGTTGTGTCTGCATGGCTTATTTCCCACAGTGGAGCCCACAAGACAGTGGTTCAGAATCCAGAGGGGATGAGATGGTGGAGGAGAGGCTGCCTCAGGGCAATGCGTTCAGGCCTGCAGGTGCCACAGAGCATCCTCCTGCTCAGTTGAAGGGATTTCCCCCTTAGTTACAACCAAGTCCCAAGGACATTACCTTTGGTGGAAGGCCAAAGACAGCACATACAATGAGTATGCATGCAATATGATGGCAGACAACATTCTCTCTCCCCTTGCTGTAGGCCCACCCAGCTTCAACACCCCTATGGTCACCAGGGTGGCAGTAGTGTTGCAGATTATTGCATCCTTGGAAAAGGAGTGCTTCCTCTGGGATGCTTAGTAATCCTCCCCAGGCCAGCCCCTGACAATCTGGGCTCATTCTAAACCCAGATCATAGTAGCAGGCAATGCGCTAACACTGTACGAAGGTCAGCCCCACTAACAACCGTCACTGAACTGCGTTTTTTATTTTATTTATTTTTGTAACCCCCCTACAAATGGGGGTTCCCGAAAAGTCTTTCTTGAGCTTGCCTAAATGCTCACTGCCAGGTTGGTGTCCTGCGTTTTAGTAGTTTAAATGTGATTGCCAGAGACTGCCTGTATAGCCTCTGTGTACTGTCTCTTTAAGAGCTGCCTGGACTGCAGTCTTAAGTAATCTGAGAGGGAGCTCTGTTGAAAGATGTAACTATTTTTTGAAAATCATTTAGAGTGATAATGATAATGTAGTTTGTCTAACCTGCCTTCTTTGCAGCAAGGACTGTTTTGTTTGTCTCCACTATCTTGATCCTGGACTGCTGAATTGGACCAATCAGTCTGGTGGGACCTAAAATAGAGCCGGACTACAGGAGCTGTCTGGAGTCAAAATCTGTAGGAATTGTAGTTTTGGGTTTTTGGTGCCTTTTTGCAACTGAAGAGGGAGCTCTTGTGACTGACAGACAGATCAGCCAGCCGAATCTTTTGGATCTTGGGGAAATCCCAGACTGCTTGCAATTTTCAGTTTGTTCTGAGCTGGGAAGTGAAATGAGTAAGAGCTCAAGTGTTTTTTTGAGCAGCAATCCTGAGTGGATTCGCATGGGAGAACTGTGTAAGGGCTAAGTTTTATTCTGCATGTCTGCCTGCTGCCCCTGAGAGGGAGAAAAGAGAATTATTTCGGACTAAATCCGAGTTTGTGAGAACAAAGTAAGCCACTGATTTTCTACCAGACTCATACCTGAAGAAGACCAACGATTTTGCTGAATGCGATTGGCCTGTCAGGATTTCCAGCTGCTTTTGAATTCCCGGTTTCTGCAGAGACTTTGCGATCATGACCGGAGAGCGGTTTGCCTGGTACAGTAGAATTTCCTTACACGTAAATATGCTGTGTATTGAAAGTGGGTCATGATTTGGTTCCCCACTGTGTGAACTGTGTTCTGCTTGCTGGGAGCTGTATCCAGCCCCAAACGGACTGTATCCGAATTTGTCTCCATTTGGCCGGGACCTTGCCACACTGGCCCAGTCAGACTACCTGCTGCACAGAGAAAGCCATCGATGAGAAACCTACCTGGGGATCAGCCCCCTGTTCCACGCTTGAACAGGAACAATGCCTCAGCGATTCGTGTGGGCCCTGCTTCTCCTGGTACTCCAGATTAACCACCTGCTGTCTCAATTTTCGTCCAGCCTGTGTCCAGTCTTGGGTATCGTAAGTAATCATCAGGGTAGCTCCCTGCAACAACAGCCTAATCTAAAAGTGTGTCATCTGATTGTCTTGTTGTTTTCTTTTCACGAACTGAGCCCTCTGGCTCCGGATTACAAATAGTGTATGTTGTGCATGTTGTTTTCTTCTATCACAGGGCCCCAACCAGCTGCAACATTCCTGGCTAGCCCACCATTCTCCATCAGGGTACCCAAAGTGTGTGACTGTTTATGGATCCTGAAGTGCATGCATAACTGTTTGAGTGATAGAGTCTTTAAGCAAATTAACCTGATTACACCCCTCCCTTGTTCAAGTCTCTTAAATAAATCAGATCTCTTTTTTGCATTTACCCTGACTGTGGTTCCAGTTTGTGCAAGAGTACTGTGCTGCTGTTACTTGCTGTGTATAACCTTGTTTTACAGGGGGTCCCCAGGGCCGAGCCAGAGGAAAGTCCTGGTGATAAGTGCAAACAGTGTGGGTACTTGTGTGGTGTATCAGGGGTATTGTGAAAGTAATTTTTGTGTATTGTTCCAGCCACTAGTAAGGAGAGAGAGGAGGAGGGGTTACAGTGTCCTGGAGGGCTGTGCCCAGGTTAGCTTGAGCACTACCAACCCTGACCTCCGGGTGGAGGCATCCGTTTCAGAACTCAGGCCCCTTAACCTGCTACTAGCCCAGCAGGCAGGGGTAGTAGCCCATGGGATAGCGCCACCTAGGGGTTACATTTTTTTTTCCATTCAAAGCTTATTAACATTTTAACAAAACAGATTACATCGTATCAGGAATATGAGAAAGCATGTACATATTCTTAAGAGATCTGCCCACCCACCCTCTCCCCCAGTACTCTCCCATTCCCCCATCTCACTCCCCTCCCATACACCCTAACACAGTGGAAAAATTGGTTCTAAAGAGGCAAGGGATAGCTGTTGGTGAGGAGCCTGTTCATGTGGATTGCAGGGAATATAAAGAATCCAGAGAACCCCAGATCTTATTAAATTTTGTGAGCTTATTATTAAGACTTGTAATTGCTCTTTCTGTTCTGAGATGTACAAGTAGTTCCTGCAGCCATTCTGTATACGAAATCACTTCCATGTCCTTCCAATGCCTAAGTACAGTTTTTTAACTGACATCGAGATTAGGGCCATGTGGCATTTACGATGATGTACTGCTACTCCTGCAAAATTACCAAGAATGCAAATTTCTGGGGTGAATAAATCTTCCAGGCCTAGTAATGGGTCTATTTTCGGCTTGATGGAGGTTCAGAGTGATAATACTTTGGGACATTACCAGAATATGTGCAGCAGGGATCCTTCTGCCTGCACACAACATGTACATGTGGGGGATGCAATTAAACCTAGCGTGGCCATTTTTTTGTTGGGAGTAATATATGTTATGAAGGATCTGGAATTGCATAAGGTGGAGTCTATCTTGGGTCATAAAAATTGTGATACCACTTCCATATTGCAGGCCAATCTATAGTTATATTCAGGAATAGTGAGGACCAATACGCAGTCAGTCCGAGATGTTCTAAATAAACTGTTTCATGTAGTAGACTGTAAATTTTGAACACTGCATGGGGACTTCCTGCCACGGGAATCAGTTTGGAATGAAAGGGTGTTCCTAGGGGCTGCAGGAGAGGGGATCCAAACACCTTCATTAATAAGTGCCGTAGTTGAAACACTTCGAAAATTTGGGAATTGGGGATGGATGCTTTGTTCAGGATTTCAGGAGAGGTGAGCCACGACCCATCTTCTTTCTTCAAATATGCAAGCTGGCAATTGACTGTGGGAGCCAGGGAGGTAAAAGAACCTTCCCTGCCAATTTGATATTGGAGTTATTTTTCAAAGGCTGGGCCAAGTCTTGTGTATGGTTATATTTAAGGAAAGCACAGAGCTGAGTGTGAATTTTGACAGAAACTGCAATTGGGGAGCCTTTTAGAAGGTATAGGAAGAAGTTTAGGTTTTATATATAGACGAGCCAGAGGAGAAAGTCCATGAGTTTTAATTTGGGACAGTTCTATTTTAAGCCAGGTAAGCGTATAAGAAACAAGCTGCTGAGGAGTCTCCGTAGTTAGCCATCTCAAATATTTATTAGTCTGGCTGGCCCAATAATAGAGTGCTATGTGGGGGAGGCGTAAGCCTCCTTTGGTTTTTGATGCAGTTAGCCTGTTCAGGGCTAAGCGCATTTTTTTTTGCCTGACCAACTAAAACCTGTAATAAGATGATTAACTTTTTTGAACCAGGTAAGGGGGAGCCAACTGTTTAAGAGATTAAGGTGGTAGAAAAGTCAGGGGAAGATGTTAATTTTAATTAGGTTGATTTTACCCCAGAGGAAAATCGGGAGAAGTGACTATCTATCTAGATCTTGTTTTATTGTCTGGAGGAGAAAATCTAGGTTTGCTTTTTGGAGACGGGTTTGGTTTCTTGAATGTGTTATTCCCGGGTATCTCGAGGATCCTGTCTCCCAAGAAAGGCCTAGATCTGTAATAGGGCATTTCAGTGTTTTATGGTTGAGGGAAAAAACGCAGTCTTGTCCAGGTTCAGTTTGTAATTAGACATATTGGTATACTCTAAGATGATGTTCAGCATGGGCGGAATGGAGGTATTTGGATAGGATATCTGGAGAAGCAGGTTGTCAGCATATGCGAAGAGTTTAACTTCATATCCTTTTATGGTAATGCCTTGAATCAGTTGGCAATTGGTTAATCTATATACCAGGGGCCTGAGGTATAAATTGAAAAGCAACGGGGACAAGGGATAGCTTTGTCTCGTTCCGGATTGCAATGGGAACAGGGTAGAAGTTGCCCCGCTACTAGACACACGAGCTGTTGGAGTCGTGTACAGGGCTTGTACCCATTTCTGAAATACTAAAGGAAAGCCAAATGCATTTAAAGTTCTGAACCAAAAGCTCCAATTAACTCTGTCAAACACCTTCTCGGCATCCAGGGAAACCAACACTGCGGGATAGTCTGCATCCCTGGATACCGAGAAGACATGTGTCAAAGTGCGCATATGGTCTACAGAGGACCTACTTTTCATAAACCCCACTTGCTCCGGGCCAATGAGGTCCGGGAGGACTGTGTTGATTCGCTCTGCTAGTAACTTATGTAAGATTTTAATATCTTGGTGGAGAAGTGAGATAGGTCTGTAACTGGAGACCATATCAGGCCGATTCCCTTCATTTGGTAGGAGAATAATTAAGGCTTTAAAAAAGGACCTGTCTGATGTGGCACCTGAGAGCATGTGGAGGTATAAGGGTAATAGTAATGGAATTAGTTGTTCAGTGAAGGTCTTGTAAAAGTTGAGGGAGAAAGCATCTGGTCCCGGGTTTTTTTTTCTGTGGGAAGGGTTTTAATAATTTTAAGTATCTCAGATTTAGTAATAGGAGCAATCAGGGTGAACTTTTGGGCTTCTTAGTGAGAAGGCAGCTGGGACTGCTTTAAATATTCGTCCATAGTCTGTTCAGAGGGGAGATTTAACATGGGGCCATAAAGCTGTTTGTAGTAAGTACGAAACTCAGAAACTATATCTTCTGGGGAAGTTTTTAAGGATTCTCCTTCTGAAGAACGAATGGCGGCAATGAACCTGGCGGATTCTTGCTGTTTGATTCTTAAAGTGAGCATCCTACTGGCTTTTTCCCCTTGGTCGATATATACTGCTTTGGCCTTTAAGATGGTAAATTCTGCATTCTCTCTCTGAAGGTCCAGGTATGCTGCCCTTAGCTTAACCAGGTCATGCCTAAGCAGCTCTGGGGAATGAGGGGACAGTTTATCCTCAATTTCCCTGATTTGGGAGAGAATGGACAATAACTTTTGCTCTCTCTTTTTTTTCTGCTGCGCAGCCAGTCCAATTAGCAAACCTCTAAGATAAGCCTTCAGTGCACACCACTCTATATCTGGTTTACCTATGGAGTTGTGATTAACAATGGTAAATTGGGTGATATAGTCTGAAATGTATTGTATTGTGTTTGGGTCTTTGAGAAGCTGGTTATTCAGTTTACATCACCCACCTTCCCTGGGGAGGGAGGAAAATGAGAGTTTACAAATGACTAGTGCTTAATTGGATGGGGGGCCCGGGTATATGGAGGAGTCCAGCACTCCAGGGAGAAGCATTTGGGAAAGGAAGAGGTAATCGATACAGGAGGATGTCTTGTGTACTGGGGAGATAAATGTATAGCTTCTCTCCGTGGGGTGCAAAACTCTCCAGACATCACACAGTCCCAGCTGGTCCACCAATTCCCTTAATGCTCTTTGGGCCGGGGAAAGCCCCTTATGGAGGCTGCCTGTGCAGTCTGTACTGGGATCAAATGTCAGGTTTAGGTCACCTCCCTGCCTTTTTGATTTTTATGAGCTAATAAACAAACAATTGTACAATGTTATGGTTTTCAGTGTGACAGTTTCATTTTATTTCTACTTATTTGTTTTACCAGGAAAGAGTTGCACTGAGTGATGCTCATTTGCAAGAGGGTCTTAGGTTAGTAACAGTAAAGAAGAATCACAGTGTTGTATAAGAAACAATACGTAGACTAGTATGAAATTTGCAACAGCAGTTACACAAGAAATGTAGTATGACGATGAACAGTAGCAACAGAAATAGGTGTAAAACCAAACATAATATGTTAAATAGCAAGTTATTACAATCAAGCTGGATAAAAATAGCAGTTATTACAATCAAGCTGGATGAAAATAGCAGTTATTACAATCAAGCTGGATAAAAATAGCAGTTATTACAATCAAGCTGGATGAAAATAGCAGTTATTACAATCAAGCTGGATGAAAATAGCAGTCAATGTACAGTACGGAGCTAGAGAGAACTTAGAGACAAGTACTGTTATCAGTGCAATGTAGAGCAGAGGCTGTGCAATGTGGTTCAGTTGTGCTGTGCTTTGCTGTGCTGTATGTACTTGGATTATATAACACAGCAAAACTGAACCATCTGCAACCAGGAAGAAATCAAAGGCCCAATTTGCAATCACGTTTGGGGGCAGCACAAAATAGTAATTTACCCCCACTGTACTACATTGCCACCCAATGGCACTATGCAAAAGGCAGTCTCACACTACAGGGTGAGGAGTCCCCCTTCCCTCTGTGCGCACAAATCACTGATCTGTGGCACAGGGGTGTTCCACTGCTGTCCTTGTTCCAAGCACTCCCTGTTGTCCAGTGATACCCACCATTCTTTCTGCATCACATTTCAGGCATTCTTTGATGTCCAGTGGCAACCCCAAAACCCAGTGTCATCTATCAGTCTCCAGATGTGGCCTCTGGTTTCCCCTGCAATCCCCATCACCTGATGTGGCTCCTGTCTCTCAATGTTGTCCACTTGGTCCACCCATGCATTGCCCATCACCTGATCCCATCCACCCACCCCGCAACAAGTCCAGTATCACTCATCAACAGAATATTTCTCCCCATACTGTTACAGGTTCCTCCACAACCTGATGTGCATCCTCAGCTACTGATGCAATTTCCCTGCCCCATCTCCTAGCACATTGTCCCCAGTGACAGAAGTATCACTTGCTACCAGTGCACTGCCCCTCCCCAGTGGCACCCCTAATTTCTAATGCACTAACCTCTATCCTGGCCCCTCCTTCCCCCCACTGACACAGTCAATTCATGCTCAGGGATAGCACAGCAGTCAGTAACCCATTCAGCTTGCAGGGGTCGCAGTGCTATGTGTGAATGGCTATGCACACCATGAGCACTGTGACCCTTGACCCTTTCTCTGGCTTTCAGGGAAGATAATGCAACCCCATTATGCATAGCTTTGAGGATCACAAACTTAGCAAGGATGCAAAGTGGTCTTTACAGCCATTTTATAGCTGCTTTATACACATTGCTGTTTTATGGGAAGGGGATTTCTATGGTTTAGATCTTTTTTTTTTGCTACAGTGAGGACACTTTAGCTGTTCTAATATTTGTTTTCTGGAAATGGACAAAAAGATAAAAATAAATATTTGTTGAGCTCATACAAATCCCCTTTCAAATGTTTTCACTTCAATTAAGTTCAGTACATTATGCAGCTAGACTGTATTATCCATGTCCCCCAGTCAATGTTTTTTTTTCACTTATTCTTCTATGTAGTAAATTAAGCATTATTTTGTTCTTTTCCTGCATATTTTTCCTGCATGATTCTTTTGCCTGCATGCAACCACCGTGTTACCAGTGTCTAACTTTTTGCTTTGTGAAGTGCTTTGAGATATCTTGTATACAGTGTAAAAAGGTACTATAGAAAACAAACTCTATTCTTCTATTATTTAAATATAGTAACTGCTTCAAAACGTTGGAAAATAAAAGTCTAAAATAATATTTCACTGTAGTAAAAAAAACTCAGGACAAGCATTCTCCTAGAATGCCCTCTCAATGAGTGTAGACATACTTTATAGACAGTAACAAAGCTTGAATGGACAAATTCCACATAAGTCTTTATTGAGGCAGTATAGCCTAGCAGTTAGAATGCTGAACTGTGAACATGGAGAATAAAATTTGTATTCTACCACAATTGCCACTTACTGACTGTGTGACTTTGAGCAAATTACTTCATCTTCCTGTGTTTAACCTTCTCCATCTCTCCCTCTGTGCTTAACCTAACATCAAACTCACTTAACCACTTCTCTGTCTCTGCTTAACTTTCCTGTGCTTTCTTAAAACTCCCACTGTAGTTTGATTCACTTTTACCCTTTGTCTGGCCATTGCTGTTGCAAAAGCTCATGACTTGTAAAGCACTTTGGGATGTAGTGGGCATAAAAGACGCTATATCAAACCAAATTCATTTCTTTCCTTGTTAGTGCTGACTTGCCCTGAATGGTGTCCATATGAAAAAATAGAGACAAAGTACTGGGACTTGCAGACTCGGGAAGCATTTGATGGCACAATTACAGGAAACATAAACATATAATAATTGCCTTTGATGAAATGCAATTACAGACAGTAAAAATGGAGTCATCTGAGGATAAGTCATACTGTATTGATTCTGTTGCAGCTGGCAGCAAATGATAAGTAACGCATAATGACCACTTACTGAGAATCAATCAAACAGCTATTGTTTGGAACATTATCAGCTTACTCAAAGATGGGAAGAGATGAGCAGAATCTTTGTTGCAACCTGCCAAATCATTGTTGACTTTCTAATAACGTGATTCTCAAATGTGGCTACCAGCACAATTCTGGGTGACCACAGAGATACTTAGAGCCAAGATAAAAAAAAATATTAAACAACTGACAATTTCGTAACCTATAAACTTGTGAGGTATGTCAAAGGAGGACAGCAACAGGACAGGAAGATTGGAGTGAAAAATTAGTGAGGCCACTAATATGCTTTTGTGGCCGAACCTTGGGGAGACAAGGTTTTTGAAGTATGAAGCTCTAGTACAGCTCTAGGTGTACTGTAGTGACTTTGATGCATTTTAAGTGGTAAACATGACAGAGTATGGGGTACTATGAGGTAACTACACACCTCCATTCACAGAAGACAGTGTGATTAGTAAAGGTAATAACCCCCCTCCTCCCTCCATGAGGGCCTTAATGTTATTTAAGCAATAATAAATGAGAAGGTGTGGTATTATCATGAAATAACACCACACCTCCGATGTGCTGTGAGTCATGAGGCATAGACAAGTGTCTTCTGCCACCTGAAAAGTGGCATTATCCCCCAAAACACACATTCTGGAGTGTACTATTATTAATATTATAATTACTAGTGAGCATTTTTAATGTTCGGATCACCAGTTTGTAAAAATGAGTTACAATCGCCCAGTTGTAATTATGCATTACAACTAGATTGTTGTAGTTATGCCATCACTAATGTTTGCGCTGTGAGCAGCACGAGTACTAGTCACACAACTGCCACAGTAATTAAAAATGCTCAGTAGTAATAGAAAAAAAAAACAAGACTTGGATGCAGCATACGCGTTTGTGTGTAAATCAGAATTTTACACACACCCTTGGTGTGGGAAGCTTTTATAAACCCATCAAGGTTCATTATCGGGGTTTATATAGCATCCCACATCTCGGGTGTATGTAAAATTCTAGTCACACTTACCCACCAATGTATTACTCACCACAGCCTGAAATGTTTAATGTCTCAGGCAAACAAATAATAGGAATTCTCCTACCTATTTGATCATGTAAAACGCACTCTCCCTGTGTCATCCTAATCATTTTTGTGGTTACAGATTGCATTATAACAAAAATAATGTGCACCTCCTTCACCCTAACCCCCCCCCAACAAGGCAGGCAGCACAAAAGGGAACAGCCACCGCTGGGGTTCTGTCATCAGCCTAGCACAGGGGTGGTTTGAAGAAAAAAGCCATTAGCACCTAAAGGTCATAGTTCGAGCAAGAGAATCCCGAGTCTTGAAGAGGGATTCCAAGTGGCCGTTGGGCAGTTGAGCAGTGTCTATGAAGCCATAAAGGGGGAAGACATGAAGAACGACGGTGACCAAGAAGAATCTCACCTGGGGATATAAATGATGCCACTTGCCCTGGCTGGTGCTTCCCCTTGGGTCAAGTTTGACAGCAATTTACGGCACAGTTCAGCAGTGCATCCTGCAGTAGCAGCAGTGTAGCATGGTTACGCTAAATAAAAGCAAGAGTACACGTGTTTTGATGGCTGCGGCAGTGAGAGTCAGAGGAGGGGCAGAACCAGCAGCAGCAGAGCCAGTCAGGCTCAAATAACAGGACCCCTCAGTTTCCTTTACAACACTAGGTTGGGGTGGTGAGTTGGCTGTGGCACCAACAGCCAGGTGTCATCCACCTTGTTTGATTGAATAAATATATATATAAAAAAAACTGTCTTACCTGCACCAGTCAGTGATTCTAGTAGCAACTACAGACACAGGGAAGGGGAAAGTCCCTTGACAGGCAGCCTCCTGCTTCATTAGGGAGTGGGTGCTCACCTGTGACTGGTCCTCCTCAGTAGACGAAGACTGAAGAGGATTACAGCCTGCCCATTGAGGTGGAGCTTGCAAGGCCAGAATCCAATTGAAGTAGCCAGGGACACAAACATCCCCATGACTGACTCTAGTGGGAGAGGGCTTGATAAAGACTGACAGTTAAATTAAGTGTGTTCAGATACTTCCAGAGTGTGGGGATTGGAGCTCAGTCTCCTGCAACAGCCACTGCAACCAGGGTACTTTTGGACTAGAACAGCCCTTAGCCCATGGGAAAATAACAGAAGCCAGCTCCCAAATATTACTCAGAATATTGGTACAAGGTGAACAGCTGCAAGAGGAAGATAACATACTAACATACTATTTGCCAGCAGATTAGGCCTTACGGTCTATCGAGTCTGCTCGAACTTTAGATCCTTAGTTGGGTGCCGAGGCCCTCCCATCCCTTGTGCTCCAGAAACCCCTATCATCCATCCCCACCCCCCTGGGACAGGCCATCATCTGATACATCCACTTTCTGTGTTTGTCCCACCTTCTTTTGAAGTCCTCCACTGTAGATCTCTGAACCAGCTCGCCAGGCAGTGCATTCCAAGGGTCCACCACCCTCTCAGTGAAAAACCTCCTCTCTTCCCTCACCCTTCCACCTTCCAACTTCAAACCATGCCCTCTGGTGATACCTCCTGCTTTAGTCTAAAGATCCCTCCATGTTTACTCCTATTTATTCCCTTGAGGTACTTGAAGACCTCAATCATGCTCCCCTGTCTCTCCTCTCCTCCAATGAAAACAGGCAGAGCTCCTCAAGTCTGTCCTCACGTCAAATCTCCTAGCCCTCATATCATCTTAGTTGCCCTCCTCTGTACCCTCTCCAGGAGCTGTATGTCCCTCTTCAAGTGTGGTCTCCAGTACTGTACACAGTACTCAAGGTGTGTCTAGCCAGTCCATTGTACAGCGGCAGAATCACTTCCTTGCTCCTAGAGGTGATCCCCCTTACGATGCATCCCAACATCCTGTTTGCCTTGCTAGCCGCTCTCCTGCATTGCTCAGAGTTATTCATACAAGCATCCACCATGACCCCTAGGTCTTTTTCCCCTATTGAGGCCTCCAGCGCCTCCCCTCCCAGGGTGTACCTGTCTTTAGGGTTTCCCCGACCAAGATGCAACACCTTGCACTTTGTGATATTGAAATTGAATTTCCATGTGTGAGCCCAGCTTTCCAGGGTGTCCAGGTCCCCTTGCAGGGCCAACCTCCCCTCTTCTCCCTCAACTACTGCTCCCATCTTGGAGTCATCCGCGAAGAGACTCATTTCACACCCTATACCCTCCCTGATGTCCGATATGTATGCATTAAACAGGATCGGACCCAGGACCGAGCCCCAGGACCGAGCCCCACTACCAACCTCTCTAGGGTTCGAGAGCTCCCCACTGACCACTACTCTCTGGGTGCATCCAGCTAACCAATTTTCAATCCATCTGACCATCAAAGGGCCTACTCCTAACCCCATCAGTTTCTCCACCAGACCATTGTGGGAGACAGAATCAAACGCCTTGCTGAAGTCCAAGAATAATACATCCACAGGCTTTCCCATGTCCAGTTCTGATGTTACCCATTTGTAGAAGTCCACAAGGTTGGTTTGACATGATCTACCTGTCACAAATCCATGTTGCCGACTATCCAGACCTCCCACCTCCTCCAAGTACACTCCCAATCGTTCCTTTAGTATACTCTCCATTAATTTTCCCACCACTGAGGTCAAACTGATGGGTCTATAGTTACCTGGTACTTCCCTCGACCCCCCTTTATGGATTGGCACCACATGTGCCTCTTGTCAATCCCTAGGTACCCTCCCTGTCTCAAGTGACCTGTTGAAGAGCTCCGCCAGGGGTGCAGCCAGTATGTCCGCCAATTCCCATAGTACTCTTGGATGAATGCCATCCGGTCCAGGAGATTTGTCTTTCTTTAGGGCCTTGAGGGCTAACCACACCCTTTTGGCGGAGATAGCATCATCCGCACCCTCCACCTTACTGGCCTTTTTATCCTTATCCAGATGTGACACCCTTGGGGTACCTCTCCCTCCCTCTTGCTCCATTTCTGTTGCTCCCCTGATCCCACTTACTGCCGCTTCTATCCCCTTCATGCCTTGCTTTGTAGATATCCCATCCCCCTTCCTAGTAACACCAGTATAAAGAAATACAAAAGACTGTGTTTAAAAGAAGTTTTATTATTTTAAGAGACAGTACCCATTCATTAACATTGCTAATTCGGACTGCATTTTTCATGATCTGCCGCTTATGTGAACTTCGTCTGTTCAGGACTGCCTTGCTGCCCACATTTCAGGACTGTTGCCTAATTTCTGGTGTGGGGCTAAGCCAAGTGTAGTAGCCAGATCTCTGAGATCAGGGACCAGCATCTGTGGTTCTGTGTATTTCTCCCTTTCCTGCCTAAAATTTATTCCAGCACCATGGGTCTAGCACCACAGGTCCAGAAGTCCAGCACCAAGGGTACAGTGCCAGTGATACAGTGGTCCAGCACCAGCGGTCTGGAGGTCCAGTCTCAGATGTACAGTGCCAGACAACCAGAGGTCCAGAGACAGTGTTCCAATGGTCCAGTGCTAGAGAACCAGAGATCTAGCACCAAGGGTTCAGTGCCAGTGGTCCAGAGGGCCAGCACCAGAGGTCCAGAGGTCCAGTAGCAGAGGTCCAGCACCAGAGATTTAGTGGTCCAGTACCACAGGTCTGGAGGTTCAGCACTAGGGAACCAGAGGTCCAGCACCTAGGACCCAGTGCCAGCGGTCCAGGAGTCCAGCACCAAAGGTTCAGTAACAGAGAACCAGGGTCCAGCACCAGAGGTCCAGAATCATGCTATGGGGTTAAGATGGGAACAGCTGGGGTGGTCAGAAAGGGCTGATGCCATAGAAGCTTGCCCAACAGTACCCATTTACTAACACAGCTAATTCAAACTGCATTTTTCATGAGGGGGTGGAGGAATTATGGGCAGCCATCAAGAGAGGGATATTTAAAGCCATGGACTCATGTATAAGAAGGGTAAGAAAGAATAGAAGACAGAAAAGACCTCTATGGTTCACTAGAGAGGTGGCATTAGAAGACTAGCGCATTCAAGAGGTACAGGAAGACACAAAAGGATGAGGACAGGAAAACCTACAGGGAAAAAAGAAAGGAGGCTGGGCAAAAGATAAGAAGGGCTAAGGAGGCCACTGAAGAGAGGATAGCGAAGCAGGCAAAGGGGGGACAAAACCTTCTTTAGGTACGTTGGAGAAAGGAGGAGGGCACAGCATGGGACTGGAAGGATAAGGGGGGAAAATGGAACAATACTGGAAGGGGACTTCAAAAAAGCAGAGGCATTAAACAGTTATTTTGCTTCAATCTTCATGGAGGAAAGGGAGGGTAGGGGACCAGGAAGGGGTGGGGAGGGTGACAGCCACAGGCAGGTGGCTGTGACAGAATTCACTGCTGAAGGAGTAAGGGATGAGCTGGGTAGACTTAGGGTAGACAAGGCAATGGAGCCTGATGGAATACACCCAAGGGTTCTCAAGAAGGTGAAGGATGAACTGGTGCCGCATCTAGCGAGGCTGTTTAACTTGTCCTTGGTCACAAGGGTGGTGCCAATGGACTGGAAGAGGGCAGAGATGGTCGCACTACATAAGGGGGGAGCAGAAGGATGAGGTCAAAAACTACCGTCCTATTAGTCTTACCTCGGTGGTGGGGAAGGTAATGGAAACACTACTTAAGATCAGGTTGACGGAATACTTGGAGATGAATGGAATGCAGGATGACAGACAGCATGGCTTCACCAAGGGAACCTCCTGTCAGACTAACCTGATAGAGTTTTTCGATGGGGTGACACAGATAGTGGACTAAGGAGGAGCAGTGTACGTGGCCTATCTGGATTTCAATAAGGCCTTCAACACCGTTCCGCATAGTGGAATGGTACATAAGCTGGATAGACTAGGGGTGGACAACAGGATCACCAGGTGGGTGAAAAACTGGTTGAAGGGAAGGAGTCAGACGGTGGTGGTAAATTGGATACATTCCAGGGAATGGGCGGTGACCAGTGGGGTGCCACAGGGGTCAGTGCTAGGACCAATACTCTTTAACATCTATGTTAGTGACCTAGCAGAGGGTCTGGAGGGATGGGTGTGCCTGTTCGCAGACGATACAAAAGTCTGCAATAGGGTGGATTCACCTAGTGGAGTACAAGCCATGAGGTGGGATCTGGAGAGGCTGGAGAGGTGGTCTGACACCTGGAAATTGAAGTTTAATACACAAAAATGCTCACTGATGCACCTGGAGAGGAAGAATAAGAGGGAAACTTACTCCCTTGTGGGGTTGGTGATTAAGGAGAAGGAAACAGAAAGGGACCTGGAGATTATGGTATCGCATGACCTCAGGATGGACAGCCAATGTAGCAGGGCAGTGGGAAAGGCAAATGGAATGTTGGCCTGCATTGCGAGGGGTTTTAATAGCAGGAAGAGGGAGGTGCTAATGCCATTATACAGAACCATGGTTAGGCCGCATCTGGAGTATGGGGTGCAGTTCTGGAGGCCTCACCTACGAAGAGATGTTGAGCTGATGGAGAGGGTGCAGAGAAGGGCAACCAAAATGGTACGAGGGATGCAGAATGTACCCTATGAGAGAAGATTGAAAGGGCTAAATTTGTATCCTCTGGAGACTAGGAGGGAGAGGGAGGACATGATTGAGACCTTTAAGTATCTGAAGGGAATAAATAAGGTAGAGGGTAACAGCTTATTCAAATTGAAGAAGGGAGTGAACACGAGGGGACATAGCCTCACACTGGAAGGTGGGCAATACAGAGGTAATGTCAGGGGGCAGTTTTTCATGGAGAGGGTGGTGGAGGCCTGGAACAAGCTGCCAGAGGAGGTAGTGGCAGCTGAAATGGTGGAGGGGTTCAAGAGGGCTTGGGATAGATTTAAGGGGTTGAGAAAAGAGGGTGGAAACATAACAGAAGGGGGGAGGTAGGGTGTTGGGCAGACTAGATGGGCCATGGTGCCTTTCTCTGCCATCACATTTCTGTGTAACAGCAGACAGCCCCATCCATGAGGTCAAGACTGGACCATACAGGATGATCAGAACAGGGTTGATGCTGTGAAAACTGGCCCCAGCACAGACAACCCAGTTCACAGGGTCAAGACCATCTGGTGTGGTCAGAAAAGGTCTGATGTTGTTGCAGCTTGACACATTGCAGAAGCCCCAGGCTACAGGATCAATTGTTAGTTACTCTGGGTGACTAAGCAGGGCCAACATATCAGCCAAGGCCCTCCATGACTTTCTAGACTTTATTCTGCACTTACTATAGTCGTCAGCTTTATGTCTCTTTCTTAGAGCTCTAGATTCCCCCTCCCCATCTAATTGTTGCCCTTTTATTCTAAGTATAACTGTTTTAATTGACTCTTCTGTGTCTGACTCTTCTTGCTGATCACCTGGTGGTACCAATGTAAGTAGAAAAGAACCTCCCCTTTGTTTTGGCTCTCTCAGTTTTACCAGTTGCCGGTGCTAGCTGTCCTCTCAAGGGTTAACCACCCAGTTGTTGGGTCCAACAACTCAACAATTTGCCCTCCCCTTAGATAATTGACCCTGTGGACTCAGGGCTGGTTACAATATTTTCTTACGCAGGGGAGTATGATTTCAGATACAGATGTAACCCCCCTGCAAATGGGGGTTCCCAAAAGTCTTCTAGGAGCTGGCTAAGTGCTCCCAGCCTGAATGGTGTTCAGCGTTTAAGCCGCTTAACTGTGAGTGTTTTTAGAGCCTCTCACAGGCTAAATTAGTTTGAATGGGGGGACTGTGTATTTAATGCTCGAATCCTGCCCGAGCTGCTGTCTGATCGCTCCGTTTCTGCAGTCGCTAAAAGTGCAGAGGGAGCCCACCTGAGAGATGTAACTGTTTGCCTGAAATCATTTAGAGCATTAGTAAAATTGCAGTTTGTCTAACCTGCTTTTATTGCAACTGGGACTCTGTGTGTGTTGTCCCTCCATTTTGGACCTGAACTGCTGATCTGGGCCAGTTGGGTTAGGGGAGCCCTAAAATGGAGACTGCTTGAGCCAACCAGAACTTGGACTCTCACCTGCAGCCTGCTTAAAGGGGGAATGTATGGCAGGTGCTTCTGGGAGCTGTAGTTTGGACTTTGGCACCTTTTTGCACCAACAGAGGTAGCCCTGCAATGATTGGCAGCCAAATCTACCAACCGAACTTGTGTGGAGTCTAAGGGAAATGCCCTGAACTGTTCCTGGAGGGCCAGATGCGAGTTAACTGTAAAAGGAGAAGAAGCTCTGTTCTGCTGCAGCATGCAGTTCATGTGGGAAGCATGTGTAAGGTCCTGAAGTTGGCCTGTAGCCCCAGAGGGCTGTGCCCAAGTTAGTTTAACCACTATTGACCCTGACCTTTGGGTGGAGGCACCCGTCGTAGAACCTAGGCCCCTCAAGTTGTCAGTAGCCAAGCAAGCAGGGGTAGTAGCCCTTGGGATAGCGCCACCTAAGGGTTACATCTTGGAGGCACTGCTGGGATTAGCGTCCTGTAGTGGTCATGTGGGAGAATTACCCCATTATGTTCAGTTTACGGGAGAAAATGAAGGGGCTTACTACGCCTAAGTTAAAAATTGCCCCCCATAAGCTAATAGTGCACAAATTGATGGGGTAGAGCGAGGCTGTGGAGATGGATCCCCAAAAGGCTATTTTGTTGCTGGATGTCCCCTTGGGAACTAACAATGCTGATATTGTGTCCACTGTAGAACATGTTAAGTGTATGGGCAAACAGTAGCGTAGCAAATTCCCAGAGGGCCTGGGTGCAAGGTGATGTTACAGGGCCCCTCCCCAGTTTTGAATAAACATCAAAATTATGATTTGGTCCCCTCAAACCTCATGGGCCCGGATGCCACTGCACCCCCTGCATCCTTGTAGCTACTCCCCTGTGGGCAAAGTTGAAGTAAGGGGACCATTTGCTGACTTATTTGAACAAGTGCTGCAAGTGCTGCTCTCCTGCAGTTCCCCAATAGACCCTGAAAAGGTACCCCCTATGATTTTGCCTGAAGGTGCCCAGAAGGGATGGAGTGTCATTCACTTACATAGTGGTCTGGCCACCCTGGGTGGGTCCCCTAGTACCGATGGTTTTAAAGAGAAGTTGCTTAAGCTGTTAGCATCAGAAGGGAAAACTGCCCAAGAGTCGGTAAGAGTGTTAGATCTATCAGAGGACCACACACCCGTGCACTCCCCGACCACATCCCCTGTTTCCCCCAAGAGCTCCCCAGTAGCTGCCTCCCCCATCATAATTCCCCCGATACAGTTGGAGTCCTATGGGAGGCTTAGACTTTTCTCTGGTACTGTCCCAGTGCCTTCGGGGGAAGATGATTTGGAGACCTGGATGGACTATGCCACCCCTTTAGTACAAGAATGGCAGTGTTCAGAGGGGGAAAAGAGGAAGCGCTTGATGGAGAGTTTGAGGGGCCCTGCCCTGGAAGCCATTCAGTTCCTACATGCTACTAGTCTGGAGGCCACTGCAGCAGAATATCTTTCTGCCTTGGAGGGGGTGTTTGGCAGCACAGAACCCGGGGATGATTTATTGTGGAAATTCAAGTCAGCCAAACAGTGGAAAAATGAGAAATTGTCTGCCTTCGTCACTAGGATAGAGAGGCTTTGCAAAGGGCCCATCGAAAAGGGGGAGTGCCTGCCAAAGAGTTAAACTGGGTCAGATTAGACCACATTTTGAATTCAGCTAGATTTTTGAGTGTACTGATATTGAAGCTCAAATTGCAAGACAGGAGGGCAAGCCCTCCTGAGTACTGTCATTTGATGAAAGATATCCATGAGATTGAAACTGATGAGGAGGGCTGGGGCCGTGAACACTTGCCAGACCCCCGAAAAGAGTGAGTTAGATGAGGCTCAACAGTTGAGAGACTTGATTAAGGAATTGACTGAGGCATACAGAGAACCAGATCTGTACCAGGCTCCCCCTGAGCCCAAGAGTGGAGTGGGAGTAAATGTTGTTTCCCCGGAGACTCGGATTGAGGGCAACCTGTTCGTAGAGCTGCGAGAATTGAGAGAGATGGTGGGGGAGCTGCAAAGGGTGGCCCTCACCCCCAACCGTAGTGGAGATTCAGGAGCCAAAAGATGTAGGCCTCCAGTCCAAGAGGAGCCCCACAGGGCTCCAGAGGTGCCCCAACAGAAAAGAGACCCCCCCACCCTTCCAGGACAATAGAGACATTAAGTTCTGCTACAGTTGTGGGGAGGATGGGCATTTTCAGTCAGCTTGTCGATTGCCAGAGAACTTGAGAAAAGTTACCAATAGATTAGTGGCCTGGCATCGCAGAACCTATGCCTGGCTACCAGGGGGAGCTACCCGGAAAAGTTATGCCACCAGGGCTAATGCCTGATCGACATTCAGGTTAGTGCCACCGGAATGGTCTGAAGTGGTGAGTCCCTCCATGGAGACCACTGTAAAAGTGAATGGAGTACCTACAAGAGCTGTGTTAGACAGTGGCTCCAAGGTGACAATTATGTTCCAGGATTGGTATCAGAAGCACTTGTCTGATGTGCCTCTGCAACCATTGGAGGGACTGCATGTCTGGGGGTTTAAGTGAGAAGGCCTACCCCTACTCTGGCTATATCTGAATTTGGTTGTCCTTTCCCACCTCTGTGGCTTGAGTGGCAGAGCAAGTGGAGACCTTGGCCCTAGTGTGTCCCCCTACTGGACTGTATGATGGGGTTCTTCTATTAATTGGGACTAATGCACATATGTTTGGATGGTTGGCGCAGTTGTGTTATGAAAAACAGGGGTCCTGGACTGGTAGAGCTTTAAGAATTCCGGCCTTGATCAAGAAGGCCTACGATGCCCGGAGAGATGCTGGAAAAGTAGAACCAAAGGAACCGGTTGGAATTGTCTGGAAAAAGGATCCTGAGTCTCTAATCCTGGTGCCAAATGCCCAGTGTACCTTGCAGGGAGAGGTCCGTATCAGAAAAGATGTCAAGAATAAAATACTAATGCTGGATGCACCAGGTGATGGAAAATTGCCAGAAGGACTGCTGGTCAAGCCAAGTATTTTGTCTTCCAGAGCCCATGCTTATGCCAGAAGGGTAATGGTTCAGGTACATAATGTATCTGATAGAGAGATTCGAGTGAATAGAGGTTGCACCCTGGCTAATGTACATTGTGCAGACACTGCAATGCTACCCAGTAACAAGAGTTCAGGGAAGAATGATGGAGTGACGCTCGACTTGTTTGATTTTGGTGACTCCCCGTTGCCAGCTGAATGTAAAGTGAAGATCAGTGATAAGCTTGCTTGGAGAGACCAGGTGTTTTCTTTAAAGGAATGGGATGTAGGATGTGTTCAAGGAGCTGAGCACCATATCCGGTTGCATGATGAAAGGCCATTTTGTGAGAGGTCTTGACGCCTGGCCCCTGCTGACATAGATGATATAAGACGGCATCTGCAACAGATGCTTGCTGCTGGTGTAATACAAGAATCCAGAAGCCCATATGCTTCCCCTATCGTGGTAGTGAGAAAAAAGAATGGGACAGTCAGGATGTGCGTGGATTATCGTACCTTGAACTGGCGGACTATCCCTGATCAGTATACACTGCCCCGCATTCAGGATGCTGTAGACTGCCTGAATGGTAGCAAGTGGTTCTCTGTGCTGGATCTTCGCAGCAGGTACTATCAGATCCCGATGGCCCCAGAAGACCGTGAGAAGACAGCCTTTATCTACCTGCTTGGTTTCTTTGAGTTCATGAGGATGCCTCAAGGGATTTCAGGTGCCCCAGCCACTTTCCAACAACTGATGAAGCATGCAGTGGGGGACATGAATTTATTAGAGTGCTTGGTGTACTTGGATGATGTTATTGTGTTTGTCAGCTCGCTGGAGGAACATGAGAATAGATTGTTCAAGGTGTTGGACTGACTGGAACACTTTGGCCTGAAACAGTCCATCGATAAATATCAGTTCTTCCAAACTTCTGTAAAGTATGTGGGACACATAGTCTCCACCGAGGGAATAGAGACAAACCTGAGTAAAGCTGAGGCCTTGACCACCTGGCCACAGCCCCACAATTTATTTATTTATTTATTTATTTAAGAGATTTATCAGGAAGGCATGCTGAGCAGAGTACTGCTCGATTCCAGATGCGCCCTGGGGTTTTGGGGTTACAGTGGGGACGTGATACAATCTGCACAAAACAATACAGTGGAACATGGTATGGTCAGTCAGAAAACATACATAAGGAGTAGTAGAACAGCAGTGGGTAACATACATAATATAAAATGGAACAAATTGAGGGTAGGCACATTTATTGTACAGTATACAGTGATTTACTATGAGTAGGTCAGAAACAGTGGAGAGAACAGGCTTGATTCATTACCTGGGCAGGTACAGGAGTGAGGGGGGGTTGCAGGAGCAGGTGGTAGAGAAGTGCGAATTGAGAAGGGCATTTAGTTGGGGAGTACTTGTGGAGTGTCTAATATCGGCTGCCAGGGAATTCCACAGTTTGGGTAACCTAAAGCTGAAAGCTGCCTGACAGGACCGGATGGATCTATGCGGGATATGCAGGAGCCTAGCGTGGCTGTTATGGAGTGGGTAGGACGGTGGGGGTAGGGCAGTTAGGGAGGCTGACAGATAGGATGGGAGTGATTGTGACCAGAACTTTGCCGAGGTTCTAACGCAGTGACATGATCTTCTGTTGTGTAAAGAGGTGAGGTTCAAGGATTGGTATAGGACACAGTGGTGGGTGCTGGGAGGGAGGTCCAGCGAAAAATGGCAGAAGGAGTTGAATAGGGGGTCAAGCCTTGCTAGGGAGGTTTGAGGGGCTGTGCAGTAAACTGTGTCACCATAGTCAAATATAGGGAGGATCATTTTTTTGACTATTTCTTGCCTGGTTGGCAGGGGTATGCAATTTTTATTTCGGTAGAGACTCCCAACATAGGGTTCAATTTTTTGTGTAAAGCATCAACGTGTGCAGAGAAGTTTAGGTGTTGGTCTAGCCAGACGCCTAGATACATAGAAACATAGAAGTTGACGGCAGATAAGGACCGCAAGGCCCATCCAGTCTGCCCATTTCTTTTTCTACCTTATAAATGTGCCATCGGCCTTTGCTCTGTCAGTGGCCTATCTATTCATAGTCATTTGTATTGCTCCCTTATGCCTATCCCATGCCTGCTTGAAGCCCTGCACTGTATTCATAGCCACCACTTCTTGTGGTAAGCCATTCCATGCATCCACCACCCTTTCTGTGAAAAAGAATTTCCTCACATTCCCCTTAATCGGCCTCCCTCTAATCTCATGCTGTGTCCTCTTATCCTGCTATTTTTCTTATATTTAAACATGTTAGACTCTTTCACCTTGTTTATGCCCTTAAGGTGTTTGAATGCCTCGATCATATCACCCTCTCCTCCTTTGCTCAAGGGTATACATATTGAGCTCCGTTAATCTGTCCCCATATGTCTTCTGATGCAGTCCCTGCACCATGTGTTGCCCTTCTCTGGACTGCCTCAATTTGTTAATGTCCTTGTGAAGGTGTGGCCTCCAATACTGCACGCAGTACTCCAGATGGGCCTAACCAGTGTCTTGTACAGAGGGATTATTACCTCCCTCTTACAACTTGTGATACCCCTACTAATACACCCTAACACCCCCCTAGCCTTACCTACTGCTTTAGAGGTCTGCTTGAATGATTTTAGGTCATCAGTGATGATGATGCCCAAGTCTCTTTCTTCCTTTGTGACTGCTAGCAACTCCCCTCCCAGCCTATAGGTGGCTTCAGGGTTTCTCTTCCCTATGTGCATGATTTTGCACTTCTTTGCATTAAATCCCAGTTGCCACTCTTCAGACCATTCTGCTAGTTTATCCAGATCTCTTCTCATTCTGCCCACCCCTTCTGGATCATCTACTCTGTTGCAGATCTTGGTGTCATCTGTAAACAGACAAGCCTTACCCTCTAGTCCATCTGCAAGGTCACTAATGAAGATGTTGAAGAGGACTGGCCCCAGGACTGATCCCTGAGGTACCCCACTTGTGACTTGCATCTCTTCTGACTGTATACCATTTACCACCACTCTCTGTTTTCTGCCTGTCAACCAGTTTGCCACCCAGTTGACCAACTTCTGACCCACCCCGAGCCTACCCAGCTTATTTATCAATCTTCTATGTGGAACAGTGTCAAAGCTTTGCTGAAGTCAAGGTAGGCGACATCAACTGCTCCCCTTGTCCGCCACTCTGGTTACCCAGTCAAAGAAATCTATGAGATTAGTTTGACAGGACCTTCCTTTGTAAACCCATGCTGTCTTGGATCCTGTGCCCCTATGGATTCCAGGTGTTGCACTATCCTTTCCTTAAGGAGTGCCTCCATAATCTTGCCCACTACTGAGGTAAGACTGACCAGTCTGTAGTTCCCCGCCTCCTCCTGCTACCACTCCTGTGGGCGGGATCACATGAGCCCTTCTCCAGTCTTCTGGGACCTCTCCTGTGCTCAGAGACTCACTAAACAATTCTGCTAATGGCTCTGCTAGTTCCTCCTTTAGCTCCTTAAGTACCCTGGGATGTATGCCATCAGGTCCCATTGCCTTATCCACCCTGAGCTTAGCAAGCTCTTGTAGGACCCTTTCTTTTGTGAAGGGAGTAGTGCTCACCTCCCTCCCCTGTGTCCATGATGCTGAGCTGTGGCCCTGCCCTACCTTCTCTTCAGTAAATACTGAGCAAAAGTATCTATTTAGGATAGATGCCTTTACAGGGTCCTCCTCCTCACATGCTCCTTTCTCCATTAAGCTTAGCAATACCCCTCTGGACTTTCTCCTTCACTAATGTATCTATAGAAAGTCTTGTCACCTTCTTTACTGTTCGTGCTAGTGTTTCCTCAGTTTGGGACTTTGCCTGCCTTACTGCCTTACCTGCTCCCCTTAGGCAGTTTGGTATGCCTCCTATCTTCATCCCGCTGTGTTCCCTTATATTTCTGAAGGCCAGCCTTTTGGCTCTGACCTTTTCTGCTACTGTTTGAGAACCAAAGTGGTTTCCTTCTTCTTTGACTTCATTTTCTGTCTAACACAATGGGATGTTGCTTCAATATTGCATCCTTAATGCTTGCCCACTTTGCCTGTACCCCTCACCTGTGTTTCTTTTTGCCAGGGCTAGCTTAACTCTGTTGGCCATCTTATCAAAGTCAGCTCCTCTGAAGTCCCATATTTTGCCTTGGAATGGATGATTTAGATGTAGTAGCCAAATTGAACCATACCATGTGATGGTCACTGGCCCCAGGTGACCTTCTACCTGGAGATCTGTGATCCTTCTTTGTTAGTCAGTACTAGATCTAGGATAGCCCTGTCTCTTGTGGGTTGCTGTACCAGTTGTTTGAGGCCCTCCCCTGCAGGGAATCCACTATGAGTCTAGTTCTGGCAGATGTTCCTGCTGGTATTGACCAATCTGTATCCGGCATGTTGAAGTCTCCATTATCAGAACCTCCCTTTAGCTGTCATGTTTTGTATATTTCTAATAGTAATGTGTCTATGTCCTCCCTCTGGTCTGGGAGCCTGTAGCAACCCCAGTCCTTATGGCTTTCCCATTTCCTGTTTCCAGAGTGACCCACAGTTCTTCTGGCTCCTTATGTGTATTCTGAATTTCTGTAGCTATGATATTTTCATTAACATACAGGGCCACTCCCCCCCCTTTTTGCACCTCGGTCTCTTCTGAACAATACATAGCCAGGTACTGAAGTCTCCCAAGTGTGGTTACTGGTAAACCACATCTCACTAATTGCTACTATGTCCAGTTTAGCCTCTGACATTATTGCCTGCAGGTCTGGGATTTTATTTCCCAGGCTGTGAGCATTTGTGTACATGATTTTCCATTAGCCAGATTTTGGTGTGTTAGTTGTTGGGTGAGGTTTGGCATTACCCCTGTGCGTCGTATGGGGAGACAAACCTTTTTTCTTACCTGGTGATGCAAATGAACGGCAAACATGCTGAATTCCTGTTTGACCACTAGCTGAGGGGAGGGTGTTCTTCCATTCGGCGTGTAGGTTGCCACCCCTCTCCCCATTTGCTAGTTTAAATATTCTGCAAAGGCGTCAAACTTCTGCTCAATGCACACTCCTCTTTAGTCAGATGCAGTCCATCAAATTTAAGAACTTTCGCTCCCAGAACTGTTGCCAGTTCCCTACAAATCTGTGTCCTTTTCCTGGCACCAGCCCTTGAGCCACGTGTTTAGCTCCCTATCTCCCCTTCTCTGACCTTCTGTCCATCTGCTCCTCTCCCAGACTGGCAGGATCTCAGAGAAGGAGATGCCGGACGAAATAGATGATAGTTTGTCACCCAGCCTAGTCAGGTGTTCCTTGGTCTCCACAACTGACCGGCTGGTGAGATCATTAGTCCCTATGTGTACTAGGACATCAATGTTTTCTCCTGCTTTGTGAATGGTTTTAGCAATGCGGTCAGTGGCTCTCCATGCTGATGTACCTGGGAGACATCTGACCATCACCCCTGGCTGGAGATGGGTATCAACTCCCCGAATCATGGAGTCGCCTATGATCAGAAGTTTTTTGGATTTCCTTTGTGCTTGTTTTGTTTTGGTTCCTGATTTGGGTGAGTTTTGTTGTGCTAGCTCCTGTGCCGCAGTGTCCTGCTCTTCAGTGTCTTCTGCCTCTTTATTTGATTTCAGAGATAGAGGCAGATACCTGTTTGTAGTGTTTATATGGTTTTTGAGGTAATGCGTTGAGAGCAGAGAGTGATGGGGCACCTGATTTGCTCCTCCTAACCACCTTCCAACCTCCTGGACCAACTACCCTCTGCGGTCGAGGTTTTCTGTTGGATGCTGGGGAAATGGCGGTGGTTCTTATAATGTATTTCCTCTTCAATATGAAATTTGAGGCATGCAATCTCTGCCCATGCTGCCCAGAGCTGAGCCCTAAGATCTCCAAAGGCCCAGCATGTGGGACAGTGTCCTAAATCCTGTAAGACTGTCCTTCTGAAAATTGTTCCACAGTACCTGCAGTTAATGAAATCCATTCCAAATAAGTTGCTGGGTTTGTAACCTAGTCAGAGTAATTAGAAGGAGAAAAAAAGGAAAAAATTGCAAGTAATGGTTTAATTGTGCTTTGTTTAACTTGTTATAACAAGTTAAATTACTAGTGCCCTGTAAATTAGATCACCTTGTGGAGGCCCCACTGATCCGCCCTTCCTGCTCTGCCACAGGAAATGTCACAACTGTGGTACCCTATAAAAGGAGTGTAGCATGGGGTGGTTGGGGATGGGGTGGTGGCTGGGCCCTTCCCCTGCCTAAAAGAAGAACCACGACCTAAAGAACAAGGAGGTAAGAAAAGAAACAATCAGTCAACAACAAATGCAGTAACCCTGAAAGCTTATCCTAATGTTAGATAAAACTGTAAAACCTGTAAAGCACCACCTGTAATAATTTCAGAGAAGATATACCCTGTAAGAAACACTTTGCTCCAGAGAAAATAAAGCAGTAACAGAAGATATACCTTGCAAAAGACAATTTGAATCAGAAGATTACAGGAGTAATCTGTTAGCACACACCTGTAGGCACACCTTGTAATAATGCAGAAGAAGGTATACCAGCAACAACAATTTGAATCAGAAAAAAATAAAGCAATGAAATGTTAGCAACAAACAGTACCAATCCCTGTGAGTAAAAAATAAAAACACCACCACACAGTAAATCTGCTTAGCCAAACTAAGTCTTAATCCTTTTCCCTTGCTCTGGTAAGTTTCTGTACTCTGCCTTTCAAGCAGTCTTAGAAGGAAAGAGCTCAGGTGAAGCTATGTGCCTTGGCCAGCAAACCAAGTCTTCTATCTCTAACGAAAGGAGGTGCAGGCCTCCAGTGGGGAGCTGTCCAGGGTGAAGAACTTTGGTGGCTCAGTAAGCCGTGTGAGTTTGGGCCGGGAGCCAAAGGTGAGGGAGATAGTTTTTTTTGAGTTTAGGACTAGCTGGTTTGAGATAAGCCAACGTTGGACGGAGTCAAAATCCTTTTGAAGGCAGGCTGTCACAGCACTGGAGGATGGGCCAGTGGCGATCAACACCGTAACGTCAGCGTACATGTGGATGGCCGTATTTGGACAGGCTGCTGGCAGGTCGTTGAGAAATATAGAGAACAGTATTGGGCCGAGAACCGACCCTTGGGGGACTCCGCTGGTGACTGGGAGTAGGGTGGACGTAGCCGAGCCTATGCGGACAGATTGGGACCTGTTAGTCAGGTATGAGTGGAACCAGTTATTTGTAGCAGCCAACAGGCCGGCTAGAGCCAGTTTAGCCAGCAACAAGGGGTGGGAGACGGTGTCAAACGCTTTTGCCAGATCAATAAATATGGCAGCTGTTAATTCCCCTTTGTCCATACCTGTGAGGATAGCGTTTGTGAGCCGGAGGAGAGAGGTGGTGATGGAGTGATTTTTCCTGAAACCAGCCTGGTAAGGAGTTAAGAAGTTTATCGACTCCAGATAGTGGTGGAGTTGGGAAAGGACCAGACATTCTTGAAGTTTGGCCAGAATGGGGAGCAGGGATATAGGGCGGTAGTTGGAAGGTGAGGAGAGGTCCCCTCCTTTGGGAAGGGGAATGACAGTGGCTTGTTTCCACTTTTTGGGGACTGCACCGAGTTTAAAAGACAGGTTGAACAGCAGGGTTAGCGGGTGGGCTATGGCAGGTGCAGAGAGCAGGAGCATTTTGGAGTCGAGGCCAGAGGGACATTTACCTTTGTCAGGGTTGAGAGACCTCAGTAGTTTTAGCACCTGAGCTGGTGATACAGGGCATAGGGAGAACGAAGCTGAGGAGGGTACAGTAGGGGGAGAGGTGGGTGGGGGAAGGGGAAGGGTAAAGGAGGAAAGAAGGAATGATGCGGCAGTGGAGAAGTAAGAATTGAATTCGGAGGTACCATGCTGGGATCCGAGATGTTTTTCCCTGCAATGTTAAGTGAGGGGTGGGGTTTGGGCGGCGGGGAGAGAAGGATTTTATGGACTTCAGAATTGAGTTGGGTGACTGAAACTATTATTCAAAGCATTTTGAAATAATTAGATTTGGCTTGCCTTACGAGCCTGGTGCATGCGTTTCGTAGTGACCGGTAGTGGCGCTGTGCCATGTGACTACCTGAAGCCTTGAAATTTTTCCAGGCGCAGTCTCTGGCTCATAGTTGCTGCATCAGGCTTGTTGTAATCCAGGGCAAGTGGGTTCCTCTAACTCGGGATCGCCTGAGTGGAGCATGGTTGTCCCAGATGGAGAGGAAATTAGAGGAGAAGTGCAAAGCATCAACAATCTAAAAGAACTGCAAAGATTCCGGGATTTTGTGGCTACTATCGCCATTTCATCAAGGACTATTCAAGAGTGATCTGTCCTTTACTTAATCTTACTCAAGGTTATCCTCCTACCCACAAAAAATACAAGAGGTCAACTTCCCCTGAGACTGAGAGAGTGTATTTCCGTCCTAATGAAGTTTTTGGGGCACGATGGACACCTGATTGTGAAGCTGCTTTTCATGAGATTATATATCAATTTACCCATGCTCCTGTCTTGGTCTATGCAGATCCAGCAAGACCCTATGTCCTACACACTGATGCTAGCTTGCAAGGGTTGGGGGCTGTGTTGTACCAGGAGCACGAGAATGGCCTGAGACCAGTGGCTTTTGCCAGCAGAAGTCTGACTCCATCTGAAAAGAACTATCCTGTGCATAAGTTAGAGTTCCTAGCTTTGAAGTGGGCCATTGTTGACCAATTCCACGAGTACTTGTATGGGGCTAAGATACTGGTAAAAACCGATAACAATCCTTTGACCTATGTGCAGACTTCAGCCAAGTTGGATGGTACTGGCCATAGGTGGCTTTCAGCATTAGCTACATATGATTACACTGTTGAATACAGAGCAGGCCTGAACCACATAGATGCTGATGCTGTCTCTCAGAGGCCTGTTTCCCGGAATGACTGGGTTAGACTGTCAGAACCTGATATTCGAGCACTCTGTCAGAAGTTTGACAGGAAGGAACAAATGTCCCCGGACGCAGTGGACTGTCTGGTTGATTGCTTGGGGCCCTCTGAGAATTGCATATATGCTGCCTATGGTCACTTTTCTGCATTAGACTTTGGTGCACTGCCTCAGCTGGACAATGACAGTTTTCAGCGGGCTCAATCCCGAGATTCTATGATCAAATCAGCTTTAGAAGCCCTGTATGCAGGGAAAGATGTATCCAAGTTACGTTCCACTGATTTAAGAACTGCATTGTTGTACAAGGAAGATCCTAAGTTGAAGCTGATTAATAGACTGTTATACAGAGAAACAGTAGACAGAAGGGGACAAGTAGACAAACAACAGCTAGTTTTGCCCACTGCCTTTCGAGACTTGGTACTGAGGTCCCTACACAACCACATGGGGCACCTTGGTATAGACAGAACACTTGACTTGGTGAGATCCAGATTCTGTTGCTTAAGAAGGGGGCTGATGTTGAGCAACACTTTCAAACTTGTAGTCACTGTTTACAGAGGAAAGCCTTGCCCCAGAGGGCTGCCCCCCTTTGTTAACATGACCAGCAGCGCCCCCATGGAGCTGGTCTGTACTGAATTTCTGAGTTTGGAGCCAGATCAAAGAAATATTAGTAATATGCTTAGTGGTCACTGACCATTTTACAAGATATGCCCAAGCTTTCCCCACCAAGGACCAGAAGGCCTCCATTGTGGCAAAAGTACTAATAGAAAACTTTTTTGTTCACTATAGGGCTTCGCAAAGAATCCACTCTGACCAAGGGAGAGACTTTGTGAGTCATTTGATTAAAGAGATGCTTTCTCTGTGGGGAGTACGAATGTCCAGAACTACCCCTTACCACCCCAAGGGGGACCCACAGCCTGAACGTTTCAACCGCTCTCTGTTAGATATGCTGGGCACCCTCCAGCCAAAGGACAAGCCTAGATAGAGCCAACAAATTAGCACCTTGGTACATGCCTACAACTGCACCAAAAGTGATGCCACTGGGTTCTTCCCCTACCGCCTGATGTTTGGAAGAGAAGCCCGACTACCGGTAGATGTTTGTTTTGGAGTTTCTCCTGACGGGGTTCAAGCTGATAACTATTTACAGTATGTGCAAAAGTTAAAGGCCCAGCTAAATCATGCGTACCAACTGGCTCAAAGCATGGCTGCCAAAAGAAATCTGGCCAACAAAGAAAGGTATGATAAAAACGTGAAAGCACAGGAACTCTAGGAGGGAGATCGGGTATTGCTAAGAAATCTGGGACTGCATGGCAAACACAAGATTGCTGACAGGTGGCACCATCTCCCTCATATTGTAGTGGGCAAACTAGATGATCTGCCTGTGTGCAAAGAAAGGCCTGAGAATAATTCTAAAGATGTTAAGACAATGCATGGAAATCATTTATTGCCCATTGGACAAATCTTGATTGAGTCTGAGCCCCCAGAAAGTGCTCCCTCTGGACCAGTGACCCGAGCTGCTGCTAAGCAAAAGCAAAGAAAGTCTGCACCTACAGATGCTGATTCAAAGTGTTCTTCACAGCAAGTTCCAGTTGAAAATGACTGTCAGTCTATGTCAGAGGACAGTGAGTGTAACTTTGGGTACTACCCTTCTTATGAACCGAGTCAGTTGTTTCAAGGCAACCCCCTAGTCAATTATGGAGATGAAGCTGGGCCTTCTGGACTGTCTAAGCCCCCAGCTTTGTCCCTGGAGCCAATGCTTACAGAAAGTGAGGTGCAGAGTATTAGGTCGGATGACATGGAATCACTGTGTGTGGTGGAACTGTATGAGCTTTCGGAGGAGGAAAATGATGAACTGGGATAATCTGGTGATATACCAGAACAAGAAGAGTATTTTGAGTGTCCTGATGGTTTACTGCCAGTGTCAGAAAACTGTCCATATGAGCCAAGTGCTGTGACTGTGGAAATTGCAAATCCTGGAACTGAAAGTGGCCCAAGTTCTAGCCTCTCTACCCCGAAGGCCATTCTCATGGCCAGTAACAGACACTGCAGAAAGTGAGGGTAAAAGCGCAGAGACTGTGACAGTTCCCCCTAGAAAGACTGGTCAAGCTGTGAAGCCTGTAGTGCGCTTAAGCTATGATTCTCCTGGGAGGCCTGTAGATTTGCCTCTCAATGTGGTCCATAAGGGAGTGTATGTGTCCCCGAGCTCACTGCCCAAACTGAGCATAGGTGCTAACTCCAGATTACTTGTCTTGCCCTCTAAGTACGGTGCCCCTGCCCCATCCAGCCCCAAGGTAGCTGATAGGGAAGGGCCCCATCTCTCCAGGTTTCATGTGCAGAAAGTAATGACCTGATTTCAAAATGTCTGTATGTGTAATGTGTAACCAGTAGAAGACTGTGTAATACAGTATAAGTGTATAGAACAAAGGTTTAATATGCTGACTGTTGTTTAAAAGGGATGCAAGTTTAAACTATTCTGCTCTAAGGTGTTATAAGGGTACCTACTTGACGCAGACACCAAGTTTTTTCAGGCCAGGAAGGGTGTAACCCCCCCTGCAAATGGGGGTTCCCAAAAGTCTTCTAGGAGCTAGCTAAGTGCTCCCAGCCTGAATGGTGTTCGGTGTTTAAGCCGCTTAACTGTGAGTGCTTTTAGAGCCTCTGGTACTGTCTCTTTAAGAGCTGCCTGCTCGCAGGCTAAATTAGTTTGAATGGGGGGACTGTGTATTTAATGCTCGAATCCCACTCGAGCTGCTGTCTGATTGCTCCATTTCTGCAGTCGCTAAAAGCGCAGAGGGAGCCCACCCGAGAGATGTAACTGTCTGCCTGAAATCATTTAGAGCATTAGTAAAATTGCAGTTTGTCTAACCTGCCTTTATTGTAGCTGGGACTCTGTATGTGTTGCCCCTCCATTTTGGACCTGAACTGCTGATCTGGACCAATTGGGTTAGGGGAGCCCTAAAATGGAGACTGCTTGAGCCAACCAGAACTTGGACTCTCACCTGGAGCCTGCTTAAAGGGGGAATGTATGGCAGGTGCTTCTGGAAGCTGTAGTTTGGACCTTGGCACCTTTTTACACCAACAGAGTAAGCCCTGCAATGATTGACAGCTGAATCCACCAACCAAACTTGTGTGGTGCCTAAGGGAAATACCCTGAACTGTTCCTGGCGGGCCAGATGTGAGTTGACTGTGAAAGGAGAAAGAGCTCTGTTCTGCTGTGGCTTGTAGTTCACATGGGAAGCGCGTGTAAGGTCCTGAAGTCGGCCTGTAGCTGTTAGTGAGTGCTCATCGGACTGAATCCGAGTTGTGGAGAAAAAGGAAGAAGTGTGCAGCACCAGGCTTGCCCGTAGAAGACCGAAGATTTTCAGAAGTGCGATCGGCCTGTCGGGGACTCTGATGCTATGTGTGTTCTCGGGTTTTGCAGTGTTTGTGATCGGGATCGAGAAGCAGCTGCCTGGTATAGTAATTTCCTTTACACATAAATGTGTCTAGTGCTTGTGGGGGATCGCAATTCCTTTTCCCCCTTTTACTGTGAGTTGTGAGCTAAAGCTGGAAGCTGAACTCAAATCCAATTGGACTGAGTCCGTCTGCTATCCAAATCCGTTGGGCCCTGTCTCGAGGGTCTCATCTCCATGCCCTGCTCATTCTGACCATCCAGAGTCACCTCCTCAGTCCAGCTCTCAGCTTGGGGTTTGTGAGTACAAATCGGGGTAACTTCCTGCACCTTCATTTAATCAAAGTGTGTCAACTGATTGCTTTGTGTTCTTCTGTTTGTGGACTGAGCCATCCGGCTCTGGATTACACTTTGTTTGTGCATATATTTTCTTCCTACAGGGTCCCATCCAGCTGCACCAGCCAGCTAACCCCAGGCAACGGACCTGGCTAGACCCCCACCATCCTGGATAACCAGAGTGTGACTTTCTGGACCCTATATGCCTGTACAGTACTGTGATTTTTACCTTTCTAGACCAAATCAGCCTGATTGCCCCCTCCCATGTTACTGTCCCCTAAATAAATCAGATTTATTGTTATTGAATTATATACTGTCTGTGGTGTCAGTACATATCGAGCCAGTATTGTATCATGTGGTGTATGTGATTAACCTTGTTTTACAGGGGGTTCTCTGAGACGTGCTGCAGAATCAATCTCGAGGGTAAGTGGTATCTCTGTGTGTAAACAGTGTGCATATGTGGGGTATTGGGACGGTAACTCCTGTGTACTGTGTGGGCCACCAGTGGGCACAAAGGGTGGTCACAGTGTCCCAGAGGACTGTGCCCAAGTTAGTTTAACCACTATCGACCCTGATCTCTGGGTGGAGGCACCCGTCATAGAACCTAGGCCCCTCAACCTGTCAGTAGCCAAGCAGGCAGGGGTAGTAACCCTTGGGATAGCGCCACCTAGGGGTTACACAGACAAGAGTCCTGAGCAGGTTAAGTGTAAAGTATTTCTATTATTTAAAACTGGCTTAATAATTTTTACCAAAGATCCTGTTAGTTTTTCTTCTCTGCCTGCCAGCTCATTCACCACAGTTCCTTCAGGTGCTGATATGCCCACCGCTTGCCAGCCTCATGGGTCATCCCCCTTTTTGGATGAAGACTACAGAATTGTTTACAGTACTCCAGATGTGGCCTCACCAGAGACCTATACAGTGGCAGGATCACCTTCTTCTTCATGCAGGTAAAATCTATGCTTAGGCACTCCAGTATCTTGCTGGCCTTCCCTTGTGCTTTGTTGCATTGCACTGAAGACTGAGGCTATCGCTAATGATAACAACCTAGGTCCCTTTCCTCTGAGGTCTGGTCCTCCCATACGCCCAACATCCAGTAGTCTGTTTTAGGATTCGTTTTACCAGTTTCCATAATTTTGTACTACTTCGCATTCAACTTAAGCTGCCAGATGCTTGACCACTTCTCTAACCTTTCCAAGTCCTCCTTCATGTCCCTTACTCCCTCATCACCATCCACACTAACGAAACATTCTATTTGTTCTGCAAACAGACACATTTTCCCCTGAACATCCCCAACCCCATGTTACAGAAAACCCTTATTTACAGTACCAGTACCGGGACTAATTTCTGATGGACTCCACTGGTTACATCTCTAACCCCCGAATACCTTCCATTTAACACTCCCCAATAGCACATCCTCCTAGTCAGTTGCTAATCCACACAGGTAATCCCCCACCCATAGGTCCCACACCTTCCTGCTAAGCTTTCTGTGTTTGCACTAAATCAACTGCCTTCAGAAATCCAGATACAGGAATGCGAAAGCTTAGCCATTATCACCAGAGACAGTGAATTAAAGATGTCAGTGAGGTTTGTCTGGCCAGACCTTCCCTTGACAAATCTGTGTTGCCTTTTGTCTTGGAGCCATTAAATTCTAAGAAATCTATTATCCACTCCTTGATAATAGTTTACAATAGATTCCCCAATATAGAGGTCAAGCTAACCGGTTTGTAATTTCTGGGGTTATCCATTTTTCCACTTTTGTGTAGAGGTACCACATCTGTCACCCTCCAATATGCCAGAATCACCCATTTTCAGGGAGCAATTGAAAAAGTCCACCAAGGGAAACAACCAGTGACTGACCCACCTCCCTTAGTGGTCTAGGGTGTAACTCATCTTGTCCCAGAAATTTCTTTACTTTCTTTTTCTGTTTATTTTTTTCCTCTATTGCCTGTGGTCTGTATTATACCTGATGGCACTCCCCAGCCCTGTCACAGACCTTCTCATGGGCTTGCTAGTGCCCAAGACCACTGTGGTGTGGAAGAACGCCATGTCAGTCATGCAGGTGCCTGCGGATGTGTCTGTGTGTGTGTCAACTTTACCCTTAATGAACCGCAGTGACTTTCTGCTTTTCTTCCCCTTAGGAATGCCAGCCACGCAATGACATGCATGTCACTGTATGAGTATGCCAGCATCTGGAGGCCCTCCCTCCCATGCTAGTGACCCCTACTGTGTTACTAACCAGCCTCCACTAGGTGGCAGTCATGCTGTGGAGCTCACATTATCCCCATCCCCATCCCCACCCCCAATCTAAAGGAAGGAAGCAGTCCCTTGAATGCTCAGTCCTTCTTCGACTGGCTGGTCCCTGACAGTTTTTATCTGCTCCCTAACTGGGTCATTGGTGCCACAAACAGCAGAGTTACCTCTGCGCTAGCAGGCCAGCTGAGATTTGTTTACCTTTAGACTCTTTAACCCCTTTAACACTTTTTCCTCCATTATTTACCACATCACATTTTAAGCCACAGTTTTCTTTTATTTTGATTTCAGCCACAGTGAGTTAGGGAGAGCAGAGGGGTAGAGCCAGCTAAAGCTCCCCAACCCCCTTTCACTTAGCACCTGCTAAGGCAACTAAAAGAGAGGGACCTGTGTGACCTGTGGAAGAAGTGTCAGGATTTCCCCAGCTCCATTTTGATTCTGCTTTCAGCAGTAGTGAATTAGGGAGAGCAGGGGGTAGCGCCAACTAAAGCCCCCCCCCATCACTTAGCACCTGCTGGGGTAGCTAAAGGGGCAGGACCTATGACCTATGAAAGCAGTGTCAGGATTTCCCCAGCACAGTTTTGATTCTCTTTCAACAGCAGTGTTGGGAAGGCAGAGGGGCAGAGCCAGCTAAAATCACTAGATAGCTAAACATAAAGGCAGTTATTATGGGAGTGGTGCAGTGTAATGAATAATGGATGTGGTACCTCTACACAAAAGTGAAAATATGCTGAGCTGCTGTTTTCTGGGAGACCTGCTGGAGACTGAGTTGCTGCCCCATCTGCATGCACCTCTCTGGGTTGAGAGAGGAGGTTGCTGGTCTCTGGGCTGAGCTGGTTATTATCCGCAGGACATCTTCCCCCACCCAGGGGCCACAGAGTCTACCACCATTGTTCCAGTGGTTGCCTAGGAGAAGGAGGGCTAGCTGGACTGTGGTGAACTCCAGGAGGGTGGGGGTGGTGGGTCAGGGGTACCTTCTTCAGCCTCTGCCACTACAAAATTCCTTCACTATTCTGGTGGGACGGAACAGTCGGGAGGAGGCACCAGTAGTAGTGGCAAGGGAAGATGTGGGGGTCTTCCATAGGGGAGGCCCCAAGGTGGGTGGTAAAGGACCCCAGCAGAGGAGGAAGCAGCTTCTGGTGGGGGACTCGATTGTTAGGAGGGTAGATTTGGGAATAGAAAGGGGAAAGAGGGAGGTGAGGTGCCTACTTTGCACCATGGCTCAGAGGGATGAACAGCAGCTCTTAAAGGGAAACTGTCATAATCTGAATCTCCCAACCCCACAAATCCTTACCCTTGATTAGGCTTTTTACAAGCCAAAACATTTTTTTAAGTGTTTTGACTTACTTTAATTTCTTGTTGTAAATTCCAGGATTAGGCAACATGGCAGACTAGCATTATATCTGAAAGTGCTGCGTCGCACTGCTGACTTGTATTGTATTGAAGCGAGTGGTGGGGCCTAGTATTTAGGGGGGACAAAACACTCCTAGCAGTTCTCCTGAGAAACATTAAAAGTTAACATACAAAAGTGTGACAAACATGATCCTCTCCAGGTTGGGATTTAGAGAGGGAACAAAAAAATGCCAAGATTTCTGATTTTTGTCTATTTTTAGCAAGTGGATAGAAGTAGACTCTGCGGCAGCTCAAGTCAAAAGTCTCACCTGCCTGAAGCTTGTGTGAGTGCTGGGTCACATGACCTGCCTTCAGTGAGCTTCCAAAGTGACCCTCTGATTGGACAGGAAGTATCAAGAAGTCTTGTAGTCTCACAGCCAGTTCCAGTGGCCAAATAATGAAAAACAAATAACAAATAATTGGGACCCCTAATACAAATGCTTGGTGAATATTCGAAAAAAAGTACTCGCACACCCCTAGCATTTATTTTTATATAGCACACCATCCGAAAGGCTTGTAACACATCACAAATAAACATGACATATAATCATAAACAGGTTCAATCATATTAAAACAGTGGTATATCTCTCTGTTACCATCATTCTGGTCTCTCTTGTAACTCATGAAAACCTTTTTCTTGCCCTTATTGCCACTCTGACTTCCTTTGAAACCATATCAATTGCATGTGTTTTTCCCCTTTTCAGCTTGTTTCAAACAAGATGTTACCTCCGGCACCTCCCACTTGATGAGTGCATATGTATTACCTGAGCCTTCCAATCTTTCCACCCCCTTTAAGATTAACCCTAAGCATTTCCTCCATTTTACCAAAGTCTGCCCTCTTGTAATCTGGTATCATCTCCCTAGATTTGGAACATTAAGCCACTAGGTATATGCTGAACCACACTGAGTTATGATCACTTGTCCCCCAAGGGTCTACCACCATGATATCTCCTGTTGTATCCTGGCTTGACAGTGTAGAAACATAGAAAGTGATGGCAGATGGGGACCAAAGATCTATCTAGTCTGCCCTGATCTCTACTCCCTTCTCAGAATGTAATGGCTACTATCCCCCTGTGTCTATCCTATGCAGATTTGAATTCACTTACTGTTTTGGAATCAACGAACTCAGCAGGTAGGCCATTCCATGGGTCAATCACCCTTTCCGTGAAGAAAGACGTACGCATGCTGCCCCTGAATCTTCCTCCTTTTAATTTCATATCATGGCCCCTTGTCCTCGTGGAGCTATTGACAAGAAAGAGATCCTGGATTTGGACTCTGTTTATACCCTTTAGGTACTTGAATGTCTCAATCATATCCCCCCTATTTCTGCGTTGCTCCAGGGAGTACATGTTAAGCTCCTCTAACCTGCTTTTGTACGTCACCTCATGGAGACCTTGGATCATTTTCATTGCCCTCCTCTGTGCCGTGACTGCCGTCTCCAATCTATCTATGTCCTTTCTGAGATAAGGCCTCCAGAACTGGATGCAGTACTCCAGGTGGGGCCTTACCAGGGACCTGTATAGTGGCAGGTCACCTCCCTTCTTCTGCTTGTGATGCCCCTTCCTATGCATCCTAGCATTCTGCTAGTCTTTTGCGCTGCCTTCTCGCATTGACTGCCTACCTTCAAATCATCTGCAATGATAACCCCCAGGTCCCTTTCCTGCTGGGTGGATGCTAGCCTCTCCCCCTCCAGATAGTAGCCCCCCAGATAGTAGTCCTTCTCTGGATTGCTCTGGCCCAAATGCATAACCTTGTACTTTTTTGCATTGAATTTTAACTGCCACATACTGGACCACTTTTCTAACTTGAGTAGGTCACTTCTTATGTGCTCCACCTCCTGTGCAGTGTCCACTCTATTGTAGATCTTTGTGTCATCTGCAAACAGATGCACCTTCCCACTCAGCTCCTTTGTGATGTCCCTGATGAAAACATTGACAGTATTAGGTAATTGATGGCACCCTCTCTAGTCGGCTCCTTTACCAACTGCATTAAGAATCATTAATGCAGCAGAGCTACAAAAGCTTGACTCCTGATACTTTTTGACCCAGGTGTGTCCAGGCTACAATTAGGGAGGTTGACATCCCCCTTCAGAACCATATTGCCAGAGGTAACTTTTTATTTATTTTATTATTTATTGAAATGTTTCACCAGGAAGGGCACACTGAACAACAAATTACTTGTCTCATGATGCGTCCCAGAGGAGAGGGTAACAGGGAATACTTACATGTGTGCATATAAAGCAAAACATTAATACAATTATACAATGGATCTTGACAGTGAAAACAATGCTGGGTTACAGAAGGTATTGTACAATTAAGAGCAGTAACAAAATTTGATTCTTCACAAACTCAATAGTGAGATAAGTGCTTGCATCTCATGTACCATCTTAACTAAGGGGCTACCTAGCATTGACTCCCCTAGCAGGTGAATAGAGCAGAGAAAAGTTAATGGAAAAGAGGAAATTATCCGCAGGTACAATTTACTGAGATGAAGTTGTGTAGAGCTGAGGAGATGGAGTAGGGGGAGCATGAAAGTTGTATCTGGTGAGGAAGAGAATTCCGTGGTTTAGGGAAGCAATGTGAGAAGTCCATCTGGCCTATAGAGGTTGACAGATGAGGAACTACCAATAGACGAGGGTTATATGATCTAAGGGAATGGTCAGAAGGGGTAGGATTGAAAGAGAGGAAGTAAGATATGAGGGGAGTGTACTAAACCAAAATTTAGACACGAATTTGGCGCAATGGAAATGGTGGCTATTTTCTAAAGAGGGAAAAGCCAGAGAGTGGTAGAGAATACAGTGATGAGTGCGAGGGAAGGGGCCCAGAGTGAAGCAACAGAAGGAGTTAAAAAGGGTATCCAGTCTAGTAAGGGAAGGCTTGGGAGCAGCGTTGTAGACTATGTCTCAGTAGTCAGAAATAGGTAGGATCATCTTCTGGACAAGTTCACGCCTAGCTGGTAGTGGGAGGTAGCTACAATTACTGTATAATGCACCAAGCTTGGGGCACAGTTTCTTCAGGATGGTGTCCACATGACCAGAGAAGTTGAGGTTTGGTCCAGCCAAACCCCCAAGTACCTAAAGGAAAGGTGTCCTCAAGGGTTGTCCCATCTAGGGTATGGAAGTAGGGCAAGAAGGGGAGACAAGTGAGTCTCTACCTAGTGCCAAAGGTCATTGAGACTGTCTTCTTAGAGTTGAGAGAGAGTTGATGGGAGCTAAACCAGAGCTGAACTTCATTGAAGTCACACTGAAATCTGGTTTCTACATCAAAAGGGGACTGTCCAGACATGAAGAGGACTGTGTCATCGACGTACATATGGATTTAGGTGGATGAGCAGGCAGAGGGAGGGTCATTTAGGAATATGGAGAATAAGATAGGACCCAAAATGGATCCCTGAAGTATGCTGGTATTGATGGGGAGAGGAGGGGACGTGGAGTCAGCAATTCTGACCAACTTGGACCTACCTCTCAGGTACAGTAGTAGTCACAGACAAGACGAGATATTTCCAGGTATTTCATGAAATTTCTAACGAGTTTCTCTCTGCTTCTCCTTCTGTGGAAATGGAGAAAGCAGGAGATTTCTCTAGACATATCACAGAAATTTTAGGAAATATTTGGCCATGTCTTTGGCTGTGACTGTAGTCTCTGAACCATTTAGCAGCAGAGTCAGATAAGCCAGCTGAGGAGAGGGAGTTTAATAGAAGGGTGTAGGAGATGGAGTCGAAAGCCTTTATGAGGTCGACAAAGATGGCTGATGTGATATGGCCACTGTCTATCCCTGAGAGGATGGAGTTAGTGAGCCTAATCAGGGAGGTATTAGTGGAGTGGTTCTTCTGGAAACCAGATTGGTATGGAGTGAAAAAGTTAGAATCAGAGAGAGAGGTCGAGATTTGTGAGAGAACAAGATATTCTTGGAGTTTAGCAAGAGTGGGAAGGATTGAAATGGGGCGATAGTTGGCAGGGTGAAAGTGTTGTCACCTTTAGGCAGGGGAAGTACAGTGGCATGTTTCCATGCAGACGGGATCATAGCTGTGGTGAAGGAAAGGTTGAGTAGGTCTGATATTGGAGCGGCACTGGCAGAAGCTAAGAGATATAACAGCTTAGGGTCTAAGCCATCAGGCGACCTGCCTTTGGAGGGGTTAAGTGCAAATAGTGTGCCCAATGTGTCAGGGGGTGAAATTTTAGAGAAGGAGAAGGAGTTAGATGAAGAGAGGAGTTGAGGAGAGGGGATGTGCAGGTGGGGGAGATGGTAAGGAGGATAGGAGAGCAGAGGAACAGGACGTGAAACACGAGTTTAATTCAGTAGCAACGCTAGGGTGATCATCAACATGAGTTTTGTTTATTTTAAGAAGAGGGGTGGGAGGGGAGGATGGGGGGAAGGGAGTGGATTACCTTCCAGAATTTGGATGGCTTACTGATGTTGGACCAGAAGGTAGAGCAGAAATAATTGACTTTTGCTAAACAAGTAGCCTTAGTGCACCTATTATGTACAGAGCGATAGGTGGCATAGTCTTGAGGGAGTTTAGAGGCTTTGTGAGTTTTCCAAGCTTCATCCCAGTCTCTCAGACACACCAGGAGTTCAGGGGTGAGCCAAGGGAGGTGGTTTCTCCTAACCCTGGTGCGTCGTAGAGGAGCATGTGAGTTCCAAATTTCCATACATTTACCATGGAAATAATTGTGGGCATCATCTATAGAGGTTGACGAGGCTATTGAGTCCCAGTTTGTGTGGGTCAGGTCATGAAGGAGGGGAGCCAGGGTCAGATTTTTATACAAATGGAATTAAAGGGTTTTCGGAGGGGGGGTGCCTAAATCCTGTGAATTTTGCGTACTATATAGGTCATATGGTCATTTTTATAAGGTAATAGCTGCCATATATTGGTGACTGTCCAGGAATTAAACTTTTACCTCTCGTGTTTACTTGATATGAATTTGTAACTGTGTTACCTATGTTAGCTATGTATGTATAGGCCTGAATCTTCCTCCACATGTACAGTGCTTTGTCCTTGTCTACCCTGTTTTTGACTGCGAATTGTATTAATGTCCAGGACCACCTTGAAAATGAGCTTGCTCAATGGTGTTTATGCCTGGTTAAATAAAGTTTGATTGATTGATTGATTGATTGATTGATATGGTGGTCACTCAAGACGTCTGACAGAACACCAGATTTAATAACTCTGTGGGGGTGGGATATGTGGGCTCAGTCTACGAGGGAATGGTTACCGGTTTTGTAGTTCATGTGAGTGGGCTCTAAAATGAGTTGAGAAAGGTTGTGGCCATCAATGTCATTACGTGCTTTATTAAGGGAGGGGGATAACCAGTTTTGGTTGAAGTCACCCACTATATATGCTTCATCTGAGGAGGAGTGCAAAACGATTGTACTAATGAGGTCGGTGATAGCAGAGGCTGGTTGACCTGGGCGACAGTAGGCACCACCTACGTAGCTAGGTATAGAGAATGGGAGGGAACATTTGAGGACCAGTGCCTCATAGGTTTTTGGGACCAATGTTGCAAGGGTGGTAGAAAATTGTATGGCTGAGGAGACATATATAGCTACTCCTCCACCACTAGTGGAATGATCTTGCCAAGATAAAGTGCAACCAGGGATGGAAAGAGAGGAGTCCCCTATTTTGGTGTTGAGCCACATTTTAGAGAGGATGATAATGTTGGGAGCAAGGGAACAGCTAGAGACTTTAGTAAGTCTAATTTAGGGAGAAGACTATGTATATTTAGGTGTAGCATTTTTAGTCCATGGGGAAGGGTGGGGGTGTAGAGGAGGGGCCAGCAGAAGCTGATGCAGGGACAGCTGTAGAGCCTGGCCCAGAGTTAGGCTGATCTCACCAGAAGATAAGAGCAGGAGTGCTATGATCAAGAAGTGAATTTTGGCACCCTTATTCCAGGGTGGCGATCTAATAAGAGACATTAAGGAGGGTAGGTCGGTGGCACAGAGGGCTGAGGCATTGGCGCCTTACCTCGCACCGCGGTGACCAAGTTCGAGGAACGGACTTGGGTCGCTGGGGGTTGGCAGGGGAGGAGAGGATTGAGCGTCCGTAGGACTGCTCTCCTATCCTGGGGTGGGTAGCAAGGCCGCATCGCTCTGCAGCGGCCCCTGGTGGAGACCAGGAACACTGCATGGGGGTTTGCAATAGGGGAAGCACCAGAAAAGTAGAAACCACTCCAGGATTGGCCGGATGATGGCTGCCGATTTGCCGACACCTCTGAAACTCCTGATGGAGCCATGTCCACCTCAGCAGCACCCTGGGGCCAAATAGAGAGTGTGCTGGATGCCTGCCCCCGGTGCCTTCCCTCTCGGAGGAGAGGGACCCACCCAGTGAAGGGTTATGCCAGGTTACTCCAGGGAAGGCTGCAATATGAGGTAAGGAGGCTCGTGGGAGTAGTAGGGGTTGTCGGAGACCATGGCAGCCCGAAGGAGTGGCGGGTCCCGGAGCACATAGGGGGATAAAGAAATAATGCAAAATAAAAAAAGCGGGGGAGTGGGGGGAAGGAGGTTGAAATTTTAGAAGATGTAACAAGGTGAAAGAGGTTGGGATAGGTAGGAGGGTAGCACTGGGACGGAAGGAGTAGTGGGTCCAAGTGATGAGGGTAGATGAGGGTTCACTGCGAGGTTATGGACAGGAGAGTGGTGCAGGTAGGGGCAGGCAGCTTAGGTGATGGAACCGGAGTAAGAGTGAGGCAGAGTGCAAGGAGGATAAAAAAGAGAAGTTTTAGAAAGATTGGAGATATGATAGTGATGTAGACAGTAGTGAGGTAGAGGACAGTACGAGGAGGTGAATAGCAGCAATGTGGGAAAGGGTGTAAGCAGACAGAACAGGGCGGAGATGGTAGTAGCAGTGGAAGGCAAATGGTATCTATACTAGTATATGATTGCTTAACTGAACTGCCAGAACCAGCCGATTGCTAATAGTATTTGTCTGATGTTTGTATACGAGTCACAGCTTAGGGTAGTTGATTCAAGGAAGTGGGATTTAGACTTGTACAACTATATGGGAAGAGTAGGTGAGCTACAGTTGAACAGGCTGCAGTACAGGGTGGAGCCCAGGCTGCAGCTGGAGGATTTAAAGAGTGAGGGGCAGGGAGGGTGGGTAGGAGAAAATTCATGTAGAAGAAAAAAATAATTCTGAATATTATAGAACAGAATATTAAGCTGAGAAAGCCGGTTACATTCAAGGCTAGTGAGCGGATCCAATCGGCATGCACCTGGCCGCTAGGTTGTCCAGGTAACTGATTTTTAGTTTTCCCTTCCAGTGTCCTGTCACCCTTAACAATCTGGTTTGGTGGTCTGTAGACCACTCTCACCCTGAGGTTCCCCACCTCTCTCTGCTACCAGTTGAATCCAATGCGTTTCCACCCTATTCTCCCCCCCAATGGACTTATCTTTTGCTTCCATTCTGTGATCCTTTATGTACACAGTAATCCCTTCCCCTCTGCCCATATCCCTAGCCCTCTTAAAATGGGTGTAGCTAGGAATTGTGAGGTCCCTCAGTTGTGATTTTGTATCACCCATGTTTCTATAATGGCTATAATGTCTAACTGCCCCTCACACAACAGCCTGTAATTCACCCATCTTGTTCCCAGGACTCCTAGTTTTCATAAAGGCCTCCTTCCTGGAATCCTTTTATTTGTCCTATCACTTCCTAATACTGTTTCCCAGCCTGACCTCGCTACTTGCCCTGATTTGTCCATGAACTTTCCTCATACTCCATCAAAGTTTCACTTTAGGTTATTTACTCGACCTTGCCCAACTAATGTAAATTAAGGTAGACAGTTCACCGGGGGCAATCTTGATCCCAGGTGGCTTCTCAAATTGTCATTCCACTTAGAAACCTCTAAAACAAATCCCTGCTACAAGGGCGTGTGCCTGAGAAATGGAAAGTTGCTCTAGTTGTTCCAATTCACAAGGGGGGGGGCTAAGGAACCAGTTGAAAACTACCATCCTAGTTCCCTTCTTAGTCCCCTTGCTAAGATACAAGATAAGTTATCAGCTCCAGGAGCATTTCAGGAGGAGAGTCTGCACTGAGCCAGGGTGCTGGGGAGAAATCAAGAAGCAGAAAGCACACAATCCCACACTTGCCACCAAATAAAGAGAACCTCAGCTCACAAGCTGTAAGAAGCGTACCCCAACTTTATTAAAGTGCCAGTGAAAAACACGTCTTGACATGTTTAGGAATAAAGTTCTTTTGTCAAAAGACATGCAGGACCCAGGATTATTACGTCAAATATAGTCTAAATTGACGTCATCATTCTGAGCCAAACAATAAAATACAATTGTAACCCCCCTACAAAAGGGGGTTCCCAAAAGTCTTCCCAGAGCTTACCTAATTGCTCACAGTCTGGGTGGTGGGTGGCGTTAAAGCCGTTTCAAATGGTGTTGCAGTAAAGCCTCCATGTACTGTCTCTTTAAGTGCTGCCTGCTTCCAGTCCTAATTAGTTTGAATGGGGGGACTGTGTGTTTCTATGCCTGAGTCCCGCCCGGGCTGCTGACTAATTGCTCCGTTTCTGCCGTCGCTACTTGGGCAGAGTGAGCCCTGCTGAAAGATGTAACTAATTGCTGGAAATCATTTAGAACAGTGATGAAAATGTAGTTTGTTCTAACCCGCCTTTCTTGCAGCAAGGACTGTTCTGTGTAGCTCCACCATTTTGGTCCCGGACTGCCGAATGGGACCAATCAGCACTTGAGACTCTCAAATGGAGCCTGCTGAAATGAGGCTGTGTGGAGTGAGACTCTGGGAATTGTAGTTTTTGGACTGTAGGTGCCTTTTTTCACCTATAGAGGGAGCCCTGTTGTGACTGACATCTGAACTGACCAACCGAACCTTTTGGATCTGAGTGAGAGCCCCTGAGCTGTCTGCTGGCAAGCCAGATCTGTTTGGAAAGCTGAGAGAGCAACAACTCTGAGTGTTCGAGCGGTCGTGTTGCGCAGTAGTTTTCGCGGGAGAACTGTGGAAAGCCTGTTTTCTGGCCTGCTAGCCTGCTTTCTGCTCTGAGAGGGAGAAGAGGACTTTTTCAGACTGAATCTGAATTTGTAGAGAACAAAGCAAGCTGCTGATTTGGGACCAGACTTAACCTGTAGAAGATCGAGGATTTTGCTGAATGCAATCGGCCTGTCAGGAATTTCAGTTACTTCTGAGCTTCCAGTGTGTACAGAGATTTGCGATTGTAACTGGGGAGCATTTAGCCAAGTACAGGTAGAATCTGGTATATAAATGTACTGTGAACTGAAAGAGAAGTGCGATTTAATCTGGCTGTGTGCTGCAGGTTTGTACATACGAATGTGCTATGTGCTGATTGGGGATCGCGGTCTAATTCCCCTCTTGCTGTGAACTGTGTGCTAGTTGCTGGAAGCTGTTTCCCCAGCTAAAATCAGACTGAATCCATTGTTGCCTGCTGCAGACAGGCCCTGCCACGAGGGTCTTGTCTCCCTACCCTGCTGTACAGAGAAAATCCATTGACGAGGGACCAGCCAGGGGATCAGCCCTTGCTCTCTGCCTGAACAAGAACAGCTCCGAAGTAACTCATGTGGGCTGTGCTTTCTCTGGCAATCCAGAACGTCCATCATTCAGCCCTCCTGTGTTCAGCCTGGGTACCATGAGTAATAATCAGGGTAGCACCCTGCAACATTTCTTAATCAAAAGTTTGTCATCTGATTCTTGTGTTGTTCCCTTTCCATGAACTGAGCCCTCCGGCTCTGGATTACAGATTGTGTGTGTGCATGTTCTTTTTCCATCACAGGGCCCCAACCAGCTGCAATGCCGGCCTACCCCGGGCAACAGTCCTGGCTAGCCTTTCCCTTCATCCTGGGTACCCAGACAGTGTGACTGAGTGGGACTCTGATTCCATGCACAGTAGTGTGATTCTTAGTGTGTTTTAAGCCAATTAACCTGATTATCCCCTGATCTTGTTATAGTCCCCTGAATAAATCAGATCTGTTTGTTTCTGCAATTCACATTGATTGTGGAGTCAGTTTATAATGAAGGTATTGCATTGTTGCTTTTGTACTGCATCACCTTATTTTACAGGGGGTCCCCAGAGTCAAGCTGAAGGAACCAGTACTGGGAGTAAATACTAAATATAAATGTATGTACCAAGCATATCTGGGGCGTTGGAAAGGTGCATATTGTGTATTGTGTGGGCCACTAGTAGGAGACAGGGGGGGGGGTCACAGTGTCTCAAAGGACTGTGACCTGGTTATTCAGACTAATACCAACCCAGACCTTTGGGTGGAGGTACCTGTCACTGAACCTAGGCCCCTTAACCTGTTGATAGCCAATCAGGTAGGGGTAGTAGCCCAAGGGATAGCGCCACCTTGGGGTTACACTATACACAACATAACATACATAAAGCAAATACAAAAAAAGTCCCAGAAGTCTAAAAGCAGAGCAGCTATCCCCTAAAGAATGTTGACAGTTGACAAGTTCCCTTGAAATGCTGTTTTGTCACCATGTGTGAATCACAATCTATCACGTACTGTATTTTATCAGTATGATGACGTCACTTTAGACTATATATGATGCAATAATCATGGGCCCCACATGTCTTTTGACAAAGGAATTGTATTCCGAAATGTGTCAAGACGTGTTTTTCACTGGCACTTTAATAAACTTGGGGCATGCTTCTTACAGCTTGTAAGCTGCAGTTTTCTTTATTTGGTGGTGAGTATGGGACTGTGTGCTTTCTGCAACTCCAGGAGTACTTTGAGACTCACAGCATTGTAACTAATGTTCAGCATGGGCACAGGAAACATCCCAGGACTGATACTGTCCTAGTACGACTGAATGCAGATCTCTCCTCTGCCCTGGACTCTGGTTGTATGACAGGTACCATTTTTGTCAATCTTACCAAAGCTTTTGTTTTGGTCAACCACAGTCTTCTACTGGCCAAACTAAATTTGCTGAGCCTTGACAGTCTTTATTGTAATTGGTCCAAGGACTAGCTGTCATCCCATAAGCAGAAAGTAAAGTGAAGGGGTGGCTGATTTACTTTACAAGATACCACTGAAGGTGTTCTCCAGGGTTCTATCTTAGGACCCTTACTATCCTCCCTCTTTGTAAATATGCCAGATAACTGTGATGGGGCCAAACTTCAGCTATATGGAAACATAGAATCTGACTGCAGGTAAGGATCACTTGGCCCACCCAGTCTGCCCATTTTTACTCTGCCTAAATTGTCACCACAGACCCTACCTGATCTCTGGCTCCCTCCTGCTCTTGCTTTTCACCAAGATTCCCTTATGCCTATCCCATGCATTCTTGACTCCCACCACTGTTTTGGCCCTCACCACCTCCACTGGAAGACTGTTACAGGCATTCACCACTCTTTCAGTGAAGAAGTACATCCTAAAATGTCTCTTGAATTTACCTTGATGCAGACCCTGCACTGATACAGGCCCTGCACCATTTTACTTGTCCTCCTTTGGACAGCCTCCACTCTGTCTATGTCCTTCCTGAGATGTGTTCCCCAGAACTGGACATAGTACTCCAGGTGGTGTCTCACCAACGATCTATACAGTGGTAAAAACCACCTCCCTCTTTTTGCTGGTGGTACCCCTCCTTATTCATCCCAACATTCCACTGGCCAACCAACTACCTTGTCTCACTGCCTCGCCACCTTGAGGTCATCAGAAGTGATTACTTCCCGAGCCCTTTCCTGTTTGGTGACCATCAATACCGCTTCTCCCATTTTGTACTCTGCCTCCGGGTTTCTTTGCCCTAAGTACATGATTTTGCACTTTTTCGCAATTGATACCCAGCTACCATGCCCTTGACCACTCATGGAGTTTTCTCAGGTCTCTGCACATTCTTTCCACCCCTTCTGGAGCGTCCACCCTATTGCAGATTTTGGTGACATCCACAAAGAGGCAGACCTTCCCTTCCAGCTCATCTACAATGTCAATTATAAAGACATTAAAGGAAAACATTACTTACCTGCTGGCATGTTCCTGCTAGGGCCTATGTCACTGATTAGTGGTTCTATGTCAAATTTCAGTTTTAAATAGTACCAGGAAACTTCAGTTTTCAGAGCCTGCCAACAGCCATCTTGTGGGAGCCATTCGCTCCCTCCCCCGTGATATGCTAATATGCCCCTGCCAATCAATGTGCTGAGTCAGCAGGGGCATATTAGCATATACTGAGCAAGGAAGTGAGTGGTTCCCATGAGACAGCAGCTGGCGCCTTGGGAAACGGAAATTTGTCGGTGCTGTTTTAAACTTAAATATAACTATCTAAATTAAGTTAGAAAAATTATTTTTTGATATAGATCCACTAATTGGGGTCATAGGCACTGGCAGGTGAGTGCCGGCAGATAAGTGGCATTTTCCTTTAAAGAGGACTGGTCCCAATACTGTGCCCTGAGGCACCCCACTGATTACACTCCCGCCCCTGGAATGAACTCTGTTTACCACCACCCTCTGTCGCCTGTCCCTTAACCAATTTCTTACACAGTCTACCACCTTAGGACCCACCCCTAAGATGCCCAATTTCCTTATGAGTCTCCTATGTGGAACGGTGTTGGAAGCTTTATTGAAACCTAAGTAGGCCACGTCCACCACCCCACCCTGATCTATTTCCCTGGTCATTCAGTAAATGAAATTTATCAGATTTGTCTGACATGCCCTCCCCCCACAGTGAAGCTGTGCTACCTCAGGTCTTCTAACCTGCAGGATTCAAGATGCTCCACAAGCCTTTTGTGTAGCGGTGACTCCATTCATTTCCACACTATCGATGTTAGGTTGACTGACTTATTTGTCAGCCTCCGCCATGCTACCACTTTTGTGAAGCAGATTATGTCTGTCCTCCACTCTTTTGGAATCACTCCTATTTCAGTGAGTTGTTAAAAAGGAAAACAAAAAGGCATAGTCCCTGCTTTTTTTTGGTTGCACCTTGGATAAAGTTACATTAAAAGTTTTGAGCATGAGTTATGCCAAAGCCACGTGTTCTTGAGTGCCACTTTTTTGTTCTCCTGCATTGTAAATGTTTTAGCTGGCAGCACACCAGTTTGAGGTGAGCATGGCAGCTTCTGTGTTCCTGAGTTTTTAAAAAGGACAGTCAGAGGTGCAGCCAGTACCTCCCTGAGCTCCTTCAATACCCCTGCGTGTACCCTGTCTGGCCCCATAGCTTTGTCCACTTTCAGATTACTAGACCATTCAGGACTGTCTACTCTGTTAAAGGACTTGTGTCTACCTCCCTCCCTCCCTCACTCTAGTGTCCATATTGCATGTATATGGCCCATCCCTGTCCCCTTCTTCTGTGACGACTGAATAAAAATATTTGTTTAGGATATCTGCTTTTTCCTGATCCTGCTCTGCACAGTCCCCACTTGCTTGCCTTTCTTCACCTCACCATGGAAAAATAAGTGAAAATGTCTGCACGTTTCAAACATTGAAGGTAACTCCACTGCTAGGAGATGATAAACTGTAATATTTATTGTCCTTGGATTTCTTGAAAAAGCATCACGGCAACGTGAAATATTGACATTTTGTGTGTGTGTGTGTGTGTGTGTGTGCGTGTGCGTGCTACTGTTTTTATCAAGGATACTAAATGTTACGTTTATCATCTCCTGGCAGTGGAGTTAACTTGTGTGTTTGAAACATGCAGCCATTTTCACTTGTTTCTCCTACGAAAAGGTCCTTAGAGGTTCCCTTTTCAGTGGGTTCTGAACCACATACAGATTGTGCAGTTTTGTTGGTTCACCTCAGAATCCTTATCCTAGTCTTTCTCTTTTCACTTATGTATCTAAATAATCTTGTCCCCTTTCGTTATCCCATGGGCTATTCTTTCCTCAGTTTGTGGCATTGCACTCCTCACCACTTTCCCTGCTTTCCTCTGCATCTCCTGATACACCTCCATTTCATCTTTCCTCTGCATCTCTTTATACCTCCTGAACACTACCCTTTTAGCCTTTTCACCTTTTAAGCCACTTTCTCTGAGAACCATAGCAGTCTCTTTTTTGTTGCCTTCATTATGACTTCCCTTAAAGAGCATGTCTCATGATGGTCCAAAAAGTTACAGCTTGTAGTCATTATATGCAGTACTAGACCTGAAAGGGTGTGTGCATTTGTTATTTTTGGCTACGGTTTACTCTGCCTTCCATATATTGCATTTGTTTTTGAGCCCTGCTTTAGTCCTGCTGCACTTGCCTTTGCTGTTCAGCTGCTAGGCTGCTGGCTCCCGCTGATGTCACTGTATGACAGAGGAGTGACTCACACTGTACAGTACAGTGCAGTTGCAGCAGTTTTGCAAGGGGAAAACTACCAGTACTAGGTGTACATACTGTGTTCCCCTTTCCCCAAGACACCCTGTTAGCAATGCATTGTGCCAAAATCCAAATGCCCTGTCAGAATGTTTTTCTGTAAAACTGACTTACTTCTGCCTCTGTAACAAAGCATGGGGACTGAGAGAAGATTGAGTTGCTGTCAGCACCTTTCCCAGTCCTTTTGACTTTCATGCATAAATTACCCCTTCTTGCATTGATTCTGGAATTGTATTTCATTACTGTCCTCTGCAGTTAGTTTTTATATTGGCTTGTGCGTGCACTAGCAGCAGCTTGCAGTAGCAGCACATTTCAGAGGTATTTCAGTGTTGTGGCCAATGCAGGGGACATTTTAGTGTGTGTGTCCCTCAGCCTTCAATCAGTCAGCATGCTGGCAATGACAGCAGTTTCAAAGAGATCCATAGAGTTGAAAGAAATCTGCAGCTCCAATGAGGTGCAGTTTCCTCATTGCAGTGGCAGATGACAAGACTCCGGCCATGTGCATTACAGAGCACAGTAATGCACATAGCCAGAGTTACCAGTGGAGTTTCAGTGCGCCTTTCCTGGTGAAACATTTCAATAAGTAAAATAGCCACGGTGCAGCTCTCCACAATGACGACTCCTGCAACCTGACACACACTCCCCGGAAAGCCGACATCGAGGTGCTCAATCCCTGTGTCGGCATATAACCCCCCCATTAATGTGGCACATTGGGAGCCCACCCTAGTGTGCTGAAATAATTGTTTCTGACACCAGGATGCCCACTCCTGGTGTCAGATGCACTCTCCCCCTCCAACCTTCCTATGTTCTTTGCTGACAACGGGGTGCTCAACCCCCATGTTGGCAATGGCATGTGTCCCCCCACTATTGTGGCAAACTGGGAGTCCACCCCAGCATGCCTACATTTTTTTAATTGTTTTCCCCCTGTAAAATAGAAAAACTTTCCCCCATAGTCTTTTTATTTTATTTAACTTGTAAAACAGAAAACGGTCCCTCATAGTCTCCCTCATCCCCCTCTCCCAACCTGCACCCTCCCTCTATGCACCCACCTCCCCACACCCTCCCTCACCCCATACTTAACTCTGGAGGTTGGGAGCAGCGATCTTCTGCAGTACAGGACACGTCTGCAGTCTTCAAAAGCCAACCGCAAACTGAAGAAATGACGGTAAGCTTTATAATGGGACTCAATGGAGGGGGTTTCGACTTAGGTTGCTATCTCAGGCATTTTTGGGAATTTTGGCCTCAAATTTTCAACATGGGGTTCTTGGGTCCCCACCTTGTGAATGTGTCACTGTCATTTTGTTACTCTGCCCTGAAAGGTGATTTCGTGGTCGCTGCGTGGAATCACCTTTTGGGACTGATTAATGAAACAACAGTACAACTGTTCATGAGGAGAGGTCCCAAAAAGCCCATGTCGCAAATTTGGTGAAAAAAATTCCAAACAATGACTACATTATGAGCGTACATAGCGCAGTTTCTATGCACGCTCATAACTTCGCCAATTTTTTATATTTTCACTCCAGATTTTCAACATTGCTATTTTTTCACACCTCCTTATGAACAGTACAGCTGTCATTCTTCACATCCTGCCCAAAATGTATTTTTACACCTGTGGCTCAGAATGGTGTGGTCACTGTGGGAAATCAACTTTTGGGACAGATTAACAAAATCACAGTGTGACTGTTCATGAAGAGAGGTCCAAAAATGCCCACGTTGAACATTTGGTGAAAAATTCCAAAAGTGATTATGCTATAGGTGTGCTGCACATTTCTATGCATGTCAGAATCGTGCCAATTTTTCATATTTTCGCTCCAGATTTTCAACTTTTTTTTTATAGTTCATATTTTATTAAAAAGAAAAGGTTTTTTTTCTGGAGCCATACACTTATTGATGTTTTACAACAGATATTACAGACAGCATGTATCATAGTCATCATTTGGCACTGACAATTGTACCTTTCCCTCCTGTAATATTCTTTGGGTGGTTTATCTCCTATAATCCTCAATCATTTAAATATTTCACCAGGCTATTCTATGGTATAATATCTGATCTATGATTCATTACCCAGATCAACCATTTATTCCAGAATTCCCTACATCGATTCAGTTTGAGATTTAGTCCTGCTGTTAACTTTTCCATTAAGTATATGTGCTGGATCACATCTTCCCATTCTCCCTGTGCCGGAGGACTGGGTTGAAGCCACCTACAGGATACTACTTTTCTGGCTGCCAATACCAAGATGACCATCATTTTCTTAGTGTGTATTTCCCGAATGTAGCTAGGGAGAAGATGCAACAGGACCATCTGTGGAGTCAAATCCCCCATCTCTGGAAAAAGCTTGCCCATGGCCTTTTCTATTGTCTGACAAAATGATTTTAGTAAAGAACACTCCCAAAACATGTGTATGCGTTCTGCCTTCTGTTCTCCACAGTTTTGCCTGCATTTCATGCCATGTACTAAGTCATACTTTCCTGTGATCTGTGGAGTCCTAAAGAACCTAACTATACATTTCCACCCGTACTCCCTCCATGTACTGTATATGAGGTTGTCACTTTATGGTGTGTTAGGTAGATCTTTTCCCATTCAGTATCTGTATATCCAGTGCCAGGTCCTCCCTCCATTTCTGTTGCGCCTTCTCTATGGCTGGATCTGGTCTTGTTCTAATGGCTTTATAAATTAAGGAGATGAAATGTTCTGGGGTCTTATTCTCTAAAGCGGCTATAACTCAAGCCAATTGATGTGCTTCTGTGGGTGACCATTGCAGCCCTAGTTGTGGATCCAAGTAATGCCTAATTAGGAGGTATCTGTAGTGATCTTGTTGTCTTAATTGGCATTTTTGTTTTAGCATTTGAAAGGACTGAAAGGCCCCTCCATCAAAAAATTGGAAGTTATGCATCAGTCCCCTCCTTTGCCATATCCTAAATGTGCTGTCCAGTCTAGCAGGCATGAAATTTGGGTCTGCTGCTAGCATTTCTAAATATCTGGCCATTGTTTTTATTTCTGGGGAGGTTAATCGCCTTCTCCATACTCTAATAATCTTTTTAATATATATTGAGGGAATGTCCCTTAAGTTTTCTGTTTTCCTAGTTAAATTTCTAAATAATGATGCATAGACTTGTTCTTGAGTCTCTTTGAGCTCTAAGTCTCTCTATTGTTGTTCAGAGATTTTATCTAGCTATTGCAGTGCATGCGAGAGCTGGGCGGTGCGACAAGATCCTTCTAAGTTAGGTCAGCCAGGCCTCCATCTGCTTTAGTCATTTGCAGCATCAATTATGCCTTTCAGGGTCTCTCTCCAGCCCACATGAAGTTCCAGATTAGTTTATTCCATTTTTTAAATTCCGATTGGTGGGGAAGTACTGCTAAGTTTTGAAATAAAAATAAGAATCTCAGAAGAATATTCATCCAGATGGATTTTATTCTATGGTTTAGAGAGAGAGGGAGATTGAACCATCTCTCCAAGTCTCCACGAATTGCTGCTGTTAAAAGGTCATAATTTGTGAAGCATAATGATTTAAGGTCTCTTGTATTATGATCCCAAGATATTTGAGCTTCTTACATTGCCATCTAAATGGGAATGTAAGCTGGGTGGTTGGTCTTGGCTCATAGCCATAACAAAGTATCTCCGTCTTGGTAGTATTCAGCTTATATCCAGCTAGTTCTTCTATTGTGTCTCGTAGTGTGAATAGTTCGGGTAGGGACTAGTCTGGGTTCGTCATGTAAATCAACAGATCATCTGCGTAGAATGCTACCTTATGTTCTCTGCCATTATATGTCACTCCATTAATAGTTTGGTCTTCTCTTATGGCCTGTGCTAATGGTTCAGCGTAAAGGGCGAATAACAGGGGGGAAAGGGAGCATCCCTGTCTTGTTCCTCTGGACAAGGGAAAACAATCTGAAAAAGTGCCGTTCACCTTCACTACTGCCTGTGGGGAAGTGTACAATATTTTTATAAGTTGTCTGAACTCCTCGGGGAAGTCAAACTTCTCCAGTGCAAACTGGAGGAATGTCCATGATACTTGATCGAATGCCTTTTGTGCATTCATACTTCGGAGTATTATTGGGGCAGCATCTGCTTGAATTCTTTCTAGAAGATACAATGTACATTTTACATTGTCTGAAGTCTGTCTCTGGGATATGAAGCCAGCTTGTTTTTTATGGATAATACTTGGCAGAATCTGTTCAAGTATTCTAGCTATTATAGAGGCATAATACTTATAGTCTTGGTTAAGAACCGATGTCGGCCTATATGAGTCACATTGTAGTGGATCTTTATCTGGTTTAAGTATTGCCGTTATATTGGCATACTGCCAGCTTGGGGGGGGGAATGGAAGTCTCTGTATACGTTACCCAACAAAGAAAGTAGTTCCTTTTGAAACATTTTATAAAATTCTGCTGGGAATCCATCTGGTCTCGGACTTTTCCCTAATTTAGATAATTTAACACTCATGGTCACCTTTATCTGTGAAATTGGGCTAAGTAGTAGCTCTTTATGCGTAGCTGTAAGCCATGGTAGATGTAATCTTTGGACAAACTGCTTATATTTATCTTCATCTAGTTCTGTACCCTGAGTGTATAGATCTGCATAGAAGTCCCTAAAGCCTTGTAGAATCTCACTTGTTTTATTTAGTATATTACAGGTGATCGGATGTTTAAGTTTTGTAACCGTTGAAGCTTTTTGCTGCTGCCTGAGTCTAAATGCTAGTATTTTAGAGGCATTAGAGCCTCCTTCATAATATCTTTTCTTTAAATATAACAGAGCCTGTTCTGTTTTATAATTCAGTATTCTCTGAAGTTGCTCCTTTACCTTAGCTATCTGAGGTATTAGTGAGGTATCTCCCTGGATATGGGCCTATTGCAAAAATTCCAGCTCATGTTCTAATTTTAGCTGTTCTCTATCTTGCTGTTTTTTTATTAGAAGCATAGCTAATTATTTCTCCTCGTAAAATGGTTTTGACTGTATCCCAAAGAATTTCCTGTGTGATGTCGGGTGATGTGTTTTCCTGAATTATCTGTGGAATTCGATCTTTGATGTTTTTGACCAATTGTGGGTCTCTTAGTAAGGTATTGTTAAAGTGCCATTGTCTCTTCTTTGGTTCCTCTAAAGTTGTCAATTCTAAAAGTATTGGGGTATGAGCTGATAGTAGGATTGGATCTATATGTATATATAAGTCTACATGTTCTCTGGTGATAAAAAAATAATCTAGGTGGGAATAAGTATGATATACCCTAGAATAGTGGGTGTACTTTCTAGTGGTAGGGTTTAATTGTCTCCAGACATCTAAAAAATCCAGTTCCCTCATGAGTCTCCTACCATGTCATTGCCCAGCAGTAGCTTGTGATGGTCGAGGGTTTGAACTGTCTCGTCCAGCATCCATTAATAAATTCAGGTCTCCTCCCATTAAAAATATGCCCTGCTGAAATTCTAGTATCTTATTGAACAACTGCTGATGCGTTGAAGCATCTGTCCCCGATGCGATATACATGCTATCTATCATATATTGCTGGCCATACCATATGCCTTTTACTATATCCAGTTGTCCCTCCCTATCCTGAAACGTGTCTATGATGTTGAAGGCTGACTATTTTGGGATTAGGATTGCCACCCCTCTCTTTCTTCCCGACTGATATGTGCTAGCTTCGACTTGGGACATTCCAAATTTTATCAGTTTCTAGTGTTCTGCTGTCATCATACGAGTCTCTTGGAGTAATATTAATTGTGAGTGGGATTTTTTCAATTTAGATATAATTTTACTTCTTTTCACTGGGCTTCTCAAGCCATTGACATTCTGAGAAACCACCCAAATAACATCCATTCTGATCATTGCTCAGGGTGGTAAAACAAAACATATTGAGGACACTGCCTACTATAGAAAATAACTGTTAGGCTCCTGTTACCAAAAAACAGTACAACTATTTGTGACCAGCTGAGCCAACTGGGCCTGCTTGGTCGAATAATAAAAACCCCTGGTGTCATGGAGTTTTCTACCCCATTTATCAGAAGGTTAACTATAGTACAATTTGTAACTGTGACTTCCATTAGGTGATCCAGTGAAGTGGTGTCACCTAAAACAGCTTTAGCTTCAGCAGTTAGTTGTGGAATCCAATCTTTCCACATGGGTTGGATCCCTTGGGGCCTATTCCCCAAAATTGAAAAAATAGGGTGGAAATGAAAAGGGTATATTCTTTGGGGTAAAATAATATCAAACAAGCATTTGTCAATGCCGAATGTTGCTTGCTTCTATGTGCTGTTTAGGTATTTGGAAGTCATTGGAGTGCAAATATTGAAAATTTGCGAACTTACGGAAGGCATGAGGGAATCATGCAGCTTCATAAAACAGTCATTGTTAGGAAATTTTTCATGAAATGTTCAACATAGCCATTTTAAGACCTCTGCTCATGAACAGTGTCAGTGTGATTTTGTTAATGTGTCCCATACATTGAGTTTGCACACCGACTGCGCCATTGTGCGCTACATGGGCAGAAACACGTTTTGGGCAGGATGTGAAAAATGACAGCTGTACTGCTCATAAGGAGGTGTGGTAAAATGGCAATGTTGAAAATCTGGAGTGGAAATATTGAAAATTCGCAAACCTACGAGCGTGCGTGGGAACTGTGCAACGCACACTCGTAAAACAGTCATTTTTAGGAATTCTTTCACCAAATTTTCAACATTGCCATTTTAAGATCTCTGCTCATGAACAGTGACACTGTGATTTTCTTAATGTGTCCCGTACATTGATTTCGCACACCGACTGCGCCATTCTGCGCTACAAGGGCGGAAACACATTTTGGGTGAGATGTGAAAAATGACAGCTGTACTACTCATAAGAAGGTGTGGTAAAATGGCAATGTTGAAAATCTGGAGTGAAAATATTGAAATTTCGCAAACTTACGAGCCTGCATAGGAACTGCACAACGCACGCTCGTAAAACAGTCATTTTTTGGAATTTTGGACCAAATTTTCAACATGGGGTTTTTGGGACCCCTTCTCATGAATGATGTCACTGTCTTGGTGGTATTCAGGCCTGAAGGGTGATTTCGCAGTCACTGCACGAAATCACCCTTCGGGCCCGAATAACGCCATGACAGTGACATCATTCATGAGAAGGGGTCCTAAAAACCCATGTTGAAAATTTGTTGCAAAAATTACCAAAAATGCCTGAGATATGCAATAAAGTTGAACTCCCCCTATCTAGCCCATTATACAGCTTACCGGCATTTCCTCAGTTCGCGGTCGGCTTTGAAGAGTGCAGACGTGTTCCTGGCAGGAGTGTAGCCAGAAATTTCCATTTTGTACACAATCTCCAACAGTTACACCCCTCTCCAATTAAAAAATGTGCACATCCTTTCCAAATGGCACCCCCTTCCAAACAGCTCAGATTGTTGTCAGATGACTCCTCTACTCTCTAAAGAGGTTATACATGTATCGGACACTCCTCAGTGGCCTACACTAACCCAAATACTACAGATTAGAATGATAATATTAACAGAGTGGCTTATGGTTTGTGACAGGCACTCAACAAAACTGTACACAAATGTGTACAGTAGTGAGTATGCCTGTCTACACCCTTGGTTCCCGGTCCACTGAAGATCGTCGCGCCAGAGTCCGGAGGTAAGTATGGGGTGAGGGGGTGTGTGGGGAGGCTGGGTGTGCAGTGGGTGAGTGTGGGTTGTGGGGGGTCGGGAGACACGCCACGGACTGTTTTTGTTTTATAGGTTTCAAAAAAAAGCGACGTTTGTCACGCTGGGGTGGGCTCCCAGCGTGGCACAAGGACAGGGGCGTTCAGCTGACGGGATTGGGCACCCCGTGGCCAGCCAGATGATTGCCATGCTGGGGTGGGCTCCCAGCATGGCACCAACTATGGGGGACGACGCAGCTCAGCTAGCGATTGGGCACCCCTGTCGGCCACACAGTACGCAGGCGGGGCAAGCACGCTTGACGGTGGGGAGCTATGCTTTCTTATCGGTGCTCACTGAAGCATAGCTCCCCCTTTCAACTGTATGCCACTGCATTTTGAAGCGTGTCATAGATAGCTCCAAAATGCATTGGCTTACAGGGGCCGCGCCTGCCAGCTCACTGACTGAATTGGAGGAGGAGGTGACACACCTCCGAAATCTCCGATGATGGCACTATGTTTCTTGCACATGCGTGCAAGCAACATAAAAAAGGAAGGGTAGGATAATTAATATAGGGTAAGAAGTGCAAACTCCCTGGCATGACCACATCTTCTCCTCCTCCCTCGTCTCCCCTTATATGCAATCTGGAGAGGGAGATACTGTAATGCATTTTGTTATTAATTGCACCATTTGCTTGTTGTATCACTTGCAGATTGCAATTTAAAGCCCACTGCATGCATGGTATTATTTTAAGTTTTTAGCCTATGCATTCCCCAGACTCTTGATTTATATCATATCAGTCATTCATTATCTACAGCATGCATGTCCATGACCTACTAATGTTAGCTTCAATCCAAAAATCTACATCCTTTTCCTTGATGTTAAATCCAGGACATTGATCCTGCCAGTGACTAGATACTAGTAAGTACTACATAGCATGTATAGTGATTAAAATGTCCTCCTCCCATGTAGGAGATGTGCAAATAGCCAGACTGCAAGTCTCTCTGAATTAGAAGCTTCAGCGGAAGTAAAAGTAGAAGAGAAAACCTACACTCTCCTGGTCCCCAGACCCCATCCAGGTCCTGAGAAAGGAGCCCCAGGCCACCAGCGGACATCAACCTCTGACACCCTCTGGCCCCTGCCCTGGGGCACAGGAGGCATCCACAGCCCACCGGGATCCTCCAATGCTCCCCCTCATCTGGATACAACAACATGGAGTAGCGCCCAGAGCAATCCACCCTCCCATAGGTCTCACCTCTTGCCTGCAAGGTCTCATTCTCTATTTAGTGGAAAAGAAAAAGGAAGAGGGGAGAAACACATTGCCAAGTCAGAGACTCACCAGGGAAGGGGGGGGCAGGGCCCCCAAACCATGTCCAGCCTCCCAACCCTTTATAATAGTATGTGAGACCTCTTATGGAGTCAAGACATCATTAATCATCTTATTTAGCAGGTTGAGGGGAGATGTTAAGGCCAGACCACCACCAATCCCATTCCCCCGTCCAAGTAGTTTTCTTGGTCTCTAGTTTTACTGCTATCTCACAGAGGTAGTTTCTAATGGAAAGGAGGGCAGGAAATGAGTGCAGCCCTCACCTGGGCACAGGTTTCACCTGGCACCACTCCAGTCACCTGTTGCTATTAGGGTCAGTCCTCCCTTTATCTGGGTGACCTGTGTGGCTATTATTTCACATACGGTGGAGCAACATCAACCCCCCCAAGATTGCAAGGCGCTCCCCCCCGGGACCCAAGGAAAGGCAACCAGAGCCAAAGTCCCCCTGGAGATCCAGTCAGCTAGCTTGCCCAGTCCAAACCCCTGGTCCAGATGCAGCCCCAAGGTTCCCCAGTAATGCAGGTCTACTCACTGTGTAATAGTTCATAGCTGTAACATGTCGCTCAAGCTTCCTCTGCTGTGAACCATGTGATCATCTTTTGCAGTTTGTTGAGTGCCATCTGTTGAGACCCAGAGTCCTGCATCACAGCTCAAGTGTTCTGCCTTGATAATGTAGGCTGCTGAGGTAAGGGTATTTGGGTTTGTAAAGGGATCCCTCCTCGCGCTCATAGATCCTCCCAGGCCTCGGTTGCTGTGTTGTAGTTTTTCTGCCCGACCAGAAATTGAATAACCAGGTGGGCTGGGTAGGGGGTTCTAAACTTTAATTTTTGTTGTCTCAGTGTTTGAAATAATGGTATATACTCCCTACATTTTTGCATGGTCACAGGGGCATAATCATTATCGATAAAGACCCTAGTTTGTCCATAAACAATTTTGCCCTGCAACCATGCTTTCTGGAGTACCAGTTATTTTACTGTATATTGGAGAAAACATATTATGATTGATTTTGGGTGGGCTTCGGGGTGAGCAGACCTGGGACCCAACGCCCTATGTACTCTTCTCAATTCCAAGTTCAGGTCGGGCTGTAATGATAGCGAGGTGTGGAGAACCGATTCCACAAATCCCTGAATATCCGAACCCTCACTATTTTCCGGGATCGCATAGAGCTGATTGTTTTATCTTCATTGCCTGTTTTCTGAGTCTTCCTGTCTATCATCATCTGGCAGATTTGAACAACTTGGCCCAGCGTTTTCTGCATTTGTTGGATCTGCATTGCTTGGATCTCCAGTGTCTCCTCCATGGTTCCCATTTTATGTTCCAGTACAGTTAAGTCTGAACTAAGTGTCTCCTGCACCTCTTTAAAAGTCTGTATTTCCATTTTAACGCCTTGTATCTCCTGTAAGATTTTGCCTGGCTTATTATCCATAGTTTTGTCTGATTGCTTGCAATTGTGGAGTTTTAGATCCTGTGCGATGATTAGAGTGATTTGAGGAAGATTGCACTGAGGCCTCCGAATCTGTTGTGTCTCCATCTGATTTTGGATCATCCGGTGCAAGAATCGCAAATCTGTTGTGTCCTCTAGTTGATTTTAAGTTAGCCATACCTTGCCTGCCGAAATTCGTAAGTCAATATTTTCTATGTCTACTGATTGTAGGTTATTTTGGGGAGTTGCACACAGGAGCTCGCTACCTAGGCCACCATGTCAGTTGAGAGCTGCACCGGATGTTCCAGATTTTCAGCATTACCATATTTTCACACCACCTCATGAACAGTACAGCTGTCATTTTTCACATCCTGCCTGAAATGTGTTTTCGCACCTGTGGCACCAAATGGCACAGTCACTGTGCAAAATCATCTTCCGGGTAATGAACTGATAGTGCCACTGTTCATGAGGTGGAGTAACAAAAGGCCCATGTGGAAAACTGGAGGTGTAAAAACCAACAAACATCCGGGATGTTAGGGTTTCTAACTGTAATGCACCACCCTGTAGAGACTGACAGTCATCGGGGGTGTGACTTGGGATCATTGACTGTAATGCTTACGTCATTCCACCCCCACCCTGCAGCCAGTGACAGGCATCGAGGTGTGCCTTGGAGTCTTCGGCCCCAAAGTTCACCCCTTTCTCCTATATTGCACCCATCTCAGCATATTTCCTTATGGAATGGGGTGAGTGTAAGACCCGAAGACCCCAAGGCACACCACGGCACCTGTCAGTGTCTGCAGGGTAGGGTGAGGTGAAATGGCATGAACGTTATGGTCGATGACCCAAAGGCACACTCCCAATGCCTGTCAGTCTCTGCAGGTTGGGGTTGGGTTGGCATCAGTTCAGTACTTCACTGCCATTCCTATTATGCATCTCTCTAACTCCAGCACTACCAATGACAACGCCAGCAAGCCAATATTCAGCATTGACAAATGCTTGTTGCATTCTGAGCTGCTAAAAACTGCAGGGTGTACCAGAGCTTCTGTAGAAAGCCTTGTGTTGCTATGGACCCAGGGCTGTACTGCTGACATCACTATATGGCAGAGGAGCGACTCACACTGTAGTACAGTGAAATTGCAGCTGTTTTGCAAGGGAAAACTACATTACTAGGTGTACATACTGTGGTCCCTCTTCACCAAGACACTATACTAGCAATGCATTATGCCAAAATCCAAAAGCCTTGTCAGTAGTTTTTTTTTTGGTAACACTGACTTACTTCTTTCTGCCTCTGTAACAAAGCATGTGAAGTGAGAGAAGTTCGAGTTTCTGTCAGCCGAGACAGCTAACTGTCAGTTTATGCATTGCTGTGATTAGTGTCTATACCTTGATCATTTGAAAGCAGTAATGCCTCCTTTATGCATGCCATACTGGTGCCTTCCATGTCTTTCTGTAGTAAAGTGCTTGGCAGTCACTGTGATCGAAAATCCCTTACTGCTCCTCTGTCCCATGCCCCCTCAGCATCAGCATGGCACCACGGAATGCCGAAGACTAATTTGGGTACCACATAATACCATTGGTCCGTGCATGCGCAGAATCCTGGTTTCACTTTTCAAACAAGAATTTCTCTGGAAATAGCCCTCCGTTTTTAAAACCACCTCTGCAGTGCAAATAACACATATAGCACATCTAAACACATTGTTTGTATTGTATGGCGCCAAAATTAGTCTTTTTTGTTCCACGGTGCCATGCTGATATCAGGGAGGCATGGGACAGAGGAGCAGTAAGGGATTTTCGATCGGTTTGACTGCCAGGTGCTTTACTACAGAAAGACATGGAAGGCACCAGTATGGTATGGGTAAGGAGGCATTACTGCTTCATAATGATCAAGGTATGGATACAAATCACACTGATGCATAAACTGAGTTAGCTGTATCAGCAGACAGCACTCAATCTTCTCTCACTTCCCATGCTTTATTACAGAGCCAGAAGTCAGTTTTACAAACAAAAAAAAAATACTGACAAGGCATTTGGATTTTGGCATAATTCATTTGTAGCAGGGTGCCTTGGTAAAGAGGGACCACGGTATGTACACCTAGTAATGTAGTTTTCCCTTGCAAAACTGCTGCAACTTCACTGTACTGCAGTCTGAGTCACTCATCTGCCATATAGTGATGTCAGCAGTACAGCCCTGGGTCCACAGCAACACCAGGCTTGCTATAGAAGCTCTGGTACACCCTGCAAATTTTAGCAGCTCAGAATGCAAAAACTAACTGCAGAGGACAGTAATGACATACAATTCCAGAATCAGTGCAAGAAGGGGTAATTTATACGTGAATGTCAAAAGGACTGGGAAAGGTGCTCTTTAAGTTAGCCTACTGTTCCTCCACCCCACCTAGGTCTTCCCCCCTACTATGTCATCTCTGAGGCATCCACATATTTTTTTTTAAAAATCCACCTTTCTGAAGTCCAAGACCCTTGTGCTTGTGTGGTTCAATTCTACCACCATCCTTATGCTGAACTGCACTGTAGAGTGATCACTGGTCCCCAGGTGGCCTCCCACCTTGACATCTGCAGTACTGACCCTTTTGTGGCAGGGTTGAGTAAGACCCTGTCCTATTTGTTATGCAGACAGAGTTAAAAGCAAGGATCTATTCTGTCCTCTTCTATCCTGTCACTTGTCTATCTCTTGCCTGTCTGATTGCATAATCAAATATTTCCTTGTGGCACCTAGGAATTGGCCACTCCAACAGTCCCACAATTTCCCTTCCTTCCTTCCCTGTGGTTAAAAAAGTACTTGTGAATCTTTATGTGAAACTGAGATCCCTGGGATTGCAAATATATATCATCAGTATACTGTTTAAATGAATGCAGAAAGCTATTTGGGTTTATCTGGAACACAGGGGGTTAACCTTGAGGTGCATTTTGACCTCCAGAAGCTTGTTTACAAAAATCAGCCCTGGGACTGGATGTCTTCATTGGTTACACCTGTTAAAAATACTAATGTACTCTTCAGGCTGCTCACAGGAAAGAAACTGACAAAGTCATATTACGTTTTGAGGAACACCGGTGGTGTAATTTACAAGAACAGGAGGCAGAATTTAATTGCCAGGGATAAACCATCTTATAAAAAGAGAGCAATGTTTTGTTTAGAGTTAGAGAGAGCTGGAGATTTTAAAGAGACTCTCAGATGAAGGACTTACATTTGTTTGAACTGCCTTTACCCAGAGCTATCCTGCACAATTTTATTTTTTATTTTATTGCTATGGATAATAATAACACTCTACGTGTGAGTTTTATAACTTCTCCTGGTTTGCCTATGCTTCCTGACCTATGCTTCCACTATATCAGTCAGTGGTGAGCACCAGGTTCAGTACTGCCCCATCACCAGTGGACTCCCTGGTAGTTACCTGAGACACGCTCCCTGCAGGAATTCCAAGATGTCCTTGCTTCTAGCTGCAGCTGCAGCTGGGGAGGCTCCAATCTACATCCAGCAGATTTGAAGTCCCTTGCCAGCAACACCTTCCCTTTTTCTGCCATTGTACCTATAGCTTCGACTACTGCCTTTTCTAATTTCTCCCTATGTTGTAGGTCTGTAGATCATGCCACTGTGAGTAGTATCTCCGTTTCCTGTCTCAGGGGTGACCCACAGTACCTCCAACCCCTCCTTCTCCCAGGATTTCCTGTGTCTCCATTGCTTTGATACCCTCCCATACATACAGCATCACCCTTTCTCCCTTTTATTCCACCCTCTTTCTTTAACTGAGTATAGCCTGGTATGACCATGTCCCAGTCGTGGTTTCCTGTACACCATCACTCGGTAATGGCCATGATATCCAGGTCTGTCTCCACCATGATGGCCTCTAGGCCTAGAATTTTATTTCCTAGACTTCTTATGTTTGCACATATGGCCTTCCACATTTTGTCATCACTCTGCCTGCTACCCTACCGTCTTTTTTTCCTTTTTGCCTGCCTCCTTGCCCCCCTCTCTTTTTACAGGTCATGTTCCCATCCACTTTCATTTCTAGCACTCTGCTTTTGTCTTTATATTGCACCCTGGAGGATTTGCCTCCTCACGAGTCCTCCTTTCTTTCTTCTTTAGTCTATGTAGGGGTGGGGGCAGTTTATGCCTCCCTGATTTCTTCTGCCAGCCCCCTCAGCTAGTTTGAATGTTTATCAGAGTAACATTTAACTGTCCACTGAGGACTGTGATTCCCTTCCCAGATGGACGCAGACCATCATCCCTGTAATAGGCCCTTATCCTTCCATGCTGGTCCTCAGGCTTCCATGTAGCCAAACCCCTCTTTTATACACCTTTACTTTAACTACAGGTTGAAGCTCCTGGTGTGGAGAACCCTATCCTCCCTCCTGTCAGAGACAGGCAGCCTCTTAGTGAAAGCCACTGAGCATCCTACCTGCCTAAGGCACCTCCCAGCTCCCTAAATCTCCCTGCACAATCCCAGCCCTGTCCTTAGCCTGGTCATTAGTCCCCAGATGGAGAATGACATCCAGGTCCCCCTCTTACCCTAGCTATCCTTAGGATCCACTCTCCATCCCTCCAAGCCGAGGCACCAGGTAGGCACCTCACCCCCACTCTGCTTTCCCTTCCTGTTCCCAAATCTAACCCCCCAATGATCAAGTCCCCTGCCAGATGTTGCTTCCTCATCTGCTGGGTCCTCTACCTCCCACCTTGGGGCCTCCCCTACAGTTGACCCTCTACATCTTCCATGGGTGCCTTCTGACAGTTGTCCCATCCTACAGAGTGGCAAATGGGTTTTGTAGTGCAACCAGCTGAGGTATGTGCCCCTGAACTGCCACCCCACCTTCTCAGAGTCTACTGCAGTCTAGCTGGCCTCCTCCTTGGCATCCTCTGGAGCAATGGCGGTAGATTTGGTGGCTCCTGGGTGGGGGAAGAGGTTCCCAGAGTCCTATTCAACTCCACCTGGAATCTAGCAACCTCTTTCCTCAGACCAGAGAGGTGTGTGCAGATGTGACAGCACCTCAGTCTCCAGAAGGTCTCTTTGAAAACTGCCACCCCACAACCACTGTAGTGCACTACTGCCAACATACCCATTCCTACTCTATTATCTTAACTGGGAATAACTTTGTACCCTTACCCTAGATAGGGTGTTTCTGACTTTCTCCTTTTTTGTTTTGCCTAATCCCTTATGTCATGACCCTAGATAGGGTGTCTTAAGTTTTCCTCTTTTTGCTTCTTCTATTCTGTTTTTACTCTTATTACCTCTATTCCCACACAACAGGTAATTTCTGCTTGTATGAACTTTTTTCTTGCTGTTACCCCTTTTTTCTTCTTCTGTACTCTCCCACTTAGGAAGCAACAAGTAAACAGATACTTTACCTTACCCCACTGCACCTGCAGAGTTCCCTGCATGCCTGCTACCAGCTACGCATGCCTGATGATGCTTAAAATACCAATCCTGTTCCACTCTGCACTGTACCACTCATTTGAGCATAGTTCTTAGCCTGAGCAGAAGTCGCTAAGCTCCTCACACCATTTTAAACTATTTTGTGTAAATGAAATATTGTTTGTGTGCTTTTAAACATCTGTTGCACTTTTAGCTTGGAGCCCTGTTGTCCTGGTAACACAGGAAGCAGGAAGAGAAGTTAGTAGTTTATCTAGCTGTTGGCTGAACTACTACTCAGTGGGGCCTCTTTATTTTTTAGCTTTTTGAAACACTATTTTGTGTTTCAGGTACTGCTTAGGTGTTTGGGGCTACATTTAAACACTTTTGGGCTTTGCTTTGAGTGCTTTATCTCGTGACCCTTGGGAGTTACCTCTGGGTCACAAGAGTGCTATATCTTCAAGCCCCCTGTGAGCAGGGTGAGCGCGTGAAGCTGCGAGCAAAGACACGCATGTCTTAGCATGTGTTTTGCGTGTTTTAAGGTGTTGAACAAATACTGAATAAAAGGTAGGCACATAAAATTGTTTTGTGAGAGTTTATATCTGTCTTCTCTTGTAACTGCGTGTGGGACCAGTGAGTGTTGTTGTTTTGGTTTACAAAATTACCTTAAGTAATACGAGACAATTACTTTGTATCCTTTATTGTCATGGCATATGCACTTGATCTAGTGCTTAATGAAACAGTAATAACAAAAGAGGGTAAAATGGGTATTAAATGTAGTTCCTGTCATATGTATAGCTTTGACTCCTCTGTATTGCAAGACATTACATTTATATGTTCTAAATGTACTGAAAACAAAGATATGAAACAAGAAATTAATTTGTTTAATGCAAAACTCTCTCGGTTTGAGGACAGATAGAGATGAATGGCCACTAGAATCAATAGTTCCTTCCAGAATGAAGTTACTGATACTACAGTAGCACCCTCTCTGAGTGCTCATAGTCCTTTAATAACAATAACAGACATAGGAAGTACTCTGTTAGCAAAAGTCCCCCCCACCCAATTCAGTTCTACAGTAAATGCAAATGTCACTGTTACCAGAAAATGTGCTAGGGATAAAGTTGATGTTGACCCAGAAGATTATGAATGGTATGAAGTAAGAAGCTCTCAAATAGCTAAAAAAGGTAGAAAAGCCAATGACTTTAATATCACAGTAGAAATCATTTTGATTTACTTACTGACAAAGTAGAACATACAGTACCTACAGACACACTCTCTAATTCTGCACCCCTAGTGAAATCTAACACTTCACATCTTCCATCTCCTTGTGTAACTTCCGAACAGACCACCATTAATTTAATAGATACAGGAAATGATATTAACTTAGATCCTAAACAGGTATTTCTTCTTGGAGACTCAATGATAAAACATCTTGATAGGAAAATCTGTGACCAAGATAAATCTAACAGAACATAGTCCAGCTTTTGTGGAGCTAAAATACGAGACATTACTAGAATATCTAAGAATATTCTGAAAACTGGAGGTGATAAACCACTTGTCATTGTACATGCTGGTGTAAATAACATCCGTCAGCAAAGTGAGCAAAATATTAAAGAAGAGATAGTAGGGCTGGTAAGTACTTCAATGGATAGGGATTGTATCTTTGCAGTCTCAGAAATAATTCCTGTTTTTGGAGCAAATGACAATTTAAATAATAAGATCAAAAATGTAAATAATTGGTTGAGGGAGTGGAGCCTCAAACAAAAATTCAGATGTATTACTCATTTGGGAGGATTTTGTGGCAAATAGAGAGTTGATCTGTTGGGATATAATACATCCTAACAGAAAAAGGACAGTAATTCTGGGTAAAAAGCTAAACAGTTACATCAATTCAATTTTAAACTAAACCCTAGGAGGGTATCTCTGCATCCAAATGATATACTTCATAAAGATCATATTACACAGTGTAATAATATGGACATGACCATGCCCCTTGATTCTATACCAGAAAAAACAGAGATTGATAAGAAGAGCACTAAGAATCCTTACCAACAAAAAATAAAAACCTTATTAGTGAATGCTAGGAGCCTGAATAATAAACTAGGGGAATTAACCTATCGCCTAATTAAAAATGAGGTCGATATTTGTGCAGTAACTGAAACATGGTTCTCTGATGGAGACTGGGCTACAAATATACCCGGCTACTCTGTAGTGCTAAAAAAATCAGCAGTCTAAAAAAGGTGGAGGTGTAGCTTTATACATCAAAAATAATCTTCATTATTATGAATGACATAGTAGTCTAACTGATACTGAACTAATTATGGTACACATTAGCTCCCTGCCAGACCTATTAATAATAGGGGTGGGGTATCGAGTGCCAGGTTTAGACGCAGTAGAAAATGATACTTTCTTTTCAGAACTAGATAAAATTAATATTGACACTGATTTTATTATTTTTGGGGATTTTAATTTACCCAGCATAAACTGGCCTACACTTAATGCACATAATAGCAATGAGTATAGGTTGATTCAATTTATTGTTCAAAATGATCTGGAACAATTAATAGATAAACCAGCCAGGAATGATAATATTCTGGATTTTATTATTACTAATATTAAAAATTTTTGTTCCTCACCCATTATACAAGAACCTTTGGGTAATAGTGATCACTCTGCTAATAGATGGGATTTCTTTACTACTAAAATAAACATAGCTGGTTATACTAAAGTCTCTAATTTTTATAAAGCTAGTTACAGATTCATTAAACAACACTTGAGGAAATAGAATTGGCAAAGAGACCTTGAGGGTTTAAATGTAAATGAGATATGGTATATTATTAAGGAGAAATTGGATTAATGCATTAAGACATGGGTACCAATACGGGTAAAGTATAACAATAAAAATCAGAGAGTGCCTATTTGGTGAAATACTAAGATCAAGAAGAGTATTAAAAAAAGGAAAAAAGCTTTTAAACGTTATAAGAAAAAAACAACACAACAAGCTTTGTTAAAATTTAAACATCAATCTAACACCACCAAAAAATTGATAAGGCAAGCAAAAAGTGATTTAGAACTTAAATTGGTCAGTGACTCTAAAAACAAAAAAAAAACAATTTTATAATTATATAGGTTCCTTAAAAGGAAGTAAGACTGGGGCTGGACCACTTTTAATTGAGGATAATTTAATTATAGAGGGAAAACAAATGGTGAACAAATCTAATAAATACTTTGTTAGTGTTTTTAAAAGCAAAGAGAACTTTAATATTGATACTGTTCCTGCTCCCTGTTCTACTATCATCTTCACCGAAAGTGACACTCTGAGAGCAATTAATAACATCAAATCGAGCTCTTCTGTGGGCATAGATGGTATTCCCTCAATCTTTATAAGGAATCTATGTTCAGAACTAGTTGGCATACTCACTCTGCTGTTTAATGTATCTCTAAAAGAAGGTAAGGTACCGGATGACTGGAAATTGACTAATATTACCCCCATTTACAAAAAAGGTTTGAAAAATAATATTAGTAATTATAGGCTCATAAGCTTGACCTCCAGTATTGGCAAGCTTATGGAAAGATTGTTACAGTATAAAATCACAGAACACCTTTATAAATCAGGGAACCTTGATATAACCCAGCATGGTTTCACTCAGGGAAGATCGTGTATGTCTAATTTAATCAGCTTTTTTGAACCAGTAAGTAAGGCCTTGGATGAATGTCTGCCAGTTGATATTATCTATCTGGATTATGAAAAGGCATTTGACACTGTATCACACAAACTACTCCTAGAACAACTATGTAAATTAAATATACATCCCATAATTATTAGATGGATTTTTTCATGGTTGGACAATAGGAAACAGAGAGTAGTTCTAAGAGGATGTAAATCAGAATGGGGTACTGTCAGTAGTGGAGTACCGCAATGTTCTGTGCTTGGTCCGATATTATTTAATATCATGATTTCAGACATGCAAGCAAATAATGGTATTTGGTTGCAAAAATATGCAGATGATAGTAAACTTGGTGGGACTATAAATAGCAATGATTCCATCGAAATTGCTCCAGGATAATGTAAATAATCTTTATCATTGGGCCATTAATCATGGACTTGTTTTTAACATTAGGAAATGCAAAGTAATGCACCTAGGGAGAAATAATTGTCTGGCTAGCTATTATATAAATAACATTAAGCTTGAAGAAACTACCTCAGAAAGAGATTTAGGTGTGACCATTACTAATAACTTGAAATTTAACTACTACATTAATATTACTGCTAAAAAATGCTATGGTATACTTAGATGTATTTTAAAACATATAAAAAGTCGAGAAGCTGAGGTTCTCGTTCCACTGTACACTATAATGGTTAGATCACATCTGGAGTATTGTGCCCCTTTTTGTTCTCCTACTGCCATAAATGATATTAAAATGTATGAATCAGTTCAACACAAGATGACTAAATCAGTCTCTAAAGTGGCGCATCTAGGATATGGTGCTAGACTGAGAAACTTAGGACTATTCTCTCAAAAATATAGGTATCTTAGAGGTGAAATGTGTTGGGCCTTTAAGGCTTGTGGGGGACTAACTGTTTCTGGAATCTAATTGTTTAATGAAACAATCACCCTTAGAGAGTACTAGGTCACATAACCTCAGACTATATGTTGAAACATGTTAAACTCAATGGAGGAAAAACTTTGTAACTCAAAGAGTTCCACATTTATGGAATTTTCTTCCAGTTAACGTGGTATCAAGTCAATTCTTTGACCTTTTCAAAAAAGAACTTGATTTGTATATGGGTGATAAGAAATTTTCTTACGATCATTAATCTAATGATGGCGAGTTTAAATAAGGGCTTGTCACTCAAACTCATATGACCTATGAACCTATACACTAGGACACGAGTGTGATGGGACATGCTAGATAGTGGACTTTTATGGCTTTAGGAGATTCCTGTTTAGCTCCAATTGACTATAACTGCTTATATGGTCCCTGGCCCTCTCCTCTCCTAAATTGGCATGATTTATTTTTCCTATGTCTGAAAAGGAAAACAAACTGCCCCAAAAGATAGTTTTATAAACGATAATACTGCAAATAGATTGTTTGGTTAGTTTCTCCCCTGTTGCAGTCAGTACTGCTCTCCTATCACCAAAAACACCCAGAACAAAAAAATGGAGCCTAAATTATGGCTGATGATGCAGTAATATACCAGAGTCATGATGACCTTGCCCATATTAACTTCTGCCTTAGTGAGGAACTTAGTCATCTTAAAAAAAGTATTTTTTTTTAATTATTTGATTTTCAGTACCAAAAAATGAAGGGCATGGTGTCTGGTTCTAGTTAATTTGGGTCCAACAGGCAGAATCTGCTCAAGGTTTATACTACTACTGTCAATCCCCTTGCTGTGGTTGACTCACTAAAGTATGTAGGAGTCCACCTGGATCAGGAATTATCCTTAAGACCACATGTGTACTATCTGATTAAAACACCATGTTAGAAGCTCAGCTTAAAAGATACCTAAACCATCTTTTTTACACATTTTGTTTTTTAAAAAATGACTCCATAGGCTTGTAAAGGAGAGGCTGTCATTTACATTTATACTGAAACTGCATTTATTAAAGCAGGATAAATGCAGTTTCATGGCATCTGAAAATTGTAAACAAAGCCTCTCCTGATTCAAAAATCCTGCTCTAAGAATTGTAAAATAGCTGCCTTGATGATGTAATTGAAGAGAGAGATGCCCAGTTGTGCAGATGTATTCTAGCTGTGCTAACCATATTCAAATGTGAATAACTTTAAAATGAAAAATGATAGCATGGTACTGTGGGCACAAAAGTTGTTCGGCACAAAAATATCTACAAAATGATTGGTGTTTCATTTATAGATAATGTTTAGTTTTTTAATAATTAGCAAAAAAAAAGCAGCAGAAAATTCAATTATTTCTCACTTTTTCAACAAACAAATGCAAATAATATTAAAACAAAAAATGATAGCATGGTACTGTGAGCACAACATTTGTTCAGCACAAAAATATCTACAAAATGAGTAGTGTTTCATTTATATATGCCTTTAAGTTTTTTTATAATTAGCAAAAAACAGCAGAAAGTTCAGTTATTTTTCATTTTTTGCAACAAACAAATGCAAATAGCTTTAAACTGAAAAAATGATAGCATGGCACTTTGAGCACAAAAGTTTGTTCAGCACAAAAATATCTACAAAATGAGTAGTGTTTCATGTATATGTGCCTTTAGTTTTTTTTTTTATAATTGGCAAAATACAGCAGAAAGTTCATTTATTTTTCACTTTTTGCAACAAACAAATGCAAATAGCTTTAAACTGAAAAATGATAGCATGGTACTTTGAGCACACAATTTGTTAGGCACAAAAATATCTATCAAATGAGTGGTGTTTCATTAATAGATACCTTTACAATTTTTTCAAAATCAGCAAAAAATGACAGGAAAATCAATTTTTTTTTCACTTTTATTGAAGGTATGGTATAAATGGAATAAGCTACTTCCCTACTGGAAATACTGTTAAAATGTTTTGTTCTCATGCCCTCCTTCAATGAACCAAATTGCAATTTGCTTTTCAAATAACTCCCACTTCCTGCCTTCCAAATGTGGGGAGTTGATGCAAAACTGTTGTGCGCTTAATGTTTCCATTTCTATTTTCCCCTCCTCTTTCAGTCTGCCTTGCTGTTACAGATTGAGCCACTGATTCTCGTATTCCCACTTTACGTTATCAGGCAAAGTGATCTAGGGCACACTGCATTTCTCATGCAGCCACCCATCAACACTTCCTAATCTTCCTTCCATTTAGTCAGTGCACATGAAAACTGCCGTTGCCATGCTGCCCAGAGCTACATCTCGCTCTGATGCCATTTACCATTTTTTGGTTTCATTTTGTGTCATTCAGCTGAGTGCCATTTAAGTTGGAATGTTACCTCTTTTTCCAGTCAAAGAAGCCAGGGGCCTGGTCATCCTCAGAGCAGCCACCTGCTTACTCTCCCACATCCTTAGCATGTGCTTCAATGGCAGCATAGGTGCCTCTGGCACCTAAGTGAAGACATTCACACTTCTCAGGTGGTTGATGGCACTCAACTGCACCTCATACCTCAAAACCCACCTCACAACCCACCTGAGGCCTGAGGTAATTTAGCATTACCACACACCCTGTTGTGTGTTATTGCTTACTTACAATGTATAATGTGACATGGAAATTTTATATTGTACTTCCCAAGTGGTTGAAGACACTCAAGTGCACCTTGTGCCTCACAACCCACCTGTGGCATGCAGCAATTTAGCCTTGCTGCATACACTGATGTGTGGTACTGATCTCTTAAAATTTATAGTGTAATCTTATTCAAATCATATATCACACTTCCCAGGTGGTTGAAGACACCCAGTTGTACCTCATGCCTTATAACCCACCTGGGGTATACAGCAATTTAGGCTTGCCACACACCCTGCTGTGTGTTATTGCTTACTAACAATTTACAATGTGATCCTATGGGAATCATACACCCACACTTCCCAAGAAGTTGAAGGCACTTGACTGTACCTCATGCCTCACAATCCACCTAGGTCATAAAGCAATTTGCCATTGTCACACACCCTGCCGTGTGTTATTGCTTACTTACAATTTACAATGTGATCTTATGGGAATCATATATCACACTTCCCAGCTGGCCTTAGGCATTTGGCTGTGCCTCATGCCTCACAACCCACCTTGGGGGTGCAGTAATTTAGCACTGCTGCACACCCTGCCATGTGTCATTACTTAGATGCCGTACCTCCAAAAAAGTGAAAAAGTGAATTTTCTGCCTTTTTTTGCTGATTATAAAAAAAATGTTAAAGGTATTTATAAATGAAACACCACTCATTTGATATATATTTCGTGCTTAACAAATTGTGTGTTCAAAGTACCATGCTATCATTTTTCAGTTTAAAGTTATTTGCATTTATTTGTTGCAGAAAGTGACAAATAATTGAACTTTTTGTGTTTTTTTGCTAATTATAAAAAATTAAAAGTCACATATAAATGAAACACTACTCATTTTGTACTTTTGTGCTCAACATTTGTGCTCAAAGTACCGTGCTATCATTTTTCAGTTTAAAGCTATTTGCATTTGTTTGTTACAAAAAGCGAAAATAATTGAACTTTCTGCTGCTTTTTGCTAATTATAAAAAAACTAAAAGGCTCATATAAATGAAACACTACTCATTTTGTAGACATTTTTGTGCTGAACAAATGTAGTTCTCACCATAACATGCTATCATTTTTTTGTTTTAATATTATTTGCATTTGTTTGTTGAAAAAGTGAGAAATAATTGAATTTTCTGCTGCTTTATTTACTGATTTTTTAAAAAACTGAATGGTATCTATAAATGAAACACCAATCATTTTGTAGATATTTTTGTGCTGAACAATGTTTGTGCTCACAGTACCATGCTATCATTTTTCATTTTAAAGTTATTCACATTTGAATACAGTTAACACAGCTAGAATACATCTGCACAGCTAAGCATTTATATCTTCAATGACATCATCAAGGCAGCCATTTTAGGATTCTTACAGCAGGATTTTTGAAGCAGGAGAGACTGTGTTTACAATTTTCAAAGCCATGAAACTGCATTTATCCTGCTTAATAAATGCAGTTTCAGTATAAATGTAAACAACTTCCTCTCCTTTACAAGACTATGGAGTCATTTAAAAAAAAAAACAAAATGTGCAAAAAAGATGGTTTAGGTATCCTTTAATGTATAGGCTCAAGGGCTATCTCACTAAGGAGACGCAACTAGCTGTCTCAATCTGCATCATAAGTCAAATTTTGTATTATGGTGCCCTTATGGTTCATTAAAGGATTTGGTACTAAATTGATTAAAAGTATTATATAACAGGATTGGTTGGTTTGCTGCTGGTGCCCCCCCCCCCCAAGAGAGCATCACTGTATTATTTCCCCCTTCCTGTGCTGGTCCCCACTTGCAGGTAGGATGAGATATCCCCCATGGAGTCTAGCATACAAGATAATTAATGGATCCGCTCCTCCTGGCCTCAGTGACATTCTATAGATAAAACGTTAGAAGAGACAATTCTGGTCCTCAGACAGCATTCTCTTAATGTGCTCCCAGGGTTAAGACAAACTTCAGCGGATGGTCATTTGCCTCCTCAGCTTCTGGACTATGGAACAAACCTTCTTCAGGAGGTCTGAAACTGTTCCTCTGCTATGACCTTTAAAACCTCCCTTAAGACATATTAACTCAAATTTAGTCTCTGTAGTTGTAATCTCTGAAAATGCTTAACCTATGTGCTGTTTTGACATGGTTATTTACTTTGCATGGGTCTGTCTGTCTTTACAAACTAATTTTCTTGTATGCTACTGTTATGCTGTTTACTGCACTTGCACTGTCTCTTTGTTCCTTTCACTGTAGGTATGACATTATGCAGCCTGCTTGGGTTGTTTTCTACTTTGTGTAATTAACTCTGGGTTGGCCCTGAAAAAAGAACTTTGTCTCAGTGGGCCAACCCAGTTATCAAAATTCAATAAATAAATAAAATAAATAATTTTGTAAAACTTCCAGTGTGAAGCAAAAACAATTTTTTTAGCTCAGAATTCAGAGCATAAAAAAATGGATTTGGGAACTCAGAAAGGTTATTCAGCTAAAAGCAGTAGAAAAGGTTCCTGCTTCCCAGATGGGGGAAGGCTTCTTTTCCAGGTACTTTCTCAAAAGTAAGGAATGGCAACCGATTCAGGACCTCTGGTCCCTGAACAGGCACCCGAGGAAGGGAACATTCAGAATGGTAACCCTGCACACAGAGACCCCCATCCCTGCAAATTGAGAATTGGCTAGGATTACTGGACTTAAAGGATCCTTATTTCCACATCCCAGTAAGACTCTGCCTTAGAAAATGTTTGAGATTTGGGGGAAGGCATGCTCGTTTTCACTTCAAAGCAGTGCTGTGACATCCGTACCCAGAATATTCACAAAGTGCCAGTCTGTAGTGGGACTGCACTGGCATAGGCTACTGTGTGAGAAAACACAAGAGGAAGCAATGTGTGCAGCTGAACAGTGAAGAGCACACTGCAGACATTAGGTTTCCTCTTACATTTTGGAAGATTATACCTGGAACCCTGATAACTACTGGAGTTCATAGGTGCAGAACTTAACACAAAAACAGGGAAAGCTTCCTCCCTCTGCTGAGGACAGAAGGTTTAATTTCATGTGCAAAAACATTCCAAGCAGGTCTGAAAATGACTGCACGGGAGTGTTTGAGGTGCTAAAGACACATGTCTTCTAGAAGTGGTACCATGGACAAGGCTACAAATGAGAGATGTCCAATACCACTTCAGAAAATATTGGGGCCAGAAAGATACACCACTTCATTACCCCAGTATCAAACAAGTCGATACAAGCACTGCAGTGGTGAAAATATGTGAGCAGTCTAAGGGAAAGCATGCTTTTCTTTCAGTGCTCATTCACAAGACAATTACCCCACTGATGCAGCCTTCCTGGAATAGTGAGGGCATCTGGAGGGCAGTTTGGACCCCCAGATGAGACAGGAGCACATAAACCTGTGGAACTCAGAACTGTATTCCTGTCCATAATGCCTTTATTCTCCCTCTTACAGTGCCAAACAATCCTGATAAAGACAGAGGGCCCAATTTTCAAAGACCCCTTAGAGGGACACAACTTGCATTGGTCTAAGGGTTATGGCAAACCCTGGTTGCACCAGGGACCTTGCACCAGATTTTATAATCTGCAGGGTCCCTGTGCCAAATTCCTGGGTTTGCCATGCACCTCAAGATGCACCAAAGAGTTGGCAGCATCTGGGGGGGGGGGTTGCAACAGGTATGTGGCCACCTCCCCCACCAACTGGTGCAACACTAGAGGGGCCAGGATGGTGTTGGTGGTGGTGAAGAAATATGGTGCCAGGAGGAGCCCTGGGACATAGGGGCAAGTGAGGAGGCAGTGGAGGTGTAGGGGCACAGATGTGCAGGAGAGTCAGCCATGTGGCATGCCGCCGTGTACCATTGTAATTTGGCAAAATAAATTGTATATTACACTGGTGCCCCTACTGTACCATAACTGCCCCAATAGTCTAGCATCCCCCAGTCACACTGTGCACAAATGTCTCCAGTCCTGTAGTGCTCCACAATGATCCCCGATCTTCCCAGTGTAAGTAGTAAAAAGTGCCCCTGTGCTCTAGTGCCCCCCAATCCCCAATCACACTGGTAAACATTACGAAACTAATCCCTGGTGGTCTAGTGAACCCCACACCATCCCCACCCCATCAGGCATTGCCAAACCACCCCACTCCCTACATTCCCTGCTCTGATCCTGTGACCGGCACTACCCTCTGCACACCACCATGACCAGCTGCAGAATGCATTGTCACTGTGCGCGTGTATACTCTGTGTGCATAACACATTCTGTAGCTGGCCATGGTTGTGTGCGGAGGGCAGTGTCAGTTGCAGGATTGGAGCAGGGAATGGGGGGATTGGGGTACAAGGTCAATACTGTGCATGAAAGGCAGCACAGTATTAACCACGCTGTCTAGTGAGCACATGGATTTACAGTGACAGGGGTAGAACTGCACTAGGGAAATACCGCTACCCCTGTCTGCTGTACGTTCTTGCTTGGACTGATCAAGTTGCCATGTGCTGGGTGCCTGGTTGAGCTGCTCCCATGGTGGAGTGGCTAGGGCACCAGCACATGGCAGAATGGGAGACCTGGGACCATGGTTCGTTCCCCTCAGGTCTCCCCATGCTGCAATGTTTTGCAGTAGTTTAAAAAAAAAAAAAAGTTCACCCCCGACAGAGTTTCTCCCCATCCCTGAAGTCCGCAACTCCCTGGAGTTAATTTAAATTCCGGGGTGTGTGGGGGTCAAAGCCCCCACAAAAACAAGGAAGCCCATAGAGTTTATGGGTGTGCGCTGTGCTGTATTCATCGGTGTTTTGCCCGATGATATTGTAGCACACATCTGATGATTGCAGGATTAATTGCTGTGCATTTTTTTGTGTGCAGTGAAATGACCCCATGCTGTGGAGCAGGGGTTGGGGGTTAGCAATGCCTGACAGGGTGGGGAGGGAGGGAGATGGTCCACTACAACAACAGGGATTAGTTTCAAAATGTTTGTCAGTGTGATCAGGGACCAGGGGGTGCTAGAGCACAGGGGCACTTTTAACTACGTACACAGGGAGGATTGGGGATTATTGGGGGGCGTTACAGGACTGGGGACATTTGTGTACAGTATGACTGGGGGGGCACTAGACTATCGGGACAGTTACGGTGCAGTAGGGGCACCAGTGTAATATACATTTTATTTTGGCAGATTATAACAGCACACAGCTTCATGCCACATGGCTGACTCTCCTGCCCATCTGTGCCCCCTACACCCCCCCCGCCTCCTCTCGTATGTCTTTGTGTGCCCGTACTGTTGCCTGCACTACTCCATCCCATGGGTGCAATGACTTAGACTACCTCCTGGCTTGTCTAAGTGGTGCCCCTTGCTGCATCCATGGCAGGGCTTTGAAAATCCCCCAAAAGGGGATATTGCAGCCCTGCCATGGTTCAAGCCCCATTGTGACCTGGTGCACCTGTTGGTTGGTGCAACCTGTGGTGCAAGGGGGCTTTGGCACAGCTGCATCTTGAGTGGATGCAGGCTGCCTCAGAAAATCGTGTTTGGTGCAAGTTGTGACGCATGTCACCTCCTGCATCAAACTCTTTGGACACAAGTCCCGTGCATCCCTCTAAACCAGGAGTGCACAACATACATTCTGGGGGCCAAAAATGGCCCCCACAGCAGCTGCCTGTGGCCCCCAAGGACCTAGCAGCTTCCACTTGCAGTCTTTGTTTATTTTTTTTCTTGTTTTTAGTTTCAGTAATATGTTGATAAATAAATAAAAAATAAATAGATAAATGTATGTTCTATTTTGTTTTATGTGTATATTTAATAATGTCTTGCTAGACATTTGCTACCTTGGGCCAGTTTACAGTGGCCCTTGGCCCTCAGTCTTGACTAAAGTCTTCAGTCTGGCCCTTCACAAAAAAAAGTTGTGCACCACTGCTATAAACCCTTTGAAAATCATGCCCAGAAAATGCAGCTATAATGTTTTATGTAAACTAACAAGGAGGCATCAGATCATCAAAACTCTGTACAGAATTGATAAATATATGGAATCTGGTGTACACACTGAATGCAATCTTTTATGCAAGACACTATTCGGGTAAAGAGAATGTACTGGCAGGCTCGCACAGCAGAATGGGTCATGTTACCCATGAATGATCTCTGAAACAAGAAGTACTTAATTCAATGTTTCAGAGAAGGGGGTGTACCAGAGGTGGATATGTTCATCTCATAGGAGAACAGGACTCTACCCCAGATTCTGTTGCAGACCTCTCAGTGGAAACAGTTTCATGGGATTCTTTGACCCTCCTGTGGATGAGTAAATGTCTTGATGAGTCCCCCACCATTTCCACTAATCCAAGGTTTTGCTGAAATTGAAAGTCCAATGCAATCAATACAGCTCCACTGCTAAAATCTATGCTAGGTAATGAAGTATCAAAGTTAGGAAAGCAATATCAGCTCCACTTAGAGTGCATAAAAAAGCATCTTTTATTCAAAAATCACATCCCATCACAAAAGTTATAAACAACGGGTCATCAATGAAACCCCTACCGGTTTTGCATAGAATGCGTCCTTAGGGGGGATGACCAGTACATTACAAGGGTTGCTAAAAATAATGCATTTAAAGACACCATGCAGGTGACTGGTGAAAATAGTGCTGCAATAACAGCGTGGGAGAAAACAGCAGATGCGGCAGGACAGCATGGGTCAAAAACGGCACCGCTTCTGACTTTGGCTACTGTCCACACTGGAAGTGCAACTTTGAGTGTAGTTATATTTTAGTAGGTGGGTGCAGGGGGTGAAGTCCCCCACATTACATCTGACACTTGGTCTTTGTTATTTTCTTTTCTTGTCTCGTCATTTTTCCTGTCTGCTGTTCTGTGCCATCACTGTGATGGTACTCACTCTTTTCTCAGTGCTGTTTTGCTTCATGCTGTTATTACGGCGCTATTATCACCTAGTACCCACAGTGCAAACAAGCATGTAATGAATGCTAAAGTGCTCAGTGCTCATAATGCAAAACACAAGGAATAATACAAAATTAAGACATTACACTATTATAAACCCACACACCATAAAAAGATTAAAAACCACTGGCAAAGAAATTGTATTTAAACAGTTTAACCTAATATCTCAATAATCATTTTCATTTATTCAGTGCTGGAGGTGGAACAAATTCTCAGTCCTCTGCACCCTAGAAGAGAACACATGATATCATTAGAAGCAAGCAAAAGAAGGGGACAGCGTTATACATTAAAGCATTATTTCCTAATGCATTTTAACATTTCTATTCTGTTATTCAAACCAGGTTGTTGAAAGGTGCTCAAAGTATAAATGCAGAATGACTCACTCTGGATAAGTTTAAGGTCCAGATCCCCCACAGGGCCCCAGGCTAACCTTCTCAATACCACAGAATTTCAATGAATGAGTAATACCAGTGGTCCCTCTCTATAACAAACATATCTGGAGCCATCAGAGGTGTTCACTATAACTAGGTGTTCTTTATAGCAAGGTGTTAATATGCCTAATTGGGGGAAATGGGAGCCATCAAAACTGTTCTTTATAAGAGATGATTTGTTATAGAGGGGTTCTTTATACAGAGGGAGCGCTTGTATTTCCTTTTCAGTTAGAAGTGGTTAGCTAGTGCATTTTTACTGTCTTCTCTGGTTATTCTATGCAGATGTTCCCCTATGCAGAGTTTAAATGGCCTTGTGGTCTTGCTCACATAAAGTGCCCCTCATTCACATACTGCCAGGTATACAAGATTACTGGTTATACAATTGAAAAATGCCCTTGACTCATAAGTTTTGTCTGCATTTACTGTGGTAAAAGTTCTCATTTTGATAATAAATGGACAAAACTTACAATTGTCACATGGAAAAGAACCGCATGGCCGATTGTGCCACCATTCAGTAGATCTAAGGGTGTTTCTTTGTTCAGGCTGGTAATTGTGTACTAGTTTGTCTTTGAGATTCACACCCTGCTTGTATAGCATTCTTGGTGGGGGGGAGGGAGTGGCCTCTTTTAGAATGGGTCAGATTGCAATATAGTCCAGTTCTCATTGATAATCCTCTCTTTTCTTTGAAATGTCTAGTGAAGGTAGTAATGAATTGCATCCTGGGGGTGACCCTTTTCTTTCTGTTTAACAGTTAACAAATCATTTCTGTCCACTACAAAGCAGTCCTGGAATACTTTTTCAACAATTCTTCCACCATACCCCCTATCTAAGAACCGCTGGCTCATTTCTGTGCCATGAATCAAATGGTCACTCTCCTCCATACAATTCTGCCTGACTTTAAGAAACTGGGCTTTGAGAATATTGTCAGTAAGATGGCATGGGTGGCAACTAGAGGCATGCAAAAAAGAGCTACAGTCTGCTCCTTATGAAAAATGGTTGAGCAAATTATACCATCCAAATTCTTGAAAATTCCCAAATCCAGAAAGGAGACTGATTCCTTGTCACATTGTAAAGAACATTTTTAATTTTCATTACTGTTTTCTAAATGTGTTATGAATTCATTTAATCTGTCCATAGTGTCACACCACACCACACCATAACTAAGTCATCTATAAAACAACGCCAAATGTCAATTATATCGAAAAAAGGATTGACCTGGCTGTCATAGACTATTACTTTCTCCCAAAGGCCCAAATAGAGATTAACATAGTTGGGGTGAAGGTAGCCCCCATTGCTGTGCCCTTAGTTTGGAGAAAATGAGTTCCCCAAAAGCAAAACAGTTTTTTGTTAGGACATGTTTAGCACATTCAAGCAGAAATTGTTTATTTTCCCCAGTAACTGCGTCATCACCCTCTAACCAATAGGACAAAGCATTGAGACCACCCTCGTTGGGTATATTGATGTATAATGAAGTGATGTTCATAGATACCAGATACCATTCTGGTTCAATTTGCGTGTCCCCATGGATGCCCACAATTTGCATGTTATCTCTTACGAAAGATGGCAGTGATAACACATTTTTTTATATGTGCATCAACAAATTTAGATAATGGCTCTGTAAGGGAGCCTATACCTGCAACTATAGGGCATTCTGGGGTGTCCTGCCAATGTTTATGTATCTTGGGTAGTGTATATAAACTAGCCCTGATAGAGTGTTCCACAGTGAGGTAATCTAGTTAGTTCATCTTGACTGATGGTGCCTTCTGAATGTGCCTCTATAAAAAAACAAAAACAAAAGAAAAACATTAATTTGTCTTTTGAAAGACATGGTGAGATCCTCCCTCCATTTACAATAGAAAGCAATATTTTGTAGCTGCTTTTCTATTTCACACATGTATTTGGTGGGCAACAGATCCACCACTGATCCCCGTTTGTCAGGTGGTTTAATGGTTAACTCTTTCTTTTCCTCCAGGATTTTAAGTGCTAGAGATTCCTCTTTTGTGATGTTAACATTGGCAGGGCATTAAGCCCGAGGTTCGATGGGTGGAGCAACAATGTCACTCCCTCATTGAGCTTAAAAGGTCACAACATCCTGGGCCTCGCCAGGATTCTTTTCATTGTAGCCGGAGGTTCGGTCGGCTGTTGTCTCTATATCTTGCTTTACACTTCTGCTTGTCGCCACGCTCCTCTTCTCTTCATACTACTCGCCCCACAGACATTCGTCACCCTGCAGCCATCCTCTCACCTTTCGCATTGCTCTCACTGCCCACCCCCCCATGTCCACTCCTCCCCACCACCTGGCTGGCGCTTCTGGCATCCTGTCTCTTTCATGCTGCTTGGCAGTCTCCGACCTGGGCTCATGGGTGAAAGCCGGAAGTAGTGTTTCCCTCAATTCTTGGTGAGTTACAGCTCCCTTGTGTAAAATTCATGGTGCTCTCTCAATTCGTCGTGTCTGTTTTCATTGTTTTGTGCTCCTTGGGTAGGTGACCTGGGACACATTAGTGCACCCATGCGGCCTGTTTCCCAGATGTTGAAGCTGCATGGCTTGGGAGAGAGGTATGGTGACCCCAGTACTTGTTTTTTTCATATCTCTCCTGTCCCGTCATGGTTTACAGTTTGGGTGCAAGTCCAGTGTCTGACCAGAGCCATGGAGTGCAGTTGTTTGCTGAGTTCCTTAGGTGGACCTCCTTGAGAAATGTGAGTGTGTGCTCCTCAGTTAGCAGCATAACCCCCCCCCAGCTGCAGTTGAACTCTGTCATGTCACATTCTCTACCAAGTCTGTTTTCTTGTCCCTCCATCACTCAGTCACTCCTGTCTTTTTAACCAGGCATGTCTCCGTTGTGTATGATCATTTTCCAGGTGTCTTGAGGGAGAATGTGTACAGCACCACCGGGAGTGCACCATTCAGCTGGGGATAAAACCTGCCTACCGGTCTGTCTGTTCTAGTCTTGTTTGGGCTGTTTGCCATTCTACCTGCCTGGATTAGTCCTTCTGCGTATCTCGGATGCATCAGGCAGCTTATCTCAATATTTCACTGCTTTATCTATTTATTTTGCCTATTGTCCATTCTCACTGTCTCAATTTTCATCCCTCACCTTACCCCAACTTGACCTCTCTTGCTGTACACTTTCAGTGCTGCTATGGTATCTGTCACACTGATCCCATTGCACTTATTAAGCCTCTGATATCTGCCCTCCTTCCTGGCGCCGGCAGTCTTTTGGCATTTTCTGTGGTTCCACTTCACCACCACACCTGTCCTCGATGGCTGCTGGCTCTTTCTGTCGCTGGTCTTGCCCAGCATTCTGGACCTCCACCCACACTGCTGGTTTCCTTGTTCCAGCTTCACTTATCCTACACTTGCATTCTCCCACTGTGCTGCAGCCTCTCTGGCTCTGGCTATGTGGCCCTCCATTCAATTCCATGTGATGGATATGTGCTGTGTGCCTGTCGGATGTTTGTTCCAAGCGACACCTCTGCCAACTCCCCCCCTGCAGTTCTGCGCCTGCACCGGCCATCTGGGATTCCCTCTAATCATGGCCTGCATTTGATTTTCTTTTTGGGCATAACTATCATTATTCATATGCCCACCTCATCAGTTCACAGCCCTCATGCTGCATGTATCAGGTTCCTGATTTCATCCATCATCTGCCGTCAAGAATTCACTCCAGTCGTGGCTTCTATATCTCATCATGCCACAGTTTTTCTATTAGCTTGATCTGCCATTCACATCATTGGGCCATCTATGACTGACTCCATCTGGCCTTCCATTGGACCTGGCCTGCATGCCACCTCATGCAGCCCACCCTACTGTCATTCTCATCCTGTATCGGCTGGGTCCTATGCTACCCCATTGACCTCCCTCCATCCTTTGTCCTTCCATACCTCGCTTTCCTGTACCAGCTTCCATGCTTCAATCCATCATTGTTCCTCATCCATTTCCTAATTTTACCTTTCTTGTCCTAGCACCTGTTCTAGCACTAGCCATCATGGCTTCACTCCACTCTTAGCTTCACTCCTCATCAAACATCGTCCAATTTTGCTTACTCCTCATCATACCTCATCCAGTTTTGCTCCTTGGTCGCTAAACCTGAGTTGCCTCTGGTTCCAGATCTACCTTCTTGGCCTCAGAGTCTACCTCCTTTTCAGGAGCCTACTTCCTTTTACTTCCTTCGTGCAAGTTCATTTTCAAGTTCATTCTTGTCTCCTCCTCTTCCAATTCCATACTGGCCATCCAGGATTCACTCCACTCGTGGCCTACTATTGATATTTCTTTTGGGCATACCTAACATGACTCCTATGCCACTTTATCAACGTGTGGCCATCTTGTCGCATGTATCGAGTTCATAACTCCAGTCATCATTTACTCAGCCTTACCTCAAGGTTCATCTATTTACATTGCTTCCTCGAACATTCCAATCATTGAATCCTATGCTACCTCACCGACTACAACCTCAGGGTCTAATCGTTCAAAGTCTAATCATTCACATCACATACTCAAGCAAGCCTCTTCAACTTCAGTGTCTGCTCACTCACATCACTCAATCAAGCCAGTCTGCATTGTCCTCGGTCTCCTCATCAGCACATCTGGAATCTCCTTGTGTGCATGTCTGGATACCCCTTGCTCCTCTGACTTCTACATGGATTTACTCCTTCCCATCGACACAGAAAGTAGTCATTGTTGCCTCATGTTTCTTCTTCGATCTGCGTGCAGCCTCATGCTCCGTCTTCGATCTGTGGTCTCTTTTGGGGAATTTCCCTATTCCGTTAGCATCCTCTCTACTCGTATTCCTCTCGTTACTGAACCCTTCTTTTTAATGACATACATCCTCAAATTAAATGTTGTCAGCCTGGAGGGAAGGTGACCTAGGCCTTGGATCCCCAGAGGTTTCCTCCTCAAAGGGTTTTTTTCCTCTCCTTCTTGCCAACGGTCATAATATTAGAGTTAGTGCTATCTTCGGTTAATTAATTAGGTTTGTTGTTGCTTTCTTCGGTTAGTTAGTTAGGTTCCGCTGTTCGATGGAGGCGGATGGTGGCCTCGGCTTTTCCTTCTCTCCTTGGGAAGTTAGCCCTTCTTTTCTCAGAATTCATTCATCATCCTCGCTTCTTCGATGCGCAACATCTTTGGGTATTCTTTTGGGGCTCTTTCCTAACACCTTTAGCTCAACGCATTCATTCCAGCACCTGTGGGGGACCCTCCTCTAGGGTTCCTTGCATCATACTCCTACAGGGTGGTATATCCCATGGATAGCGAGGCGGAAAGCCATAAAGCAAATTAAGTTACACAAGCATCATCTCATATCTCATCCAGTTGCGTAAGCACACCATATGGGAGGGCTTTAAGCCCAAGGTTCGATGTGCAGAGCAACAATGTCACTCCCCCATCAAGCTTAAAAAGTCACAACATCCTGGACCTTGCCAGGATTCTTTTTCGTTGCCCACCATCCACACCTCCTCCTCCAGCGGCTCATCTCTCTTACCCATGGCTTCTTCCTAACCTACCTTTAGCTGACACAATCATTCCTGGCACCTGTAGGGGGGAACTCTCCTCTAGGGTTCCTTGCATTGTATCCCTACAGGGTGGTATATCCCATGGATAGAGAGGCAGAAAGCCACAAAGCAAATCAAGTTACACAAGTATCATCTCATATCTTATCCAGTTGTGTAAGCACATCGAAACTTTGGTTTACTATGATGCTGTAACAATTCCTTTGTCTTGTTTTCATAGGCCTTTTCAAAAACTCTTGCAGTATCAAGGTGGTGGGGATGAAAGTGGATGGGGGCGCAAAAAGTCATGGCACTTCTGTTACATCCAGAGAGCCCACTTGACCCAAGTCTTCAGAACCCTGCTATAATTGTACACCACAACACATTTTTTTGTTTTAAAAAAAAAAACCTTTCTAATTTAAATTTCTTGTTAAATGGTGTAAGTCCACAAATAACTTAAAAGTTTGGGAATCAAGTGTGGGTATGAATGACAAGCCCTTTTGCAGAACAGATATGAGTTTCAGTAAGATTAGTCCCCGAAATGTTGATCACAAGGCTCTCTGGTGTAGATCCTACTTGCCCTTCCTGGAGCGAATGCGGCTGCATGTGTTTTCTGTCACCTCTCCTCATGTGCCCTCTCTGGTGTTGCTCTGTTGCTTCACTGTGTGTTGACCCTGTAGTCCCCTCGATGGTTGTTCCTGGAAGTGGACAATCTGTTCGTTCCTCCTTGGTGCGAGTTGCACTGGTCCCTCCCTCTCTAAAAAAACCTCTTCTGTATTCTCCAATTTAGATTCACTGTTGAATGTCCAATATGCCAGGGAGTTTTTGTGGATCCTTAGAATGGAACATGGCTGGGATGGCCGAGGTTGAGAGTGCCATTCCCTCCTCCTACTGTGACTGTGTCGGTCTCAGTTTTTCCCCCAACTGAATACTCTATTGTTCAAATAATCTTATTGGTCCCTTTCAAATTTCTTTAATTTGGTATTTTTAATTTTTGTGTCCTGTTTCTGAACAGCCTCTTTCAACTTTCTCTTCAAATTGGAAATGTTTGGATGGTCTTTAAATTGTAGGACCACAGTGTCCTTGGTGTGAATATCTGCCAAGACCTCAGGCTGCCAAGCTCGGTAGTCCTTAATTATTTCTTTCATTAAGGCATCCATTCCTAATTGTAGAGCTGCCCACCAGTATGTCATGAATACATCACAATCCACGCCATAGCCAGGATTTCTCAGAACTCTCAAGCCCTGTGGGGAGTGCCCCGCTTTCAAATATGCTTCAAGGGTAATCCTACCCCAGTAATTCTGTCTTCCTCAAACAATTTCTTGTTCAAGCTGTAACCCTGTTTGAGCTGTAAAAATGTGGTGTTAATGTCAAGAGTTTCAATCCTTGTGTGCTACTTGTGTGCAGTGTTACTTCAATGTCCCACACCTGTGGTTCATCAGAAAACAAGTGTGCCTTTCTCGTAGTTGAAAAAATGCTGCTCAATAACGAACCTGCTGGGTCCCCAAAACATTATCCCCCAAAACATAAGAGGACATACCTGGGTGGACCAAAAACTCATTCAGTACTAATTACAAACTAATTAAGCCCCCATTTCTAAAAAAATGCCTACCTGCCCAAGTTCAGCTTTCTTTCTACTATCAGGAAATATATGTGGCTAAACTCGGGCATAACACTGCTCGCCTGAGAATTAGGACCCACCATAAGTCACTGAAGCATTCACAAGCAACGGGATCCCAGAGGGTCACGCGAGATTCTCTCTGGGATTGATGTCAACTGTCGTGTGTAAAAGCACGTCTTTCACAGGCACAAGAATGGGAAGCGAGCTTTGAAAAACCATAGCGATGCAGTGGAGCGCCATGTAAAAGAGCCTTTGGATAAGGTGGTGCTTAGAACAAAGGTGAGATTTTTGCTAACAATGGTCTCCACAACTTACATGACTCAATCTGTAACATTGCCTTTGTTCATCTGAGAACCTCCCTGCAATGTACGTGAGCAGACACTCCACAGCCTGGGTGGGAAAAAGGCTCTAAGTTTCTATATACAAAGAACAAAGAAGTGCAGAACTGACAACACTCAATTGTTTGTCACATGGTGAGGTTAGTAGAGATACATCAGCAAATAAGAAAATTTCTCCTTGAATTGTTTCTTGCATTCAGTTCTACTGTGAGAAGGCTGGCAAACAGTCATATACGGTGAGCAATTTTTTTATGTTTGCTTGCACGCAAGTGCAAGAAACATAGTGCCCTCATCTGAGTTTTCAGAGGTGTGGCACCCATCTTCCAGTTCAGTCAGTGTGTTTGCAGGCATGGCCGCAGTTCTCCAATGAACGCTGCAGCTGTCTATGACAGCAGTTGAAAATGCAGTGCCGTACAGTTGAAAGGAAGAGCTCCGCTTCAGTGGGCAGTGCTCCCCTCACCGCGCTGCGCACATATTGCGTGCTCATGCGCTTTCCCCAGCACACTGTATAGCCAGCAGGGTGCCCAACTCCCGTCGGCTCCAACCCCTAAAAAGCTTTCAAGGTGCCACGCTGGAGCCCACCCCAGCGTGACAAAAATTGTTACGGCTGACGGGGGTGCCCAATCTCCCGTCAGCTCCAGGCCCCCCAAACAGCCTTCCAGCTGCCACGCTGGGAACCCACGCCAGCGTAGCAAATGTCCCGTGTCGTTTTCCTAAAAAAAACAACAACCTGTAAACAAAAAAGTTCCCTCGGCGGTCTCTCTGCCCACCTGCGCCCTCCCTTTGCGCATCCTAACTCCCCACATGCCCCCTCACCCCATACTTACCTTCGGAGGCTGGTGAGATGATCTTCGGTGGACCGGGAACATGCCTGCACTCTTCAAAGCCGACCGTGAACTGAGGAAATGCCAGTAAGCTGTATAATGCAATAAATAGGGTTTTTTCAAATTTAATGCATTTCTCAGGCATTGTTTGGAATTTTGGCACCAAATTTTCAACATGGGGTTTTTGGGACCCCTCCTCATGAATGTTGGAACTGTCATGGTGTTAATCGGGCTCGAAGGGTGATTTCGCAGTCACTGCTCGAAATCACCTTTTGGGACCCATTAATGAAACAACAGTGCCAGTGTTCATAAGGTGGGCTCTCAAAAAGCCTATGTTGCAAATTTGGTGAAAAAATTCCTAAAAATTCCTGTTTTACGAGTGCGCGTTGTACAGTTCCTATGCAGCTTGTAAGTTTGCAAATTTTTAATATTTGCACTCTGGATTTTCAACATTGCCATTTTACCACACCTCCTTACGAGCAGTACAGCTGTCATTTTTCCACGTCACCCAAAATGTGTTTCCGCGCATGTAGCTCACAATGGCACAGTTGGTGTGCAAAAGCAATGTATGGAACACATTAAGAAAATCACAGTGACACTGTTCATGAGCAGAGGTCTTAAAATGGCTATGTTGAAAATTTGGTGAAAAAATTCCTAGAAATGACTGTTTTACGAGTGTGGGTTGCTCAGTTCCTCGCATCACTGTAAGTTCAATATTTAATATTTGCAATAGATTTTAACATTGCCATTTTATTACACTTCCTTATGAGCAGTACAGCTGCCATTTTTCACATCTCACCCAAAATGTGTTTCCGCACATGTAGCGCACAATGGTGCAGTCGGTGTGCGAAAGCAATGTTTGGGACAGATTAAGAAAATCACAGTGACATTGTTCATGAGCAGAGGTCTTAAAATGGCTATGTTGAAAATTTGGTGACAAAAGTCCATAAAATGACTGTGTTATGAGTGAGCATTGCGCAGTTTCCATGCACCCTCGTAGGTTCATGAATTTGTAATATTTTCAGTCCAGATTTTCACCAGTGGCATTCTTCCACACTTCCTTATGAACAGTACAGCTGTCATTTTTCAAAACATGGCCGAAATTTGTTTTCACACTTTCAGCGCAGAAATGCGTGGTCGCTGTGGGAAATCATTGTTCGGGACAGATAAAGAAAATCACAGTGACACTATTCATGATTGGAGGTCCCAAAATGCCTGTGTTGACAATCTGCTGCAAAAAATCCCCAAACTAATTACATTACGGGTGTGCATTACACAGTTTCTATGCACGCTCGTGACTTCACCAGTTTTTTTTATATTTTCATTGCAGATTTTCAACATTGCCATTTTTTACACTTCTCCATGAACAGTACAGCTGTCATTTTTTATATCCTGTTCGGATTGTGTTTTTGCACCTGTGGTGCTAAATACCATAGTCACTGTGTAAAAGCAGCTTTTGGCTAACAAACTGATATTGCCACTGTTCATGAGGTGGGGGTCACAAAAAAAACATGTTGAAAATTTGGAGTGAAAATACCAACGAATGCCTGAGGCGTTAGGGTTTCCGACCATAACACCCCACCCTGCAGAGAATGACAGGCATCAGGGGTGTGACTTGGGATTCTCGCCTGTACTGCTCATACCATTCCACACCCTGCAGCCAGTGAGAGGCATCAAGGTGTGCCTTGGACTCTTCGGCCCCAAAGTTCACCCCATTATCCTATACTGCACCCATCTCACCATATTTCCTGATGGAATGGGGTGCGCATAAGGGCCAAAGACCCCAAGGCACACCGTGACACTTGTTGTTGTCTGCAGGGTAGGGTGTGGTGAAATGATGTGGCCATTATGCCTGACGACCCAAAGGCACACCCCAATGCCTGTCAGTCTCTGCAGAGTGGTGGTGGGGTTGGCTTCAGTTCAATACTTCACTGCCATTCCTATTATGCAGCTCTGTAACTCCTACACTATCAATGCCAATGCCAGCAAGCAAATGTAATCCCCTTGCAAATGGGGGTTCCTAGAAATGCCAGTCTGGGTTTATCTTAGCCCGGTTTGTTCTGTCCTTCTCCCGCTGTCTCTTGGGCTTCTCCTGTCTTGGCCTCTAATTTTTCTGGCTTCTCAGGCTCTGTTTGCCCTCGTGTGTGCCTCAGCTTGCAGTCAAATGAAAATCCAGCCCCTTGGGGCTTAAACTGCTGACCACGAGCTCCCGCTACAAAAGTGCTGCCTCCAGGGCAGCGGGAGGCACGTTGGCGAGCAAATCGCCTTTGATGTGGAGCTGCTTGTTTTGCAGTCACCTCAGGGACTGTGCCGTGGGTCCTGGGATCCCTTCCACCTATTTGGGATCCGGTGACCACGGACAGCCTGCTGGGGGACCGCTCAGATGGGAATTAAATGAGTTCTGACCGGGGCTCATTTGAGTATGCCTGTGCAGGGCCCCGGTCATCTGAATAATCCATTACAGTGTATCTGGCTGCCTCCAGGGTAGCTATGATCAGTTCTAGCCGAAAAGTAAAGAATTTAAATGTTTTAAATAATGGAACTGTTGCTGCTTGTTATGAATATGCTGTTCATGTGGGGAAAAGTGCTTAAAGTTAAAACGAGTACTGTTTCCCTGGCAATTCCAGTATCTGGGACTCTGTGTGTCAGCCTGTCAGCTGCTGCAAGGGGAGCTTGCATAAGTGCAGTAGCGACAGGAAAAGTAAAAGAGCCATGTTTTTCATCTGTGCAGCGACTGCAAGTACAGCCTTTAAGCTATAGAACTGTGGGGCATTTGAGGCAAATAATTACTTCTTTCTGGCTGCATCAGGACATTATTCAGGACTGTATCTAATCTGCTATAAGGGACAGTGGGTTAAGCAGCCATTGCCAGCAGTACAGCCAATTGGAATTGCAGCAATAGATAGCCAGGACTTGTGGGACATTCACTGCATCTCTTGGGTAAGCACCCAAGTGCTTATGGGGGCTTACAGGGACATTATTTTAGGCACAAATTACACAACCCAATTGTGCCTCGAGTGTTCTGCTTGACAGGTCCTTCAGCAACTTGGAGACATGTCACCCCATCCCTGTTACCAATCAGGGGTCAAGCTAGGAGCTCTATAAAGACACAATGTTGCCAGTTTGTCTGGAGATTCATTCAGAGATGCAGAGCTGAGAGAGCATCAGAACAGGCTCCAGCCTGCTGGGAGTCCCCCATGGGGGAGGGGCTCAGGCTTCAGCCATGCCATCAGGCCTGGGCCACTTAATTCAAGCCCTTTCAGTCTTTAGGGGGCATTTGTTATTTTCTTCAGTTAAATGTTAACTAGTTACAGCAATTGTACTTTCTGCAACAGCTAGTCTGGAGGTTGCCAATACTGTCCTCCAGAGGCTAGCCTTCCCTCCCACGTCGGGGAAAGATGTGGACCGAAGAATCAGATGTCCAGCAGTGGTGAGAGCGCTGACCAGACCAGATGACATCATGCAGTGGTGAGAGCACTGACCAAGTACCTCAAGCGGTGAGAGAGCTGAAGAAGTCTTCAGGATGCCTTCGATTGCAAATGAGACCCGTGAAGGACCTGAGTGAGTACACTTGTACCCCCCGCGAGGGAGAAGCTAAGCAAGTAATCTCGGGGGCTCCATGCCCCATTAAGAAATGTGTGCTGTTAAGTGTGAAGTATTGAAGTCATCAGTCTGGGCTACTAACCCCATAAGAGACTGCCTAGTTCAAGTAATGGATGCATCTTGTCTGTGGCCCAAATGGCTAAGTTGCAGGTGCAGCAAGATGCTGGGCTTAGTGAATCATATAAATGTGTAGCTATGGGTTAGAGTCCTGCCATCGTAGAGCTGTCTGCCAAGACACGCTTGCCACTTCATGAGACAGGAGGCCCTAGAGCATATTAATGTCTAAGATGCCGTAAAGAGAATGTACCTGTGTCTGCACGGAATTTCACCTAAGAGCACTTGGTATAAGTGTTAAATGGCTAGACGTGCTGGATAGGACTCCACTTGTGGATAATGTTCTTGGTATATAGAATGTACTGCATGTGACTGCCTGTGACTAAAGTATGGGATGCTTGATAAAAGTGTCGCTGCCAGCTTACTCTGGATGGCTGCCTTTTGGTATATAAAGTACTGGATGTGACCGTGTTTAAACTGCGTTTAGTATGCTTGACAAAGGTATCACCCTCATTACATTGGATGGGACTTTCAAGTATTGTGCTGAATGTTCTGGATGCAAGATCCACATAGTTTGTTCTGGAATGTTCAGAAGTCTGCGAGTGCAGGGCAATCCCTGATTTGTCTGCAAGTGCAGGGCAATCCCTGCTTTGTCTGCTAAAGTGCAGGGCAATCCCTGCTGTGGTTGTAAATAGTAATTTGATGCTTTACAAAAAATCTGTTTCCAAGTTGCCCCAACCCTCAAGTTAATAGCCGGCCACCTCGACTAGCTGCAACTCCATCAGGCCTGCAACATCTTGGACTGTGGTATCTGTTTAACCAGTATGGTATGAGATTGCGGGGTTTCTGCTGTATCTGGGACTGGTACCAGTGTGGGTATTTTTAATAATTATGTTTAACATCTGATTTATCAGCAGCTAGATAGCCAGGGCTCTGGATGTCTTAAGTCAAATGGTAAAATGTGATTCATGTCTGCCTGTTAATATGTAGCCACCCAGCTGGAGGGTTCACCAGCAAAATCCAAAATGATTTCTGTACATGTGTAAATATGGTTAGATAACCTCTACTCCTCCTGTTTCCCTTTCCTAGCTCCTTTATTACCCCCGGAATAAATATCTTGCTATTTGTTTTTTGAAATCCTGTGTGAGCATATTATTAGAGAGAGCCTTTAATTCAAAATGTTGAAATGTGGGGAACTGTGTATTGGGGCATGTCTGGGAAAGGTAACTGGTCACCGTGGGTGGTGTAGCAGCTCAGGGGGCTACACCTAGCACCATCTCACCCACGTAAAGCACCCTGAGTGGAGGCACTGTGCAAAGGTTTTAAAAAATGTTATACGTTAGCGAACCCAAACCCCTTAGCCTATGTTCAGGGTAGTAGGCAGGGGTGTAGCACTGGGGGGTGGCGCTGCCCAGGGGTCACACAAACTTTCGGCATTGACAAATGCTTGTTTTTCTTGTGACACGAACAGTAACTCAACCCTAACATTCTCACGGCTATGGATAAAGGGCACATCACCTCAACTATCTTTGTGGATCTAGTGAAGGCATTCGACACAGTATCCCACTTCCTCCTCCTGACCAAACTTGCCAGTGCAGGTCTCTGTCATTCAGCCACTGCCTGGTTCCACTCCTACCTGGTTGGCCAGATGCAATTGGTCAGGATTGGCAACTCCACTTCCAACCCTCTCCCCATCACCTCAGGTGTGCCGCAGTGCTCTGTTGTGGGGCCTGTCCTGTTCTCTGTCTTTCTAAATGACCTTCCCTCTGCCTGCCCACACACTTCCATCCAAATGTACGCAGACGACACTGAGCTGTACACATCTGGCCCATCTGCTATGGATGTAGCGACCAGACTTCAGCAGGACTTCAACAATGTTCACTACTTGTTTTGCTCAAACCAGCTTCACCTCAATGCCAAGAAGACTGTCTCCATGACCTTCGGCACAAGGCAGAGACTCTAGTGGCTCCCCTCTCTCCTGACTTTCCACACCCTGAATGGGACTGTACTGGAGGGTTGCCCTTCCTTCAGATACCTGGGGGTCTAGCTAGACCAGCACCTTGATTTTTCTGTACACATTGAGGATATACATAAAAAACTCCATCCAAGACTGAGTGTCCTCTACTGCAGTCATGACTATGTCCCGTTGCCGGCTCATCCAGCCACAGTGCAGAAAATGATACTGCAAATTTTTGACTGCAGTGACGTAGTCTATAGTGCCGCCCCCAAGTCCTCCCTGACCAGATTGGACTCCATTTTCCACTCCTTTTGTCACTTCGCTCTTTACACTCCCTACTCCACCCATCACTACACCCTCTACCAAACACTAGGTCTACCATCTCTACAGGACCATAGATCTTCACACTGCGCATGCCTCGCTGCCAAATACTGGGCCGCACTCTGCCCCTCTGCCTTTCCTCGGCCCTGACCGCTCATCTATCCCCAGCCTATGAGCTCAGGACAAATGACTCTAGACTCCTTAATATTCCACATAGGTCCTTGTCATTGGGTCAGGCAGCTTTTAGCTACCACATGCCCAAGCTATGGAACTCCCTTCCACCTGACATTCATCACTCTTCACCATCCCAGCACCTAAATGGTCTCCTATCCACATATTTCTCCACCACCTGCCCTTGTGCCTAATTCATTATCAGCGCTGTGACAGCTACTCCCCCCTGGTTTACTCTGTACCATTTCTAAACCTTCCTTACTTAGTTAAGCGATCCCCATACTTACTTTCCATGTTGAACCCTCAGTCATGGCTGTATTGGTTGCACTACTGCACCCCATATCATTATTTTACCTGGCTCTGCCTTCAGCTGTCGTAACTCTCCTTGTAAATGCACTTGTACCATGCACTGTGTTATACCCAGGTATAGTGTTGCAACCTTGCTGTTATATTGCCTGTATCTATTATCTCACCTGTTATATTGTATGCCTCATGTTGTTATATTGTATTTGTCCCCAGGACGCTTCTGGAATCAAGTGGTACTCCGCTCAGTATGTCTTCCTGGTAGGGGTTCTGACATCACTTCCTCAAACGTGCAAAGGCTATGCACCTGTCATAGCAGAAGCAGACATCCAGGAAAGGAACAGCAGCGAGTGAAGAGGTGACTGCTATCTCAGTGGAAGGAAAGTAACTGCAAATCAAGGAGCTTTCATTGTTACTTCTTTGCATTTCTATTGCATTGTGAAAACGAGGAGTAGGAGTTTGAAGAAGGTTGTACAATAGCTACTCAAAGTCTCTTTTTGGGTGTGGATAGGAAGGAAAGGAATATAAAAAGCAGTTGCTCAATCTATCTAAACGTGTACAACCAAGGGGTTAATGGAAATTAAGAAAAGAATGTTTTGCACTGATAGAGGGGGAGAGGGGAGACTTGGGGGATTGTTTGGCATCCTTCATCTGGAAGGGTGGGGGGTCACTGGTGGGCAACAACAGCAATGGGTAGGGTGGTAGACTGCAACAAGTGCAGTGTACCAGTCTTTCTAAAAATTGCATGGAGTGTGGGGGAATGTTTAGTGTGCCACCACATAGAGAAACTTAGAAAGGAGATTGAGGGTCTGTAGGAGGAACTAAGATAGGCAAGGCAGACTGGGGGTAGGTTCAGCCCAGTACTGGAGGGAGGAAGGAGGGGAGATGAGGGAGGGTGATTTGAGCCAACAGTGGTGAGGAGAGGGTCAGAAGAAGGAAAGCAGAGACAAAAGGGCACAGGCCAGGAAAAGCGATTGCCGGGGAAACCAGGTCAGGAGACAAAAGACAAATGGAAGGAGAAGATAGGGAGTTGTGAGGGGAGGCGAAGAAGTGGCAAAAGTCATGAATTGGAAAGGAGAGAACAGGCTACTATGAAGAGATAGGGAGCGGGATTTGCGAAGGGTCTTTAGAAAATAGTTTTGCACTGCTAGAGAGGAAGAAGGAGGAGGAGGGAAATGATGAAATTAGAGGAGTAATTGATAAATGCCTGGATCAGACCGGAGTGGGGGGAAGTTCTGCTGGGAGAATTGCAACAGGGGCAAAAGGAGGAAATAATGTGCAGGAGGAAGAAGAGGAGCCAGAAATGAGAGAGGGAGATGAATGGAAGCAAGCAGGGAGTAAGAGGGGTGGAATCTTAGTGCTGGGGCACTCAATACTAAGAGGAGTCAGGTGGGGTAGCAAGGGAGAGAGGCATAGTTGCATCCGGGTGGAGGCCATGCCAGGAATGACAGCAGAAAGGGTGGGACAATCTGTTCTGAAATATGCTAGAAGGGGTAGGGACAAGTCTCATTTAATTATACATCTTGGGACGAAAGACCTGGCTGACAAGACAGTAGATATAGTCCAGAGGAGGTTTGAGGAACTAGGGCAATTATGTGAGGGGGCAGGAAGATCAGGAACTTTTTCAGAGATACTTTCAGTGCCCAAGGCAAGCACAACAAGAAAGCTGAGAATAGAGGAATTTAATGGATGGCTAAGAACCTGATGTTGTGCTAAAGGGTATGGGCTGTTGGGGGTGGGGAGGGACCTGGGAGGACAGTAGTCTCTATGCCAAGGACAGACTCACACTTGAGTGAGAGGAGAAAGAAAGTGTTGAAACAGAGGACGGAGGAGTACATAGAGGAAGTTGGGAATTTAAACTAGGAGTGAGGGGTGGCAATTGGGCAAGAGACGGCAGAAACCACAGGTTGGAAACGATATGAGCTTACCCCATAACAGTAACAAAGGACAAATGGCAAGTACATTGGTGATGCTAGTAAAGGAGGGCAGGATATGGGGGGGGGGGAGAGGGTGGAAGGTGGTTATCCTTAATGCTAGGAGCCTTGGGAGGAAAACTGCAGAGTTACAGGTGCTCATGGCAGAGGGAGAAGTGGACATTGCAGCCATCGCAGAAACATGGGCCACCCAATACAATGACTGGGACCTGTCTGTACCAGGGTTGAGGTTATTTTGTAGGGACAGGGTGACTGGGAAAGGAGGGGGTGTGGCACTATATGTGAAGGAAGAACTGAAGTGTGTAAGGGAGGAAGGGGAGGAGGGTAGTACAGAGTCACTTTGGATGCAAATCCAGGATTCCAAGAATAGGATTCTCAGAATGGGAGTGGTGTACAGGCCACCATCTCAGACAGAGGAGTTAGACAGGAACTAGCGGGACAGATCAGGAGGACCTGTGAGAAGGGTAGTGGTGATTGTGGGGACTTCAACATGCAGGAATGGACTGCAGTACCCCAACAACCAGGAACAGAAGGAAGCAGGTACTGCAGGATACTGCTGCAAATGGTCAGTGAACCAACCAGGTTAGAGAATACCTTGACCTTGTGCTGGCAAATGTGGACTTTGAGAGAACTTACAGTGGAGGAACTGCTGTCAGGGAGTGACCACCACTAAGTATGGCTCACATTTGATGTGGGCAAGGAAGGAGTGGAATCTGGCACAAGAGTGCTGGACTTCAGGAGGGCTGACTTTGGGAGGATGGGGGAAGTGGTAAAAGGGTACCTGGCCAGAATTCAATCTAGTATGGACACTAACCAGAGGTGGGAACTCATAAAGCTGGGGATAGTGGAGGCAACCAAAACCTGCTGTAAGGCCCAGAGCAAGAAGGCTAGGGCTAGGAAACCGAGCTGATCGAGCAAGGAGGTCATGGAAAAGGTAAGGAGGAAAATAGCTGCCTTTAGGAGGTACAAGAAAACAGGGAAGGGGAGGACAGGGAGGAGCACTTGACGGAATTGAAGGAGGTGACAAGGGCAGTAAGGGGAGCCAAGCAAGATCTACGGAACTCAGGCTAGCATGCATTAAGAAGGGGAAGAAGGACTTTTTATGTACATCAGGGAGAAAAGGAGCTGCAAGGACCACATAGTAAGGATTAGGAAGGAGGGGGTTGGGTGGAAGCAGGGTGCGATAAGGCAGAAGCACTAAATGATTACTTCTGCTTGGTATTTACTAAGGAGAAGAGGGGGTAACACCCAAGGGGGGAGGAATGGCAGAAATGGGGGGAGGGGGTGACAGATGGGGAAATCATGGCGGGCAGAGTTTGGGAGGGTTTGAAGGCACTGAGGGTGGACAAGGCTGCAGGACCAGATGACATCCACCCAGGGTGCTGAAGGAGCTGGCAGAGGTCCTTGCAGGACCTTTGGCAGACCTGTTTAATGCCTTACTACATTTGGGGTGTGTACCTCAGGACTGGAGGATGGCTCATGTGGTGCCCCTCCACAAGAGTGGCCCCAAGGATGAACCGGGAAACTACAGACCAGTGAGCTTCACATCCATCGTGGGTAAGCTAATGGAGACTATCCTGAAGGAGAGGCTGGTGGCCCTCCTAGAGGCCAAAGAACTACAGGACAGCAGACAGCATGACTTCATATGTGGCAGATCCTGCCAAACCAACCTGATGGAGTTCTGTGACTGGGTAACTGGGCAACTGGACAGGGGCCATGCAGTGGATGTCCTGTATCTGGACTTCAGGAAGGCATTCGACTCGGTGCCACATGGAAGGCTGGGAAGTAAGTTAGAAGGCACAGGGGTGGGTGCAAAGCTGGTGAGATGGGTAGGGAACTGGCTTCAGGGAAGGCAACAGAGGGTGGTGGTGGGTGGGGAGCTCTCACAGCCAAGGGTAGTGATGAACGGTGTTCCACAGGGCTCGGTGTTGGGACCAGTGTTGATTGGGATATTCATTGCAGACATATCATTGGACATCAAGAGCAAGATCAGTCTGTTTGCTGATGATACCAAGGTAGGAGCAGTGGTGGATGACCTAGGGGGATGGCAGGGGTTGCAGGATGATCTGACAAAGCTTGAAACCTGGTCAGACACCTGTCACCTGGGGTTTAATGCCAAAAAGTGCAAGGTACTGCATTTTGGGATGAAGAACCCAAGGATGCGTTACCAGCTAGAGGGAGTGCAGCTAGCCCAGACAGAGGAGGAGAAGGATCTGGGGGTGCTCATTACAGGGTCAATGAACAACTTGACACAATGTAGGAAGGCAGCTGCAAAGGTCAACAAAATGCTGGGTTGTATTGCAAGGGGTATATCTTTGAGGAGGGAGGAGGTGATTCTGCCACTGTATAGGTCATTAGTTAGACAGCACCTGGAGTACTGTGTGCAGTACTGGTGCCCGTATCTGAAGAGGGACATTAAGTTATTGGAGGGGTGCAGCTCAGGGTGACAAAGATGATCAAGGGGCTAGGGGACTTATACAAAAGGAGGCTGAGGGAGTTGAACATGTACTCGCTGCAGGAGAGGAGGGACATGATTGAAACCTTTAAGTACATGAAAGGAATAAACAAGACAGGTACAGAGGGGCTGTTCAAAGTGAGGGAGGGGAGGAATACCAGGGGCCATGATATGAGACTGGAGGGAGGAAGGTTCAGGAGGGAGATGAGAAGACACTTTTTACAGAGCGGGTGGTGGCTGGGTGGAATGCATTACCTGCAGAAGTGGTATCCAGTAGATCAGTGGACTGCTTCAAAAGGGGATGGGATTGGACAAGGGGGAGTGTCAATGAAGGGGAAGGGTGGAAGGGAGGGGCAGCTGCAGAATAAGGGGTGCTAGCTGCACATTCGAGCAGACTTGATAGACCTCTAGGCCTTTATCTGCTGGCAAAGCTTGTATGTTCGTATGGTAAAACTCTTAAATAAACAAATAAGTAAATAAATAAACAAACATACAGGCACTAATGTGCCTATATAATTTGGCATTGCAGTTAGAATTGGGTAGGCAGTTTAATGTTATATCACAATATTCTGCTACTTACATGTTGATCAGTAATGGAATTTGACAACATTTTCAAATGCATATGTTCTGGCACTGGCACTCTTAATCTTCCAATTTTAATAACATTTAGTCAAGTAATTTGTTTTGGCTAGGTTGTGGCAAAATATGTGCACAATATCCAAATTGGTTTTAATAAGGCTAATTCGTGTGACACTGTCCCTGACAAGCACAGAACAACCCGTGGCATGTCAATTAGCCTTATCAGGGCTATGAAGAACCAGTAATGTTGCCATTGCTGCCACTCACAAGACTGGTGGCCAGGAGCCTATTGCCACCACTGGTACTGTAGCCAGTGCTGCATCTCTCTCCTTCCCTTCCCCTTCCCTCCCCAAGGCACTCAGTCACCGATTTTGTATTCAGAATTATTGGTGGTCTGACATCCATCCACGCTACTGGTGCTGTTGTTGCTGCTGCTGTGTAGATAGAGTGGGGGGTGGTGTACCTTCCACCTTTGGGTTCCAAATGGCCTTTTGTGACCTGATCTACAGCCAATGCCATCTGCAGCAGGGTAGGTGTGTTTTAAATGCATTTTATAATATGCTGCCTGTCTTGTTTGTGTGTGTGGGGGGGTTCATGCCGCATGGCGTAGGCCTTTTGTTTGGAAGCCAGTTGTGGGGTGTCAGCCTCGATCGGACCATTTGGAAACCTAAAGATCCACCTTTGTGTTCCAAATGGTCTGATAGAGGCCTACACACCATAGCTGGCTTCCAAACAAGGGCCCAGGCCATGCGACCTTTTGTGACCTGATCTATAGTTTTCCAATTGCCATCTGCAGCAGGGTAGGTGTGTCTTTTAGGCATTTTATAATATGCCGCCTATCTTGTTTGTGGGGGGAGGGATGCTTTTTTATTGGACACAAAATTTGTGATGCTTTGTTACTTAACCATGCTGCCTGTCTTTTGTGTGTGATGGGGGTGGGGGGTTCATGCCGCATGGCTTAGGCCTTTTGTTTGGAAGCCAGTTGTGGGGCGTCAGCCTCGATCGGACCATTTGGAAACCTAAAGATCCACTTTTGGGTTCAAAATGGTCTGATAGAGGCCTACACACCATAGCTGGCTTCCAAACAAGGGCACAGGCCATTTGGCCTTTTGTGACCTGATCTACAGTTTTCCAATTGCCATCTGCAGCAGGGTAGGTGTGTCTTTTAGGCATTTTGTAATATGCTGCCTGTCTTGTTTGGGGGGTTTGCTTTTTTGTTGGACACAAAATTTGTGGCGCTTTTGTTACTTAACCATGCTGCCTGTCTTTTGTGTGTGTGATTAGGGGCGGGGGGTTCATGTCGCATGGCTTGAGCCTTTTGTTTGGAAGCCAGCTGTGGGGTGTCAGCCTCGATCGGACCAATTGGAAACCTAAAGATCCACTTTTGGGTTCCAAATGGTCTGATAGAGGCCTACACACCATAGCTGGCTTCCAAACAAGGGCCCAGACCATGCAGTCTTTTGTGACCTGATCTACAGTTTTCCAATTGCCATCTGCAGCAGGGTAGGTGTGTCTTTTAGGCATTTTATAATATACTGCCTGTCTTGTTTGTGCGGGGAAGGGGGGTACATGCTGCATGGCTTATGCCCTTTGTTTGGAAGCCAGCTGTGGGATGTCAACCTCGATCGGACCATTTGGAAAGCTAAAGATCCACTTTTGGGTTCCAAATGGTCTGATAGAGGCCTACACACCATAGCTGGATTTAAACAATGGCCCCGACTATGTGGGCTGATGTTAGTTTTTGTTTGGGGGGGCATTGTTTCTTTGTTTGTGACAAACAGGCTAAGCAAGCATTTGTAACATCTTTATAAGGCCATTACCTAATCCCAATGCTGAACTCTTTTTTTTTATCTGATTGTGTGATTACCTGTAGGCGGGGGATGCGGGCTTCCATTTTGTTTGCAGGCAGATGGATGCAGGCTTCCATTTTGTTTGCAGGTGGATGGATGCAGGCTTCCATTTTGTTTGCAGGCGGATGGATGCAGGCTTCCATTTTGTTTGCAGGCAGATGGATGCAGGCTTCCATTTTGTTTGCAGGCGGATGGATGTGTGCTTCCATTTTATTTGCAGGCAGATAGATGCAGGTGTAACCCCTAGATGGCGCTATCCCAGGGGCTACTACCCCTGCCTGATTTGCCACTAACAGGTTGAGGGGTCTGGATCCAATGGCGGGTGCCTCCACCCAGAGGTCAGGGTTTGCAATAGTTAAACTAACTTGGTCACAGCCCTCTGGGACACTGCAACCCCCCTTTCTTCCCACTAGTGGCCCACACAATATATCAGAATTACCTTCACAGTATACACTTACCCCAGGTCTGGTTCGGCACTGGGACCTCCTGTGAAATGAGATACAGTGCAACAATCACAGTACAGTACTTTAACATAGACAAATACCTCAGGCAGTATAACTTTGCTGAAACAAGCAGCTCTGATTTATTTAGGGGGATATAACAAGGACAGGGGGAAATCAGGTTAATTAGCTTATCACTCTAATAATCTACCCATGGCTCTGTGCACAGGCCTATCCCTATCAGTTACTGTCCCTGGGTACCCAAGCCCTAGTGGCTAGTCCAAACCGTGGCAGCTGGTAGGGGCCCTTTCACACAGAGAAAAGGAGAATTAAACAGTCAGCAGTACAGTAATTCCATTTGGATTTAATGTGGCAATTCAACAGGGAGCAACCCTGAATTAGTACTCACGACCTCCAAATAAGATAGGGTCCTTCAATGTCAGCAGGGCTCACTTGAGGTACACAAACCTCTTCACACATCCATATAAAAAGAAAGTACTATACCAGGCAGGCTGCATCTGTATCCGATCGCAATTACTGCACAATACCGGAGAACACACAGCAGATTCAGTTCCTGACAGACCGGTGCAATTTTCAGCAATTCTTCCAGTCTTCTACAGGGTGAGCCTGGTTTCTACTCTTCAGAGATCCTTTGATTCTTTTCTCAGGACAGATTCAGTCCTAACAAGCTGTTACACAAGCTGCAGACCGGAACTCTGGGCCTTACACACGTTTTTGACTAAAACTGCACACTGAAAAAGCACAGGGCTCCTTCCTTCTTCACTGCCAAAGCTCAACTGAAGCTCCAACCGACAAAACTGGGCACTTCCTTTGAGTTCCTCCCAGTTCTTGACTGGATTGGCTGTCACTCACAATAGACTGCTGCTGTTGGTCCAAAAGGCACTGAAGTCTAAACTACATCTCCCAGAGTCACTGCCCATACAATCCTCTTGTGGCTGGCTCAGATTATGAGTCCAAGTTCTGATTCGTCCAAGGCACCATTTTAGAGCTAGCACCCACACTGATTGGTCCAGTTCAGCAGTTCAAAACTAGAATGGGGAACTAGCAGACACAGTTCTGACTGCAAAGAAAGCAGGTTAGACAAACTGTAATTTCATTATTACTCTAAATAATTTCTGGCAAACAGTTACATCTTTCAGATAGGTTCCCTTTGCACTCCTAGTGACTGCAAAAATGAAGTGAATTGGCAGCAGCTCGAGTGGTACTCAGAGAAGCACACAGTCCCCCATACAAACTAATTATGTCTGCAAGCAGACAGCTCTTAAAGAGACAGTACCAGAGGCTCTAAAACACTCACTGATAAATGGCTTAAATGCCAAACACCATTCAGGCTTGGAGCATTCAAGCAAGCTCCTGGAAGTCTTTTGGGAACCCCCATTTGCAGGGGTTACACCTTCCTGGCCTGGGAAAGCTTGGCGTCGCGTCAAGCAAGTACCCATAAGTTTCAACTGCAACCATATACATTTGCATTAGGCTCGCACATGTAATCATCAGTCAATATATCATTTTACCAAGAACACATTTCTGAAACATTGCAGTACGTCACTCTTTACACAGTATTACATACACATTGTACCATAACTCAAGTTATTACCTCTTGTACATGAAACCTGAAGAGGGGCCCTTCCTATCAGTTACCTTGGGGCTGGACGGGCAAGGGCACCATACTTAGAGGGCAACACAAGTAACTTGAGTTAGCACTGACGCTCAGTTTGGGCAATGAGCTCGGGACACATACACTCCTTTATGGACAACATTGAGAGGCAAATCCACAGGCCTCCCAAGGGAATCATAACTGAGGTGCACCACAGGTTTACAGCTCGACCAGTCTTTCTAGGGGAACTGTTACAGTCTCTGCACTCTGAGCCTCATTTTCAGCATTGTCCACACTTGTCAGGGAGTCTCCATGGGGTAGAGAGGCTAGAACTTGGGGCACTTTCAGCTCCAGGAGTTACAGTTTCTGGTCCACAACACTTGGCTCGCATGGAGAGCTTTGGACACTGGCAGTGGACTGTCAGGGCACTCAAAATACTCTTCTTGTTCGGGTGTATCACCAGTCTGCCCCAATCTATCATTTTCCTCCCTGAAAGCTCAAACAGTTCAACCATGCACAATGATTCCATTTCATCTGATCTGATGCTTTGCACTTCACTTTCTGGGAGCATTGGCTCCAGGGATGAAGCTGGGGGCTTAAACAGTCCAGAAGGCCCAGCTTTGTCTCCAGTATTGACTAGGGATTGCCCGAAACAATTGACTCAGTTCGTAGAAGGATAGTATTCAAAGTCACTCTCACTTTCTTCCGATATGGACTGACAGTCATGCTCAACTGGGACTTGTGGAGGGAACACTTTAACTTTGCTTCTGTAGGTGCAGACTTTCTTGATCTTTTCTTAGCAGCAGCTCTAGTCACTGGTCCAGAGGGGCATCTTCTGGGGCTCAGACTCAATTAAGATTTGTCCAATGGGCAGTAAATGATTTCTATGCATTGTTTTTACATCTTTTGAATTATTCTCAGGCCTTACTTTGTACACTGGCAGATCATCTAGTTTGCCCACTACAATGTGAGGGAGATGGTGCCATCTGTCAGCAATCTTGTGCTTGCCATGCAGTCCCAGATTTTCTTAGCAATACCGATCTCCCTCCTGGAGTTCCTGTGCTTTCACCTTTTTATCATACCTTTCTTTGTTGGCCAGATTTCTTTTGGCAGCCATGGTTTGAGCCAGTTGGTACGCATGAGTTAGCTGGGCCTTTAACTTTTGCACATACTGTAAATAGTTGTCAGCCTGAACCCCATCAGGAGAGACCCCAAAACACACATCTACTGGTAGTCGAGCTTCTCTTCCAAACATCAGGCGGTAGGGAGAATCCAGTGGCATCACTTTGGTGCAGTTATAAGCATGTACCAGGGTGCTAATTTGTTGGCTCCATCTAGGCTTGTCCTTTGGGTGCAGGTGCCTAGCATATCTAGCAAAGTGCGGTTGAAACGTTCAGGCTGTGGGTCCCCCTGGGGTGGTAAGGAGTGGTTCTGGACTTTCGCACTCCCACAGAGAAAGCATCTCTTTGATCAGACGACTCTCAAAGTCTCTCCCTTGATCAGAATGGATTCTTTGTGGAGCCCCATAGTGAACAAAAAGTTTTCTACAAGTACTTTGGCCACAGTGGATGCTTTCTGGTCTTTGGTGGGAAAGCTTGGGCATATCTCGTGAAATGGTCAGTGACCACCAGCACATTACTGATATTTCTTTGATCTGACTCCAAACTTAGAAAATCATACAGACCAGCTCCATGGGTGCACTGGTGGTGATGTTAACAAGGGCAGCCCTCTGGGCAAAGCTTTCCTCTGTAAGCAGCGACTACAAGTTCGAATGTGTTGCTCCACATCAGCCCCTCATCTTAGGCCAATAGAATCTGGATCTCACCAAGTCAAGTGTTCTGTCTATACCAAGGTGCCCCATGTGGTTGTGCAAGGACCTCAGTACTGAGTCTCGAAGGCAGTGGGCAGCACTAGTTGTTGTTTGTCTACTTGTCCCCTCTGTCTACTGTTTCTCTGTATAACAGTTTATTGATCAGTTTCAACTTAGGACCTTCTTTGTATAACAGTGCAGTTCTCAAATCAGTGGGCGTAATTTGGACACATCTTTTCCTGCATAGGGGCTTCTAAAGCTGCTTTGATCATGGGATCGCGGGATTGAGCCGCCGAATACTGTCATTGTCCAGCTGAGGCAGTGCACCAATGTCTATTGCAGAAAAGTGGCAATAAGCAGCAGGTATGCAATTCTCAGAGACCCAAGCAATCCACCATGCAGTCCACTGCGTCCGTGGACATTTGTTCCTCCCTGTCAAACTTCCGGCAGAGTGCCGAATGTCAGGTTCTGCCAATCGGACCCAATCATTCTGGGAACAGGCCTCCGGAGAGAGCATCAGCATCTATGTGGTTTCAGACCTGCTCGGTATTCGAGCATAGTCTATGTAGATAATGCAGAAAGCCACCTATGGCCAGTGGCATCCAACTTAGCTGAGGTCTGCACATAGGTCAAAGGATTATTGTCAGTTTTTACTAGTATTTTAGCCCCATACAAGTACTCATGGAATTGGTCAACAATAGCCCACTTCAAAGCTAGGAACTCTAACTTATGTACAGGCTAGTTCTTTTCGGATGGGGTCAGGCTTCTACTGGCAAAGGCCACTGGTCTCAGGCCATTCTCGTGCTCTTGGTACAACACAGCCCCCAACCCTTGCAAGCTAGCATCAGTGTGCAGGACGTAAGGTTTTCTTGGATCGGCATAGGCCAGCACTGGAGCATGGGTAAGTTGATATATGATCTCATGAAAAGCAGTCTCACAATCAGGAGTCCAGCGGGCCCCAAATACTTCACTCGGATGAAAATACACTCTTTCAGTCTTGAGGGATGCTGACTTTTGGTATTTTTTGTGGGTTGGGGGATACCCTTGAGTAAGGTTAAGTAAAGGGCGGATCACTCTTGAATAGTCCTTGATGAGGCACGATAATAACCACAGAATCCCAGGAATCTTTGCAGTTCTTTTAGATTTTGGGCTGTGGCCAGGTGGTCAAGGCCTCAACTTTACTTGGGTCGGTCTCTATTCCTCGGTGGATACTATGTGTCCCATACTTTACTGATGTTTGAAAAATTGACACTTATCAATGGACAGTTTAAGGCCAAAGTCCTCCAGTCGGTCCAATACCTTAAATAATCTGCTCTCATGTTCCTCCAGTGAGCTGCCAAACACAATAACATCATCTAGGTATACCAGGCACTCTAGTAAGTTCATGTCCCCACTGCACGCTCCATCAATCGTTGAAAGTGGCTGGGGCACCTGAAATCCCTTGAGGCATCTCATGAATTCATAAAAGCCAGCGGACAGATAAAGGCTGTCTTTTCACGGTCCTCTGGGGCCCCGGGATCTGATAGTACCCACTGCAGGAGATCCAGCACAGAGAACCACTTGCTCCCGCTTAGGCAGTCCAAAGCATCCTGAATGCGGGCATTGTGTACTGATCAGGGATAGTCCGCCGGTTTAGGTGCGATAATCCACACACATCCTTACTGTTCCATTCTTTTTCCTCACTACCACAATGGGGGAAGCATAGGGCTTCTGGATTCTTGTATTACACCAGCAGCTAACATCTCTTGCAGATGCCGTCTCACATCATCTATGTCAGCAGGTGCCAGGCGTCGAGACCTCTCTGAAATGGTCTTTCGTCATGCAGCGGATATTGTGCTCAGCTCCTTGCACGCATCCTACATCCCATTCCTTTAAAGAAAACACCTGGTCTCTGGGCAAGCTTCTCACTGATCTTCACTTTCCATTCAGCTGGCAGCGGAGTCGCCAAATCAAACAAGTCAGGCGTTACTCTGTCATTCTTCCTTGAACTCTTGCTGCTGGGTAGCACTGCAGTGTCTGCACAATGCACATTAGCCAGGATGCAACCTCTGTTTACTCGAATGTCTCTTTCAGACACATTATGAACTTGGACCATTACCCTTCTGGCATAAGCATGGGCTCTAGCGGGCAAAATACTAGGCTTGACCAGCAGTCCCTCTGGCAATTTTCCATCGCCTGGTGCATCCAACATTAATATTTTATTCTTAACATCCTTTCTGATATGGACCTCTCCTGTAAGGTACACTGGGCATTTGGCCAGGATCAGAGACTCAGGATCCTTCTTCCATACAATTCGACCGGTTCCTCTGGTTCTGTTTTTCAGCATCTCTCTGTGCCTCATAGGCCTTCTTAATTAAAGCCGAACTCTTAAAGCTCTACCAGTCTTTGACCCTGTTTTCATAACACAACTGTGCCAGCCTTCCGAACATATGAGCATTTGTTCCAATCAACAAGGGACACCATCATACAGTCCAGTGGGGGGACACACTAAGGCTAGGGTCTCTACTTGTTCGCCACTCCAGCCACGGAGGTGGGGAAAGACAGCCAAATTCGGATATACCGGAATAGGGTAGGCCTTCTCACTTAACCCCATACATGCAGTCCTTCTAATGGTTGTAAGGGTACGTCTGACAAATGCTTCTGATACCAATCTTGGAACATAATTGTCACTTGGGAGCCACTGTCTAATATAGCTCTTGTAGACCTCCGTTCACCTTTACAGTGGTCTCCATGGAGGACCCACTATTCTGGACCAGTCTGGAGCGGTAGTGGGGGCCTGGGCAACTGACCTTGCCACAAAAGGGCGTGAATTAGCATTTTTGGTGCCCTCACTGGGATCATGCGTGCACCTCTTAACCACTGATTTCTTCTCGAAGCTCTCCTTGTAGCCTATATGCAACTTTGTCAGTGTCTTTTGGGGACTGGCATTCCCTTTCATGTGCCCATCTTTCCCACAATTATAGCAAAACATACTTTCTGGAGTTTGAGCTGGCCGGGCGCACACTGGGAGCCAGGCCGGGGTATTATAACTGAAACCTTGGTGCCATCTCTGTCTCGTGGCGTGATAAGCATTTGGAGACATCTGTCAGTTTCTCCACTTCCATGGTCAAGGAATCGAGTTCGAGCTGTTATCAGCAGGAGATACATGGGTGGGTACCCCACCCCATACAGATGCAGTCGGATATAGGTCAGGGCCCGTACTTGCAGGCGTGGCCTTCATAAAGGACTGTTTTGAATTCCGGATCTCTCTAACAGTTGCCCCATTGTGACATATCTTTTCCTTGTCAGAGCACTCATTGACTGCCAACCTCTGCCCTGAACTTCACTTGATGGGTCACCCTCAGTCACTCGTTGGTAACCGCAGCTATTGGTGCAGGTCCCTCCGAGGTCGTCTTTCTCAACTCTCAATTTCTCTCATTAACTCATCATAGGAGGTGGGGATTCCAGTCGATCTGCCAGGTGTAACTGAAGCAACAGCAGTTCTGAGAAGGGGCAGACTTAAGGATCCTGTCCAGCCTGGTTCGGTCCAGTTCAATCGCTGGCAAACTACCTTTCTGAGGCATTCTTGCAACAATTTTTCCAGCCGAGATACATACACAGACAACAACTCCCTTGGTACTGTTGTGCATCTCTTACTCTCCACCATAGGTCCTCATCAGAATCTGGGCTCCCATACACATTCTCCAAGGCCTCAAGATGAGCCTGTGCAGTCGCTTCAGGGTTACTGGCCCGTTTGCTTACGGATGGTAGCCAGGGCAGGACCTCGGAGGCTCTCACTAACCCTCTTTCGCTTTTCACCTTCGAGCATTGCCATTCTAGCACTTGGGGGCAACATAGTCTATCCAGGTCTCCCAGTCATCCTCCTTGGGGGTGGGAGGTGCCAGAGAAGATCCTCAACCTTCGGTGAGTCGTGACTAATGGCAGGTGCAGAAATAGAGTCTCTTGGTTCAGACACATTACGGGCACTGGAGCAGGAGAGGGTGTTGGGAGGGAACACCCCAGGTGGCAAGAATAGTTTCTTCAAGTCCTCCACAGTTTTCCCTCTCCCAGCAACCATTCAGCAAATTTCTCCTCAAAGTTTCAGATAGTGGTGGGGGCTGATTCCCCGGGTCTTTACTGTCCTAGTTATCACTCTCCAAGCAGTGAGGGCTCCCTCTGGGGAATGGTCTGTGGCACTTTGGAGCTATCTATGGGATCCTTAAACTCTACTAGGGCCAGGAAAGTGTGGGTGAGCAGATTAGCATGCCGACCACAACCACAGGGTTTTGTAAACCTTCCACCTTGGAAAGTACTCCTGCACAGTGTCCGTATTGATACCCAGGGGATGTCCAGGATAAGCATAGCATTTTGGGGTGCGATCTCCTCCCCAGTACACCACTCCACCAGCCGTTGCACAGCCACTTCTGTCGGGTACTCATTTTTTCTTAACAGTGGTTCGTAAATATGGCCACTAGAGGACACACAATCCCAGCGGTGAGCCTCCAGATGTAACCCCTAGATGGCGCTATCCCAGGGCTACTACCCTGCCTGATTTGCCACTAACAGGTTGAGGGTCTGGATCCAATGGCGGTGCCTCCACCCAGAGGTCAGGGTTTGCAATAGTTAAACTAACTTGGTCACAGCCCTCTGGGACACTGCAACCCCTTTCTTCCCACTAGTGGCCCACACAATATATCAGAATTACCTTCACAGTATACACTTACCCCAGGTCTGGTTCCGGCACTGGGACCTCCTGTGAAATGAGATACAGTGCAACAATCACAGTACAGTACTTTAACATGACAAATACCTCAGGCAGTATAACTTTGCTGAAACAAGCAGCTCTGATTTATTGGGGGATATAACAAGGACAGGAAATCAGGTTAATTGGCTTATCACTCTAATAATCTACCTATGGCTCTGTGCAGGCCTATCCCTATCAGTTACTGTCCCTGGCTACCCAAACCCTAGTGGCTAGTCCAAACCGTGGCAGCTGGTAGGGCCCTTTCACACAGAGAAAGGAGAATTAAACAGTCAGCAGTACAGTAATTCCATTTGGATTTAATGTGGCAATTCAACAGGGAGCAACCCTGAATTAGTACTCACGACCTCCAAATAAGATAGGGTCCTTCAATGTCAGCAGGGCTCACTTGAGGTACACAAACCTCTTCACACATCCATATAAAAGAAAGTACTATACCAGGCAGGCTGCATCTGTATCGATCGCAATTACTGCACAATACCGGGAGAACACACAGCAGATTCAGTTCCTGACAGACCGAGTGCAATTTTCAGCAATTCTTCCAGTCTTCTACAGGGTGAGCCTGGTTTCTACTCTTCAGAGATCCTTTGATTCTTTTCACAGGACGGATTCAGTCCTAACAAGCTGTTACACAAGCTGCAGACGGAACTCTGGGCCTTACACACGTTTTTTGACTAAAACTGCACACTGAAAAGCACAGGGCTCCTTCCTTCTTCACTGCCAAAGCTCAACTGAAGCTCCAACCGACAAAACTGGGCACTTCCTTTGAGTTCCTCCCAGTTCTTGACTGGATTGGCTGTCACTCACAATAGACTGCTGCTGTTGGTCCAAAAGGCACTGAAGTCTAAACTACATCTCCCAGAGTCACTGCCCATACAATCCTCTTGTGGCTGGCTCAGATTATGAGTCAAGTTCTGATTCGTCAAGGCACCATTTTAGAGCTAGCTTACCCACACTGATTGGTCCAGTTCAGCAGTTCAAAACTAGAATGGGGAACTAGCAGACACAGTTCTGACTGCAAAGAAAGCAGGTTAGACAAACTGTAATTTCATTATTACTCTAAATAATTTCTGGCAAACAGTTACATCTTTCAGATAGGTTCCCTTTGCACTCCTAGTGACTGCAAAAATGAAGTGAATTGGCAGCAGCTCAAGTGGTACTCGAAGACACAGTCCCCCATACAAACTAATTATGTCTGCAAGCAGACAGCTCTTAAAGAGACAGTACCAGAGGCTCTAAAAACACTCACTGATAAATGGCTTAAATGCCAAACACCATTCAGGCTTGGAGCATTCAAGCAAGCTCCTGGAAGTCTTTTGGGAACCCCCATTTGCAGGGGGGTTACACAAGCTTCCATTTTATTTGCAGGCAGATTGATGCAGGCTTCCATTTTATTTGCAGGCAGATGGATGCAGGCTTCCATTTTGTTTGCAGGCAGATGGATGCAGATTTCCATTTTGTTTGCAGGCAGATGGATGCAGGCTTCCATTTTGTTTACAAGCAGATGGATGCAGGCTTCCATTTTGTTTGCAGGCAGATGGATGTGTGCTTCCATTTTGTTTGCAGGCAGATGGATGCAGGCTTCCATTTTGTTTGCAGGCAGATGGATGCAGGCTTCCATTTTGTTTGCAGGCGGATGGATGTGTGCTTCCATTTTGTTTGCAGGCAGATGGATGCAGGCTTCCATTTTGTTTGCAGGTGGATGGATGCAGGCTTCCATTTTGTTTGCAGGCGGATGGATGCAGGCTTCCATTTTGTTTGCAGGCAGATGGATGTGTGCTTCCATTTTGTTTGCTTTCTGGTAAATGTCTATTATGGCCATAGTGACACTGACCACTTCTTCCTTCAAATGTTTTGACCATAGTGCTGTTTAAAAGCAATTCTTGCATCGCATGTCTTGGTCAGCACCACATTAGCCATTTTGTGTGTCATTGCTTGGCCATCGTGCCGGTAACCTTTTCTTGAGTACATGTCTTGGCCATCGTTCCATTAGCCACTTTGTGCATAATATGTCTTGGCCATCATGCTGGTAACCTTTTCTTGAGTACATGTCTTGGCCATTGTTCCTTTAGCCACTTTGTGCATAATATGTCTTGGCCATCATGCCGGTAACCTTTTCTTGAGTTCATGTTTTGGCCATAGCGCCGTTAACCACTTTGTGCATCATATGTCTTGGCCATAGTGCCGGTAACCACTTTGTGTGTCATATGTCTTGGCCATTGCACCGGTAACCTTTTCTTGAGTTCATGTCTTGGTCATAGCACCGTTAACCACTTTGTGTATCATATATGTCTTGGCCATAGCACCGGTAACCTTTTCTTGAGCACATGTCTTGGACATAGTGCCATTAACCATTTCTTATCTGGACATGTCTCTTCTGTCATATCATAAGAAGTCCAGTGACAGCAGCATTCTTGTAACTCTTCCTTTTTCAATCAGCTTGTGTTCCTACAGACTTTGAGAATCACCTATTCAAGAATGGAATCAAGAAGAAGGCCCTGTATGTCCGCTACGGCATTGCTCAATGTATGCCATGCAATACTCATACCCCTCTGTCCCGAAAGGAAAAGAGTCAGCTGTACCGAGACAAGATCAAGACAGATGATACATGCTGTGCAGGGTATTTGGAGACAAATGGCACACGTGCATGTAAAAACAGACAGAACATGAATGATGAGCAATGGAAACATTACAACAAGATGGCCAAGGAGAGAATGAAAAGGTACAGGGAAGCACAAAAACTGAAGCAGTCAGCAGTCGAAAGAAGTACTGGCCCAACAAAAAAATTAATGGCTAAAGAACAGGAGAATTTGGCACAGAGGGAGTATTGGAGGGAGAAAAAGAGGCAACAGTGAGCCAACATGACTAGTCAAAAAAGAAGACAAATAAATGAGAAGCAACTAAGATTGTACCATGAGAAATGAGCTGCTGCCACTGCTACCACTGCTACCACAACCACTGCCTTACCAGTGACCACCACCACCTCACCAGTAGTCATATCAGAAATAGAGCAATGTGTGACACCGACTATGCAGTATCATGCTTCTCTAAGAAAGGCTGCTCAAAGAGCACGAAAAGCATTGCCTAAATCACCCAAGAAATTTACGGTCACACTTCAGAAAGTCTTGCATCAGTGTTCGCCATCAAAGAAAGCTGCTCTGTCCAACCACAGCATGCTTCCCCGAAGCAAACTTGAAGACAAATTGATATTTGTACTCACAGAAAAGTTGGCTGAGATCAAAAATCATCACAAGAAAAGAGAACATCAGATAAGTAAAGAGTTCTTAAAAACAGTGGGAGCATTGTTTCCCATACATGTATCTGGCAGCATTTTAGAACTGTAGGCGGTGGTGGCTGCTTTTGTGGTGTCAGGAGCTGGAGGAGCACTGGAAGCATCACCAGCACAAGGACTGACATGGGAAGCTGTGGAGTATGCCTTTCCTGATACAACATTCACAGCTGTGGAGTAAGCAGGAGCTTCAGTGGCCACTGTGGTGCTGGGAGGATCTTCTGTGGATGGCACAAATGCAGATGACGTGGTTAATCTCTTCATTTTCCAGTCTTCAACATGACTACGGTTCTCATATGACCCATCTTCCTTAATACAGTGTATGCAGAAGCATGTTAAGTTTCTTGTGGCCACCACACCATCCACCACCGCCTTCACGCTTTGCACAAGGCGTGTCCCAGGCATCTGATATGACTACCCCCAGGTCCCTTTCCATTTTTGTTGTTGTCAGTATCTCACCCCCCATTGTGTACTCTTGCCCTGGGTTTTTGTTTCCAGGTGCATTACTTTGCACTTCTTTGCATTGAATCTAAGCTGCCATACATTTGACCATTCCTCCAACCTTGCCAAGTCCCTTTTCATCCTTTCCACCCAACCTTGCATGTCAACCCTGTTGCAGATCTTTGTGTCATCTGCAAAGAGACATATTTTTCCTTCCAGTCCCTCTGCAATGTCACTTATGAAGACATTAAAAAGGACTGGCTCCAGTACTGAACCCTGCGGTACCCCCACTAGTAACCCTCTTTTTTTCACTGTGGACTCCATTTACTGCTACCCACTGTGTCCTGTTGTCCGGCCAGTGTTTTACCCAGACTTCCACCCTGGGACCCATTCCCAGGCTGGCTAATTTGTTTATTAATCTTTTGTGCAGGGCTGTGTCAAATGCCTTGCTAAAGTCTAGGTAGACCATGTCCACAGCCCCTCCCTGGTCTACTACTTTGATCACACAGTCAAAGAAATCAATTAGATTTGTTTGACGTGACCTTCCTGCTGTGAATTCATGCTGCCTTGGGTCCTATGCCCCTCTGGCCTCTAGGTACTCAACAATTCTTTCCTTCAGAAGTGATTCCATCATTTTCCCTATCTTCTCTACAACCTTACCCAAAAAAGGGAGGTTGGAGATAGGGTGGTAATTCACCAAGATGTCAGGGTCTAAGGATGTCTTTTTCAGAAGGGGTCTCACCAAAGCCTCTTTCAAGGAGTCCGGGAAGACCCCCTCCAACAAACAGCAATGGGCAATCATGGCAAACACTGAGCCAACGGAACTGACACATCCCATCAAGAAACATGTCGGCATCGGATCCAGTTCACAATATGTGTGCTTCAGCCCGGAGGTGACCTCAATGATCTCAGCCACCTCCACTGGTTTAAACTCACCCCAAACAGACAGAGTTCCTCTGTGACATCCATGGCAATCACTGCGGGCTGTAGTCCGGCTCACTGATGGAATTCCCTGCCGAATAGAGGACATCCTGTCAGAGAAGCACCGAGCAAACTCCTCACACAGAGAATCAGAAAAGGCTTTTTTTGGCTGTAGACAGGCTGGATGTAAAAGCCTGTCTACAGTCTGAAATAGCACAGCAGGTTGGTTCCTCCCTGCAGCAATCACCCTAGATAGGAACTCTGCCTTCTTACAGTTGATTGCCCTCTGATACTCACCATAGTGTGTAAGCAGGGCCAGTTTGTCATTCACTATCCTGGTCTTCTGCCAGCAGCACTCTAACTTCTGACTCTTAATCTTCATTGCCTTGAGCTCTCTATCAAACCAGGGAGACCTCAAGTGAGAAGATTTGGGTTGTACATGGACTGGTGCGAGGGCATTGAGTGCATCTGACATCACCCTATTATAGGTGGCAACCACATCACTTGTGCCTTTTGCACATGTATCACCTACACTAGATAGATCAGCCACCACCAGAAATCCCTCCAGGGACAATCCCCTCAAAGGGCGGTAGCTGACCATCTCTGCAGGGACGAGGGCTCTCGAGGGGGGCCTTTGAGCAAGAACCTCACCGTGCAATGATCAGACCAGCTGACACGATCAGTCTTGAGGTTATCAACTTCAAGCCCCAGTGAGAAACCCAAGTCCAACATGCGGCCGCCGTGATGGGTCACAGAAGTAACCTCTTGTGACAGACCCAGAGATGACATCATCTGGAGGAGGCTGGAACCAAGCCTAGAGGATTCGTCATCAGCCCAGGTGTTGAAGTCCTCAAGCACTATACATATGGAGGCCTCCAACACCTCACTGATGAAAAGATCTGCCACCTCCTGCAGGAATTCTCCCATCGACCCAGTGGGTTGTAAACCAGGAGAATCCTGCAGCCTGCACCCAGACTCCCACACATGACCACATATTCAAAGGACCTGGTAGCTCCCACTGGGTGCACAGTGAAGCCCAGGTTGAATCTAAAGCAGATGGCCACTTCCTGACCCATGCGTTCCACCCTAAAGTAGTGCACTACAGAGTACCTGGGGGGGCGGCTGCCCTGGCCCGGCATCATCATCCACCCAGGTCTCCATGATGTTTACCAAGTTCATCACTGATCTATATCTCAACCAGACTTCTTCCCCTTCTAAATCTGCCAGGGCTCTGCAACTGCTCAGACAGCCAACTGCACAACCATCATTTTCTGGACAGCCTGTCATGTGCCAGTGGTGTGGATTCACATAACACATCTACAGTGTGCAGAAAGCTGAAGTATGGCAATATGACTGAAAGGTTCCAAAGATGTCCATGGCAGCATCATCAGCAAGATGAACAGCAGTACTCACAGGATCAGGGAAATGAGTGCTTCCCAACAAACTAGGGCCTTTGTTGGGCAGGGAAACATTTCAACAGACTGCCTATCTGACTCCTAACTCATGCAAGCAGCATCCTTCTCCAAATACCAATGTCAACACCACCTTGCCTCAAGGAGCAGCTGTACCTGTCATCAGAGCACCACTTCTAGCTGACTACATCCCAGTGAATATTGGAAATTGGTCTGGAGCAGACATTTCAGTCATCAACATGAGCATCCTCAGCAACAGTTATCCAGGAACCTTCCAGACCCAACCCAAAGAACCCAGAGAATGCATCCATGCTGGATCTAATTATTACTAACAGGCCACACAAAATAAGTGTCTCGACTGTGTTTCATAATGATATAAGCAACCACAGCATCATAGCGTGTGTCAGATGTCTTAAATGACTACCCCCTCAAGCTAAATGCATACACAAAGACGCCTTAAGGGTTTTAATACTGCAGAATTTATAAATGACCTAGACAATATAAGGTGGCAGAAATTTTACCTTGCATCAACAGTACACGATGCTGCAGAAATATTATGAAAATATGAACATACAAAATTTCCCAGCAGATAAAGGCCTAGAGGTCTCATCAAGTCTAGCTCAAATGTGCAGCTAGCACCCTAATTCTGCAGCTGCCCTCCCTCCCACCTCCTTCCTCCATTGACCCCCCTGCCCTGTCCCAGCCCCTTTTGAAGCAGTCCGCTGTTCTACTGGATTCCACTTCTGCCGTTAACGCATTCCACCCTACTACCACCCTCTCTGTAAAAAGTGTCTCCTCATCTCCCTCCTGAACCTTCTTCCCTTCAATCTCATATCATGGCCCCGGGTGTTCCTCCCCTCCATTACTTTGAACAGTCCCTCTGCACCTGTCTTGTTTATTCCTTTCATGTACTTAAAGGTTTCAATCATGTCCCCCCGTCCCTCCTCTCTTCCAGCAAGTACATGTTCAACTCCTTTAGCCTCCTCTAGTATCGTAAGTCCCCTAGCCCCTTGATCATCTTTGTCGCCCTGTGCTGCACCCTCTCCAGTAACTTAATGTCCCTCTTCAGATACGGGCACCAATACTGCATGCAGTACTCCAGGTGCGGTCTAACTAATGACCTATACAGTGGCAGAATCACCTCCCCCTTCTTGAGGAGATACCCCTTGCAATGCAACCCAGCATTTTGTTGGCCTTTGCAGCTACCTTCCTACAATGTGTTGTTTTGTTCATTGACCCTGTAATGAGCACTCCCAGATCCTTCTCCTCCTCTGTCTTGGCTAGCTGCATTCCCCCCCAGCTGGTAACTCCTCCTTCGGTTCTTCACCCCAAAATGCATCACCTTGAACTTTTTGTCATTAAACCCCAGTTGCCAGGTGTCTGACCAGGTTTCCAGCTTTTCCAGATCATCCTGCAACCCCTGCCATGCCTCTAGGTCATCCACCACTGCTCCCATCTTGGTGTCATCAGCAAACAGACTGATTTTGCTCTTGATGTCCAATGATTTGTCTGCAATGAATATCCCAATCAACACTGGTCTCAACACTGAGTCCTGTGGAACACCACTCATCACTACCCTTCAGGATGAGAGCACCCCACTCTGTTGCCTTCCCTGAAGCCAGTTCCCTACCCAGCTCACCAGCTTTGCACCTGCCCCTGTGCCTTCTAACTTACTACCCAGTCTCTCATGTGGCATCTAGTCGAATGCCTTACTGAAGTCCAGATACAGGATATCCACTCCATGGCCCCTGTCCAGTTGCCTAGTTACCCAGTCATAGAACTCCATCGGGTTGGTTTGGCAGGATCTGCCACGTATGAAGCCATGCTGTCTGCTTTCCTGTAGTCCTTTGGCCTCCAGGAGGACCACTAGCCTCTCTTTCAGTATAGTCTCCATTGGCTTACCCACGATGGATGTGAGGCTCACTGGTCTGTAGTTACCCGGTTCATCCTTGGGACCACTCTTGTGGAGGGGCACCGCATGAGCCATCCTCCAATCCTGAGGTACACACCCTGAGTGTAGTGAGGCATTAAATAGGTCTGCCAAAGGTCCCACATGGACCTCTGCCACCTCCTTCAGTACCCTGGGGTGGATGTTATCTGGGCCTGGTGCCTTATCCACCCTCAGTGCCCTCAAACCCTCCAGAACTCTGCTGTCCATGATTTCCCTGTCTGTCACCCTTCCCCCCATTTCTGCCATTTCTCCTCCCTTGGGTATCACCCTCCTCTCCTCCTTAGTAAATACCAAGCAGAAGTAATCATTTAGCGCTTCTGCCTTATTTCCCCACTGCTTCCAACCAACCCCCCCTCCTTCCTAATCCTTACTATGTGGTCCTTACAGTTCCTTTTCTCCCTGATGTACCTAAAGAAGTCCTTCTCTCCCTTCTTAATGCCTTGTGCGAGCCTGAGCTTCGTAGACACCTTGGTTCCCCTTACTGCCCATGTCACCTCCTTCAATTCCGTCAGGTACTCCTCCCTGTCCTCCCACTCCCTGTTTTCTTGTACCTCCTAAAGTCATCTCTTTTCCTGCTTACCTTTTCCATGACCTCCTTGCTCACCCAGCTCGGTTTCTTAGACCTGGCCTTCTTGCTCTGGGCCTTGCTGCAGGTTCTTGTTGCCTCCGCTATCCCCAGCTTTATGAGCTCCCACCTCTGGTTAGTGTCCATACTAGATTTAATTCTGGCCAGGTACCCTTTTACCACTTCCCCCATCCTCCCAAAGTCAGCCCTCCTGAAGTCCAGCACTCTTGTGCCAGATTCCACTCCTTCCTTGCCCACATCAAATGTGAGCCATACTTAGTGGTGGTCACTCCCTGACAGCGGTTCCTCCACTGTAAGTTCTCTCACAAAGTCCACATTTGCCAGCACAAGGTCAAGGGTATTCTCTAACCTGTTTGGTTCACTGACCATTTGCAGCAGTATCCTGCAGTACCTGCTCCCTTCTGTTCCTGGTTGTTGGGGTACTGCAGTCCATTCCTGGCATGTTGAAGTCCCCCACAATCACCACACTACCCTTCTCTCAGGTCCTCCTGATCTGTCCCGCTAGTTCCCTGTCTAACTCCTCTGTCTGAGATGGTGGCCTGTACACCACTCCCATTCTGAGAATCCTATTATTGGAATCCTGGATTTGCATCCAAAGTGACTCTGTACTACCCTCCTCCCCTTCCTCCCTTACACACTTCAGTTCTTCCTTCACATATAGTGCCACACCCCCTCCTTTCCCAATCACCCTGTCCCTACGAAATAACCTCAACCCTGGTACAGACAGGTCTCAGTCATTGTATTGGGTGGCCCATGTTTCTGCGATGGCTGCAATGTCCACTTCTCCCTCTGCCATGAGCACCTGTAACTCTGTAGTTTTCCTCCCAAGGCTCCTAGCATTAAGGATAACCACCTTCCACCCTCCCCCCCCCATATCCTGCCCTCCTTTACTAGCATCACCAATAGTACTTGCCATTTGTCCTTTGCTACTGTTATGGGGAGTAAGCTCATATCGTTTCCCAACCTGTGGTTTCTGCATGTCTCTTGCCCAATTGCCACCCTCACTCCTAGTTTAAATTCCCAACTTCCTCTATGTACCTCCGTCCTCTGTTTCAACACTTTCTTCCCTCCTCACTCAAGTGTAGTCTGTCCTTGGCATAGAGACTACTGTCCTCCCAGGTCCCTCCCACCCCCAACAGCCCATACCCTTTAGCACAACATCAGGTTCTTAGCCATCCATTAAATTCCTCTATTCTCAGCTTTCTTGTTGTGCTTGCCTTGGGCACTGAAAGTATCTCTGAAAAAGTTCCTGATCTTCCTGCCCCCTCACATAATTGCCCTAGTTCCTCAAACCTCCTCTGGACTATATCTACTGTCTTGTCAGCCAGGTCTTTCGTCCCAAGATGTATAATTAAATGAGACTTGTTCCTACCCCTTCTAGCATATTTCAGAACAGATTGTCCCACCCTTTCCGCTGTCATTCCTGGCATGGCCTCCACCCAAATGCAACTATGCCTCTCCCCCTTGCTACCCCACTTGACTCCTCTTAGTATTGAGTGCCCCAGCACTAAGATTCCACCCCTCTTACTCCCTGCTTGCTTCCATTCATCTCCCTCTCTCATTTCTGGCTCCTCTTCTTCCTCCTGCACATTATTTCCTCCTTTTGCCCCTGTTGCAATTCTCCCAGCAGAACTTCCCCCCACTCCGATCTGGTCCAGGCATTTACCATTTACTCCTCTAGTTTCATCATTTCCCTCCTCCTCCTTCTTCCTCTCTAGCAGTGCAAAACTATTTTCTGAAGACCCTTCACAAATCCTGCTCCCTATCTCTTCATAGTAGCCTGTTCTCTCCTTTCCACTCCATGACTTTTGTCACTTCTTCGCCTCCCCTCACAACTCCCTATCTTCTCCTTCCATTTGTCTTTTGTCTCCTGACCTGGTTTCTCCGGCAATCGCTTTTCCTGGCCTGTGCCCTTTTGTCTCTGCTTTCCTTCTTCTGACCCTCTCCTCACCACTGTTGGCTCAAATCACCCTCCCTCATCTCCCCTCCTTCCTCCCTCCAGTACTGGGCTGAACCTACCCCCAGTCTGCCTTGCCTGTCTTAGTTCCTCCTACAGACCTTCAATCTCCTTTCTAAGTTTCTCTATGTGGTTGCACACTAAACATTCCCCCACACTCCATGCAATTGTTAGAAAGACTGGTACACTGCAGTTGTTGCAGCCTACCACCCTACCCATTGCTGTTGTTGCCCACCAGTGACCCCCCACCCTTCCAGATGAAGGATGCCAAACACTCCCCCAAGTCTCCCCTCTCCCCCTCTATCAGTGCAAAACATTCTTTTCTTAATTTCCATTAACCCCTTGGTTGTACACGTTTAGATAGATTGAGCAACTGCTTTTTATATTCCTATCCTTCCTATCCACACCCAAAAAGAGACTTTAAGTAGCTATTGTACAACCTTCTTCAAACTCCTACTCCTTGTTTTCACAATGCAATAGAAATGCAAAGAAGTAGCAATGAAAGCTTCTTGATTTGCAGTTACTTTCCTTCTACTGAGATAGCAGTCACCTCTTCACTCGCTGCTGTTCCTTTCCTGGATGTCTGCTTCTGCTATGACAGGTGCATATCCTTTGCACGTTTGAGGAAGTGATGTCAGAACCCCTACCAGGAAGACATACTGAGCGGAGTACCACTTGATTCCAGAAGCGTCCTGGGGACAAATACAATATAACAACATGAGGCATACAATATGCTGAACAGTCTAGTCACATTCCAGTATGTCATTGAAGCCCTACTGTATTGATTGCCTTAGAAATCTTGCCTAGTTCACTTGGACAATGTTATTGTCTTCAAGAACATTTCTGGAATATCTTCTACACCTCAAAGATGGGTGAGTGTCAGTGGCTCAGCAGGTTGCACACTCGCCTCTAAGGCCAGAAGATCAGAAGGCTGTGGGTTCTAGCCCCACACAAGGCACTTGGGTTAAATCCCAATACTGACACTGTAGTGCAGCATGAGGGGGGTGCCGCACTCCTGAGGTGCCTAATGGCAGCTCTCCTGGGGTGGTTGTTGCTCCCCCATAGTTCCACTGCCACCAGGTGGAGGTCTGGTGGCAGAGCAGGTGGGAGGGGGCGTCAAGTTAGGAGGGTGTTTCGGAATGCGGCACACACATGCCTCCACACACGTGCATGTGTGTTCGGGACTGGGGGAGGATGAAATTGGGGGGGGGACTTATAAGCTCTTACTTTCTTCCTGATTTCTTACATATCAACCAACATTGATCAGTTTTGCCAGATTCTGAGTTGTCCTATGTGCACTGTAACCAAAGTTATATAAAAAAGTGTTTTGTCATTTTGCTCAAAAATATAACACCAGAGTGTAACTAAGGTACTCTAACACAGCTTGGGTTATGCATACTCACTTGTCCATTTCTGTAGATTTTACACCTATGATATGAGGACTGTAAAAATAATGATATTATGTTTGTTACTTGTTTCTTCAAGGTCTCTTTTGACACATATAACACTAACTTAATTTGTTCAAAATGTCAAGTTTTGTAAAAGGGGGTTTTATTCATATGGAAGCAACTTATCCTACAGGCACAGTTTGGCATTTAGTAGCCCACTGAGCCTCCAGTGCGGTCAGTTTTTATAGCAGTTCTGATGAGGGTGGGATTATGTAAACTAGTGGAACGACTCCCACATTGACATCACAACATCCGTCTGCACCACTGCTCAGTAAGTATGACATTGCTAGGCAACAGCGTGCAATGCCTAACATTGTTTCTGCTTAGGGTGCTCCCATTCCCAGTGTTTCAGGAGGCTCGCTACTCACCCTCTATACAGCACTAATTCAACAGTGTACAGTGTTTGGTGAACTTTGTGATGTGGTGTCTTGGCTCCATCAGGTGTGGACCACCTTCAGGAGTATCAGGAGGAAAGTGCCAGACACAAAAGGCAAGATGAAGTGTTAGCAAAGCACCCATATATCAGAACATTGGAGTCATTTTCACCTGGTCATTTTGGAGTAGTCAGAGCAAGCAGGCACTCAGTTTGAATACTCCTTTTAAGGTGCTCTTTTTTGGGGGGAAGGGGTTAGTTGTAGGTTTTGTGGGAAGGAGGGGTTGTTTACTGGGATATGGGGTTTATTTTAGTAGTTTCAGATTACAACTTAGCAAAAATATCTATTTGTTTCTGCTACAATGTTGACATCCAGTCAGGTGGTTCTTTCAATAATTTTTTTTTATAATGTACAAGCTGATATATCCCAAACTGTTGTGTGTACATACTTTAATTTTGCAAAGTAAAATCGCTTTTTTACTGATGTTCACCAACATGAATGCCACGCCTCTTCCTCATTAAGACCCACATCCTTATTTAAAGCTTCTAAACGATATATCCAGAACATCTCTCTTTTGTTTAATTCCTTTTCCTTGTCTCCTCCCCTTCTTGGTTTTGTTACCACTTCATACTCCAAAATTTCAGAGAGCCTGCATTGTGTCCCTACATATTGAAACGTGCAGCTACTAGCACATTTTCTTCTCCATTTCTGACAATACTTTTATGTTCCCTTGTCCGAATTTTTAAGAGTGTGGAGGTTTTCCCCCCATAAATTCTGCTGCATGGGCATTTGAGTAAGTATACCACATGGTCTGTGTTGCATGTTATATGGTCTCTAATGAAGAATGTTTTATTTCTGGGGTGTTCTACAAATTCTTTCTTCCCTGTACTGTTGCAGTGACAGCATCTTTGGCAGGGGTACATGCCTGGTTTGGGTGGGCCTAATAACAATTGTTTGCCTGGTTCTTTCCCATAGTAGTGATCTGTGTGGACAAGTTTGCCTCATGTAGGTTTTTTCTTTTTTGAAGCCAGAATAGGTTTGTTGTTGAATTCTTGGATACCCATACCTTCCAAGATTGTCAAATGTTTGTCCACTATATTTTTAATTTCTTTACTTTTTCTCTGACAATTCTAAGGAAAGTGCTATCTGTTACACATATTCTCAGCTGTGGTACCTGTCTCATCAAGCAGTTCATTTCTGTTTCTCTGCTTGGATTTTGTGATAGCTTTTCTTACAACAGTGCCTGTATATCCCCTCAGGATAAACCTTTGACCCCTGTTTTCTAGTTCCTTTTCACAGGTGCCGTCCGTGTTACAATTTCTGATGACCCTCATCATTTGTGATTATGGGATGCTTTCAACCTAATGGCGGTGGGAACTGGATGCATGCAGCAAGGCATTCTGGTAAGTCTGCTTCCTATAAATTCCTGTTTCTGTCCTGTTTTCTTTTTTTGTACAGATGCAGATTAAGAAAGGCACTTCAGTGAGACTGTACTCCATTGTGAACTTCAAATGTTCTGTGGCAGTGTGTAGATGATCCTAAAACTGTATTAGAGTGTCCTCATTTCCCTCCCATAAAATGAACAAGTCATCAATGTACTGTATCTCTTATGGAGCCTAGTTTTTAAAATATGGGTTGTATAGTGGGCTTAAGACAAATTGCTCACCGAATGCTTCAACATGAAAATAATGATTTTCAAGGCGAAAATAATTTTCATATACAGTACTGTAATACAAGTCTAGCTTGCTCAATCATCATGTCTGGGTCTCTTTTGTCTTGTCCCTCAAGCATGTCTGATGTGATTTTTAATGTGTCCAAACCCTCTTCATGGGGGATATAAGTATACAAATCCCTAATGTCAACTGGTGACAAGGAATGTAACCTTACGACTTCCCCTCCTGTTTTCCTGTTCTACGGTGTTTATAACATCATTAGAGTCTTAGATAACTTTCCATGCTCTTCACTAGGGGTTGCATGAAATCATTCATGTAGGATGAAATTGGTTCTAGGACAGAACTGAGGCCTGAAACAATAGGCCTCCCTAGGGGGGTTCTCAATGGATCTGTGGATTTTTGGGATGCTGTAGAACACTGGTATACGTGGAAATGTCGTCACAAGTAGTTCCCCTTCCCATTCCTCAGTCTACTTAAGGTTTTTTGCCTGTTCTGTGACCTCTTTAGGAGTTGCCTTTAGGAGGCAGTATAGTGTAGTGGTTAAGGGCACTGAGCTGCAAACCTGAAGACCTGGGTTTGAATCCCATCAGTAAACCACTTGCATACTGTGTGACCCTGAGCAAGTCACTTAACTTTCTTGTGCTCCCAGATCATTCCTGGAAACAAGTTCTGGCTTAGTGTGCCTTTCCTGGTTAAACAATTTCCCCCTTCCCTCCTTTATACTGGCCTGGATTGTTGCTGTCAGATCAGCTGGTATTGGTGACTAGATTTTTTTTTTATCCGAGAGTAACTTCATGCACATTGCTGTATAGTGGGCCTCATCCACAATGAATATGGCCCCACCATTATCAATGGGTTTTATTATAATTCTTTTATTTGCTTCTAAAGTTTTAAGTGCAACATTCTCTTCCCATGTCAGATTATATTTTGTGTTATAATCATCTTGCTTCCTGAGGTTCTTTTCTACCTCCTGTGTCACCTTTGAAATAAAAGCATCCACTAAGTTGTTTCTTCCCTTTGGTGGGTTGTAGGATGATTTATAGTGTACTGCCTGTTTTGCTGCTCTAGTATGTGGATTTTCTTCCAGTTCCCTGGTAAACTGTTCCTTAAGTCTAAAATTCTTGAAAAATCTATGGACGTCACACATGGTCTTGAATTTGTCCACAGTCTGTGTGGAAGCTAATTAAAGCCCCTTACTCAACATGCTCATTTCAGAATCTGGTATGTTTCTATTACTTCAGTTAAAAATAGAAACCTGTTCTACTGCCTGCCCCTTTTGCACCCTCCTCCTCCTCCTCTGCCTCTGTCTCTTCTCCCTCTCCCTCCTCCTCCTCAACATATACCTACAATAGGTTCAACCAGCCCTTCAAACTGTTCACAGACACTAGTTCTTTGGCAGTGCTGTGCTATGTCAAATTCAAAATGGATCAGAACAGGTTGTGTCTTACACTGGGTGCTTTCTTTCCTCCACTGAGCATAACTATGGCACCACAGAAAAAGAATGCTTCACCATAGTACTTGCTGTCAAGACATTTGACTGCTATCTTCACTACTCCTCAGTCAGAGCTATCAATGATCCCACTGCTTCTGGATGGCTGTTCAAAATGAAGGAACCAGTAGTAAAGTTTGCATATGGCTTGCCATGCACCAATCCTGCAACTTCAAAATTGAAAACAGGCCAGGTTGAGTTCACTCAAATGCAGATAGCTCAGTTGATGGCAGTACTGTATCTTTTAGCAGCACCCTCAACACACACTGAAGCCTGCATAGAAGTTTTTCTTTTCCACACTGCAGATATGCTTCCTGTGAACACTCCTACAGCACCTCAAGTTAGCTAAACAGTATGAAAAGGCAGTGGGAAAGGCTAGTAGAATGCTTGGATGCATAGGGAGGGGTATCACCAGCAGAAAGGGGGCGGTAATAATACCTCTGTATAGATCACTGGTGAGACCCCACCTCGAGTACTGTGTACAGTTCTGGAGGCCCCATCTCTGAAAGGACATAGATAGGGTGGAGGCAGTGCAAAGGAGTGCAACCAAAATGGTGCAGGGCCTGCATCAGAAGCCTTACCAAGAAAGGCTTAAGGATTTAAATATGTACTCCCTAGAATACAAGAGGGAATGGAGGGATATGACAGACATTCAAATACCTCACAGGAATAAACAAGGTACAGGAAGGGAGCATTTTCCAAAGAAAACGAAGCTCAAGGACAAGGGATCACAATATGAAGCTGGTGGGGGTAGAGGGGTGCTCAAAGGAAATGTGAGGAAGTACTTCTTCACGAAAAGGGTGGTGGACACTTGGAACAGCCTCCCAGCTGGTGAGGACTAGAATGGTCACAGGATTTAAGAATGTATGGGATAGACACAAGGGTATCTTAAAAGCAAGAGGTGGGTGTAAGCTGGAGTCCAAATAGGGTCTCCAGTGGCACTATAGGTAGGGAATTTGGGGCAGACTAGGTGGTCTGAGTGGTCCTTATCTGCCGACAACTTCTGTGTTTCTATGTTTATGTTTCTAAGCTGCATTGCTGCTCCAAAATGCTTCTTCAGAATGCAGCACCAATCCCCAGTTAGTGCAATCCACTAAAGAGCTTCTTGTCTCCTTTGCATCTGTACTCTCCCTGGCTACTGTTAAAACTCAGCAGAGGGCAGACCCTCTATTCTCAGATGAATCCCTTACTTAGAGTTCTGAATTGTTCCATAACAGAAGGAACATTGGCAAGATATTATTTTATTTTCCTCACAATACTTCCTCAGTGACGGTATACTTTTCCACATCTGAACCAAGGAAGGCAAGGCCCATCACTTGCACAGAACTTGTACAGTTAGTAGTACCTGCCTCTCTAATCAACACTGTTGTTTCTTCACTCATGCCTCTCCACTTTCTGGAAGTCATATGGGAATCTACAGAGCTCTCGAAAAGACAAGCCTGCACTTCTTCTGGCCTCACATGGGCATGGATTTTGTCTAGTTTAAATCCTGCCAGCCCTTCTCCCAAAGAAAGCCTCCTGCCAAACCAACAATGGCACATCTCATTCCAGTGCCCGTAGCCACAGAGCCATTTCAACGAGTCAGCACAGACATTTTGGGACCTTAACCAACATGCTTTGACTCTGGCAACAAATATGTTCTTGTCTTTGTGGTCTGCCATGCAAAATATCTAGAGCTAATTGCATTGAAGGACGTCAAAGCTGCTATGTTAGCAAATGTTTTTCTCAACACCATTATTTGCCATCACAGTATCCCCTCTTCCCTGCATTCTGACAGAGGCACTAACTACTGTACCTTTCTACTATTGTATGAGAGACTTGCAAAACCTTTAACATAAAAAAAGACTAACACAATGAGCTAACACCTGCAATGCAATGGACAAAGTGAAAGAATTATGTCTACCATTCTAAACACACTTTCCAAGCACCAGGGTGAACCCCACAACACTTGAAACAGTTTTGTTCCTTTTGTTCAGTTTGCCTACCTCACAAGCCCTTGTGTTGACAGAACAGTGTACACTCCAGTCTTCATGATCCATGGGCACCATCCAAGAACTCCACTGAAAATGGCTCTCTCACTGCTAGCATTTCCAAAATCAGCTTCCTCATACATTTTCCCTGTATTGGAACAGCTTAAACGTGTCAGATGTGTAGCAATAACCACACTGGAATGGTGAAACATAGAAACATAAAATCTGAAAGCAGATAAAGACTGCTTGACCCATCAGTCTGTCCATTTTTCCCTACGTACATTATTACTGTATCACAGACCATACTTGATCTACAGCTGTTTCTCCCCTTCCTTTCCACTATGATTCCCTTGTGCTTATCTCATTCATTCTTGAACCCCACCACTGTTTTTACCCCTGCCACTTCTGCTAGAAGACTGATCCAGGAATCCACCACTCTTTCTGTGAAGAAATATTTCCTCACAGCTCTCCTGAATCTATGCCCCTCCAGCTTCGTAGCATGTCCCCTTGTTCTTGAGCACCTTTTTTTTCTGAAAAATACTTTCCATCCTGTATCTTATTTATTCCTATGAGGTATTTAATGGTCTCTATCATATCCCCCTCTCCCTCCTCTCTTCCATAGTGCACATATTGAGGTCACCTAGTCTCTCCTACAAACATATGAAATTTGCCAGCAGATAACGGTCTAGTGGCCTATCAAGTCTGCTCGAATGTGCAGCTAGCACCCCTTATTCTGCAGCAGCCCCTCCCTTGACCCTCCCCCTTGCCCTGTCTCAGCCCCTTTTGAAGCAGCCCACTGTTCTACTGGATACCACTTCTGCCGGTAATGCATTCCACCCAGCTATCACCCTCTCCATAAGAAAGTGTCTCCTCTTCTCCCTTCTCAACCTTCCTCCTTCCGGTCTCATATCATGGCCTCGGGTGTCCCTCCCCTCCCTTACTTTGAACAGCCCCTCCGTACCTGTCTTGTTTATTCCTTTCATGTACTTGAAGGTTTCAATCATATCTCTCCTGTCCCTCCTCTCCTCCAGTGTGTGCATGTTTAACTCTCTCAACCTCCTCTCGTATTGTAAGTCCCCAGCCCCTGGATCACCTTTGTTGCCCTGCGCTGCACCCCCTCCAGTAACTTAATGTCCCTCTTCAGATATGGGCACCAGTACTGCACGCAGTACTCTGGGTGCGGTCTAACTAATGATCTATGCAGTGGCAGACTCACATTCCCCCTCCTCGAGGATATACCCCTTGCAATGCAACCCAGCATTTTGTTGGCCTTTGCAGCTGCCTTCCTACATTGTGTCGAGTTGTTCATTGACCCTGTAATGAGTACCCCAGTTCCTTTTCCTCCTCCCCTGACTCGGCTAGCTGCACTCCTCCAGCTGGTAACTCCTCCTTGGGTTTTTCACCCCAAAATGCAGTACCTTGCACTTTTTGACATTGAACCCCAGTTGCTAGGTGTCCGACCAGGTTTCCTGCTTTTCCAGATCATCTTGAAACCCCTGCCATCCCCTTAGGTCTTCCATCACTGCTCCCATCTTGGTGTTGTCAGCAAACAGACTGTTCTTGCTCTTGATGCCCAATGATAAGTCTGCCATGAATATTCCAAACAACACTAGTCCTAACACCGAGCCCTGTGGAACATTGCTTGTCACTGCCCTTCGGAATGAGAGCTCCCCACTCACCACCACCCTCTGTTGCCTTCCCTGAAGCCAGTTCCCTACCCATCTCTCCAGCTTTGCACCAACCCCTGTGCCTTCTAACTTACTTTCCAGCCTCCCATGCAGCACAGAGTCGAATGCCTTACTGAAGTCCAGGTACAGAACATCCACTGCATAGCCCCTGTCCAGTTGCCTAGTTACCCAGTCATAGAACCCCACTAGGTTGGTTTGGCAGGATCTACCACTTACGAAGCCATGCTGTCTGCTGTCCTGTAGCCCTTTGGCCTCCAGGAGAGACACCAGCAGCTCCTTCAGGATTGTCTCCATCAACTTACCCACCATGGATGTGAGGCTCACTGGTCTGTAGTTCCCCAGTTCATCCTTGGGGCCACTCTTGTGGAGGGGCACCACATGAGCCAACCTCCAGTTCTGAGGTACACACCCTGGGTGTAGTGAGGCACTGAATGTGTCTGCCAAAGGCCCCACCAGGACCTCTGCCAGCTCCTTCAGTTCTCTGGGGTGGATGCCATATAGACCTGGCACCTTGTCCACCCTCAGTGCCCTCAAACCCTCCAGAACCCTTTCCTCCATGATTTCCCCATCCATCACCCCCTCCATTCCTGTCCTCCTTCCCCTTGGGGTATCACCCTCTTCTCCTTAGTAAATACCGAGCAGAAGTAATTGTTTAGGTCTTCTGCCTTATCACCCCCTGCTTCCGCCCACCCCCTTCTTCCTAATCCTTACTATCTGGTCCTTACAGCTCCTTTTCTCCCTGATGTACCTGAAGAAATCTTTCTTCCCTTTCTTAATGCCCCGCGCCAGCCTGAGCTCCTTGGATGCCTTGGCTGCTCTTACTGCCTTTGTCACCTCCTTCGATTCCTTCAGGTACTCCTCCCTGTCCTCCTCCTCCTCCCTGTTTTTCTTGTACCTCCTAAAGGCAGCTCTTTTCCGCCTTACCTTTTCCATGACTTCCTTGCTCACCCAGCTAGGGTTCTTTGCCCTAGTCTTCTTGCTCTAAGCCTTGCTGCAGGTTCTGCAAGATTTTAGATGTGGACCCTGCACCATTTTAATTGTCCTTGTCAGTGAGTCACAGATCAGGAAGCATAGGAAAACCCAGGAGCAGTTGTAGAATTCACCAAAAATATTTATTTACACTAATAGTACAATAAAAAAATAAACTTGTTTGGTATAACTATTTACAAAGGCCAAATAAATAGAAGATCCATCTGAGTTTTTCTTCAATCTCTATGTCCATCTTTCTTCTCTCTTTCACTACTGCAGCTCGGCTGTCTTATAAGTCCTTCCAACCCCCATTCTTAACAAGCATCCTGTTCTTGTATATTCCAGGCAGGTGCAAGGCAGGAACGCAGTGTGCCTGAGCTGAGGCCTCCTTTTCCCAGCTCTTCTGCAAAAGGCTTAAAACATGCCCTCAGGTAACCTCTTGAGTTCCCAATAGCTTTTTGCAATCATCTCAAAATATATTCATATACATTTCAACAGTAACACTACATATTTTCTAAACAAAAGCGAGCCCAATATCAGTAACATTTCCACATAGTGATTTGCATATATTTTTATACCAGCAGATATGCAAGGGAGGAAAAACAGACAGCAAGGGAAAACTGAGAGACAGTGAGAGGCAAAGAATTGTGAGACTGTCGGGGTGATCAAGTCTGAGGTCTCACCAGAAAATTTGGTTGTGCAACCAGACAGACAAGAGACAGGAAAGAAATAGAACAGAACAGATCCTTGCATTCAAACTCTTTCCATAACAACTGGGATAGGGTCCTATTTTACCCTGTCACATACACCCCCCTCCTTAAGAGGGAGCCTGTTTTATCAAACAGGTTTCCAAAACTTTCTATTAATTCTCTATTAACATTTGATGCTAACTTTCAGAAATGAAGCACATGTGCATTATCCATTTTTTCCTATAACAGTACAGCAAATAGTAAAATCCAAGTCCATACATTTGTTTTTCAGCCTTCAGAACCCTCAATTCCTGATCAATATCTTGACAAAAAATCAGCATTGCTATTCGCTTTACCAGATTTGTATATCACAGTGAATTTAAATGGCTGTAGTGCCAGGCACTACCTTGTGATTCTGGAATTTTTATCTTTCATTTGGTTAAGCCAACAGAGAGGATTGTGCTCTGTTACAAGAACAAAGTCAGTTTCCAGCAAATAAAACTTAAGGTAACCCATGGCCCACTTTGCTGCTAAACATTCCTTTTCAATGGTGGAGTACCTTTTCTCTCTGTCATGCAACTTCCTACTTATGTACAGAATAGGATGTTCTGTCCCATCTACATTTTGACTCAGTACTGCACCTAGGCCTACCTCTGATGCATCTGTTTGTAACACAAATGGTTTCTCAAAGTCGGGGTTTCTTAAAATGGACTGAACATAATGCAGCCTTTATGGCTTGAAAAGTTTCATCACACTCTGGAGTCCATTTCACACTATTTGGTTACCATTTTTTCATTAGTTCAGTGAGGGGAGAAGCTCAGGGGAGGCAGTATAGCTCAGTGGTCTAAGGCTCTGAGCTGCAAATCTGGTGACATCCAGCAGACCAGACCTGGGTTTGAATCCCACAGCCTCCATTTGCATACTGTGTGGCCCTGAGCAAGTCACTTAACCTCCTTGTGCTCCCAGGTCACTCCTGTAAAAAAGCTTCCAGCTTAGTGTGCTATACCTGGTTAAACAACTAAATTAAAAAAAAAAAGCTAATTCAGCAAAGTTGAGAACAAACCTCCGATAATAACCAGCCAGCCCTAAAAATGACCTGACATGTTTCTTTGTTTTAGGGACAGGGCTGTTAGCAACAGCTTCTATTTTAGAAACCTCTGGCTTAACTTCTCCATTTCCCAACACATAGCCCAAATATTTAGTTTTCTGCATGCCCAATACACATTTGGTAGAATTAATAGTCAGACCTGCATTTTTGATAGTTTGGATAACTGTTCGTAGGTGTTCCAGGTGGCTTTTCCAGTCTGGATTGTCCACCACAACATCATCCAGATACGCAGCATAATAACCACTATGAGGGGATAAAATTACATCCATGTACTGATGGAATGTAGCTGGTGCACCATGTAAACTAAATAGCATGGTGGTGAACTGATAGAATCCTATGGGGATGGCAAATGCAGTTTTATCTCTGGATTCTTTAGCTAAAGGTATTTGCCAGTAACCCATGGTGAGATCGAGTGTACTGATATACTTTCACTCCTCAGTCTGTCCACCAAATCATCTATTCTGGGCATAGGATAACTCAAATTCTGACACTTGATAAATTTTCCTAAAATCAAGGCAGATTCTAACACCCGCTTCTTCTTTGTTTACAATTACCATGTGAGATGACCAAGCACTCTTCTATGATACCCAATTATTTTATTTTTTGTATTTCCTTAACCACTTCAGCTCTTAACCGCTCTGGTAACCTGTATGTCTTTTGCCTAAAAGGACGAACATTCCTTGCCACTGTTACGTGCTCTACCCCTTTTGCTTGGCCTGGCACTGTTGTAAAAGTACTGTTAAATGTCTTTGGCACATTACAAATGTCTGCAGTTTGTTCTGAGTTTAAGGAAACATTCACCTTTACAGCATCAGCATTTACAGTTTGTTCCAGTCTATCATAAGCTATGTCAATATCTTCCTCATCAGTTTCTGGTAAAACTAGCAAAGTAGATTTTGGCATTTATTCAACCCATTTCTTGAGGAGGTTAGCGTGGTATATCTTACTAAGATTTTTCCTGTCAGGGGTCTCAGTCTCATAGTTAACAGTGCCAGTACATCTAAGAACCTTATATGGCCCTTGCCACTTCATTAACAGTTTATTTTCTGTTGTGGGCAACAGTAGCAAAACCTTTTCACCTGGCTCGAAAACTTTTTCTTTTACCCAATGGTCATAATATACCTTCTGCTGGTTTGGGGCATCTTCCTGATTACTATGGGCAATTTCAACATATTTTGTCAGTGTCTTTCTTAGGGCACACATATATGACGTTATAGATTGTTTCTGAGTGGGGTTATCTTCCCACATTTCTTTTATCCCATATAGTGGCCCTCTTGGTTGCCTACCATATAGCATTTCAAATGGCAAAAACCCTGTTGATGCCTGTGGCACTTCTCTGTAAGCAAAAAGTAGATAAGGCAAGTATTGGTCCCAATCTATCCCTTCCCCTTTTACAAACCTTTTTAACATGCGTTTTAGGGTTTGGTTAAAACACTCAACAAGACTGTCTGTCTGAGGGTGATGGGGGAGGTTCTTATGGCAGTGATACCTAACAGTCTGTACAGCTCTTTAAGCAGTGTAGCACCAAAATTACTACCCTGATTAGTAATAATTTCTTTAGGTATGCCCACTCTGCTGAAAGTTTTGGCAAGCTCTGCTACAACTTGTGTGGCTGTAACTGTATGCATTGGCACTGCTTCGGGGTATCGGGTAGCATAGTCACATACTACCAGGATAAATCTATTACCCTTTTTACTTTTGTCTAAAGGACCGACCACATCCATTACAATTCTCTCAAAAGGCACATCTATCAAGGGTAGGGGCAACAGGGGCACCTTGTCTTTTCTAGTGACTGGGGCTACTTTCTGACACTCAGCACAGGAATTGCAATAGGTGGCAACATCTTCATGAATTCCAGGCCAGTAAAATCTATACAGCAAACTGGCAAGGGTGCGATCCCTCCCTGAGTGACCAGCCATAGGACTAACATGTGCTATCTATAACAACTCTGTTCTATACTTCTGTGGTATAACCAATTGTTCTGTCTACTCCTGTGTCTGAGGTTTAACCCAAACTCTATACAGTAACCCATTACATTTTTTTAACATTTGTCCTCCCTGTTTTGGTTTTACCCCTAGCTGTTTAAAATTACCCTGGACAGAAACATTGTTAGCTTGTTCTGAAAGAAAATCACAATCGCTTATCAATTTAGTTTCAACATTTTCCTATTTTAACCCTTCATGACCATCAGTCATTTGCTGCAACAGTTTCTTCAGGCATCGTCTTTCTTTCTTGGTTTTCTGGATCTTGGAGCTGTGCACAAACAAGTCTGAATCAAAATCACTGAAAGGAAAAGTGTCCCCACCATCTGAGATTTTCTTTGCCTGAGCTCTTGTCACCACAGCTGCTGAAACATCAGGATTGACTCTCTCTTTAATTAGCTCAGTAAATCCTGGAAAGTCTTTTCCAATAATCACAGGTACAGGTAACTTAGGTACTACCCCTACTTTCATTTGGTGTGACACACCCTTAACGGTCAGAGTCACTTGGGTGGTGGGATAGTATTGAGTGTCCCTGTGGATGCAGATGACACCAGTACCTCATCCCTTTGCACAGTGTTTTCCCAGCACTTTAACATGCACTAGGGTCTGTCTGCTTCCTGAATCAATGAGTCCCTTCACAGTCTTATCCCCCAACTACACATCTGTTAAGTACTTGCCCCAATTTGTCAAGAACAAATCTGTTCCAGTGCCACTCTCCTTACTATGACAGTTTCTTGCAAAATGGCCTGGCTTATTATAGTTATAGCAGACAACATCTTTGGGCACAGATTTGTTACCCCCACAAGAGTTCTCATCAGGCTTGGAGTTTAAATGGGAAAAGAGTGTCTTACGGTGCTTGGCTGTTACCTCACTGCTGTGGCATCTGTCTGGCCATTTGATAGTCCTCGGCCAGAGAAACAGCCTTTTCCCCACTTTCTGGTCAGTGTTTCTTTACCCACAGCTGCATATCTGGAGGCAAGATGTTGATGAATTGCTCCATGGCAAATGTGTTGATGATCTGTGAGACTGTTTTTCTCTCTGGTTGGATCCATTTTATCAGAAGTTCTCTGAGTCAGGTGAAGGCTTCTCAAGGATTGTCAACAGAGTTGTACCTCAGAGATCGAAATCTCTTCCTGTATGTCTCTCCTGAGCTGTCATACCTTTTCAGGCTTTTGCTTTTCACCAGGTCATAGTTTTCTGACTGTGCAGTGTCCATACTGCTGTAGGCAAGTTGGTCTTTCCCTGTCAGGTAGGGTACCAGTCTGATTGTCCATTGCTGCTTTGGCCATTGGCAGGCTGTGGCAACTCTTTCAAAAGTTGTCAGATATGCTTCTATTTCATCCGAGGGACACAACCGTGTAAGTTTAATGGCTTTTAAGTTGCTTGCATTTATTGCTTGTCTGGATCTGTGCCAGATCCTCTGCCTTTGATAGCTTGTAAGGCATCCGGTCATCACTGCTCCTGTCACTGCATCTCTTTTCTTATCTGCTGCTGTTGTCACTGCACCTCTTCTTCTCTCTGCTTCTCCATGTCTTTTTGTTGTATCACCCACCATTTGAAAAAGTCCATCAGGCTTTTAAGTTCTGTCACTGCCTGTTCTTTTTTCCATAACTTGTGCAGGCTGCACAATCTCAGACTGGACTTCTGTCACTGCTAGTTTGGCTGCCATTCTCCTGGTAACCACTCCTGGACTTGCTGCTGCATAATCCATACCTTTCTTCATGCTTCCCTGGTACTAGGTCCAATACCCATGCACAAAACTCCTGGCTTAGAGTATGCATGGCGTAAATCCCACTTAGGCTGACACCATCTGTCATTGAGGCACAGGTCAGGAAGCATAGGAAAAACCAGGAGCAGTTGTAGAATTCACCAAAAATATTTATTTACACTACCAGTTATGACACTTGGCCAGCTGGTTATGATTACTGTATGATATTGGTATTATAAATAAATGGTCAGTGTATGAAATGTCAGTCTGTGAGATTTGGCCCCTTTTAAATTACAAGGTGTCAGCCGCTGAAATCATTGGATGTATTACACTAACCAGAAGAACTCTGTAATCTAATTAACTTCCTTGAGAAATTGCATTTTATGGCCTTTTTATGACCTCATGCTTTTGAAGTTGAAAACCAAAGGTGACTTTATGAGTCTGCCAGAGGATGAGCCTAATAAACTTTTATGACGTCTTAAGAGGAACAGGCCATTTGATACCAACATGGTGTGAAAAGTTGTAAACCTCAAAGGAACTGGTTGATTAAAGACTCATAATTTGGGAACTGGGTTTTTGCTGATGTTAACATTATTTAACATACCTTCTGGTAGGAAAATCATGTTTGTAATTTTATATTCAAGAAGGAGGAGCTAGATGACAGAGTTTAAATGGATACTTGTGTCTGATATGTTTGACATATCATTTTGGGACTCCAGAGAGAAAAACAGTTCTCTTATCTAACTAAAGCACTTCCAGAAGTAATACCTTAGATAGCAAAAATCTAAATGTAGTGTGGTAGGAGTTTTGTTTTGTAATCTTCCCTTGTTCTTTTATGTGATTGTGAGCTCTTTGATATACTGTTCTGTGTTTACATTTTTCATATTTTATAATCTTTTAGTAAAGTACCTTTTCTTTGAAAGACTGCCTGGGTGTCTGTCAGTTCTTTTTGCATGTGACATATACTTGGTTAAGTCTGACAAAACTGTTCAACAGCTTGATGGTGTTACTCAGCTTGGAAAAAGGTAAGAATATACCTAAGGCCTCTTATAGAGTTTTAAGGGTTCATTCTGGATACTGGTCAGGTGCCCTGAGGCAAAAGATATATTGCATCCCCCCCCCGAAGACAATATTATCTGAGCGTGTACATTTGGGTACGCTAGCATAAGGTTCACAGTTTGAATCCCCACAGAACTTGAGGCTAAAAGGTGATTCAGACCCAAAAGCAGACAGGAGGGTTACCCTGTCTGTTATCTGTTCACACTATTGTGCTCTGAGGTTGGCACTGTGGAAGCAGAGGGCCTGGTCTGCTGAGTGCATTTGTGACAGATTTGGTTGGCAGAGGTGCGATAAATTTTGTAACACAAGCTTTAACTGTTCAGTGTGTCAGCTTAATACTGTACAGCTCACTTGCAAAATAAGGCAGTGATTTATTTTTAAAGAGAAAACAGAACGATATAATTTTGCTTACAATCAAAGTTCCTACTTGTTTTATTTTTTTCCGAAGTGCAAGTTAGAGTAGCAGTAGTTAGGGAAGTAGATGGCTGCCAACTACAGTGGGTACACTGCAGACTACTTGAGGCAGTTGTGCCAGGACAGAGGAATCCAGTATGAGGGGAAAGTCAACAAGCAGAACCTCATAGATGCCCTGATGGCAGCAGATGCCCAGAGCACTGAGTCATAGACTGTGACTGTAAAGGGCCAAACCTTGGGCATGGAGGGGCCAAGCGGCCAGTGCAGTGTCCAGATCCAGTGAGCAGGACAGCAGGGCCAGTGCAAGCCAAGGGCCACAGCAGCAGGGGAAGGTCACCAGTATTCTGGAGCCAGAAGCAATTGGACTGCAGACTGAGTTGCGCAGAATGGAGCTGGAGTTCCAGAGGGAGGCTGAACAAGAACGTCAAGAGGTGGAGTGAGAATGGCGAGAAGCAGAATGAGAACATCGAGAAGCAGAGCATGAATAGCGAGAGGCTGACCATGACGAGAGTGAGTGCCAGAGGCAACATGAACTAGAAAAGCTACAACTCCAACCACCATCACCAGAGCAGGTAAGTGGCTTGGGTTTAACTGGAACTACATGACTGGGTTACAAATTCAATTCCAAATGGATAGCTGAATTTAAAGAGGGGGAGGATATGGATGCCTTTTTAAATTCCTTTGAAAAAGTTTGTATTCAGGCAAATATTCCTAGAGGCTCCTAGAGCTTCCAGCTATCCCCACTACTTACCGGGAAAGCTCGGGATGCATTGGGTCAAATGGACAATGAGGACAGTAATGATTACAGCAGACTTAAAGCTGCATTTTTAAAAAGTTTGATTTAACTGCAGAAGCACACAGAGCTAAATTCTGTAAGCTCATGAGAAGCTCTGAAATGAGCTATGAGGAGCTAGTCATGAGACAACGTCAATGTTTAAAACATTGATGACAGAGAATTGAAGCAAACTCTGTAGATAAAATGGAAAATGCTATATTGTTAGAACAGTTTTTTTGGGCATGCCCAGCACAGCTGAAAACTTGACTGAGATCCCAAAACAGTGCAAGAGGCTGCTGAACTCTTGGACTGCTACTCCAAGAGCAGACCTGCTCTGAGAGAGAATGGGCAGGTGTGGCAGTGCAGAAGGGGAAAAGCATGCCTTCAGGGCAGCTAAAATCATTACTACCTCTACCGAAACCAGTTAGTCACAGGTTTCAAAGAAGATGTTTTTCTGAGAAAAGAAACAAATGTTGGGTTTGCAAAGAAACTGGGCATATTGCCAGACAGTGTCCCAAAAGGACGAGCAATATGCAAAATGGGGCTAGGAAAGAAGTGAGTTGTTTGTGTGTCCCTGGAAGCACGCCTGCGAACATGAGGGAACACATGCACCCATTCACTGTGAATGGTGTATAGACACAATTGTTAAGAGACACAGGGGCATCCCTGACATTGGTAAAAGGGGATCTGGTAGAGCCTGGTCAGCTTACACCCAAAAAATCTGTAACTGTACAAGGTTTCACTGTGGAGGAGAAAACATTGCCACTTGCTAGTGTTCTCCTAGACTGGGGTGAAACAGGGGGAACTGTGCAACAGATGGCTATAGCCAAAACTTTAGCAGCTGATGTCATCCTTGGCAACAATCTCAAACAGGGGATGGTGTGTGCAGTTAACCATAGCCAAGCGGCAAGTGAAAATTGTAGTTCCCTGGACCCCATAGAAACCACGTGGAAACCACTTTGAGGCTGGTTCCTCAGCCTGTGTCTCCTGATATGCAGACTAATGAAAAGGGGGTAGAACTTTCCCCAGTAGCAGTTCACCAAACAGCTACAGAGGGTTACTTCGAAAAAGGAGGGTGACCCATTGTCAGAGGGTTAGGGATGACAGTGATCCAGAGTGCCCTGATGCTAGAGCTAGGGACCCTAGTTTAGATACTGACAGGGACCTGTCCCATGCCTTGGGAATGTGTAAGGAGTTTGCAGCTGCTCAGAAAAGTGACCCTAGTCTAGAGAAGCTGAAGGCTTGCGTAGACTCTTACGGAGCACAGGGAGGTGATGGAAAACAAAGTTTATTGGGAAAATGGACTGATGTATACTCAGGATGCTGAGACAGAGGGAGGGGTGATAGGCAGGCAGCTTGTTGTTCCACAGGGGTACAGTGAGCAGTTGCTCAAGATTGCACATGATATTCCCTTGTCTGGTCATCTGGGAATCATGCACACTACACAGCATTTGGCCCAGAATTTCTATTGGCTCAACTTTATCCAGCAGGTGAAGGAGTATTGCAGGTCTTGTCATCAGTGCCAAGTAACAGAGAAGGCAGGTAAGAAAACCCAAGTCGCAATAATTCCATTGCCCATAGTGGAGGAGCCATTCCAGAGGGTGGGAATGGATATTGTGGGGCCTTTAAATACCCCCAGCTCCTCCGGGAAGAGGTTCATCCTGACTGTGGTGGATTATGCCACCCGGTATCCAGAGGCAGTCATCCTATCCTCACTGAGGACAGACAAAGTGGTAATGCCTTACTTGGGATTGTCTCCCACGTTGGGTTTCTGTAGGAGGTTATCACCGATTGAGTGGGTTCTTTCATGTTGGACCTGATGAAATGTTTGTGGGAGAAGTGTGGGGTGGTGCAGAGGGGCATGACACCTTATCACCTGCAAGCCAATGGGCTTGTGGAAAGATTTAATGGTACCCTGAAGTCAATGCTCCAAGCATTTGCTGAACAGCATGGGAGGGACTGGGAGAAATACCTTCCTCACCTGTTGTTTGCATACAGGGAGGTGCCCCAAGAGTCAACAGGGTTTTCCCCCTTTGAGCTCTTATATGGACCCTGGGTACATGGGCCCCTAGACTTGATCTGGGAGGACTGGGAAGGCAAGCACGCCACCCAGGGAACTCCCATTGTGGATTATGTACTTAGGTTTAGGGAAAGGCTGAAGGAGCTTATGGGGACAGCCCAGAGCAACCTGGCAGCTGCCCAACAGAAAGAAAAAGTGTAGTACAACCGCAGAGTCAGAGCTCGCTTGTACACGGTGGGTCAGGAAGTCATGGTCCTTATCCCAGTCCTGAAGGACAAGCTGCAGACTGAGTGGGCAGGACCATACAAAGTAGATAGAAAGGTAAATGACATGAACTATATCATAGAGTTACCTGACAGAAGAGTTACAGAAAGAATGTCCCATGTCAACATGATGAAGCCATATGCGAATAGGGCTGATATGGTGTTTGCAGTGTGTAGTCCTGGGGAGGGGATGGACAAAGGAGACTGCCTTCTGGACTTGCTGGAAGAAAGCAAGTGAGATTCCTCTGTGGAGGCAGTTAAATTGTCACCCCAGCTGGCCCTGGACAAGATCCAGGAAGTAAGGGAGGTTTTAGCAGACTTTGCCCCACTGTTTAGCACCAAGCCTGGACTAACCCCCTTAGTGATGCATGATGTAGAGACAGGGACACAGATGCCCATACAGCAGACAGCATATCGGGGGTTAGAGCCTGTCCAAAAGGACATTAGGAGGGAGCTGGAGGAAATGCTGGATTTAGGGGTAATCCAGAGATCCCACAGCCCCTGGGCCTCATCTGTAGTCCTTGTGCCCAAGCTGGATGGCTCAACTCATTTCTGTGTGGACTAAAATGGACTGAATGCAGTCACGAAGTCAGACGCCAACCCGATGCCCTGGATGGATGAACTCCTGGACAAGTTGGGAGGGGTGACATATCTTTCGACTATTGACCTGACAAAGGGGTATTGGCAGGTAGAGTTAACTGACAGAGCTAGGGACAGGTTGGTCTTCATCACTCTGATAGGCTTATTTGACTTTAAAGTAATGCCTTTTGGAATGAAGAATGCCCCAGCCACTTTCCAAAGGTTGGTGAACCAGGTGTTAAATGGTGCTGAGGAGTACGCCGTGGTGTACCTGGATGACATTGCCATCTTCAGTGCCAGCTGGGAGGAACACCTGTCCTACTTTAGGAAAGTGCTGGGCAGGATACAGAGGGCCAGGCTCACTGTCAAAGCTGAGAACTGCCAGGTAGCCATGGCTGAAGTGACATACCTTGGGCATGTTGTAGGCCGGGGACAGCTCTGTCCCAACTAAGTAAAAATAGAGGTGATCAAGGCATGGCCCACACCAGAAATGCAGAAGCAGATCAGGAGCTTTCTAGGGACAGCAGAGTACTATAGGAAATTTGTACCCAATTACAGTGCCCTGGCTGCTCCCCTATTTGGCCTGGTAAAGAAAAAGATGCCTAAGAAAATAATCTAGGAACCAGCCTGTGAAAAAGCCTTTACCAGACTGAAGCAGGCACTGTGCAGTGCTCCTGTATTGACAAGTCCTGACTATAGCAGACCCTTTGTAGTCCAGACTGATGCCTCAGACATGGGTATTGGGGTAGTACTGAGCCAGACATCTAACCAAGGAAAAGATCACCCTGTAGTGTACCTGAGTAAAAAGTTACTTCCCAGGGAGCAGGCGTACTCTACTGTGGAAAAAGAGTGTCTTGCCAGAGTGTGGGCCTTAAAGAAGTTAGAGCCATACTTATATGGGCAGCATTTTGAGGTACAAACTGACCACAACCTCCTGGTTTGGCTGACACAAATGGGAAAAACTAATGGTAGACTATTAAAATGGAGTCTTACCTTGCCAAGGGTATTACATAATGATCTTACAAGGACCTGGAACAACCAATCAGAACAGTGATGGCTTGTCGCATCTATATGAGGAGTGAACTGACTTAGGGAGCTCATCCCATGCAGGGGATAGAGCCCTCAAATTCAGTCTAGGTGGTGAGGATTGTAAAGCTTGGTCAGCTGGTTATGATTATTGTATGATATTGATATTATAAATAAATGGTCAGTGTATGAAATGTCAGTCTGTGAGATCTGGCCCTTTTAAATTACAAGGTATCAGCAGCTGAGATCACAGGGTGTATTACACTGACCAGAAGATCTCTGTAATCTAATTAACTTCCTTGAAAAATTGCATTTTATGGCCTTTTTATGACCTCATGCTTTTGAAGTTGAAAACCAAAAGTGACTTTATGAGTCTGCCAGAGGATGAGCCTAATAAACTTTTATGATGTCTTAAGAAGAACAGGCCATTTGATATCAACATGGTGTGAAAAGTTGTAAACCTCAAAGGAACTGGTTGATCAAAGACTCATAATTTGAGAACTGGGTTTTTGCTGATGTTAACATTATTTAACATACCTCCTGGTAGGAAAATCATGTTTGTAATTTTATATTCAAAAAGAAGGAGATAGATGACTCACAGAAGGGGTGTGGAGACACAGAGTTTAGATTGATACTTGTGTCTGAAATGTTTAACATATCATTTTGGGACTCCAGAGAGAAAAACAGTTCTCTGATCTAACTAAAGCACTCCCAGAGGTAATACCTTAGCAAAAATCTGAATGTATTGTAGTAGGAGTTTTGTTTTGTAATCTTCCCTTGTTCATTTATGTGATTGTGAGCTCTTTGATATATTGTTCTGTGTTTACATTTTTCATATTTCTATCATCTTTTAGTAAAGTACCTTTTTTTTTTTAAAGATTGCCTGGGAGTCTGTCAGTTCTTTTTGCATGTGACGTATAGGTGGTTAAGTCTGACAAAACTGTTCAACAGCTTTATGGTGTTACTCAGCTTGGAAAAAGGTAAGAATATACCTAAGGCCTCCTATAGAGTTTTAAGGGTTCATTCTGGATACCTCGTCAGGTGCCCTTAGGCGAAAGATGTATTGCATCCCCCTGAAGAGAATATTAGCTGGGCCTGTACATTTGGGAATGCTAGCATAGAAACATAGAAACATAGAAGTTGTCGGCAGATAAGGACCGCAAGGCCCATCCAGTCTGCCCATTTCTTTTTCTACCTTATAAATGTGCCATCGGCCTTTGCTATGTCAGTGACCTATCTATTCAGTCATTTGTATTGCTCCCTTATGCCTATCCCATGCCTGTTTGAAGCCCTGCACTGTATTCATAGCCACTACTTCTTGTGGTAAGCCATTCCATGCATCTACCACCCTTTCTGTGAAAAATAATTTCTCACATTCCCCTTAATCGGCCTCCTCAATCTCATGCTGTGTCCTCTTGTCCTGCTATTTTTCTTATATTTAAACATGTTAGACTCTTTCACCTTGTTTATGCCCTTAAGGTGTTTAAATGTCTCGATCATATCACCTCTCCCTCCTTTGCTCAAGGGCATACATATTGAGCTCCGTTAATCTGTCCTCATATGTCTTCTGATGCAGTCCCTGCACCATTTTGGTTGCCCTTCTCTGGACTGCCTCAATTTGGTTAATGTCCTTGTGAAGGTGTGGCTCAATACTGCACGCAGTACTCAGATGGGGCCTAACCAATGTCTTGTACAGAGGGATTATTACTCTCCTCTTACGACTTGTGATACCCCTACTAATACACCCTAACACCCCCTAGCCTTACCTACTGCTTTAGAGGTCTGCTTGGATGATTTCAGGTCATCAGTGATGATGATGCCCAAGTCTCTTTCTTCCTTTGTGACTGCTAGCAACTCCCCTCCCAGCCTATAAGTGGCTTCAGGGTTTCTCTTCCCTATGTGCATGATTTTGCACTTCTTTGCATTAAATCCCAGTTGCCACTCTTCTGACCATTCTGCTAGTTTATCCAGATCTCTTCTCATTCTGCCCACCCCATCTGGATCATCTACTCTGTTGCAGATCTTGGTGTCATCTGCAAACAGACAAGCCTTACCCTCTAGTCCATCTGCTAGGGTCACTAATGAAGATGTTGAATAGGACTGGCCCCAGGACTGATCCCTGAGGTACCCACTTGTGACTTGCATCTCTTCTGACTGTATACCATTTACCACCACTCTCTGTTTTCTGCCAGTCAACCAGTTTGCCACCCAGTTGACCAACTTCTGACCCACCCAGCCTACCTAGCTTATTTATCAATCTTCTATGTGGAACAGTGTCAAAAGCTTTGCTGAAGTCAAGGTAGGCGACATCAACTGCTCCCCTTGGTCCACCACCTGGTTACCCAGTCAAAGAAATCTATGAGATTAGTTTGACAGGACCTTCCTTGTAAACCCATGCTGTCTTGGATCCTGTGCCCTATGGATTCCAGGTGTTGCACTATCCTTTCCTTAAGGAGTGCTTCCATAATCTTGCCCACTACTGAGGTAAGACTGACCGGGTCTGTAGTCTCGCTTCCTCCGTGCTACCACTCTGTGGAGTGGGATCACATGAGCCCTTCTCCAGTCTTTTGGGACCTCTCCTGTGCTCAGAGACTCACTAAACAATTCTGCTAATGGCTCTGCTAGTTCCTCCTTTAGCTCCTTAAGTACCCTGGGATGTATGCCATCAGGTCCCATTGCCTTATCCACCCTGAGCTTAGCAAGCTCTTGTAGGACCTTTCTTTTGTGAAGGGAGTAGTGCTCACCTCCTCCCTCTGTGTCCATGATGCTGAGCTGTGGGCCCTGCCCTACCTTCTCTTCAGTGAATACTGAGCAAAAGTATCTATTTAGGACAGATGCTTTACAGGGTCCTCCTCCTCCTCACATGCTCCCTTTTCTCCATTAAGCTTAGCAATACCCCTCTGGACTTTCTCCTTTCACTAATGTATCTATAGAAAGTCTTGTCACCTTCTTTACTGTTTGTGCTAGTGTTTCTCAGTTTGGGACTTTGCCTGCCTTACTGCCTTACCTGCTTCCTTAGGGCAGTTTGGTATGCCCCCCATCTTCATCCCGCTGTGTTCCCTTGTATTTTCTGAAGGCCAGCCTTTTGGCTCTGACCTTTTCTGCTACTGTATTTGAGAACCAAGTGGTTTCCTTCTTCTTTGCACTTCCTTTTCTGTCTAACACAATGGTAGGTTGCTTCAGTATTGTATCCTTAATGCTTGCCCATTTGCCTGTACCTCCTCACCTGTGTTTCTTTTTGCCAGGGCTAGCTTAACTCTGTTGGCCATCTTATCAAAGTCAGCTCCTCTGAAGTCCCATATTTTGCCTTGGAATGGGATGATTTAGATGTAGTAGCCAAATTGAACCATACCATGTGATGGTCACTGGCCCCCAGGTGACCTTCTACCTGGAGATCTGTGATCCCTTCTTTGTTAGTCAGTACTAGATCTAGGATAGCCCTGTCTCTTGTGGGTTGCTGTACCAGTTGTTTGAGGCCCTCCCCCTGCAGGGAATCCACTATGAGTTCTATGAGCATAAGGTTCACAGTTTGAATCCCCACAGAACTTGAGGCTAAAAGGTAATTTGGACCCAAAAGCAGACAGGAGGGTTGCCCTGTCTGTTACCTGTTCACACTATTGCAGTCTGAGGTTGGCACTGTGGGAGCAGAGGGCCTGACCTGCTGAGTGCGTTTGTGACAGCAGTAACATAAAAAAATAAACTTGTTCAGTTTAACTATTTACAAAGGCCAAATAAGCAGAAGATCCAACTGAGTTTTTCTTCAGTCTCTGTGTCCATCTTTTTTCTCTCTTTAGCGACTGAAGCTCAGCTCTCTTATAAGTCCTTCCAACCCCCATTCTTAACAAGCATCCTGTTATTGTATATTCCAGGCAGGTGCAAGGCAGGAACACAGTGTGCCTGAGCTGAGGCCTCCTTTTCCCAGCTCTTCTACAAAAGGCTTAAATCATGCCCTCTGGTAACCTCTTGAGTTCCCAATAGCTTTTTGAAATCATCTCGAAATATATTTATATACATTTCAACAGTAACACTACATATTTTCTAAACAAAAGGGATCCCAATATCAGTTGCATTTCCACATAATGATTTGCATATATTTTTATACCAGATGATATGCAAGGGAGGAAAAACAGACAGCAAGGGAAAACTGAGAGACAGTGAGAGGCAAAGAATTGCGAGACTGTTGGGTTGATCAAGTCCGAGTCTCATCAGAAAATTTAGTTGTGTGACCAGACAGACAAGAGACAGGAAAGGAGTAGAACAGAGCAGATCCTTGCATTCAAACTCATTCCATAACAACTGGGACTGGGTCCTATTTCACCCTGTCACAGTCCTCCTCTGGATTGCCTCCACTCTGTCTATGTTCTTCTGTAGATATGGTCTCCAGAACTGGACACAGCACTCAAGGTGAGATCTTACCTGTGATCTATGCAGATGCAACACCGCTTCCCTCTTCCCTCTTTCTGGTCTTTTGGATGAGACATTAAACCGAAGTCCCATCTGCCTGAATTGGTGGTAGTTCAGGTGGATGCTAAAGATCCCATGGCACTTATTGAAAAAGAGTAGGGGAATTTCCCCGGTATCCTGCCTAAATTTCTCCATTTCACTGAAAACACTACCAACAGCTTAATCTGGTTCAATTTCAGTTGCTTACCATCTGTATCCTCTCTCCCCCTGGTTGCCCCTGAAAAAGGGACTTCTAGGCCCAGTGGGCTTACTGGGTTAACAAAATTCAATAAATAAATACCCAGAGGGGAGTCTCTTTCAAATGAGAAAGAGCACCAGGAGCAGAGGGCTTGCAATGAAGCTGGTGGGGAAGGCAAAGTTTAAGAAGGATGTAAAGAAGTACTATGTCAGTGAAAGAGTGGTGGACACCTGGAACAGGCTGCCAGCAGAAATAGTGGAGGTGAAAACAGTAGGGGGCTTTAAGCATGAGTGGGATAGACATAGGGGAATATTAGCATATAGATAGGGAGTAGGGAAGGTTGTCAGAGATCAGTTAGGGTCTATGGAGACAGACTAGATGGGGACCATCTGGGCAGACTGGGTGAGCCAAGTGGTCCTTTTCTGCTAACAGATTTCATGTTTCTTAGAAAATATGATATGCAGGAAATGTTGGCAGCCAAGTCACATGAGCCATTGTTTTCTGTTGGGGACACTGTCTATTTGTATCAACCTGTCTGGCTCCAGACAATACAAATAAATTGCTCCATCTTTGGACTGGTTCATTTTACATTCTGGAAAGGTTTTCTCCAGTTCACATCCATGATCCATCTAGACAGCAAGTCAGATAGAAAGCTTGAGCTTAACAAGATCCATGTCAATTGTCTGAAGGATGGTTACCTGAGCAACGCCCTTCCAGATGATCCCAGTCCTCCCAGCAACAAAGCTGCACTTGCATCTCTTGCCCTCCTTTCAGAATCAGAACTTCCTCCTGATACCTTGCAGTCAGTTCCTTCAGATCCCCATTCTCCTGGCTCTCCAGCCAGATTCTGCTACATCTGACCTTTTCCCAGAGGAACTTCCTGGGGTACTTCTCAAACCTCTTCTTCTCATGACTCTCTTGTGCACACCCCTGTGTAACAGATGGAGAAGAGTCTTCAGAAGAAATGGAAATGTGTGAATGGATCCTGAACTCAGAGTCAAATGGCATGACTTTGACAGCTTACAGAACTCATGGGTTACTTTTGCTCCATCTTGTCAGAAACTAGCTCAGGCAACTGAATCATATCCCCAGGCCTTCCTGACTGGAAACATTGGTAAAAGTCTTGAACTTTTATGCACCTGACTCAGTTTTCCTGGGGCAATAATGTTTCTGTTGCCCATGCATTACTCACTGACTATGCCAAACTGTTCTCATGCAATAACACGTCTTTATGTACCTATATCTGTGCAAATATTTTCTAAATGGTGCTGCATAAACTATTGAACAGAAATGTTGTTTCCAAAATGATAGCTTCCATATTCATTTCTCATGTTCTGCAACCATTTTTATGTAATTTCATGTATCTTGTTTAAAGATTATACTTCAAGTACTGGTTATCTTTAGCAGAGAATGCACCTGACAAACCATGTTACTAAAAAGTTGTACCTTCTCTGACTGTGGATGTAAGACACCAAAAATCAGGAATATCCCTTAGTTGCAGTGTGGCATGCGTTGTTTGAATATAGAAACATAGAAGTTGACGGCAGATAATGACCGCAAGGCCCATCCAGTCTGCCCATTTTTTCTACCTTATGAATGTGCCATAGGCCTGTACTCTGTCAATGGCCTGTCTATTCATACTCATCTGTATTGCTCCATTATGCCTATCCCATGCCTGTTTGAAGCCCTTATTAATGCACATTTCTAGTTCTGGGTAATCTCCAGCTGCTAACCCTCCTTCCCTTCTACCCTGCACTGTGGCACTTGTCACTGTGGTCAGGTGTCAGGTTACTATGGTGCCCCCCCTCCTCAGTTCTATTCTGGCTGGCCACCATTTTAAACCACTTTACCCACATCCCTCCCCAGCAGTAGAGTACACCTAAAGTCAGGTTGTTAAATGAAATATTTTATATTTCTAAATGGTTTAAATGTTTGTGCTGTTGTCTTCTGTTATATTCTTCTTTTTGTGTGAGTGGTACTCACTGTCATTACCACGGGGGTGATGTAAATTTCACTTAGGCATGGGGCTTAACACTAGCTGCTGCCCCTTTATGTACACTCAGGACTTTTTGTTACAAATTGTTGCAAGTGCCATTCATATGCCAAGGGCCTGTGGGAAACCCCTCAGTCAGAAGCAATGCCTCATTGTGTGCAGTAGTCCTGTTACTGAGAATACATGCAGCTTTATTTTATTTTTTGCATCCATCTTGAATTATTTACCTGGGTCCAGCAAGATGTTCACTGGAGTAGCAAGAGATAGGCAAGGCAGATGGAAAGGAAAGGTGGTGTCTGAGTGGCAGCCCAACACCAAAATGCCACTAATCTGATCCATGTTACTCATCTAGTTTTGAATCCAGTTTGCCAACTGTGATTGGAAACCCATTTTATGCATTTTGTAAATGATAGCTGCATGTGGGGCAAGATCGAAGACCTTTGAAAAATCAAGGGGAACCACATTGACTGGTTTCCCTGTCTCAATGTGCTTGTTTACGTTTTAATAGAAGGTTAGTAAATTCAGACACACATTGTAAAGCCATGCAGTTAAATGCCTTCCAAGATGTCTTCCTGTAGAAACCTGTAATATGGTGTCTAATAATACATTTCAAGAGTTTCTCCAACAGTGAGGTGAGACTAATAGGTCTGTGATTTGCAGTCTTCATTCTACTCCTCTAGTTATAAATGGCGATGACTATGGTATTATGCCAGTTACTAGGGACTGTGACGTGGACAGCCAGTTCTGAGTGCTGTAGTATCATTTTTTTGTAATATCAAAGTGGGTTATGGACTGTCTGTTATGAGAGATGCTGAAATCTGGTGCTCCAGGAGTGACCCCCCCAGGTTTCAGCTGAAAGATGAAAGCCATGAGAAAATGGTGAAACAGCATGTGAGATCACACACACACTGGTTTTAGATACCAGGTGTTGCATCGCAGGCCAGAAACTATTTACAGACTTTTCTAAGTTAATTATAGATGTTGTTGTTAAGAGGGAAATCATTAAAAAAAGGTTTATGATGTTAGAAGGGGAAACCAGGTTTAGCAAACTGACGCAAAGTTGTAAATGTTCCTCTGATGCCTGTGTGAGAGAAAATACTGATTAAGATCAAAGAGATGTCATTTGAAGAACATATGAATATGCTGAGGTTGCAGAATTTAATTCTTGAAAAAGACATCCTGTTTTTTTTATTAAATATATATATTTTTATATAGTCTGACAGAAGAGGATCTTGGTGACTGCACCCAAAAAGGGGTTGGCAAATACAGTTTGCTTTAAGGAACATTCTGTTTTACTTCACTGAGGCACTTTTTACCTAGACTCTGACAAGGAAACATCTGTGAGCACTTTTAAACAGGTATTTAGAAAGATAGACAAAATCTAAATATTGTTGTAGGAATTTGCACTGTTTAAACCTTGTCCTTTTAAAAGATTTGTGTATCTTGTGATATAACAGTTCTGTATTTTGTGTTTTACATATTTTTATCTATTTTAGTAAAATTCTTTTTAGAGCATACTTGGTCTGTCTTTGAATTTTCTTCCATTTGTAAGAAAAGTATATATGGTTATAGCAGACACTAGGCTTAAGCTTGAATGGTGATACCAAACTGGAAAGAGAAGCATTTTAAATCTGAGGTCTTTATTAAAGTTTTTAAGGGTTCATCTCTGAATACCTGGTTATGTGCCCATAGGCAAAGATATCTGGCCCCCTGAGGACAGAAATATCTGAGCCTGTGCATTGGGTATGCTAGCAAAAGGTTCACAGTTTGAATCCTTCCAAGACCTGAGACCAAAGGTTGATCCGAACTCACTAAACAGACAAGAGGGTTACCTTGTTCTGTTAAACTGTTCAGAAGACTGCGCTCGGAGGTTGGCATTTTGGGAGTAGAGGGCCTGACCTTCTGAATGGGTTTGTGACAGATTGGTTGGCAGCGGTGGCATAATTTTGGTATTACAAGCTTGTATTGTTCTGTGTCAGCTGAGAACGTAAGCTCTCTTGCAAAGAAGGAAAAAAGGCAGAATTTTATTTTAAAAGGAAACAGAACTATATATCACTTGACGTACAGTCAAGTTCCTACCCATTTTTTTTTCCTAAAGTGCAAGTCAGAGTAGCCATAGTTGGGGAAGAAGATGGCTTCTGACTACAGCAGGCACACTGTAGATTACTTGAAGCAGTTGTGTGGGGACAGAGGAGTCCCGTTCGAGGTGACAGCCAAAAAGCAGAACCTCATAGAGGCCCTGATGGTAGCAGATAGCCAGAGCAGCAAGTCACAGACTGTGACTGAATGGGACCAGACCTCAAGTGTGGCAGGACTAGCGGCCAGTGCTGTGTCCAGATCTGGTGAGGATGACAGCAGGGCCACTGTCATTGAAGGGCCACAGCAGCAGGGGAAGGTCACCAGTATCCTGAATCCAGAGGTACTCAGGCTGCAAATTGAGTTGTGCAGGATGGAGCTGCAGTTCCAGGAGAAGAGACAGCGGGAATGGAGAGTCACAGACCATGAGGAGCACGAGTGCCAGTGAGCTGCAGAGGAGAAGAAAGAGGAGCATTGGAGGCAACACAAACTGGAGAAGCTCATACTCCAACCAGCGGCACCAGAGCATGTAAGTGGCTTGGGTTTAACTGGGACTGCAGGACTGGGTTACAAATTGAATTACAAATTAATAGCTGAGTTTAAAGAGGGGGAAGATATGGATGCCTTTTTAAATTCTTTTGAAAAAGTTTGTATTCAGGCTAAAATTCCTAGAGAGTCCTGGAGCTTCCAGCTATCCCCGCTACTTACCGCGAAAGCTCGGGATGCATTGAGTCAAATGGACAATGAGGACATCAATGATTACAGCAAGCTAAAAGCTGCACTGTTAAAAAAGTTTGAATTAACTGCTGAATCATACAGATCTAAATTACGTAAGCTCAGGAGAAGCCCTGATATGAGCTACGAGGAGCTAGCCATGAAACAATGTCAGTTTTTAAAATGTTGGTGGGAAGGAATTGAGGCAAACTCTGTTGATAAAATTGAAAATGTGATTTTATTAGAACAGTTTTGTTGGGCTTGCACAGCAGAGCTAAAAACCTGGCTAGAGGACCGAGATCCCAAAACAGTGCAAGAGGCTGCTGAACTCTCGGACTGCTATGCCAAGAGCAGACCTGCTCTGAGAGCAAATGGGGCAGACATGGCAGTGCAGAAAGGGAAAAGTGTGCCTTCAGGGCAGCTAAAACCATCACTGCCTCCACTGAAACCAGTTAGTCCCATGTTTCAGAGAAAAGATTTCTCTGAGAGAAGAAATGAATGTTGGTTGTGTAAAGAAACTGGGCATATTGCCAGACAGTGCCCCAAAAAGGTGAGCAATACACAGCAGAGTGCTAGAAAAGAAGTAGGTTGTTTGTGTGTCCCTGGAAGCATGCCAGTGAACATGAGGGAACACATGCACCCAGTCATGGTAAATGGTGTGCAGATGCAAGGGTTAAGGGACACAGGGGCATCCCTGATGTTAATAAAGGGGGATCTGGTACAGCCTGGTCAGCTTATACCCAATAAATACACCACTGTCCAAGGGTTCACTGGTGAAGAGAAAACATTACCCCTCGCTAGTGTTCTCTTAGACTCGGGTGAAACAGGGGAACTATGCAACAGGTGGCTGTAGCCAAAACATTAGCAGTGGATGTGATCCTGGGTAACAATCTCCAACAGGGGATGGTATGTGCAGTTACCCGTAGCCAAGCAGCAAGGGAAAATTGTAGTTCCCTGAACCCCACTTCAAAGAGGGAGGGGTGACCCATTGTCAGAGGGTTGGGATTGACAGTGATCCTGAGGGCTCTGATGCTAGTGCTAGGGACCCTAGTTTAGCGACTGAAGGGGACCTGTCCCATGCCTTGGGAATGTGTGAGGGGTTTGCTGCTCAGAGAAGTGACCCTAGTTTACAGAAGCTGAGGGCTTGGGCAGACTCAGACAGTGCACAAGGAGGTGACAGCCGACATAAGGTTTATTGGGAAAATGGACTTATGTATACTCAGGCAGTGTAGACCAGACAGAGGGAGGGAGGGATGCTAGGCAGGCAGCTTGTCATTCCCCAGGGGTATCTTGAGCAGTTGCTCAAAATTGCACATGATATTCCCTTGTCTGGTCATCTGGGAATCGTGCACACTACGCAGCAGTTAGCCCAGAATTTCTACTGGCCTAACTTCACCCAGCATGTGAAGGAGTATTGCGTGTCTTGTCACCGGTGCCAAGAAATAGGGAAGGCAGGCAAGAAAACCCAGGCCACCCTGATTCCCTTGCCCATAGTGAAGAAGCCATTTCAGAGGGTGAGAATGGATATTGTAGGGCCTTTAAATAACCCCAGCTCCTCAGGAAAGAGATTCATCCTGACTGTGGTGGATTATGCCACCTGGTACCCAGAGGCTGTCACCCTATCCTCACTGAGGACAGACAAAGTGGCAGATGCCTTATTTGGGATTTTCTCCCATGTTGGGTTTCTGCAGGAGGTTATCACCGATCAAGGGGGTTCCTTCATGTCGAACGAGATGAAATGTTTATGGGAGAAGTGTGGGGTGGTGCAAAGATGCATGACACCGTATCACCCACAAGTCAATGAACTTGTGGAATGATTCAATGGTACCCTAAAGTCAATGTTCCGGGTGTTTGTTGAACAGCATGGGAGGGACTGGGAGAAATACCTTCCCCACCTGTTGTCTGCATACAGGGAGGTGCCCCAAGAGTCAACAGGATTTTCCCCCTTTGAACTCTTATATGGACGCCGGCTACGTGGGCCCCTAGACTTGATCCGGGAGGACTGGAAAGGCAAGCACGCCACCCAGGGAACTCCCATTGTGGATTACGTCCTTAGGTTTAGGGAAAGGCTGAAGGAGCTTAGGAGGACAGCCCAGTGCAACCTAGCAGCTTCTCAACAGAAACAAAAGATGTGGTATGACCGCAGAGCCAGAGCCCGCTCGTACATGGTGGGTCAGGAAGTCATGGTCCTTATTCCGGTCTGGAAAGACAAGCTGCAAGCTGAGTGGGCAGGACCGTACAAAGTGGTTAGGAAGGTAAATGACATGAACTACATTGTGGAGTTACCTGACCGAAGACAGACAGAAAGGATGTACCATGTCAATATGATGAAGCTATATGCCAATAGGGCTGACGTGTTTGCAGTGTTTAGTCCTGGGGAGGGGATAGATGAAGGAGACCCCCTTCTGGACTTGCTGGAGGAAAGCAAGTGGGAGTCCTCTGTGGAGGCAGTAAAATTGTCTCCTCAGCTGGCCCTGGACCAGATCCAGAAAGTAAGGGAGGTTTTAGCAGACTTTGCCCCATTGTTTAGTACCAGGCCTGGACTAACCCCCTTAGCGACACATGAGTGGAGACAGGGACACAGATGCCCATACAGCAGACAGCATATTGGATGTCAGAGGCTGTCCAAAAGGACATTAGGAGGGAAGTGGAGGAGATGGTGGATTTAGGGGTAATCCAGAGATCCCACAGCCTCTGGGCCTCAGCCGTAGTCCTTGTACCTAAGCCAGATGGCTCAACTCATTTCTGTGTGGACTATCATGGACTGAATGCAGTCACAAAGTCCGACGCCCACCCAGTGCCCCAGACAGATGAGCTCCTGGACAAGTTGTGAGGGCGACCTACCTTACGACCATTGACCTCACAAAGGGGTATTGGCAGGTAGAGTTGACAGACAGAGCTAGGGAGAGGTCAGCTTTCATCACTCTGATAGGCTTATTTGAGTTTAAAGTAATGCCTTTTGGAATGAAGAACGCCCCGGCCACTTTCCAAAGGTTGCTGAACCAGGTGTTAAATGGTGCTGAGGAGTATGCCGTGTCGTACCTGGATGACATTGCTTTCTTTAGTACCAGCTGGGAGGAACACCTATCCCACCTTAGGGAAGTGCTGGACAGGATACAGAGGGACGGGCTCACTGCCAAAGCTGAGAAGTGCTAGGTGGCCATGGGGGAAGTGGCATACCTTGGGCATGTGGTAGGCCGGGGACAGCTCCGTCCTAACCAAATAAAGATAGAGGTGATCCAGGCATGGCCCACACCAGAAACAAAGAAGCAGGTCAGGAGCTTTCTAGGGACAGCAGGGTACTACAGGAAATTTGTACCCAATTACAGTGCCCTGGCTGCTCCCCTATCTGACCTGACAAAGAAAGGGATGCCAAAGAAAATTACCTGGGACCCAGCCTGTGAGGAAGCCTTTACCAAACTAAAGGAGGCACTGTGCAGTGCTCCTGTTTTGACCAGTGCTGACTATAGCAAAACCTTTATAATTCAGACTGATGCCTCAGACGTGGGTATTGGGGCAGTACTGAGTCAGACATCTAGCCAAGGGACAGATCACCCAGTAGTGTACCTGATTAGGAAGTTACTTCCCAGGGAGCAAGTGAGTTCCACAGTGGAAAAGGAGCGTCTTGCCATAGTGTGGGCCCTAAAGAAATTAGAGCCATACTTGTATGGGCAGCATTTTGTGGTGCAGACTGACCACAACCCCCTGGTTTGGCTGACGCAGATGGGGAAAAACAATGGCCGATTGCTAAGATGAAGTCTTGTTTTACAAAGGTATGATCTGACAATTGTACATAGGGTTGGAGTGAAAAACCAGAACTCAGATGGGCTGTCTAGGGTCTATGAGGAGTGAACTGATTTGGGAAGCTCATCCCATGCAGGGGATAGACCCCCCAATTCAGTCTAGGTGGGGAGGATTGTGACATGGACAGCCAGTTCTGAGTGCTGTAGTATCATTTTTTTTAAATATCAAAATGGGCTATGGACTGTCTGTCATGAGAGATGCTGAAATCTGGTGCTCTAGGAGTGACCTCCCCCCCCCCAGGTTTCAGCTGAAAGATGAAAGCCATGAGAAAATGCTGAAACAGCATCTGAGATCACACACACACCGGTTTTAGATACCAGGTGTTACATGGCAGTCCAGAAGCTATTTACAGACTTTTCTAGGTTAATTATAGATGATGTTGTTAAGAGGGAAATCTTAAAAAAAAAAAAAGGTTTATGACGTTAGAAGGGGAAACCAGGTTTAGCAAACTGGTGAGAAGGAGTAAATGTTCCTCTGATGCCAGAGTGAGCGAGAATACTGATTAAGATCAAAGAGATGTCATTTGAAGAACATACAGTATGAGTATGCTGAGGTTGCAGAATTTAATTCTTGAAAAAAGATCCTGTTTTTTTATTAAATATATATTTTTTTTACAGATTCTGACAGAGGAGGAGCTAGGTGACCGCACCCAAAAAGGGGTTGGCAAATACAGTTTGCTTTAAGGAATATTCTGTTTTACTTCACTGAGACACTTTTTATCTAGACTCTGACAAGGAAACATCTGTGAGCACTTGTAAACAGGTATTTAGAAAGATAGACAAAATTTAAATATTGTTATAGGAATTTGCACTGTTTAAACCTTGTTCTTTTAAAAGATTTGTATGTCTTGTGATATAACAGTTCTTTTATTTGTGTTTTACATATTTTTATCTATTTTAATAAAATTCTTTTTTAAAGCATACTTGGTCTGTCTTTGAATTTTCTTCCATTTGTAAGAAAAGTATATATGGTTATAGCAGACACTAGGCATAAGCTTGAATGGTGATACCAAACTGGAAAGAGAAGCATTTTAAATCTGAGGTCTTCATTAAAGTTTTTAAGGGTTCATCTCTGTATACCTGGTTATGTGCCCATAGGCAAAAATATCTGGCCCCGAAGACAGAAATATCTGAGCCTGTGCATTGAGTACGCTATCAAGAGGTTCACAGTTTGAATCCCTCCAACACTTGAGACCAAAGGTTGATCCGAACTCCCAAAACAGACAAGAGGGTTACCTTGTTCTGTTAAACTGTTCATAATACTGTGCTCGGAGGTTGGCACTTTAGAAGTAGAGGGCCTGACCTGCTGAGTGGGTTTGTGATAGGGACCACACCCCTTTCCATGAACAAGTTAAAGAGTAGCTGACACCTTAAAGAAAACTTTGAAAGACATAATAATTAGGTACAATTCAACTTGCATTCAATATATATTCTATAGATTTCTCATCCTCATTATTACTTATGACAATTGCATGAATATATGATCTTTATCCGTTAGACTTCATCTGCAACTATAGCTTACTCCCTACCTCATGTCATAATCCTTTGTTGTAACATCACAATCTGTTGCTATGGGAGTAACTGTGATGTCACAAGCAGTGCATTATGACCTCAGGTAGGGAGAAGGCAACAGGAATAGATGGACTCTTCAGGAGCAAAGATCCTGTTTTCATGCAGATGACCTCAGTAATAAATAATGGAGAGAAGAAATACAAAGCTGATGTGAAATACAAGTGGAACAGTGTCTAAATATTATGCCTTGTTAAAGTTCTCCTGAAGGCATCAGCTGCTCTTTAAATATATATTTATGCAATAGGCATGGAGAAAGGTCACTGCCCCCTCAACTGTTGATGCTACTTACTAATACTGTACTTTCAGTTTCACACAGTCCTTTTCACATCTCCCACACATATGTTCCCCTACCACATTCCTCCTTTCTAAAGCACAACTCATTACTAAAAAGGAACACCAACACTTCATTTACAGCTGTCCAAACTATTTTCCTGTTTTAAACACTGTGAAAAGACATTGCAAATATTTCAATGAAACAGCCAAGCTGGTCCTGCTCCCCTCGCTCCCATCATTCTTATATATAAAACAGCCCCCACACCAGCTGCAGCCTCGCTAAAACACTGCTTTTCCTTTTTTGGGTTGGTCAAAATGTGGACCTCTGTAGTTTATGCCAGCATCTCTTACCTGAAATTATAACTGTTCTCACTGCCGTTCACTAAAGCTGCCCGCTCTTCCACACAATATACAGTTGTGATCCCACACTGATGCTGCATTGCTTGCTCCTTCTGGCTCAGTTGTGCTACAAAAACAACCTTAAACATACCTGCCAAACCGAAACTGTACTCCCAAATGCAAACTCTTCCCAGTCTCACTATTGCCTCTCGTGAAACAGAGCCATGATTTTTTTTTTCATTTTACCTTCTCCGAGCAGGCTGCTCTTCAACCAATCCACACAAACATCGCCCTTCACTGCTAGCATCATCATGCAGCACTATTTGCAACAGGCACATCAATGGCACTCTTCAGAGGCAGAGGAGCACTACTACATAGCGAAAGCCCACAAAACTTATAAATTGTAAAAAAAACAACCAATCCTATTAAAAAAAAAACTAACAAACATAACCACAAGATCACTGCCTATTGAATAAATGAAATAAACAAGGGGAACCAGAATAATGATTTATTTTCACTATGTGTTGTTTGACCCATACATCACCATGGCTTACACCCCTTGTGAGGTTACCCAAGGTCAAACAGCACTAGTGAAAATAAATCTTGTAGCCCACATATCTATTTCTGTCTGTCTGTCTGTCTCTCTCTATATATAGATATATGTATCTCTCTCTCGCTCTCTCTCTCTCTCTCTCTATATATATATATATATATATATATATATATATATATACAGTGGCGTGAAAAAGTATTTGCCCCCTTTCTGATTTTCTCTATTATTGCATATTTGTCACACTAGATGTTTTCAGGTCTTTAGACAAAATATAATATTAGATAAAGGAACCTAAGTGAACAAATAACACTTTTTTTTTTACTTATTTCATTTATTTAATGAAAAAGTTAACCAACACCAACTGGCACTGTGTGAAAAGTAATTGCCCCTAGTTAAATCAACCCAATTAAAGGGATAATTAGAGTCAGCTGATTGAACACAGCCAGGCTTGATTACAGCCAGCCCTGCTCAATATAAACCTCACTTATTTTGGCCCTTACCGTCAGAGTCACGTTGCCAGCACAAAGATTCAACAAGCACATTATGCCATGATCAAAGGAAGTTCCTGAAAAGATCAGAAAAATCTGTTGCCCTCTATCAGTCTGGAAAGGGTTACAAAGCTATTTCTAAGGCTCTGGGACTCCATCGAACCACAGTGAGAGCCATAATCTCCAAATGGAGAACACTTGGAACAGTAGTGAACCTTCCCAGGAGGGCGGCCTACAAAATTACTCCAAGGGCAGTGTAAAATCATCCAAGAAGTCTCAAAGGATCCTAAAACAACATCCAAAGAACTGCAGGCTTCTGTTGCCTCAGCTAAGGTCAGTGTTCATGACTTCACAATCAGAAAGAGACTGGGCAAAAATGGGCTTCATGTGAGAGTAGCAAGGCGGAAACCACTGCAAACCATAAAGAACATAAATGCTCATCTCTCATTTGCCAAGAAGCACCTGGATGATCCACAAGCCTTTTGGGAAAATGTTCTATGGACAGATGAGTCCAAAGTGGAACTTTTGGACAACATGGATCCTATAATGTCTCACGTAAAGCAAACACAGCATTCCACAGTAAGAACACCATACCAACAGTCAAACATGGTGGTGGTAGTGTGATGGTGTGGGATGCTTTGCTGCCTAAGGACCTGGATGACTTGCCATAATTAAAGGAACCATGATTCTGCTCTGTGCGGAAAATTCTTAAGGAGAATGTCCAGTCATCCTTCCGCAGCTGAAGCTGAAGCGTAGTTGGGTCATGCAGCAAGACAATGATCCAAAACACAAAAGAAAGTCCACATCAGAATGGCTAAAAGAAGTAAAATTAAAGTTTTGAGTGGCTTAGTCAAAGTCCAGACTTAAATCCAATAGAGATGCTGTGGCAGGACCTGAAACGAGCAGTTCATGCTCGAAAACCTACCAAATGTTACTGAATTAAAGCAGTTCTGCGAGGAAGAGTGGGTTAAAATTCTCCACAGCGATGTGAAAGACTGATATTGAATTATAGGAAGTGTTTGGTTGCAGTCATTGCAGCTAAATGTGGCATAACCAGTTATTAAGTGTAAGGGGCAATTACTTTTTCACACAGTGCCAGTTGGTGTTGGTTAACTTTTTTTCATTAACTAAGTGAAATTAAAAAAAAAAAACAAGTGTTATTTGTTCACTCAGGTTCCCTTTATCTAATATTACATTTTCTCTAAAGACCTGAAAACATCCAGTGTGACAAATATGCAATAATAGAGAAAATCAGGAAGGGGGCAAATACTTTTTCACGCCACTGTATCTATACACACATATATAGCTCTCTCTCTCCCTCCATATATATATACACACACACACACTCACACACACACACACACACACATATATACACATACACACACACACACACACACACATATATACACATACACAGTGTACTCTTTTCACCAGACAGGCTACACCTCAGTAGTAAGGGCTTGAGAGTACTCAGGGACAAACTGGGGAATACATAACCACTACACTTAATTTAAACTAGTGAGGGGGGCAGCGTGTGTAGAGGCCCACAGACTCTGACAGGAGGAGGTCAGTGGACCTCCACCCCACAGTGATGGAAGAGGTCTGGAGGGAGGAGGTGGAAGGGGCAAGAACACAGCAAACGGTGGAGGGGTGAGGAACACATAACAAGGGTACATGGAGGGGAGCACACAGAGGGAATAAGTGTGAATAGAAGAATAGAGAGAAGAGAAGGAATGTCAGATTCTAGGTGGAAAGTGGTATTTCTGAAGATGCGGAGTCTTGGAAACAAGATAGATGACCTGCAGGCACTATTAGCAGACAGGAGGGTGGACATAGCTGCAGTAAGCGAGACTTGGGCAACATCACACCATAACTGGGACCTTGCGATCCCTGGATATAAACTATACAGGGGGACAGGGTAGTCAGGAAGGGGGTCTGGGTGGCAGTTTATATTAGGGAGGGAATACATTTATTTATTTATTTATTTATGACTTTGATAACCGGGTGACTGCACTGATCCCAGGGACCGTTTTCAGGCATGACCCAGGCCATAACACATGGCGCAAGGTGACAGTGGAGTACAAGGTAACAGTAATACACATGAAACAGATTTGATACAAGCAACAATAGTAAGCACAATATACAGGTTTGATGCATAGGTTCATTTGAGAACAGTGAATACAAGGTTTCAATATCAGACATGAGGAGATTTGGTACAAAACAAACAAATCATAGGCACAGTGTACAATGTGTGACTGGATCGTCCAGTGAGCAAGTAATACACAGAATACTCAGTAAAAAACATATATACAATATGTACAGGCAAAGAAGTCAAATATTACTGTGAAAAATACAATATAACAGATGTAGGCAGGGGAGTTGGCTAGTGTAGGTAGGTGGGTAATCCCTGAGCTGGGGAGTTGACTAGTGTGGGTTGGTGTCAGACCCCAGGGAGCAGCGGCAGGATGAGTTTGGGTGGAACCAGACTTTAAGACAGGACTTGAAACTGGAGTGTGTGTCAGTGGAATGGAGTTCAGCTGGTAGTTTGTTCCACTGCAAAAGGGCAGCTGTAGACCAAGCTCTGCTACCCACGTTGGTGGATACCCTAGGAACAGCTAGAGGGGGAGTACCATTAGAGTGGAGGTGGAGGAGGAGTGTTCGGGTTTTCGGAAGGGAAGTTAGGGGAGATTCTGGAGCTGTGTGGATGAGATTGTCTACCATGCAGAAGAGGGTTAGGTCAAAGTGACCTTGTAGCGGAAGCCATCCAAGGGTATGATAGAGGGTACAGTGGTGGGTGGAGAATGGGGCCAATAAAGCAAAGCGACAGGCGCTGTTGTAGGCAGTGGAGAGTTAACCATGGCAGTAGCTGAGGTTCTGGCATAAATAGGGGAGTAGTAGTCAAGAATAGGGAGAAGATTACCCTGGACAATGGTTAGTCTGGCTTCAGGGGTAAGGTATTGCCTGAATCTACTGTATAGACGGCACCTAACTTTTGATGGAACCTTCTGACAAGGGAATTTGCATGCTCAGTGAAGGTGAGGGAGGGGTTGAGCAGTACTCCTAAGTATTTGTAGGTGCTGACATCCTCCATAGCTGGGCTGTCTGGGGTGAGAATGCCTAAGGGTGCATGGTTTTTAGTTCTGGCCAGAAAGGGCTTTGATCCGAACAGCATGGATTTAGTTTTTTTGGCATTTACTAAGAGGAAGTTTTTTTTGAGAACCAGCTGTCGGACGCAGCATAGTTGTGTGAGAGAACTGAGGAGATTGCGGCCATGGATTTGTCACTGTGGAAGAGGACAAGGTCATTGGCATACGAGAGAGAGTGACAGTTGAGGCAGTCGAAGGGAAGCGCATTAACGAATAAGGAGAAAAGGATGGGACCCAGGATTGAGTCTTGAGGGACCCCCACAGAGACAGGCCTGGTGGGGGGGGGAGCAGGTTTGACCAATACACACAAATTGTGAGTGATCGGTAAGGTAGTTAGTGAACCAGCTTGTGACTTTCTGAGAACAACCAAGGAGGCTAAGCTTGGAGGTAAGGAGAGCATGGTTAACCACGTCAAAAGCCTTTAAGAGGTCGATGAAGACAGCCCTGGTGGCTTTACCATTATCCATGTTAGAGAGGATATGGTCGGTCAGAAGGGCAAGGGCAGTGGCGGTGGAATGATTCTTGTGAAAGCTGTGCTGCTGGTTGCATAGGAGGGTGTATTTGCCTATGTACTGAGTGAGCTGACTGTGGACTGCTCTCTCGAGTAGTTTACTGAGATGAGGGAGGATGGATATCGGATGATAATTGTTGGAGGATTTGGGGTCACCAGATTTAAGAATGGGGATAATCTTAGTTATCTTCCATGGGTCAGGCATGGAGGAGGTGGACAGAGCAAGTTTAAAGACAAAGGTGAGTGGCCTGGCAATCGTCGGAGAGATCAGCTTAAGGAAGACCGGATATAGCCCATCAGATCCGGAGAAGCCGTGGTTAGATAGAGTTTTGAGTAGCTTCACTGTGTCGTGTATGGAGAGGGCTTTAAAATAGAATGGGGGAATTTGCAGGTGAGTGGCAGAGCTGGAGGAGGATGGCAATGTATCAGGTATTAGGGCTGAGCCCTAAAATTGCACAAGGGAGGAATCGGAGGAAGGGGAGATGGAGACATTATGGGTTCAGTTAAGGTCCAATAGAGGGAGAAAGGTGAGGTTGGGGTGGTTTACAGACCACCCATTCAGGATGAGGAGAGGGACAGGGAAATGAGCTCACAAATATTGGATGCTGTGGGGAAAGGAGAGGTGGTAATTGTGGAGGACTTCAACCTGCCCAGGGTGGACTGGAGCATACCCTCCACAACATGTGCTAGGAGTCAGGTGATCCTGGAAGGGACTGCAGAGTGGGTTCCTGACTCAGGGTGTCACTGAACCAACAAGAGCTGAAACAATTCTTGATCTGGTGCTCACAAATGAGGAGCATGTACAGGAAATAATGGTCATGGAGCCACTGGGTGGTGCTGATCATTGTACAGTGTAGTTCCAGTTGGATATGGGCAGGGAAAGCATCCCGACTAAGACCAAAATCTTGGATTTCAGGAGGGCGGACCTCAGGAAAATGGGCGAAGTGCTAAGGAGCCATCTGGTGGGCATCAGAGCAGATACGGCGGTGGACCAAAGTTGGTCCATCATTAAGGAAGGAATACTGGTTGCCACAGATGAGTATGTTAGGCTCAGGAGGAAAAACACAAGGGCCAAAGCTCCTAGCTGGTTCAGTTCTGGGGTCACCCAGGCAGTAAGGGAAAAGAGGATGGCCTATAGAAAATTCAGGAAGACCAAGAGAGTGGTGGATAGGGAAAATGTTAATTTAATTAATTTTTTTTTTTAATTTAATTTAATTAGCATTTCGGAAAGACCTTTGAGCGTGAGCTCTTTTACAAAGGTTCCACATCAGGGTGGACAATAAGACAATACACATATTCAGTGGTTACAGAGGCCTGATCATTAGGCATTAAAGAGTGATTACATGAGAATTAGACAAATAGGAGAAAAACAGAGCAGTTGTAATAGAATACTAAGCCATTTCTAATTGGTTGCCCTAGGTAGCACACCCCTGGAAGCCTCCAAATCCATTGATAGACTATGGCAGAGTAACTGCATAGGGTTTAATGCTATCTCAGATGGCGAGAGGCTGGGCGACAGTGAAACAAGGGGGATTGGGTTTGAACCAACTGCAGAGAGCGAGAGGTGGGGGATAGTGAAATGGGAGGGGAGCTGTGATGGGGTGGCAGCTCCAGAGGGCTTTGTTGAGTAGGGGTGTGTGTGGGGGGGGAGGGGTTAGGAAGGGGCAGTACCAAGAGTGTTTAAAGAGGACTGATAGCTTACTTAAGCCCTTGGCTAGGCTGGAATGGAGGCAGGGTTCTGTAGGTAGCCCTGCTGGGTGCTACTTTGGGGGTAGGCCTGTCTATCAAGTGGGGCATGAGAAGCAGGTGCATTTTGAGCTAGACAGGTTCTGTTTGAGGCCTGCTTTGAATTGAGGCAGGCTGTTGTTTGTTTGTTATTTCATCGGGAGTTCATTTATCCAGAGGGGGGCCCGATAGGAGAAAGCGTGCTGCCCTAGTGAGGTTCGGCGGAATGGTATGGACAGTGCTCCATTCTTCCTCCCTCTGGTGATGTGTGATGAGAGAGAAGCCTTGAGCAGATTTCCTATACGGGATGGGGTTTTCCGAGGGGTGCCTTCTTTCCCAGGAGGCAAGTTTGGAATTTGATCCTGTCTTTTAGGTTAAGCCAGTTTGTACACTCATACAGGGTGCAAGTATGAGTGTAGTGATCTGCACACAGGGTGAGGCGGCATGCCTTATTGAGTGCAATTTGGACCCTTTTGAGCACTGTATCAGTAGCAGCTCCATAGACCACCAGCTCGTAGTCTTTCGTGGAGAGTATGGAGCTGGAGACTGAGATTCGGAGTGCTTCTGGGGTGAGGGATTTCTTATGCCTATAGAGGACCCTGATCTTTGTGTTTACCACTCTGACAAGGGAGTCTACATGGTGCATATAAGTGAGTCATCAATGGAGACTTCAAGGTACTTGAACAAGTGCACCTGCTCAATCTGCTCACCAGCCTTATTGGTGATTACGAGGGGAGCATGCCTGCGTTTGTTGTAGGGGCTGGATTGTAGCATGGCCTTGGTTTTCTTGTAGTTTAGTAGCAGCTTTTGCCTACTGAACCAGTCCTCGAGTTTATTGAAAGAGTTCTGTAGTTCTGCTTGTAGGGCAACCTGAGAGGTGCTGCTGCTCAGCAGCATGGCATCGGCTGCATACAGGATAAGTTTGGTGTCACAGGCTGTGGGTAGGTCATTTACAAAGAGGCTGAAAAGCAGGGGCCCTAGAATTGATCCTTGAGGGACTCCTAGGAGTACATCTCTGGAGCTGGATAACATCTGCCTGATTTTGACTTGCTAGGTCCTGTGTGTTAGGTAGTCATTGAACCAATTCAGGGTGTTAGGTGCCACACCCAATCTTTGGAGCTGGAGTACTAGTACAAGGTGGGTGATGGTGTTGAAGGCTTTGGTGAGGACAGTGAAGATGGACCCCACCAATCTGCCTTCATCCAGTGCCTTGTGCGCATAGTCAGTGTATTCCAGCAGTACTGTGGGTGGTACTGTGTTTTTGCCTGAAACCATGTTGGTTTGGGCAGAGCAGATTGTACTTATTGAGGTATTCTGTGATTTGACTCGCCACGATTTTTTCCAAAGCTTTGGACAGTGGGGAGAGGATATATATTGGCCTGTAGTTTGACTCCAGTGCCTTGTCACCATTCTTATGCACTGGAGTTACCAGGGCTTGCTTTCATACCTCCAGAAATTGAGCTAGAGCCAAAGATTTATTAAATAGCATTGTTATGGGCATGCTAAGAACATCAAGGGTGAGAGATAGTAACTTCATGTCTAGCCCATCACTTCCCAATCTGGTTTTGCCTAGGACTTTCCTGACCATCGTTAGGGCCTCCTTCACAGTCACCTTCTTAATGTAGAAGGCTGGGTGGTTAGTTATGGGCAGGTTGGCACAGCTTTAGTCCTCTGCAGGCAGAAGGTAGTCTGGAGGCAGCACTGAGGACAGGTCTGTAAAGGCCTGGTTAAAGGCATCAACAATGGCTAGTGGATCTGAGGAGGATGAGTTATGAATGTTGAGCATCTTAGGGTGCTGCTTTGGATCTTTACCAAGGATGTTCTTGATGTTGCCCCAAAACCTCTTTCAATCTCCCCATGCGTTGTTAAGCTGGGTCTTATGGAAATCTGCTTTTGCAAGCCTGATAAGTTTGGTGCACCGATTTCTAGCCATTTTGTAGCACTGTAGGTCATGCTTGCTATGTGAGTTTAAGGCTTTTTCCCAGAGGCAGTACCTCTCCTTTAGGAGGGAGAGGAGCTTGCCATCAATCCAGCCGTCTACCTCCCCCCAAATTTTCCATTTTGTTCGTGGTATATAGACATCACAGATGGAATTGAAGCCCTCAGTGAAAAAACTAAGGGCCTGGCCCAGCGTAGGTGCCTTGTTGATGGGGGACCAGTTGTAGGCAGACAGGGCCAATTTGAGGGATCCAAGTTTGCCTTTCTGCAGAACCCTGCTCTTGATGAGGCAGGGTGGACTTTTGGCAAGTTTAGTGGTCCATATAAAGGAGATCGGGGAGTGGTCACTCAGCACATCCGGGAAAACCCTGAGTTCGAGAATTGAGTCGGTGAGCTAGCTAAGACCCAGTCAATGAGGTTACCTAAGGTTGGCAAGTGAGGCAAGAAAGGAAGTCTGGCGAGCAAAGGCACAGAAGGAGCTGCAGATAGCTGAAGGAATTAAGAAGGGGGAGAAGGCTTTCTTCCACTATATAAGTGAGAAAAGAGACAAGAAGGAAGGGATTATTAAGCTTTAGAAAGGGGTGGAGTGGGTGGAGGATAATGGGAGAAAAGCAGAGATACTAAATGAATACTTCTGTTCCGCCTTCACCAGGGAGAAGGATGGACTGGTGTCTTCAGAAGGGAAAAGAGGAGCGGGGGGGAGGGGAACACAGATGTAGTGATAAAGGAGGACAGAGTGAGGAAGGGGCTGCTGGCATTGAAGGTGGACAAATCACCAGGCCCGGACAGAGTAAATCCAAGGGTACTAAAGGAACTAGCTGAAGAACTGGCAGGGCCACTGGCAGACCTATTTAATAGTTCACTAGAGTCAGGCGTGGTACAGCAGGACTGGAGAACAGCACATGTAGTGCCCCTCCACAAAAGCGGTCCCAAGGATGACCCAGGGAATTACAGACCAGTCAGTCTGTCCTCCATTATGGGCAAGCTCATGGAAACCATACTAAAGGAAAGGTTGGTGGAATATTTAGAGAAGCATGGTCTACAGGATGCGAGGCAGCATGGGTTAATGGGGGGGGATCATGTCAAATGAATCTGATTGACTTTTTTGACCATGTCACTAAGACAGTAGACAGAGGCCAAGTGGTAGACATCCTCTATCTTGATTTCAGCAAGGCCTTTGACTCTGTGCCCCACAAAAGGTTGATCAGGAAGTTGGTGGATCTTGGGGGTTGGGGAAAAGATGGCCCAATGAATGGAAAACTGGCTGAGGGACAGAACCCAGAGAGTGGTTGTGGGGGGAGAGTTATCTGACACCAGAGAGGTAACCAGTGGGGTCCCACAGGGCTCGGTGCTGGGGCTGGTATTGTTCAATGTCTTCATCAGTAACATTGGGGATGGCATTAAGGGCAAAATGTGCCTATTCATGGATGACATTGAGCTCTGTGGGAGAGTGGATGCAGCTGAAGGCGATACAAGACTTACAGGAAGATCTGGAAAAGCTGGGGAGGTGGTCCAGAATCTGGCAGCTTGGCTTAAATGCCAAGAAATGCAAAGTTATGCATACTGGAGTCAAGAATCCCAGAACAGAGTACTACAGCACCTGGGTGGAGTCCGAGTATCTGCATCAGAGAAGTAGAAGGAGAAAGACCTGGGAGTTATGATCACTAGTGACCTAAAGCACTCCATGCAGTGCAAGAAAGCAGCAGTAAAGGCAAACAAGATTCTGGGACGCATATCTAAGGGGATTAGTAGTAGGAGTGAGGTGGTTAAACTGCCCTTGTACAGGTCATTGGTAAGGCCGCATCTAGAGTATGGAGTTCAGTACTGGCGCCCACACCTCAAAAATGATGTTAATCTGCTGGAGAAGGTCCAGAGGAGGGCTACAAAGATGATAGCGGGTCAGCAGGGTAAGGCATACAAGGAGAGGTTGAGGGCACTGAACATGTACTCCCTGGAAGACAGGAGAGAGAGAGGGGACATGATTAGGACCTTCAAGTACTTGAAAGGGATAAATAAGGTTGATAAGGAGAGTCTTTTTAAGCTGAATGGCAACCATAACATGAAGGGGCACAGTCGAGAGTAGGAGGTTTAGGAGGAAGGTCAGGAAGCATTTCTTCACAGAAAGGGTAGTGGACACTTGGAATGTGTTGCCGGAAGAGGCCGTCCCATTGAAGACAGTGGGCAGCTTAAAGAGAGGCTGGGAGAAACACAGGGGGAAGGTAAGGATCATGGGTAGGGAGGATGGGAGGAGTGGGGAGGGAGGGCAGGGACATTAGCTCAAGCTGTGGACCCTGCAATATGAGCAGACTTGAAAGAGCAAATGGCCTTCTGCTGCCTTCTTTGTATGTTCATATATACATATATATATATATATATATATATATATATATATGTGTCCCCTACAAATGGGGGTTCCTGAAAAGTCTTCCTTGAGCTTACCTAAATGCTCACTGCCAGGCTGGTGTCTTGCGTTTTAGCAGTTTAAACGTTATTGCCAGACAGTGCCTGTATAGGCTATGTGTATTGTCTCTTTAAGGGCTGCCTTATCACAGCTATAATTGACCTAGGAGGGGGGTTGCGTGTTTCCATGCTCGAGTCCCGCCTGGGCTGCCTGATAATCGCTCTGTTTCTGCCATCGCTATTTGCGCAGAGGGAGCTCTGTTAGAAGATGTAACTGTTTGCTGATTATCTATTAGCGTGATAAAGATATTGTAGTTTGTCTAACCTGCCTTCTTTGCAGCATGGACAGTTTCTGTTTATCACCACCATCTTGGCCCTGGACTGCTGAAATGGGCCAATCAGTACCTTTGGGGGCTCTAAAATGGAGCCTGTCCCCAGGGGCTTTGTGGGAGCAAAATTCTGTAGGAATAGTAGTTTTGGGCTTTTGGCACCTAGACAGGCCTGGAGGGGGAGCCCTTGAACTGACTGACAGAAGAATCAGCCAACTGAACCTTTTGGATCAGAGAGAAATTCCCAAGCTGCCTGCAGAGATAGGCAGAAGTGAGTTGGAGCTGGAAGAGTGAGCAGCTCCAACTCGAGGAGCTGCTGCCCTACGGGGTAGCGTGGGGACTTGGCGGGAAGGCTAAGTCTGGCCTGCCTGCCTTCAACTCTTTCGAATGGAGAGATAAGAGAATCTTTAATTTGGACCAAGTCTCCAAGTCATTTTGTTGTGCCTCAATTAATGGACATGACGAGCAGAAGCCAGATCTGAGTTGGGAAGTGAAGGATTAATAGCTCGAGACTGTCGAGCAGCAGACCTACGTAGTTTCATGTGGGAGAACTGTGGAGAGACCTGAGTTTGGCCTGCATGCCTGCCTGCTGTCCCTGAGAGGGAACCTGTGCCTTGTTTCAGACTGAATCCAAATTTGGAGAGCGAGTTAAGTAACTGAATTGTGACCAGGTTCCTACCTGAAGAAGACCGAAGATTTGCTGAATGTGATCCAGCCACCTCTGAACTCCCGAATTGTGCAGAGACTCTGTAATTGTGACCGGAGAGTTATTTGCCTGGTACGGTAGAATTTCCTTATTTGTGAATGTGCTGTGTGCTAATAGTGGGTCATGATTTTGTTCCCCATTGTGTCTGAACTGTGTTTTGCTTGCTGGAGGCTGCATCCAGCACCACAGACTGAAATCCGTATTCATCTCTCTTTGGCCTGGGCCTTGTCATGCTGGCCCAGCCAGAATACCCGCTACACAGAGAAAGTCATCGATGAGAGACCTGCCTGCCCCCTGCTCAATGCCTTGAACAGGAACGACACCTCGGTGATTCTTGTGGGCCCTGCTTCTCCTGGCTCTCCAGCTCAACAACCTGCAGTCTCGATTTCGTCCTGCCTGTGTCCAGTATTGGGTATCATGAGTAAACATCAGCGTAGCTCCCTGCAACAACAGCTAAATCTAAAGTGTTGTCATCTGATTGTCTTGTTGTCTTTTCCTTAACGAACTGAGCCCTCTGACTCCGGATTACAAATAGTGTGTGTTGTGCATGTTGCTTCCTTCCATCACAGGGCCCCACCCAGCTGCGACACTGGCCTACCCCGGGCAATGTTCCTGGCTAGCCCACCATTTTTCTACCTGGGTACCCAGAGTGTGTGACTGTGTAGGGACTCTAAAGTGCATACATAACTGTCTGATTGATACAGCTGTTAAGCAAATCAACCTGATTGCGCCCCAACCTTGTTCAAATCTCCTAAATAAATCAGATCTAATTCTTTTTGCATTTAATCTGACTGTGGTTCCAGTTTGTACCAAAAGTACTGTATTGTTGCTATTTGCTGTGCATAACCTTGTTTTACAGGGGGTCCCCAGGGTTGAGCTAGAGGAACCTGCCCTGGTGGTAAGTGCAAACAGTGTGGATAATTGCCTGGTGAATAAGGGACATTGTGAAAGAGATTATTGTTTATTGTTCAGGCCACTAGAAGAAAAGGGGGGGGTTACAGTGTCCCGGAGGGTTGTGCCCAGGTTAGCTTGACCACTAACAACCCTGATCTCCGGGTGGAGGCACCCATTTCAGTACCCAGGCCTCTTAACCTGCTACTAGCCAAGCAGGCAGGGGTAGTAGCCCTTGGGATAGTGCCACCTAGGGGTTACATCTTGTGGTGCATTGGTCTCCCCCCACTGCCCCCTCGTTCAACTAGCAGGGCTGTTCCTCTCACACATGGCTCCAATGAGAGGGATGAAGGTTGTCACTATGAACAGTTCTGTTTACCAGTACTTCTACTTCAGAGCCTGCTATCCTCAGACAGGCAAACCAAGTATGGCAACTACCTGGCACACACCTGGGGGACCATTTATCATGGCCATCAACCTGGGTCCCTGGGAGAAAACATTTGCTCAGTATTATGCTAGGTTTGCACTTCTAGTCAGGGGTACCCAAGTAAATCCAGACACAATGGAAGCAATAACAATACTTGTCCAAACCAGGTTGGGATTCTAGAATATGGCTTTTATTCACATACACAGAGAATAATACAAAGCGAAGATGGACCGCCACAGGGCTACTCCCACTGGTAATGCAGATTACTGAGGTACAGAACACACACACAGTGAACCATCAGGTTCTGAATGGAACTAGGCACACATGGCCAGAACTGGTACACTTCCCCTGACTAGGCACCCTCGGCCAGTACTAGGAGACTTTCTCATATTTCATGAGGAATTACTGGTGGCACCCTCGACCACCTCTGAGCACACTCAGGCTCACAGAAAATCCAAAATCCCATGTCTGGGTATTTTCTTCAGGCACTGGCCAAGTGCACTAAGAGAAAACAAAGGTGCCCAAACGGAACCCGGAGAGGTAAACATGGTTACTCCAAATGGGGGGGGGGGGTCTCCCACCTTTTGCTTCTAAATTTATACTCGGCCATTGATCTGGTTAATAACGTCTTTCTCAGAAAACTCTTGTAGATGCTATCTCAAAATGTCTTTCACATTTAACATTCTTACTTCTCACTTTTCTGAGATGTCATGAAATTAAAAGTTTTGCAATTTGGCAATGTCTTTACACTAGACCCCCACTTTAACAGATGCTTTTAAATCAGATATGAACTAAAAGTTCTGTACTTTGCAAGTCTCTCTCCGGACCCCATAGTAGACAGACACTTTTAACAGAAACAGTCTTGGTTGACGGGGTCCCTTTATCAGAGAAAAACTCAACACAGGAATGCAGGTGCCCCAGGGCTTTTTCCACACAAAAAGACTCAGGTGCTCACAGAACACATGAATCTCAGGCAGCTTCACCACACTCCAGGCTGGACTAGAGGGTTTACCCTGAATTCTGGAATTCCCCCCTATCCCTCCGGGGATGGGGCACTAGAAAACCTCTAAAAACAGTCTCTGCCACTTCACTCACTGGTCTTCTGTGTTCTTCTTCTAGGGTAAGAACACACTACCCAATCTCCAGAGGTAGCTCTCTGACAGAGCTAAAACAGAGGAGCTGCCTTCTGCACCACTCCTCACTCTACAGACTCTCTCTCGAACTACTCCTCACTCTAACCCAACATTCTACTGCTAACCCCTGCAGCTAGCATTCCATTGTGGCTTATGCTGCTGCGAAACTTCTAAGGTGACATCATCACTCCAGCTCAGCTGAGACTGAAAACAGAGTATGACAGTGTGAAATCCATTTAATTGGCATCTCGAAGCTGCCTCCCTGCCTGCCACTGATTCTAAGTGGGATTCTAGTAACCCCTGGGAACAAGGGTATATATATATATATATATATATATATATATATATATATATACACACACACACACACACACACACATTCATACATACATACATATCAATGTGTCAATTTATAAATGGATAAATCAAGTTTATCAGCTGAACAGCACTATTATCTGGACCTACTGAAGTGTTCTCTTTAATCTTCTAAAGACCCATTAGACAGCTTCTCTTGAAATAATTAGTGGTTTACTATTTGGACTGCAGTTAGTGAGGGCCTCATTGCATCCTTTTAGTATGAAGGCATTAATAAATTTATTTATTTATTTATTGGAGACAATCAGTTTTACAAACTTTGAGTCATGGACTCGTTTACAAAGGTACCTCGTCGTAAGGGGGGGGAGACAACAATTAGGTGAGTAGAGACAGGGATGAACACACGGGTGAAAAAATACATAGACACACTTTAAAATAAAGATTACAGGCAGCAGCTATACTGGTACAACATTTGTAGAGTTACACGCATTGTAACAAAGCAATAGATACATCATACAACTAGTAGCTAGTCTTAAAAACGGTGGGCGGACTGGATTAGCTACAGGCATCTACAGCATCGGCTGTCAATGATATGCTTACAGAGGTGGTTTTGAACGCCAATCCCCGGATCTTGGAGATAGATTCGGGAGGAGTTGAACAAACGCGGGCCAAGTGATGAAAGGACCTTTGGCAGCGAGAGGTCTTGGCCTCGGAACAACGAAGGTGGCAGTGGAGGACTTGATGGTGGGCAGGGACCTAGTAGCCAGCTGCAAGGGTCCAGAGACCCCAGGAGGGCTAAGGCCTGACACAGACTTTTAGCCAGCAGGCAGGTTTGATATTTCAGTCTTTCCTCAAGAGTGAGTATATTTGTGCTGGAGTATAGCAGACAGGTGTGGGTTCTGCTGTGGGCACCGATAAAGAGCCTACAGGCTTTGTTAATAGCGGTCTGGACCTTAGATAGGGCAGTGGTGTCAGCAGCTCTGCGTGATTGGGAGCCCGTAGTCGGCCAGTGATAACACCGAGAGGCAATGGCTAATTTTAAGGCGGGTTCAGGGAGGCAGTCTTTGTGGCGGAGAAGCCTGATCCTGGAGTTCATGGCAGATGACAAGGCTTTGAGGTGGACATGGAAGGTAAGGCCGGAGTCAAAGGTGATGCCCAGGTACTTATAGGATGATACTTGTTCAATTGGGAGGAGCATGCTGGTGGTGATGTGGATGGGAAAGTCCTTGGCACTGTTTTGCCTATGTGAGAATAGCATGGACTTTGTTTTCTTTAGATTAAGTACTAGATGATGGCTGTTGAACCATTTTTCAGTTTGAAGGAACGCGCTTTGTAATATGCCTTGGAGAGAGAGAGAGGATCCGAGTGAGTAGCTAGGACTACGGCGTCGTCTGCATAGAGCAGCATTTTGCTGGAACAGGAACTAGGGAGGGTGTTCAGGAATAGGCTGAAAAGAGTTGGTCCAAGAATGGAGCCTTGAGGGACCCCAGAGAGTACAGGTAGGTTGGTGGAGAGGGTTCCATTGAGCTTGACTCTTTGGGTCCTGTTGTGAAGGTAGCTTGTGAACCACTTAAGGGGTGGGAGAGGCCCAGTTTGCTCAGGGAGAGTAAGAGCAGGGGTGGCACACCGTGTCAAGGCCTTGAAAGGTCTATGAAACCGCCTCCTGCAAGCAGGCCATTGTCAAGTGCGGAGTGTATGTGGTGGGAGAATTCCAGGAGGGCAGTAGATGTGTTGTGGCCAGGGATGAAAACCATGTTGTCGGACATAAGAGGTTGTGTTTGGATAGGTATTCCGTGAGCTGTGTGTTACGATTTTTCTAAAGCTTTGGATAAGGGGAGGATGGAGATGGGCCTGTAGTTGTTAGGCAGAGTACGGTCCCCAGACTTGTGGATGGGAGTTATTTCAGCATGCTTCCAGGCCTCCGGGAATTGGCCTAGGCATAAGGATTTATTTATGATAAGCGTGAGGGGGATAAGCATGACATCAAGCGTGAGGCGAAGTATTTTGGAGTCGAGAGGGTCACTACTTGGGTTCTGAGAGGTAAGGGATCTTAGTAGGAAAGATTTGGCATCATGTGGTGAGATCATTTGGAATTGGAATTGTGGCCAGGGAGTTGGAGTAAGAGAGGGTGTGGCAACCGGGTCAAAAAAGTGGGCAGGAAGGACAGCACTTAAATCTGTGAAAGTCTTATTAAGGCAGTCAGCGATACACGTTAGGTTAGTCGAGACAGCCCCATTTATGACAATCTGGGATGGTGGGGGGGAGCGGGCGTTACCATTCAGTTCTTTTATGTTGCCCCAGAAAGCTCTGGACGAGCCCCAGGAGGATGTCAAGGCAGCCTGGTAGTATTTAGCTTTAGCCTGCCTGATGGTCCAGGTGCATTGGTTGCGGGCTGCCCTGTAGGCTTGCCTATCGGCCAATCTACCGGAGTCATTAGCTAAGTGCCAAAGGTTATCTCTTTTATTTAGTTGTTGGATCAGTGCAGGGGTTATCCATGCAGCAGTCCGTTTTTTTAACTTGGGAGTGCAGAAAGGGGCAAACAGGTCACAAGCATGGTTGAAAACTGTGGTGAGGTAAGTTAGGGCAGAGTTGATGTCAGGTGCGCAGGCCACTGGGGTCCAGTTGACATGGGCCAGGTGCCGTTTGAGGTTCACAAGACCTCTGGGGAGAAAACAGCGCGTGGGGTCCTGCAGTACACCGGCCAAGAGTGGGGATGACCAAGAGCAGATGATAGGGGAGTGGTCGCTGAGCGAGTCCGCAAGGACTTGCACAGACCCTATTTTATGTGGCCGGGTTGGAGAGGACTACATCCAGAAGGAACTAGTACCTGTTACTTTGTTAATCCTAGTGGGCTGGGTGACCAATTGGGACAGGTCGAGGCTGCAAGCTCGTTCTTATTATTGTCAGAAGATGGGCTGAGCTAGTTGGTGTTTAAGTCGCCCAAGATTAGTTGTTCGGCCTTCCGGGTAGAGTGGATAGGTAGTCAAGAAGGGAGGCATACAAGATCTTTTAGGCCCGGGGTAGGTAAGCCACAGTTAGACAAAGGGGCCAAGACCTGGGTGGGGGAGATTTTAAGGTAATGGCTTGCACCCGTAGCTAAGCTCGGGTTGGAGAGGGCATGGCTGAGGAGCGAGTCGACAGGTAAATAGCACACCCCACCACGCCTGCCCATCCTATCGGCCCTAAACAGGGAAAAACCTGGAAGAGAGACGGCAGAGTCGGGCGTGTGGGAGGAGAGCCAGGTTTCTGCAAGCATGAGAATTTTGGGGGCGTGTTGGGAGACCCAGCACTGGAGGGCAGCAGTTTTCTTAGGGAGACTGCATATATTGATAAAGGCGATACGGAGGCCTTTGCCTCCGGTAGGCTGAGGTATGGCAGAGGCGGTGGGCCCCGGGTTCGGGTGCACATTGCCGGAGAGCAGAAGCAGCAGTAAAATTAGGCGCCTCACAAGGTGCTGGTTGCTGGGGTAGGGGTATCTATGTGGTCGACGATACCTGCATCTGGAGGTGCATGGAATGGAAGGAGAACAGAACTGCTGGCGCCAGCGAGGAGAGGGACCTCTTGTGATAGAAATCGCAATGCTGAGAGTAGCACTTAGGTGGTGGGTGGGTGGGGTAGTGAGGTGATTCAGGGTACGGGAGGGATATGGGGGATAGCCAGGAGATAGTTGTTGGGCAGTCTGATGGGAGAGCAGAATACTGAGAGCGGAGGGAGGGTGTTTAGTCGATGGCAGGTAGAGGTGGGATATAGGGGGTGGGGAGCAGGTAAAGGCGGTGATAGGAGGAGAGCCAGTGTAGCAAGATATAAGCTAAGTAGAGACATTTCCCAAAAGAAAAAGTAGAAAGTGAGGGCAGACTCCCTCTAGTGCTGGAAAGATATAACCAGCAGATGGGAAAGTAGGCTGATTGGTTCTGGCGCGCGTCATGTGATACAGAAACTCAATATAAGCGAGAGCCGACCAAGGGTGGTGGTGGGGGCGGCGGGGCTACTCCGGGGCACTGGCTGAAACAGCGAGAGCAAAGTCATGGCGGTGCGGGTGCGCCACTCTGAAGAAAGGTGCCAAAAATAGCAGCGATCTGCTTCAGCATCCCCAGGTAGGCTACTCGCGGGCCAATGCGGTAGGTTTAGGCCTTGAAATTACCTGAGCACTGTGGGGAGGCAGGGCGGGTGATTTTCAGCGGCCCTCACGATCGTCGGCTTCCTCGGGGGGCGGGGGTGTCCCAGGCGACCAGCAGCGGCGATCACGGTGGCAGGGAGGGCACTCCAAGGTGCAGCCCTCATGACCTCAGGCTCCTCGGCGGGAGGGGGGAAGGATCTGTGGAGAGGGGGAGAAAGAAGAGGTTAAGTAGGCAGGTAAGGGGAGTAGCCTTAGGGGGTGGGCGGTACTGGAGCACGCGAGGGCTAGACAATGGCTGTTCAACGAAGCATTAGGAGCATATCCGTGTCCCTAAAATTGGCCTGATCGTTTACCCTCAGAGATGTGAGGCAGCGCCTCCCCTTATACATCCACAGTATAGATCACTTAGATTAATTTTACTTAGAGTTTCACTGTAATGTAGATATCTGGGGACATAGAGAAAAAAAAAAGAAAAAAAACTACTGTTTAAATTGCCTAAGTTGCTACAGACATTTCACAATGTTTATTTAGTGAATTTCGCATTCCAATTCACCTGACAAGCAAAGTGCAGTGCAGTAATTGTAACATTTTCAAAGGAGAGCTGCTGATTCACAGCACATAGGAGATGCCTCCCAGCGGTGCCTAATTGTTAAACAAACTGCTTGTTATTTGACTGAAGAAACTTGCCTGGAAAGTGAGTTTGTTTATGGTGTTAATGAAAGTCTAATGCTAAAGCTACATGTATTTACCCCATGGTTCCACCATCACAAAAACTATTGTAAACCCTGGTTGGCCCCTCCAGTCATTCCGTGGACTATGGGTGAGATATATAAGCTGATCAGATTACTTTTGTGAAAATTCTGTAAATTTCTTAATCATGCATTACATCTGTAAACCCCCTCTGGGGGCATTACCTGTAATTGCTCCATTTGTCCCTGGTTGCTGGCATTTTCCTGGTTTCCCCTTGTCCATTTCCCAGCCAGCACACTGTTTTCTGTCCTTTTGGGCGTAATCCCCGGGTCACGATTTGCTGACATGTTGTTGGGCTGGCACTGTGATCAGTGCTAAACGCCGTCAAGTTTGCAACAGCCGCTGTGGTCCAGGGACGGGAGATTGTCCGTCCTGGTGCCCTGCCATGCCTCTACGGGACCAGAAACCAGAAGGAGATTGGGCAGAAGCCCATAGCTGGAGCACAATTTGAGTTTGAGCAGGGGTCTGCTCGGGGGCTCATGAATATTAATGCGCAGGCACCATGTATATTAATGAGTGCTGCCTGCCACCTAGGAGCATGGGGTTGTGGCGGCAGTGACAACCAGATTGCTGGGAGCCTGAACCAGAAATTGAGAGTGGGCTTGTTTGAAAGAGGGCAGTTAGGACTATACTCCGATGGGGTGTTGGTGCACAGGGAGGTTTGTGTTGGGCTGCACCAGACTCAAAAAGGGGAAAACTGCATAAAACTGAATGGACTCCTGGTAGACGAATGGGAGCAGGCATGTTGTTGACATTTAACTCCCTTGTTACAGCCAATTAGAGATCAAGCAGCCCAAACTGAACACAGAGGGACTCCTGGGAAAAGGAGGGGACACATTCTGGTTCCTAGATCATGCCCCAATAAACGAGCAGGAAATATTGATCACTATGGATATTGATTATTGAAGGACTTCAACAGGCAATCAGAATGCTGGGTTTTTGACTGATACGGTGTGCACTTTCTGGGATAGAATCAGTCTGTGGTTGGGTTCTGTATGAGTCAGGACTGTGCTGAGAGAGTAGGCATTGTGCTTCAGGGGCTTCCTCAGGTCCCCATTTGGAGAGCTGTGTGTCAGCAGAAGTGGACTGGAAAGGGGACAGCAGGAAGAAAGATTGTTCTGAGGTTCTGGTTCCCCAGGCACTTGCTGCTGGATTGATTGAGAAGGGGAAAGAGAGAAAGAGACTGGACTGTGATTCGTCAGGTATGGAGAAGCTACTGGTGGTTAATGAGAGAGACTGAATGCTGCAGAAACCCTGCACTGAAAAGTCAAAATTGCTGAAAGGGCTGTGCGCATTGGCAGAGTGATAAGCCATTTTGGCTGTGTTTGGGACTGCAATTTGAATTCCGAAGGGGCAGAGTGTCTCTGGTTGTCAGGGTGCTAGCAGAAGCTGTGTGTGTCCTGTGTGAACTGGTTAAAGTGGCTGAGAGCTGAGTCCCAGCTGCAGCTAAGGAAAAGATGCCACTGTTAAACTGGAAAAGTGTGGACTGGTGTGCAGGGGGTTGTTATTCCTGAACTCCCCCCTGCTGAATTGCACTTGTGCTTATTGGACCTGAGGTTTGCACCCCTACTAATTGTAATTGGCACTGGACTTAAGTGGAAAAACTGCCTAATAACTTCTTTTCTGAGAGCTCAGTGCAGGGACTGCAGGAGGATCCCCACTGCTAGGGAGTCCTCACTCAGAGCCAGGGAGGAAACTTGCTAACCTCTTCCAAGTGGGACTCACTGTCTCAGGAGGTCACTGGCTCTTGCTGGGGTGCTAGGGCTTCTGTGACCTGTCGTGGGAGCTAGGCTGTGGAGCCACTCCTGGGACTGGGTCTTCTGGGGCTGGTGTTGTCCTGCCACAGTGCTCTGCAATGGGCCTGAAGTGGCTGAAGGTGACAAGTGGCCAGAAGTACAATCAAGGTGACCAGCTGCAAGATCATCGAGCAACTTCCATCCAGACGGAGGGATCCTGGCTGGCCTGTTTTCTGCTTTGCTGCACTAATTCAAGGAGCATCATTTTTCCCAGGTGCTGAGATCAACTAACCATGAGTACCCAGGACCTAGCTCCTGGGAGGGAAAAGGAGAATTGTTTGTCATTCATTCTACAAGTTTTCTAAACATATTTCAGGACCCCAACAGCCAGTCAACCCATGGCACTGATCAGGCCTTCACCTAGTGGGTGCCCCTAGGGACAGTATAGGGACACTGGTACCAGTGGGGGAGGGCTTGGCCTGCAGGCCCACATGTTGTAATTGCTTAATTCACTAACCTTTCTTTTGCTACAGCTACCTTATGTCCCAGTATCCCCTTCCCTACTCCTTACCCCGTGAATAAAGCTGTGAATCTGTTGTTTGAACTTGCTGTGTTAGTGAAATTCATTGCATGTGCTTATTACTGAGATATATGGTTTATGGTGGAACAAGGTATTGGGGGACACAGTGTACAGAGTGGTTGATTGGGGAGGTGGGGAGGCACAGAATCCCAGGGGGCTGTGCCAAGCAGACATCTGGCCCACTGATACTTTACTCTGGGTGGAGGCTCCACGCTATTTTCAATATTTCTGGGAATGAGCCCCCAGTTGTCACCATAGCAGGACCCAGGCCCCTTGCCTGGTATCAGAGACAGTTGGCAAGCAGGGGTAGCCCACTGGTATATGGTGCTGGGGCTACACATCTGAGATCATAATTAAAATATTTCTGTAGCACTGGAGCTGGAGGTGATTGTTCCTGCATTTGGGAGGCTGGCTGAAGTTCTCTTTTGTCTTATTCAGTCCCACTTGGGGAAGTGCATAGAAGATGTTACAAAAGACTTCTGACTTTTTACGGCTGCAGTGGGTGGAGCCTGCAGCCATGTTGTGATCAGCTGGAAGAATTACTGACTGGATTTTGACTGCAGCACAAATTTGGAGCTTCAGTACAATCTGATCAGTCAGTAAAAGTGCTCTGCTGATTGAGCATGGCCACTGAGCTCACGGCGCAACAGTCTGCTGTGGCCAATAAGGCCGCCGGAGCTCAGTGCACATGCGTGGCTTCCTCCACACATCATGCATGTGCACTGAGCTCATGGCAGAACATTCTGCCATGCCCAAGATGGCCACCAGAGCTCAGTGCACATACATGAGCTCCCGTGGCCATCTTGGGCACAACTCACTGTTCTGCCGTGAGCTCAGCGAGCGCTATAACAGTGTATCTGCAGCTGTGTTGACTCTTGCCAGAGTTTGTGAACTCTGAGGATACTTCTTATTACCTGATCTCCACTCCCTCAACTGGGAGCTGTCAACACAGGTTTATTTATTTCAAAAGTTTTACCAGGAAAGTCAGGCTGAGCTGGTAACAACTTGTTTCCAAATGCATCCTGGGGGAAAGGGGAACAGCAGAGAACAGTACAAATACAAAAAACAATGTTCAAAACTGCAATCATATGGAAAGAAGTAAAACAAAATACAGTAATTGATTACAGGCAATGCTTCTGAGCAGGAATTGTGCAACTGGGTTGCCGTGGATATTACGGCTATTACCCCTGCCTTGTGTGCTCAAATAAGGTTGAGGGGGCTGGGCTCTGTTTTTCTAGGACCGGGGGGGGGGTTTCCAGTAAAAGATTAAATAATGTGGTGCCTCCACCCAGAGATAAAGTTAAGTGGGTCTGGTGACAGAATGGTACAACCCCCTGGGATGCCGTACCTGTCCACCTCCCCTCAGTCACCCCACACACAGAATACCAAGCACTGTTGTAAGATTTTAGAACACATGCAATTATTAGCTATCTCTAATAATATGCTTACGAGACAGTTGTAAAAAGGTTAATCAATAATTTATTTACATGGGGTAGGTGTAACCCCTAGGTGGCGCTATTCCAAGGGTTACTACCCCTACCTGCTTGGCTAGTAGCAGGTTAAGGGGCCTGAGTTCTGAAATGGGTGCCTTCACTTGGAGATCAGGGTTGGTAGTGGTCAAGCTAACCTGGGCACAGCCCTCCGGGACAAGGCTCAGACTGCATGGAGACAAATGTGGATGCAGTCCGTTTTGGGATGGATACAGCTTCCAGCAAGCAGAACACAGTTCACGCAGTGGGGGACTAACTCACGACCCACTAGCAGCTCATAGCACATTTACATGTAAGGGGATTCTACTGTACCAGGCAAAGAACTCCCCGGTCACAATCGCAAAGTCTCTGCACACACCGGGAGCTTAGGGGTAGCTGGAACTCCTGACAGGCCAATCGCATTCAGCAAAATCTTCGTCTTCTTCAGGTTGAGCCTGGCCCACTTCAGTAGCTTAGTTTAGTCACACAAACTTGATTTAGTCCAAATAATTTCTCTCCTCTCAGGAGCAGCACACCGACATGCAGGCCAAAAACTTAGCCTTTTCAGAGTTCTCCCATGCGAATCCACTCAGGATTGCTGCTCAGAATAACTTCATCTCCTTCTTGTTCAGCTTCCAGCTTAGATCTAACTGAAAACTGCAAGCAGCCCAGGACTTCCCCAAGATCCAAAAGATTTGGTTGGCTGATTTGGCTGTCAGTCAAAGCAACAGCTCTTCCTTCAGTTGCAAAAAAGGTGCAAAAAGTTCAAACTACAGTTTCTACAGATTTGAATTCAGACAACTCCTGTAGTCCGGCTACATTTTAGGTCCCACCAGTACTGATTGGTCCAATTTGCAGTTCAGGACCAAGATAGTGGAGAAAAATAGTCCTTGCTACAAAGAAAGCAGGTTAGACAAACTACATTATCATTATCACTCTAAATGATTTTCAGTAAATAGTTACATCTTTCAACAGAGCTCCCTCTCAGATTACTTAAGCTGCAATCAGGCAGCTCTTAAAGAGACAGTACACAGAGGCTATACAGGCTCTGGTAATCATATTTAAACTGCTAAAACACAGGACACCAACCTGACAGTGAGCATTTAGGCAAGCTCAAGGAAGACTTTTTGGGAACCCCCATTTGTAGGGGGGTTACACCCTTCCCTGCTTGGGAAAACTTAGCATCTGCATCAGGTCTGTACCATGATAACATTGAAAATTCAACATATACAAGACATTTATACCATTAGCATGCTATACGAGTACTATCTGATTCATCAATTGGCATAGCTTGTCACTTTACTATACATTTCGATGTACTCCACTACTGTATATCATTTCCATTCTGACAATACATTATGCATATTTCACACAGGTAAATTGAACATTATTATACAGAATCATGTAATAACTTCTTGTATTCTAAACAATGCAAGAGGGGGCCCGTCCCTATCAGCTAACTTGGGGCTGGATGGGGTACCATTGTGAGAGGGCAGAACAAGTAACCTGGAATGGGCTGTCAAGCTCAATTTGGGCAGTGAGCTCTGAGAGACATAAACACCTTTGTGGACTACATTGAGAGGCAAATCCACTGGCCTCCTGGGGGAATCATAACTGAAGAGCACCACTGGCTTGACAGCTTGGCCAGTCTTTCTGGGGTGAACAATCACAGTCTCGGTACTTTCAGCAATGGAGCTTTTGTTACTTGTGAGGGGTGCCTCTGCATGAAGGGGAATGTCTAAGCTGGCAGCACTGTCAGCCCCTTGCTCTGTAGTCTCTGTTTCTACAACACTTGGCTCATTTTGAAGACACTCTGGCACTGAAGGGGGGTTGTCAGCACTCTCATAGTGTTCCTCAAGTTCTGGCATGTCACCAGAAAGACTCATACCATCAGCCTCTCCTTCAGGCAAATCATACAGTTCCACAATACACAAAGACTCAGCATCCTCAGATGTGATACTTTGCAATTCACCTTCAGGAGCATTGGCTCCAAGGATGATGCCGGGGCATTAGGCAGTCCAGAAGGCCCAGCTTCATCCCCATAATTCAACATAGGATTTCCACTAAATAACTGACTCAGTTCATATGAGGGGTAATAGGCATTATCACACTCACTGTCATCCGAGTTAGACTGGCAGTCACTATCATTCTGGGCCTGCTGTGGGGGAAATCTTAAATCGGCAACCATGGGGGCAGACTGACTGTGTTTCTTTCTTGCAGCAGCACGAGTCACTGGTCCAGGAGAACAACCTCTGTGGGTTCAGCCTCAATTATAACTTGACCAATAGGTAGCAAGTGGTTACAGTGCATGGTCTTGACAGCTTTGGAGTTATTCTCTGGGCTCACTTTGTACACTGGCAAATCATCCAACTTTCCAGCTATGACATGGGGAAGATGGTGCCATTGATCAGCAATTTTGTGTTTACCATGCATTCCTAAATTTCACAACAACACACGGTCTCCAGGCCTAAGCTCTTGAGCCTTTACTTTTCTATCATGTTTCACTTTGTTGGCTAGATTTCTTTTGGCAGCCATTGTCTGGGCCAGTTGATACGCATGGTTCAACTGAGCTTTAAGTTTTTGAATATATTGCGAGTAATCTTCGGCTCGGACCCCATCGGGGGAAACCCCAAAACAGACATCAACAGGCAGCCGGGCCTCTCTCCCGAACCCGGTAGCATCATTCTTCATGCAATTGTATGCATGTACCAAGATGCTAATCTGCTGGCTCCATTTATGCTTATCTTTTGGGTGGAGGGTGCCTAGAATGTCTAGCAGGGTGCGGTTAAAGTGTTCTGGTTGAGGATCCCTTGCGGGTGATAAGGGGTGGTTCTTGACTTTTGCACCCCCCCAGAGAGAGCATTTCTTTGGTTAGCCAACTCTCAAAGTCCCGGCCCTGATCAGAGTGAATTCGCTGGGGGGCACCATAGTGGATGAAGAAATTTTCCACTAGCACCTTGGCCGTGGTATATTCTTTTTGATCTTTGGTGGGAAAAGCTTGTGCATACCATGTGAAATGGTCCATAACCACTAACACATTGCCAGTGTTTCGCTGATCAGGCTCTAAACTCAAGAAGTCTATGCTGACTAGTTTCATTGGGGTGCTGGTAGTAATGTTGACAGGGGGGCAGCCTTCTGAGACAGGGCTTTTCTCTGCAGGCAGCGACTACAAGTCCTTACATGGTGTTCAACATCGGCCCCCATCTTGGGACAGTAGAATCAAGATTGTATTAGGTCAAGGGTCCGGCCGATACCGAGGTGGCCCATATGATTGTGGAGGGACTGCAGTACCAAATCTTTGAAGACTGTGAGCAGGACCAGTTGTAGCTTGTCTATTTGGCCACCCTGATCTACTGTCTCTCTATACAACAACTGATTAAGCAGCTTCAACCTGGGGCCTTCTTTAAACAATAAAGCGGTTCGCAGATCAGAGGAATGCAACTTGGACACATCTTTTCCTGCACGAAAGGCATCAAGTGCTGGATGAATCATAGGATCTCGGGATTGAGCCCATTGCATGCTGTCATTGTCAAACTGAGTTAGTGCACCAATATCTAGAGCAGAAAAGTGGCAATATGCAGCTGGTATGCAGATGTCAGAGGGGCCCAAGCAATCTGCTAAGCAGTCCGCTATGTCCGTAGACATCTGTTCATTTCTATCAAACTTTTGGCACAATGCTCAGATGTCAGGTTCAGACAGCCTGACCCATTCGCTCTTGGAAATGGGCCTCCGGGATAGGGTGTCAGCATCAATATGATTCAGGCCCGGTCTGTATTCGACAGCATAATCATATGTTGACAATGCAGAAAGCCACCGGTGCCCCATGGTGTCTAACTTAGCTGAAGTCTGTACATAGGTCAATGGGTTGTCAGTCCTCACCAATATTTTCGCCCCATAGAGGCAATCATGAAACTAGTTGACAATGGCACATTTTAACGCAAGGAACTCCAACTTGTGCACAGTGTAGTTTCACTCTAATGGGGTCAAGCTCCTACTGGTGAATGCCACTGGTCTCAAACCATCCTCATGATCTTGATACAGTACAGCTCCTAGACCCTGCAGACTGGCATCAGTATGCTGCACATAGGGTTTGGTGGGATCAGCATAAGCGAGGATGGGGGCATGGGTGAGCTGGTATATGACTTCGTGGAAAGCTGCTTCACAGTCAGACGTTCAACAGGACCCAGAAAGTTCACTTGGGTGAAAATATGCTTTGTCTGGTTCTTTGATGGACCCTTTTTTGTATTTCTGATTGGTAGGAGGGTAACCCTGGGTAAGATTCAAGAGTGGCCAATTCACTTTGGAATAGTCCTTTATGAGCCAGCAGTAGTAGCCACAGAATCCCAGGAAACATAGTTCTTTCAAATTGTGGGACTCGGGCCAAGTAGTCAGGGCTTCAACTTTACTAGGATCAGTCTCTATCCCCTCTGTAGGCACTATGTGCCCCACATACTTCACAGAGGTTTGGAAAAACTTGCACTTGTCAATGGACAGCTTGAGGCCGAAATCTTCCAGTCGGTCCAGAACTTTGAACAGTCAACTCTCATGTTCCTCTAGGGAGCTCCCAAACACAATGACATTGTCCAAGTACACCAGACATTCCAGCAAATTCATGTCTCCCATCGCTCATTCCATCAGTCAATGGAAAGTGGCTGGGGTGCCCGATATCCCCTGTGGCATTCTCAGGAATTCGTAGAACCCCAAAGGACAGATGAAGGCTGTCTTCTCACAGTCCTTCGGAGCCATCGGAATCTAGTAATATCCACTGAGAAGATCCAGCACCGAGAACCATTTGCTTCCATTCAAACAATCCAGAGCATCTTGTATACGGGGCATGGTGTATTGATCAGGGATGGTCCGCCTGTTGAGGGTCCGATAATCTACACACATTCGCATTGTTCCATTCTTCTTATGCACAACCACAATGGGAGAAGCATATGGGCTCCTGGATTCGTGTTTCATACCAGCCATGAGCATTTTCTGCAAGTGTCTTCTCATATCATCTATGTCTGCAGGGGCTAGGTGTTGAGACCTCTCTCAAAATGGCCATTCATCGTGCAGGCATATGTGATGCTCCGCACCCTGGACACATCCCACGTCCCATTCCTTCAACGAAAACACTTGATCTCTCTGGGCAAGTTTCTGGCTAATTCTAGTCTTCCATTCAGCTGGCAATGGGGAGTCACCAAAATCAAACAAGTTGGGAGTCACTCTGTCATTCCAGGAGGCTTGTTGCTGGGCAACACTGCAGTGTCTGCGCAGTGTGCCATAGCTAGGGTGCATCCTCTGTTCACCCAGATCTCCTGATCTGACACATTATGAATCTGAACCATCACTAATCATGCATAGGCATGAGCATGAGCTGGCAAGATGCTGGGCTTAACCAATAATCCTTCTGGCAAATTTCCATCGCCTAGTGCGTCCAACATCAGTATTTTGTTCTTGACATCTTTGTGGAGGTGGACCTTCTCTTAAATGGTACACTGGGCGCTAGGGGCCAGTACCATTGAATCGGGGTCCTTCTTCCACATGACCCTTACTGGTTCATCCTGGTCCACTCCCTTGGGGTTCTGTTACAAATCAGAGGCCCTCTTGATCAGAGTGGGAATTCTTAGGGCCCTCCCAGTCCATCGCCCTTGTTTCTCACGACAGAGTTGTGCCAATCTCCTAAACATATGGGCGTTGGTCCCAATTAACAGGGGAACCCCATCATACAGTCCAGTAGGGGGACGCACTATGGCCAGTGTCTCGACTTGCTCCTCTACACCAGTTACAGCTGCAGGAAATGACAGCCAGAGGCGGACATATCCTAGGTAGGGATAAGACTTGTCGCTCAGCCTCCACACATGTAGGCCTTCCAGGGATTGTAAGGGCACAACAGATAAGTGTTTGTCAAACCAGTCCTTAAATACAATGGTCACTTGCGGCCTACTGTCCAGCACAGCCTGAGTAGGAGTATCATTCACAGCCACGGTAGTCTCCATTGAAGGGCCCACTGTTTTGGACCAGTCTGGAGGGACAGCAGCAGGGGCCTGGACAGATGATTTAGCCACATAGGGATTTGAGTTACTACTTCTTGAACCCTCACTGTGATCATTTTGGGCACTCCTCGACCGCTGATTCATTCTCTGAAGCTCTCCTTGAAGCTGTATACAACTTTATCTAGGTCTTTTGTGGACTGGCATTCTGTCTTCATGTGCCCATCCTTCCCACAATTATGGAAGAATATGTTTTCTGGGATTTGGGGTGGCTGAGGCATCACACTGGGAGCTGGGGTGGTGGTACTACCAACTGAAAACCTTGGTGCTATCTCTGTCTGCTGTGTGGTGAACATTTGGAGACATCTCATCAATTCTCTTACTTTCAAAGTCAAGACATCGAGTTTCGAGCTGCTGTCAGCAGGAGATGCCCGGGTGGACACCCCAACCCCCATAGCAGATTCAGTGTGATAGGTGGTGCCTGTACTTGCAGGAGCGGCCTTCATAAAGAGACTGTTTTTTGATTCCCTGAACTCCCTCAGCAGTTCATCCCATGGCGGCATACCCTCATTGGTCCCCACTGCGGAAGGGCCTTCCGATGCCGTGATCACTTGGGCTGCGCTCATCCTAGAATAACAATCCCCCTCTTCATCTTCAACCTCTCAGAGTTCTTTTATCATGTCACAATAGTCCGGTGGGTTACCCCTTCTCTCTGGGAGCCTTAATTGAAGGAGCTGCAATTTAGAATGCTTTGCATGTCGCAGTATGTGCCCCAACCTCACATGGTTTAAGTCACTGGCGGCTACCCCACCTTTTCGGTAAGCCTTCTGCAGTGCTCTGTCCAGATGAGTAACATATGAAGACGAACTTTCCCCTGGCCATTGTTTTGTACCTTGAAATTTCCACATCAAGTTCTCCCCTGACTCAATGCTCCCCAAATTGCCTACGAGTGCAGATAGGTACTTCTGGGCAAATACATCAGGGTTTGTGGACCTCAGAAATTTAATGGCCTCTAGGGCGGGACCACTCAGATTTTCTATGATTGTTTTCTGTTTCTCAGCCTCCACACACTGCCATTCAGATACCAAAGGGGCAACACAATCTATCCAGGTCTCCCAATCATCCTCCCTTTGGGGGTTGGGGAGGGTACCGGAGAAGATTCTCAACCTTCGGTAAGAGTTGTGACTAATGGCAGGTACAGACAAAGAAACCAGCATTGGCATGAGCACAGAAGGAGGGGCAATAACGGGTGCTGGAGCAGGATGGGGTGTTGGGGGAGGAACACCACCAGGTGGCAGGAATAGTTTCTTTAAGTCCTCCACAGTTTTCCCTTACTCCAGCAACAACTTAGCAAATTTCTCCTCAAAAGTCTCAGATAGTGGGGGCTCATTCTCCATGGAGTCTTTACTGTCTTTAGTTATCACTCTCCAGGCAGTGAGGGCTCCTTCGGGGGTGATAGTCCATGGCACTTTGGAACTGTCTACTGGGACCTTACACTCTACTAATGCCATGAAACTTTGGGCAAGCAGATTAGCCAGCCGACCCACCACCACAGGGTTTTGTAAACATTCAGCCTTGGAAAGTACTCCCTCTACAGTGTCCTTATTGGTGCCCAGGGGAATATCCAGGATAAATATAGCATTTTGGGGGTCGATCTCCTGCCCAGTACACCACCCCACCAACTGATGTACAGCCACTTCTGTTGGGGTAGCCATCTATTTTTAACAGCAATTCACAAATTTGGCCATTAGAAGATACAAAATCCCAGCGGTGAGCCTCCAAGATGTAACTTCTAGGTGGCGTTATCCCAAGGGCTACTACCCCTGCCTGCTTGGCTAGTAGCAGGTTAAGGGGCCTGAGTTCTGAAATGGGTGCCTCCACTTGGAGATCAGGGTTGGTAGTGGTCAAGCTAACCTGGGCACAGCCCTCCGGGACACTGTAACCCCCCTCTTTCCCCTCTAGTGGCCTGAACACTGTACAACAATCACTTTCACAATACCCCTGGTACACCACACAAGTACCCACACTGTTTGCACTTACCACAAGGGCTGGTTCCGCTGGCTCAACCCTGGGGACCCCCTGAAAGACAAGGGTATGCACAGTAAACAGCAACAGTACAGTACTTTGAGCACAAACTGGAACCACAGTCAGATTACATGCAGAAAAAGTTAGGTCTTATTTATTCAGGGGACTTGAACAAGGGAGGGGCAAAATCAGGTTAATTAGCTTAAAGGTTATATCAATCAAGCAGTTATGCATTCGCTTTGAGTTCCACCACACAGTCCACCTCTGGGTACCCAGGTGGAGAAGAGACGGGCTAGCCAGGACCATTGCCCGGGGTTGCAGCTGGTTGGGGCCCTGTGATGGAAAGCACAACATGCACAGTACACAATATTTGTAATCCGGAGCCAGAGGGCTCAGTTCGTAAAGGAAACAAAACAACAAGACAATCAGATGACACACTCAGATTAAGCTGCTGTTATAGGTAGCTACCCTGGTATTTACTCAAGATACCTAAGACTGGACACAGGGTGGATGAAAATTGAGACTGCGGGTGGTTGATCTGGAATGCCAGGAGAAGCAGGGCCCACATGAGTCGCAGAGGTGTCGTTCCTGTTCAAGTGTGGAGCAGGGGGCTGATCCCCAAGCAGGTCAATCATTGATGGCTTCTCTGGCAGTGGGTAGTCTGGCTGGGCCAGTCTGACAAGGCCCAGACTGCATGGAGACAAATTTGGATGCAGTCCGTTTTGGGCTGGATACAGCTTCCAGCAAGCAGAACACAGTTCACACAGTGGAGGACTAACTCATGACCCACTAGCAGCTCATAGCACATTTACATGTAAGGGAATTTTACTGTACCAGACAAAGAGCTCCCCGGTCACAATTGCAAAGTCTCTGCGCACACCGGGAGCTTAGGGGTAACTGGAACTCCTGACAGGCCGATCGCATTCAGCAAAATCTTTGGTCTTCTTCAGGTTGAGCCTGGCACACTTCAGTAGCTTACTTTAGTCACACAAACTTGGATTTAGTCCAAAATAATTCTCTTCTCTCCCTCTCAGGAGCAGCACACCGACATGCAGGCCAAAAACTTAGCCTTTTCAGAGTTCTTCCATGCGAATCCACTCAGGATTGCTGCTCAGAATCACTTCAGCTCCTTCTTGTTCAGCTTCCAGCTTAGATCTAACTGAAAACTGCAAGCAGCCCGGGACTTCCCCAAGATCCAAAAGATTTGGTTGGCTGATTTGGCTGTCAGTCAAAGCAACAGCTCCCCCTTCAGTTGAAAAAAGGCGCAAAAAGTTCAAACTACAGTTCCTACAGATTTTGAATTCAGATGGCTCCTGTAGTCCGGCTATATTTTAGGTCCCACCAGTACTGATTGGTCCAATTTGTAGTCCAGGACCAAGATAGTGGAGACAAACAAAACAGTCCTTGCTACAACGAAAGCAGGTTAGACAAACTATATTATCATTATCACTCTAAATGATTTTCAGTAAATAGTTACAGCTTTCAACAGAGCTCCCTCTCAGATTACTTAAACTGTAATCAGGCAACTCTTAAAGAGACAGTACACAGAGGCTATACAGGCTTTGGTAATCACATTTAAACTGCTAAAACACAGGACAGCAGCCTGGCAGTGAGCATTTAGGCAAGCTCAAGGAAGACTTTTTGGGAACCCCCATTTGTAGGGGAGTTACACCGGTATAGGGAAAAGGGAGAAGGATACAGAGGATAAACAACTTTAAATGATTTAAAACAACAAGCAATCACTTTGTAAGCAAAGGAACAGGCATAGTGTCCACCTCCCACCAGCATACATAGCAATACAATTTAATACCTTCTTCCCCAGCCCACCTGTACTGGGGGCATTGCCCACTCCCCGACTAGTACAAGTCTCCCCCCAGTTATTTATATTGGGAGCTTCCACTAGTCTTTGCTGGGTACCCAGCTGCTGAAATGTGGCAGGCCCATTGTTTGTGCAGCTGACTGGCTGACATTGGTGCACTTTAAACTATTGGTTAAACACAAACCCCTTCAAATTGATGTAAATGACTATTTTAGGTAGAACCTTGTGTATCCCCTCCTTGGGGGGGGCTTACCTTAATTGCCCACATTTCTCTGGCATCCCCCGAATCCCCAAAGTGAATCACCGCCTGGCACGAGTCCTCTAAGATGCCCCCAGGTTCCCAAACAACCCTGTATTTTGTTTTAGCCCTATTTCTGGCTTAAAATCTGAGCTGTGAGCTGCTGGCATCTTCTTCATACTGCCATTGCTCGCATATGCACTAGAAATGCTCTTGATGTTTCTGACCATCATTGTGGTCAAAACGGGGAGTGTGTCAGTGGTCCCGGTGCCCCTGCTTACCAATTTGGGGACCGGAGACTGGAACAAGGCCAATGAGAGGCCTTTTGAAATAAAAAAAATAAATAGTTTGAGCAAGGGCATAACCGGGACTCATGAATATTAATTGACACCTGAGGGATATTAATGAGCAGCTGCCTGCCACCTGGGGGACTGTGTTTCGATGGCAGCGGCAGCAAAAATGCTAAAATTAAATATAAAATAGTGTGATTGTGTGAAAGGGCACAGTGGGGGCTACATACTATTGAGCTATTATAAATTAAAAGTGTTTGCTTTGGCTGCACCCGAACTCTGTTTGATGGGACAACATAAGGACGGCTGTAATCTGAATGGGGACCACCATGTTGATGATACTATGAGCCCTGTCAGCAGTCAATCAAGTGTCTAGGCACCTACAGTTCAGCCAGAGGACTTCTGGGAGGAGGAGTTTCCCAAATTCAGATACCTAGATCATGCTCCAGTGAACAATTAGGAAGTATTGATCACTATGGTTATTGATGATTGCTTGGGTTGACTAGCCATTCAGGAGGCTGGATCCCTGAGAGAAAACCCAAGGACTTTCTGAGATTTTTTCGGTGTGTTCCCAGGCTCTTCTCAAACTAGTATGATCCTGTGTGAGTGGAAGTGGATTTTCAGAGGCCTTGCTCAGGTCTCGAATGGAGATTGCCACTACGGGAAAGGAGTTCCAGAGGAAAAGAGGGTGAGAGACTGGACTGATAGTGAATCTCTCCAGGTACTGTGAGCTGTGTTGCCTTGGGGGGAAAGTAGCTGCTGAAGAGACCCTGCATTGGTGGACTGACTGTGCTGTTTTTGTTTGGAAGTTGAACCCTTGCTGCAGAGACTTGTTTTACAGTTTGGGATTCTACTTAAAATCCTGAAGAGGCAAAGCGTCTCTGGTGCAGGGTGCTAGCCCAGTTCTGTGACTTTGCTGTGTGGACTGATCTAAGTGGCTGAGAGCTGTGTCCCAGCAGAAGCTGGAAGGAATCTTTTGTGAACAGTTAGAGATGAAAGCACTGAAGTGAACAGGGGTTTGCCTGGTTATGAATTTCCCCTACAGATTGCTATAGTCTGAGTGCAAATCAGAGGGCTAGCACCCGTTGGCACCCTGGTACTGCTGTTTACTTAGAAGCACTGCCTAGTTACAAGCGACTTGCGGAGGAAGTACAGGGACTGCAGAGGGCTCCTACTTCTTGGGAGTCCTCACCCAGAGCCAGGAAGGGAACTAGCTGACCCCTTGCAAATGGGACCCACTGTCTCAGGAGGTCACAAGCACTTGCTGGGGTGCTAGGGCACCTACCATCCTTGTGGGGAGCTGGGCTGTGGAGCCACTCCCTGGTCTGAGCCTTCTGGGGCTGGTGTGGACCTGCCATTGAGCTCTGCAATGGGCCAGATGTGGCTGAAGGTGACAAACGGCCAGATCGTTAATCAAGGAGACAAGTTGCAAGACCTTCAAGCCAGATTCGATCTGTTGAGGAAATCAAAATCATCCTCTTTCCTGCCCATAGCTGCACAAAGTGAGGGAGCTCCACACTCCAGGACATCAGGAAAATTGGTAGCCAACACACTGCTGAAGTCTGAAAGCCATGAGTACCCAGGACCTGGTTCCTGGACCTTGTTACAGCGAAGTGTAATTCTAAATGTAAGCATTTTTAAAATCTTCCAGGGCCCCAACAGCTGGCCAACCCACGGCAACGTCCAGGCCTGCATGAAGTGGGTACCCCAGGGACTTCTTGGGGTTATACTGGTACTAGTGGGGTGGGCAGCTGGGGGTTAGACTGGCCTGCAGGTCCTTATGTTACTATTTACTAATTTTGTCACTAAACTTTTTTCTTCCCACAGCTATCCTTGTTCCCTTCCCTTTCCTAGCCCTTCCCCTTAATAAAGCTATGAGTTAATTGCTGGAATTGCTGTGTCCAGAGAGGTTCATTGCATTGGCTTCCTGAAAGTCTATGATATCTGGTGGGAAAAAGTTGATGGGGATCCAGTGTGCAAAGTGATTGGTCGGGGAGGTAGGTAGGTGCAGTATCCCAGCGGGCTGTACCAACCAGTCACCTGACCCACTTATAATTAACTCTTGGTGGAGTCACCACACTATTATTTATGACTTTGAGAAAGACCCCCCCAATTGCTACTGTAGCAGGACCCATGCCCCTTAAAGCAGCAGTGCAATGTAAAAAATAAATTGCGCTTTTTCGACAGTTTATTCCCTCTGCTCTGCTGAGCATTTAATTGGTACTCTTTCCCACCCAGCATTGTACTATCATCACATAATTTGCTCAGTTATCCTTTGGTTTTGTTTACATATCTGCCACCGGCCATGTTGAATTGGAACCCCCTCTGCTGCCAACTGCACATGTGTATGACTGGCAGTACTACACAGGGACATCAGGAATGTTCAGCACAGGGTCCTACTGCAGTAACCAAAAGACGTGATGCGACATGAAGGAAGAGCACAGCTGAAAATTAGGCAGCCGCCATATTTATTGTGGTGCCACAACAATTGAAATAAATTTTAAATATCTAAAAAACTAAAGATCACTATAAAAAATATTTACAGATATGGAAACCTCAACTATGGCTGCATACTTGCAGCCAAAAAAGAGATTTTGATAATCATTTCCTGATTATGTTGCACTGCTGCTTTAACCTGTACCAGGGACAACAGGCAAGGGTAGTAGCCCACTGGCACATGGTGCCCGGGCTACACTTGCAACTCCTGGCTGGATGGCCAAAACAGTAAATTTGAAGAAACTATGTACAACATCCCCATTTGCAGGGCAGACCCTGACTTACTCACGGTTCTAGAGATCCAGTTCTTACAAGGTCTGGGCAAAAGCTATATCTTTCAAGCTGCAGCTCTGGGGTGCTCTGAACAAGGATGCAGGTTGTGACAGACTGGATAGATGGAGATGGCAGACTCTCTTGGCGGGCTTGTCAGTTGTCACCTTTTTCTGCTTCTCTTGCAGCTCTTTCTACGCCTCTTGCAGCTCTTTCTGCTTCTCTTTCTGCTTCTCTTGCAGTTCTTTCTGCTCCTCTTGCAGCTCTTTCTGCTTCTCTTGCAGTTCTTTCTGCTCCTCTTGCAGCTCTTTCTGCTTCTCTTGCAGTTCTTTCTGCTCCTCTTGCAGCTCTTTCTGTTTCTCTTGCAGCTCTTTCTGCTTCTTTTGCAGCTCAGGATGGACCAGTCTAAGGGCCAGGGCCACACACCTCACCCACCTGTCAAGGGTATCCAGCCATCAGGGTGAGATGATAGGCAATGCCTAGCTGTGACACTGCCCAGCTAATTCCCTTACTGTCCACTGGCTTATCACCTCCTCCTGGAGCTCAGGAACACAGTCTTGTCCACTTTGTAGGCTAACAGCCATGGATCACTTAGTCCAAAAAACTGGATCTCCCCTTTAATCTGTAGGCAGGATTCAGTCCCTCAGCAGTTTGGCAGATATCCAGGCTCTGTTCAACAAAACAGCACTTCAAACTTTAAACACTGGCTTTCCTTATTATGGAAAACTTCTGAGAGACCTCCTGAAATGTGACTGTGGAACCCTCAGGCAGACCTCCAAGCTCTAGCAGGTGTACAGTCCAAGGCCTCCTTACTCATGAAAGAGCTCAAGGCAGACTGCCCCGAGCTGAATCTGCCCCCCAGATCTGAGAAGATCAAATGCAACATCCCTTGAGTCCATCAAGCTGCTGATCCATAAAATTAGTATTCAGAATATCCACTCAATGCTGGATTGGAGGAAAGTAAAGGCGCCAAGAGCACAGTCCTCGCTTCTTGCCCAGGAGCCATTGCCAGAGGCCTCCATGCTCCTCGACTTCTCATTGGCTGAGACAGGGGTCAGGGATGACAAAGATGGTATCCACAGTTCAGTTTGCACAGAATCCCAACTTTAAAGTTTATTTTACACAGTTTCTCAAATGTTTTAACAGTAATGCATCCCATGGCTTGACAGAGGCTCCATTACCCTATTGTCCAGTGGCAGAGTGGGTGCTGGCAAGTGCTCCCCTGCCTGTCATAAGTGCCATAGTGCTCCACCCCTTGGGACGAGGCAGGGTCATTAACTTATAGCAGTCTTGGCTGCTTCTTAAAGCTATAGCACCTTTTAGTGCTTTTACAGTGTTCTGCTTTTCTCTCCCTTCTGTGTGTCTCTGAGCCCCGTTAATTGCTTCTGAGTCCTTAGGGCCAGAGGACACGAAGGAGACTTTTGGTGAGCCTCCAGAGCAGCTTTGATAAAGAGTGCCATAGCACTATCATAGAATGTGCAAATCGCCTGCTACCTTGCACGTTTGAGTAGGAGTCAGCTCAAATGTGTATTCTCAGAGCTGGGTGGCGCTTGCTTGAGGCTTTACTGCCGAGCTGGTGGTTCTTACTTTAAACCACATTCTTCCGGCCCCCCACAGGATACCAACCCTGAGGGCTGGCAGAAGCAACACAGGAGGCCACTCAGGACTGGGGACTAGTGGGAACAGTTGGCCGGGAGGCAGCACGATAAGCCCAAACCCGTGGGGGGTGGTTTACGCAAAATACAGTAATTGATTACAGGCAATGCTTCTGAGCAGGAATTGTGCAATACAATGACATGCAGAAAAAAGAGCATTAAAAACAATAAGCAGTGTACAACAATGCAATAATAGGAGGGGTGGGGTAAGGATTGAAAACTGGGGGAGAGGGGGCCGAACTAGTGTCAGTGTACAGAGGAAGACAATGGACGAAAGTACAATCCAGTATCAGCAGCAACTGCAGGAGTGAGCAGAGAAATCAGAGAGGAGAGATATCAGAGCACGAAGGGAAGGAGCAGAATGAGTGGAAGTGGAGGGAGAGCACCACAGTTTATGAAAGTGGAAATAGAAGGCAGCTTGACCAGCAGAGGCTTTCACTGGGGGGAGAGCCATAGAATGAGAGCCATTGTTATGGAGGGAGTAAGAGGTGGGGGGAGGAGAAGCAAGATAAGAGGGAAGGGAGACAAACCAAATTTTGGAGATAAAAGAGACACAGAAGGTATGGGGCCTGGAATCAAGAGAGGGGAGGGAGAGGTAGGTGTACAAAGAACAGTGGTGATTGTGCAGGGGTTTGTCAAGTTCAATAAATAAATAAAAAAGGGCAAATTGACAGTAGGAGTGAAAGTGAGGGTCTAGTCTGGCTAAGGTGGACTTGGGAGCAATATTGTTAACGGTGTCACAATGGTCGAAAATGGGTAGAATCATCTTCCAGAGGATCTCTCTGCAGACAGGAAGTGGGATACTCCTCTTATATTAGCATTTTGTGGATAACATCCACATGAACAGAGAAATCAAGGTGATGGTCCAGCCAGACCCCAAAGTGCTTGAAGGAGGAGACATTTTCATTCACTGCACCATCTCACTGGTAATGTCTCTGATGAAGCAGCAATTAATTGACACAAAGGGCCTGATTTTCAAAGGTTGTTGCAGGATTTTTAAACCTCCAAGAATGCCACAAGCCCCTGGTGCGCCGAACATATGGCGCAGAGGGTTTGCTGCAGTCTCCTGGTTGGCGATCGGGATTTTCTATCCCATGGATGAATTGCCACAAGTTAGACCAACTTTTTGTGGTCTAGCTTGGGCAATCCTGAGGGCCTTTTTTATGGAGCTTGTGCCAGATATTTGGTGCAAGCTGCCGTAAATCATAGAAACTGTCGCAACTGTTCCTGAAATTGTAAAATCAGGTGGAGTTGCGGTGAAGGGTTTTTGCGCACTGTCAAAACCTAAGTGTCATGGCAAAGGGCTTGATGCAAGCCTTGCACCACGATCTGAAAATCTAGCCCCCTATGTCAACCCCTATGTTTGACACAACTGCACCAAACACATTTGCCCAGTGTTTGCCCAATTTTATAAAATTTGGCACAGTTGTGACAATTTCCATGATTTATGACAGCTTGTGCCAAACATTTGGCGCAAGCCCCATCAAAAAGGTCCCCAAATGGCATGAAGTTAGACCAGGGGTGAGCGGGTCTAACTTGCGGCATTTGGAGCAACTGATCAAGAATCGTGATCTGCATCAAAGGGATAGAACAAGTCCTGTGTGCCGTTATGTTTGGCACACTAGGGACTTGTGGCATTCACAAGTGTTTTGAAAATCGGGCCCATAGACTTAAAGCTGAATTGACATTTTGGAGAAATTGTCTTAATGGCCTGGGCATAGCACCCCACAGTTTGATTATGTAGCCGCTTTCAATGCTATTATAAACATAGGCACCCTTACAGCTGATCATCAAGCAATGAACTTTGTATGCTAGGCTGGGTAGCTCTGCAGTCTCCAAATCCTAGGCTGTACTACATATACATTGCACAGGCATTTACAGTATATCATCTAGCAAAGTGTTCCACCAGTGAGTCTGAACATCTTTTTCTTTTTTCTGCTTCACCAAAATGGGCTTTAAATTTACACAGTCTTTCTGTATTCCTATGTCATCAAACCTGCTTTATAAACACTTGATTCACATGAGCTGGAGTTTCAGTGGAGGAACTAGTTATCTTGTTAGGACTCTCTCTTGTGGCCCTCTGCCATCAAGACCACGTATCTGACCCTGTTGACTTTTTGGTTGGGGAGAGCAAGCCTTCAGCTCCATTGCTGTTCTTAATCTGGTTGCCACATGTATTCCCAGGTGCCCTTCCGATGGAGGAAGAAGAGTCTGGGCAATGCCCGGACTAAAGATCATTTGTTCCCACTGAACTAGTTGCCCTGCACAGGCACAATGTCCAAGGAACTCTCTCACTCTGACCCCCCATTAATCACTGGTAGGCCCCTTTAATTTTCAGTTGGGTCAAACCACTGGGGAACTCTTACTAACAGGAGAGTAATGTGGACCATCCAGTACAGCTCACTTGGTGTGGACGGGTACGCTACTTTCTCTTCATTGACTGGAAGATGTTTCTCAGTTTATAAACATGCATCACATTCTTTTCACAATAACATAAAAATTATCAGTTATGAGATACAGTAGTTGCTGTGGATTTTATAATGATGGGCTGTGGATTGTTTTTACTGTGAACACCAGAACGTCACTCTACTTTGAAAAGTCAAGGAATGCATCTTAACAATGGATGAATTGGATTTTTTTCTAAAGCTTTTAGCAAAACCTAGATGTTATAGCTGTGTCTCGTTCTAATTCAGTGATCAACTGGTCAGCTGTCATGGAGTTTTATGGCTAGCTAATCAAAGTTTCATGGCATATTGATCCCTTGTCAAAAGGGTGTTTTAACATCAAGCTTTTGCTAAGGTCTCATCAAAAAATATTGTAAACCTTGCACTTTATTCATGCTGTGAGAGCGTTAAAAAAATCTTTGACAAGTCCCTCAACCTCTAAAACCACTGGGGAGGGTAAAAATGTTTTCTCTCCCAACACTGGGTGTGGTGCCAGAAGGAGCCTGGAATTAATAGTGTTTAAAGGCAATGCATGCATTCCACAACTGATTATTTTAAAAGATACTATATTGATCCAGCTACTGAACTGCTAGGTTAAAACAAATGTCTGCAATAAAGCATTGAAAAATTAATTAGAAGTGGTTATGTGAAGGTACCCATTCTGTGGACAGAAAGTACTGCAGTGAGATGTCATGGCCTGACTAACCCTATCAGTGAAAGGATCTATGTCATATTCTCTTGAAGCACAGCAATGCTTCTTGCGTGAGTCCACTGCACCATGGACTATCTAAGATGTATTTAATTCTGACGATGCTGGAAATGGGGACGAGTCCCCCCAGTGCAAGAAAATGCATGAGCCCATCCAGCTGTGTCCCCTCAAAACTACCTGTTTTGTAGCAGCACTTGGGGCTATGTTATTAGTTAAAGAAGACAGTGTGGCCTAATGTTTAGAGTACCAGCTTGGGATGTGGAACTGAAGATCTGAGGAGGCAGGAGGTGCAGGGAAGTACTTGCTCTTTGCTGTTTGTTTGTGTGTTTTCTTTTAGTATTGAGGTAGCTTTTACTGAGAGGGCAATATGTGCTGGGGGATTTAAACTGTTGAACTGCAAAACAAGTGATTTTTGTCTTGGGCTGGGAGGAGGGAGGAAACTGTGTGAGGGAGAGGGTGGGACTACACAGGAGGAGGAGGAGAGGTAGTCACGTGACTCAGACCAGCCAATAGCAGGGCTGGGGTCCTCTTATCTTACAAGGAGGGCCAAGCGACCCCTCATGTGAGTGTCCCAAAGCATGAGTGCCACAAAGCAGGAGTGTGGCATCTGACTAGATGGCGTCTGCAGGGTGTTAAGACCGCAGTCCATGCTGCTGCAGAGTAAATAGGGGTGTAAACCGCTAAGGGGAGGTACAGAGGCATTAGATAGCATAGATACAGGGGTTGATGTGACAACCTAGTGGCGGGGGGGCAGGGAAGCAGCAGGGAGGAAGGTTGGTGGGACAGGGGTAGTAGATGGAGCATACAGGGGATCTTGGGAAGATGGTCAAATGTAATGGTGTGGAGCAGCCATCTTCCTAGGAGCAATGTGGAGGGCAGGGGGCTGTCTAATGTGTAGGCAGCCTGGGCAGCTTAGGAAGGAAATAGAGAGGCTGAGATGGGAGCTGGGAATGAGGAGGGGAGGTAGTTGGGTAGGAGAGCAGGGGAGAGGGGATGAGGGCAAGTCACAGCCAGCCAGTGCAGTGATGGGACCAGGGCAGGAAACTAGGAAGGCTCAACAGAGTCAAGGAACACCATCGCCACGGGGACCGGGGGGGAGGGGAATGGAAGGTGGTGAGGAGGTGACGCAGAGAAGGGAAGGGGTCAGGGCAAGGAGGGATGAGGGAGGAGCTGAGAAGGGTAGCACAAGGCATTGAGGGCAGGTGAAATAAGACCTCTAACAGGTATACAGTATGTGCAGGGTTTGGATGAGCAGGGGAAGGGGAGAGCAGGAAGCAAGGGGAGGCAGAGGCAGAGCCCAGTAAGGGGGACAGGAAAGTGGGGGTGGGACAGAGTTAAGGAAAGGAAATGGGCAGGGAGATAGGAAAGACAAGAGGGCTGGCGGGCAAGATAAGCACGGGAAGGGAGGAGGAGACATGGGCAATGTGAGGAATCTCCAGATGGGGAGTACAAAGGGGAGAAAAGTCCAGACCACGGGGCGAGGCAAAGCTGGTGGTATGCATGGGGAAAAGGAAGCTGAATAATAGAGAAAGGAGTTGCTCTGGGTGGCACCCACAGCAGAGGAGAGTATATAGGAGGAGGGAAACGGGGGGGGGGGGACCATGGCAGAGGGGGTCAGGAAGGGGAGAAGAGGGTAGTAATTCTTGGGGACTCGATACTTAAGGGAGTACAATGGGGTACAAACATACTAGGAGGAACAACAGGAAGGTGGAGTGGCATGACCGCAGGGAGGGTGGGAGCAATCATACCAAAATGTGTGGGACAGGAACAGGGGAAGTCACACATAGTGGTTCATTTGGGAACCAATGACCTGGCAGGGTGCGAGGTGAATGTGGTGCAGGAAAGGTCCAGGGAATGGGTCAAAGTCTGCAGTGGGGGAAGGAAAACAGCATTCTCAGAAGTACTAGCTGTCCCAAGAGCCAGTACTGCAAGAAAGCTGAGGATTGTGGAATTCAATACATGGCTGGGAGTTTGGTGGAAGGCAAATTGGTACAGGCTTGTGGGAGACTGGGGCAGGACATGGGAACACAATGACCTATATGCACTGGACAGGTTGCATCTGAGTAAGGAGGACTCAAGGGTCCTGAAAGACAACCTGGAAAGGTACTTGATGGATAAGCTACATTTAAACTGACAAGTGGGGGCAGTAGAGGGCGCAGCACTCAGCACCAGACAAGGGTGGCAGCTGGGCCCCCCCCCCGAGGGAACCTAAAGGAGGGGAGAGGGCATGGGGAGAGGATAGCAGATATAAGGGGGGAAGGGAGTCCAAATGGCTGTGACAGGGTCCAGACAAGTGACTGTGGCAGCACTGGGGGACAAACGCCAGGGGCCCGATTTTAAAATGAGATGCAGCAGCACAGTGGACTTGCAGCAGGGTGTGTCATGCAAGTTGCGACTTGCATCACACCTTGCAGCAAGTAGGATTTTCAATTAAGTGTGCCGCAAATGCCAGCCACAAGTCCAGAACCTGGGACATAAGGAGTTAGACCACCATCTCCCTGGTCTACTCTTGCATCCGGGATCACGGCACTTGCACCAACCCTTTGGCACAAGTATCCATAAATTGGGGAAATTGTCGCAAATGCACCGCCCCTTAGAAAATCGGATCGCTCTGTGTCCGAGGGGCTTTGGCACATCTGTGACCCCCTTTGCGTTGGATGCAGGGCTTGGCACAAGCTTTGCATCCACTTTGTAAAATTGGGCCCCAGGGACCTGATTTTCAAACGTGGATTGGAAGGACACAATTTGCATTCTACACGGAAATTGTGTCTAGTGCAGCTGCATCAAAGCAGTTGAGCTGTATTTTCCAACACACGCTATTTGCATCCAGGTGCAGGAAAATGATGCAGGATGCAAACTGCATCATAAATAAGGGTGCATTGCAGTCAGATGATGCAGGTGTGGATGCCAAGCAGGATGCAGTACAGAGTGCAGTAAACTTGAAAACCAAAGGTGGAAAATGGCAGCACAGGAAGGAAAGAAGCAGCAACACACACACAAAAAAAAACTTCACCCAGGAGGAGACAGACATATTAATAGAGGTGGTGGAAGAGCAAGCATCCTCCACCTCCTCAGCCGAGGGAGGGGACAAGGCCCAGAGATTGAAAAGAAAGGGTGCCTGGGAAAGTGTAGCCATCTGGATGAATGCAGTGAGCAGTGTAAAATGCTCAGAGCGTGAGCTGCAGACGAGGCACAATGACCTTACATGGAGCACAAAGGAAAAACTGGCCAGAATCCACTGTAACAATCTGGACACTGGTGGAGGACCACAGGACACAGTACAGCTCAGTAGCTAGGAGGACCGGGTGGCATCCCAGCTGAGCAGGAGGAGCATCAAAGGGGATAGCAACCTGGACATGTTCAGGCTGCAGAGCCAGGCAGGTCAGTGAGATATAGAACTTGTAGAATGTTGTGTGTGGTGTAGAACCCATCTGATGCCCATATGGCCTAGGTTACGCAGATGTGTTCCACCCACCACATGCAGGGCCTGCAATGTGCAGTAGTGCTATCCACTTGGGGGTGTGGGAGGGGAGTGGCAGGGGCGATGGAGTGGAGCAGAGCTCCAGGAGCAGCCAATGGTGGAGGGCATGGAGCTGTGGGTGTGAGGGGTACATAAACAGGGTAGATCCAGCTGTAGGGTCCCTGCTGGTAAGCATAAGTGAATAACATGTAATGGCGTACCCCTGTGTGACAGGGTGCAGCAGTGGGCAGGGTGTGAAGCATGGGCACTCTACTGGGTGTGTCAACCTGTAAGCAGCATGCAACCACCTGGCACAAAAGGTGATCAGGGCCTGGGCACATTGTCATGTGGCAGCCTCCCAGGTGGTTTGTGCACAGGACAACCCCACCCGCTCGGTAGAATCAGGGTTCCTGGCCCATGGCAGAAGTAAGGACACTGTGGGATAGAGGCTTGACATGTGTACACATGTCATATGTCCATGTGGGTAATCTGGACACTGGCATGTCAGTGCTGCTGGGGGCCATGGGAGGTATGGGCACAGTAGAGAGCCAGAGCTGAGGTCTGGTGTGAGAGTGGCCATTGTATTAGACACAACCCTTGACAGGAACCAATACATGCTGTACCGGGCATATGCAGATGCGTGTAGGACACATAGATGGCACACACCACAGGACATCAGATGTCCTGCTGCTGGATGAGTCACACAGGACATAGGCCCACATGGGGCCCCCTAATGCCAGTGCTGTGTGGTGGGGAAGTGACTGTAAACAACTGTATTCTAGTGGGTCCACAGCATCAGATAGAGAAGTGACTGGTGCACAGGTGGTGGCAGAAATGCCCCGTTACCACAGCCACTGGAGTTTGACTGCTGTCTCGCCTGTTTTTGTAGGTACCAGTGGTATGTTACGCCCAGTGGAGGCACAGACAGCAGGATCCACCTCGCATGCACAACACAGTGGCCATACACAGGAACACAGGACACTGACCTGGAGGGGAACTATCAATGAGCAGTGGAGACAGCGATACAGAGGGCAGCCCTGATGACACAGAGGACCAGTTGTGGGATGTGCCCATGGAGGATGCCGCAGCAGATGTCGAGGAGGGGGAGGGGGAGGAGGAGGAGGAGGTGGAAGAGGAGGGTGACACTGAAAAAAGAGGGATGAACATGGAGGATGACATCCAGGAGACTATCACACAAGACTTGTCCCCAACACCATCTATGCTGGGGGGTGGGGGAGGAGGAAGGTGGTGAGGCCAACCCCTCTAGCATGGCAATGTACATGGACGATGTAGGTCAATTGAGCCAAAATATGTTACCATCAGAGGGAACAGTGTCTCATGAACTATCATCTGATAGGCAGCTCCTTGAGAGTCAATAAAATCTGCCCAGGTACAATACCAACAAATGCATGGTGACATCACAGGGGTAAGGGATGCCATCACTCAGGGATTACAGAGTGCAGTGACCCAGTGGCAACGTCAGACAACATCCTGTAGGGCATACAGATGTCTGAATTTCAAATTGCTATCCTTGAGCGGGTGTCAGGTGCCCTTGAATGCCTAGTGTGCCTGCAGGAGTCAGTTGACCTGGTGTCGGACAATGCCCAACCCAGGACCACTGATGCCACTGGTTGGCTGCAGTGGCCCATATCCGTGGGGAACCCCTCTCATAGGACAGATGATGTGGTGCAATGTGGGAGTGCAGTGCCTAGACTGCCCATCCATCATGGCCACGTAATGGCCCAAGAGGCACAACACGCAACCCTGCCGGTGTGTACAGTCCATGCAGCCATGGCCCCAGCCTGGCAGGATAATGTTGATGCAGGCCCCAGTGCCCCTTGCACAACCACTGTATCATCAGCCACCCATGTAATGGAGGGTGTATGGGACAGGTGTGCCCCTGGCAGCATTGCACACCAGGCAGCGCAGGGGACCTTGACATGGTCATGCCAGCCACAGAGGATGGCCACCTCTGTGCTGGACAGTGCCCCCACCATGTCTGTGTTTGGAATACAAAACACATATGTGAATGGATGTGTCTGCAGACCACCTGCAGGTCTTGTGTGCAGTCATGGCCGATAACATGCAAGTGTAATCATGGTTCACTGTCACCACTGATGTAGGCACCAAAACAACCCCTGTAGCCCTGGGGGTTGGCCAAGGCATGTGCACCATCTGCAGAGTCCACAGGCCATATGGGGGTTCAAACTTGGGGGACACCTCAGGCCACAGGTGCACACAGGCAGCCCCTGGTGTGTGGTCCATCTCACAAAACACACAAGGTTCTTGAATGCCCAGGCCCACATGGGATTTGGGCAAAGGTACCACTTCAGGCCAGAGTGCACATTTCTTGGGACTGTGCAGCAGCAATGCCACACATGCTACGGTGTCTGGCCTGGACACACAGATCCAACTAGGGAGCAGTGTGGACCCTGGCCATGCTGACACCTCAGTGGCAGTGCCTGCCACCACCACAACAGCTGAGGCTGTGGGGAACTGCCATGCTGCAGTGGACATGGTGCCACCGTCAATGGTGCAACAGCGGCCTAGGGGATGGAGGTCATGCACCACCATGAGTGTGACTGTCCCTGCTTTAGGATTGCAGGTGGGGGGGCACCACCAGAGCTTTGCAGGCCAGTCTGACACTCTGGTCAGCAAGTGACAGGCAGTGAAGACAGTGGCAGTGCAATGTGTACACATGCAGTTACTAGTGGCACAAGTGGCCCACCTGTGGGCAGGGGTGCACAATGCAGGAAGCAGGATGCTGCCAGTGGTCGTGGAAGGGGTAAGTGATCCTGAGTTGATGGGTGGGAGCATATGCAGACACGTGTGTTGGGGGTATGTGCAGTGGGGTGGTGTGACGAGAGTTGTGTGGGAACAGTGCAGTGAGAGGAGCACATAGAGCAGGTGGGGGGGCTGCCATGTGGACATACTGGGGCTGTGGGGTAACATGTGACCAGGCTGTACAGGTCATGCGGTGGGGGCAGCGAGTGTCACTGAGTTCACTCAAGGTGGGATTGTTTTCTGTGTTGTTGTCAACCTACCCTGTATTATTCAAATAAATACATTTTGCAATGTCAACGTGTGTCTTGTACTCTCCATGTACCACAAACCCTTGCACAACACACCAGGTGTGCCACAGCAGGCCATACAGGCACCCAGAATTGCAGCATGTGTAGCTGTCTTCTTCCCCAGGGTAGTGGGCATTGTCAACCACTCAGACAGCTGCGGGTCACAGCAGGGTGTGTCCCACAGCCTTGTTGCATGTGTGCATGGCATCGACTATAAACATTGGTATGGCACACCACACCCTGGCCAGGCATTCCCTTTGAGGCGCACCACAGTTGCATGGCGTGGATGCCCCTAAGGTACACAGGGGACAGGTGGCAGATACAGCAGAGGATGTACTGGCTGATGATAGTTTAATTATAAGTGCTTCACATTTTATATTAACTGCTTTTATTTATTTGAAATTGGTTTCACCTTAACAATTAAGTTGTCACATTTGCACTACAAAAATGTCTTGTATACCCCCAGATACTATACCCCCTTTTGAAGGGTTGTTTGAACCCGAAGTGCTGGGGCTTTGAAGTGGCCAATAAGCACATCTGACTGCACTGGTGTGGTATTTTACCACTTAAATAAATCTGTTTTGGGACACAAGGAAGCTGGTGTAGACATTACTTTGTTGGAGTGCATGCAATTTCTTGAACTGGTTTATGTTTTGGGAGAGGCGGCAGTCTACTGGTGCACTGTGGTGGTGGCCCCTGTGCCACAGTGCCTGCCAAGCATCTGCACCTCTCACATATACCACCCAGTGGGTGTGGGCCCGTATGCCTGAGAGGCCCCTCTCCGATGTGATACGTCCACCCCAGGAGGCAGGTGGAGATATGCAAAAACAACAGGGCCCACATCCATTGTCCACTGCCATGCCTGCGCTTGGTCACAACAATAGGACAAGCACCCATGTGACACAGAGTGGCTTTTGTGCATGGATCTGGAGCACCTGTGCCCGGCAGAGTTTAGCATGTATCAATTGTAGCAACCCCCTGCCCCTCCAGGCACACAGCTATGCACCAGTCTGTACCATCACTGTAGTAGCATGCATACCATGCCCAGGAATGACAGGAGACACAGGTGTGTGATTCAAAACAGGTGTATTCAAACAAAGCAAACTCAACAATAACAACAACAACAACTAGAACAAGCATTTGTCAATGCCGAATGTTGGCTTGCTGGCATTGGCATTGGTAGTGCAGGAGTCGGAGAGATGCATCATAGGAATGGCAGTGAAGTATTGAACTGATTCCAACACACCCCCACCCTGCAGAGAGTGACAGGCATTAGGGTGTCCCTTTGGGTGTTTGGCAGTGCAGTGCGGGAAAACATGTCGGGCAGGATGTAAAAAATGACAGCTGTACAGTTCATAAGGAGGTGTAAAAAAATGCCAGTGTTGAAAATGTGGCATGTAAATATACCAAATTTGCGAAGTTACAAGGGTGCGTGGGAAATATGCAACGCACGCTTGCAACACTGCCATTTTATGGGCGTTTGGCACCAAATTTTCAACATAGGCATTTTAGCACCTTTGCTCATGTACAGTATCATTGTTATTTCCTCAAAGTGTCCCAAGAAATGATTTCGCACAGCGACCACGCTATTCTGCACCGGAAGTGCGAAAACACATTTTGGGCAGGATATGTGAAATGAAGACTGTACTGTTCATCAAGAGGTGTGGAAAAATGACAATGCTGAAAATCCGGAGTGAAAATATCACAAATGTACGACGGTACGAGCGTGCGTACAATCTGCCAACGTACGCTCGTAACACAGTCATTTTATGGAGTATCATCACCAAATTTTTTTAACATAGGCATTTTAGGACCTCTGCTCATAAACTGTGTCACTGTCATTTTCATAATCTGGCCCAAACACTGATTTCCCACAGCAACTGTGCTGTTGTGCGCCGGAAGTGTGGAAACACATTTCGGGCAGGATGTGGAAAATGACAGCCGTACTGTTCACAAGGAGGAGTACAAAAATGACAATGCTGAAAATCCAGCATTAAAATGTTGCGAATGCACGAAGTTACGAGCCTGCATAGCAACTACGCAACGCACGCTCGTAAAACAGGCATTTGTTGGATTTTTCCCACCAAATTTAGAATATAGGCTTTTTGAGAGACCACCTCATGAACACTGGCAATGTCATTTCGTTAATGGGTCCCGAAAGGTGATTTCACGCAGTGAATGCGAAATCACCTTTCGAGGCCGATTAACGACATGACAGTGACAGAATTCATGAGGAGGGGCCCCAAAAACCCCATGTTGAAAATTTGGTGCTAAAATTCCAAGAAATTCCTGAGATATGCAGCAAAGTTGAAAAAACCCTATTCATTCCATTATACAGCTTACTGGCATTTCCTCAGTTCACGGTCAGCTTTGAAGAGTGCAGACGTGTTCCCAATCCACTGAAGATCTTCGTGCCAGACTCTGGAGGTAAGTATGGGGTGAGGGGGTTGAAGGGAGGCAGGGTGCGCAGTGGGTGGGTGCAGGTGGGGGAGGGAGGCATCGAGACTACGAGGAACGTTTTTTGTTTTACAGGGGTTAAAAAATGGAAACAACATCATGGGACAGTTTTCCTTTTGCAGGGCATTTGGCACGCTGGGTGGGCTCCCAGCGTGCCACCTATATTTTGGGGGTGTCAGTAGCCAATGGAGTTGGGCACCTCGTTGGCACTACGCAGTTGGGAGGAGACAGTAATGCCGGCGGGGATAGGGCACCCCGTCGGCAAACAAAGAAAAGCGGGGGCATGAGCCGAGGGGATTGGGCACCCCCTCGGCATTCAACATTTGGGGGGTTTATGCCGATGGGGATTGGGCACCCCATGCCGCAAACAAAGAAAGTGGGGGTTAATGACAGGGGGATTGGGCACCCCCAATGTCGGCACATGTTAGGCGGCCACCCGCTCGCCGGCCATGCTCATAATGGTGGCGAGCACGGCAACAAAAGGACCGCTGCGTATGACGAGCTTTGATCAGATTGCAGCGGACCTTTTCTTAGATGTGCTCACCCCATTATGTATGCATGGTGTGGCGCCGGCATGCAGGCTGATTGGGGAATGAGGGACGCACCTACTGATGCATGTCCTGCATTCACCCAACAGCGGCCGCGCCCCCAGATCTGCACTCTCCCAAGATGTTGGCTTGCACAAGCACGGCAAGCCAACATAAAAAGCCTAACAGTAATACAAAAGAACACGGAATGAAAATGTCCAGAACGGGTGGCATATTTATGGACAACAGTCCATCATAACAAACAGTTGTCCCACCTCAGGCGCAGTCACAGCCCCATGGCCACTGCTACAGAGTCACTAAAGGAAACAGTGGATGGTCTTGTCCATGGCCTCCACCCTGCCCAGCATTTGATGCAGGTCTGATGCCAGTCCCTGAAGTCATGCTTGTAGGATAGCGGACAATGTGTGGTCCTGTGGTCCAGTTGCTGGCTGCCCATGGACAACCGGTGTGTCGACCTGTCCATCTGTCTGGACACCTTGGCTCACAGTGGTGGGTGGTGGCATGTACTCCTCCATCTCCAGGTCCCCGTCACCTGCATCAGGACATTGTACTGTGTCCCCACTGTCCTCCACCATGTCCACACTGCACTCCTGGTCGGTGTGGTCAGTGTCCACTGACTTGCCATTGTCTGCCATCCTGTGCTGCTGTTCCTGCTGTGATGTTGTGTGATGGTCTCCACTCTATGGTTCTTCATACAGGGCCCACATGTGCCCTCTGCGTGTTGAATGGACGTGGACTCCCCAGGTGCCGCCATGTCTGTGTGGCATAGGCCTGTGCCTCTTGAGTCTCCACATGGCCCTCTCCAGGGCACACCATCGTGGAGGTGGTGGTCTTGCATGGGCCTTTGCATTACGGTTGGCACCTGTGGAGGGACAAGAGGGAAGGAATCACTACATAGACTATGACACTATCCAACACAACACGAGTGTAACAGTTGTAAGGGGGGGATGGATGGCTTGTGCCTCCCAGACATGGCTGTGAATGCTGTGCAACAAATGCAGTGTAACAGGAGGGCCTGTGTGAGACACTGACCTGTGGCCTATAACATTTTCTGGATCCTCCACCAGGCCCACCTGTCCCCCACCCACAACATGACACACAGACCCTGGGGTACAGCAGGGGGTACCGTGCCTGTGGTGTGATATAGGCTGCAGGCACAACCCACACCCCATGGTGTCTGTAACATGCTGCAGAAGGTTATCGTGGTGACCGACAGGCTGGATTTGGTCTCTTACACCCGTATGTTCACTGGGGTTGCTGCCCAGCACTGCTACACAATTGCACCCACAATGTGACACCTATAGTCCTGCATCTGAAGTGTACAACACTGCAAGCAACTGTTAAAGCTGTACTCGCCACCCAGTGTCCATGATGCCTGATGCCAGACAGCAGATGCACCTGCCACACATGTTGCATTGTGGTGTGTTGCGAGACCTATTGTGCATCCTGGGGGTCACATGTGTTCCTATCATTGCTGTGGCACATAAGGAGAGGACAGTGGCACAGTCATGACCTGTTGAAGTCATGACATGTGTTCCATGCCACACAGTGCGCATTGGCCATTGTCACCTTCTCTGCTTGTGCCACCATGTGAACAATGCAGCTGTACACATGCTGCACCTTAGGGTGCCTCAGGCTGTGGGTGTGTGGGGTCGCGGCCTGCACGTGCATAGAAACATAGAAAGGTGATGACAGAAGGGGACCAAAGGTCTATCAATGCTGTCCTTGAATTCCTGAGATCCCAGGATCTAACTGACACCCTTAACAGCTGTAGTTATTGCACAGTACTCTGTCCAACCCCCTTTGAATGTGGATACTGTCCAAGCTACCACCACTTTAGCAGTTGGTCTGTTCCATGCCTCCACTATCCTTTCTGGGAAATAGTTTTCCTAGGATCTCTTTGGATAGTCCAACCCCGCAGCATCCATCCATGCTCCCTCATGTGTGTGCTGGAGGCCCTGGTGAACACTTCAGAGAAGGGTACTGCATGTAATACACTCATGTACATGAATGTTTTCATCATATTCCCCTCTTCCCCTTCATGTCTCTAGGTAGTACATGTTTACTGCCTCCATTCGCCCTTCATAGGGAAGCTCCTGGAGCACCTGGGTCAGTTTGGTCACCCTTCCCTGTATGGTGTCTAGCCTGTCCCTGTCCTTTGTATGGTATGGCCTACAAAACTGGACACAGTATTGCAGGTGGGGTCTCACCAGTGATCTGTATAGAGGCAGTATCACCTCTCTATGCCTACTGTCCAGTCGTCTCCCTATACACCCCAATATTTTGTGTGCCCTACTATATGGTGTGTTCCATTTACTGGCCTGTATTAGGGTGTCACTTATATTAACACCCATATCCCTTTCCTCTTGTGAGGCACTGAGCTTGACTCCATTGTATCAATAGTCTGTCCCTGGTTTCCTCTTGCCTAGATGCATCATGTTACACTTATTGGCAATAAACATCAGGTGCCAGACAGTAACCCATGTTTGCTAACTGATTCAGGTCCCTTTGAATGTTCCATAATGCTTTATTGCTGTCCACCCTACCCCCATGCTGGGTATCTTCCGCAAACAGTGCTATCTTGCCCTGGATACATACTCGTATGTCACTGTTGCACACATTAAACACAACTGCTACTAAGACCGCGCCCTGTGCAACCACACTCATCACTTCTCCCTCCTCTGACTTCACCCCAGTGACAACCATGCTCTGTCTGTGTTCCTTGGGGCATTGCCCCTGCACCTCTCAGCTCTGCATGCTGACTTGTGCGACTAATGCACAGGTGGTACAGCAGAGACTCCGGTCCTATGTGCAACATGCCGCCTAGGTGGGGCCACCTGCTCTCACTATTGGGCAGTCTCAGGCCAGGTGGTGGGTTGGGACATGCCTGTGGTCAGGGACAGGTACCATACAGGGGTGATATATATGCAGCTTACCTGATCCTGTGGATGCCCCCCTGGTTATGCCAGGCAGCAGACCTTGTCCATGGTGCAGTGGTCCTCTGACTCTGCTGATTGTCTCTCCTGCCTGTAGGAGGATACAATGGGAAAGGCAACATTAGTACACATTCCACAGTTAGCCAGCTTGGTGGGGGTGGGGCATACATACATGTAGCTGCAATGCATGGTACACTTACCTGTACAGCATCGCTGCCCACCATGCATGGCGATATCCGCCTCCTCTGAGATGCATCTCAGGCTTTCCAGGGTCTGTGGATTGTGTAGCACCATATAATTTAGCTTGTGCTTAAGTTGTTTAACTGCTCCACATGCCAGACAATGCCCACAACTTGCTCCCGATTATCCTCCATACCCTCTCTTTTTGCTCCCTGGGGTGCCTCCTGCCCCCACGTGGCTCTAGCACCCTGGCCCACTGGCCCTCTAAACTGACAAGGAGGACAGTCTCATCCTCTGTGAAACTGGGTTCTCTGCCCCTTGCTCTTGGTATTTTGCCTGTGTGCACTGTCCTCTTGGCTTGTAGAGGGCTGTGTTGTCTGGCAGTATGTCTGCATGTGCCCTCTTGGTGGTTGTCCATGAGTACACGTGGCCGCAATGTTTACTTCCTTGTTATGCATAACATCGATGTGCCTGACACTCAGTGTGACTGTGGGATGTGTGTAATGCATTTTGTGGCAATAACCGCCATATACACAATGCAATTTGCGTTGCGGCCACTTGTTTCACTATTTGCATGTCACACGATAACCATGTGTACAGCTTCATGGTTTTTGTCCTTTTGTACAGGGTAAAGACCACTAAGCACAAGTGTCTTTTGTCAGGAGCGTCTAAGGAGCACTGGGGTTTGAGTGACTTGCTCTGAGTCACACAGTATGCAGGTGGTGGTTGTGGGATTCACACCCAGTTATGTCTACTGGGTGTACCAGGCTCATTCACAGCTCCTAATTCATACCTCTCTACTGCCAGCTCCACACACATGCATGGATCCCTCTCAATTGTAATGCAGACATTCACACCGCTCCAGGGCACAGGCATGGTGTGAGCACGTGTGGGGCGACACCCACACCACACTTCACTGGGGACCACACACCAGCTCAGGCCATCTCGTGTGCCCATGGCAGTGCCTCATGTGGTTTGTGTGCCCTGCATATTGCTCCTGTTGTCCATGTTACTGCTTGCTTCACCCACATACTCAATGGGGACCATGGCAGACCTGACACATGTTCACATTGGCCAAGTTGTGGGGATATCACTGGCATCATCCATTTGGAACCAATTACAAACCGTACTGAAACTAACTAGTACAGTTTCAATAAACTTCTACAAATCGCTAAGTTCAGCCAAAATAAAAGACACCTGTAACTGTCATTAAGTCTCTTCCTTCCCCATGTGTGCCATATTTATCCACTGGTAAGGTATAATTGCTTTGTCATATTAACTGCTTTCCCTTCCCCTTCTACTCCTGGCCTTATCTATGCTTACGCTCCACTGCTACTCTATCAATTCACTCCTCCCCCCATATCAGTTGTAGTCTGTTGTTTGTCTAGCTGCCAAAATATATGTATTGCACACACCAGTCATCATGTTTCATTTATCAGTATGCAACCTGTAAGTCGCTTCCCTGTGTCATATTAATGTTTACCACCTGCGGTCACCCTATGTGGTACCCTTGTATGTATATCCAGCCTGTATCATGTAACGTGCATTTCATGTATATACTGTTATTACCTATCTATGTTTGTACTTTAAGTGTTTATGTCACAGGACCTCCTTGTGAATGAGCTTGCTCAATGGAGTTTTCCTGCAATAAACTTGAACTTGAACTTGAACTATCATGTTCATGGCCGACTGGCAGTCATGTCTGTGCTGTGTGGGTCTTGTGGTTCCCTATTGACGCTGACAGTGCGTTTCATCATATGGTCCTGCAAACAACTCATCAGCCCACAACACCCCTACCATGTGCCCATGGGCCTGGGACTACCATGCCTACCACACCACTCCTGTGCAGGCTGCATCACACAGAGTGGACATGCAAGGGTCACTTGCCAATACACTGTACGTTTGCATTACTGCATAGTATTAACAAGTGCCACCCTCCCTCTGCCTATACTGCGCACACCTAGCATACTGCTCAGGCCATACAAGACATGAGGGAACACAGCACATGTTGTTTGGATGTCCTCATTGCTGTGTGTAGCTCTGGGACTGACAGCTATGGCTAGCAGGCCACTGGGGTTGGCCTTTGGTGTTGCTGCCCTGACACCCTGCCACCTGTGGGACATGTTGCAACCACTAAAGGGGTAACACACCATGGCCTACAACTGCATTAAGGTCCTACACACATTGGTCGGTCATGGGTAGCCCTGCTTCCTGCCCAGACCTCCATGAATGTATCATGCATTGTGCAGTCATAGTATTGTGATTCTCTTTTTGTAACTCACTCACTCACTCACTCACTCACTCACCTCCTCACTCACTCACTCACTCACTCCTCTCTCTCTCTCTCTCTCTCTCTATCTGTCTCTGTCTCTCTCTCTCTCTCTCTCTCTCTCTCTCTCTTACTGTCATCACTGGACACACTTTGTACCTTGTATACCACAACTATGATGAGGCATTACATACTCCTGTCTTACTGGCTTTGTCTGTTACTGTACAAGGTCCACCATGCATACCATGGCTGGGCTGGCCATGAGAGATGTCACATGGTAGTAGCTCCTCCACAAACATCACCCAAATACACCCTTGCTGCTCACATGGTAGCAGTCACACATCATCTGCAAAGTGACATAGCTGCACCAGACCTCTGGTCCACATGGATGCAGCTGTTCCATTATCATGACAGCAGCCACCCATGCATGTATCATGTAACCGTCAGATGCACACTGCAGGCGTCTTGTGTGTTACACACATCATACCTGTAAGTTCAGCATCTGCATCTGTGTGCTCCCTGACAGTGCAGTACCTCATACCAGGGAAACCACTAGTGAGTGGGTACAGGGCATGCCACGCACCAACACTCCTGGGTGGCTCCTCCAGGTGGCAGGTTGTGGTTGTCATGAGCCACCTGAGGACATGGTGGTCAACATATCATGATGGTGTTATGGCTGCACAACTATGGTTTTCAGTGGGTGTCATCATCGTCATGTGAAGTGGCTCTGGATGAGGTCAGATCTGACACACTGTCCAGCTGCTGCTTTGCTGCCACATCCTGGGCCCTGGCCCACAGTGATGTTGCTGAAATGGTCCTCCTCATCAGACACCTCTCCAGAATCAGGCACCTCTGGCATGTGCCAGTGCAATGTTGTGCAGTATACAGCATGCAACAAAAATCTTACAGGCCATCTCTGGTGTGTACTGAATTGCCCCTCCAGAGAGGTCCAAGCAACAGAACCTTGTCTTCAGTATTCCAAATGTTCACTCAATGACTACCCTGGTGGTGGCGTGGGCCTGGTTGTAGCATTTGTTGACCTCTGACTGTGGAAGTCTCACTGGCTGCTGGGGGTAACCATTGTCACCTGTTGGAAGGTTAGGGCATAGTTACACACTGTCATGGCCCTCTGCCCAACACCATCCTTTACCCTTCCCAACTGTAATGCAGATGTCCGTGGCAACCCTACTTTACCCACCCAACACACAGCACCTCAAGTGTGTCTTGTGTGAGGCACGCACTTTGGGAACACACTACCGCCTTCCCAGTTTCCCCAGGCCACAGCATCCATGTCATCCATCTGGGGCTGAGTGTCATGCCTCCAGGACATCTGATCCACCTGCTACCCTATGCCCGACTCTCAGTGGCCTATGACACAGCTTCCAGTGCCATGTATACCACTGATGTGTCGAATATAGATGTCCAGTGACCCCACCATTCTGCTTATCTAGTAGCCATCCACCTTGTATCTCCACGTGGAGGAAGGCCTCATACAGCCCACTCTGTCGGATGATGTATGAATCATGACTGGAGCCAGAAACATGGCCACAACATCAAGGATCTGACAATGGCTGTTGCGCACCACCTGTACATTAAGGGAGTGGTACCCCTTCCTATTGACGTACACCTCAGGATCGTGGGTAGGTGCACATATTAATACATGTGTGCAGTCCATAGCACCCAGCACATGAGGGAAGTGTGCAATGCCATAGAAGCCCCGCTTCATGGGCACTTGCTGCTCTGGCTCCACAAGGAAGCTGATGTACCATGATGTCCTCTGCAGCAGGGCCTCAAGGAACTGGTTTAGGCATGTTGACACTGCGGACTGGGAAATGCCCACAGTGTCACCCGTCGGGGTCTGGAATGTGCCTGTTGCCAGGAAGCACAGTGCTGCTGACACCTTTGCTTTCATTAGAATGGGATGACCCCTCCATGTGCGGCTCTTCAGATCCTCTTTGAGCTTATCACAGAGATCCTCTATGGCATCATGGGACAGGTGGTATTGTGCCAGGCACTGCTCCTCTGACAGGTTCCTGAATGATTTCCACTGCCTGTATACCCTGGCTGTGTTCCTTCTATGCACTCTGTCCACCCTTTGCTCATGGGCGGCTTGCTGGGCCTGCTGGTGCTGCTGTTGGGCATGCTGGTGGTGCATCCATAGTGCCAGCCGTAGGGTTAATAGGACTGCTAGCCCTGACATTCTTAACTGTCACCCCACTGGTTCTTGTGCTGCAGCAGAAAGCTCCTCACTAGTGACACACTCCAAGCTCTGCAGTAGGGTCCTATTGATATGTGCTGTAGACCAGCTCCTCCCTGGTCTAACAAGTGCATCTAATGGTGGACACAACTCTGCAACATTCACCTTTGAAATTTCCATTTAAGGGGATGTGGCAGCTTGCGCTGATGCAAATAGTGTTTGTGTCATGCCACAACCCCGACTTTGGTGCAGCTTTGGTCGTAAGACCCTTGGACGCAATCGCACTGCATCTCGTGCAATGCGAAATGTAAAATTATGCTTGATGCATCTTTTGAAGTAAATCGCTATTTGCGCCATACTTGTTTGATACAAGTCCCTTGTGTTATTCAATCTCTTTTGAAAATCGGGCCCTATGTGTCTATTGTCTTAGCTTGCACTCTTGCTGGAGATTTTTGAGGGCCACAAACAATCTACAAAAGCAACACTCCCTCATACAACCCACAACACAAGTTTCCAAAAGACTGGTGTATTTCCCATTTGCCCAGCCACTGAGCAAATGAAATCATAATGTGTGAGTACATCTCTTCCATGCTTGTGCCTTACCTTGAATTTATAAAGTTGCAGCTCGGGCTACCATTACCAACTGACCAGAAGAGACTTCTAATACTGGATTTGTTTAGAGCACATTCCACTGCATTAGTTCTTGAACACCTTGAAAAAGCCAGTTACATCCCAGTTTTCATCCCAGCTTTCATCCCAGCTTCCTGTATGGACCTCCTGCAGCCTTTGGACATCACAATAAATAAACCATTTAAAGACAAACTAATAAAATGCTTTATGGAGTGGTATGCAGGAGTCATTTCCGAACAGCTGTCTGAGGGAGTTACACATGTTATGGTGGATCTGAAGCTGACAACACCCAAAGAAAAACATGCTCAGTAGCTGGAGGCACGTTTTCACAAACTGTGAGAAAACAAATGATTGATCTGTGCATTTGTGTAGGCAGGAATTGCTGAGGCACATACAAACTGTCTTAATGGACAGAAAGGTAAATTAACCTTATATAGCATAGTACTTCCTTAACTACTTCACTACAGTTTATTATTGTCGCCCGTGTCTTTACAGATTCCACAGAGGGACCACCACAGGAGAGTAAGGGTGAGCGAAGTGTCCCAACTGCAACTTTGCTTTGACTTTGATGTGTGTGTGTGTGTTTGAAATTCAATTTGGCTTCAACACTTCTGCTGAATCACTTTGGCTTCCAATGTAGTAACTGGCATAGGGCATAAAAACACTCCACAGAAAGGGGAAAAAAAGCCTTGAGGTCAGCAATGGGCATGAATTACTGTAGCTTATGTGTGGTAAGTCTTGTTGGCATGCCATGGCTGGGGACTGCCACAGTGCCAACCACATACGACTGCTAAGCACCCCATCAGAGCTATAGAAATTCAATGTCTCCTTTGCTGACCTCAAGGCTCCCCTGCCCTTTATGCCAATTACAATGTTAGTTCCACATAGGGTTTCAGAACAGATCCCCCAAAAAAATATGCATCCCCCAAAAAACTGCAAGTACTACCATGTTATACAAGTGCATTGCTTTGCCGAGCTTACCTTCCCAAATTTGCATATTTACTTTTTTGTAAATATTTATTTTGTTTAATATTTTGGCAACATGTAGTGCTAACAGCTACAGGATTTCGTAGTTCCCTTGGCTGAGTGCAAGGCCCACCACTGTACCGTAGTCCCTACTCTTTTAAATGTTTGTGTAAATATTTTTAATTTTTTTCTTATTTACTAACATATAGTGCTCACTGCTAAGAGCTATAGGAATTCTTAATTTTCTTGGCTGCGCTCAATCCCCCCTCCCTGAAGTCCCTACTTGTTTATGTTTTGTCAATATTTTTAATTTTTTCTTTCATTTTTTATGTTGGCTTGCGCACATGTGCAAGCAACATCTTGTGGTAGCAGCACACTTCAGAGGTACGTCAGTGTTGTGGAGAATGCTGGGGATGCTTTAGTAGGTGCGTCCCTCAGCCACTACCCAGTGAGCATACTGTTGATGACAGCAGTTTCAGAGAGAGCCACGGAGTTGAAACGAATCTGCTGCTGCAATCAGATAGGCTCATCATTGCAGTGGCAAATAACATGCCTCCATTATGTACCTTTCCTGGTGAAACATTTAAATAAATATGGTGGCTCCTACTATCCACCACACAATCCCTAGTAAGTCAACATCGAGGTGCCCAATCCCTGTGTCGGCATGTCCCCCTCACATTATGTGGCACACCGTAACATGGCGTCTCCTGCCCCCACCACATACTTCCGAAAAGCCTACATCGGGGTGCCCAATCCCCATGTCCGCATCCCCCCTCTTAGTGTATCTTTCCTCTTAGTTTTTCTTTCCTGGTTAAACAGTTTCCCCTTTCCTTTCTGACACTGGGATGCCCACTCCCGGTGTCAGATGCACCCCCCCGTCTATATGCCTTGCCGACATTGGGGTGCCCAATCCCCATGTTGGCATCCCCCACTCAGAACCTTAGCACACTGGGAGCCCACCCCAGTGTGCCTATTTTTTTTTGTGTGTGTAACCTGTAAATAAAGAAAACCTTCCTTGTGGTCTTTTTTTCCCCTGCAAGCAAGAAAATATTGTCTCTCTCACCCTCCCCATCCCCACCCTCCTCTGCACACCCACCTGGCTGCACGCCCTCACCCATACTTACCCTCCAGAGGTCAGGAGCTGCCATCTTCTCTGAACCGTGACACGTCTGCACTCTTCAAAGCCAAACTACGAATGGAAGAAATGAGGGTAACCTTTAAATGGGAGGCAAGGGGGGGGGTTCAACTTAGGTTGATATCTCAGCCCTTTTTTGGAATTGTGGCCCCAAATTTTCAACATGGGGTTCTTGGGACCCCACCTCATGAACATATCACTGTCATTTAGTTTCTCGGTCCCAACAGGTGATTTTGTGGTTGCTGCGTGTACTTACCTTTTGGGACCAACTAATGAAATGACAGTGCCAGTGTTCATGAGGGGAGGTCCCAAAAAGTCCATGTTGCAAATCTGGTAAAAAAATTCCAAAAAATGAGTACGTTACGAGAGTGCATTGGCTGTTTCTATACATGCTCGTAAAGTCGCCATTTTTTAGATTTTCTCTCCAGATTTTCAACATTGCTATTTGTTCACACCTCCTTATGAACAGTATAGCTGTCATTTTTCACATTCTTCTTGAAATGTGTTTTCACACCTGTGGCGCAGAATGGCGCGGTCGCTGTGGGAAATCAACTTTCAGGACAGATTAACAAAATGACAGCTGTACTGTTCATGAGAAGAGTTTAAAAAATGCCCAAGTTGAAAATTTGGTGAAAAAATTCCAAAAGATGTTTGCATTACAGGTGTGCGTTGCGCAGTTTCTACGCACATTTGTAACTTCGCCAATTTTTCATATTTTCACTCCAGATTTCAACATTGCTATTTTTTTATACCACCTCATGAACAGTGCAGCTGTCATTTTTCACATCCTGCCAGAAATGTGTTTTCACACCTGTGGTGCCAAATGGCGCAGTTGCTGTGCAAAATCACCTTTCAGGATTTAGTAACAAAATGATAGAGCCACTGTTCATGACGTGGGGTCATAAAGTTGCAGCTCGGGCTACCATTACCAACTGACCAGAAGGGACTTCTAATACTGGATTTGTTTAGAGCACATTCCACTGCATTATTTCTTGAACACCTTGAAAAAGCCAGTTACATCCCATTTTTCATCCCAGCCTCCTGTATGGACCTCCTGCAGCCTTTGGACATCACAATAAATAAACTATTTAAAGACAAACTAATGAAATGCTTTATGGAGTGGTATGCAGGAGTCATTTCTGAACAGCTGTATGAGGGAGTTACACATGTTATGGTGGATCTGAAGCTGACAACACCCAAAGGAAAACATGCTCGGTAGCTGGAGGCACGTTTTCACAAACTGTGAGAAAACAAATGATTGCATCTGTGCATTTGTGTAGGCAGGAATTGCTGAGGCACATGAAAACTGCCTTAATGGACAGAAAGGTAAATTAACTTTATATAGCATAGTACTTCCTCAACTACTGCACTAGTTTATTATTGTCACCCTTGTCTTTACAGATTCCAAAGAGGGACCACCACAAGAGAGTAAGGGAGAATGAAGTGTCCCAACTGCAACTCTGCTTTGACTTCGATGTGTGTGTGTGTTTGAAATTCAATTTGGCTTTAACACTTCTGCTGAATCACTTTGGCTCCCAATGTAGTAATTGGCATAGGACATAAACACACTCCACAGAAAGGGGAAAAAAAAGCCTTGAGGTCAGCAATGGGCATGACTTACTGTAGCTTATGTGTGGTAAATCTTGTTGGCATGCCATGGCTGGGGACTGCCACAGTGCCAACCACATACGACTGCTAAGCACCCCATCAGAGCTATAGAAATTCAGTGTCTCCTTTGCTGACCTCAAGGCTCCACTGCCCTTTATGCCAATTACTATGTTAGTTCCACATGGGTTTTTAAAACAGATCCCCCCCCCCAAAAAATATGCATCCCCAAAAAACTGCAAGTACTACCATGTTATACAAGGGCATTGCTTTGCCGAACTTACCTTCCCAAATTTGCATATTTACGTTTTTGGTAAATATTTATTTTGTTTAATATTTTGGCAACATGTAGTGCTAACAGCTACAGGATTTCTTAGTTCTCTTGGCTGAGTGCAAGACCCACCCGTAGTCCCTACTCTTTTAAATGTTTGTGTAAATATTTTTAATTTTTTTATTATTTACTAACATACAGTGCTCACTGCTAAGAGCTATATGAATTCTTAATTTTCTTGGCTGTGCTCAAACCCACCTCCCCGAAGTCCCTACTTTTTTATGTTTTGTCAATATTTTTAATTTTTTCTTTCCTTTTTTATGTTGGCTTGCGCACATGTGCAAGCAACATCTTGTAGTAGCAGCACACTTCAGAGGTACGTCAGTGTTGTGGAGAATGCAGGGGATGCTTTAGTAGGTGCATCCCTCAGCCACTACCCAGTGAGCATACTGTTGATGACAGCAGTTTCAGAGAGAGCCACGGAGCTGAAACGAATCTGCCGCTGCAATCAGAGACAGGCTCATCATTGCAGCGGCAGATGACATGCCTCCATTATGTACATTTCCTGGTGAAACATTTCTATAAATATGGTGGCTCCTACCATCCACCACGCAATCCCTAGTAAGCCAACATCGAGGTGCCCAATCCCTGTGTCGGCATGTCCCCCCCACATTATGTGGCACACTGTAACATGGCGTCTCCTGCCCCCACCACACACTCCCAAAATGCCTACATCGGGGTGCCCAATCCCCATGTCTGCATACCCCCTCTTAGTGTATCCTTCCACTTAGTTTTTCTTTCCAAGTTAAACAGTTTCCCCTTTACTTTCCGACACTGGGATGCCCACTCCGGGTGTCAGATGCACCCCCCCGTCTATATGTCTTGCCGACATCGGGGTGCCCAATCCCCATGTTGGCATCCCCCCCCTCAGAATTGTGGCACACTGGGAGCCCACCCCAGTGTGCCTATTTTTTTTTTGTGTAACCTGTAAATAAAGAAAATCTTCCCTTGTGGTCTTTTTTTTCCCCATAAGCAAAGCGTTGTCTCCCTTGCCCCTCCCCATCCCCACCCTCCCTCTGCTCACCCACCTCTCACCCCCACCCAACTTACCCTCCAGAGGTCAGGAGCTGCCATCTTCTCTGAACCGTGACATGTCTGCACTCTTCAAAGCCGAACTATGAATAGAAGAAATTAGGGTAATCTTCAAATGGGAGGCAAGGGTGGGGGTTCAACTTAGATTGAAATCTCAGCCATTTTTTGGAATTGTGGCCCCAAATTTTCAACATGGGGTTCTTGGGACCCCCCCCCCCCATGAACATATCACTGTCATTTAGTTTCTCGGTCCCAAAAGGTGATTTTGTGGTTGCTGCGTGGAATCACCTATCGGGACCAACTAATGAAATGACAGTGCCAATGTTCATGAGGGGAGGTCCCAAAAAGTCCATGTTGCAAATCTGGTAAAAAAATTCCAAAAAATGAGTACGTTATGAGAGTGCATTGCGCAGTTTCTATACACGCTCGTAACTTCACCATTTTTTATATTTTCTCTCCAGAATTTCAACACTGCTATTTGTTTATACCTCCTTATGAACAGTATATCTGTCAGTTTTCACATTCTTCTTAAAATGTGTTTTCACACCTGTGGCGCAGACTGGCGCGGTCACTGTGGGAAATCAACTTTCAGGACAGATTAACAAAATGACAGTGCCACTGTTCATGAGAAGAGGTTCAAAAATGCCTAAGTTGAAAATTTGGTGAAAAAATTCCAAAAAATGATTGCGTTACAGGCGTGTGTTGCGCAGTTTCTACGCATGTTTGTAACGTCACCAATTTTTCATATTTTCACTCCAGATTTTCAACATTGCCATTTTTTCATACCACCTCATGAACAGTGCAGCTGTCATTTTTCACATCCTGCCAGAAATGTGTTTTCACACCTGTGGCACCAAATGGCTCAGTTGCTGTGCAAAATCACCTTTCAGGATTGAGTAGCGAAATGATAGTGCCACTGTTCATGAGGTGGGGTCTCAAAAGTCTCATTTTGAAAATTTGGAGTGAAAATACCAACAAACAGCCCAGGCATTAGGGTTTCCAACCACAATACCCACTCTGTAGAGAATGACAGGTGTCGGGGTGACTTGGGATCCTCGGACATAATGCTCTCGCCATTCCACCCTCACCCTGCAGCCAGTGACAGGCATCGAGGTGTATCTTGGGGTCTTCAGCCCCAACATTCACCCAATTCTCCTATACCACACCCATCTCAGAATACTTCCTTATGGAATGGGGTGAGTATAAGGCCTGAAGACCCCAAGGCACACCACTATACCTGTCAGCGTCTGTAGGGTAGGGTGAGGTGAAATGGCATAAGTGTTATGGCTGACAACACAAAGAAACCCCCCCAATGCCTGTTAGTCTCTGCAGGGTGAGGTTGAGGTTGGCATCAGTACAATGCTTCACTGCCATTTCTATTATGCATCTCTCTAACTCCTGCACTACCAATGCCAATGCCAGCAAGCCAACATTCGGCATTGACTAATGCTTGTTTTTATTTTGCTAACATGTACTGCTAAGAGCTATCGTAATTCTTAGTTTCTTTGGTTGCGCTGAAGCCCCTCCATAGTCCCTACTTTTTAACATTTTTTAAAGCATTTAATTTTATTTTTATTTTTTACTAACATGTACATTGTATTGCTAAGACTATCATAATTCTTAGTTTCCTTGGCTGTGCTGAAGCCCCCCCATAATTCCTACTTTTTAAATGTCTTTTGTAAATATTTTTAATTTATTTATTTTTAATTTTTTGCTAACATGTACATTGTAGTGCTAAGAGCTAGTGTATTTCTTACTTTCCTTGGCTGAACTGAAGCCTCCCCATCCCTATTTTTTAATTTTTGTGTAAATACTTTTAAGTCTTTCAATTTTTAATTTTTTTTTTTACATTTAGTGCTGAGTTTTTTTTTGCAAATTTTTATTGAAGAATTTACAAACATACACAGAAGAATAAATATCTTTGAGAGCAACAAACACATATAGGAATTCAACGTTTTTTGAGCTTAACACACTAAATAATGCATTAGGTTATGAGATAATAAAATAATATACATTAAATGCAGACAGCAGATACTATACAATACTGGTAGGGGCAAATATCTAAACCCTTAAAATTTATCTTCCTAACTTCCTACTTTCAAAAATCTATAGCCTAGACTATTCTCTCTGTACTTTTTGAGTGCTAGAGAAAAGGACCCGAAATGGCTTGAAATCTGTCCAGCCTGAAGTTGGCCAGATGTGTTAGTTGTTCATGTTCAGCCAATTTCAAGAGGGTCACCCACCAATCAAATAAGGTTGGGGGCGTGGTGGTCCTCCATTTTAGGAGGGCCTTTTGTTTTACTTCCAAAGCTGCTGGGAGCAGCCAGAGCTTTTGGCTTCACGTGCAGTGTGGGCTCATGATAGGACCCCCTAATAGCCAGAAGACTGGGCCCACCTGTACTTTTATCCCTACAACCACTGTACAGAACCTTTTGACCTGGTGCCAATAATCTGCAAGCAAAGGGCATGACCATAGAATGTGAGTTAGGGTACCTATTTGCATGTGGCACCTCCAGCAAGTATCACTGCGCATAGGGTTCATTTTTTTTTTCAGAATTTCAGGGGTGCGGTACCAACGATGCAGGATTTTCTTTTGTATGAGCTGGTATCTCATGTCTCTGAATTCAGAGTGGGTAGTGTTAAGCATTACCTCCCAGACTTCTGTGGGAATGGAGGTGTATAACTCAGACTCCTACGCACTTCTGCAGGCCTGCAGTTTTGGGATGTGTGGTAGGAGTAAATAATCATATATTCTACCTCTCCATCTATGAGGATATTTCATCCACTTATCTAAATACACAGGTAAAGAGTCTGCTTGGGACAAAGGAGAGACAGCAGCTCTTCTCCTATGCATCGTTCTCAACTGGAAGTAATGCCAAAAGTCCATGCAAGGCAGGGCGAATCTTGAGGCTAGATTCTGGAAGGAATCTATTACCCCATATTTGGGTTGTGGAAGTGATTTAAGCAATAAGGCACAACAGGGTGTGGGTTATTGGGGATTTACCTACGCCTTGTGTGGTGTGTCACGAGGCACAGCGGAGTGACTTAACCACACAAGAAGTGGGTAAATCACCCAATAACTCACACCCTGGAGTGCCTTATTGCAATTATACAATGGATCCACGTGTAAAATGAATTGAAAATGTGTTTAATTATGATTTTTATAAATGCCATTTCTCAGCCGTGGGTTATGCAGGATTTACCCACGGTCATGTGACATGTTTTTACCAATGAGGTTACAGGATTTTCATACACCATTGTATAATTACTATTAGTATTCTTTTGGCTACCCAGGATGTCCAGGACAAAGGCACTCCATCTGCAGTGAGAAATAAATTATGCCATAGGGGTCCCCAACCCCCTAAATTGTACTGTCACCAGTTGTGATGCTTAATTAACATTTGCCAGGTCTGACTAGAGAAGTGCAATATTAGAGATGGGTGAGTCTTTAGGGAGGCTTATCAGGGGCTAGGCATTATCGCCCATGGATGCCCCAGTCCTAATCTCTCCTCTAGTAGTAGCCAAACTGGAGCATTCGATCTGGGAAACTCTAACCACTGCAAATTTTGCCTAATGCATGCTGTCTGATTGTAAGCCCAGAACCATGGCAATGACCATTCTCCCCCACTTGCCTAGTGCTCTCAGTGTTTGGAGACTAAAGTGGGGCTTTTTACCCTCCCACATAAAGGAGGCAAAGGGCCCAATTTTAGAAATTGGTTTGATCACCACAAGGGACTTGCGTTGGGGAGTTGGATGCAAGGGGTGACTTGTGGTAATCCTTGTGTCGATCACAATTTTCCAAGGCAGCATGCCACAAACCCCGAAGCAAGTTTCTTGTGTCTACCACAACAAATTAGACCAGTTTCCCCCCAGGTCTAACTTTGCGCCTTTGGGGCAACCAGTTTTTGGGGTTTGCACCAAAGCATTGGTGAAAGCTGCCACAAATTGAGTAAAATGTCGCAACTGGATTAAATTTGGGACAGTTGTGGAAGATGTGTTTGGTGCAGTTGCACCAAACATCAGGGTTAATGCAGGGCTTGATGCAAGCCCTGCGGCGCCCTTCTAAAATTGGGTCCAAAGAGTGTTTCCAGCTGCTGGAACTTGCTGACTGGCAGAGGGCTGGGCAGATTTTTTAACACAAACAGAATTTTAGGAAAAGTCATAATTTTGTAGGTGGCAATCCTTCCTCCAAATATCAGTTGGAGCTTGGAAATGAGCCTTTGGCTCAGTGTGCCTTTCCTAGTTATCAAGCTTATACATACATAAATAAATAAATAAAATAAATCTTTTAAAGTGTAAGTAAAAATGATCACTTGTTATCTGTGTTTTTTTATCTGCACTGGTGTAGTATAAATAGATATATGGAATGCATAATGGATTGCAGTGGGATAATATATTTATCTCCACAAGTAAGTGGGAAGACCCATAACTCATGATTAGCATGTAATATAAGGATGGACTTTGCACCCATACTAAATGCCATAATGTATTTTCCTGTATACCATGGCACTAAAAGTCATATATCCACAGTCCATAAAACCCTATGTTACCACACTAATTACCACACTTATCAAATTAATTACAGCAATTACCACACCAACTAACAACAAGCATTTGTCAATGCCGAATGTTTGCTTGCTGGCATTGGCATTGGTAGTGTAGAAGTTACAGAGCTACATAATAGGAATGGCAGTGAAGTACTGAACTGAAGCCAATCCCACCACCACCTTGCAGAGAGTGACAGGCATTGGGGTGTGCCTTTGGGTCATCAGGCATAATGACCACGCCATTTCACCACACCCTACCCTGCAGACACTGACAAGTGTCACTGTGCCTTGGGGTCTTTGGCCCTTATGCACACCCCATTCCATCAGAAAATACGATGAGATGGTTGCGGTATAGGAGAATGGGGTGAAGTTTTGGGCCCGAAGAGTCCGAGGCACACCTTGATGCCTCTCACTGGCTGCAGGGTGTGGGTGGGGGTGGAATGGTATGAGCATGACAGGCAAGAATCCCATGTCACACCCCTGATGCCTGTCATTCTCTACAGGGTGGGGCATTATGGTCGGAAACCCTAACGCCTCAGGCATTCATTGGTATTTTCGCTCCAAATTTTCAACATGGTTTTTTTGTGACCCCCACCTCATAAACAGTGACAATATCAGTTTGTTAGCTGAAAACTGCTTTTGCACAACGACTATGGCATTTGGCGCCACAGGTGCAAAAACACATTCCGAACAGGATGTGAAAAATGACAGCGGAACTGTTCATGGGAGGTGTAAAAAATGGCAATGTTGAAAATCTGCTGTGAAAATCTTTAAAAAATTGGTGAAGTCACGAGCGTGCGTAGAAACTGTGCAACGCAAACCCATAATGTAACTAGTTTGTGGATTTTTTTACAGCAGATTGTTAACACAGGCATTTTGGGACCTCCGATCATGAACAGTGTCAGTGTGATTTTGTTTATCTGTTCCGAACAATGATTTCCCACAGTGACCACGCATTTCTGTGCTGAAAGTGTGAAACACATTTCGGCCATGTTGTGAAAATGACAGCTGTACTGTTCATATAGAGTGGAAAATGCCACCTGGTGAAAATCTGACTGAAAATATTAAAATTCATGAACTTACGAGGTGCGGAAACTGCACAATGCTCGTCAGAACATAGTCATTTTATGGAGTTTTGTCACCAAATTTTCAACATAGCCATTTTAAGACCTCTGCTCATGACCAGTGTCACTGTGATTTTCTTAATCTGTCCCAAACATTGTTTTCACACACCGACTGTACCATTGTGCGCTACATTGCGGAAACACATTTTAGTCGAGATGTGAAAATGGTAGCTGTACTGCTCATAAGGAAGTGCGGTAAATGGCACTGTTGAAAATCTGGTGTGCAAATATTACAAATTTGCAAACTTGCCAGCGTCGTGAGGAACTGCATAGCGATGCGCTTCTAAAACAGTCATTTGGGAATTTTTCACCAAATTTTCAACAAAGCCATTTTAACACTCTGCTCATGACCAGTGTCACTGTGATTTTCTTAACGTGTCCCATACATTGATTTAGCACACCGATTGTGCCATTATGCGCTACATGGGCGGAAACACGTTTTGGGTGAGGTATGAAAATGACAGCTGTACTGTCATAAGGAGGTGTGATAAATGGCAACAAGGAAAATATGGAGTGAAAATATTGAAAATTTGCGAACTTACGAGTGTGCATATAGGAACCTGCAGCGACGCTCAGAAACAGTCATTTTAGAATTTTTTCACAAAACTTTCAACATAGCCATTTTAAGACCTCTGCTCATGAACAGTGTCACTGTGATTTTCTTAATTTGTCCCGTACATTGATTTCGCACACCGACTACGCCATTGTGCACTACATGGGCGGAAAGACGTTTTGGGTGAAATGTGAAAAATGACAGCTGTACTGCTCATAAGGAGGTGTGATAAAATGGCAATGTTGAAAATATGGAGTAAAAATATTGACATTTTGCAAACTTACGAGCATGCGTAGAAACTGCGCAATGCACGCTCGTAAAACAGGCATTTTAAGGAATTTTTCCACCAAATTTTCAAAATAGACTTTTTGAGAGCCCACCTTATGAACACTGGCAGTGTCATTTCATTAATCATTCCGGAAAGGTGATTTCGCACAGTGGCTGCGAAATCACCCTTCAGGCCCGAGTAACACCATGACAGTGACAGCATTCATGAGAAGGGCTCCCAAAAACCCCATGTTGAAAATTTGGTGCAAAAATTCCAAAAAATGTCTGAGATATGCAATAAAGTTGAAAAAACCCTATCTATCCCATTATACTGCTTACCAGCATTTCCTCAGTTTGCGGTCGGCTTTGAAGAGTGCAGACATGTTCCCAGTCCCCAATCGTTGACGAGCTCGGAGGTAAGTATGAGGTGAGGGGGTGTGGGGAGGCAGGAGTGCGCAGTGGGTGGGCGCAGGTGGGGGCAGACACAGCAAGGGACCGTTTGGATTTTCAGTTTTTATTTTTTAAGACGACGACGCTGGACGTTTGCCACACTGGGGTGGGCTCCCAGCATGGCAGAAGGACAGCTGGGTGGGGGCATGGAGCCCGGCCAGGGGCATTGGGCACCTCCATTGGCCATGGCATCTGTTGCCACTGGGTGGGCTCAGCGTGGCACCCTGTACTGAGGCGGGGGACACAGTGGATCCTGTCAGCTATCTGACGTGTAGCCATGCTGGGGTGGTCACCCAGTGTAGCATATGAAACTGTGTTTCGGGAGGGGCGCTGGCACAGCCGACGAGGGATAAGGCACCCCGTCAGCCTGCTCTGTATAGTAATAACGTTAGGGGCGTCAGCATATGTGTGTGTGTGTGTGTGTGTGTGTGTGTGTGTGTGTGTGTGTGGAGGGGCGTGCATGAGCAGGCGATATCTGATCGCTGCTCACTGAAGCATAGCTCCCCCTTTCAGCTGCACGCCACTGCATTTTGGAGCTGTGATAGACAGCTCCAGCAGGCACTGGAGAACTGCAGCCGCACCTGCAACCACACTGACTGAATTGGAAGAGGGCTGACACACCTCCGAAAACTCGGATGATGGCACTATGTTTCTTGCACATGCACGTGCAAGCAAACATAAAGACTACCTAAAAGACCCTTTCCATAAATAAAGTAATCAGTCTTAGTCTCCATGATGACACTCAAGACAGCCAACCACACCAAATAAAAGGACAAACTTCCTCAACCACGTCTCCTTTTATAGGAGGAGCCCACACTATGGAAACACTGGGGGCGAACAGTTTTGAAAACCAAAGCCACTTCCTGGTGCATAGTGACAGCAAACAAAGTACACAACAAAACAGAATGGTGCAGTGTCAGCACTCACCAAATTCATTGATAAAGAAAGCAAGCATGCTAGTTAGCCATGTACTTGTGATGCAAAGCCTTTTTTTAAATCAGCTTTTCCAAACTCTGATAAAACAGCCACAGTGCTGTACCAACTCCAAGATTTCACACCCTACAGTGCTTTGTCAAAGGACTAGTGACCCTTGAGTGTCCACTTAAGCAATAAGGCATGACAAGGTGTGTTATCATGTAATAACATCACTCCTGGGGTGGGTTGAGGCACGAGGTAAAGCTGAATGCTTCCACCACCCAGGAGTGACGTTATTACACAATAACACACACCTTGGAGTGCCTTATTGCAATTATACAATGGCTCGATGTTATACAAAATAAAAAAAAAATGTTAAATGTTTTTAGTAGATTTTTATAGTGTAAAAAGAGAGTATCCCTAGTGGTGAATCAATACAGTGATGTTATTGTGTAATAACATCACTGTCTCAGGCTCAAACTGATCAATCAGAGTCCAGGATTCTTTCTTGCCATTGTATAATTCTATTTATACGACAAAAACAGTGAAGCAATTTACATACTTAAAGTGACCATTGCAAAAAAGTTTAAATCACTAGCATCAAAGACCACAATCTTATTCCTGTAATAAATCTGTAATCACATAGATGTTATATAAACAGCACAGGCTAAATATTAAAGGTATTATACATCCTGCCTCCTTAGCCGTTTAAAATTAATTTAATGCTATATGGCACCATATTGGATATCATTTTGCACATCAAAATATTGTGGTGGCCACAAAAAAGTTTTCCATTGCTGTCAAATACTGCAGCAAATGTAGTATGAAATATTGCAGCAAGTGTAGTATGAAATACTGCAGCAACCTACAGTTTTCAATGGGAAGTTAATTCATTTAGTGTGAGGTACCTTAAGGCATATTGTAGTAAGAGGGAACTTTTATTATGGCCAACACCGTATAGGAGTAAAATGAATTATAATTGATATTGCACTCAAAAAAAATTATTATACACAATTTTCTTTCCAAAGCCAAATAATCTAAGCAGTTATCATGTGAGACCTAAAATAAAAGAAGAACTGATAGAATGAAAACTTGATTTGAAAAATTTTGTGTGTGTGTGTGGGGAGACAAGGGAGGACTGGGACGAGGAAAGATGGGCTGTGCGTGTTAGTTGTGTGGTAAACAAGAATTTTGGGGTGGGCAGAAAAAAGTAGGTAAAAGACAACAAAATGTAAAGGGAACAGAAATAGAAAAAGACAAAAACAGCAACTGCATAACATGTCTGCTCTGTGTACAGACGAGCCCCATCTGCATTATTTATTTATTTTACTGAAAGAATTTTACCAGAAATAGCCTACTGAGCTAAAATAGCTCATTTCTAGAGGTGTCCTGGGGTGGGGATACAAGGGTGAAATACAGTACAGTATCAAATTATACAACAACAACGTCATTCGAGGTGACAGGAGTAGGTGTGGACATGGAGTGGAACAAATTACAAGTTACAATATACAGTATATAGATTTGGAGTAGTCAGTGCAAGTCCAAATAAGGGGATATTGGAGGAAAGTGGACAAGGTATACTCGAGCCAAGCAACAATTTAATATACATAACACAGATAATAATATATGGGCAACCATATACAACAAGGCTGTGTTTCTATCGAGGGACTTAGATAACAGCATATGGATCTCGAAAGCGAAGCTTGAGAGGTCCATGCTGTCATCTCGGCCCAAGATGGAAACACATGCCGAGTTGTATATGGCTGCCCATATTTTATTTTATATAGTGCACTATATATATATATTTTTCATACCACCCCAGAAGTAAAAAAACAACAAAAAAAAACAAAACTTGCGGTTTCTTTATTCTGTTCTATTATCTAAATTAAATTTACAGACTTTTGCAAGTTAAAAGGTACAGCTGTGGCCACTGGGTGACTGGTGCATGTGGGGTGAATGAAAAATTTGAGATTTGATGACTTTTGAACTGTGCTGAATGATTGTTTGGAATGCGCACAACATAGAGAATACTGGATGCGAAACTATTCACAACCAGTGTGTTCTGCCACTGAGGGGTTCTAAATCCCTCTGACCTTGAGAGTGAAGCTTGAGAGGTCCATGGGAATCAGAACCCCAAGGTGGCAGAACTCACTGGTTGTGCATAAAGTTGATCATTTTGTGTTTTTTTTAGAGTATAGTATAATGTAAAATGCGTGTGCAGCAGTTCTTTCACATTCAGAATGAAATGGATTTTTACAGTCTCTAGAGGTTTCAGAATGCAGTTGTGCCACAGAAGGGTACAATCACATTCCATGTCCTTTGAACTGTTGAACAACAGCATTTTGAAAAGGATGGAATTCTATACAGAACAATATTCTACTATACGCTCTAAGAATACTGGGCTCTATGCATGAATGCGCAGAGTTGCTACATGCTGCAGATCAGCGGTGCATAGCCACCCTGCACCCAGTGTATCCAAAAAAGGGGTGTGCAACCCATGTGCACCTAATCCCCCTAGTGGTGGTGTGGACAGCAATGCACTGGGGTGGGTGGTGTGCCAGCATTAAACACCATTCACTAAGGCACATAGTGCTGAATGCAGGGGTGCGGGGGAGGGTGCAGGTTATGGCAGGGGGTACCTTGCCGTAACCCACTGTGCACTCCCATGGGCTACACCCGCTGGTCAAGATGGGACTGGGTAATGACATGCCATGCTGCCCTAGCCCACTAGGTTGATGGGGAGGGCTGGGAAGCAGATCGGGTGAGTGCCTGTACATGCATATGGTGTGTCCTGTAATGCCATTCACCCCATCTGAACATAGGCCCGCCCCACTCCATTACCTCCAAGCATCACCCCCCATCACACATGGCAGCCATGACCGGTGAATGCACATACCCCCCTACACACACATAAATGCTCCATCCCCGATATGGCACAGCATCCCTCCCCTCCCAAACACATCTGCCCCAACTCCATTGGTGCCTCTCATACCCCCCAACACAGGTGTATCCCGACCCTTTTAGTGTCAAGCATCCCCACGCAACATGTATGCCCAGTCCCCGTATGTGGCATTGCAGCCCCCTCAAACACTCATCTGTACTGTCCCTGTAAGGTTCTAACATATCTCCCCACAACAAGTCATTACCGACCTGGTGTTGTACCGGACCCCCCCCCCACATACACAGTGTTGCCCCTGTCAACTGTACCATGACCCTTTATCCCACAACCCCTGCAGCACCATTGGTGGCCAGTGACTCACAGCACCGACAACCTCCCCCATCCCCGTAGCTTCCAGTCGGTGCCGCAGCCCGGGACAGCCAGTGGCACAGCCCTCCGCACACCTCCGCAGCCACCAGCTGTCCAAGTGATGCTGGGAACATGCCTTATATATATATATATATATATATATACATACGCCACTCAGGTATGGGGTTGAGTTGGGGGGCTGTTGGTGCTGTGAGTGGGTGGGGGGTCCACTGTCCACCAATGATTCTGCAGGGGCAATGGGACTAGGGATGGGGGGGCTGGCCTGGGGCACAGTGGGTGGGGATGGTCTTGTTATACACGAGGTTGGGGCTGCCATGTGGTGAGGCGGGGGTGTATACCTGCAAAGGGATAGGGCTGGCATGTGGTAGGCAGTGGAGGGGTGTTGTACAGCAGTCGCGGATGTGGCGGCCGTAGGCTGGGTGCCAGGTCACCTGTGCGGCATGTGGCTGTGGTGCCACTGGCCATGGGCATGCAGATCTGGGTGCCTGTGTTTGCTATTCACGCACCCGGACCTGTGCCATCTCATGCAAGTGATCGACTATGGGACCCAGGATGGGCATCCAAATGGATGCCCATTCTGGGTCCGCTACTCCACCCCTGGCCACCCTGCATGGTCCTGAATGCCGGCAGAGGGGGTGGGGTAGGGCTGTCGACAGGTGGAAGCCATTTGTGAATACCGGCCTGTGCGCACCTGTCTGCAGATGCAGAGCTACGCGGGTGGGGTACGCGCCTTTGGTGCATACTTTCTGACCATTAGTGCATAGCACCCACAGTGAATAGTAAAGCATTGTTCTGTATAGAATTCCATCTCTTTCAAATGCTGTTGTACCACAGAGCAAATGTCATGGAATGTGATTATACCCTTCCGTGGTACAACAGCATTCTGGAACCTTTAGAGACTGTAAAAGACAGTTTCATTCTGAATGCAAAAAAAACACCACATGCACATTTCACATAATACTGTAGACTATAAAAAATACAGGATGAGCAACTCTATGGACAACCCATGAGTTCTGCCACCTCAGGGCTCTAATTCCCACAGAACTCTCAAGCTTTGCTCTCGAGGGCAGAGGGAATCAACCCCTCTGTGGCAGAGTACACTGCTTGTGCATAGTTGCTCATCCAGTATTTTCTATTTTGAGCTGGCTGATTTTTACACAGAACAAAAACTAACCATATACTACTGTATAACAATATTTAGTGAGGGTCCAAGGACAAAATAGGAGAGTAAGGGCTGGTGCTATTATGAGTGGTATGCATGTGGAGAACAGCCTTCAGAACAGCACGAGGAATGGTGAATGGGAAGGAGGATCAGAGAAGAGGGAGTCTGTAAGGAAAAGGAGACTGCTCAGCAGAGATCATGCTAGATAAAGGAATGAGCTGCACATGCCAGCAGAACCAAAAATGCAAAAACATTAGAAATGTATTAACAGACTAGACACTGAAGGCTATCTGGAGGACAGCCTGGGCCCCCATACTTCAACTAATGCTGGCTTTCATTGGGGGGGGGTGGAGAAGGAGCATGTGTCAGTGGAGGAGGGGAACTATGAAGTAGGGTGGGAGCAGGAAAGGAAGGAGGAAGAAGAGGTAGCAGAGAAGTGAGCCAAACCAGAACATGGCTATTAGAGAAATGCAGTGAGAGAGGTAGTGGTCTTCAAGGGGAGGAAAGGGAAGGAGAGGGAGATGTACAAGGAGCAGTGACAAGTTTGGGGTGAGTAATCCAGAGCAAAATGACAGAAGAAGTGGAATAAGGGGTCAAGTCTGGCCAGGATGGATTTAGGGGCACAACTGTAAACCACATCACCAAAATCAAAGGCAGGGAGGATCATTTTAGAAACTAACTCTCAGCTGATGAGGGAGGGGGTGATATAGGCTTTAATTCCTTTGAGTGTATAGTGGGTGTGGGTGCAGGCTGCAGGATCCTTCTCATCTACTGTCCACCAGGTGATGGGAGGGTTTTCCTGAAGGAGGTTGAGGGCTTCAACGCTGAGATGGTATTGGAGGCCCCCAGATGGTTAGGTTTGGGGGACTTTATTTTATTTAGTTATTGAATTTTGATGACCAGGTAGGCCCACTGAGCCCTGAAGGTCCCTTTTTCAGGGGCGACCCGGGATACAGTACAGTACAAGACAGTCAGGTAGTACAGGGTACAGAGAAAGTACACATGATTACAAGGTTACAATATAGGCAGTAATTCCGAATCTATTGAACATAAGTGCAACGATTCATAGAGTTAAGGCATGAGCTTGAAGTCCGTTTGGGTGAGAAAGGGAGAGGGTTGGTGTTGGATGTGGGACCGGGGGAGACTATCCTATACCCTGACAGTGACACGAGTTAGCCTCTAACATGTGGGACTTGAGCCTTGTACAAAAGTTTAGCAGTGATGAGGCTTCCTGCACTGATGGTGGGAGAGTGTTCCACAGATTAGGGGCAGTGTAAGCGAAGGATTTACCTCCCATGTTTGTCTTGACTCTGGGGATTGCTACTAGAGTCCGACCTGAGGTCCTGTTCATTCGAGGGTTGGACTTAGGAGTGATAGTTCCTTTTAGGATAGATGGGGCAGCCGGGCACTGCAATTTGTATGCAAGGCAGAGCAGGGGGTACTGAAGATGAGCCTCAAAAGAAGGCCACTGCAGCTGGGCAAGCGAATCGCAGGTATGGCTTCTTGGGTGACTCAGGGTCACAAACTGCACAACCTTGTTATACGGAACCTGTTGCCGGTTGCCCTCTTGCTTAGACATTCCCTGAATTACAGGGGCAGCATAAGTTAGTGTAGGGAGAAGGACACTGGATAAGCTGGTCTTTTAGTCTGGATAAGCTGGTCTGGGCTTTTAGCTGGTACAGGGTGCCAAGTTTACCATGGATGGTCCTAGTTACTTGGTCTACGTGGGACTTAAAGGTGAGAACTTGGTCAATATGTAGCCCAAGGTATTTTATGCTGTCTACCATGTCTATTCTTTTTCCAGCAAGGGAATTTAGCTGTAAGGATTTGGTCCTGTCCTGGCCGAGGGATATAGGACCAAACAGCAAGGCTTTTATTTTTCCTGCGTTGGGGACCATTCTGTTTGACATAAGCCAGGCCTCAAGTGTATTTAGGTCTCCTTGGAGGAGAGGACCTAGATCAGGTAAGATATCCATGGACCGGTAGATGACGGTATCATCAGCATATTGAACCCCTGAACTTTTCCCACAGTGACGATTGAGGTCGTTTGTGAAGAGAGAGAACAGGAGGGGGCCAAGAATTGAGCCCTGAGGTACACCCTTCTTGATGGGAAGAGGGTCAGACAGCTCTCCCTTCCAGATGACCCTATGGGAATGGCCTGATATGTAGCTCTTGAAGCAGTTTAGGGCCTGGACATCCAGACCTATACTGTGAAGATTTGTAAGTAGAAGGTTGTGGTCCACAAGGTTGAATGCCTTGGTCAGATCTATAAAGATTGCGCCCGTCGGCTTGCCTATGTCCATTGCACTGAGTACGTCCACTGTTAGATTTATGAGTGCAGTGTCAGTCCAATGGTTTGCCCGAATTCCATGCTGAGAGGGGGCTAGGAGTTGGTGGAGCTCCAGATTGTCCCTCAGTTGCCTGTAAACTAGTAAACTTTAATGCCTGGCTTGACGATGAACTCTTGCCTTTTGGACAAAACCTCCTCCAATTGATGGAATCTTTGGGCCTGACATGGGCTATTGCCACCATAACACACACAATGGGGGACACTCGTTGGACTTGGTGTTCCACCTGGGGCTGGAAATCTCCGATATGGAGGTGGATCCAATCGGGTGGTCTGACCATCGCACCCTGAGATTCAGTTTTGCAGCCCCCCGAAATAGGCCTGCCCCTAAGGAGTTGGTACAGTATCATCTTTGAGAGGAGTTACCTCGGAAGGCCTAATGATGATACTGGACCTTTTGGGATTTCCGATAGATAGCACTGACCCAGGGCCCCTTGTACTAGCCTATAACAGAGCTGTTGCTGGGGCCCTGGATGTCATTGCTCCGGTGTGTGTTCACCCTCTTATTCTTTGCCCGGGTTCCCCAAGGTATGATTGGATACTTTGGGAGCTGAAGAGGCAAGAGTGAAGGTTGGAGAGACATTGGCGGAAAACTCACCTGGCGGAGGATAGATTTAGATTGCCAGACCATTACAGGGTCTACCAATCAGCAATTTCTGATAAGAAGGCAGAGTTCCTGTCCAGGGAAATTGCTGCAGCGAAAAATAGACCAGTTCAGCTCTTCCAGACCATGGACACAGACTATGCAATCCAGCCTGTCTGCTTTCTGGTTGAGCATTGTCACAAGAAAAGTGTGAGGAGTTTGTGCAGTTTTTCGCTGATAAGCTGTCCTCCATTAGGGATGAGATCAGCTAGTGCCTCCCCATTGGACCTTGCATTGACCAATTGGGTGGTACGAATGTCCAGATGACCTGGTCTACCTTAAGCCAACCGGTAGTCTGGGATATAGTGAGGATCATCCAGACTCTGTGGCCAACTTGCTGTAGTTTGGACCCGGGCCCAACTCACCTTCTTTAAGGTGTGTTGAGGTCATTGGCCTGGTCCTAGCTGAGATAGTAAGGGTTTCACTGGAGAGAGAGGGATTTTTCCTGATCCCCTAATGGAGGTGACAGTGTGGCCCCTCCTGAAAATGCCCTCCCTTGACCTGGACTGTCCAGCAAACTACAGACCAGTCTCTAACTTACCCTTTAAGGGGAAAGTTATTGAGAAGGTGGTCACCCTGCAGCTGAAGGGTCATTTATCCATCCACAATATCTATGGCCCTCTCCAGTCGGGCTTCAGAAAAAGGCATAGCACTGAGACCACCCTGGTGCAGGTGCTAAATGATCTTCTAATGGTCAGAGATTGGAGAGCCTGCTCCATCTTGGTTCTCTTTGATCTCTCAGTGGCATTTGACACTGTGGACAATGGGGTGCTGCTCAAACGCCTGTGGTTTTTCTGTGGACTGAGGGTGGGCGGTCCTCAGTTGGTCTTGATCCTTCCTCGAGGGCAGATCTCAGAGAGTGGTGTCGGGGATTCATTCCTCTGCCCCTCGCTGTCTGCCCTGTGGGGTACCGCAGAGCTCGGTGCTGTCCCCCATATTGTTTACAGTGTACATGCTGCCATTGGGGGACTTTATAAGATGGTATGGGTTGAGCTTTCACCGCTAAGCAGATGATTCTCAACTGTACATGTCTTTTGTACCTGAATAGGGGTTAGACAGTGTCTCAATGTTTAACAACTGCCTATCAGAGACACAGTACTGGATGAGTGCTAGCTGGCTGAGATCAAACTTGGGAAAAATTGAGGTATTGGTAGTGAACCCTGATTGTAGGATGACCAGGACATGGGTGGGAAAACCCTTGGATTTATACCTTGCAGGGACCCCACTAATTGCCTCAGGCCAGGTGCGTAACCTGGGTGTGATATTTGACAAAGGCCTGACCTTGAAGGCTCAGGTATCGGCCGTGGTCAAATCTTCCTTTTACCATCTGGGGACTATCACCAGGGTGAAGCACCTGGTCCCATCTGAAGATCTTCCCACCATGGTCCACGCCTTTGTCACCACTCGTTTTGATTACTGCAACGCCCTCTACCTAGGGCTACCAGGGGTGGATATCTGCCAATTACAGCTAGTGCAGAATGCAGTGACCAGGTTGTTAACTGGAACCCCTAGATCCAGTCACATAACACCTGTACTGCGTGAACTGCACTTACTACTAACATACTAAAATGCCAGCAGAATAGGCCTAACGGTCTTTCGCGTCTGCTCGTTTGGTCAGCCCCCACCCTGGGAGCTGACCTTGCTGCCCCCCTCACCTTCTCTGGCTTCTCCCTTCCCAGTTTTGGATATTCTCACTGCATTGGATTTTACTTCCAGAACCCTTCCCCTGTACCTGTCCCACCCCTTGAACCCTCCACCGTCTCTGCCTCCACCAGTCCCCTAGGCAGCACATTCCATGGCTCCACCACCCTCTCAGTGAAGTAGCACCTCCTCCTTTCTCCCCTGAATCTTCCCCCTCCAGCTTCTACCCATGCCTCTAGTGGCCCCTCCTCCTTCCTTTGAAGCACCCTGACTGTTCCTCCCCTATTTACTCCCTTCATGTACCTGAAGACCTCTATCATATCCCCCAGTTCCTTCTCTCTTCCAATGTGTACATATTTAGCTCTTTGAGCTTCTCCTCATAGGTCCTGTCCCCAAGCCCCAAATCATTTGGTTGCCCTCCTCTGGACCCTCTCCAGGAGCTTAATGTCCTCTTTAAGTGTGGCCTCCAAAACTGCACACAGTACTCAAGGTGTGGCCTCACCAAGCAGTTATATAGAGGGAGTATCACTTCCCTCTTTCTGGAGGTGATCCCCCTAGCGATGCATCCCAGCAACCTGTTGGCCTTGGCTGTTGCCCTCCTACAAGTCTCCGAGTTGTTCATCTTGACATCCACCACCACCCCCAGGTCCCTCTCAGCCATTGAGACTTGTAGCATCCCCCCCCCCCGGGTGTACACTTGGCCCGGGTTTCTGGCCCCCAGGTGTGGTACCTTGCATTTCTCTGCATTCAACCTCAGTTTCCACTTTCTAGATCATCTTTCCAGAGCCTCCAGGTCCCCCTGTAGGGCCACCCTCCCCTCCTCCCCATCCACCACCGCCCCCAGTTTTGAGTCACTTGCTACCAATACAGTGGTAGATCACTTTTAAGGTCACATTGCTGACCTATAAGGCTCTACATGACCCCAATACCTCCAAGATCTCCTGTTTCCTTACTGTCCCACCCACCCACTCCAATCCTCCAACGAGGGATTGCTAGAGATTCCCAGGGCATGCCTGAAAACTTCAGGAGGAAGATCATTTGCCTTTATGGCTCCTACCCTGTGGAATTCTCTACCTCTTCAGATATGAGATATCCTGACTGTTGAGGGCTTCGAAAACTCCCTTAAGATCTATTTGTTTCGACAGGCCTTTGAAGGGTCTTGGGAAAATTGATGTCGGAAACACTGTAAGATTTTATATATTTATTGTTTTAGTGTACTTTAAGAGGTTTATATTGTTTTTTCATGTTGTTATGGCATCCTGAGCTCTGGAAGGCTGCCTAATACAAATAAAGTTTTACTTAATTACTTACTTATTCCTGTAGAGTGGTCCCAACTTAGGAATGATTTTGGAGTGGATTGCATCAATGTGGGTTGAGAAATTGAGGTGGTGGTCAAGCCAAACTCCTAGCTACAATTTTTGCACCTTCAAGGGTTGAGAAGATATGGGGCATTTTATGATGATGAGACATTGATGGTAGCCAAAAATCATAGAGACTGCCTTTTTTGAGTCAAGGGACAGCTGGCTTTTCTGGAACCAGGACCTGGACACTACAGCAGTCACGTTGGAGCTGGGCTGACAATTTGAGGATCGATGGACCAGAGTCAAATAGGACTGTATCGTCAGAATGCAGTTCATATTTTGACAAGAGGAGTAGCCGGTAGGATATGGGCTTTAGAATGCAATTGGGCTTATGAAGGGGGAAGGGAGGAGAGGGGACAAGCCAAGTGGACAGCATTGCTAAAAGGAAGGGGGGGGGGAATAGAAAAGGTAGCAGGAGTGGCAGAGATGGCAAGTACAAACAGACTAAAACACTGTTGGCTGCACTGAAGCACAGTGAACCAGCTATCCTAGGTTACTATGTAACCCCCTCATGGGGTTAGAGGCATCTTATTTGTGATCTTGGATGTACAGCATTGGGATGTTGTGTGGGACTCCTCATCCCTGTAAAGGGTTAATAGTTTTGCCACCCAAGGGAGCTGCTGGCATGGAAGCACCCTGGGGTGGTGCTGGATATAACGGGAGAGCACAGGAAAAGAGGAAAGAAAAAGGGAGGAGTTGGACCGTGATCGAGTGGGGCAGTGGCCTGCTTGAATGGTGGGATAGCTTTCTCTCGGGGAATGGTAAATGATATAGCAGCTGGTGGGATGTGGTGGTGGCCGCTTTATCCGAACTTTTCCCCCATTGTGGGTCAGTGTGAGAGTAGCCACCACAGCAAGAAGAAGGCTGGGATAGACGACAAGGCTTGAGGAAGAGAGAAGTGGCAGCCAAGATGGGAACGAGTTGCCAAGAGGTTCTTTGGGGCCATCACCCAAAGATAGTGGACAGCCTGGGACAGAGTGTGTAGTGGTCGGAGTGGGATGCCGAATGCCCCAACCTGAAGTTTGGACCAGTAAGAGGGGGGAGCAGTAGCCCCGAGGTGAGAGGTTAGATGAACCACCACAGTGATTGATTTAGACCTGTGGGATAGTGAAGCATTGACCTCAAAGTGAAAGGCCAGGCTGAACTGAAAAGATGGGAAGAAGGCATTTTGGGATTGTGATGAGAGCAACCCTGCAGTGATATGTGTTTTCTTTGCTACAGGAAAAACTAAGCTACCTGAGGCTTATGGTCCTTCAGATCATGCCCCAGGAATGGACTTTATGTAAAGGGACTCAATTAATTTCTTGATCTCCATGGTCAAGAATAATGTGCTGCCCCCTGTGTGTTAATATATGAACTGCTCCATGGAGTGGCTGTATTTTATTGAACAAAGTTTATTAAATTTGGGATCCCATTGTTCTTAAAGCCAGAGCAAGAGAAAGAGAGAGAGAGTCATTTTGTTCTTTCAGAATTGCTGATGATGTTTAACCACTGTTTTCCTTCCAGCCCAGTACTGGAGGGGTCGGGTGGCAACCCTCGTTTCTACCATGGACTTGGGTGAATGCAGCCATCTTGGAAGTGTTCTTACTGCTGTTGACACCCCCTTCCCGTGGACATTCACTATCATACCCCTAGACACCAGGGAGGGGGTGGGCTTACATGTGGAGGCTTGTCCGGGATATGTTTTGGGGTGTCTGTGACCCCCCCAGACCTCAATGGTGGTGCTGGGTGAACGCATCTGATGAGTTGGAGAGTTTGTTTTTGAATTATTGTGCAATAAACATGGCACTGTGAACTGTCATAATTCACACCTTCTTCTGGACTGTGGGGCACCCTAGAGTCTTCTAGAATGGGATCCTATGCCTGGCCCATGTGAATCCTTTGCAAATGGGCTGGGGCAAGACTCATGGACTGGACTGCTTGGTTCTGGTGGGGCAGAGTCCATGTGTTTTGCTGCTTCGTGCAGGTGTTTGACCAGAAGAATCACGGTGGAAGCCGGTGATTGTTGGAGATTTGGCTACTGCAGCTGATCTTTCTATTTGATTTTGAACTGTGTCAGCTTAGTGTGACAGAACAGCACAGGAGCCCTTGTCGTCTGGTGTTACTGTACCCCAAGAGATGTTCCAGTGAATGTGGGAGCTGGCGGGAAAATTGACTGTGCCAGCAGAGTGTGCCCTGTGTCACAGTAAGGGCCCCAGAATGACATTGCTCCCTGTCCGTGAGGTGTGTCAAGGTCCTGCTTCATGTGGCTGTGCACCCAGTTTGTCCATTACCTCCCTGACTTTAGATGACATCAGCATGGGAGGCTGGGAGGACCTGGCCGCTCATTTGCACCCTGCTGGTAGTACTGAGGCTGTGACCGTGGCAGCTAAGCAAGAACCTATCCCACTGGAGAGTGCAACGCGTGGCCATAGATGTGGAAGGGGGTGAGCAGCTCCGATTGGTGAGTCACCCAACCAATTGTTGACCTCAGTGGATTTTGTACCAGCTAGGCAGTGAAGTGAAGCTGCATGAATTGAGTTATCAGAGACTGTGTTAGCCCCAAAGCCAGAGAAAAAAGTGAACCTGCTGATTTAGTGACCCTCGGTCCATCTTCTTGTGCACCTCCATCAAGGAGCCCACCAGTGAAGAAATCAAAGAGTGTCCAGAGTGGAAAACCAGAGGCTGGTGTGGCTGAAGCTCGAAAGGAGAGTGAAGAGGAGAAAGACTGGGACTCTGAAAGAGATGCTCAGTCTCCTTATTCTTCGGTGGTGGCGTCACCCCCAAAGGCATCTATGGGGGAGGGTCCCCCGTCCTTGAAGTAAGGAGCACCAGGGACTTGCCGAAGAATGCCAGTGGCAAGAGTGGGAGTACAATAATGGAGTGTGGCTCCCCCAAGGGCAAGCCCTGAGGATGACCATTTGCAATTTGCCTGAGTAGTCACAGGCTAAAAGACATGTTAGGTGCCATGCGCGGCTGGACGTTCCTCAGTATGATTCCCCCTACCTCTCAGAATGTGTCTGGGACATCATAGAGAAGAAGAGGTTTGGCTGGGTATTCCATGGCATCCTGGGGAAACTGTACTGCAAGCACAATCTGCATGCCAGCAGCCCCAGGTCTTCCCTGCAATAGGCTCAGAGAATTGTAAAAACATCTATGCCCAGATTGCATTTGAGACTTACTTTGTTCAAGAACTGCACTGCCGCAGGACTCGGCGGTAGCCGCACTCAAGTACTCTCAGGGGGTCATCATCCATATGGTCACTTGCACAAAAGCCCCATTCTGACTACAACTACAGCTGGGAAGAACGATGCTATGATAAAGCTCTGTAGAGTGGTACTGCTTAATGCTCTATGGACTTCACTTTTTGGGTGAGATCAACCCTTTTTTGTGACTGGTTGCAGTTTAAGTTCAACATTTGAGACTGTGGGGGGGGATTGTTTCCATATAGTTTATAATTATTACTGCTCTAATCGTTGGGTTTCAAGTGATGTGTATGTTGATCATGGTTACATAAATGGGAGTTGACTGTTGCATTATTATGCATGCATCATTGTTGCTGTATGAGTCAATCACTGAAAGATCGAACACCACTCTAGGCTGTAGGCAATTTGTCTGAAAGGTCTGGTTGGTGGGAGGCCAGGGAGGTAGATTTGGGCATGTGGGAGAGCTGAGCTAGAAACAATGTGTCCTTTGGTTTCCATAGTTTCCACCTCTGTGGTGAGCAGCCTAAAGCTCCCTGGGGGGGGGGGGATGCGAGTACCCAGCTTGCTTGGGCCCCTGGGAGGGTGACTCATGGTGCTTCTAAGTTCACCAAGGATGGTGAGCGTTTAGGCAGGGGAGAGTTGTAACCTCCTCATGAGGTAAGAAGCACCTTATTTGTGCACTTGGATGTGCACCATTGGGATGTTGTGTGGGACTCCTCATCCCAATAAAGGGTGAATAGTTTTGCTGCTCTAGGGAGCTGCTGGCATGGGAGCACCCTGGGGTGGCACTGGATATAAGGGGAGAGCATGCGAAAAGAGGAGAAAAAAAAGGGAGGAGTTGGACTGGTATCAAGCTGAGTAGCAGCCCACTTGAGTGACAGGATAGTTTTCTCACAGGGAAGGGTAAATGGCATAGCAGCTGGTGGGATGTGGTGACAGCCACTTCATTTTGAATTCTTCCCCATTGTGGGGTGGTGTTGAGAGTAGCCACCACCGGAAGTAGGAGTCTGGGAAAGACAAGGCTTGAGGAAGAGAGAAGTGGCACCCGAGATGGGAATGGGTCACTGAGAGGTTCCGTGGGGCCATTGTCCAAGGATAGTGGCCAGCCTGGGATAGAATGTGTAGTGATCGGAGTTGGATGTCAAATGCCCCAACCTGAGGTCTGGACCAGTGAGAGGAAGAAGCAGTAGCCCAGTGGTGAGAGGCTATCTGAACCACCACAGTGATTGATTTTGACCTGTGGGATAGTGAAGTACTTGCCCCAAGGTGAGAGGCCAGGCTGAACTGAAGAGATGGGAACAAAGCATTTTGGGACTGTGAGGAGAGCAACATTGCAGCAATGTGTGTTTTCTTTGCTACAGGACAAACTGAGCTGATTGAGGCTTGGGGTCATCTGGATCACAACCCATAAATGGACTTTTCTCTCAGGGAAGGGTAAATGGCATAGCAGCTGGTGGGATGTGGTGACAACCACTTCATTTCAAATTCTTCCCCATTGTGGGTGATGTGAGAGTAGCCACCACCAGAAGTAGGAGTCTGGGAAAGACAAGGCTTGAGGAAGAGAGAAGTGGCAGCCAAGATGGGAATGAGTCACCAACAGGTTCTTTGGGGCCATCACCCAAAGATAGTGGACAGCCTGGGACAGAGCGTGTAGTGGTCGGAGTGGGATGCCGAATGCCCCAACCTGAAGTTTGGACCAGTGAGAGGGGGGAGCAGTAGCCCCGAGGTGAGAGGCTAGCTGAACCACCACAGTGATTGATTTAGACCTGTGGGATAGTGAAGCATTGACCTCGAAGTGAAAGGCCAGGCTGAACTGAGAAGATGGGAAGAAGGCATTTTGGGATTGTGATGAGAGCAACCCTGCAGTGATATGTGTTTTCTTTGCTACAGGAAAAACTGAGCTACCTGAGGCTTATGGTCCTTCAGATCGTGCCCCAGGAATGGACTTTATGTAAAGGGACTCAATTAATTGCATGACCTCCATGGTCAAGAATAATGAGCTGCCCCACTTTGTGTTAATATATGAACTGCTCCATGGAATGGCTGTGTCTTATTGAATGAAGTTTGTTAAATTTGAGCTCCTGTTGTTCTTAAAGCCAGAGAGAGAGAGAAAGAGAGAGAGAGAATCACCTCATTCTTTCAAAACTGCTGATGATGTTTAATCACTGTTTTCCTTCCAGCCTAGCACTGGAGGGGTCGGATGGCAGACCCATTTTTTTTATCATGGAGTTGGGTGAACGCAGCCATCTTGGAAGGAGTTCTTGCTGCTGTGGCTGCCCCCTCCCCATGAACATTCACCATCATACCCCTAGACACCGGGGATGGGGTGGGCTTACACTGTAAATTACAGAATAAAACAAGATGGAAACAAGGCAAAAGATATGCATGATAAAAAAGAAACCTAGTTGACAGAATAAGCACTAGCAGCATTGAGAACAAAATGGATGCAGCTTCACAACACAACACTAGATACAGATGCTATGATACAGGACTAGCAGTGCTTATAATATGCAGATTGGAAGTTTGGGCAGAGTCCTCTGGCATCCTGGTATCTTCCCTCTGATGAGTCCCCTCAAGGACTCCCACTCCTCTTGTGCCACTGATGCTGAGATTGCTTATAGAAGACTGGTGGAAGGCCAAGGGATTATAAAAGAAACGGTCCCTCCCACAAGGGAGTGCTCCAAGCACCAATTGGTCCAGAAAGTTAGTGAAAGTATCCTCAATAAGTAGCTCCTGCTGCTACCAGAATGCAGGCTGAACACTGGCGACCGGGTAGGGTTAGGTAGCCCAAAGTCAGAATCACTCACAGTCCCATAGGTAGTATATCAGCTGGCTCCTCATGGATTGTAGTAGCATCCTGTGTTGCTGACCGGGAGCTCGAGTGATATGGTTTCTCCCACATGTGAGCACTCGAGCCCCAAATCAGAGTAGCTCACAACCCCAAAGGCAGTATGTTGACAGGCTCCTCATGGCTTGCATGTATGAAAAGTTGCTTATTCAAAGTTGTCATTGAGACCTGGCCAATCTTGAGCCCTTAGATTAAAAGTCCAGAAAGCCTCTCTTCTTGCAAGGGCCATTTCCCAGTTGCCACCCTTAGGGCTTATCCTTACCTGTTCAATTCCTGTGAACTTTTCTGTTTGTTGCATTTTCTACATGTGCAGCTAAAACATACTCCAAAGTTTCATTTGCCACTGCACTCATATGGTCTCCCACTGACTCCTTAGATTTTATTTTTGCTATTCCTATGTAGTATACACCACAGGACTATGGGGCTATGTATACTACATAGTTTTTGTGGCTATAATTTGCAAACATTCTGGCCACTAGATAAATTCCAAAAACATTTACATTCATTTATTACTGGACAGTATTTACATCTGCCCCATTTACTACAACCAGATGGACCCATGAACTTGTTTTTTGATTGGTTAGACAAAACTGGCCAGTATGTCACATAGGTTTTTGGATGTCCTAAATTCCTAAACACCTGTGGCACTTGCACATCTGCCACTGTGACCCTTACCCTTTATTCAGGCCTGCCATGCCCATTGCTCGCTGCACCCATGGACTTTGTCTTGCTGGACCCGTTCCGAAATAACCAAGGCAGACACAAGATATAGTAGCAGAAGACTTTGTTTATTAGCTACAAGAAGCTACAGCACACCATGAGGCATTACCTCAGTCTCCAGGGTTTCACTCTGCCCTGGCATCTAAATGGCAGTGCCAGGCAATGAAATAACTTGTGACATTAGTGTTTTAAGTGCTTACAGAGGTAACAGTTAAAGGTGTAAGAACCATGCTTAATTATGCTCCACACACACTATAAGTGGGGGCAGTTCTGGAACACTTTTGAGTCACGAGTCTTATTTCAAAATAGACCAGTGCTTCTACAAGATTTCTCTGACCCTGTAAGCTCTTGGTGACTACGTAGTTGCAAAGTTCACCTTGCTAGCTTTATCAATGAATGTGATGAGTGCTGAGACAAACTGTTCTGTCTGGCAGTGTGCCTTGTCTGACTGCACCATGCATCCGGAAGCAGCTTTAATTTTTCAGAACTGACGTACCACAGTAATTAAAAGTTTAGGTGTTGCCTCTATCGCTGAATGTTCTGGCACAAAATGCTGAGCGTATATGCACTGATGTATCAAATATAACAGATGCCATATTTACACAAATGGGAAAATCCAGTCCACTGTTAAATGGCTCAGCTGTTGTTACCTGCCAGCACTGAGTTAAATACTGGAGGGATAAGACAAGCCTTTCTGGAGTATGGAAAGATAGCCCTTCATGCATGTAGACTCCACTGGTAACAGGTACTGTAACTCTTGAAGCCTAAGGAAAAAATGTCTCTTCCACCCAGATATTTAGAAAAGATCAACACCCATGAAGACAATTTTCAGATATAAGTATTTATTACAGGTTGCTAATATTGCATATTTTAATCCTTGTTCATACATATTGGCAAGTTATTTATTACCTATTTATCTGGGATACAAACAGTAGTAGTAATATATACAGTACATTTATTTCAAATCCAGAAAGGGAAGTTACCTGAGTGAGCCAAGGCTCATTTTCAACAGGTTCCCAACAAACAGATCCAATGTTTAAAGTTATTAAAAAAAAGGATTTGATAATTACTTTTCTGTTTTCCCAGCTTTCGAGGTGTTGCTTAACTGCAAGTCAGATGCCAAGTGCGCAGCATCATTGGTATCCGAACCACATATGGAGCCAGAGTCAGCAGTGCTCTCCACTATAAATGAGAAAGGGATTAGACATTCAGTTGCGCTAGAATGATGATGGAAGCCACTGAAAGCTGAAGCAGAGCTAAAAGCTTTAGGAACCTAAGGTAAACAGCAGGAGGGGGTTTTGTTCAAAGACAGCACATTTGAATCAAAGTATGTTTGCTGGTGTTACGCTTTTGTTACATTTTTGGCTGACTGGAAACAGACTTGAAAGAAAATAGAAAGTAACTAAGAAATAAAAAACAAACATCCTGTAACATGGTTTCTAGAAGTTGCTACTGAGCTACACGTGTTATAGAAACAATGTGGCATTAATACCCGCTAGAAAGTCTGCACGTGATGTCTTTCAGCCTATCTGTGTGCTTCTTTTCCACTGGCGTTAATAACCATGTTACAAGGTAAACTAATCACTTGTGCTCTGCATTTGTGCTCTTTACTCTGGTGTTTTTTCTGCAGCTGACACCGTCAGTGGATTTAGCATCCTGGTTCCTTTGTTTGTATCAGGGACATAGGCTGTGCAAAATCAGTGGGGGGATTCAAACATGGGTGGGATAGGCATAATGGGCTTTATTCTTGTAGGTGCAGCATGGCTATGCACTACATAACTGGGGCGCATGGACATTCTGTGGCTGCTGTGCCCTCTGAGCCCGATTCTCCACTGTGGCACAGGGCTGGTACACACCGACTCCCCTGACGAGCCAGTGACATCTGCAAGGGAGCAGTCTGGGGGTGTGTGCCTGTACTACATGCCATGCTCGAAAGCACAGAGTGCTAGGTGAGATAGAGTGCAGGCTACACATTTCCAAGGCAGTCATAGCCACTGTGCACCCCCCCCGACTGTATGCTGCCGGCAGCGGCAAACCCCATAGGGCCCCCACCCAAGCTCCTTTTGCCTGACAGGGCTGCCACGATGGCAGATAGCCATCTTCCCCCAGACTGATCCCTGAACCTGTCTCCCCTCAGCCGCCTGGTGGCACACACCCTGGCTAACAGCTGTACCCCAGCCCTGTGATGCCGACCCCCCACACACACACCCAGGGGCACCAACCCTATGAATACAAACACCCCCAACACCCCCTGCCCAGTTCTGCACTCCCAGTCATGCCCCTGACCTCTGAACACAGCTTCCCTGGACCCCATTGGTGTTTGGTAGACCCCCCAGACCCCCAGTGTCATGGCACTGATGGGCAGGTACAGGGACTTGGGGGTGTTCGGTGCTGGCTCACTAATTACCATGGGGGCTGGGTGTTCCAGGGCAGGGGTGGGCCCTACCTTGGGGATGGGGCTCGGATGTGTGGGTGGGGACAACATATGGGACAGGGTCCTACAGACTGGGGCCATTTCATTCTCCACATGGGCACTCCTGCACATGGGCATGGCTGGGGGGAACCCAGGTTGACTGGGGCAGTCCACGCAGGTCTGGATGCCTGCGGTTGGCATTCACACATCCAGACCCATGCCCAGAGCACATGGGATCCACTGTGGAATCCTGGACAGGCATCCCATTGGATGCCCACTAGGGTCTGCTACGCTGCTCCTGACTGCCCTGCAAGGCTCTGCTTGCTGGGAGGATAGGGCCACAGAAGGGTGCCTAGCAGTGGCTCGTGGCTGTGAATGTGGCCACTACATATCTTCCTGTGGGAGTGGACTTCCATGGGCAGGATACATGCCATTGGTGTGCACTTCCTGCATCATGGAGAATCCCCCCAATTGGGCTGGTGAAGACAGTGTTAAAAAGGAAGGGAGAAAAGGGGAGTTAAAGGCCACTAGGGCCCTCAAAAACTAGCAGTACTGTGGGTAGGTAGGGCTGGATGACAAAGTGTTTAAAAAGTAAGTGGTTATTATCTTCTGCTAGTATACATAAGCAAGAAAATGAGGATAGTAACATACTGAAGATATTGCTTACAAGGTAACATAATTTATGATTGGGAGGGACTCTAGGTCCATTTTATCTGCTCCCCCCCTGCTTCACAAACAGGATAAAAGGGAACAATGTGTGACATAATTTAAGGTATACAGTTTTGTCAGAATGATTGAATAATGCTCCATAACATGATTAAATAGGCTGAAGAAGAGCCAAAATACAGAAGAAGGGAAACCGATAACATTTACATTTTTGATAACATTATCATCATCATCAGAACAAATGTATTGGTATGAAATGTTTAATATTGATATATAAAATATATTGGTCAACACAGTATGCGGTAGAACAGTAGCTGCAAATATATTTAATTTATACTGGGGCTGGCAGTATAGCCTAGAGGTTAGAGTAATGAGCTGTAAATTATCTTGGTACATCCATCAGACCTGGGTTTGAGTCCCATAACCTCCACTTGTATACTGTGTGACTCTGAGCAAGTCACTTAACCTCCCCAGTGCTCCCAGGTCACCCCCAAAGACTAAAATAAAAATAAATAAAATAAATACTAGTATATAAAAATTATATTTATTAATATAGGCTTTATATGGGGGGAGGGTCCACTAATGAGTGGCTTGGGTGCCAGATGTGATTCCCTTGAGCTCCATCTTCTTGAGCATAACTAACTATAAATTTAACGGTTTAAACCTCAAATTTGCAATTTTTACAAGCTCAGCTAGTTACTGGAACTGGTCGGGAGATGGACAATATATGTCAAATCCAACAGCCAAACAGCCTCAAGGAGTGGCAGAAAGTCATAAAAAAGCAGCAGCAGCAGAGGAGATAGCACAAAAACCAGCAGGCCCAGGGACAACTATGCTGTTGACTACAGAAAGTACAGTACTGGGACATACATGACAGAACAAGTTCTCAAGGACCTCTCACCAAAACTGGACTCCATAGTGAGCAACCTATCTGAGCTGTCCACCCAGTTGGCAGGACAAGCAAAAAGAATAGAAAAAGTGAAGCAGAGAATCTCCAACCTCAAGAAGCAATTGTCAGGCTCCCAGAGAAAGTGGCAAGGTTGGAGAGAGAGAGCTAACAGAGCTGCCTGAACAACTAAACTATCAGGAAAACTATAACTGCAGGAGATACCTGCAGATCCATTGCCTCCCTGAGGGTAAAGAGGGCAAAAATGCCTTGAAGTTTTGTGCTGAGATATTACTCAAGATCCAGGGACTACACTCAAAGGGGGATGGTTGAAGGTGGAAAGAGACCACCGTGCTCTTGCTCCCAAACTGTTGATGGAAGAGCTTCCCCGTCAAGTGATCTTTCGGCTGTGTCATTTTGGGGATAGGCAAGCCATCCTGAATGCCTACCAAGCCCAAAAGGGGCTGATTTATGAGGGCAGTAAACTCTTCATTTTCCAGGCTTTCTCTCCTAGGCAGAAAACAAAAAGAAAAGCTTTGGCCCCGGTATTAGGAGTGCTAAGGGAGAAACAGGTGGAATTTGTCTTCTTATACCCTGTGGTCCTGAAAACAAAGTTAAAGGGTGCTACCTACACCTTTTACGAGGTGGATAAAGTAAAGAGCTTTTTGAAGGATTAGGAGAAGAAACACAGCTGAGCATGGAGGGAACATGGATTATACATTATTTACTTTACTGCTGTACTGTTTGTGGGACACCATCTGGGACTGGGACTGAGGACATTCCTCCTGATTGACAACTGTCTCCTGGCACCAGGCTTGAAGGGACAGGGACACTGAATAACTATAGGAACATTTATGAGCTTAGGTGTCAGGTTACTTCACCAGCAGCTAGGACTTTTCACTGAAACCTTTGTTCCTTGGTTGTTGGTCTCGCAGAGGGTGAGACTATCAGGGAAGCTCACTTGCTGGGGCTACAAGAACATGTGAAGTCTTGCAAGATGGTTGTGGCCATGAGGTAGCTCTGCTCGACAGTGTGCTTACAAGCCTGTGAACTTTTAGATTGGACCCTGTGCATTCCACGCGTCTGTAAGTACAAAACCCTGGGATGTGAGTGGGAGGGGGACCATGGGGGTATATTTTATTTTATTTATTTTTTAAATTTTGTTAATCTGGTAAGCCCACTGAGCCCCGAGGGTCCCTTTTTCAGGGGTGACCCGGAGTTAGTTACATAAAGCAAGGCAATACATACAGGTAGTACAGTACAGGACATAGCATACAGAGTTTCAATGACAGTATACATTTTTGGACTGCGGTCTTCCCAACGCCCCCCCTAAGTGGGGTAGTATATATGTATATATGAGGTTTGTGGGTGAGCTACGATTCACTCAAAGGGATGCGGACACTACTGGCCTGGGGTACTGCAGTAACGAGAGGAATGTGGATGACTTATGGGAAAGTGAGGGGTGTGGGACCCAATATATGTCACCAGGGATATTTTCTGCATTTGCTACCATACCATGGCCACTCTATGCATATGCGTGATGCTGGAACTGAGAAGACTTGAGCTAGGGGGTGGCCACAGATGCTTTCATTGAGAGCATTTGAGTGGACTAGATTTGGTGAAAGGTTGCATTTTATAGCCTCCAGGCACCAGTCTCCCGGTCCTTGGAGGGTAACCTAAGTAAGCAGAATCTCTGATGTGAAATGATACACTCCCTCCTTCTGCTGTTTTGGTGAGCAGAGAGTATCAAGGTTGGGTTTTAAAAATTGTTTAAAGTTGGCATGTTTACAGTTAGTTTATTTGTGTTTAGTGCAGGAGGAGATATAGGGAGGAGACATGAGGGAGAGGGGACCCATGCTCAATGGGAGAGAAGCTACTTATTTCCATTAGCTGGTGGGGGTTGTCAAGGTGAAGTCAGTGGTAGCATGGCGGCAAGAAGTTTCAGTTTCTTGACTGATAGAACATTGGTGCCTGAAGAGGGAGGCACTGCAGAGTAATGTTAGTAATGTGTATTATGTGTTTCAATGTTTTACACGTTTCATTATTTCTTTCCTACATGTTTTTGTTTTACATCATTCTGTGTGCTAAAATATAAGCAACAGTGTTACTGAGGGATGCTGGGACTGAGGTGGGGACAAGGAACTGCCAATACAGTCTTGGGGTTTCATGCATGGCCAAGCAGAGCATTGTCCTGGAGAGGTGCATATGGTACACCCAGTCGCCTACAATGTTAAATCATACTGTCATCTCCTGGAATGTGCAAGGCTTTTCCTCGTGTAAGTCCCCCCCTCACAGGGTGGGCTTACTAGCCTTTGCTCTGTATATTCCCCTCCAGCTGGTGTCCCATTGTCTACTAAGTGCTTTCAGGCCATCACTTCACCACTGCCACCAGGGGGCAGTGTTTTGCCTGGTATTTAAGTCCTTGTCCCCCTGGGATGGGGAGGAGATGAGGAGTTGGTGGCTTAGAGTAGGGAATGTGTCCCAAGGGGGGGGCTCCCCTTGACCCAGGAGTCGGCAAGGGCAACATCGGTGCAATGTAGGGTGCTTGGTCTCTGAGGGAGGGTTGGCAGGACCTTTGTGGCTGTGTGGGTCCAGGAAGATTCATGTTATACTCACTGCAGAAGGAGGGTAGGCAAAGTGCAGAAAGCAAGAAGGATTGAATGGTGCCGGAATCCCTCTGTGGCGCAGGGGTCCCAGTACCCCATTTTCCGGTAAAGAGTAGCTTGGCAGTGGGGCTGCTGTAGTGGTGGCAGGGCTGCCAGAGGTGACAGCTCTGGTGGGCTGTAACCATATGGCACACTGCCAGGGGAAACTTTTAAGGCATGGGAAGTGCAGCTTAGTATTTGCTATAGAGTCTGCCGTGCTTGTGTGCATGGCAGGTCCTGGGACCTGCTATGCCCATGTCTGGAGCAGGTCTGTCAGACCCACAAAGGGCCGTGACTCTTTGGGAACAGAAATTTGGGAAGGAATGGAGCCACCGCTATGCTTCGGGCAGCCTGTATCAGGTCTGGAGAGCAAGAAAGGGTTTGAGGCACCTTTTTGGCTCAGGAAAAACTGTATGGGTACACTTTGGGAGTGGTTGCTGGAGGCTTAGGCTGCAGTCACCCCAAGGCACTGTTTCTGGCTCAGATGACATGGAGGAGTAAAGCATTCCCCCGCTAGGAGGCTTGAAGTGTGAAAAAAGGGGTTGTTCATAAAGGAAGAGCTGTTTCTAAGCAAGATCTCTGCCCAAGGGAAAAGCAATATAAGTGGAGCCAGATTGGTCCAAGTGCTAGGCCTGTGTAAAAATATTTGCTGCTGTGCTGATTTTGTGAGCCTGAAGAAGCCGTTTGCACTCTGTGTAATCATCTGTCAGCCCCATGGAGCTACTCCTAGTTAATTAAAAATAATTCTTTGGATGCAATCATTTTACCATGTTCAAGAATAAAGTTTTATCATTCCCATGATGATTGTTGTGGTGATTGATCATTCTGGTAATGAATTAAGGAATAATGAATTAAACCCAACCTCTTACAGTATTGTTCTGTTTTCTGGATAAAATGCCCCCCCCCCTTTTTGTGAGAAATGACAGGGAAGCCACCCCCCAAAGCTGCCATCTGCAAGTCGGTTGTCATCTGTGGCAGTATGAAGCTATTTGGGTAAGGGAGACCTGCCTAGAAAATAGACAATGCCTTCAGGTACGGCCATCCTGTTTTCCATCTTGGGGTGAAATGCTGGGAGTGTTCTGGTCTGTGCCCCCCCATCATAACATCGGGATCCCAGACACAAATTGAGGACCAGGGTGGGCTATAGATGTGGGGGCTCATCCAGGATCCATTTTCTGCACCCAAAGGACTGGTGGCATTGCTGCTGTGGGGGAGTCATGGGGAGGCTGGCCGGGTGCAGGGCCTGTTGGCTCAATGGTGCAGTTATGGCAGGCATGGTAGAGAGCTCCTCATGGATGTGGCCCTCTCACTGGTGCCTCTGTGTCTGGGACTGTGTCAGGTAATGTGAAAGGACAGTGGTGATTGGTCGGCTCCGTGGAAGTATCTCGAAGGGAACTGTGAGGAGGTGCCATTTTGCCAGCATAGCGAGAAAGGAGTGAGAGAGTGGGAGGTGTGATCTACAGTGCAGTAACAGTTTGGAAAACAATCAAAACAGTTTTCATCAGACGATCATGGTGGAAGGGTTTTCTTCAGAGAAGGAGCCCCATGCCTTCTTCCCTGCTTACTTGGCTGTGGGATTCTGCAGGGAAGGGGAAAGACTGAGGAGAGGTGTGTGAAATGTGGATATCATGGAGAAGGGGTAGTTAAGTTGCCAGTCTGCTCCATCTCTTCCAGTACTGCGCCAGGGGGATTTTTCAAAGGGACACTATATTGGTACCACTGGCACTACCCCACCAGTGCATCTGTGGGCTCAGCTTCCCTTCTCTCCCAGAGAAGCCTGGACCTCAAAGCTGAAGCAAAACTGAAGCTGCAGAAAAGCAGGGAGCTGGCAGTGGAGTGCAAGGCAGTCTCCTGAGGTTAAGATTGAGGCTGAGGAGGAGTCATCAGAGGGTGGCGAGGGGAAGCACAGCTATCTGCCCAGCTCCACCCCACTGGCTGTCAACTATCCCCATGGCAGAGGAAGGGGCAGGGGTCTGCAGATGTCAGCAGAGGATCCTGCCAGGGGCCCAAGGGATCTCCGGTGGGACCCTTGCCCAGCAACAGCATTCTCAGTGCATCAGCTCAAGGTGAGGCTCCTCCACCATATTCTGCATGGCCTGTAGTGAAGGTAGAGCCCAGAGAGGAGTCCTGGGAGGAGACTGTTTTGTTGGCCACTGTAGGACCATTGAGATGATACAAGTTTGCTGATCACAAGATTCAAAGGATGATCCCTCAGACTTTCAACTGACCTGCCATAATCCTACCAAATACTGTCCCACACTTGGTGGCACAGTGCAAGATGCTCAGAGAGAGAATGGATGGCCTTCTGAGAAGTAACCCAGCTAATGCTGTGTACCAGACCCAGGTGTGGTTAGAGCCAGGGGCTGCCCGACGCACCAGCGTGAGGGTCCTGCTTGAGTGGTCCCAGGCTGAGCGGTGGATTAGGAGAAGAATTCATATAGAGTACCCCACCACGGAGTATCCCTATGTTCCGGAGCAGTTGTGGGACATAATTGAGGAGAAGAGATCTGACTGAGTGTTTAGAGGTATGGTTACTAAATTACATTTGAGGCCCAGAGGAACAGGGCATGCCACTCAGCAGGTCATTCAGAAGGCCAGAACGATGTGCTTCTCCACCCCCTGGGCTGGTCTGATCCTGTTTAAATATTTTGCATTGGTACAAGACCTGGATGGATGCACAGTCAAATATTAAGTTATCTCAAAAGACTCTTTTTGGGGATGAGAAGACTAAACCAGAACCGGATTACTACTTCCCACGGGGCGGTGGGCACCCTATTTGAAGCAGAACAACTGTGGGTGCCAAGTGAATGCCAGGACTGTCTCTTTGATCGGACTGCACCAGAAGGAATAAAGCTGCTTGTTGAAATTGCATGCTGTTTGATCTACAATTCTCAAGCAAAGAACTGTGCCCAGGGAGGACGGCTAATAACTGAAAACCTGAACTTTGATTGCTTATTTTAGTTCCCCTGAGACTTTAAAGTAGTTTCCTGTTTTCCTTTGGAAAAAAAAAGCAACGTCATCTTTTGAAAGATAGTTAATTGTGCTCAGGTAGAATTGTGCCACTCTTTTTGGGAGTGGCTAAAGAAGCAAGTGCTATACATTTCTACCTCTGTATGAAAGGGGAGTGCTTGAGAGAGTGAATGGAGTGTGAGTGGTCAAGTAAGCAAGATAAATGTTACAGATTTGATCTGAAAAGTTATACAGTTACTGATTGGTTATATAGTTAATAGCCTGGCTAGAACAAGAAGAAGCTTACTAATTTTAAAGAAAGTGTTTATTAAATTTTATTCTGCGAATAAAAAAAATGCATTTTTGACCAAACTCGCTCCACAGAGCAGTTAGGTAGGCACTTAGGAGGGTGGGGGCTGGTGTGCCCAGTAGAGCCTGTGGGCCTGGTGGGGTGTGTGCATGCTCACTTGGTCGCATAGGGCCTCTGGAAGTGCTAGTACTTCCCCATTTCCAGGAGGAAATGGTTTAAAGGGAGGGGAGAGTGTAAACCCCCTTTGTGGAGTGGGCTTACTAGCCTTTGATCTCTATCTTCCCCTCCAGCTAGTGCTCCATTGTCAATTAAGTGCTTTCAGGTCATTACTTCACCACTGCTACCAGGGGCAGTGTTTTGGCTGGTATTAAGCCTTGGTCCCCCTGGGGCGGGGGGGATGAGGAGGCGGTGACCATGAATAGGGACAGTGTCCCAAGGGGGCCCCCTCAGCCCAGGAGTCAGCAAGGGCAGCATAGGTGCGATGCAGGGTGCTTGGCCTCTGAGGGAGGGTTGGCAGGAGCTTTACAGCCATGTGGATCTGGGAAGATTTTTTTATTCCAGCTGCAGAAGGAGGGTAGGCAAAGTGCAAAAGCAAGAAGGATCGAATGGCACCAGAATCTCTCTGTGGTGCAGGGGTCCCGGTACCCCATTTTCTGGTAAGGGGTAGCCTGGCAGTGTGGCTACTGTAGTGGTGGCAGGGATGCAGCAGGGCCGCAGGAGGTGGTGGCACTGGTGGGCTGTACCCACGTGGCACACTGCCAGGGGAAATGTTTAAGACAAAGGGAGTGTGGCCTGGGATTCACTATAGAGCTTTCCATGCCTGTGTCTGGGGCAGGTCTGTCAGACCTGCAAAGGGTGGTGAATCTTTTAGAACAGGAATTTGGCAAGAGATGGAGCTGCAGCTATGCTTCGGGCAGCCTGTATCAGGTTTGGAGAGCAAGAAAGGGTTTGAGGCACCATTTTGGCTCAGGAAAAACTGTATGGGTACACTTTGGAAGCAGCTGTGGGAGGCTTAGGCTGCAGTCACCCTGAGGCCCTGTTTCTGGCTTGGCTGGTATGGGAGGAGTAAAGCATTCCTCTGCTTGGAGATTTGAAGTGTGAAGAAAGGGGCTGTTCATGAAGGAAGAGCTTTTTCTGAGTAACAAGATCTCTGCCCAAGGGAAAAGCAATGTAAGTGGAGGCAGATTGGTCTAAGTGCTAGGCCTGTGTGAAAATCTTTGCTGCTGTGCTGATTTGGTGAGCCTAAAAGAACCATTTGTACTCTGTGTTATCATCTGTCAGCCCCATGGAGCTGCTCCTATTTAATTAAAAATAATTCTTTGGATGAATCATTTTACCATGTTCAAGAATAAAGTTTTATCGTCCCCATGATGATTGTTGTGGCGATTGATCATTCTGGTAACGAACTCCGGAATAATGAATTAAACCCAGCCTCTTACAGTATTGTTCTGTTTTCTGCATAAAACAACCCCCCCCCCTTTGTGAGAAACAATGGAGAAGCAACCCTCGAAGCTTCCATCTGCAAGTCAGTCACCATCTGTAGTGGTGTGAAGCTATTTGAGTTAAGGGATGCCTACCTAGAAAATAGAAGACGGCTGCAGGTAAGGCCATCATGTTTTCCATTTTAGGATGAAAATGCTGGGAGTGTTCTGGTCTGTGCCCCCCCGCCTTCATAACATCGGATCCCTGGACACAAATTGAGGACCAGGGGTGGGCTACACTGGCCCATAAAGCACAGAAAGATCTTGTAGCCTTGAAACAGAAGTGGGCACAGCTTGGGTTGCTTCAAGAAACTAACCTCTCAGATTATGAGCATGTTAAATTGGTTGTGGGTTGGGTGGGGAAGTGTTATTCAGCTTCTTACTCCTCACACAAACAAGAGGCGGCAATACTGATTCATAAATACTTTCCTTTTAAAGGTCACCAGAATGGTAGTGGGTCTGAAAAGAGAGAAGATATGGGTTTGTGAGTGGGGAGTTGGAGGGGAGACAGCTCACCCATGGCAGTGTCTACACTCCTGTTTTTGACTCTGACTTTTATTGCAAATTACTGGACATTCTCCAGCATGAGCAGTTCCCCAACTTAAGTATAGGAGAGGACTTTAATTGTGTTGTAGAACCAGCTTTGGATCATTGTGGGGGGGTTGGGGTGGGAAGACACAAGTGGGGGAATTGGCCCTTTGGTCTAAAGGCCTGGTGGACCTGGACCTTATAGACACCTGGGGCACAGCAAACCCAGGGGCACATGAGTACATGTTTTTTCCAGCCCACACAGGACACGGTCCAGGCTGGACTATATATATAGGTATCTATTATAGTATATGATTTCGGCCTATTATGTATGGAATTAACTGGCTACTCAAATGTTGTGCACATTCTAAAAATTGTGCACATTCTAAACATTATTGTGCACATTCTATAATCAATATTGATGAGCTGCTAATTAATATTCATGATGCTATGTACTATCTGCCTCCTGATTGGTCCAAACAGCCCATTTCCAAACCAAACTCTCCATCGGTGCCTTGGCTGTACTCATCATCAACCTTCTAAACTGCTCCCTCTGCACCGGCTATTTCCTTAACACTTGGAAAACCGCCACCATCAGACTCTTATTCAAGTCCGGTTCTAGAAATGAAGTTGGTAACTACCATCCTATTTTCCTCCTTGCCCTCCTTTCAAAAATCTTCGAGAAGGTCGTACAAACTCAACTCACTGCTTACCTTGAATCTAACAACCTACTCTCTAGTACCCAACATGGTTTCAAATCCGGACACAGCACTGAAACAGTCTTCGTTAGGTTCACCAGCGACATCATTAAAGCAAATGAAAAAGGCCAGTACACAGGTTCCATATTTGTCCCAAGGTGTCTGACCTCATCGACCACTCCCTCCTCCTAAACACCCTTAAAGGGCTACATCTTTCAGAAAATGCCATAAAATGGTTCAGTAGCTAGCTCTCTGGGAGATCCCACAAGACTGTAATTGAAGGCCACTTCTCCTCAGAATGTACAATTAAATATGGGGTCTCCAAGGGATCGATCCTTGGCTCTCTTCTTTTCTCACTCTTTATAAACAATGTCCCCTCCATGTGCCACTCCACCCAACTCATCCTCTATGCCGATGACGTGGCTCTTTTCTGCAGTGACAAAACCCCCACCAAGATGTTCCAGAATCTGCAGTCCGATTTCTCAGAGTTGCACTCCTGGTCCTCTGGAAATGGCTTGGTCCTCAATTCCAAGAAGACCAAGCTCATGATCTTCTCAGAGCCCAGGAAAGCCCTGGCCCCTGGTTTTAAACTACTTGACAATTCTGGCAACCTTATTGAACAAGTGACAGAATTCAAATACCTAGGTCTCGACCTCGACCCCCACCTCTCCTTTAATCTCCATTTTAGTAACCTCATAAAGAAGGTCCATGTCAGGCTTGGTCTTCTCTACAGGATCAGAAAGTTCCTCATCCATGCATCCAGACTTCACCTTGCTAGCTCTCTACTCCTGCCTCTTATCGACTACAGATCTATTGTTTTTTCTCTTCCTTCCTCATACTCTCACTCAGAACCACATACAACAGCATAGCTTGTTTCGTCACTGGTCTCCCCTGGAAAACACATCACTGCTCACTCTATTCCTCCCTCAGATGCTCACTCTTGAAGAGAGGTTCCATCTAAAGATGCTAGTCTTCCTCCAAAAGGTACACCTCAGTATTCTTCCCCCTAGCGTTGACTCCTTATTCCCATTTGCAGCCCCAGGGTGACCGATCAGAGGTGCATCCAGTCTGTTTTTTGACACTCCTTTCTGCAGGACCAATCAGGCCCAGAACTCTCACCTTCTTGGGAACAAAACTCTACAACAAACTACCCCCTGAAATTCAGGTCTGTGGGTCCATGTACTCCTTCAACTCAGCCATCAAGGATCATCTGCTCTTATCATCCAACTGCTGCTGCTCTGATAGGCCTCCCCCCCCCGGCCCACTCACTAAAATTCCACTGGCACTCGCTCCTCCACATGACCCACACTACTCTCCCCACCTAGTGCACTAAAATCTTTTCTAGACTTGTTACAACAGCTGAACCCCCCACTAACCCTGAAATGGATCCCTTCACCTTGGCAGCACATTGCTAGCCCACTTCCCCCCTCTGCTATCCATGGGTCAGCAATTTATATCATGTAAATATCACTGTACTATGTTTGACCCTTGTACATTGCCCACTCCTTTAAATATGATATTTATAGTTTGTACTTGCTAGCTCACTGTACCTTTAACTCTGTAAATATATTATATTTGCTATGTCTGTATGCTCTAAGTATTCCAGTTGTCACTGCAACGGTTTATTTGTTGTATTCCAACACGGGATGTTTGTGAATATGGGCATTTTTGCTCACATACTTTCCAGTATACAAATAAATTGATTGATTGAAAATAAAAACTAACATGGCAGTGTCCTTTAGCAAACGGCTCACAGAGATAGCTTGAATATGGACTGCTATAATTAGTTCTGTGTTGTCAAACCATACAGATTCAGCATGTTTTTTTAATTTCTTTTTAACTTTTTTTCTGATCAACTGCTACCATGATTGTTTCAAAGTTGGACAAAGTTCAGGATAGGAACAAGACCGCATCAATGGACTCTGTGGCAGAGTGAGCTGCCAACAACAACCAAGAGCATGAACACAAGGTATGAAACCTTATAAAACAAAAATGTGGATACATTTTACTTTTAATTTGCATCTGGGGGACCATATACTATAAAAAAAACTATAAAAAATAAAATATGGGGGAGCATACACAACTCGCCTTGTGTTTCCATCTCGGGGTTAAGATATCAGCATGGACCTTTTGAGCTTCGCTCTTGAGGTCCATACACTGGTATCTCAACCCCTTGATGGAAACATAGGCTCATTGTGTATGCTTGCCCATACTTTATTCCTTATATAGTGACACGGTAGCAGGACTATAGTTAGGGTTGAGGGATCACTTCTATGTTAAAGTCAAATTTGTGAACCTTAATAACTTTACAACCATTGAACAGATCTGCAGAAAACGTTGCATACTTAATCTCTTGGGATAGGTCTCTTGATCTTGCAAAATCTGAATGAATCCGTTATGTGGTTTTTGAGACACAAAGTGTCAAACATCCTTAAGTTTACATGTTTTTTTTCTGTTTCTTTGTCCACCTGTATCTCAGAAACAGTTTTAGGTTGTAGTCTGACATTTTTAGGGTAGAAAGCATTTGCCACACAGATGTGCCTTTTGAAGGTTTGGTGAAGAAATATTAATCTGTTCAAAAGTTATTAAATTTTGAATTTCCCATTATTTCCTATGGGAAAAGTTAGATGTCCCGCATGAAATAGATTAATTTTCGCAGGAGCTACTGTATTTTCACAGACAGGGTCATATGTGTCACAGGGAGCCTAATACATTTTTACAGAGTGCTCCTGTGTCTGCCATCTTGTTTTTCAGTTAGCAAGAGACAGAAAAAAGGAAAACATGTAAAAAAGAATGTAATAGAAAGAAGAAACATCAGAACTTAACTAAGCGGGACCTGTTTAGCTACATTCTGATGTTTGTTTTTTTAAATTATGCCTGGAAACCCCTTTTTGGGGCACCCACAATCCCAGGTGCCCAGCTTAGCAAGAGGAATGCTTCCCCATGTTCTCTGTATGAGATCAGCAGGAATTTCTTGACTTCTGCAGCCACAGCTGAACTTGTGCTGCCAGCTGTAGTGAGAGGAGTGAGTCACCCTTTTCCCTGTTGTCTAGTGGCACCCCTCCCCCCACCGGCAACCATTGTCTGCCACTCCCCATTTGCTGTCCCTGGTAGTATAGTGGTCCTTCCCCCTCCCCAATTACCCTCTGTTTATAATATAAATTATAACATAAATATCCTACCTTCCCCAATGTCCAGTCTCAGTACTGATATGTAAAAATAAAAATTAAGTTAAAGTCTAGTGGTACCTGCCTTCTCCCTGACCCCCTCCTGTGAAAAAACATTTTTTCTGGTGGTGTAGTGGCACCCCACCCTCTTAGGTAGGCACCCACCAACCAGTACCCCCCCCCACGTATTCCAATGGGCATTCTGTGACCACCACAGCAAAAAAGGATATGATTATAGTATCTGAAAAAGTAAGTCAATTCATTGCAAACAACTTTGTTAATGGATCAGTTAGGGTTGTTACTAAAGTGTCAAAAGTAGGGAAATGTGGTGTTAGGGTTTCCAACCCTAACACTCCATCCCCACCCTGCAGGCAGTGACAGGCATATGGGTATGTGTGCTTCCAGGTCATCAGCCCTAATGCTCACCCCATTCTCCTATACTGTACCCATCTCAGCTTATTTGCTTGTGGAATGGGGTAAGCGTTAGGGTTGAAGACCAGAAGGCACCCCCCCGATGCTTGTCACTGTCTGCAGGGTGGGGGTGAGGTGTTAGGGTTGGAAACCCTAACACCACATTTTCCTGCTTTTGTCTCTTTAATAACAACCCTAACTGATGCATTAATGAAGTTTTCTGCAATGAAGATATATATATATATATATATATATATATATACACACACACAATAGAGGCACAATAGCACCTCTATAGTTAGGGTTGAGCAGCAGTTTCTATGTTAAACCTGAAATTTTGCACTTCAACAGCTTTGCAACTGATCAACAGATTTGCACAACATTTAGTATATGCTGGCCTATAGGGTAGATCTCTTGGTGTGGAAAGTTTTGTTCCAGTAGGACATGCAGATTCTGAGATACAGATAATAAAAAAAGTAAAACAACCACATGGTTTTGCTGTTTTTTTCTCATCACCTTGCAGCCATACAGTGTAGAATTCCTGCCTGATTTTTGCAGGGTATAAAGAACTTTGGTAGAAGAACAGACAGTGAAATGTTTGTGCAAATCCATTGATCAGTTGCAAAGTTATTAAGTTTTTTATTTCCCATTATATCCTATGGGACTTTGCTGAACATTCCATTTCTCGGATAGAGGTTTTTTCATGAAGAGTTCATCTCACGAAGAAGGATTGAGTCTCCGAGATCAGTCCTTCTTGGTGAGATTGGAATCCTCTTCATGGGAAAAAAATCCTTCATCGTGAGCCGCCATCTTGTTTTCCATTTAAAAAAAAAATTTGAAAACCCACAAAAATGAAGATATCAAGATACACCAAGGCATGTATCTTGTTCCTCAGGACTCCCTTAGATGGATTCCTAAGTGGCTGTATGCAATGCAGCCTCTGAGAGAGTTTTATTAATAGTTTAGATTCATTTTTCACCACTCATTAACTTCCTTTTTTGCCAGCCGGAAGTTAGTGAGTGGCGAAAAGGAATCCTTTTTCACCACCCTCTGTTCACTTTCCAGTATTAAAAAACAACATTGCCAATATCAAGGTGCCCAATCCCTGTGTTAGCTTTTGAACCCCCCTCCCTGCCATTGTGGGACACTGGGGAGCCCACTCTCAGTGTCCTAAAATATTTTGTATTTAATTAACTTTTTCCAACAGGTGGTGCTCAATCCTCATATCGGCACTAGCACCCCCTCTCAGCATCGCCAGTGTGGGACACTGTGGAGCCCACTACCGGTGTCCCCAAACAATCAAAAGTCCCTGTCATAAAGAAAAGAGTCCCCCAACATAACTTTTTTATTTTTTTAAAGCCTCTAAAAAAGAAAACAGTCCCTCGTCATCCTCCCATACTATCTTCCCTATCCCAACCCTCCCTCTGTGCACCCACCTCCTATTACCCCTCTTACCCCATACTTACCTCCCGAGGCCAGCGGTTGCAATCTTCTGTGGACCGGGACAAGTCTGCACTCTTCAAAGCTGAACCGCAAACTGAGAAATCCAGTTAAGTGCTGTATAATGGCTGCCAATGGGTTTTTCAACTTATGTTGATATCTCTGCCATTTTTTGACATTTTAGCCTCAAATTTTCAACATGGGGTTTTTGGGACCCCACCTCATGAACACTGGCACTGTAATTTCATTACTCGGCCCTGATAGGTGATTTCATGGTAGCTGTGCGGAATCACCTTTTGGGACTGATTAACAAAATGACAGTGCCAGTATATATTGGGGTCATCGACCTATATTGTTATGAAATTCCAAAATATGACTTCATTGCTTGCGGTGTTACGCCATGGTTTCTCGACATGCTCGTAACCTCGCCAATTTTTAATATTTGTACTCCAGATTTTCAACATTCTTTTTTTCACACCTCCTCATGAACAGTACAGCTATCAGTTTTCACATCCTGCCCAAAATGTGTTTTCGCACCTGTGGCACAGAATGGTATGGTCGCTGTGCAAAATCAACTTTGTGATGGATTAGTGAAATCAAAGTGCCAGTATTCATGAGAGGAGGTCCCCAAAAGCACATGTTGAAAATTTGGTGAAAACATTCCAAAAATGACCGCGTTACGAGCATGCATTGTGCGGTTTCTATGCATGCTCGTAACTACGCCAATCTTTCATATTTACGCTCCAGATTTTCAACATTGCAATTTTTTCACACCACCTCATGAACAGTAGATCTGTAATACTTCAAATCCTGCCAAAAATGTTTTTCCATACTTGTGGTGCAGAATGCTTTTACAGTTGCGCAGAATTACATTTCGACAGGAATTTGAAAGTTTTCTGTACTGGATACATGCGATGATAAGAAGGTTATGTTGAACATTTGGGGTGAAAATTTTTTAAGATGGCACAGTTATGACTGTTTGTTGCAATTTCAGTATGCCTGCTCGTACCTTGATGCGTGGAAGCACAGGGTCCAGGGCTAGATAGTAATGTGCATCTGCAATTGGATAGTAATGCGCATTTGGACCCAGACTCTCTTGCTAACTACAGGCCTATCTCGAATCTCCCCTTTGTGGGGAAGGTGATCGAGAAAGTAGTGGCGGCCCAGTTGGAGAACCACCTGACCATCCACAGCATCTATGAGCCTCTACAATCAGGTTTTCGAAAGAGGCATAGTACTGAGACCATGCTGGTTCGGGTGCTCAATGATCTCCTGATGGCGAGAGACCAGAGAAAATGGTCCATTTTAGTACTATTAGATCTGTCATCAGCATTTGACACCGTTGACCATGGGGTACTACTTAAGCGCCTGAGATGTATTTGTGGGCTTTCTGGGGTGGTCCTCAGATGGTTCACCTCTTACCTCACCGGAAGAACTCAGAGGGTGGTTTCAGGGTTTTTTTCCTCTGATCCCATCTCTCTGCTTTGTGGGGTCCCTCAGGGCTCTATATTGTCCCCCATGCTGTTTGTGGTGTATATGCTTCTCCTTGGAGACATTGTGAGATGGTATGGGCTGAGGTTTTATTGCTATGCTGATGATACCCAGCTATACCTGTCTTTTGCTCCCGACCAGGAAGGAGCCATCTCGGTATTTAATAGCTGCTTCAATGAAATTCAGGATTGGATGAGGCCCAGTTGGCTGAAGTTGAACTCTGGGAAGATGGAGGTGTTAGTTTTGGATTCAGATCGCTGGATAGGGGTACCTGGGGCCGGCTCCCCATCTGGATTGTTCCTCGGGGATACCAAGCTACAGGTCTCTGAACAGGTGCGAGACCTAGGGGTGATTTTGGATGTGGGGCTGACACTTCAGTTTCAGGTGTCGGCTCTGGTTAAGTCATCTTTCTACCATCTAAGAAACATCGCTGGGATCAAGCACCTTGTTCCGTCCGGTGATCTGCCAACTTTAATCCATGCCTTTGTTACCTCGCATCTGGACTATTGCAACTCGCTCTACTTTGGGCTTCCAGGGGCTGATATCCGCTGCTTGCAGCTGGTGCAGAATTCCACAGCATGGTTGTTGGTGGGTACTCCTAGATCTGCCCATATTACACCGGTGCTGCGGGAACTGCACTGGCTGCCAGTCCAGTGGCGGATCACCTTCAAGGTCGGATTACTGACTTTCAAAGCCCTGCATGAACTGGGCCCTGATTACCTGAAAGAACTCCTGATTCCTTACCAACATGTGAGACCGCTCCGCTCAGCCAATGAAGAATTGCTAGAGATTCCAAGGGTATGTTTAAAATCTGCTGGGGCCCATGCTTTTATGTTTGCAGCCCCCTCCCTTTGGAATTCTCTACCCCGCCAGATTAGGGAGTGCATGACTGTGGGGAGTTTTAAACAGACTTTAAAATATTTTATCTGGGTAAAAGCATATGGCTGTATCAATTGCTGATTTGTACTGTTTTTATGATGTTGATTTTGTTGTATTTTATTGTCTTATTGTACTGCGCCTTGATGCCTGAAAGGCACACAACAAATAAAGTTTTATTATTATTATTATTATTATTATTATTATTATCTGTGGTGGGATGGGATCACAGGATCTGAAGGACCCTGCGCTCCCAAAGTAAAATAAAGATTCTATTATATTATCTAAAAAGTAAGGAAATAAATTTCAAAAAACTTCGTTAATGCATGAGTTAGGGTTAAAGCGTCAAAAGTAGGGAAATGTGGCATTAGGGTTTCCAACACTAACACCTCACTTCCACCCTGCACAAACAAAGAGGGATCAGGGGGTGGCACTGGCATTTCCAGTCCTAATGCTCACCACATTCCATTAGAAAATAATCTGGGTGGCCACAGCATAGGAGAATGGGATGAGTGTTAGGACTGGGGATGCCAGTGCCATGCCCCTCAGTCCCTCTTTGTCTGTGCAGTGTGGAGGTGGGGTGTTATTGTTGGAAACCCTAACACCACATTTCCCTACTTTTGATACTTTAACCCTAATTGATGTATTAACATTTTTTTACTATATACAGTGTGTGTGTGTGTGTGTATATATATATATATATATATATATATATGGGATACATGATGGGCAGGAGTGGGATATGGAAAATATTCCCACTCCTGCCAAGTGAGGCATAGATATCCCATGAGTGCAGAAGGCACAAGTGAGATATCCATGCCTCACGATGCAGGAGTGGGAATATTTTCCATATCCTACGATCTGCACATCATGTGTTCGATTTATGTAATAGGGCACACATATACTGTATGCTAGTTTTATTTGTCTTTGTAGTCAGTTTAGTATGGTTTGTTCTGTGGGAGTATGCTTTGTTTTGTGAATGGGAGTGACTGTTGATATGTGATTGGTTGGCAGTATGAATGAGAAGTAGTTCTGTTTTGTCATTGGTTGGTATTTTGGGTTGTAGTTGCTGATTGGTTGAGTTTTGTTTCTGTGTGTGGTATGATTGGTTGGATGCACTGAGTGGGCGCGGGAGTTTTTTTGGCGTCTTTCTGGACGGTGTGGTTTAAATTTCTTTTTATTTTACTGGTTTACCATTCATTTGTGCCTTCTGTGATGTTCATTTGGGATCATGTATGCTCTGTACTGTCCTGGGTCCCAGTTTTATTTTGGAGTTCATTGCGCGTGTTATCGACGGTGCGGCTGGTTCAGTTTCGCTTTCACGGATGGCATTTTCTAAATAGATCTACAATAAGGAATGAGGTAGTACTAAGAAATAGAGTTTGCACATTGTGGGAAGTCCTCAAGAGAGAGATACACAGTGTGGGAAAGTGGCATATAGTTTTAGTGCTTAGTTTTTGGCAGAGGTTTAATGCTGGGTTCAGCTCAGCTATTATTTATTGAGAGCTGATGTTTTGTTGAGTGGAATGTGCATTTTTTTGTACAGATTCTGTAGTTTATGTGTTTCGGTTGATTACAGTTGTGGTGTGAACGTTTTGTGGGGTATGTTTTGTAAAGTGCTATGTTTTTGAAATAGAAAGGTAGTCTAGTAAGGGCAGTGTTGTGCTGACGTAGCTACAGTGAGAATATCACTTTCTGATGTAGGAACTGTGTGTGTAAATGTAAATATCTACCACAGTTCCTACAACAGCAACTTTTATCTCACTCCTGTGAGAATACATGTATTTATCTGCAACGTTTATCAGCCATCCCTATTATATAAATATATATATATATATATATATATATATATACATACAGTATATATACACACAGTGGAGCCCACTTATAAGAACATTGGATACAAGAACATCCCATTTATAAGAACATTTCAGGTTGTTCCAATTTTTGCCCATAATTTTCAATGGCAGTGAAGCCCGTTTATAAGAACAATCATAGAAACATAGAATTTGATGGCAGATAAGGACCACTTGCCCCACCTTGTCTGCTCATTTCTCTACCTAACAGATAAGCTGCAGATCCTAGTTAACCAACAGCCTACTTCCTCCTACCCCCCACTAGAATTGCCTTATGTCTGTCCCATGCATTCTTGAATTCCCCCACTGTTTTTGACTCTATGACCTCCTCAGGAAGGCTGTTCCATGTATTCACAACCCTCTCTGTGAAGAAATAAAATACTTCCTCACATTACCTCTGAGCCATCCCCCATCTTCAAATTGTGCCCCTTGTTTTGCACATCTCTTTTTCTGAAAGATGCTACTGTCTTGGACTTTGTTGATTCCCTTGAGGTATTTGAAAGTTTCTATCCTGTCCCCCCTCTCCCTCCTTTCCTCAAGGCTATGCCTCTTTAGTTCCTTTAGTATTTCTTCATATGTCTTCTGATGCAGACCCTGCATCATTTTGATTGCCCTCTTCTGGACAGCCTCCACCCTGTCTATGTCTTTGCAGAGATGGGGTCTCCAGAACTGTACACAGTACTCCAGATGTGGTCTCACCAACTGTCTGTGCAGACGGCCAACAATGTCCTGTTTTCTACTGGTGATGCCTCTCCCTATGCATCCCAGTATCCCCCCAGTCCTCCCTACTGCCTTCTCACATTGCTGGCCCATCTTTAGGTCATCTGATATGACTGTCCCCAGGTCCCTTTCCATTTTTGTTGTTGCCAGTATCTCACCCCCCCATTGTGTACTCTTCACCTGGGTTTTTGTTTCCCAGGTGCATTACTTTGCACTTCTTTGCATTGAATCTAAGCTGCCATACATTTGACCATTCCTCCAACCTTGCCAAGTCCCTTTTCATCCTTTCCACCCCACCTTGTGTATCAACCCTGTTGCAGATCTTTGTGTCATCTGCAAAGAGACATACTTTCCCTTCCAGTACCTCTGCAATGTCACTTATAAAGACACTAAAAAGGACCGGCCCCAGTACTGAACCCTGTGGTACCCCACTAGTAACCCTCCTTTTTTCACTGTGGACTCCATTTACTATTACCCACTGTGTCCCGTTGTCCAACCAGTGTTTTACCCAGACTACCACTCTGGGACCCACTCCCAGGCTGGCTAACTTGTTTATTAATCTTTTGTGTGGGACTGTGTCAAATGCTTTGCTAAAGTCTAGGTAGACCATGTCCATAGCTCCTCCCTGGTCTACTGCTTTGGTCACCCAGTCAAAGAAATCAATTACATTTGTCTGACATGACCTTCCTGCTGTGAATCCATGCTGCCTTGGGTCCTGTGCCCCACTGGCCTCTAGGTACTCAACAGTTCTTTCCTTCAGAAGTGATTCCATCATTTTCCCTACCACTGAGGTCAAACTGACAGGTCTGTAGTTTCCTGCCTCTGTCTTGCTCCCACTTTTGTGAAGGAAATCACATCCGCCCTCCTCCAGTCCTCAGGTACCACACCATCCTCCCATGATTTATTAAAAAGGGTAGTCAGTGGTGTTACTAGTTCTTCCCTTAGTTCTTCTAGAATTCTGGGGTGAATCCCATCAGGCCCTATTGCTTTATCTACCTTCAGTTTTAAGAGTTCTTTCAGAACCCTTTCTTCTGTGAAAGGACTAATATCAACCCCCCTATCCAGAGTTCTTCTATTGACTGGATTAGGTATTTCCCCCTGCTTTTCCATTGTGAATACTGAGCAGAAGTATTCGTTCAGTATCCCTGCTTTTTCACTGTCGCTCTCTGCCCAACCACCTTCCTCTTTGTTCAGCCTCAGTATCCCTGCCTAAGTCTTTCTTTGCTCCTAATGTACCTATAAAGGTTTTATCCCCTTCTTAACCGAGTTGGCTATCTTTTCCTCAGTTTGGACCTTTGCTATTCTGACTGCCTTACCCTTCCTTCTGTTTTAACTGGTACAGTTCTCTGTTCTGCTCCTTCTGTGTTTCCTTATACTTCCTGAATGCTATCTTTTTCACCCTTACCTTCCCCGCCACTTCTTTTGAGAACTATAGTGTTTTTTTCTTTTGTTTTGATTTGTTTATTTGCTTCACAAAAAGGCTTGTTGCCTCTGTGATGGCGGTTTTGATGTTTCCCCATTGTTGCTCCACCCCACCTTCTTGCCTGTTTGCTAGTGTTTTTCTGAGGCACTCTCCCATTTTGACAAACTCAGCCCTTCTGAAGTCCAGTACCTTCACTTTTGTGTGGCTTGACTCTACAGATAAGTTTATTGTGAACCACAGTTTGGTGGTCACTTGTTCCCAGATGGCTACCCACTTCAAGATCAGAGATCCTCTCTCCATCCCCATTTGAGAGTACCAGGTCTAAGATTGCTCTCTCCTGAGTGGGTTCCAAAACTAGCTGTCTGAGGCATGCCCCCTGTAGGGCATCGAGAATGGACCTGCTCTCGGATGTGGCTGCAGCAAAGGTGCTTCAGTCAACATCTGGCATATTCAGGTTCCCCATCAGCAATATCTCCCCTTTCTCTGCCATCCCAAGGATGCCTTCTATCATTTTCTTGTCCATTTCCTCCCCCTGAGATGGGGGTCTGTATACAACCCCTGTGCGGATTGCGGAGCCATTTCCAGTCTCCAGGGTGACCCATAGTGCCTCCTCTCCTCCAGGTTTACCCTTTAGCTCTGTTGCTTTGATCCCTTCCCTTACATAGAGAGCTACTCCTCCTCCTCTTCTTCCCTCCCTGTCCCTCTTGTAGATTGTGTACCCTGGTATGTTGGCATCCCAGTCATGGTTCTCTGTGTACCATGTTTCTGTGACTGCCATAATATCCAGGCATCCCTCTTCCATCAAAGCCACCATTTCAGGGAGCTTTTTACCTAGACTACAGGCATTGGTACTCATTACCTTCCATTTTTTTATGACTTAATTTCTTTTTGCCCCATCCCTGTCACTACTGCCTTTGTCTTTTTCTCCATTTACTACTGCCCTTCTCCCTATCGACTGCTCTATCTTGGCATTTACCTCACTAATTACCCTGATTTTTGGAGGGGCTAGGATTTCCCTTCTCCTCTTTAGTGCCTCCCCCCTTGGCTAGTTTAAATGCTTGCCACTGAAGCATTTAAACCTATCACCTAGGATCCTGGTTCCCCTCCAGGATAGATGCAGACCATCGTGCCTGTATAGGCCTGCATCCCTTCAGGTGGAGCCCCAGTCCTCAATGAAGCCAAATCCCTGAGCTCTGCACCAGCTTTTCAATCAGCCTGGTTATAAGAACAGTTTTTTTCCAGAGGTAGTGGTAGATGGTCATCATCACCTCTGAATGTGCTAAGCCTGGGCTGATGTACCATCTAGTTTCCTCATTACCACTCACTTAAGTAGTGAATAGATGTGTGAAACATGCCATATGAGGAAGGGCAGCAAACACTCCTTCATAGTTAGGTGAACCATTGAATGAATTTTACAACAGCTCTCTAACTTCTTGAGCAAGACCTCTTTTAGAAAGCTATATTATACTACTTTTAATAATGAGTCCTTTAAAAACAAGTTTGATACACATTTCATCATCTTGGCCATATATTTTATATGGATTTTCACTGTTTTCAATATAATAATAATAATATTTAATAATATTTTTATTTATATAGTACAATTCAGACATCAAAGTGCTTTACATACAGAACATCAACAGACAATTCATTAAGATCACATAAAAACAACTTCAATTAAAATCCTCAATGAAGCCCTCTTATAAGAACATTCTGGTTATAAGAACATTTTTGCGTGGCATTTAGAGTATGGTTATAACAGGGCTCCACTGTATATTCTATTATATTATAGTGGCACGGTAGTGCCACTATAGTTAGGATTGAGGAGCCATTTACATGTTAAACCCAAAATTTTGCACCTTAATAACGTTGCAACCGTTTGACAGATTTGCCTGAAATTTAGAATACATGATCAAGACCCATGCACCTTGGGATTTGCCAAGTTTTGTACTGGTCTGATACACGGCTGCGGAGTTATTAAGTGTGATCTGTGCGTGCGTTTACGCTTTTTCTGGAATTCTACGGTCACGCCTACAGGTCGCACGGTTTGCGCTGACCAGCCCAAAAACTTCAGGGAACGTGTGGCCAGGGTCCCCGATGTGCCTTTTGAAGAATTCATGTAAAAATATTAAACGGTTCAAAAATTATTCAAAAAACAAATTTCCCATTATAAGTCAATGGGAAAAGTTAACAAAAAGTTCGACAGTGTCGCAAATGCACTTTTTACTGGCAAAAATGGCCCTTTTACTGTCGCAAATCCGCCATTTTGTTTTCAGTTAGTGATCAGAAAAATGCTTGGCATTTAAAATTGAGACCCTCTTGCAACCTAATTTTTTTTGTATTCACCTAGTCGGGCCCTGAGGATGCTAGCCATGTCTTTATTTTGGGTTAAAACACCCCAGAAATATGTTTTTCAAGTTTCTGGAAAAAGTACTTTTGCAAAGTAGTGTTGCACTCACGAAAGTGTCGCAACTTTTAGCGAAAGCTTTTGCAAATCACGACACTACTTTGCGACACTATGCCCAAAATAACAGTAATTCTTAGGCACCCCGCTGCAAAAGAATGGTTTGGAGTTTTGGGCTGAAATTTGGAGGGAACGCAGCTGACATCTCACAGATGTGCCTTTCAGTGTTTCATTGAAAAAATATTACACAGTGGCAAAGTTACGGTATTCCAAAGTTGACACTTTTTCCCATAGTATAACATTACGGCGTATGACGCATTGCAGCAATCATTTGGCGCCCTGCTGCAAAATAAGCTTTGGTCTTTTGGGCTGAAATTTGCAGGGAACACAGCCAACATCCCACAGGTGTGTCTTTCAGTGGTTTGGTGAAAAAATATTACAGGGAGGCAAAGTTATGGCACTCCAAACTTCTGTTTTTTTCCCATAGGATAACATTACGGCGTTCACCACGCCTTTCAGGCCCCGTATCTCGAAAACGGTGCCAGATACGGACTTTTCATCGAAACAATTCTTAGCCCCCTTATAGGGGATTAAGTACAAAACTAGCCAGGACAGTGATAATTCATATGACTTTTAAATTTTTTTTCTATGTCTTATGGTTACTGAGATATAATCAATTTACCATTCCAAGTCCTCATTTTTGTGTTCCGAGACTCATTATTTTGCATACATTCTTTGTACTCACTGTCTTTCTCTATACAGCTTTTGGGGAAAACCAGCCTGTGCGCTTACATTGCTGTTACCATTATCGTTTCCACTTGTGGTTCCATACCCGTTTCACTTACCGTTCACATTTACGCCACCATGTGCGTTACCCTTTGTGTTTTCGTTTGCGATTGTGTTTGCGTTGTTTTTAACATTTCTGTCTACAGTACTGTTTCTCCTTCTGTTTTGCTTTGCATCACCATGTGCATTACGATTTGCGTTTGTGGGCATAATGTTACTATGTGACAAGACATCCCACTCCTGATGCTGGATTACATTCACTATTTCTCATTATCATTCTCAAAAAGAAGGGAAATTAGAGGCAAAAAACTCAGTTTAATGCATCAGTTAGGGTTGTTCCACAGCAACAAAAGCGAGGAAATTCGATGTTAGGGTTGAAACCCCCTTTGCACCCTTCCAGCCCATCCCCCTAACTGGAATTGGGGTGCGCATTGGGGTCATCGGTCCTAACTGTCACCCCATTCTCCTATTCCTCATCTTCTTTCCACATGTGATGGGGTGACAGTTGGGGCCGGCGACTGTCGCGCAGTCCAATTGAGGAAGTGAGCTGGAGGAGAAAGGTTTCAACTAACATCGAATTTCTTCGCTTTGTCGCTGTGAACAACCCTAACTGATGCATTAAATGGAGTTTTTTGCCTCTAATATATATTAATATATATATATATATATATATATCCCTATACTGGCACAGTTGTGCCAGTATATTTAGGGTTGAGTAGGCAGTTTAATGTTAAACCCCAAATTCTGCACCTTAATAACTTTACAACCATTCAACAGATTCCCATGACATTCAGAATGCATGGTCTGTAGGTAGATCCCTTGATTTGCCAAGTTGCATTTCAGTCGGACTTGCAGCTTTCGTGCAGCGACATGCTGAAAACGCATTTTTCACTTTTTTGGCACTTTTTGGGTGATTTTTGCCTGTTGTGCTGCAGCCACACCATTTGGTATTTTGGTCTGACAATTAGTGGGTTGAAATAGGTTTGGTCAAAGAACAATCCAGCATTGGTTTGGTGAAAAAATATTAATTCATTCCAAAGTTATTTAATTTTGAAGTTTTGGGTTCTGAGCATGCACGGTTCACTCCAAAATTTATATGTATGTTTTGTGAAAGGGGACTGGGCTCATTATCAAGGATTTTGTCACCATGTGAACAGGGATTTATAAAATCCCCATTCGTGAGGAAAAATTCCTGGTTTTACAAGTTGCCATTTTGTATTCATTCCCCCCCCACCAAACAAAATGATGTAGCTTGCCCCATGGGTGACTTCTTTTACAAATAAGGCATGGGTTTTGTTCAGGGTGATGCCCTCTACAAACCCATGCCTTTGGTTTCCTTTGTTTTGGCTAACAAATGGCCTTTTTAAAGTTTCAAATTTGTCATTTGTCACTTGCTTCTGATCCTCGTTCATGAGGTGACAAAAGCCCTGTTCACGAGCCGATCCCCTTTCACGAGGTAACAAAATCCTTGATCATGACTTAGGGACCAGATGGTCTTATCTCACTAACAAGGACTGGCTTGCGAATGGGGATATTGTCAGCTCGCAACAGGGGATCGACTTGCGAATGGGGATTTTGTCAGCTTGCGAAAGGGGTTTGGTTTTTTAATTTCTCGTTTGCGGGCTGACAAAATCCATGTTCACGAGCTGTTAGAATACCGTTGTACAAGCCAATCCCCTTTCGCGAGCTGACAAAATCCTTGATCGTGACTTCCAGACCAGATGGCCAAAATCTGATGATCAAGGATTTCTTGCAAACAACGATTTTGACAGCTTGGGAACAGGGATTGACCTCACGAATGGAGATTTTGCCACCTCATGAACTAGGAATTTTAAAACTTTGCCAGTGCACTGTAAATAAAAGGTTTGGTCTTTTGGCTTGAAATTTGCAGAGTATAAAAGATGTGTCCCAGAGTTGTGAATTATGCTTTTAGATGCAAAAAATATTATCAGTTCCATAGATATGCCATAACAAAGTTAAGATTTTTCCCATAGGATAACATTGTGGTGCCCACAGCGACTTTCGCTGCCCATTTCTCGGAAACGATGTGAGATACGGATTTTTCACTGCCTGCAGCTAAAGCATGCATGGAGGTTTCAAAGTCATGATTACAATTGCAGTGGAATTTTTTTCATAACTTGTATGGTTACTTAGATGTTGGCAAATTAGTGTTACAAGGATTCTTTTTCAGCCCTTCAGGGCTACTGTATGGCTCCGTTGTTATGTGTAAGTTGAAGCACAGGGCCTGGAGGGCCTGCGCTCCCACAGGCATATATCATTATGCACAAATGGGCAGCTTTGTGGGAGCATGGGGCCCAGAAGGCCCATGCTCCCATCAACACATACCATTTACCAGTTACATGACACTTTCTCAAAAAGTAAGGAAATTAATTGCAAAAAACATCATTAATACATCAGTTAGTGTTAAAGTGATGAAAAAAGGGAAATGAGATGTTAGGGTTCAGCCCCTAACCCCACCATGCTACCACTCCACCCCCCATCCTCCACATACCAACAGGCATTGGGGTGTGCCATGGGGTTGTTTGGCCTAACTCTCACCCCATTCTTTCTCCTGTGCTGTACCATGTCAGCCTCTTTACACATGGAATGGGGTGAGAGTTGGGCCTATTGACCCAATGGCACACCCCAATCCATGTTGGTACGTGGAGGATGGGGGGTAGGGTCTGGGGGTTAGGGGCTCAACCCAAATGTCTCATTTCCCTACTTTTATTGCTTTAACCCTAACTGATGCATTAATGAAGTTTTTTTGCAATGAAAAAAAATATATATATATATATATATATACATTATATGTCTTACTCTAGTATGGCTGGGCCACTAGAGTGACATTACAGGTTAAAAAAAACTTTAAGCAAACTACTGTTCCAAAGTATACATTTGTAGTACGCACCTTAGAGGTTGATTATGGAATAAGATAATACTATTTTTTTTCAGATATTTAGTGCTGCACTCAACCTACCTGCTCATTGTCTCGTGTGTGACATGGCCAACGATGGTCTGCAATGGCTTTTAAAATTTGTTTTTCACAGATGTAACATTATTCACTCTAAAAGTTATACCTAGCATATGATGTACCTGTATTTCATTTAACAATTATCATTTCCTGTTTTTCTATATTTTTACCATCTTTCTGTCTACTACTATTATTGCCTTTTAGCCAGCTAATGTTTCTGTCACATGCTATGTCAGTAAAATAAATAAAAAGTACTCTGTTTGTTGACTATTCTGTTGTACAGTACTTTATTAGTGCACAATGTTTTTTCAAAAACTTGTTCATACCATACATATTTTTTTTATTTTGAATGTATGTCACACCATAAGTCGTGTGTTCCAGGGACACTCATAATGGCCCAAAGTGATATTTCCTAGCAAATCTGTGTCAAGACCAAGCAAAACCTTTTTTTTTTTAAACTGATGAACAATACGTCCTGCTGAAGGAAACCTGCCATTTTATTGACACCAGTGAATGAAACAAAAAATTAATCTGTGTCCCCAATGCACAATGGCTGTAATAGATTTTAAAGTCTGTGACTTCTACAGAACTAGATAGTAATTAACCTCTGTTTAGTTATCTACTAAGACATTGAATTAAAATGTTTTTGCACCCCATCTTTATATGAAGCTTGTTCCATACACTGTGTGTGCCAGGAAGTGGCTGGGCCAGGATCGAATGTTGTGACCCATGGTTCCTAATCAGAATCTTGCTCATTACACAGTGATTGTTCTCTGTCAATGTCTGATTGGTTAGATTTGAATGTCCTTGAGCTAAATCTTTCAGAAGGGTCCAATTTAACAATAACTGAATTTTTGGGGTGCCACCCGGAATCTTATACTGTGGGCCACTTAAAATAAGTTTCCTTTCAGTCAGTGAATTTCATCATATGGCTGTTGTACAGTTTCAATTATGACATTCTCACTTCCAATTCCATTGCATGAATTCACCATGTGTAACACTTTGTTAACCCATGGAATGATGTACTCCTTATTATCACAATTTTCTGTGTTATTGAGGCATCCCTGACAGAAGAAGTTAAGTTCTTGAGACTCCGTGACTACTGGCTGAAGTGGTCGGATGGCATGAATTGTGCGGGTACCTGGCAATGTGCTCCGGACTAAGAGATTTTTGCCAATCTCTGGCAATATCTCCATGTTTAATTAATAAGACATGTCTCTGAAAGTGCACACATTGATTTGGACTGTCTGCTGTCATACTGGGAACTGTTAAATTATGCATGCAGTACTCATAGAATTCCTCAGCGATCTGATCAGCGATTGTTCACCCAGTACAGCAGGTGTAACAGCACTTTTGATGACTGCCGTCTCTCCATCAGAAGGCCCCTTTCCATGTCGTGATCCAAAGTAATGGTTCTCAACTGGCAATCCAAAATCATGTAATGAAAAACTGACATCAGTGAAATGTGTTTTTGACTTATACTGTGCTGCATTTCTGTCACTGAACTTTATATTTTCTTCATGTGTAATTTTCAAGTATTCTGTAGAAAAAGCACAGCCTGTATCATGAAGTGTTGTACGGCATGACAATCATGTGTGAGGTCATCAGACAAAAATATGAGTAATTCTTTAAAGGTGCATCCACATTTGAAAGGACATCAATATATAACTACAATAGGGAGCAGAGTCACTTGTGTTTGAGACCAGTGTGCAGACTGTACCTCCCTTAGAAAACGACGTGTAATTTTCCTCAAAATCAAGAACCATAATAAGTGTATCTTGTGGTGGATATTGGGAAATACGGAATACTGCTGGTGCTGCCAGTTGGTGACATACAGATGTTTGGCCATTGTTTGTAGCTCCATTATTAGTTTTTCAATTAGTTCATTAAGGGGGCATATGTTTGTTACAAGTGTTTTCCTTTGCACCACTTTCCCATTAAAATTGCTTTTAACAGCCTCCCAGCTCTGCCATGTAACAGTTTTCATAGTCTGTTCATTCTGCACTAAAGGAGACAGTTGTTCTTGAAGCAGACAAACTCCGCATGATGTGCAGTCTCGGTCTACACAGGATATCCTGTGTTTTGATCTATTACCTTTTGGGCATAGTGTCATATCGACAGCATCATACCTACTCCCATTTTTCAATACTGATAGAGTTGAAGAAATGCTGCAAACATTTGAGATTCAGTTCTATATTCTCACAGTACTCATACAGACAGTTATCAAATTTTCCATGTCTGATGGTCTTAATGTGCTTAGGGCGCAATTTACAAATGTGCCAAATCCAATCTTGTGGTTATTTTTCGAAACATAAACAGAGTAAGCACTCTTCAAGGGGTGTTCCAATGCATGTTTTGCTTTTCCTGTCTTCCTGCTGACCAGTTTTTTCATTGGAAGTTCACAGGCAATGTCTCCACTTTCAAAAAATTTGGCCAGTTTATCAGTTTCAGACTGTGATATGGCATCAGAACGTTTCTTCCGGTGGGGATTGCTGCTTTGTAATGGTGTTTGTAAGTATGCCCAGTTTGTCCACAGTAACTTAGAACCTGATCGCAGTAACTTATATGTTTTCAGTATAGTGCCAACACAGTGTGCTATCATCACCTACCTTTCTTTTGATTTTGTTTTGTTATTTAGTTTTGAGTGTATGCCATCAACAAAGGCATCATAAAATGTCAATTGTCTTTGAGAAACTGGGCTTGCGATGCCAAGTTCATGCATAGCAGCCTGTTTGCATGGTGAGGCACAGGAAATTACTTTTTGTATTAAGGCAAATTTACTTGGGCTTGCTGGCAGCCTATTGTTCAAGCGAGATATTCTTCTATGGACTGCTGCATGTGTTCTACTGCTGATTGGGGTCTGCCACTCTTCAGAGCTGGACTGTGCTATGGGTCTTCCTGCATTTTCTGTCATCTGTATAGCTTTCTCTTTTCTTCTATCTGCATCTTGCTCTCTCAGTCTCCTACGCTGCTGTGGCATCATATTTTGCTGATACTCCCTTTTTTTGCTCCTTCAATATTCCCACATTTTTTCTTTTTGTTGCCTTGTTTTAAGAGTGGATTTCCATGTTTCATTAGTGGTTGATTCATTTAACATCCACCTTTCACAAAGTCTTTTCTGCCTTTCCTGATATAGCATTCTTGCTCTCTCCCTTTGCTCTTCTATCATGTTTCATTGTGCTTCCCTTGCACGTTATAGATTATACTCCCTATAGGCCTGGTATCTTTCTTGATCTTGCTTTATATGCTGTTGGTATAACTTCATTCATTCTGAATGGCTTACAGGAGTTTTCACTGGAGCTGGTGGTTTCAGAGTACATGGGTGATGCTGAAATCTCAACCTAACTAATGAGTCAAAAGTAGTGGCCTTAGCCAATGCACAATGTATGGAGCTGCAGCAGCAATTTGAAGCTGACTGGATCACCACCTCATCAGAAGTTGGCCAGGTCAGTTTTGGTAGAGGACAAACTTCACAATCAAACTTCCATGCACAGTGAAATGGCTGAAAGTGAGACTGGAGATGCTGTGTCCATAGACATTCAATGGTGTGAGCAGATTTGAAGTGGACTCTGTTACTAACCATTAGTTATACTTTTGGGTGAATACATGGTGCCATTTGAGGCACACAAGCCCGGGGGAGGAGTAAATGATAGGGCTGCAGCACTGATGACAACCAAACCAGAGAGGGGCCTGGGGGTAATCCTATCTGATGATCTAAAGGTGACCAAGCATTGTGAAAAGGCTCTGTGGAGAGCCAGTGAAATGCTGGGGTGCAAAAAGACAGGTATCGTCAGCCGAAAAATGAGGTGGTGATACCGCAGTACAAATCATTATTGAGACTCCGTCTGAAGTATTGTGTCCAGTTCTGGAGTCTGCATCTACAGCAGGACATACACAAGAGTAGAGGCAGTTCAGAGAGTGCAAAAAAACAGCTGCAGTGTCTGCACCACAAGTCATTTAATCGAGGACCTCTGTATGTCTGGAAGACAGGACTGAGGGGGTGATATGATAGAGACCTTCAAATACCTCAAGGGCATAAATAAGGTACAAGAGGGTAGTATCTTTCAGAAAAAATATGTTCAAGACTAAGGGGTCATAATATGAGGCTGGAGGGAGGCAGACTCATGGGTAATGTGAGGAAGTATTTTTCACAGAAAAGGGTGGTGGATGCCTGGAACAACCACTCAGTGGCGATGGTGGTGTCAGAAATGGTAGGGTAATTCAAAAATACATGGAATAGGCACAAGGGAAACCTAGCACTAGGAAATAGAAGACAATTAGATATTGAGTAGAATCTGTGGTATTGCAGTACGGTCCAAGAAAATGAGCAAACTAGGCGGGCCATGTGGTTTTCATCTGCCGTCAGTTTATAGGTTTCTATGACACATCACTGAGGTTTGCTATATTACATTTCTAACATATATTGAAATTGTAATAGGACCAGAGATTATATTGTGAAAAAAGATATCAACAGTAATCATTGATTGATTTGTAAGCTATTTTTGTCATGATTACTTTCATTTGTAAAGCATACAAGTCCTCTATCATCAGCATGCATCAGTGACTGGTGAAAGTACAAAAATGGGAGACTATGGGGAGTCATAATAATTTGGCACGATTCAGCTTTTGGTATTTGGGGTTGTAACCGCAGCTAGGGACTCGTAATGCCAAGGTTAATATAGTAACTGAAAGAAGCGGTGGGGGACCAGCACCTACTGAAGGGCACTACATAGCGTTGCTCCTAAGACAAAAGTATCACGGACTGCCAAAACTGTGATTGTGCACAAATTTTAATTTAAAGTACAAATTCAATAAATAAAGCAGTATCAAAACTCACAATACAGGTAGTTGCATTCAGTTCAGTTCAATTCATTCAAATTGGCAAGTCCGTGCACCACAGAACCAGGAAATCCCATTAAATCCAGGTAGCCGTGAGTTGGCTGGTTCAAATGTTTGCAGCAGCAGTAACAGTTCAAAGAAGGAGAGACACACCCTCTGACATCACCTCACACATTTCACACATGGTGCTTTATCAAAGTCTGATGTTCCCTGCTTGTTTCCATCTTTAAAAAGCCTTCTCTTAAAGAGACAGTCACATTTACAGAATTTACATGATTAGAGTTCAACAGTTCTCAGCATATTGTCATCACACCATATAGCCAAAAATTTATGCATATTTCATCAAAAAATACTTTTCAACAATAAACAACCACAAGTTAGTGTAATACATATAACAAGAACCATGAAGAATAAAATAGAAAAAGTGTGGAACAGCCTTGCAGTGGAGGTAGTGGGTGCAAAAATAGAGATCTGGCTCACAAATACCTGGGACAGGCAAAATGGAATCATAGGGGTAAGAAAGGGTGGAGAATACATGGCACCATGAATCAAGCTTGGTCTGCTGCATAAAAATAATGAAGATTACAAAAAAGGCTGACTGGGTAGGTGCTGGTGACACATGTACCTATGCACCACAGCATCTGACTGGCCATGCATACTTCCATGACACATTGCCCCACTACAAGGACAAAATAGATAATAGTGGGCGAGCACCCCTTCAGCCCAAATCTTCCACTAGAGCAACACCTGTTAGGCCACCACTCCCACTTGTCATTCAATAATGAATGCACAGCACATGCCCTCTGATCACCACAAAGGGTGACTGATGTCTTACTGACAGGGAGTGACCATGCACCTCCTGTAGAAGCAGATGCTTCTGCAGTAGCCATACACATCTTCACTGTATGGCATGGAATTCTCTGTATCAGAAAAGTGAGTGGGGGTTACAGAAGTGTTGTGGACACAGAGTAGGTGTGGTGGGGATAGGGTGTTAGTGGGTGTTGGCATGTGTTCCCATCCCCTTCCAGCCTGTGCTATTTATGGGAGAAATTGTTTAACCAGGAAAGGCACACTAAGCCAGAACTTCTCTCCAGGTGTGACCTGGAAGCACAAGGAAGTTTAACTGACGTGGTCCAACAGTATGCAAGTGGGGCTGGCTGGAGACAAACAAAGGTGTCCAGGTTCACAGCTCAGTGCCCTTAACTATACTATACTATACTACTATACTATACTATACTATACTATACTATACTATACTATACTATACTATACTATACTGCCTCTGTTTTAAGGCATGGGATTAGGATCCAACACACACTGAAGTTTTAAGTGTGCCATGATTGAGGACAAACCTGAAAATTGACAGTTAAAAATAATAAACTTCTGCCTGTTCTGTGGGGAAAAAAATAGCACAGCTTACAACCCCCCCCCAAAAAAAATCAACAGACATCCCCCTTTTAAAGTCAATTTGTTTTTAGAATTCATCACAATATTTTTAACAGTGTACATATATATTGATTGATTATAACACAAACGCTATTTAATGCCTTTTGCATTTCAATAGCATCCCATGCTTTACACTGCTGTCCTGGAGAAAGTATTGCTAACACTGGATTGTGTATCCAACAAACAGACAACACATGGCTGTTTTTCCTAAATAGAAGTTTGTTTTCATAATATTTTACTTAGTTTTTAAAAGAAATATTTTTATTTGCCATCTTATTTATCTTGTTAAATACTGAATGATATGAAGATACAGTCCAACAAATGCTCGATTTAGCTGCTGTGAAATGCTGAAAATTAAACAACTGCAAACAAGCCTGAAGTGCTACTCATATCACTTTGGAATGGTCATCAATTGTAAAGATGTTTATATTCTTTGGTGATGGAGTTCAGGTATAAACTGAGCTGTGTTATGTGGACGCTATGTGGGACATGCACAGAGTGAAGACAAAGGGAGTCCATAAAAGTGCACGTAAACCCAGAGATGCACATCAGCAGTGATTAGAGCTGCAAGCCTGACTACAACTTTCCTTTTAAAATGTGCAGTTTATTGTTTGTATTTATTTGGAAAAAACTTGCTTTCAGTGTATACAAAACCCCAGATCAAGTACGTACATCTCGTATGGGATATGGCACTTCATTATACCATCCAAATGAGCAATATAACATCATCTCGACAAGCTGCTTAAAAAAAAATAAATAAACAACAAAAATCCAGCACAAATATAAAATCACCTGACTGCAAACTTCAGGCTAATGTAGTGGATTTGTGGTTTAATTCAAACTTGGGCAACAGTCTGTAACTGCAATGAGTGGGACTGTGGCATATAGGAGGTCAAACACAAACATAAGGGGACCAAAATATAGTTGCATGCAATGTTAGGACTAAACAAAATTGTTCAAATATATGCTGCTATCTACACACATAAATCTGGGTATAGATCTTTTTGAGAGCAGGGTTTTCGTAAAAAAAGCATTGTTTTCTGCAAGGATTAATACTGTGCGCTATTACTTTGTTGTCTTGCCTAGAAAGCAAACATGCAAACGTTGTCACCAGGCTAAGTTGGTAGAAATTACCACAGTGGAAAATTTATTATGAGGACTGGATAAAAATGGAACAAAACACTTGGGTGTGCTTATTCTGAATATTGAGAGATCCTGGGTTTAATTGTATCTAATTTAACAAGCACACATGTTTGCAAGGACCACGTGGCTTACAGTTTGCATCCAGCCCATTGAAATGTGCAGAGCAGAGCAGAATGGTTTAGAATGAGGGAGAACTTACAGCTGATGCAGATATTAAGTACATTGCACCTTTCAGAGGGGAAACACAGTTGAAATATTTTAAGAAGCAGCATGGGTTGATGGTCAACATTCATTGTGAAACTCTACCGAATGTTTTTAATGAGGGAAGTCTAACTCAAAGCCATAACTTGCAATCACTACACTTGGCATGTAACAAACAAAAATACTTTTTAAGCGTGGCAAATAAAGGTGTTGCATTGCTGATTCCTTCTAAAGCATAGTACTATACAAAGATTATCATTTGGCTTTTTCTGTTTTTATGCGATCCAGTTTACACTCTCAGTTGTTACCATGGGACCACATGGCTTAATTTGACCATTGCAGTCCTCTGAAATGAACATACCAAAACTGAATATTTCAGAATAAGGCTGTTGCTCATTGAAAAAAATGCAAATACATTGCTTTTTAGATTTGAAATGGTACAGGAAAGGAGAAAATTATATTTAAACTGACTTGCGGAGTGTGGGCTTGAGGCTGTGTGCACAGTTGTTAGGGTTGGACACGTGGTCCCACAAACGAAAGGGTGCAGTCTAGAAAAATGCACACACACACACACATATATATATATATATATATATATATATATATATATATATATACATACATATATATATATATATATATATATATATATATATATATATATATATATATATACACACACACATATATATATATATATATATATGTGTGTGTGTATATATATATATATTAGAGTTTTCAACCTATTGCCCCCCCAGCAGTGAAAAGAAAAAAAATTAGGGTTTTGGGTCTCCGGAGTCTTGGTGAATTAGTGATGGGGTCTTCCTTTGGGGGTTGTCAACCCTAATGCCCACCCCATTCCATGAGCAAACAACGTCACACATGATCTCCTTTCTTCATACAGGGACCACGGGGGGGGGCATTAGTGTTGACAACCCTCAAGGAAGACCCCACAACTGAATCACCAAGACTCCAGAGACCCCAACCTAATTTTTTTTTCCTGTTGCTACTGGGAGGGAGGGCATTAGGGTTGAAAACCCTAATGCCACATTTCCTTACTTTTGTGGCATTAAGTTACCATGACTGGTGCATTAACAGTTTTTTGCAAATACTTTCCTTACATTTTTAGACAGTATAATCAAATTCTCATTTGCCTGTGGGAGAACAGTGCCCTCTGGGTCCTGCATTCCCATCCCTCTATAGCTGCATACATATATGTTGCCGTAAAAGTGAAGGGCCCTTGGGGCCCTGTGCTTGCATTTCAGTCAAAACAGCAACCAAATTGTCAGCATAGGCTTCTCTTTACCCCACCTCATGAACCTCATACTGTAAATGTTCAAACCCCTGTCAAAATGTTATTTTGTGCCACCGGAACGTCATTCTACACCACTGGATTTGAAAAATGACAGTTGTTGTGTTCATGAGGTGGTGTGAAAAAATTGCTATGTTGAAAATTTGGGGTCAAAATATTTTCAAATACCGAAGTTATGAGGGAGTGTAGGAAAATGTTAATGGGTGTGCATAACTTTGGCATTTTTACATATTTTGACCCCACATTTGCAACATAACCTTCTTATGACCCCACCTCATGAACAAGGATGTGAAAAATTTTCAAATCCTGCTGAAAGGTGAATTCGCCAAATGACTATGAAATCTCCTTTTGGATTGTGAGTTGCTTAATGTCACTGATACTGTTCATGAGGTGGGGTCCCCAAAAGGCCATGCTGAAAATTTGGTGTCAAAATGTCCAAAAATGGCTGAGTTATGCATCAAAGTTGAAAACCCCATTGAAATACATTGAACTGCATTTACCTTTGTTTTTACAGCTGCAGTGGGCGGAGCTCTGTAGACATCTTGCTATCACAGTAGAAAAGTGGAGCTCATCAAATTCTGAATGGACTTCACAAAATTGGAGTTGGATTAGAATTGCTCCTCTTGAGCTGTTTGGCTTTAGTGTGTCCCTGCTCCACACTATTTTGGAGAGAGAGAGAGAGAGAGAGAGAGAGAGAGAGAGAGAGAGAGAGAAACTGAAACTGTTTGATTCAATACCTCTCTTCTACATGGAGCATACTCATGCCAGCTCAAATTACAGTCCGTGGATGCACTCAGTGTAACTGCACTACTTAGAAAAGAAAAAGTAAACAAAGCCCGCTCCCTCCCTCTCTCTCGCTCACTCTCTCCCTCCCATGTGGCATTTCATTTTTTTTTAACTTTCTGTTTATTCTCCTCCCCTCACTCTGGAGCTGCACTTCTTCAGAAGTCGCCTTGACCCCAACGGCTGGCCTTACCTTGAGTCCCCAGAGGTGTCCCCCATGGAGCCGTGGCTATACCCCCTCAGGCAGGTACGGGGCAGGGCCATGACACCCCAATATCTTCAAATCTTGTTGGGTCCCCCAGTGGTCAGGCAGGCAGCTGTAATTAGGGTCAGGTTGGCGCTCCATCTTCCCATGCTCTGAGATGCTTTTTCCCTCTGTTTTCTCCCTACATGTGGTGTGCGCCCTGACATCAAGGCGCCATGCACTGACATCCACCGCATGTCATCGACCAGTCCCTCCTGTGACTGCAGGACTTGCCATACCTTGAGCCTCCGCCCGGGGTCAGGCAAGTTGCGGACCTTGGTCCCCACCCTCCCCCCAGAGAAGACAAGCAGTCATGGGATGCTCAAGTCTTCTCACCAGTTGGCCTTCCAGTGGCCTGGGCTCACTCCCAAACCTGGATCGCTGGCGTCTCTAGCAGAAATCCAACCAGTGCGTCAGCGGGCCAGTTCTGGCATTTCATTTTGAATCCTAACAGCTGTGGCCTGGGAGTAAACGAGTGTTGTTATCAGTTTAGGACAATAGTTCTTAGAGTTTGTCACAGTGAGCTTCCCCAAATACATGGAAAAGATTTTGAGCTTCCCCCCAAAACTGAAATAATCTTGGGCCTCCCCAAAGAAAAATAACATACTGTACTTTGTGCAGTATGCCATGAATAAATTTAAACCCCTTTAACATAGAAACATAGACTTTGACGGCAGATAAGGACTGCTTGGCCCATCTAGTCTGCCCATTTTCCTACCTACAAGATAGGCTGCAGATCCGAGTTAACCAACAGCCTATTTTTTCCTACCCCCCACAAGAATTGCTTTATGTCTGTCCCATGCATTCTTGAATTCCCCCACAGTTTTAGACCCCACAAAATCCTCAGGAAGACTGTTCCATGCATCCACTACCCTCTCTGTGAAATAATACTTCCTCACATTGCCCCTGAACTGCACCCCCATCTTTAAATTGTGTCCCCTTGTTCTTGCATGTCTCTTTTTCTGAAAGACGCTACCCTCTTGGACTTTGTTGATTCCACTGAGGTACTTAAAAGTTTCTATCATGCCCCCCCTCTCCCTTCTTTCCTCAAGGGTATGCATATTAAGCTCCTTTAGTCTCTCCTCATACAGCTTCTCTTGCAGATCCTGCACCATTTTAGTTGCACTCCTCTGGACTGCCTCTATCCTGTCTATGTCCTTGCGGAGATGGGGTCTCCAGAACTTTGAGTACTTGGTTCACATTCAGCTCTTAGTCTTACTGTATACTGATGTGAGACCTTTGAAAAAGGGCTCCTGTGCTCAAAGGTGTTATCTGAATAACAAATAAATTAAATAAACAAATATTATTATTCAGCTTATTTTAACTCCCCCCCCCCCACAGGCCAGCCTACTTGGTCCACTATTTTCATTCTTGAACCATTGTTACCCCTTGTTGCAGTACCTTCATGGGTCAGACTACTTTCTTTCTTTATGAAATAACCTTCCTACATACTTTGCCTCTCCCCCTCCTTCCCTGCTCCTAAGCAACTTCTCTGGGGTTACTTTGCTCCTTCCTGCCATCGCTCTTAGCACTTCTATGCTCAACCCTTGTATTTGGGCTGTTCTGCCATCAGTCTACAAACTGATCAGTTACCACCACTCATTATTAGTTTATTGCTCATATTTGTTTGCACTATTGTTCATTGTGTATTTCTTGATTGTTTTGCAGTTACCTTTTGAAATATAATCACTCCCTACCCTTTCCTGGGGTAGATCTTAAATGTGCCTTGGCTCATTCACCTTCCCTTGTCACCTATTAGTAAATAAACACATAAAATTCACCTACTATTATCCTCTTTCAGTTTGCTTCAGCTCTTCACACAAAATATATAAAACTCAAAATTTAAATACAGCACTTTTTCAGACCTGCTTGAGCCTCCTCTGGAATAGGTTGGGGCCTCCCAAGGGAGGCTAGCCTCACCATTTGAGAACCCCTGGTTTAGGAGATCTGCAACAGTTAACGTGTGTGTGTGTGTGTGCTCGCTCATGTGCCACTCAGTTAACCCTTTTCTGGTACATTAACCTTTTGCTAGTCAGCTTGTAAATGGCTGTAATGGTATATGTTAGCAATGCACAGTTCAGAACATGAAGCAGTGCATGTGTGTTAGTGTGTATGTGATTTTGTTCTAGTCCTGTTGGTTATCATAGATACTTACATAGATACATAGAAGTTGATGGCAGATAAGGATCACTTGGCCCACCCAGTCTGCCCTATTAATCCCTATCTAGTGTGAGGCCCCATGCCCAAACTGAAATCTGGAGCCCCCCCTTGCCTCCAGGATACCCTTGTGTCTGTCCCATTCCTTCTTAAATTCTGTGTCCATTTTAACCCCTGCCACCCCATCTGGTAGGCTATTCCAGGCATTGTCTACCCTCTCCATGAAAAATTTTCTCACCTTTCCCCTGAGCCTCCCCCCCAACTTCATTTTTGCCCCCTTGACTTGAAGCATCTCTTACTTTGGAAGATGCTTCCTTCCTGTACTCTGTTTATACCAGTGATGTATTTGTATGTCTCAGTCATGTCCATCCCTCTCCTCTTTCCTCCAGGAAATACATATTTAACTCCTTTAGTCTTTCTTCAAAGTTCTTATCAGGCCCTGCACCATTTTAGTTGCCCTCCACTGAACTGCCTCCACCCTGTCTATGTTCTTTCTCAGATGGCTCCTCCAGAATTGGATGCAGTATTCCAGGTGGGGTCTCATGAGCGTCTTATACAGGGGCTAGATGACCTCCCTATCTATACTCGTGATACCCTAAATAAATAAATACTCGTGATACCCCTCCATATGCATCCAAGCATCTGGCTAGCCTTACTAGACACCTTATCATACTGCCTAGTTTCTCTTAGGTCTTTCAAGATAATAACTCCTAAGTCCATTTCCTGCTTCATGACAGTCAGTACCTCACCACCTAGTTCATACTTTGTCCCAGGGTTCTTGTGCCCTATGTGCATGATCCTGCACTTTCTTTGCATTGAATCCCAGCTGCCATTCTTCAGACCATTTCTCCAGTTTTTGAAGTCTTCACTCATTCTTTCAACACCCTCTGGCATGTTCACCCTATTGCATACCTTTGTAACATCTGCGAAGAGGAAGAGCTTCCCCTCCAGTCCTTCTGCAATGTCCCCAGTAAAGACATTGAAGAGGACCGGCCCTAGCAATGACCCCTGCGGCACCCTGCTCATCACCGCTCCCTCTCTAGAGCACTCCCTGTTTACCACAACCCTCTGACTCCTGACATTTAGCCAGTTCTCCACCCACAGAACTATTTTAGGATCCACCTCAGGCTGCAGGTAGTGGGTCAATACAGCTAAACAAAAACCACGTGGCAATAACCACGTGGTGTACAGCGTGCCTGCATTTAGAGCGACAGGGGTATAATAGCGGTAGGGAATTACCGCTACCCCTGTTGCTCTATGCTTCAGCTAATGAAGGCTAGATTGCTGTGTGCTGGGGTGCCTGGTCGAGCTGCTTCTGTGGTGTAATGGCTAAGGCACCAACACACAGTGGAATTGGAGACCTGGGATTGTGGTTTGATTCCCCCCAGGTCTCCTGGTGTTAGTACTTTTTGTGGTGCTTTTTTTGTAAAAAATTAAAGTTTCCCCCCTCCTGAGTTTCTTCCCATCCCCAAAGTCCACCTCCCTGAGTTTGTTATCTAAGTTCCGGAGGGAGTGTGGGTCAAAGTCCCCCCCCACGCAGGGGTGAGTGGGTGGGTGGGTTGAAACCCCATGCAAAAACAGAAAGTCCCTTTATTTTCAATGGGCACGCTGTTTCTGTTTTGGTTGGTGTTTTGTCCAACCCTATTTCGGTCCATGCTTTGTTGCTTGTGGTGTTTGTTACCACACTGTTATTGTTGGTGCGGTTATGACCATGTTCCTAGGCTGCACAGTTTGTTAATCAGCCTTCTATGGGGGATATAGAAACATAGAAAAATAGAAATTGTTGGCAGATAAGGACCGCCAGGCACATCCAGTCTGCCCGTAAGCCCTATACTTGTTTGCGGCCTCTGACCGTATCTGGTCAGTGGCTTTTCATTACTCCTTCCCACCTCTAAGGTTCCCTTATGCCTGTCCCAGGCATGTTTAATTCCCTCCACCGTGTTCACTCACCACCTCCTGTGGTAGACTATTCCATGTGGCCACCACCCTCTCCATGAAGAAAAACGTTCTCACATTTCCTCTTAACCTGCCCCCCTCCATTTTCATATCATGCCCCCTCATACTTATACTTCTTCTAAATTGGAAGATGTCTCTCCCCTGCACCTTGTTTATGCCCTTGAGGTACTTGAATGTTCCTATCATGTCCCTCCAATCCCTCCTCTCCTCCGGCGAGTACGTATTGAGGTCCTTTAATCTCTCATCATATGTTTTGTGGTGCAAGCCCTGTACCATCTTGGTCACCCTTCTCTGTACTGCCTCCACCCTGTCAATGTCCTTGCAAAGGTGTGGCCTCCAAAACTGCACATGATACTCTAGGTGAGGCCTTACTAGTGTTTTATACAATGGCATCACCACCTCCCACCTTCTGCTAGTGATACCTGTGCCTATGCCTCCCAGCATGCCACTGGCCCGCCATGCAGCCTTTGTACTCTGCTTTGATACCTTTAGGTTATCTAAAATGATAACACCCAGGTCCCTTTCTTCCTTGATGATTGTCAGCATTTCGCCCCGACCTGTAGCTCTCCCCAGGGTTCCCTCTTCTCAAGTGCATTATTTTGCACTTTTTTGCATTGAACCTCAGTTGCCACACCTCAGATCATTTTTCAAGTTTCCCCTGGTCCCTAATTTTCTCCACCCCATCTGGAGTATCCACCCTGTTGCAGATCTTGGTGTGATCTGGAAACAGGCAGACCTTTCCCTCTAGCCCTTCCACAATGTCACTAATGAAGACAATGAATAGGACTGGCCCAAGGATCGATCCCTGAGGTACCCTGCTCATCACCCGCCTCTTCCCAGATGGGATCCCATTTACCACCACCCTCTGCCTCCTGTCCGTTAGCCAGTTCCTAACCCAGTTTACAACCTTGTACCCCATGCTCAGACTACCCGACATGTTAACCAGCCTTTTATGTGGGAATGTGTCAAAGGCTTTGCTGAAATCGAGTCAGGCAATGTCCACACCCACCCAACCCCTGATTTACTTCCTTTGTCATCCAATGAAAAAAAATCTATCAGCTTCATTTGACATGACCTTCCTGCTGTGAATCCATGTTGCCTTGGATCCTGGGCACCGTTGGATTCCAGGTGTAGCACTATTCTTTCTTTTAGCAGTGCCTCCATGATCTTCCCTACTACTGAGGTGAGGCTCTCTGGCCTAAAGTTACCTACCTCCTCCCTACTATTGCTTTTGTGTAGAAGGACTACATGTGCCCTCTTCCAGTCCTCTGGAACCACTCCTGTGTTGAGTGACTCGGTGAACATGGCTGCCAGAGGTGCTGCTAGTTCCCTTTGCAGCTTCCTTAATATCCTCGGGTTTATGCTATCTGACCCCATTGCTTTGTCCACCTTCAGTTTTGTGAGCTCTTCCAGGACTCTCTCCACTGTGAATGGACTGGTGTCCAGCTCCCCCCCCTTTGCATCTGCTGCCCAGCTGTGGTCCCTGACCCTCCCCTTCTTCAGTGAATACTTAACAGAAGTACTTATTTAGTATTTCCACTTTGTCCAGGTCTCCCTCCTTACACTCTCCATCATCCACTTTGAGCCTTACATTCCCCCGACTTTTCTTCTTTTGTGTATCTGTATAATGTCTTGTCCCCTTTCTTCACCATCTGCACTAATCCCTCCTCAGTCCAAGCCTTTGTGCTCCTAACAGCCTTCCCTGCTTTCCTTAGACAGTCTAGGTACACCTCCCTGTCTTCATCCCTTTGGGGTTCCCCTTATATTTCCTGAAACTCACCCTTTTAGCCCTTACTTTGTCTGTCACCTCTTTCAAGAACCATAGTGGCTTCCCCCATCTCTTCCCTTTGGACATCAACCTGATGCATTGGTTCATCATTTCCACTATGGCTCCTTTTAGTTGCCCCCATTGCTCTTCAATCCCCCCCTTACCTCCCCCTTCTCCAGGACTACTCTGACACGTCTCCCCATGTTAGTGCAGTCTGACCTTCTGAAATCCAAAAGCTTTGCCTTTGTGTGACTTGATTGAATCCCTGTCTCCATGCTAAACCACACTATGTGGTGGTCGCTGGACCCCAGTTGTCCTTCTACCTGGACTTCTACAACTCTGTCCCCATTGGTCAGTACCAGGTCCAGAATTGCCCTGTCTCTGGTGGGATCAAGCACTAACTGTCTGAGACCTGCCCCTTGTAGGGAACCTAAGATGCCTCTGCTTCTGGTTGAAGCAGCTGCCTGGGTGGTCCACTCCACGTCCGGCATATTGAAATCCCCCCAGCAGCAGAAATTCACCTTTAGTTGCCATCTCGTGTATTTCATCCACTAGTTCTCTGTCTACTTCCTCCCCCTGTGCTGGAGGCCAGTAAATCACCCCTGTGTGTATTGCTGTGTCATTGCCTGGTTTAAGGGTGACCCACAGTGCCTTGGCTCCCCCCTGCCTATCCTGCACCTCTGTTGCCTTTATACCCTCTCTGACATGCAGGGCCCCCCCACCTTTTTTACCCCCACCTCTCCTGAACAGAGCATAACCTAGTATATTAATGTTCCACCAATGATTAGCAGTATACCATGTCCCCGTTATTGCTGCTATGTCCAAGTCTTCCTCCGCTAACAAGGCCTCCAGGTCTGGGATTTTATTTCCCAGGCTGCAGACATTTGTTACCCTGGCCTTCCATGTTCTGCAGCCTGCCCTCCCTCTGCTCCTGTTTTTGCTCATCTTCCTCTTTTCTCTACCCCAGTTATCTTTCTTATGTGGCCTCACTTCCTCTGCTTCTCCCCTTTCTGCCTGCTTCCTTTGATTCTCCCTTTCTGCCTGCTTCAGTTGTCCCTGTCATCAACTCATATTTCTGCATGTGCCCATGGGGGAGGGTGATACTAAGCCTCCTGATCTTCCTGGCTGCCCCCCACCCTTGGCCAGTTTAAATACTTGCTGCTGAAGCATTCAAACTTCTCACTTAGGACTAGTCCCCTTCCAGGATGGATGCAGGCCATCATCCTTATACAGGTTTGCATCAGTCCAGGTGGGTCCCCAGTCCCCCATGAAGCAAAAACCCTCCTTTCCACACCATTTCTTCAAACTGGAGTTGAATTTATGGATGTGGCACTTCCTAGCCTCCCCCTTGCCATGGACAGGTAGCACCTCTGAGGAGACAGAATGCGCCATCTGCTTTAGGCTCCCCCCAATTTCCTGAAATCCTCCTGGATTCCGACTATCTCCATCTTGTCCCCCATCAGGTCATTTGTCCCCAGATGGACAATGACATCCAGTTCCTCCATCCTCACTATCACCCTTGGGATCCTATGGAACTGCTTCCCATCCCTCCATGCAGTGCTTCCTAGCGGGCACTTGACCTCCCTCTCCCCCTGCCAGGTTTCCCTAATGTCACTCTCCAGACAACTGAGTCCCCCACTGGGAGTAGCTTCCTTCTCCTCTGAGGTCCTGTTCCCCCTTTTTCTGGGGCTCCATCATGGAGGACCCACCCATCCTCCTTGGTCTCAGTTCTGGGTGCTCTTGTGGGGCTTTCCCACTCCTCCAAAAAAGCGTAGGAGTTACTTAGCTGGATCAGTTGGGGGATGTGCTTTAGACCCCCCTCACTCTCCCTGAGCCCACCGTGGTCCAACCACTCCTCCTTCTAGGCATCCTTTGAGGTTCAGGTTTTGGATCTGGTGGCCTCTGGGTGTGGGTGAATGTCTCCTGTAACCTGGCCAACTCATCATGGAGACAGGCAACCTCCTCCCTCAACCCAGAATGGTGCCTGCAGATAGGGCAGCATTGCAGCCTTCAGAAGATCTCCCTGAAGACTGCCACCCCTCAGCTACTGCACTGCACCACTCCCATCATATTTGTTGTTACCTTCCCCTTACTAGTCTCTAGTTCCACACTTGAAATATAATTTTCTAATATATATTTTTATAGTTAACTTCACCCACTCTCTCCTCCCCATTTTCTATGTTTGGTACTTCTTGTTTTAAGGCAGGAAGTTTCAATACACTATGGGCCCATCCCTATAAAAGGAGGATGAGCCTGGGGTGGGTGGGTTGAGGCCTATGACTCCTATGTGGTTATGTGATGTGGCTGTAGATCCCCCTACCTGACCTAAATCAGGTTGTGGTACAACTTTTCTTGATTGTCCGCCTATGAAAGTGGACTAGCCCGAGGTGGGTGGGATTGGGAGGGTAGGGTGTGCCTAATCCCTGATGGAGGAAGGAAAAACAATCAGTAGAAAATGCAGGTATGTTTGTTACTTGTGCCTACTGCAACCCACATTTGTTCCTTGTACTTAATGTAGCCCACCACCAAAGATGCAATTCTATCTGCTTCTTGTCCTGTAAAGCAAATGACAAGTTAAACAACCCCATATTACTATTGATAAAAAGTTAAGCACCCCCACAACTAAAAAGTAAATCAGCACCTATACTACAGGTTTACAGTGACATAAACAGTAGTTGTAAAACAAAACAAAAAACCTGTCCCCTGCTCCGAGTTCCGTAATCCCACTGCTGTCTGATATTTTTCCCCTCCAGTTACGGCCATTAGCTCAGTCATCCACAGTTTCAGCCCTTACAGTCCCCAGTGCACCTTTCCTCAGCCTGCTCAGCTCCAACTGTTCCTCGGATGCTGCCCCAATGCTCCTTCTAACTGTGAGAATACCCGGCACCTCCCATCTGGAAACAATCAGCTACATATGAGATGTTGGCCGTGCAGCTCCTGCCCTGCTTTGACGGACTTCTGTAGTGTTTATTACCCAGCTCCCTTCTTAAACCCTCTCCAGAGAAATTTGAAACTAGTGGCCTTTAGTTTTCTCACTCCTGATTTGAGTGTATGGTGTTTGTGTCAGCAAGAGATACTGCCTGTCCCCCGTCTTATCACTTTTCCTTGTATCAATGGTCACGGACTAAAACAAAGTTGCAGTGTTAATATGGACAAATGATCAGAATCAGGTAGGAGTACTGTACATTTCAGTTTAAATGTATGTTAGAAAAATTGTACAATACCCACACTGCAACAAGTTATCTAGTGATGTCCTGAAACAAACACTGACACCACAGCAATGTATTAGTGATGCCCTTGAAATCAAAACAGAAAATTAAGCACCCCCACAACCAAAAAGTAAATCAGCACCTATAGTACAGGTTTACAGTGACATAAACAGCAATTGTAAAACAAAACAAAAACCTGTCCCCTGCTTTAAGTTCCTTAATCCCACTGCTGTCTGATCTTTTCCCCTCTGGTTATGGCCCCCAGCTCAGTCATCTACAATTACAGCCTGTGCAGTCCCCAGTGCATCTTTCCTCAGCCTGCTCAGCTCCAGCTATTCCTCTGATGCTGCCCCAATGCTCCTCTCAACTGTAAGAATACTTGGCGCCTCCTGTCTGGAAACAATCAGCTACTGTATGTATGTATGTATGAGATGTCGGCCGCACAGCCTTCCTGCTGCCTTGCTCCGATGGCCTTCTGTGTCTGTCTGGAATGGTGTTGTAGGCTTTTCTAAAGTCCAGATAGGCCACATCTTCTGCATCTCCCTGGTCCACTACCTTAGTTATCCCATCATGCCATAGATTAGTACATTGACTTAGTGCAAAATACGGAGCTTATCTTAAATACAGTAAAAGTTAGGATTAGATATATAAGTAAATAAATGCCATATAAGGCAGTGTAAGTGTGTTAGTGTGTATGTGGCAATGCTCTGTGTGAGCAGACAGTGCACTGTTATGTTATACTGGAATGTATATGCATATATATGTGTATATGTATTAGTCAGTATGTGTGTATCACAACAATTAGAAAGTGCAGTTAGGTGGGTCAGTGGTTAGCGCAACAATTGCTAGTGCACATTCCTCCCGCTATCTAGATCAGTTTCATCCTTATGCATGTCATTACTGATTTAAATGTGGTATCTAGTGGCAACCCTCCACCCTCCGATGTTCCTCGGAGCCTGAAAAGAAGAAAACAGTCCGTTGATGTCATTTTTTTCAATCTGTAAAAATGTGTGTAGACAGTGCACTGCTATGTTACACTGGGGTATATGTGCATATACAGTGGCGTCCTCCAGGATGAAACCCACTTTTAAAGCAATCTGCAGTATGTAGTATATAGGCCCCCCCGGGATGGGTGATGTTCTGGAGGATGGTTTGCTGGACAACATCATTGCCCAGTGTGGACCAAAAGGGGAAGGAGTGGTGTTGATGGGGGACCTTAATATGCCAGGTACAAACTGGGGAACCATGTCTTCTAAGGTGGCCAAGTAGCAGAGGCTGCTGGACGGCTTCCAGGATGTGTTCTTAACACAGCATGTGATGGAGCCCACAAGGGAGGGGCATGTCCTGGACGTGGTTCTGGCAGATGGGGATCTGGTAAGGGACTTGGTTGTAGAGGATCCCCTGACTGGGAGTGATCACAATACTGTCTGGTTTCAAACAAGCATGGGAGGAGGGGGGGGAGATCTAGGACACTGGCAGTGGACTTCAGGGGGGCAGACTTTGTGGGCATGGGAAATATTCTCAAGGATCACTTGAAGGGGATTACATCAATGACAAATGTGGAAAGGAGATGGGAGGTCATAAAACGGGGACTTCATGAGGCAGTCAGGACCTGCGCTAAGGTGAAACATAAGGGAGCAAGGTCACATAAACCATGCTGGTGGTCCAGTGAGGTTCAGGTAGCGGTCAGAGAAAAGAAGGCGGCCTACAAAAAATATAAAACAATAAGAGGGGATAGGGAAAAGGAAATGTACCATCTTGCATCTAGAAAAGTCACCCGGATGGTGAGGGCAGCAAAGTCCAGTAAAGAGCAGCGGCTGGCACAGGGGATACATGGAGGGGAAAAGGGGTTCTTCCGGTACATTGGGGAGCGGAGAAAAACTAAGGGCCATCTCAGCAGATTGAGATCAGAAGGAGGGTGGGTGGAAGAGGCAAGGGACCAGGCAGAGGTATTTAACGAGTACTTTGCCTCTGTGTTCACTAGGGATGGGGATGGGATATCTACAAAGCAAGGCACAATGGGGATAGAAGCAGCAGTGAGTAGGATCAGGGTAGCAACAGAAATGGAGCAAGAGGGAGGGAGAGGTACCCCAGGGGTATCACATCAGGATAAGGATAAAAAGGCCAGTAAGGTGGAGGGGATGGATGATGCTATCTCCACCAAAATGGTGTGGTTAGCCCTCAAGGCCCTAAAGAAAGACAAATCTCCTGGGCCAGATGGCATTCATCCAAGAGTACTATGGGAATTGGTGGACATACTGGCTGCACCCCTGGCGGAGCTCTTCAACAGGTCACTTGAGACAGGGAGGGTACCTAGGGATTGGCGAGAGGCACATGTGGTGCCAATCCATAAAGGGGGGTCGAGGGAAGTACCAGGTAACTATAGACCCATCAATTTGACCTCGGTGGTGGGAAAATTAATGGAGAGTATACTAAAGGAACGATTGGGGGTGTACTTGGAGGAGGTGGGAGGTCTGGATAGTCGGCAACATGGGTTTGTGCCAGGTAGATCATGTCAAACCAATCTTGTGGAGTTCTACAAATGGGTAACATCAGAACTGGACAGGGGAAAGCCTGTGGATGTATTATTCTTGGACTTCAGCAAGGCGTTTGACTCTGTCCCCCACAATGGTCTGGTGGAGAAACTGATGGGGTTGGGAGTAGGCCCTTTGATGGTCAGATGGATTGAAACTGGCTAGCTGGACGCACCCAGAGAGTAGTGGTCAGTGGGGAGCTCTTGAACCCTAGAGAGGTTGGTAGTGGGGTACTGCAGGGCTCGGTCCTGGGTCCGATCCTGTTTAATGCATACATATTGGACATAAGGGAGGGTATAGGGTGTGAAATGAGTCTCTTCACTGATGACTCCAAGATGGGAGCAGTAGTTGAAGGAGAAGAGGGGAGGTTGGCCCTGCAAGGGGACCTGGACACCCTGGAAAGCTGGGCTCACACATGGAAATTAAATTTCAATATCACCAAGTGCAAGGTGTTACATCTTGGGCGGGGAAACCCTAAACACAGGTACACCCTGGGAGGGGAGGCACTGGAGGCCTCAATAGGGGAAAAAGGCCTAGGGGTCATGGTGGATGCATGTATGAATAACTCTGAGCAGTGCAGGAGAGCGGCTAGCAAGGCAAACAGGATGTTGGGATGCATCGTAAGGGGGATCACCTCTAGGAGCAAGGAAGTGATTCTGCCACTGTACAATGGACTGGTTAGACCACACCTTGAGTACTGTGTACAGTACTGGAGACCACACTTGAAGAGGGACATACAGCTCCTGGAGAGGTACAGAGGAGGGCAACTAAGATGATACGAGGACTAGGGATTTGATGTATGAGGACAGACTTGAGGAGCTCTGCCTGTTTTCATTGGAGGAGAGAGAGAGACAGGGGACATGATTGAGGTCTTCAAGTACCTCAAGGGAATAAATAGGGTAAACATGGAGGGGATCTTTAGACTAAAGCAGGGAAGTATCACCAGAGGGCATGGTTTGAAGTTGGAAGGTAGAAGGGTGAGGGGGGAAAAGAGGAGGAGGGTTTTTCACTGAGAGGGTGGTGGACCCTTGGAATGCACTGCCTGGCGAGCTGGTTCAGAGATCCACAGTGGAGGGCTTCAAGAGAGGGTGGGACAGACACAGAAAGTGGATGTACCAGATGATGGCATGTCCCAGGGGGGTGGGGATGAATGATAGGGGTTTCTGGAACACAAGAGGGGGGGCCTCAGCATCCAACTAGGGATCTGAGGTTCAAGCAGACTCGATAGACCGTAAGGCCTAATCTGCTGGCAATTAGTATGTTAGTATGCTGCAGCAAACCTACTGAATAAAGCAATGTAATTTCAATGGCAATTAGTTCCTTTTGTTATGCAGGAAACTGTGGCATTCACTTCATCCTGGCAGTGTCAGAGTTTCCCGAATTACAAAAGGGACTAATTGCCATTGAACTGACATTGCTTTATTCAGTAGGTGTGCTGCAGCATTCTGCAGAGTGCTGAAAAATGCTGCAGAATTGGGTTTCATCCTCAGGGACACCCCTATATGTGTATATGTATTAGTCAGAGTGTGTGTATCACAACAATTAGAAAGTGCAGTTAGGTGGCTCAATGGTTAGTGCAAAACTCACTAGTTTGCACATTTCTCACTGCCCACAATACCATTATTTTGTAGCTGTATCGGCTCTTGCTAGATCTCTTGTATTGAAGTCAGCAGTTCCAGCAGCAAGACGTGTCTTCAATCATAGAGTGGATCTTGAACCTAGGATCTGTTCAGGTGAGTGAGGGTGTGTGGTGGTGTATGGGGAAGTGTGGAGTTATGGGTGCTGAGTGGGAGGTGGGGGTTGGGGGCTGATCAGTGAGAGACTGTTTTCTTTTTTGCAGGTTTAAAAAAAAACATTGAGGGACCATTTTCTTTATTGCAGATTCCAGCAGTAATGGAAGGGTGGAGGGTGCCACTAGACACTAAGGAATATATATTTTATTATGGGAACAGTGATCGGTGGGTGGGGGCTGTCACTAGACACCAGGGAAAGATGATATGACTATGGGGACAGCAATGGGGACAGCAATGTGGTATGCTTTCCCACTGACTGTACCTGATATGATATTTACTTCTTGAATGTTGTATGCTTTCTGTAATGTACTCTCCCGGGTCGTGCCTGAAAATAGTCATTTTATGGCTACTGCACCTACCCGGTTAACAAAACTAAATAAATAAAAGTAAAGAGCCTTTGGGAATGGGACATAGGGGTGCCCATAAAGAAGGAAAACTAGGTGAGGTTCTTAGACTGTATATGGGCCTCTTGATGTGCAACAAATATGAAGAATCACAATATAAGTTTCTGCATCATCATCTAGATTGTCCACCTAATATTGGGGTCTCTTCACAAATGTCTATGACTGAATGCAGCACAGCTGGGTCCAGCGGACTCCCTTCAGCATGCACTACAGGTGCACTAGCGCATTGCACACTGGATCCCTGGCCGTCCGCACAGCTACGTGCCACGGGTGGTCCAGAGGCATGTCTGTACTCCACACCATTGACTAAGGGACAGAGTGCTGTGCCGGGAGGGGGCAAGTTATGTGATTGGGAGACCCTGCCATAATTCTTACATAGCCCCAATGGACACCTGCCAGCACTGTCGGGAATGTGACCCCTGCCACACAGCTGCCCCAGCCCACCAGGCTGCCAGGGATGGCTGGGGGCAGCTATTCAAGCAGTCACCCATTGAACTTCACATCCTGGGGTCTGTGCCTTCCCAAGATCTCCTGCATGCATGCAGCAGGGGATCTACTCTGAACCCCTGGATGGGCATCTGATTGGATGCCTGCCCGGGTCCTACAATCTGTCCCCGCACAGCTGCGATCCACAGCCACGCAGCTGCATGCTGGGGGGGCAGGGGCATGGACAGGTGGCTGGCAATGGTGAATACTGGCTGGTGTGTGCCTACTCTGGGGTGCGGAGCTGTGCAGGCTCTGTACACACAAATCACATGTACATCCCATCCGTTTGTGAATAGAGCCCATTGTGCATAAGATTAACCCCACAATCTCACCCATATCTGGCAGGTGCAACTCGTCAATGAACACCTATATGAATTATTTCTGGGAGTGCACCTTGCTTATTGGACCACCATTGCACAGGACATCACTAGAGTATTGGGCAGACCAATATTGTGCATTCCACTTTCGCTATTATTTAGCATAGAGGACTCGGGGAGGAGGGGTGGGCACCACACACTTGGCAAGACAGTGTATGCAGAACACATGGGTGTCTTGCATCATGCCCACACTCTTGAACTGGAAGGCACTGTCATTCCAAGCCCTAGCATTGGAAGGATTGTCATATGCCTTGACAGAGAGAGGAGAGCTGTTTCAGTGGAGCTGGGACAAATTCCTTAGTTCTCTGCCAGCAGCTGAAGCCCTTCTATTACAAGAAGGCATGGTGTGAAGGCAGTGACCTAGAGATAGTACTCTGTCAGGCTTATGAAAGAACCAAATGACACCTACTGTTTTAAGATATACCCTTTTATTGCGACACATGGAATGACTGTGACAAATGTACTGGGTTTTTTCATCTTTTTAAATCAGTTTCTTCAACACACTGTTTTAAAGGCTCTCATGGTGATGTATCCTATAAGGCAACGCTCTGATTTTTCATTAATAATTATCCATGTCCTGTGATTTTTTTTCAGTGCTATAACCTTGCCTGTATTCCCAATTTGAAACTCCGTGTCCTGTCACACATGTACTGTATGTAATGGTTTGTTGATCTTCTAAAGTTAATAAAAATATCAAACAAGAGTTTATATTAACCCTTACAGTACTGCAGGAGTACATGTCCTGAATCTATATACCTTCAAACATACTCAGTACGCAAAGAGTATACATTGTTAGATTCTGTTTATATCAATACTGTGCAAACTTACATAAACTCTGTGTATGAATAGTAAATGTTTGTATCAGATTACAAGGAGCATTTCTTTTTTAACATTAATATCCATTTACAGTGGGACATCTATAGTAAGTAAGAAATGTATGATGATGATGTAAAAGACAGGCTGTAACATTTTGAAAGATACTAGCATACACTTCTTTCAGGAACACCAAATCTTTCCTAGTTTTGTATGATGTTATCCTACCGTGGGCATCCTGTTTCCCTTCTGTAAGATATATATGACCCTACTGAGCAAGAAGAACTGAATCAGGGCTCCTTGGTTACCAGCCAGGTGTTTCAGCAGTTAAGTTACAAGTGATCTCACTAAAACATTACAGCATCTTATATAAATAGCTGCTGCATACATACTAAGCAGCATTGCAAAAGAAAATTGATGGCAGGTTATGGCGGAGTCAAAGCTGTCAGTATTGCTGCACAGAAAAAAAGAACCAAATTCAAAATCCACATGTTGAAAATTGAACTAGTGCCTAGTCTGGCACATACTAATATGGGATTGTATATAAATATTATATTATACTGAATGACAACATTTCCAAGTAACATTAGTTTTGTAAGCTCCTGCCAGTTAAGACGTGCCTTAATTGCATCTTATGACTAAATCAATTAGAACTGTGTGGAATCACTGGAGAATGAGCTCATGTACTGTTTCGATCAAGGCTGTTCAGGGTTTCATGAAAATCCTAGGTACTTTTCTGGCTCTTGTGAGTGAACTGCATGCCATGTCTCCTCAGACGGATATGGTAATCTAAGAGGGGGTTAAAAAGGCAAAACAGGGCGGAGCTGTAGAAGGGTGTTCACCATGCAACCCCCTACACATCACAAACATGCTGCCTGCCCCTCAAGCCTCCACCTCCACATACTGGGTCATACACATACAAATTCATAGGCAGAAGAAGACCAGCAGACTATCCAGTTTGCCCAGAGATGCTAGTTACTGGTGTGGTATGCCCAAACTAGATGGGGCATCCTGCAGATACCCCTTCATTTGACCGCATTCTTCCTCTATGTCCTCCTCCTGCTACCACCACCTGTCCCCTGGGTCTGTCTCATCTGGACTTGAAGCCAGCTACTGATTTAACATTTACCACTCTGCTATGCAGAACATTCCATTTGTCCACCATCCGGTCCATGAAACATACTGCCTCACATCTGAAACTGCCCCGCAGCCCCACCAACTTATAATTGTGCTCTCCTGGTATAGAAGCTCACATTTCATTGCATGAACTCTATCCTGTTAATCCCATGAGAAACTTGAAGGTTTCTGTCTTGTCTCTCATTCTTTTCTGGCTTTTAAAGAATAGATGTCCCCTGGCAAGTAGGAGGAAGTGGCCTTGCTGGAGGAGTGGGAGTCTAGCTGCAGCAGGTAGCTTTTTGGGGGGTGGGGTGGTGGGTGAATGGGAATTGTGAAGTGGTGTTGGGACAAGCAATGGCATGGAATGTAATAAATGGGCTCTGAATGGAATATGTAGTTATTAATAATAGTAACAACATCTCTTCTGTTTTACTCTGATTTAATTGTGAATTAAGGAAACAGAAATATGTTATTTAGATTCATATTGCACCCTCCCACAAGGCCCAGACTGCATAAAGCTGAAACAGATTAGTATACAGTATACAAACATATCAGTGCTTATAAAATGTCTGTTTAAAATATTATGTTTTAATTCCTTTTTCTGCATCATCTTTTTATCCCCTACCAACCAAGACGCCCACTCCTTCAGGTGGCCAATCCACCCCACCGCTCTCCCCTTTCCGCCATCCACTGCCCCTCAACTGCCGCCAGACTGACCCAACATATCCCTTCATCAGGGGGCCCCCTTGCCCATGGGGCAACCAGGAGGGAAGAGTTGAAGTGCCCTTAGGCACTTCCTCACAGCCTCACCAGGCGGCAAGGGTGCAGCTTGGGGCTGTCCCTGACTTCGTGGCGAGGGGAGGTGGGCCACCGCCATCCAGCTGGCTTGGGTCGCCATTTTTTCTTATTGTGTTCCCCTCACCCACTAGGATGTACACTGCAGCATTCTGGTGTTCGCGCAAGCGGCATGTGGTTACCCACACTGCAAAGCATGATGCTGAACCTGGCCGCGAGGAGCCGCCAAAGGGCGATACATCCATGACCCTCCCCCCCCGGGAGGAGAGCATCCAAAGGATGCTCTTGAGCCCTCCCTGCTAGCCTCTGCTCCTGATGTCCTGGGCTTGGACGCAAACCCAAGCCACCAGCGTGCCAGGCGATCTCCTATCGCTCAGCGCAACTGGGCTGGCTTGTTTTAATTCCTTTTTAAAAAAAGAATAATTGGTAAGGAGGTAGACATCTATAGATCAGGGTCTGCAACTGCACATGACTGATATTTCATAAATCCAGGAGGGGGGAGGACAAGGAAGTGCATGTGAAGAAGTCCAAAGAGGTAACCAGACTAGTCAGGGTGGCCAAGGTTTCCAGAGAGCTGAGGTTAGCATAGGGTATCAAGGAAGAGGAAAAGGACTTTTTCAGATACATAAAGGAGAGAAGGAGCTGAAAGGTCCAGATAGTGAGGATTAGGAAGGACGGGGGGTGGGTGGAGAAAGGGGAAGAGCAGACAGAAGCACTAAATGAGTGCTTCTGCTCTGTGTTCACGAAGGAGAAAGGTGGGCAACTACCTCACGGGATGGGGAAGGTGGGTAGTGGAGGGGGGTGACAGGTGAGGTAATTACAGATGGCAGGGTGCTGGAGGGGCTGAAGGCACTGAGGGTGGATAAGGCTCCAGGGCCAGACGGCATTCACCCCAGAGTGCTTAAAGAGCTGGAGGAGGTCTTGGCAGGGCCACTGGCAGACCTGTTCAATAACCCCTGGACATAGGCTGCATACCACAAGACTGGAGGATGACTCACGTGGTGCCCATCCACAGAAGTGACCCAAAGAATGAACCCGGCAATTACAAATCAGTAAGCCTCACATCTATTGTAGGAAAACTAATGGAGACAATCCTGAAGAAGAGGCTGGTGACCTTCTTGGAAGTCATTGGTCTCCAGGATGGTCACCAACATGGGTTTGTCTCGGGTAGATCCTGCCAGACCAGCCTAGTTCAGTATTATGACTGGGTGACAAGGGAACTAGACAAGGGCCATGCAGTGGATGTCCTGTATTTGGACTTCAGCAGGGCCTTTGATTTGGAACCTCATGGGCAGTTGGGAAGGAAGCTGGAATATGCGGGGGTGGGAACAAAGACGGTGACCTGGATAGCAAATTGGCTGAAGGGGAGGCAGCAAAGGGTGGTGGTGGTGGGAGAACTCTCATACCCAAGGGCTGTGACGAGCAGGGTTCCACAGGGCTCGGTACTGGACCCGGTGATGTTTGGGATATTCATTGCAGATATCTCACAGGGCATCAGGAGTAAGATCAGTCCGTTCCCAGATGATACAAAGATGGGAGCAGTGGTGGACAACATAGTAGGGTGGCAGGGGCTACAAGACAACCTGACTAAACTGGAGGAGTGGTCAGAAATGGGGCAGTAGGGATTCAATGCCAAGAAGTTCAAGGTACTGCACTTCAAAGAAAGGAACCCAGGGAGGAGCTACTACTTGGGAGGGGTTCAGTTAGGTACCAGTGAGGAGGGAAAAGGATCTAGGGGTGGTTATAACAGGAAATTTGAACAACTCGGCTCAGTGCAGGAAGATAGCAGCAAAAGTCAACAGGATTCTGGGGTGTATTGTGAGCGGAATCTCCTTCAGAAGTAGGGAGGTGATCTGGCCTCTGTATAGGTCACTAGTCAGGCCACACCTGGAGTACTGTGTGCAGTACTGGCACCCATTTCTGAAAAAGGATGCCAGATTACTGGAGGGGGTACAGTGCAGGTCAAGCAAAGATGATCCAGGGATTAGAGGACAAACCCTGTGAGGAAAGACTGAGGGAGTTAAATATGTACTCCCTGGAGGAGTAGAGGGATCAGGGGATATGATTGAGACCTTTAAATACTTGAAGGGGATAAACAAGACCAGTACTGAGGGGGGTTTTAAGTTGAGGAGGGGAAGGGGCATGAGGGGGCATGGACTCAGATGGGGGCGAATATTCAAGAGAGGTATGAGGAGACATTTCTTCACAGCGAGGGTGGTAGCTAAATGGAACACACTTCCTGAGGAGGTGGTATCCTGTAAGATGGTGGGCTGTTTTAAAAGGGGATGGGACAAGGTGAGGGGGGGTGACAGTGAGGGGGGAAGGGGGGGCAGCTGCTATATAAAGGGGCTAGCTGCACAATTGAGCAGACTTGATAGACTGCAAGGCCTTTTTCTGCTGGCAGACTTGTATGTTTGTAGATTTGGGCTGTGGCAAAGATAGCCACCCTAAATTTACAGTATCCGATGGTGCACCCACACTTGACAGCCCACTTTGCATGTCTCTGACAAATACTCACCAACTCAGTTGCAGTATTCAATTTTAGAAAAATTAATTTGTTCATCTTCAACTTCTATGCATTGAGAAGTTGAGGATGAATAAATGAATTATTCTACAATTGAATCCTACAACTGAGTTGGCATGTATTTGTCATAGACATGCAAAGTGGACAGTCAAGTGTGGGTGCACTATCGGCTACTGTGAGTATGTTTAAATTTACTAATGGTAGCACCATTGGGCCTACAGTGTGGGGTGGCTTTTTGTTTTGTGTGTTTTTCCATCCCAAATTCCCAGAGCTCAGTGAGCAAGTGGTAGTACATAGAAACATAAAAAGGTGATGGCAGAAGGAGACCAAAGGTCCATCTAGTCTGCCCATTTGTTTGCATGGACCCCTGTTGGGCTATGCCTGCTAGCACTGAACTCTTACTCAAGATGACTCCCCACCCTCAACCCTGTGTTGTATGTATGTTCTGTCCTAACCAAGTTTGAAGGAGGTGATTGTTTTGGCCTCCATCACCTCGACGGGTAACCTATTCCAAGGTGCCACCACCCTCTAGGAGAAAAATAACTTCCTGAGATCACTTCTGAACCTTCCCCCTTTGAGTTTCCAGTTGTGCCCTGTAGTATTAGAGTTGTGGGACCTAGTAAACAGTTCTGAGTATGGCACTTTGTTGATGCCTTTCAGGTACTTAAATATCTCGATCATGTTCCCCCTCTCTCGTTTGGCCTCCAGTGAGAATAACTTCAGCTCTTTCAGGCATTCCTCATATGGCAGGTCATGTAGTCCTTTTATCATCCATATCAAATGTCACTGTTGTCACCTTGTATATATTAAGTTATTGTACTTGTACATGTATCTAATAATTTATGTTAACTGTTCGAAAACCGGACGTTTGTGAAAATGGGCAATTTTGCTCACATACCTTTCCAGTATAAAATAAATAAACTTGAAACTTGAAATAAACTGGTCTGAAATACCAGTGTCTTTGAGTTTCGGTAGCAGACACTTGTGTGGAACAGAGTCAAAGGCTTACTGAAGTTGACATAAAGTAGGTCCACTGGGTGCCCTATGTCTAATTCAGTGGTTACCCAATCGAAGAATTATATGCAATTCATCAGGCATGATCTTTCCTCTGTGAATCCATGTTGCTTGGGGTCTTGGAGGTTGTTCTTGTCTAGGTAATCAACTATGTCTTGTTTAATCAGTGTTTCCATCAGTTTGCCCACCGCTAAGGTCAGACTAATGGGCCTGTAGTTTGCAGGCTACTCTTTTCTCCCACTCTTATGCAGGGGGATCATGTCAGTGGCATTCCAATCCTCCGGCACTACCCCAGTCTGGAGGGAGAGGTTGAATAGTCTGGGCAATGTTTCCACTAGTTCCTTGGCAAATTTCTTTAGGACCCTAGGGTGAATGCCATCTGGGGTGGGAGATTTATCTTGATATAGACTTTCAAGAGCTTCCATGACTCTTTTGATAGTAAAAGCTTGAGTTCCCATAACTTCCAGTTTGCTCAAAATGCCACTTACTGGCATGGGCCCATTCTGTTCCCTGGTAAAGAGTTAGCAAAAGAATTTGTTCAGAATTTCCGCCTTTGCATATCATCTTCGACTATTGTCTCGCTGTCCTTTAGTTTCACCACCCCTTGAGAAGTGTTCCTTTTTTCCAGGATGTATCTAAAAAACTGCTTGCTCCCATTACTGACGTTGTCAGCTATGCTAAGCTCTGCGCTTGCCTTGACTACTCTTATGGTGCTTTGACTTTTTTTGCTTAATTCCAGATATTCTTCCCAGGAGGTATTGGTAGGTTTTGTTTTATGGTTGAGATAGGCTCTGCATTTGTCTCTGATAGCTGCTTTGACTTCCATGTTGAACCATATAGGGTTTTTATGCTTGTTCTTTTTGGTTGTTGTCTTTGCAAAGGTGGTTGCGGCATGTGTGATAGTTTGTTTGATTACAATCTAGAGGCTGTTGACATTGGAAAATTGCATAATAGCCTGTAGTCTCTTGTCGGTGAATTCTCTCATTTTAGCAAAGTTTGCACCTTTGAAACAGATTACTGATGCCCGAGATTAGGAATAAGAAGCTCCAAGGTGTACAGTGAACCATACAGTGCTGTGGTCACCATCTGCTAGGGGTTCCCTCACAGATGTAGTGTCCACTAGTTCAGAATTAGTAAAGACTACATCTAGTATTGTGTTAACCATAGTGGACTCACCTACTAATTGTGCAAGTTGGCAGTCCTGTATATCGTCTACTATGTTTTAGTTCCTGGAGAATTTGGTAGCAGGGACAGACCCATCAACGTCTGGCATATTTAGGTCCCCTACTATTATAGTGTCTCCCTTGGAAGTGACCCCCTTGATTTCTTCAATCAGTTGGTTGTCCAGAGCTTCAGAGTGGTTGGGTGGTCTATATATTACTCCTATATAGACTTTCTTTCCCAAGGGTGTACCACTATCAATCAATCAATCTTTATTTATAAAAAGTACAATTCCGGTAGATCAAAGCTCTTGTACAGAAATTAATCAAATATTAAAACAATAATATAAAACATGCAGACACCAGTAAAAATTCAGCAGATTCTTAAAAGCAACACAAACTATTTAAATAAGATCAGGAAAAGCTAATCCAAAAAGATAAGTCTTAAGAGCTGTTTTGACGCTCTTGACGGTCAGGCACTCTTTAACCCGATGAGGTAATGAGTTCCACAAAAGAGGGACCATAAAAGTGAAAGACAGGGCCCCAGAGGTCTTAAGTCAAATCCTGAGAACCTCTAGCAATCCATTGTCGGAGGAGTGGAGTGGGCGGTAGGGACGAAGGAAATCTTGCAAGTATCACAGTCCCTGTCCGTGTAGGGATTCAACACCTTCTTTCTTTATACTATTGAGTGATGTTACCTTTAAATCTTCTTTTACATAAAGCACAACCCCCTGCCCTTTGAGCCCTTTCTGTCCACTCTAAAGAGTGAGTAACCAGGCATGTTGAGGTCCCATGTATTGGAGTCAGAGGCCCAAGTTTCTGTTATTGCCACAGTGTCCAGATTGGACTCGGCCAACAGTGCCTGGGGCTCACTGATCTTGTTTCCCAAACTTCTGGCATTAAGGCTAAGCACTTTCCATTCATCCTTTGTGCTCTTTAGGGATTGTGGAAATGATTTCTTAGCCATATGTGTTCTGGTACAGATAGGTCCTGGAGGTCCGTCTGTGGATAATATGAAATGCAGTATGTTTTTCTTTTCTAGGCGAGCTGTGACCAAGAAGCCATCTGATGGGGTGGGTGAGATTGATTGTTGGAACAACAAATCAGGAGGCATCATCTGTAGGAAGGTAGACAGGAATGTAAGTTTTCTGTTGAGGAAGACCACCTTTGAAACCCCCAATTTTAGGATGAGGCTGGGACCTTCAAATTTGGGTGCTGGAGGAGCTTATTTGGGTGGGACTTTGGGTGCACATTTCTTGTGAGATTATTTTCTGAGACTGCATTTACATTTATTATTTTTTCTTTTATTTATCGATTTTGATGACTGGGTAGGCCCACTGAGCCCTGGAGGTGCCTTTATCAGGGGCGACCCGGGTAACATTACAGGGTGGATACAAAACAAAATTATGCAATTCAGAATAGGTACATATCAATTACAGGTGAATTATTGTTGTAAATTGTACAAGACAGTCAAAATGGCACATAGTGATAAGATATAAGCACCCATTTCTGGGGGTGAGGAGAAACAGGTAAAAGGGAGTGAAGTGCAGAGGTGAGTAGGGACAACCCTTGGTTAGGTTGCCTAGCTGTTGTTGGGGTAAGGGGAGAGTGGGGGTGGGATATCAGGTGCCATGGCAGTGGCATGTGCTGGGTGCAAGCATGTGGGCCTTGAGGCTTGTGCGGAAGGTTTTAGTTGAGGGGGCTTCCTGCACTGCAGGAGGAAGTTTGTTCCATAGGAGTGGGGCTGAGTGTGAGAAGGACTTTCCACTAGCCTTGGTCCTCACTCTAGGTACCATGAGCAAGGTTCCACTAGAGGTCTGGAGGTTCCGTGGGTTGTGCTTGGGGGCAATGAGTCCAGTGAGACCTGGTGGTGGGGATGGGCTCAGAAGCTTCTGTGCAAGGATGAGCAATTGGTAGTGGAGACAAGCATCCAGAGAGGACCAGTTTAGAGTTGCTATAATGTCATAGTGGTGGCTTCTGGAGTGGGCCATAGTAGCGAAGTGAGCCACCTTGTTATACAGGACATGAAGTCTACTGATCTCGAGCCTTCCCAAGCTGTGAATGACCGGGGCGACATATGTCAGTGTAGGTAGGAGCACTTTGGGCAATTGAGATCCTCATATAAGGGATAAGCTGGTCCTTGAGACAGTATAGGGAACCAAGTTTATTGTGAATTGTTTTGGTAACTTGGTCAACGTGGTTTTTTAGGGTGAAGCCTTGGTCGAGTGTGAGGCTTAGGTATTTGAGGGAGGTCACCCACTTCAATTCCATTGCCAGAGGCCGAGGTGAGTTGTAGGGCTGGTGCTCTGTCTTGGCCAAGGGATCTTGGTCCAAACAGCATTGCCTTGGTTTTAGCGGTGTCAAGGACCATTTTGTTCACTTTTAGCCAGGCCTCCAGTGATGTTAGGTCAGATTGGAGGTGGTGGCCGAGGTCAGCCAAGTTTTTCAGGGAGCGATAGATAACAGCATCGTCAGCATATTGGACAACAGAGCTACCTCCACAGTGCCCACTTAAGTCATTTGTGAAGAGGGAGAATAGGAGGGGGCCCAGAATTGATCCCTGCGGTACACCCTCTTTTAGGGGGAGTGGATCAGATATGGCACTCCTCCACATGACTCTCTGAGTGCGCTCTGTTAAATAACTCACAAACCACTTGACAGCATGGGGATTGAGGCCTATCTTTCCCAGCTTGGAGAGCAGGAGTTTGTGGTCGACTAGGTCGAAGGCCTTGGAGAGGTTGATGAATACTGCTCCTGTGGGAACCCCTTGATCAGTGGTGCAGAGGACGTCAGCTGAGAATTTAGTCAGGGCTGTGTCTGTGCCATAGTTTGCTCTGAGGCCATGCTGAGTAGGAGCGATAAGCTGATGTCTCTCAAGGTAGTCCCTGATTTGTCCATATACTAGCCTTTCCTGTATTTTTGCCAGGGTACAGAGCAGGGAGATAGGCTGGTAGATGCCAATCAGTTGTCGAGGGCCTCCCTTGTGAATAGGGACTACATGGGCCTGTTTTCACAGGTCTGGGACAACGCCCTCCAGGAGGGATCGGTCTATGAGCCAGGTTAAGGGACTGGAGAGGGCAGAGGCTCCTGCCTTAAGCAGCCTGGGGTTTAAACCATCAGTTCCTCCTGCTTCCTTTGGTTTCAGGGACTTCAGGGGGATGAGAACCTCTTTGACCTTGACCAACCATAGGTGGAATGCTGGTTGGTCGAGGCATGGAGACTCCAGTGTGCAGGGCTCAGAATTTTGGGGTGGTAGTCCGGTCTTGTATGCATCCAGGTCAGTGAAGTGGTGGTTGAGAGATGTGGTGATTTGGAGGTCGTCACTCAGCAGTTGTCCATTGATCTCAATAGGGCCAGAAACTGACTTGCTTTTGCCCTTGATCAGTTCGTTGATATGGGACCAGAATAGTCTAGGGTTATATAGGTTGGATTGCTGGAGGTGCATGATGTATTCACTTTTAGCGAGTTTAGTGGCCTTTTTGCATTTATTTCTGAGGGTTTTATATGACATGAGGTCACTGACAAGTAAGGCATGCCTGCACCTTTCCAGGCCTTATCACGGCTAACCATTAGTTTCTTGAGTGCTGGGGTGATACACTTGTAGCAACTACCTTTTGCACGGAGTGTTTTCAGGGGTGCAAAAAGGTTGACTGCCTTCGTGAAAGTTTTCTGGAAGTAGTCCAGTGCCTCTTCCAGGGTAAGGAGGAGTCTTAGTGGACTCCAATCAAGGTTACCTAGGTGATCATTGAATTGGTCAGCATCGAGTCTGGAGTAGTCTCATGTGGTGATTAAACTTGGTTGAACCTTAGGCGCACTGTTTTTCCAGACACAGTATATTGGGGGAATGGTTGCTCAGTGCTTCAGCCATTGTGCTGGCTGACCGGATGTTGGCAGGGTTGGACACCAGAACCCAATCCAAGATGGTGTGGTTCCCTATTTTGTAGTTTGGTCTGGTAGGTTCTGATATCACTTGTGTTAGATTTACTTCCTGTATCTGGGACTTGAGGGCCATGTTTGCGTCTTGGGACCAGCTGAGGTTAAAGTCCCCAAGGATAAGGAGTTCAGATGTGACGTTGAGAGCTAGGGCTTTTGTGATAGCCATTCTGGGGGAGCATAGTTCCCCTATGGATGCACCCGCAGAGCAGACTAAGGAGGGTGCAGACAACTGTCACAAGGGAGGCCCTCAGGAAGGAGGCAGAGGGCACCACAGGGAAAGAAAGCAGCTCCTGGTGGGGGACTCAATTATTAGGGGGATAGAACTGGGGGGAGCAGGGAAAACTGAAGTAAGGTGCCTGCCTGGTGTCATGGCTTGGAGGGACAGGAAGCGCATCCTTAGGATCACGAGAACAGTTGCACGGGAGTCTGAGCTGGACATCATTGTCCACCTAGGGACAAATGACTTGGCTCATCATGAGATTAGAGCAGTGCAAAAGGACTTTGTAGAGTTGGGAGGGGCTTAAGACAAGTAGCACACATTATCCTTCTCAGAGGTGCTGCCTGTCAGTGGCATGAGTGAGGCGAGTACTTGCACCATGCAGTTTAACAAATGGTTGAAAAAATGGTGTGGAGCACAGGGGTTTGGCTTCATTGGGGACTGGGGTTCCACCTGGAGGGACACCAGCCTATACTGGCAGGATGGTCTGCATCTGTCCAGGAAGGGAACAAGTCTTTTGGGCAATCGGTTTAAATGCTTCATTGGCAAGCCTTTAAACTAGTCAAGGGAGGCACTGATAAGCAGAAGGAAAATCAGCCTCCCCTACAAAACAGGGTACTAAATGAGAAAAGATCAAGGTAGAAAGATCAGTGGGGTTGCTGCTACAGAAGGTAAAGCCATAAAAAATGGAGAGCAATGAGTACCAATGCCCGTAGTCTGGGTAACAAGCTTCCTGAATTAGTGGCCTTGATGGAGGAGGAAGATCTGGATATTGTGGCAGTCACAGAAACATGGTACACACAGAACCATGACTGGGATGTAAACATACCAGGATACACTATCTACAGGAGGGACAGGGAGGGTAAAAGAGGAGGAGGAGTAGCTCTCTACATAAGAGAAGAAATCAAAGCAACAGAACAAAAGGGTAAACAGGGAGAAGAAGAAGCACTGTGGGTCAATTTGGAGGCAGGCAATGGCACCACAATCCACACAGGGGTTGTATATAGACCCCCCTCTCAGGCAGAGGAAACGGACAAGGAAATGATAGAAAGTATATTTAGAATGGCAGATAAAGGGGAGGTATTGCTGATGGGTGATCTGAATATGCCAGATGTTAACTGGAGTGCAGTTGCAGCAGCCACTTCTAAGAGTGGGGTTATTCTAGATGCCCTACAGGGGGCATGCCTTAGACAACTAGTATTGGAGCCCACTCAAGAGGGAGCAATCTTAGACCTGGTTCTCTCAAATGGAGCTGAAGAGAGATCACAGATGTAAGGTGGGTAGCCATCTGGGAACTAGCGACCATCGAACAGTATGGTTCACAATAAACACAGCAATAGAGTCAAGCCATACAAAGACAAAAGTACTGGATTTTAGGAGGGCTGACTTTGCGAAATGGGTGAGTGCCTAAGGAATGCATTAGCAAATGGGCAGGAAGGAGGTGGAAGAACAATGGGGATAATAAAACTGCCATCACAGAGGTAACAAGCCTTTGTGTAAAGCAAATAAACAAAACGAAATGAGGTAAGAAACCACTATGGTTCTCAAAGGAAGTGGCAGTGAAGGTTCAAGAGAAAAAGAAAGCATTCAGGAAGTACAAGGAATCACAGAAGGAACAGGACAGAGAACTGTATTAGATAAAGCAAAAGGAAGCTGGAAAGGCAGTCAGAACAGCAAAGTCCCAAACCGAGGAAAAGATAGCCAACTCAGTTAAGAAGGAGGATAAAACCTTTATAGGTACATCAGGAGCAAAGGAAGACCAAGGAGGGATAGTGAGGCTTAATAAAGGGAGGAGGGTGGGCAGAGGGTGACTGTGGAAAGGCAGAGATACTAAACAAATATTTTGCTCAGTATTTACAAAGGAAGAGGGAGGTACCTAAAACAAACAGTAGAAACACTCTGGATACAGAAGTTGATACCAGCCCATTTACAGAAGAAAGAGTTCTGAAAGAGCTCTTAAAACTGAAGGTGGACAAAGCAATGGGGCCTGATGGGATTCATCCCAGAATTCTAAAAGAACTAAGGATAGAACTAGTGACACCACTGACTACCCTCTTTAACAAATCATGGGAGGATGGGGTGGTACCTGAGGACTGGAGGAGGGCAGATGTGATTCCCCTTCACAAAAGTGGGAGCAAGGCAGAAGCAGGAAACTACAGACCTGTTAGTTTAACCTCAGTGGTAGGGAAAATGATGGAATCACTTCTGAAGGAAAGAATTGTTGCGTATCTAGAGGCCAGAGGGGCACAGGACCCAAGGCAGCATGGATTCACAGCGGGAAGGTCATGCCAGACACATCTGATAGATTTCTTTGACTGGGTGACCAAAGTAGTTGATCAGGGAGGGGCTGTGGACATGGCCTACCTAGACTTTAGCAAGGCATTTGACACAGTCCCACACAAAAGATTAATATACAAGTTAGCCAGCCTGGGAGTGGGTCCCAAGATGACAGCCTGGGTAAAGAATTGGCTGAGAATAGGACACAGAGAGTAATAGTAAATGGAGTCCACTCTGAAAAAGGGGAGTTAGCAGTGGATACCACAGGGTTCAGTATTAGACTGGTCCTCTTCAATGTCTTTATAAGCGACATTGCAGAGGGACTGAAGGAAAGTATGTCTCTTGCAGATGACACAAAGATCTGCAACAGAGTTGATGCACAAGGTGGGGTGGAAAGGATGAGAAGGGACTTGGCAAGGTTAGAGGAATGGTCAAACGATGGCAGCTTAGATTCAATGCTAAGAAGTGCAAGGTAATGCACCTGGGAAACAAAAACCCAGGGAAGAGTACACAATCGGGGTGAGATACTAACAACAACAAAATGGAAAGGGACCTGGGGTAGTCATATCAGATGACCTAAAGGTGGGCAAGCAATGTGAGAGGGCAGCAAGGAGGGCTGGGGGATACTGGGATGCATAGGGAGAGGCATCACCAGTAGAAAACAAGAAGTTATTATCCCTCTGTACAGACAGCTGGTGAGACCACATCTGGAGTACCAGCAGTTCTGGAGACCCAATCTCTGCAAAGACATAGACATGATGGAAGCTGTCCAGAGGAGGCACTAAAATGGTGCAGGGTCTGCACCAGAAGACATATGAAGAGAGACTTAAGGAGCTTAATATGTATAGCCTCGAGGAAAAGGAGGGAGAGGGGACATGATAGAAACTTTAAGTACCTCAAGGAATCAACAAAGTCCAAGAGGGTAGCATCTTTCAAAAAGAGGTGTGCAAGAACAAAAGGGCACAATTTGAAGATAGAGGCGGCTCAGAGGTAATTTAAGGAAGTATTTTTTCACAGAGAGGGTTGTGGATGTATGGAACAGCTTCTCCAGAGGAGGTTGTGGAGTCAAAACAGTGGTGGAATTCAAGCATGCATGGGACAGTCATAAGGCAATTCTAGGGGGTGGTGGTAGGAAGAAGTAGGCTGCTGGTTAACTAGGATCTGCAGCTTATCCATCAGGTAGGGAAATGGGCAGACTGGGTGGGCCAAGCGGTCCTTATCTGCCGTCAAATTCTATGTTTCTATGTTTCTAAGGGACTGGATGGCATTCTCAGAAGGGTTGTAGATGCACCTAATTGTGAGGTGCTTTGACTGGCCTAGGATGACCCTGATGAAGATCGACTCACTGTCTGTGCAGGTATAATTCTGTAGGCAGGTGGTCAAAGTGTTGAATGTGTCTTTCACATAGTTAAGAACACCTCCCCCTCTTTTGTTATCCCTGTCCTTTCGGTGGGTGTTGTACCCAGAGGCTGCAACTTCGTGCAGGGGGATATGGGCCTTTAGCCAGGTTTCTGAGATGGTGAGCATGTCAGGTTTCTATAGGTCTAGCCATGCTTGTACTTCATGTATCTTGGGACATAGACTTCAAGCATTCATGTACGCAATTTTCAACCCCCTTGGAGGACACCCAATGCGGGTCCTGAGGGAAGGATATGGTGAGGTTGGAGGATTGGGGACTAGGGTTTGGCTGTATGTCCCCTGCAAGGAGCACTAGGGTAGCAAGTAGGCACATTAATCTTGGGTTGATGAAAGGAAGTAGGTCCCTTCGGAGAAGTCTATTGGCATGCTTGAGCGAGACGTAGCAGATGCTCTTCTTGGCCATTTCATGGGCAATAAGGAGGGAGTTCGTGCTATGGAGGGAATGGTGGAAATTGTGGTGTGTGGGATGAGTGTTTAGACTACAGGGTCCTTTGTTTTCAGGATCCCCTAGGCCCATAAGTCTGTCCACCCAGAGGAGTGCTAGGATGTACAGAGATACCAGCAGTATGCCTCTTTTGGGAATGCAAGGGTGGTGCTTGCCTGGACCCATTGTACAGTAGATCTGTGGGCTAGGCCAGTGAGGGTGCTTAGCCTTGGCTGAACCTCGGGTCATGACACAGTGGTCTTTGTAGGTAGGACGTGGGTGCGTAGTACTGATATAAGCCCAGGGAGAGCAGTTGCTCACTGGGCCTGTAGATTAGGTTATGGCTGTGTTGTAAGCTTACCTTGGTCTTGGGGGCTAATATGGGGGATAAAGCGAGATGTTTGTGAGCAAACGGTTGTACCTTGGGTCAGCAGTAGGGGCTAGAAATAGCTCTAAAATTAATTCAGTTACTAGCAGTCCTAACTTCTGAGGTGGAGAACTTCTGCAAATAACAGCAAAACACCTGATCTTACTTTAGCAACCTAGCAGCACTTGTTAGTCCAGTTCTATATCAGTTCTATACTGCAAGACAGGTCTGTGTTCATTTTCCTTGATCCCTCACTCAAAACACACATGATACAAATTTCCATCAACATACCATTATAAATTATAAAATAGGTACGGCAAATCATTAAACCTGGTTGGCTGTTACCTGTGTTTTAGATCTGTCTAAGGTACAGGAAAAACATGCACAGACAATCTGGAAGCAATCAGAAAAGAAATAAATGCACACTATGTAGAACATTTAAAAATATTTACATGTCGACGACTACTATTTTGTTTCAAATCCTAATTAGCTTTGATGTCAAATTGATCACAAATACTAAAAAGAAAACATACTATCACCTTTTAATCCTGTAGAAAACATTTGTATTCAATATTAATGTTTAATTTGTTATAGTTTCTTACAGGAGTTTCTCTTCTTCACTCACTGCCTTCTCCCACGTACCATTGTGGCCAACGATCACTTGGTTGTTCGGTTTTGATCTTCCCTTTCACACTGCTGCCCTCCAATCTCAATACAGTCACAGTTAGAGGGGCACAGTCAGCAGCTTACATAACCTTTTTATTTTGTTAAAAAATGGAAAAGCATTTGCCAGTACTCTTCATTCTTCAGTCAGTGTTAGATCTGGCGTCTCCACTTTCATCCCTCTTCTGCCCACTGGCACTGCCACCAGTCACTTGGTTTCTTTCAATATACCCACTCACACTGCCCAATCTCAAAGCAGTCAGATCAGTGTGTGTATGTGTGTTGGGGGTACAACAGACGCTCCATCAACAGCTCATGTAATCTTTTTTTAATGCAAAGCACTTGCCAGCACTCTGTCCTCATGCCGTAATTGGTGTGAGATTGGGGTTCTGATTTCACTAGCACTTCTGGTTCTGCATGATGTCCTTGCACTGTCAGTGACAAAAAAAAAAAAAACTTGCTCATTCTTACTGACCACACATACTCACTCCCAATCTCTCTCCCTGTCTCCCTCTCTCATTCTGTCTCTCTTTTTCCCCCATCCAAACCAGCACTCATTGTACTACAAAAAGTACAACTGTGAAAGCCCACTCAGAACAAAAGTGTTAAAAAAAAAAAAGCATCACCCTCATACGGGTGAGGTAAAATTAAATTGATTTAACTTTTTTAGTATTTTAATCTCTTGATTTCACTTGTAACATTAATGTATAACACAGTGCCCCATTTCATGAGCTCAATGAGACTCTTCAGGGATATGCATTAGACACTTCTAATGTATGGCCAGGGGCTAAAGGTACTTAGTCTGTGGCCTTGTGCTTTACTATGCCATGGCTGTATGTTAGAAGTGTCTAATGCACATTCCATTGTGCCTTATTACTTAATAAATGTACACAATATATAACTTTTAAAAATATTAGAATGTCCATGGCCACCATTTTGTTTCAAATCTTTGGAGACAGTATAGCGCAGTGGTTTAGGGCTCTGAGCTGCAAATCTGGTGACATCCAGCAAACCAGACCTGGGTTTGAATCCCACAGCTTCCCCTTGCATATTGTGTGACCCTGAGCAAGTCACTTAACTTCCTTGTGCTCCCAGGTCACTCCTGTAAAAAAGCTTTCAGCTTAGTGTGCTACTCCTGGTTAAACAACTAAAAAAAAAATCTTAAAGGAGAACTGAAGGCAAAAACTGGAAAAACACGTTTTAAGTCATGTTCTGAGCTTCTGAACAGTACTAATGTGCCTGTAGTGGTATAAATGGTTTAAATTGATTCTACCCCTGACTGTGGGGGTGGAGGCAGCCATGCTCATGTGGTTTTGTTTTTCAGTCCAGCCCTACCTATCCCACAATGCACCTTGAGTCTCCATAAGATAAAGTCAGCTGGCCCTGACCTTTCATTCAGTCTGCTTTCAGTATTGGAAGAGAACCATTTTGTCTTGTGTTCAACTAGTCTTTCACTAGCCCTTGGAGTTAGTGTTTTTTATGTTTGCTTGCACGCATGTGTAAGAAACATAGTGCCATCATACGAGTTTTCTAGAGGTGTGTCAGCCTCTTCCAATTCAGTCAGTGTGTTTACAGGCGCGGTCGCAGTGCGCCAATCACTGCTGCAGCTGTCTATGACAGCAGGAAAATGCAGAGGAATACAGTTGAAAGGGAGAGCTCCGCTTGAGTGAGCAGAGCTCTCCCCCCCCCACACACACATGCAAGCATGCATATTGCATGCTGATGCGCTCCCTCCCTCCCTCCTTCCCCACGCACACACTGTGTGGCCAACTGGGGTGCTAATTCCCCCATCGGCTCCACGCCCCCCCCAACAACAGCTGTCCAGGTGCCATGCTGGGAGCCCACCCCAGCGTGGCAAGAACTGTCATAGCCAACGGGGGTGCCCAATCCCCATCGGCTCCACGGCTGCATCCCCCCAAAAAAGCTTTCCATGTGCCACGCTGGAGCCCACCCCAGTGTGGCAAAGCATGTTATGGCAGCGGGGTGCCCAATCCCCCATCGGCTCCAACCCCCAAACAGCCTTTCCAGCTGCCACAGGAGCCACCCAGTGTGTAAGCGTCCAGCGTCGTCTAAAACCTGTAAGAAGAAAACCTTCCTCACAGTCTCCCGCCCCCATAACCCGCACCCACCACTGCACACCTGCCTCCCGCACTCTCCTCACCCCATACTTACCTCTAGAGTTCGGGCGCGACGATCATCGGTGGACCGGGAACACGTCTGCACTCTTCAAAGTCAACCGCGAACTGAGGAAATGCCGGTAAGCTGTATAATGGAATAAATAGGGTTTTTTCAACTTTGTTGCATATCTCAGGCATTTTTGGGAATTTGGGGCCCAAATTTTCAACATGGCTTTTTTGGGACCCCTCCTCATGAATTCTTGCACTGTTGTGGCGTTAATTGGGCGCGAAGAGTGATTTCGCAGTCACTGCTCGAAATCACCTTTCGGGACCCATTAATGAAATGACACTGCCAGTGTTCATAAGATGGGCTCTCAAAAAGCCTATGTTGAAAATTTGGTGAAAATTCCTAAAATGACTGTTTTCTGACGTGCTTGCTTGCGCAGTTCCTCGCATCGCCTTCGTAAGTTCGCAGAACTTTCAATATTTTCATCAAGATTTTCAACATTGCCATTTTACCACACCTCCTTATGACCAGTACAGCTGTCATTTTTCCCATCTCACCCAAAACATGTTTCCACCCATGTAGCGCACAATGGCGCAGTCGGTGTGCGAAATCAATGTACAGGACACATTAAGAAAATCATAGTTACAATGTTCATGAGCAGAGGTCTTAAAATGGCTATGTTGAAAATTTGGTGAAAAAATTCCTAAAAATGACTGTTTTACGAGCGTGCGTTGCAGAGTTCATTCGCCGCATTTCGTAGGTTCTAATTTCAATATTTTCACTCCAGATTTTCAACATTTCCATTTTACTAGACCTCCTTATGAGCAGTACAGCTGTCATTTTTCGCACCTCACCCACAACGTGTTTCCGCCCATGTAGCGCACAATGGCGCAGTCGGTGTGTGAAATCAATGTATGGGACACATTAAGAAAATCACGGTGACACTGGTCATGAGCAGAGGTGTTAAAATGGCTATGTTGAAAATTTGGTGAAAAAAATCCCAAAAATAACTGTTTTAGGAGTGCACGTTGCGCAGTTCCTACGCACGCTGGCAAGTTTGCGAATTTGTAATATTTGCATACCAGATTTTCAACAGTGCCATTTTACCGCAGTTCCTTATGAGCAGTACAGCTACCATTTTTCACATCTTGCCCAAAATGTGTTTCCACACATGTAGCGCACAATGGTACAGTCGGTGTGCGAAAACAATGTTTGGGACAGATTAAGAAAATCACAGCGGCACTGGTCATGAGCAGAGGTCTTAAAATGGCTATTTTGAAAATTTGGTGACAAAACTCCATAAAATGACTGTGTTATGAGTGAGCATTGCGCAGTTTCCATGCACCCTCGTAAGTTCATGAATTTGTAATATTTTCAGTCCAGATTTTCACCAGTGGCATTTTTCCACACCTCCTTAGGAACAGTACAGCTGTCATTTTCCGCAACATGGCCAAAATGTGTTTTCACACTTTCAGCGCAGAAATGTGTGGTCGCTGTGGGAAATCATTGTCCGGGACAGATAAAGAAAATCACACTGACACTGTTCATGATTGGAGGTCCCAAAATGCCTGTGTTAACAATCTGCTGTAAAAAAATCCCCAAACTAGTTACATTACGGGTGTGTGTTGCAGTTTCTACGCACGCTCGTGACTTCACCAGTTTCTTTAAGATTTTCACAGCAGATTTTCAACATAGCCATTTTTTACACCTCCCCATGAACAGTACCGCTGTCATTTTTCACATCCTGTTCAGAATGTGTTTTTGCACCTGTGGTGCTAAATGCCGTAGTCGCTGTGCAAAAGCAGTTTTCAGCTAACAAACCGATATTGCCACTGTTCATGAGGTGGGGGTCACAAAAAAACATGTTGAAAATTTGGAGTGAAAATACCAACGAATGCCTGAGGTGTTAGGGTTTCCGACCATAACGCCCCACCCTGTAGAGAATGACAGGCATCAGGGGTGTGACTTGCGATTCTTGCCTGTAATGCTCATACCATTCCACCCCCACCCACACCCTGCAGCCAGTGAGAGGCATCAAGGTGTGCCTCAGACTCTTCGGGCCCAAACTTCACCCCATTCTCCATACCGCACCATCTCACGTATTTCCTGATGGAATGGGAGTGCGCATAAAGACCAAAGACCCCAAGGCACAGTGACACTTGTCAGTGTCTGCAGGGTAGGGTGTGGTGAAATGGCGTGGTCGTTATGCCTGACGACCCAAAGGCACACCCCAATGCCTGTCACTCTCTGCCGGGTGGTGGGGGGGTTGGCTTCAGTTCAATACTTCGCTGCCATTCCTATTATGCAGCTCTGTAACTTCTACACTACCAATTCCAATGCCAGCAAGCAAACATTCGGCATTGACAAATGCTTGTTCATCTTTTTTCAGTACTGCCTTTGATTTTTTGCAAGTTGAAACCTCCTGCTTAGAGTTTTGTAGGCCTTTTCTTTGTTTGTGAAGTCTCAGTACTTAATTTACTATTTTTTGCAAACTGAGAAACTTCTGTTTTGCTAGTATCCCCTCCCTCCACTCAACCAGAGGTGTGAAATCCTTTTATTCTCCATCTGCAGTGGCTAAGCTGTCAATTACTGATTTTACTTGCTTGGTTCTCTCACATATGACAGCTTCTACAGGGCACTAGTTCATCTATACTTCAGTAGTTTTGATTGAAAAATTTGGGAACCTCTTGTAAAAAGTATGTGCTGTAAAATTACCCTTAGCATTAGGAAAATGTTACACTGCACTGATTGCCTTACAAGACTTTTAAGGCTGGTAAACTTCTGATTTGCCTCCTAGCTGTTAAATGGGTAAGCAGTTGTTTATGCTGTGTGCCCTAGATCAGCCTCAGCCTCAGCCTCCACAGCCAGCAGTGCATTAGTCTCATTAAAAATGATAGCATTCCTTTTTTTTGGTGGGTGGGGGGTGGGGCACCTATGCAAATTCAAAGGTGCATCATAAGGCACACTATTGCATTTTAAGTGGTAATTTTGTTTTTTAGTCGCCCCCCCCCACCAAGTCTACAGCACAGTCAAAATGTTTCTCTACCTGTGTAGAAACTGTCCCATATGGTTTTAATTTTATAAAACAAAGCGGTCTGGTGGTGTTGAGGGTTGAGGCACTGGACACCACAGCTCTTGCCACACCGGCAACCTGAGTTCGGGAGCGAGCTTGGGCACTGGCAAGGACGGGACGAGGACTGAGCACCTGTAGGGCTGCTCTCCTCTCCCGGGTGGAGGGTTGGGGCTTGGCTGGTTTACCAGCGGCTCCTGGTGGAGATCAAGGGCATTGCAGTATGTAGACAGCACATCTACTGCATGGCTGATGCAAGGCAGGGTTACCATGCGCCACTGCATCAGGAGTGCGCCATGCAAGTGGGGGAGGGCACCAGAAAAACGGAAAAAGCCTGGCTCCACGGGGTAGGTGACAGCACCTGACCCCATGCCCACTGCTGGATCCACCTTGCCTGGCCTTCCAGTTCCTCCGCCCGGGCCGTCACCCACAGCCGGACTCTATGTATGTAAGAGCACCCAAAGAGGAGGGGTGGCCCCATCCCGGAGGGGTTAAGCTGGGTGTGCTGGTTGTGGGAGGAGGGAAGGGGGAGACAGGAGGCACAGGGTCAAAGGGGACCTCAGATAGGCAGGAATAGGCAGGATGCCTGAGAGGGGCTCCACAGGCCATGACCGGAGGGAAAAACAGTTAAAAAAAATTAAAAAATGTTATAAAACAAAAAGCACACATATCGTGGGCTGCATAAGTACAGTGTTCATGAATGTTTCTATTCAGTTGTATCATGACATGCTTCAAAATTATTGACAAACATGTGTGAAACTTTGAAGAGAAAGTGTGCATTGTAGTGTAGAATCCTTGCACTCTGAATTTTATATATGACCCTGAGCATTGCTTCTTCAGGCATTAGTTCGGAGAAGCACCAGCGGGAGGAGGCACCACTTCCAGGTGCTGTGGTGACTTTGGGGGAGCCTGATCAAGGGCCGCCACCTAAGGCAACTATATGCTGTGCAGATGGCATAAAGCTCACTAACTGCTGATGTCATAGTCACCAAGAGAGCTTTCCAGGGTACCTAATTAAGGACTGCTGTGGTCTTGGGGTCCAATGGTTGTTCCAGACTGGCTATTAATATTGCTGATTAGTGAGATGCATGCCATGTGCACAGCATATAGTTGCATATATTTAAACTAGAAGGGGGGGTGGAACCTGGCAGAAAGGGGATCCTTGACCTAACTGGGACAACCCTGACTGCACTCTACCAGCACATGAGGCAAGGGACAGATTAAGAATGGGATGCTATAAGGGTGGGGGAGGGGGTGACATACCTCTCAACTGTACCACATTACGAGGAACGTTCCTCATTTTACTTCAGAAAAGGTCCCTGTTCCACATTGTGAGGACTTGTTCCACATTCAGAGTCAACATTTTAAAGCAAATATCCATAGTAAATGATGGAAAAAATAACTTATTCAATTAATAACAGACATTATCAACATAAATGCAACATTTTAATAGTGTTTTGAGTTTCTTAGGTAAAGATTTGATTAAGTGTTCCACATTTTGCCCATTTGTTCCACATTGTAACAGGCAATGTTCCACATTTAGGGGACAAAAGGTTGAGAGGTATGGGGGGTGATGGAAATTCTAGCCAACGCGAGGAGCCTAGGGAACAAAATGGCAGACCTGAAGGCAGTGGTGGGGCTGGATGACCCGGATATAATAGCAGTAAGAGAAACATGGTGGATGGAGGGACATAGCTGGGAGGTGGAACTTCAAGGGTACAACCTATTTAGAAGAGATAGGGTAAAAAGGGGGGGGCATAGCCCTGTATGTGCGAGAGGGAGTTCAATGCAATAGAGTTTAATTCTGGAGGCCCCACCTGCAAGGTGACAAAGATAAGCTAGAAAACGTACAGAGATGCGTGACCAAGATAATTCAGGGGATGCAGGGCATTATCCAGATAGGGTGTAGTTTGGTATTGGAGTCAATTGCAGGGGGATGGCTGTGTGGCTGTCAGTCCAATAAATGACTAACACCCAATTAAGTATGTGGGAATAAAAAAGCCTTGTCCCTTTCAGAGGATCTGATCCTGTGAAGTTGAAGGGTCCCAGCACTAATGTGCAGTCCTCGAATTTACTTTTTTTTTTTTTCCTTTTATTTACTGTGCTTTTTGACTGCTCTGGACCATCATGTTATCTGCCCTGGTCATGGTGCCCCTTCTCGCTTCCCCTCCTAGATTGCCGGAGCTCTTCAAGTCACCCCTGGCTTGCCCCCTAGAGGGTGGGGTCACGGCACCATCGGGCTACCAGTGCTGCAAAACTGTGACTGGTTAGGAGACCCTGGGACAGGGCTTCAAGGAGATGGCTGGAGCAGGATTTTCTCCCCTTGAGCTGAGGTGGGGACGTGCAATGACGACCAGCATCCACCCCACCCCAGAGAGAAACTGGTGTTGGTGCAATGCGATGGACCCAGCCTCCACCAGGTGTCGCTTCTGCACCGAACGTGCACCACCCTCCTCCCTGGAGAAGGAGAGCAATCTAGAGGATGCTCAATCCTTCTCCCCTCGGCTGGCCCTCCGACGACCTGGGTCTGTTCCCGAACCCGGGTCACCGGCATCGCAAACGGAAATCCAACCGCCTCACTGGTGGGCCAGCTTATCATTATATATAAAATTTAGAGTGCATCAAGATTCTACGCTACAATGCACACTTTCTTTTCAAAGCTTCACACGTTTGCCAATAATTTTGAAGCATGTCATGACACAACTGGATAGAAACATTTCTGAACACTACACTTATGCAGCCCATGACGTGTGTGTTTTTTGTTTTATAAAATTAAAACCATACAGAACAGTTTCTACACAGGTAGAGAAACATTTTAACTGTGCTACAGACTTGGGAGGGGTGACTAAAAACAAAACCTACCTCTTAAAATGCAATAGTGTGTCTTACGATGCACCTTGAATTCGCATAGGTGCCCCCCCCAAAAAAAAGGCATACAGTACCATCATTTGAAAGTAAAGTAATGCACTGATGGGTGTGGAGGCTGATACTGATCCAGTGCATACAGTATAAATATTTGCTTGCCCATTTAACAGCTAGGAGGCAAAACAGAGGTTTATCAGCCTTAAAAGTCTTGTAAGGCAATCAGTGCAGTGTAATGTTTTCCTAATGCTAAGGGCAATTTTACAGTACATACTTTTTACAAGACGTTTCCAATTTTTTCAATCAAAGCTACTGAAGTATAGATGAGCTAGTGCTCTGTAGAAGTTGTCATATGTGAGAGGAGCAAGCAAGTAAAATCAGTAACTGTCAGTTTAGCCACTGCAGACATCAACCAACATGGTAATGAAGCAAAGGGATTTATACCACTGGTTGAGTGGGGGAAGGGGGATATTAGCAAAATAAAAGTTTCTCGGTTTGGAAAAGGTAGTAAATTAAGTACTGAGACTTCACAAACAAAGAAAAGGCCTACAAAACTCTAAGCAGGAGGTTTCAACTTGCAAGAAAATCAAAGGCAGTACTGAAAAAAAGAAAAAAACACTAACCTCAAGGACTAATAAAAGATTGGCTGAACACAAGGCAAAACAGTTATCTCTCAGTACTGAAGACAGACTGAATGAAAGGACAGAACCAGCTGACCTCATCTTATGAGGACTCAGGGTGTGTTGTGGGATAGGTAGGGCTGGACTGAAAAACAAAACCACATGAGCATGGCTGCCCCCACCCCCACAATCAGGGGTAGAATCAATTAAAATGAATTTAAACCATTTATACCACTACAGGCACATTAGTACTGTTCAGAAGCTCAGAACATAACTTAAAACATATGTTTTTCCAGTTTTTGCCTTTAGTTCTCCTTTAATCAGCTTCAATGTCAAATTGATCATAAATATTAAAAAGATACAGATACAGTCACCCTCTAACCCTGTAGAAAACATTTGTATTCAACATGTCTGTTTTAATTTGTTACAGTTTCTTCCAGAAGTTTCTCTTACTTCTCTGCTCTCATTCTTCTCCCACCCACTAGTGCTGTCACCCATCACTTAGGCGCTCACTTTCACTTTTCAGTCCAAAAACAGAAGTTGGGGTTGTGGGCTTACACTTATTTGGAGATCACTGTGAAATTAATTGTGGAATTGATTTGGAGTGCCTAATGGAGGTTGAAGAATGTTCCTTATAGTATGTTTAGGTAATTCAGGGACTTCAATAAGCTGGCCTTCCTCAATAACAGAGCAAAGGTTAGATGGGCTCGATTAAATTTAATACCAGAGCTTGATGATGTGGTTGACTTTTTTGTTTCTGAGTTCTCACAGGTATGTGATAGACATACACCAGTTTGTTCTGTGAGGAGAAAGCAAAGCAGCATGCCATGGGTAACTGGACAAAGTCTAAAAAATTTAAGAATTAGGAGCAGGTTATGGAAGAAGGTGAGGAACTCAAACTGGGACAGTATGTGGAATGCTTACAAAAAATTAACAATAAATGTCAGGAACTCATACAGGTGGCAAAAGAAAAATATAAAGATAAATTTGAAACCGTGTCTAGTTCCCGAGATTTTTTTGGAAATTAATATGAGCAGCTTTAATCTCCATTTAGGTCTAATAACCTCTTATCTTTAAAGGTGGAGAGTAATGTAATTTGAGATCTTAAGTAGAAGAAGCCATGAATACATGTTTTACCTCTATCCCAAATGTAAGCAATGACTGTAAGAAAAATGAAAATCAGGATGATGGATCAAAAGTGTTAGGGAACTTCGAATAGGGGAAACCTTTATTTAGATTTACATTAATTAACATAGAAACATGGACCATGATGGCAGAAAAAGACCTGAGGTCCATTCAGTCTGCCCAAGTTTCCTATAATCCCTGGAACCTACTGTTCCTCCAGGGTACTACCTCTCCCCATCCTCTCTGTATTCTCCTCCTTGGTCCTGTCGCACCCGGTAACCACTATTCCCTTTATTACATCCCAGCCCTGCTTGAATCACCTGACTGTTTTCACACCCACCACTTCAGCCAACAGACTGTTCCAAGGTTCCACCATCCAAGGTTCCACCACCTTTTCTGTAAAGTAGTACTACCTCGCATCTCTCCTGAACCTAACTCCTGTTAATTTCCTTTTGTGTCCACGTGACCACAAATTGGTATTCAGGCTAAATAGTTTCCTGCAGTTCTCTTTGTTAATTCCTTTAAGGAACTTGAAGGTCCCTATTATATCTTACCTCTCCCTTCTGGTCCCCAGAGAGTACATATTATCAAAGCCTGGTGGATTGGAAGGGGTTGGAGCCAGGCTGCTGAGGAAGGGTGTGTATATAATTGCAGCACCTTTCACAAAACTGTTAAATAAGTCTTTGCTGTGGTTTCTTCCCAGATACGTGGAAAATAGCTAGAACATAAAGGTGGTGATCCTTTGGAAAAGAATAATTATCAACCCATAGTCTTACTTTCCCCTGTTTCTAAGATTTTGGAGAAGGAAATCCACAAGCAGATGTTTGAACATGTGAGCCGTTATGATCTGCTTTTGCCCCAGCAGTCCGGCTTTAGGTCACTCTGCTCCACACAGATGGTATTGCTGTATTTCATGGACACTGTCTCCCATACACTTGAAGAAAGAAAGTGGGTGGGAGCACTGTTCATGGATCTAACAATGGCTTTAGATACAGTGGACCATCAAACATTGTTGGCTAAGATGGCCACTACAGGGATAGGATCAGATGTGTTGAAATGGCTGGGATCTTATTTAAATGATTAATCCGACGTAGTAGCAGTAGGGGATACCTTGTCTAGTGTTAGAATGGTGGAGAAAAGAGTCCCTCAGGGATCAATTTTGGGTCCCCTATTATTTGTTCTTTTGATAGATGAACTATTAAAGTTATTTTTAAATGTAACTATTAAAATATACCTTGATGGCTGACTCATCAGTGCAGCAGTTGGTTTTCTGATTGTGACACTGGCGAACTGTGTTTAGGAATGGACTCGTGCACTGGAGGGCTGGTCAGGAGGAGAAGGCTTGAGCATCTGATGACTGCTCACCTTCTCCTGGGGGGAGGGAGGGTCCACAGCTCCTGGTGAAGGCCAGGGGAACATCAATGCAGTGGGGACCCAGCCACATAGGCACCATGGTAGATGTCGGCGCGTGCCTTGTCATCAGTGGCCCGCCACGCTCCCGGGGAGAAAAAGCAGGAAGTGGAGTTCCCTGGCCAGTCGGATGATGGTTGCTGGCCCCTGCCACCATGAAGCCCCGTACAGCCCGGATCACCTTAGCAGCACCCTGGGCCAAGGTATGTGTGTGCTGGCTGCCCCCACTGGCTTCTTCCCCTTCGGAGGGGGGACTCATCTGGCAAAGTGTAATGCTGGGCTACCTGGGGAGGGCTGTGATGTGGGATGGTGGATGGTGGTGAGGACTGAGTGTTGGTGGGGTCCTTGGTGACCCGAAGGAGTGGCCGACCAGGGGGACAGGGAGGAGCAAAAAAAAATGTACCTTGATGACACTGTCTTTTTTTTCCCAGCACGTTAACACAGTAAAACTCAAAAAATATTGCAACTGGAATTTAACAAATTGGAGAATTGATTAGTTCAAAATAAACTTATTTTGACTAGTAAGAAGACTAATGTTATGTTGTTTAAACCGGGGGCTGTGAAAAAAGAAACTGTGTCAAGTCTCAGGCCCAGATGGCATCCACCCCAGGGTACTGAAGGAGCTGGCAGAGGTCCTTGCAGGACCTTTGGCAAACCTATTTAATGCCTCACTACATTCGGGGTGTGTATCTCAGGACTGGAGGATGGCTCATGTGGTGCCCCTCCACAAGAGTGGCCCCAACGATGAACCGGGAAACTACAGACCAGTGAGCCTCACATCCATCGTGGGTAAGCTAATGGAGACTATCCTGAAGGAGAGGCTGGTGGCCCTCTTAGAGGCCAAAGGACTACAGGACAGCAGACAGCATGGCTTCATATGTGGCAGATCCTGCCAAACCAACCTGGTTGAGTTCTATGACTGGGTAACTAGGCAACTGGACAGGGGCCAAGCAGTGGATGTCCTGTATCTGAACTTCAGTAAGGCATTCGACTCGGTGCCACATGGAAGGCTGGGAAGGAAGTTAGTAGGCACAGGGGCGTGTGCAAAGATGGTGAGATGGGTAGGAAACTGGCTGCAGGAAGGCAACAGAGGGTGGTGGTGGGTGGGGAGCTCTCACACCCAAGGGCAGTGACGAGCGGTGTCCCACAGGGCTCGGCATTGGGACCAGTGTTGTTTGGGATATTCATTGCAGACATATCATGGGACATCAAGAGCAAGATCAGTCTGTTTGCTGATGATACCAAGGTTGGCACGGTGGTGGATGACGAGGGGATGGCAGGGGTTGCAGGATGATCTGGCAAAGCTTGAAACCTGGTCAGACACCTGGCAACTGGGGTTTAATGCCAAAAGTGCAAGGTGCTGCATTTTGGGATGAAGAACCCAAGGAGGAGTTACCAGCTAGGGTGCAGCTAGCCCAGACAGAGGAGGAGAAGGATCTGGGTGCACATTACAGGGTCAATGAACAACTCGGCACAATGTAGGAAGGCAGCTGCAAAGGCCAACAAATGCTGGGTTGTATTGCAAAGTGTATATCCTCGAGTAGGGAGGAGGTGATTCTGCCACTGTATAGGTCATTAGTTAGACCACACCTGGAGTATCATGTGGCAGTACTGGTGTCCGTCAGATTCGAAGAGGGACATTAAGTTACTGGAGGGGGTGCAGCGCAGAGCAACAAAGATGATCAAGGGGCTGGGGGACTTATCATACGAGAGGAGGTTGAAGGAGTTGAACATGTACTCACTGGAGGAGAGGAGACAGGGGTGACATGATTGAAACCTTTAAATACATGAAAGGAATAAACAAGATGGGTACAGAGGGGCTGTTCAAAGTAAGGGAGGGGAGGGCCACCAGGGGCCATGATATGAGACTGGAGCGAGGAAGGTTCAGGAGGGAGATGAGGAGACACTTTTTTACAGAGAGGGTGGTGGCTGGGTGGAATGCGTTACCTGCAGAAGTGGTATGCAGTAGAACAGTGGACTGCTTCCAATGAGGATGGGACAGGACAAGGAGGAGGGTTAATGAAGGGGAAGGGTGGAAGGGAGGGGCAGCTGCAGAATAAGGGGTGCTAGCTGCACATTCGAGCAGACTTGGTAGACCTCTAGGCCTTTATCTGCTGGCAAATATCGTATGTTCGTATGTTCGTATCTACTTTCTGGATGCAGTGAAAATTGAACAAGGCAGTTCATATACTGTAAGTACTGTACTTGGGTCTTTGGTTTGATTCTGAGTAAAAGTTTGATGTTCATATAAATAAACTTTGTGCTAATGTTTCACAAAAACTGGGTGCCCTTAGGAGACACAAATTACTGTATGTATGACCAAAGAAACAAGAGAAAAACTAGCATCATCAGTCACCCTAGCAATGTTGGATTGTGACAGTGTAGTCTATGGAATGGCTGGAAAGGGGAGCCTTCAAAGGTACACTGCACTACCGTATCGCAAGACTTGTTATAGGTTTCACAGGACCACTGGCTTTGATGCGCCATTATACATTGAATTGCGAGCAAACTGTACATCTCTAAAAATTCAGAGGAAAAGGCATTTGCTACACTTTTTATATAAATGTATATCATGTCAGGTCCCATCCTATATGCTAGATAAAATTACTCAAAATACTCACTTTAAGAGGTGATTGGTGGGGCAGTGGAAAATTGCACCCGCAAATTTTTTGCGGAATCTGCAATTTTCACCATTCTCTGCAAAAACTGACATGTTCCACAATTTCTTGCAATTTTTGAGTTTATACTTTGAACTGTGTAAAAAGTATTAATGTTTTCAATAAAATACTCTCAAACATATTGACAATTTTGCATGCAGACTTGGGGTTTGGCAGAAACAATGCAGTGCAAGGTGGGGAAAGGGTTTTAAGTGACACTGCTTTCGGTTGAATCCTTGTCTGGTTTGTTTTCGAAATCCACTGGCTAAGCATAAGTACACTTAAACACTTAACATTTGATCTGTGTTGACGTAGTCTATCAGAAAACTTTTTGTTGCCACAGAGACTGAAACAGCAGGTGGGAGAAAAGGTGAAAATTATCGCCTTCACCTAAATGGGATGCTAACGTTTTTGTAAGTGGTAGGACAGGTTTGTCCTTTGGACATTCATTCATTCAGACTAGTTTCAATTCAAACAGCTGAGGATTTTTGGATGGCCCTGCTGATTATAAACTTGAGTAAGCTAGTTGGTAACAGTGATCCTGCGATTAGCAATCAACAAGCTGGATGCGCACATGCAAAGACTTCAATAAAAGCTTAACTAAAGTCTGAAAACAAGCTTATAGAACACATAAATGTATCTGAATATTTATCTTTTACTAAACAAAATCATTTCAGCCAGAGTAAAACAAAGGTAAATTACAGGGTGCCCTGACTACTATATGATGCATTAAAAATATATTGGTATTTTTTTCATATTCTTTGGTAACCAGGTAAGGCCCACTAGGCACAAGTACCTGTATTCAGGGGCAACCCAGGAACACTGGGAAGTTTAAGTTACTTGCTCGGAGTCACACAGTATGCAAGAGGAGGTTGTGGGAATCAAACCCAGGTTTGCTGGATGTACCCAGCTCATTCACAGTTTGTTACTCTAACTCTAGGCTATACTGCCAGCCCCAATAACCCCTAGATTTAATGTTTAATATGTGGTTTCAGAAATCATGCACAGTACCTACAGTGCAAATTATGAACATTAAACACTTTAACAACATTTTACTAAAAACTCAATTATTTGCCACTCAATTTGCTTATTTTTTCTTGCATCAAAGTGGGTGAATAGTTGACAAAGCACTGCAAATAATTATTGATCAGGCTTCATTATTCTGCATCCAGAAACAGACAAAATGTGTTTATTCTGAGTTTATTTAATATTGATTTGCTGTGGCTCACTAAATAGAATATATTTAGCACTGTATGATGCAGATGTTTTTAAATTTTGAAGATAGGCAACACATTTATCAGTTTGGTATTCATTTTAGGAACATAAGCTTTTCTTTACGTTTAAAACATATTCAAGTGGCAGTGTAGCAGTATATGCTAATATACAGAAAAGTAGAAACATAGAAATTTGCCAGCAGAAAAGGACCCCTTGGCCCATCCAGTCTGCCTGAATACTACCCCCCCCCCTTGTCTAGTTCATCCTACACACTCGGGCCCAGATATTCAAAAGGGTCATGCATGGCGCAACAGTGTTGCACCATGCAGAACCCACTGATGTGCCCCGGTGCGATATTCAAACAGGGATTGCACCTGGCACAAATCCCGATGTGCCGGAGTGCATCAGTAATGTATGCGGCGCAGGTAGGGGGGTCGTGCCCATGCATACTCTGCACATCCCGATATTCTAGGTGACCTGAATTTCAACTGGCTTACCCAGGAAGCTGCACCTCTGGTATCATTCTGTGATACATGTGGGTTCACACAGCTAATTAATGAACCAACAAGAATTAATGCAAGGAATAGTAATAACAGCACACTACTTGATATCATGCTAGTGAATAAACCACATCTATTCACACACGCTGGAGTGCTGCTCTGCGATATAAGTGATCACTGCCCCATCGCAGGGGTAAGATCCACCAGCATAACAACAAGCCCTGCAAAATTCCTCATGAGGAGATCCAAGAAAAACATCAATATTGAAGGTTATTTGCATGATCTAACTTACTCTCCACACTGGCAAGAGTTTTATCTTGCCCATTCTATTGAAAAAGCTCAGCAGGTGCTAAATAACATTATAATAAATGCCCTTAACACCCATGCCCCAATCTGTCATTGGTTTACAGCTGACCTCAAAGCTGCACTGCTGGAGAGAGACAAACTCTGGAAAATGGCAAGAAAAACCAAGAATGCAAATGACTGGATGATCTTTAGGAAAGCCAGGAATAGATGCACCAAGAAAGTTAGGGATGCAAAGGCTGCCTTCTACTTGGCTGAACTTGACTCTTCCTACCATAATCCTGCTAGGTTTTGGGGCACCATCAAGGGTATGGTGGGGCAGGATGCTAACACCCCCCTTCCAACTCAATTACACAACAGTTATGGCCCTATCACTGGCAAAATGGAAATTCTGGATGCCTTCAATAACCACTTCACAACGGCTGGCCTTTGCCTTTGACACCTCTCCAGCTAACCTGCTGAGGGAACAATTAAGCTCCCATTACACTGGTGATCAGAGAGTTGACTCTTCCTTCAGCTTCAAATCTATACTGTTGAAACAAGTAGAGGATCTATTATGGCAACTGGATACCAAAAAGCGCAGGGGCAGACTCTCTGGACCCCCTTCTTAAAGATTGCATGCCATGTACTTGCAGTCCCCTAACACACCTCTTTAACCTATCCCTAAACTCTGGCTCTATTCCCACACTGTGGAAGACAGCCCAAGTGGTTCCCCTTCTAAAATCAGGGGACCCTATGGATCTTAATAATTACATGCCCATTTCCATTCTACCAGTGCTATCCAAGATGCTGGAGAAATTAGTGAGTAATCAGTTAAGGGAGTATCTTGACAATGCTAACCTCCTAAACCCAGCTCAATCTGGATTCAGGGCCAAGCATAGCACTATCACTGCACTAGCCAAGGTCACAAATGACTGGCAATCCGAATTAGATAAAAAGAATAATGTCTGTGCAGTATTCCTGGACCTGAGCAAAGCATTTGATACTGTGGACCACAAGCTACTGCTTTCATCTCTGTACTCCATTGGCCTAGATCCATCCTCCCTTAAGTGGTTCAGATGCTATCTCACCGGTAGGTCACAGCAGGTAAAAGCTGAAGGTGACCTATACCCATTAAAACCACTGTCAAGAGGAGTCCCCCAAGGTTCTATCCTGGGTCCTATCCGTTTTGCCATTTATATAAATAACATTGATTCAACCCTTACCAATTCCTCTGTACACCTCTTTGCTGATGACACTGTTCTGTCTGTCAGCAACCCTTCACCTGCAGCTGCTCGTGAAATCCTACAAACAGAATTCTCCTTGCTACAATATCAGTTACTCGAGAAAAAGCTTCTGTTAAATGCAAAGAAAACTAAAGCAATGATGTTCACAAATCAAAGCTCCACCAGCACATCCTCTCCAATCATTCTCCCCCAGCTATGCACTATACTTGGAGAAAATCTGGAGTATGAAGAAAACTTCAAATACCTAGGTGTGTGGATTGACAACAGACTTGACTTCACTCATCGTTTAGAAGAACTGTTAAAAAAGCTTTGCCAAAGGCTTAGCCTTCTCTATAGATTAAAACCCTTCCTAAACAGAGACTCAAAGATGAGGTTAGTCCAGGCCATTTTTCTATCAGTTGCTGACTATGCAGACTTCCTTTATAGTCACTGCCCCATCTCCTACCATCACAAGTTGGATACCTTATATCATAGAGCAATAAGGTTCATTACAGATCTGCCATCTAATACTCATCATTGCTCTCTTTATGCTGCAGTTGGGTGGGTTTCCCTTCACCTCAGAAGGAACAGACATGCAGCACTATGGATTTACAGAGCATTGTCAAAAACTTCCAAACTATATCCTGACTGCTTCACCCAGACCTCTTCTAGCTCCTATGCCCTAAGAAGCAACAAGATCATCCTGCTCAAATTGCCCAAATTCAACACCAGGCTAGGAGGGCAGCAATCAGCTATTCTCTAGCTATAGCATGGAACACCCTACAAAATCCCTAAAACTGTCCAATATCATTCAATTTGCATCCTTTAAACAGCACTGTACAGTCTTCTTCAAAGAGAAATGCAATTGCTACCACTAGAGCTAGCATTGTCATCTCACAAATCTCCTTCCAAACCATATATGGCATATTCCTTCCAGACAGACACCCCATCTTATGGCACCCAGTAATACCTTCACCGTCCTAGTATTACATTATGTTGAGTGTCTGCCATGCCCCCCCACTGGGATATGTATATACTGTACATACTGTAAATATTAGCTTAACTTTCCTGTAACCGTTTTTTATCATGTGAATTTACTGTACATCACTGTGTTTATAAACGTTATTTTCCCCTGTATGTATAACTGTCTTATATAAGTGTATGATGTATCTGTTGTGTATCAACTATTGAACCTTGACCTTATCAGGTTCATCTTGTAAATGAGCCTTGCTCAATGATGTTCGCCTGAATAAATAAAGATTTGATGATGATGATGATGATGATTCAGCCGGGATGTGCTGAGCCCATGCATGTGCAACCCTACTTACACTGCACAGGTGAGACCCCAAAAAGGAACAACGGCTGGTCACCCTGGGTGAGCTGCCGTGTACAGGCGCAACACGATAGCTGCCACCTGTGGGTGGCCACCCGAGCTCCGGCTACACCTTCGTGGCGGTGCCCCCCCCATACCCGATCACGGGCATAAGTAAAAAAGTAAGATCCAACATCCCTGGTGGTCCAGTGGACTGCTCGCAGCCCGATCGTGGGCATAGGCAAAATTGATAGTGTTCCCACATCCCTGGTGTTCCAGTGGACCGCTCGCAGCCCGATCGCTGGCATAGGTAAAATTGAAAGTGTTCCCACATCCCTGGTGGTCCAGTGGACCACTTGCAGCCTGATCGCGGGCTGAAGTAAAATCAGATGTATTCCTATATCCCTGGTGGTCCAGTGGACTGCTCGCAGCCCGATCGCGGGCATTTGTATCACAAAATAAGTCCAATATCCCTGGTGGTCCAGCTGTACACCCTCCCACCCACCCACTGAGCCCCACCGCCCGCTCACCCCCTGGTCAGCAGCGGTGGCAGCACCTACCCACCTGCTTCCCGCTGCCCGCCAGACTGACACGGTAGGTTGCACGCCATTGGTCCGCAGCGTGAGCCAATGGGCATGCAGCTCTTACGCATCTACATATTCCAGATATGTGAATGGATCCATTCACATATCAGGACTGTGTAGTATGGTACAGGCTGCACACCCATTGGCTTATGCTGTGGACCAATGGGTGTACAGCCCCACCTATGGTGTCAGTCGGCTGGCGGCAGGGCGGCAGACGGGTGGGGTACTGCCACCCGCCACTGACCGGGTTGGGGAGCGGGGTGGTGGGGCTCAGTGAGCAGGTGGGGAGGGGGATACTGCTGGACCACCAGGGATATTGGACTTATTTTGTGATACAAATGCCCGCGATTGGTCTGCGAGCGGTCCACTGGACCACCAGGGATATAGGACTTCACTTTTATTATACAAATGCCCATGATCGGGCTGCAGGCAGTCCACTGGACCACCAGGGATATAGGGCTTTATTTTTGTATACCTAAGCCCTCGAGCGGGCTGACAGCGGTCCACTGGACCACCAGGGATATAGGACATGATTTAACTCTCCGTATGCCTGTGATTGGGCAGAGGGGTGCATTGCCGCACTGTGCAGGGGACATCAGTCCCCGACGGCTGCTGCCTAGCAGGGCGCCAGGCGCAAGTCACCGGGGAGCGACGCACCTGCATGCAAATGGGGCCCTTAATGACATGCAATGGCCCTGGCCTCTGCATATGATTATGGCTCCATTTGTATATGCATCTTTGAATATTCATAAGAAGCAAAAGAGGAAGAACTGAACTTGCGCTTAGCGCATCCCCCTACTCTACTTCAATACTTGCGCTGGTGCAGTGCCACTGCACCATGCACACTGCGGGTGGCCAGGGTGCAATATTCAATGATGTTGTGCCATGGCACAGCTCCGTTGAATATCGCCCAGTCAACGCCCCTACACCAAGTTGTGCTGTGCCCAGGCTTGCGCCACAGCCTGGCGCAGTCTGAATATCTGGGCCATAGTTCCATCCCCTTTACTTTTATTTAGCTCATGTAGTTGTCCCAAGCCCTCTTGAATTTGCTCACTGAATCTACCCCCACTACCCATTCTGGCAACCTGTTCCATGGACCCACCATCCTCTCTGTGAAGAACTGCCCCCTTACATCTCCTCTAAATCTACCCCCTCCAGCTTAAATGCATGTCCCCTAGTAGATTTGTTTTCACTCATCCTGAATATGCTGCCTTCCCTCACTCTGTTTATTCCCTTCAGATATTTGAAGGTTTCTACCACATCCCCCTTTCCTGCCTCATCTCCACAGTGTACAAGTTTAGTTCCTCCAGCAGCTCCTCGTATGACCACCCATATAACCCTTTAGCCATCTTGGTTGCTCCTCTCTGAACCCACTCCAGCTTGTCCCTGTCACCTTGTAAGTGTGGTCTCAAGGGTTGGACCCCACATTCCAGATGAGTTCTGACCATAGTTTTGTATAATGGCATGATCACCTCCTTTTTCCTGCTTGTGAAGCCCCTCCCTATGCATGATGCCAACATTCTGGTTGCCTTTCCCACCGCCCTATCGCATTGGTTCCTAACCTTTAGGTTATCCAAAATGGTGATCCCAGGTCCCTTTCCTGCTCTGTATCCTCCAGTCCCCCCCCTCGAGCCAGTATTTTGCCCTTGGGTTTTTACGCCATATGTGCGTAATTTTACATTTGTTCACGTTGAATTGCAATTGCCACTTCCTGGACCACTCCTCTTGCCTGACCAGATCCTCCCTCAGTTTTTTCACACACCCCCAGTGTGTTCACCCTGTTACAGATCTTTGTGTAATTTGTGAACAGATATACCTTCCCATTCAGGCCCTCTGAAATGTCCCCAGTGTATATGCTAAACAGTATGGGTCTCAACACGGACCCATAAGGAACCCCACTCATCACTCCTCCTTCCTTTGAGTGCACCCCATTGACCACCACCCTCTGAGTTTTTCCCGCAGCCAATTCTCCACCCAGTTCATTAGTTTATACCCCACCCCTAAGCTACCTAACTTGCTTATTAGTCTCTTGTGGGGTTTGGTGTCGAAGGTCTTCCTGAAGTTCAGATAGGCCACGCCCACCATCCCACCCTAATCGTATATCACCATTACTCCCTCAAAGAATTTAATTAGGTTGGTCTGACATGACCTTCCACCTATGAGCCCAGGCTGGTTGTCATCTATGAGGCCTTCATCCTCTAGGTATTGTACCAGTCTTTCCTTTATAAGTGCCTCCATTAATTTTCCCACCGCAGAGGTAAGGTAAACTGGGTGATAGTTGCCTGGCTCATACTTTCCTCACCCCTTGTGTAATGGCACCACATTGGCCCTTCTCCAATCCTTGGGACTCTCCCCTTGTCAAGAGACAGATTAAATAACTTAGCGAGTGGTGCTGCAAGTTCCTCACTTAACTCATTGAGCACCCTGGAGTGGATTGTATCAGGGCCCATTGCTTTGTCTGTCCACAGTTTTCCTAACTCCTCTGGTACCCCACCCTCCATAAAGGGGTGTGTGTCCATCTCCCTGCCCTCCCTCCCTCCCTGCTTCTTAGCTCTGGTCCCTTCCCTTCATCCTCAACTGTGAAGACTGACGTGAAGTACAGTAGTTGTTCAGCAGATTTGCTTTTTCCTTATCCCCCACTATCAGAGCTCCCCCCTCCCCCCTAAGTCTCATAATCCCTGCTTGCTTCTTCTTCTGTCACACATACATGAAAAATGTCTTGTCTCCCCTCTTGGCCTCCCTCGATATTTTCTCTTCCATATCCGCTTTAGCTTTCCTGACTATTTTTCCGGCTTCCTTAAGCTTCTCACTATAAACGTCCTTTTCTGCCATCCCCTGTGAAGCTTTATAGGCCCTGAATGCCTTCCTTTTCTCTCTGACTGTATTCCTCACCTCTGTTGTAAACCAAAGTGGTTTCCTCCCTGTTTTGTGTTTGCTCACCCTCCTGATGTATTGTTCTGTCGCCAGCAGAATTCCCCATTTAATTGCTCCCCACAGCTCCTTTACACCCTCTAGGTTCTCTTTCCCCTCTAGTTCCTTTTGTAGAATTTCCTTCATTTTCCTAAAATCTGCTTTCTTGAAATCCAGTACCCTAGTGGTGGATGTAAGAGGATCATGGGATTCAGACATGGACATCAGGTTTCAGGAACAAAAATAAATCAGCTTTTATTCAGCAAAACATAACAGAAAAAAAAAACTGTTTTCAACAAAGAAATAAAAGAGGATACATTCAATCCAAAGGCAAACTTTAAACAAAAATAATGGATTTTAACCACTAGGAAGCACTAGATTTTTCCCATATAATAATTCAAAAGTGGAAAAATCAGTGGAAGCTTGGGGTATCTCCCTGTATGCAAACATTAAATATGGTAGATTAATGTCCCAAGATTTTCCTTCGTCCTGCACATATTTCATGAGCATCTTTTTCAAAGTTTTGTTGAACCTCTCCAGCAGTCTGTCAGTTTGTGGGTGATATGGAGAGGTGTACAAAACCCCAATACCCAAAGACTGATAAGAGATGTGATAGTAAACAGGATTGAAAATTACTACCTCTGTCAGTAAGGATTTCTCTGGGTACTCCAACTTTACTAAATATCTTTAAGAGTTCCTCTACAATTTTGGGGGCTGTAACTGTTCATAAGGGAATTGCCTCAGGTTAACGTGTAGCGTAATCACACACCACAAGAATAAAACAATTGCCTTTGCTACTCTTTGGTAGGGGTCCCACAATATTCACTGCCATGTGGTTAAAAGGGGTATCTACCAATGGAAGGGGTTGTAAGGGTACTCTGTCTGTTTTGGTTACTGTAGCTACTTTCTGACATTTCTGACAACTCTGACAGTAAGTGGACACCTGTTCATGAATCCCTGGCCAGAAATAACTGTACAATAATCTACTCAGGGTTTTGTCCCTCCCCAAGTGACCTGCCATAGGGATGTTGTGGGCTAACGTTATTAATTGTTGTCTATATTGCTTAGGCGCCACCAACTGTTCTAGTACAAGCCCTGTTTTGGGGTTCTTACATTCCATATATAATAATTGTTCATGTATCACATATCTGGGATAATCTGCCTTGCTATCTCTTTCTACAACCGCTGAAAAACAAGGAGTTAATGTACCATCAGTTGTTTGCTCAGTTTTAAACATTTCCTTTACATTGTGATTGTCCAATTTAATCGGAATGTCCTTTTTACAGTTCCACAACAACTTTGCCCTTCTTTTGTTCAGTTTCTACTTCCTATCCTTTCCAGGTGTGTTGAAAATGTCATCATCAAAAGGGAACATCTGGGGTAATGTTGGTGTCTACCTACTTTGTGCCCTGGTGGGGACAGCAGATACTTTAGAGTCTATAGACAGAAGTACATCAAAGTTAGGATAGTCATGCCCTATTACCACTGGCACAGGTAGGTTAGGCACCAGTACAACTTCCAACTGTTGAACTTGCCCCTGGACACCTAGGGTAGTACGTTGAACAGGATAGACGTGAACATCCCCATGAATACAGGTGACCCTGTTTGTGCCCTCACTCTTTTCCTCAGGCAACAAGGATGCTTGTACTAGTGTTTGCTTACTACCAGAGTCTAATAGTAATGGAACCTCTTTCCCATTTAGTTGTACTGTAGTGAAATATTGACCCCGGTTGGCAAGGGCAAGATGTGAAGACGTCTTCTTTTTACGGGGGCAGTATCTGGCAATATGTCCTTTGCCCTGACATTTGTGACATATAATGTCAGGACTGTGTCCTCTACTTGTTCTATTAGCTCCCAGAGGTGTCCCTCCATTAGCTCCCCCAGCAACAGATGAGACCTCAGAATGATAAGCATTAATAATAGGAGTAGTTCTTACCGTGGGTGAGGGTCCATGAGCCCCGGAGTGTCCTCTCGCTCTTGAAGGTCTAGCTGTTATGTAGTCCTCTGCTAGGTCAATGGCTTTTTGTGCAGACTCCGGGCGGTGCTCCCTCACCCACATCTGAACATCCTGTGGAAGGATTTTTATAAATTGTTCCAATATGATATCCTCCATCACTTGATCCATAGTGCTGAATGTGGATTGTAACCATTTGTAACTTAAGTCCCGTAACTGGTTATATGCCTCTTGGGGGGAGGCAGCAGTGTGATATCCAAAGGCTCGGAACCTTTGCCTGTATGTCTGTACACTGATATCGTATCTTTTCAATATCACTTGGTGGACATAATCATAGTCATTCACGTGAGCACTGTCCATGTGGCTATAGGCTAGTTGTGCCCTCCTTGATAAATAAGGGGCCAACTGCACTACCCACTGTTCTTTAGGACAATGACAAGCTTCTGCCGATCTTTCAAATGTTGTTACGTATGCCTCAATATGGTCAACATCAGTCAATTTAGATAATTTAATGTCTTTTGATCCCTCCTGGTCTCGAGGTGAGGGCAGGCTTGAGGTACCTAACGCTTGGATGACTCATAGGGTATCTGTCCAATGGGCCTCATTCTGCAGGCGGTCCATCTCCCATTGTCTCTCTAAGTCCATCTGGCACACACACAACCATCTCAATAGGTCGTGTACCTCCTCAGGGGGTCTCTCCTCTGGTATCCCAGTCTCAGGGGCAGTGGCACCTCCTCCAATCTCCTTCTCCTCTCTCTCTTTGCCTCTTTAAATTTCACATCTGGTAGTCCGGCTAATAGTGGTCCTTGAGTAAGCTCAGTCATCCTGCAGGTCTGAATCCCTCCAAGACTGGGCTGGCAGTAACTGGTTTGCTGACTACTAATTGATCTGTCATGGTGTACCACGAATACCAAGCCCGGTATTCCGCCTTCAAGACAGTAGTGATATACGTGTCTCAAAGGAATCCCACTGCTGACACCAGTGTAAGAGGATCATGGGATTCAGACACGGACACCAGGTTTCAGGAACAAAAATAAATCCACTTTTATTCAGCAAAACATAACAGAAAAAAAAAGCTGTTTTCAACAAAGAAATAAAAGAGGATAAATTCAATCCAAAGGCAAACTTTAAACAAAAATAATGGATTTTAACCACTAGGAAGCACTAGGGTATTGTTAGGGTCAGCTCCCTGTTGAGCCCTGCAGTGAACTGAATAACATACAACTAAAAGCTTCTTATATACTGAAAAACAGTCAGGTGGTGGGGCTAAGCTCTGCCCACTTTTAGATTAAATACAAAAGTGCACAATTCAGGCTTTAAAATAATCTTCTAGTACAATATTTCAATTCCTATAGCAAAAACAAATAGTCCATGTTATCAAATCATATTTTAAACAATGCATTTCAGCATAAAGATGAGACCTGGGCAGTGGGCACTATCTCACCTAACAGGCTCCTCCTACAAGTCCTCTGTCCTATATGAGGAGAAGAGATTGGGCCGGCCAGCCCTATAGAATTAGGGCAGAGGCTTGTGAGAATCCTGGCTGAGAAGAAGGGTGCCAGACTTGTCCCTAGCAACAGTATAGAAATGGATATAACGTTGCCCAGGTAATCCCTGAAACCAAAAAGCAGTTTCTGGAAGTTCTGCCTTACAATTTAAACCGTATCCCATACTTTAACTTTTATGTTTCTAAGGCTTTTCTTTCCTGTGTACCATGTTTCCAGTTTGGGATTATGCCAGAGAGAGGGGCGGTTCAGGATAGTAGCGCTATGCAGTTCTGAAAAGAAATGCAGCCCCGAACTCTAACATAATTCCTAATTACTTACAATTTCAGCTCGGACCCAAGAGACGTGTTTTAAATTATGCTCAAAAACGGCAATGAACCATAACAAGCAAGGGTTGCATGAGGGAAGAGGAAATTCTCAAGACAGCTTTGTGTATCTTTTCCCATTTACCTTCACAAAAACAGCTGCTCAAAGCACAGAGACCGAACAGTCTCAACAGGAGAAAGCAAGAGAAAAGGGGGACAAATAACAATCTTAGTACTCTCTGTACAGCATGTTATATTCACATTCTCTATCTAGGTACCTATAATATCTATTAATTATTTCACTTGGTAGCGAACAATCGCATGTTCGCCAAGGCAGATGTGCGCACGATTGAGCAGGGGTTGATGCGCACATTCGAGCAGGACATTTTACTCACTCACAGAGTGATGACAGGGGGTTCAGAGCTCACAGAGACCTGGAAAAGGAGCATTTAAGTAAAGAGACAGCAAAAACATCAGACAGGTGGCCTACCTGTTGATGGGGAAAGGGAAATTAAAGGCAGACAGGTAAGAAAGTAGAAGTCAGAAGTTTTCATGCTGTTGCAACAGACTTAGGAAAGGTCTCTGGAGTCTTGCACTCTATTACAGTGGACCTGCTCTTTTCCGACCTCATCCAAAAGCTAAACCTTACCATCCTGTGGTCACTGTCTCATAAATTTTCCCTGACCGCCACATCCCCCACACTGTCCCCAATCCCCATTCTCCATTACCAGGACCAGTATGGCCCCTCCCCTAGTCAGTTCCCTGACCAGCTGACACATAGGTGCAGGGGTCAATCTTAACATTGTTTTACTAGCCCAAACACTAGTGCAAATTGACCAGGGCTAGTGCAGCTAACTCTCTACTAGCCCACCTTGACTAGTGCAGATTTTCATGGCTGTTAGTGAAGTTAAAAATGTCTCTACTTCAGCATCCTCTAGTCTTCATGCTAATCTCTCTCAGTGTTCCAGATGGCCAGGTGTGATAAGAGCTACAATTATCTGGCAGTTCAAGAGAGGGATCCCCCAAAAGACTCAATGTGAGTCATTATCACTCCACTGTTAAGACTTTCAGCTAGTGTTCAGGGTGTGATCAAGGGTAGAGTGCTGTTAAGTCAATAGGTTCCAGTTTTCTGAATGTGTCAATGTCTTAACAATTTGTCCAATATTATTAAGACCAGTGCCCCTTATTTCTCTACATTTTGAGTGTTTGTATCCAACATTTCAGTGACAAAATGCAAAGAGGTATACAGGATCGGCCCTGTAGGTGGTGGGTTTTATCCCAGCCTCACCATAATTTCCCTCTCCCCTCCAAATCTCTTAACTCTGTTCTTTCCCTGGACACCACTGCAGACCAGACTCTGAAGTGACCATCCATAGCTGCCATTACTGGCAAGTGTAGGGGGTCCATAGCTCTTCTGAATGGACCATGCCAGCCATCATCCATACAGTTCCACCCTTATCCCACTCAGCATGTCCTTTCAGCCTAAAAACAAAGCTTTGGATCATGTATGGTACAAAAATAAACCTTGATAAAATACATAATTTGAAACCTTGAAATAGGCTTACCTGGGGTGCATAGATCATCCTATACAGAAATATAAATAGTATAGTGTTATGCCTGTGTACTGTTTCCCCTGGGCTGATGAAAGGACAATGTTCAAGAAAAATCTGTTATTGTTGGGGCAGAACATATTAAAATCAATGCTTTTATAAATAAAAATCTCATAGTTTTCTATTTCCCAAGCCCCTTAGGTTTGTCTAGCCCCCACCCCAAAGAAATTTTAGATGTGCTCCTGGCTCACTTGAGATTGTACAAAAACTTTCAAAAGTGCGGGTCTCCAGTTGACTATAGGGTGGGGACCGAGAGTATCTTTCTCTGCCTGACTGTTTATTACCCTGTGGGTGATGGTGACAGTGTGGTGAGGTGCATGATGATGTCAGGTATTGTGTGTGCAGAGCTAGGACTGCTTGATTGAACATTTGCTGTTGTGATATCTTCTCTCTGTTTGGTGTGGGGGGGGACAGAAAGAGGAAGAGAGGAGGCTATTGTACAAAACAATGGGGGGGGCTCACTGTGATGGCATTGCAGTCTTTTTTTTCTGCTGGGGAGCTGGAAGCAATCTGGGAGCAGGATAAATGTGCAATAATCAGAGTATTTCTTGGCTTTGCTTGCATTGTTTCCTGCATAAGTGATCAAAATGTACCATAATAATTAAGGGCTAGTGCAATCATCTGTGGGCTAGTGCAATTTTGAATCAACTTGCCCTGCTGGCTAGTGCATAAAATAGTTACAGTTGACCCCTGAATAGGTGCTTCCTGCATGGACTCCAATAGCACCCTGCTCCTTTCTGATGTTTCTATTGGGATCCCCAAGTCCACATCAGGAAGGTTTAGATCCCCATACCACCAGAATTTCTCCCTTGCCTGCCATCCCTTGTATTTCCCTAGCCATCTCCCTATCTACCTCTTCCCCTGATTTAGTGGTCTGTACACCACCCCTAGCCTAACTACCTCCCCTGTCTTCTTACTTAGTGTGACCCAAAGGATCTCCACTAAGTCCTGTCCTTCCCTACTCCCCACTGCTCTTAACCCATCTCTTATGGATAGGGCTACCTCTGCTCCTTTTTTTTCCCATTCCTGTCTCTCCTATAGAGAGTATACCCCAGTAGTTCCACTTCCCAACTGTGGTTATCAGTCCACCATGTTTCAGTTATCATTATCAGGTCTAGATCTTCTGTCCCCACCACTGCCTCCAGGTCCCCCATCTTATTTCCCAGACTCCTGGCATTTGCTAGCAGACCCTTCCATCTAACCCCTTCTCTTCCATTCCCCTTCCTACTCGTGTTCCCTGCCCCCAGTTTTGGGGGAGTGCGAGTTAGGTAAGTCCCACTAGCCACTCTTCTTAGTCCTCCCCTAGCTTTATACTCCCCCCTCCTTAGCTTAAATCATCCTTCAGAATTTGGTCTATGTACCCCTGCAGTTTCCTCCTTAGCAGTCTAGCTGCCTCATCATTTATATGGAGCCTGTCCCTTGAGTACAGGTGCTCATCTACCTACATGTCCCCTCAGTCACCTATACATGTGTATCCCTCAATTTTTGCACCACTGCCTCAGCCAGTGATTAAAATTCTTGATTCTTAGCTGCCTGGCTGTACTGGCACAGTGCACTGGCAGGACTTCCGAAAATGCCAGGGAACTGACTATTCCCGTACACCCCTTGGCTAGCTCCCTGAATCGCCTTTGTGCCTCTTCCACCTCTTCCCTGGCCAGGTCATTCATTCCCAGGTGCAAGACTAGGTGTGGTTTACCTCCAAGTAGTCTAATGTTCTCCCTGATTCTCGGTAGCGCCCTGTTTGTCTCCATCCCTGGGTCACAAAAAAGTGATCTCCCCTTAAATACTAATCCCTTCCTCAGCCAATGGATCCCTTTTATGATCGAGTCCCCATATACCACTACTGATTTTGTATTTACTGTCTCTGAGGATGCTTCATTAACCCTACCCTGGCAACTTTTTCTTGATTTCCTCACACTTCTGTCCTGGTCTCCCCGATTCCCCGCCCCAGCATACGCCATCCCGGTTTCCTCTTCTTGATCTCTCTATGCTGCCCTGTCCTTTCCCCCTCTCCCTCTCTCCTCCCCTCCTTGCCACTACCATTTCTCCTTCCTTCCCCCTGCGTTATCCTCCTTTTCTCTGTCCCCCTTGCATTTCCCAGTTACCTGCCTCCTCCCTCCCTCCCTCTGCATCTCTTTCCTCTACCCAACTCTCCTTTCCCCACCTGCCCTTGGCAGCATTCCCCTGTCCCTCTTTGTCTTTTCTCTCTGTTGCTGTGCCACCCTCTAGTACTATCACTGTGGGTCTTTCCCTTGCTTCCAGATCCCTATGTTTTCTGCGGTTCAGCTCTCTGTTCTCTTCTGGTCCTTTCCCTTCTACCACCGCCTGTTCCAGCAGCCCGGATAAGAGCCAGTACCTGTTTGAACCCTCTGTATGTCTTTTTTCATTGTCGTTTGTCATTGTGTACCCTTGCTCATTTGTCATTGCTTACCCTTGTGTTCTGCCCCCTCACTGTGTCCTCAACCCTCTCTCCCCTTCCCCCATTTTGGCTCCCCCCCTTTCTGTGGCCTTCTATCCTCCTGTCCTTCCTGTCCTCCTGCCTCCTATCCTCTACCCTGTGATCTTAACCCTTAAAATAATGGGGGTAGGGTATAATACAAAACCCAGGGAACTACAGAATAGACAGCCAAAACAACCCAAAATAAACTTCATTTCATTAAATGCTAGAAGTCTAACAAATAAAATGGATGAAGTCCAACTCATCCTGCACAATCAGGATATATATATCTGTGCCATAACTGAAACATGGTGGAAACTTGAGGACACATGGGACATAGATATTCTAGGGTACACCCTGTATAAGAAGGACAGGACACTGTCCAGGGGTGGGGGAGTGGCACTATATATAGCAAATGATATTATAGTAGAAGGTATGGATACTTCCAAATGGGGAAATAGTGAAGTACTGTGAGTAGGGATTTCCCCGGCACATAACATAAAAATGAATATAGGTTTAGTATACAGACCACCTTTAATTTCCCCCCTGGATGATTCCCTATTGGTAGACTTTATTAATCAGCTGGTAATATCAAAAAATGTTATACTCCTAGGAGATTTGAACCTTCCCGGAATTAACTGGGGAACATTGCAAGTTAATACTGCAACCGAGTCAGACTACCTAGAAATGTTCAACTTGGCTTGGTTGGAACAGTTTGTGACTAGTAATACTAGGGGCAATCATATTCTGGACTTGGTCTTAAGTAACCTTGGGAGATACTATCCAAAACTGCTCAGTTCTGCCACCACTGGGTTCTAATGACCATTTAAAATTTAATTATGTGGGACAAATAGGAAATAATACCAGTAAAACATTAGTTTATAAGTATGACAGGGCAGATTTTGATGGTATGAGAAGGGACTTGGCCAACTGGAAATGGGAAAAAGAATTTAAAGAAGCTTCACTGCCATGTATGTGGGATAAACTAACTACTAGAATAAAAGGCTTGGTTCAGACTTATGTGCCAACTACAAGCAAATACAATGTGGCAAAAAATTCACTTCCCCCAATGGATGACACCTTCAATTAGGAGGGCAATTAAGAAAAAAAAATAGAATATTCAGGATGGCAAAATTGAGTGGTGGCGAAGCTAGTTGGGCCAATTATAAAAAATGTTTAAGGACCACCAAAAAGAGTATTGATCTGGCAGAAAGGAAACATGAGTTAAAACTTAACAACTAAAGTTAAAAAAACAAAAACAAGGCGCTGCATCAGCATGTGGTCTAAAAGCAAAACAGAATGGTTATATTAAATGCACGCTGAAAATAGAAAATAGAGTTAAAAATCTACGTTTCGACCTTAGGTCTTCTTCAGGAAACAACTAAAAGAGAAAAAAAACAAGTTAGTGTGTTAAAGATGTGTTAAAGTGTGTTAAAGTGTTAACTAAAGTTAAAGATAATTATAAGTCCTTTTACTCTTATATTGATAACAAAAAGGGTACATCTAGAAAAATAGGTCCCCTATTGAGTCAGGATGGAAATGTAATATCTGATAATCAAGAAATGGCAGAACATTGTAATAACTATTTCTCCACTGTGTTCAACCATGGTCCCGTAACAACCTTGTCCCAGAATAGTATTTCATTATATGAATCTTGTATGATTCTAGACAAATTCGAAGTGGAAAAAAAAAGAAACTTACTGGATCAAAATAAAGCACAGGGTCCTGATGATTTGCATTCAAGGGTGATCAAGGAATTGGCTGAACAACTGGCAGGCCCTGTAAGCTGCCTTTTTCAGAAATCTCTGGATGAGGGAGAGGTGCCCGAGGTATGGAAGCAAGCAATGGTCATCCCCATACATAAAAAGGGTTCAAGGCAGGAGGTCGGAAATTACAGACCAATTAACTTGACCTCGATCCTAGGGAAAGTGTTGGAGGGCATTATAAAGGAATACATTACTGAGTTTCAATGTTTGCTGGGTAACATCGACAATACGCAGCATGGTTTTGTGAAGGGGAGGTTATGTCAGACAAATCCCCTGGAGTTTTATGGGAAAGTAAATAAAGCCTTGGACGGAGGGAGTTCAGTGGATGTCATCTTTCTGGACTTCGCCAAGGCTTTTGATAAAGTCCCATATGATGATTTGATTGATGCCCTGATTAAGATGAGTATACACCAGAATATTGCTCACTGGATTAAGTCATTGCTGACTGGCAGACAACAGAGGGTCAGTATCATGGGAGAGTATTCTAGCTGGGCAGATGTGACTAGCAGGGTCCCACAGGGCTTAGTATTGGGTCTATGTCTTTTTAATCTGCACATTGGGTCCGTGAGCTCTCCACCAGTTATATGGCTCTCCAAATCTGCCGACGATACCCGTACTGGCCATGTGGTCAAAGACAGAGAGGATGCGGATTCTTTACAAGCTGCCCTTGCAGAATTGGAAGTTTGGACTCAGGGGCAAGGGTCAATATTTAATATTGATAAATGCACTGTGATGCATATGGGTAAAAAAAATAGGCATCACCAATATAGACTGGGCAACAAACCATTAAAGGCTGTTACAGAAGAAAGAGACCTTGGCATAAAAATCTGCAATAATCTTGGTTTTAGGCCACATTACAATCAGATTATTAGAAAAGCCAGCAGCATACAATACTGCATCCGAAAGCATATAAAATGTAGAAATAGGGAGGTTCCTTTGCCACTTTACACCTCATTGGTATGCCTGCATAAGGGTATTGTGCACAGTTTTGGGCACCTGGGGTGAGAGGCAACATCAGATCCTTAGAGAGGGTTCAAAAGAGAGCCACTTGTAGAATCAAGGAGGTCCGGGACCAGGATTACGAACAGTGGTTGCAGTATTTGGGCTTGTACTCCTTGGAGTTTCGGAGACTTCGAGGTGATATGTGTATGATATACAGGACATTAAATGAGCCCTCAATTTGGGAACAGTTAAATCTAGTTCTAAGGGACCAGACGTATAATACTAGAGCCCATCCCCTACAAATAAGGAGAGAAAGGTATATTACAACCAGGGGAAAGCATTGGTTAACAGTGAGGGTAACTAAAATTTGGAATAAGCTCCCAATTGAAATTGTGGCTAGTTGAACAATGGATGAATTTAAGGCCCAATTAGATAAATATCTGATTAAAAACAAGATATATGGATCTACTTAGAGTATGGCAAGTATATGGACTTCGGTCTTTTAATGCTCCACAAACCTATGAAACCTGCCCTCCTCTCCAGTTCTGCTTTTAGCCATACCAGTTCAGCTTCCAGCCTCCCCAGTTTCTGACAAACTGGGCACTCTCCCAACCTCCATAGAGGTCTCATGAATATGACCGCTGCACATCTATTATGGCCCACTATCCTTCCTCCTCTATGTCCTCTGCTTCCCTCCATTCTCAGGTGTATTCCCCTTTTCCCATGCCAGTGGTCCTCACCTTGATGCTCCCCTCTTCCCCGCCACCACCCCTTCCATGATCCTCCCCCTATGCCATACTAGCCCTTAACTCCTGAGCCACATTTGTGCCAGCCTCCTGTTAAGGTACTATGCAATGACTATATAGAGCTTCTGCTACTGCAAAACAAATGACAAGTGTGAAATGCTGCAGTGTAGTATTACCGTATACTGTATATAGTATAATATAGTACAGTTAGGCTCTTTTACTAATTATGCAATGTCTTCCCTCGATCGTGCAAGAATTGTAACAATTGCAAGTTTGCAAAAATTGAAGAGACAGTTTGTTCCCTCAGGCTTGCCCCTCAGAAGAATAAAAGATAACAGTCACTCTTCCAGCTTGAAAACCATCCCCCTTCCCCTGATACATCCTCTTGTAGTAATCGGTTATGCCCCTAAAGGATCCTAGCTCACTTTCTCAGAGCCAGTTGCAGTATAGGTATACTTTAACAAAAGGAATAATTTAGCAATATTGCAAGCCTCACACCCCTTGTGCAACTCCCACTATAATGCCTGCCCCTTTCGCCACTCCCACTCAGTGACCCCTACCAATCCCTGTGTTCTTTAGAGCATTTAATACAGTGGGGGGTGGGGTAGGCTGAATACAGTCAGTTGGCAATTTAATTCAGGAGAGGTCTCCAGCAGCACACAAACAGCTTCTGCAGGTCTGAAGAAAAAGGCCGAAAAAGAATGGCAGAAATCCCCCTTTTTTTCTGCGGTCTGTGAAAATAGCAGCACTTGACTCCCAATCTTTGATGGGACTCTTCTTCCCCTTGTGGCTCACTGGTGCAGTCAATCGCTTGGCTGGAGATTTTAAAGGCAGCCCAACTTTTTAAAGTGGTGTCTTTTTCTGTGTTGCTTTGTGATTGGCTTATGCAGTCAGTCGGCGATTATCTTAGAAGCAGGTCTCTGGTAGCACATAAACAGCTCCTTAAGGTCTGAAGAAAAAGGCAGAAAAAGAATGGCAGAAATTCCCCTTTTCTTCTTCTTCGGTATATGATATGGCAGCGCTTGACTCCCAATCCCCTATGGGATCCTCCTTCCCCTTGCGGCTCACTGGTTCAATCAGTCACTTGGATGGAGATTTTAAAGGTAGCCTGAATTTTGAAAGTGGTGCCTTTTCTGTGCTGCTTTGAGCGGGTCTCCGGCAGCATAAAAACAGCTTCTGCAGGTCTGAAGAAAAAGGCCAAAAAAAGAACGGCAGAAATCCCCCTTTTCCTCCCTTCTCCCCTCCTCTCTCTCCCTCCTCTCATCACCTTCTACCCTCCTCCTTCTCTTTCTCCACTGTTTCACCTACTAAAGCTCTTAAAGCCCTATTTGCTCTAAATATACAAAAGGCACTAGTCCAGATGGTCTGGACTCAAAGCTCTTGCACCTCTCTGCCTCTGCTATTTGCCACCCTGTTGCTCTATTCCTCAACCTCTCTTTTTCTCTGGCTTCAGTTCCCTCTTCCTGGAAATCAGCTACTGTCATTCCCCTCCCTAAGGGTGGTCACCCCTCTGTTCCGGGCAACTACCACCTTATTTCTCTTCTCCCTACCCTTGCAAATCTCCAAGACCATGTGGTACCCTCTCAGCTCTCTGCATTTCTTGACTCCTCTTCCTTCCTCACCCCTTTCCAGTCTGTTTTCCATAAATCTCACTCCACATCTACCTCCCTCTTCATGCTTACTGACGCCATCCTGACAGGTATGGACCAGAGCCTGGTTACCTCTGCAATCTTCATCGATCTGGCCAAAGCCTTCGACACTGTGGCCCACACCCTCTTCCTAGCCCAGCTCTCTGATGCTGGGCTTTCTACTACTCGAGCCACAGATTGGTTCTGTTCCTACCTCATGGGCAGAACTCAAGCTGTCAAAACTGGCAACTCCCTGTCACCCCCCCCCATCCACACTGGCGTCCCCCAAGGCTCAGTGCTCGGACCCATCCTCTTCTCCATCTTTCTAAATTGCCTCCCCTCTTCATGTTCTCTGCAGCCATACACATGTATGCTGATAACACTATTATATTTACCTCAGGCTCCTCCGTACCAGACCTGACAAGCAGACTCCAACTGGCTTTTACCAATATCCAGCACTGGTTCCAGTCAAATCAGCTTTCCTTAAATGCAAAAAAAAAAAAACTGTCTCTATGACTTTTTGGTACCAGACAAAAACTCTAAACTGCCAGCACTGCCCTCCTTCCACACTCTGGATGGGTCTAGCCTTGAAAACGTCACAACTTTTAAGTACCCAGGAGTTCGGCTCGACAGTCACCTAGACTGCTTTACTCATGTGGACTACTTGCACAAAAAGCTTCACCCTAAACTTGGTGCACTGTATAGGAACAGAGGGTGCATTCCTCTGCCGGCCTGCAGAGCCATTAACTGTGTTTCAGAGCTCAGTGCTTATGTTACATGTAGTAGCAGGATGCTGTAGGTTGTGCTTGGATACAGAGGCCAGACCAGTGAGTAGAACAATGTTTGCAAGGTACTAGTAGTATGAATGATTCGTGCTTAGGTACTTTAGCATAGGCAAGGGCAAGTCAGTGATTACAGTACATATGAACTGGATGATATATGCAAGGTGCTTAGATGCTTGAACTGATGAGTCACTTGTTATGATTTGAGAGTTTCTTTGGCCTTTCTCTGTATCCCACCTGTAAGGAGGATGCTTAGTCCAGTATTATGAGACCCTTCTCCCCAGTGGGTTAAGAGTGCTGGAGAAGGAGGAGGTGTCAGGGGAGGATGGAGGGGAGTGCGACTCGCTCTAAGCAGGGTGGAGCATTGCATTCAAGTTTAAATAGGATGTGGAGGAGGAGCTCTTCCCCCACTTAACTACGGGCATAGCCCTTGATTTAACTGTGGTTCAGAGCTCAGTGCTTATGTCACATACAGTAGCGAGATGCTGTAGGTTGTGCTTGGATACAGAGGCCAGACCAGTGAGTAGGACAATGTTTGCAAGGTACTAATAGTATGAATGAATCATGCTTAGGTACTTTGGCATAGGAAAGGGCAAGTCAGTGATTACAGTACATATGAACTAGATGATATATGCAAGGTGCTTAGATGCTTGAACTGATGAGTCACTTGTTATGATTTGATAGTTTCTTTGGCCTTTCTCTGTATCCCACCTGTAAGGAGGATGTTAAGTCCAGTATTATGAGACCCCCCCTAAAATAAAGATATCCACGAGTGTTCTGTATCGACTGATGAAGGAGACGAGTAGGAAGACACCCCCAAAATATGAGTAGCAGTATGATCACCTCCTCCAACTCCGGAGAGTATGATCAGTAGCATGCAGGAGAGGGAAAACCCCCCTTGGGGGGGAGCCTCTGAGGACCCATGGCTACTGACCTGCCCGTCCTTCTGGGCATACTAAAGGAGAGTGATCCTATATATCAATCGACTAATCCAGACCCCACATTTGTCTAACCCAGCCCGGAGAAACAGAGAACTGATGACGTATTGAAACATGACCTGAAGGTGAACAGAGCAAGCAGCCATCGAGTAAGTTCCAAGTTTGAGAATCCATGAGCAGACCGGAGTGCTAGAGTGAAGTCCATGGTTGATATAAGGTTGAAGTGATGAGTTGCAGTGTAAGTACTCCAGGTGAGGATGATTTCTCAGTGGAGAACCAGGAATCAAAGGCTCAGCAGTCATGTCCAGAGAAAGAGGACTGATGGTGTCATGTTCCGCTTGGCAAGCTTAGCAAACGAAGGCAGTGGCAATGAAGCACAGGAACTGGTGTATGCTGAGAGATCGGGAGAATGGAGCAGTAGGAACCTCCGATCCGGAGATGAGAAGCAAGTATGTGAAGCAGGTAGAGATCGCATTGCGAATAAGTAGATATAAGTCAGATGTAATTCCGGCTCACGATGAGTGAAATAGGTTGTATAATGGTGAGTTAGTCGTGATGACCTCTTGGCCCTGTAAGGGAGAAGAAGGTAGTATGACCAAGTAATGTAAGTAAGTGGACCTGTACATAGGTCAGTTGTAGTAGTAAGTAAAGCTGTGTGATGCAGATGTAGTAGCAGGGAAGTAGTATTGCATAGCTTAAGTACGGTATACAGCGAGGGGTATGAAGAATGGTAATAGCACGGGAATCAAGAGCTTTGTTTGGATCCAAATAGTTGCGTACCAATATTGATATCCACGTTTCAAAGCCAGAATGGTACAATAGCTAGAACTGACTTGGTAAGACTATTCTGATGAGTCCTGAATAGTCGAGCTTGAGTCATAGATGGTGAGAACCAAAGAGGCTGAGGCAAATGAAGTAACGTTGTCACGGGGTCCAAGAAGCTTAGAGCATAAATCAGGATTGAAAGTCTTCTGGATAAGCTCAACCAAGTATCCTGGTAAGAGTGTAGAAGTAGTAGTAATTTCGTATGACTGAAGTGGTAGAGCAGAAGCATCCGAAATCGAAGACAAATGGCTAAACAATTCAGATGTGAGTCCATAGTTAAAGGAGCCCCTAGGGCTGGCTGACATGGCGGGAGGTAGACGTATAGTAGAATATGTGAATCTCCAGGCCCCGAGCTGGGCAAGACAGGAGTAGAGTAGAAGTAATTAAACCCCTAGGCTCGATGGGTGAAAGCTCATCATAGAAGCAGGTGATTATGATGTAGTAATATAGGAGCAAAGGACCTTTGGGCCCGCAGGGGAGCAGGTCTGGCGAAATGTGATGGCAAACCTCCGGCCCCACGGAGTGAGGCAGGTTGCAAAGCAGTGGTAGATAACGTAATAGAAATGTCGAACTGCAAGCAATGCAGAAATAGCAGTGAAGCAGTGAGGAATAATTGTGGATGGCATCGTAATGGTGGCGTATCCTGAGTCAGTCAGTGCTTAGTAGTACTGCAGTTTTAAGGCAGACTTATGAGACCTTGGTGGATGAGTTGGCAACTTGACGAGAAGTAAAACATCCTGTAGTAGATCAATGTCTTAGGCCTTAGTTAAACTAAGGAAGACAGTATGGAATAAAGGTCAGCAGGGAGTCCTGGTGGAGATGGTAGTAGCAATTCTGGGGGAGTTGAAATAGCATGGCGATAAGCAACCAAGAGAACTGAAGAGAATAGCTTGATGTATTCCTAGAAATAATCCAATGGAAGGTGGAAGCTCTAGGGAGCATATTTGGAAAGATAGATCTGAATGAATAAAGCAGCTCTGTAGAAGCATCCATGGGAATGAAGGGGAGCTAGCCCAATGATAGGGAAATGCGGCTAGACCACGTATAGGGCAGCTGATGAACCGTAGTTGGTACAGTTGACTGGGTATATCAGCCAGTGAGTAAATAGAATTAGTAGCTACACCCAAGAAGGCAAGCATGCTGCTAGACCGCTTGAAGTCAGCTAGTAAGATAAGTAAGATTGGCTGCAAGCCCCACGTAAGCCAGCAGCGCAGCCGATACCCCATGTAGGTCAGCTGGTAGTAAACTGAGTGCAAAATAAGCTAGTAGGAAACCTCCTGAATTGCTGAGCCAAGACTGTATTAGGTTATGTCTTAAGCTTAAGCTATAATAGGGAAGGCATATGCAATGATAATAAATTAGAAGGAGCGGAAGCATTATGTCAAGAAGCATCCTAGGAACTTGAGGCAAGTATCCAATGTAATCCAGAATTAAATCCAATGGAAGGTAGAAGGGTATTTTGATGAATGGAAATGAGAGCAAGCAGCGAGGTGAGAGCTGTAAGACCAGGCTCCGAGTAGTATGACTGAAGGCGAGGAATAACTGGTAGCACATCCTGTCCTAGAAAGCGAAGTGAATGGAGAGTGGTAGCTAAACCACAGGGCTGGCTTGGCGACTGAATCACACGTAGGTCAGTGAGTAAATGAGTAGAATGTGGCAGCTAAACCCCACGAAGGTTAGCTGGAGGAAGAGTAGAAGGCAGCAGCTTGGCCCACGAAGGCAAGTGAGCCGCAACCCATGCAGGGCTGCTATGGAGTAACGAATGTAGTCGAACAAGGCATGAGTGAAATCTGAAGCCTGTGAGAAATGCTAACAGCTACCAGCGGCAGGTCCTGGTAATTACGAATTACACTATTTCATTTTGTTAAAAAAAGACATAAACTCTGTTTATAAGGTAGGAGTAGCGTACCATATAGTAGTACCATGACTGCTATGAGGTTAGTACATATGTTGTGGCAAGTTCCCATGGTGACACTACATACTGTAACAGGCGTTAGTAGTACCAACGGCAATGAGTTCTGGCCATAGGAATGAAACAGGCTACCACTGTAATGTTAGGAAGCATCTACAATTGAAGGCCAAGCATATGGGAAAGTCGATTAGAGAGGTAGGCATCCCAGTATGTTGATTATAGAGGTAGGCATCCCCGTACGCAGTAGATGCTTTTAAATGTCACTGCCGTTAGTATGGAGCATTTTAAAATTGCCTTAGATTAATATAAATCCTGTATGATTCACATGTGCGGCTGTATTAGATTCTTTGTGCTTAAGCTATAAGCCAATCACTGATGAAAAGTAGTGGTACCAGTCCATCTGTAGCAGGATTCGTTTTGGCCATAGGGTTAATGGAGTGGCGTAGGGAGTCGGTAGCAGGTCAGTGCTTGGAGGACCATAGTTGCAAGCAGAAACAATGAGGAAACAATACATCCTGGCAGCTGTTAAAACTGCCAACGTGGTGTGGCATGGGGCAGCGGTCGCTAGTGAGGGAGAGAAGTAGCAAGAAACAAGCAGAACAGCATAGCTGGGGAGCAGAACAGCAGCGGCCGGCAAGCGGCCATGAAATTGCAGGGAAATGGAAGCAGGCTGCAGAATGCATCGAGGAGGAAGACCTACTCCCAAGGAGAAAGGTAAAACAAACAACTGCATAGACAGGAGACAACGGGAGGGAAACAAAACAAGCAACACTGCAGGAGACAAAGGAACGGCGGGGGGGGCGGGGATGCAAGCAAAGATCAAAAGAAAGAGCAACCAGACCCATCCACCACCAGCGAGCACAATGAGAGGCTTGGCAGAGGACATCAGAAGGAAGGAGTGCTGTGTGACTGGACTTCTCTACTGGGACTAAAGAAGTAGAACTCTTCTACTGGGACCTTTAATTTAGGGCAAAAAAACAAACAAACAAAAAAAAATTAGTGTGTTTGTCTCAGTTAGCTAAAGTGGTTATCTGAACAGTTATCTAGGTGTAAATCTCAGGTGGCTGAAGGGGCTTGATTGCTGTGCAGTTTAAATTACTTCTAGAAAGATCTAGTAAGTAGGGGAGTGGCTTAGCTAGAATGAAACTAGATTTAAACACTGCCTTAGAAAGATTCTGTCACAGGCTTGGCAGAGGACACCAGAAGGAAGGAGTGCTGTGTGACTGGACTTCTCTACCGGGACTAAAGAAGTAGAACTCTTCTACTCTCTACACTCTTCTAAAAAACTATATTGCCCTCCTTCCCTCCCGCCCAAAGCTAGTTCTACTTTTATAGGCACAGGATTTGACTGACAACAGGAACTTCCTGTTTGGGAGCAGGAAGTGAGTGATCACAGAGCCACCAAAGACACACCATTCTAGAAGGGCAAGAGTGGATCTCCGGCCCCCTCTAGCTGCTGGAGGTCTGCCTCTAAGCAAGTAAGGGGTCTACTGAGAAATATAGGATCTTCTTGTCTCAGAACAGGACAATCAGGAGCTTAAAGGGCACAGAGGCAGTAAGTAAGTAGAGAGAGAAGGAAAAACAACAAACAAACAAAGGAAAGAGTAAGGATTCCAAACAGTAGTGAAGGGGCCAGAATAAGACATGATGGGAGTGGTGCAGTGCAGTGACTGTGGAGCAACAGTCTTCTGGGAGACGTTCTGGAGGATGTGGTGTTGTCCCATCTGCAGGCACCTCTCTGGGCTGAGGGGGGAGGTTGGTCATCTCCAGGCTGAGTTGGCCAGGATTTGTGGGACCTCCTCTTCCATCCAGGGACCACCAGGGCCACTGCCGTTGCCTCAGAGGTTGCCAAGAAAGAGGAGCGGTTGGACCACAGTGGGCTCAGGGAGGGTGAGGGTGGTGGAACAGAGGTGCATCCCTATAGTTGTACCTCTCCACAATTCCTATGCCATTCTGGCAAAGTGTGGTTCCTCTATGGAGGCACCCCCAGTCGAGGCCAAGGAGGATGCTGGGAACCTCCACAAAGGAGACCCACAGGAGGGTGGCATGGGACCCCACAGGGGAAGGAAACAACTCCTGGTGGGGGACTCCATTGTTAGGAAGGTAGAACTGGGGGAGAAAGGGAGAGGGAGGTAAGGTGCCTGCCTGGCACCATGGCTTGGAGGGACAAGGAGTGAATCCTCAGGATTGCCAGAGCACCTGCACAGGGGAGGAAGCTGGATGTCATTGTCCACCTAGGGACAAATGACCTGGCTAAGAAAGGGATCAGAGCAGTGCAGGAAGAGTTTGTGGAATTGGGAGGGGGTCTTAGACAAGTAGCACACACGGTAACCTTCTCGGAGGTGCTTCCTGTCTATGGCGTATGAGAGTGCTAGGGTGCTCCACACCATGGGATTCAATCAGTGGTTGAAAAACTGGTGCAGAGCTCAGGGATTTGGCTTCATTGGGGACTGGGGGTCCACCTGGAGTGATGCAAGCCTATACTAGCATGATGGGATGCATCTGTCCAGGAGGGAACCAGGATCCTAGGTGATAGGTTTAAATGCTTCATTGGCAAATATTTAAACTAGCCAAGGGGGGGGGAGGCACTGGAAAGGTGCAGCAAAATTCTAGCCCCCCCCAAAAAAGTCATGGTAGTAAGTGCAGTAAACACCAACATAGAGATGTCAATAGGGAGAAGGGCAGGGGTAAATGGAGAAAGTGACAAAGGCAAGAAGGACAGGGATGGGGCAAAAAGGAGTAAGGCCATCAGGAAATGGAGGATAATGAGTACCAATGCCCATAGCCTGGGCAACAAGCTCCCTGAACTTGTGGCCTTGATGGAAGAGGGATGCCTGGATATTGTAGCAGTCACAGAAACATGGTACACAGAGAACCATGACTGGGATGTTAACACACCAGGGTATGTAACCTACAGGAGAGACAGAGGGGAGAAGAGGGGGAGGAGTAGATCTCCATGTGAAGGAAGGGATAAAAGCAACTGAACAAAAGAGTAAACAGGGAGAGGAGGAGAGGAGGCACTGTGGGTCACCTTGGAGACTGGAAGTAGCACCACAATCTGCACAGGAGTTGTATACAGACCCTCATGTCAGGGGAAGGGAATGGACAAGGATGTGATAGAAGGCATTCTTAGGATGGCAGAGAAAGGAGAGATACTGTTGATGGGAGACCTAAATATGCCAGATGTTAACTGGAGCACACTTGCTACAGCCACATCCAAGAGCAGGGCCATTCTCGATGCCCTACAGGTGGCATGCCTCAGACACCTAGTTTCGGAACCCACTCATGAGGGAGCAATCTTAGACCTTGTACTCTCAAATGGGGACAGTGAGAGGATCTCAGATCTAGAAGTGGTTGCCATCTGGGAACAAGGGACCATTAAACAGTTTGGTTCATGTTAAACTCGGCTACAGAGTCAAGCCATACAAAAGTGAAGGTACTGGACTTCAGGAGGGCTGACTTTGGCAAGATGGGAGAGTGCCTCAGAAAAGCACTAGCAAACAGGCTAGAAGGAGGGGTGGAGCAACAATGGGGAATCATCAAAACTGCTATCACAGAGGCAACAAGCCTTTGTGTGAAGCAAATTAACAAATCAAAATGAAAGAAAAAGCCACTATGGTTCTCAAAAGAGGTGGCGGGGAAAGTCAGGGAGAAAAAGATAGCATTCAGGAAGTATAAGAAAACACAGAAGGAGCAGGACAGAGAGCTGTACCAGTTAAGGCAGAAGGAAGCAGGGAGGGAAGTCAGAATAGCAAAGGCCCAAACTGAGGAAAGGCTAGCCAACTCGGTTAAGAAGGGGGATAAAATCTTTTATAGGTACATATGGGAGCATAGAAAGACAAAAGGAGGGATAGTGAGGCTGAGTAGAATGAACAGTGGATGGGCAGGGGGATAGTGAAAAAGCAGGGATACTGAACTAATATTTCTGCTCAGTATTCACAAAAGATGAGGGGGAGGTGCCTAATCCAATTAACAGAAGCACTCTGGAGAGGGGGGTTGATCCCAGTCCTTTCACAGAGAAAGGGTTCTGAAAGAACTCCTAAAACTGAAGGTGGACAAAGCAATGGGACCTGATGGAATTCACCCCAGAATTCTAAAAGAATTAAGGGGAGAACTAGTGAAAGCACTGACTACCCTTTTTAACAAATCATGGGAGGATGGTGTGGTACCCGAGGACTGGAGGAAGGCGGCTGTGATTCCCCTTCACAATGTGGGACCAAGACAGAGGCAGGAAACTACAGACCTGTCAGTTTGACCTCTGTGGTAGGGAAAGTGATGGAATCACTTCTGAAGGAAAGAATTGTTGAGTACCTAGAGGCCAGTGGGGCACAGGACACAAGGCAGCATGGGTTCACAGCGGGAAGGCCATATCAGACGAATCTAAGTGATTTCTTTGACTGGGTAACCAAAGTAGTAGATCAGGAAGGGGCTGTGGACATGGCCTACCTAGACTTTAGCAAGGCATTTGACACAGTCTCACACAAAAGATTAATAGTCAAATTAACCAGCCTGGGAGTGGGTCCCAGGGTGGTAGCCTGGATAAAACATTGGCTGGACAACAGGACACAGAAGGTAATTGTAAATGGAGTCCACTCTGAAGAAAGAGGGGTGGGGTACCACAGGGTTCAGTACTGGGGCAAGTCTTTTTTAATGTCTTTATAAGTGACATTGCAGAGGGACTGGAAGGAAAAGTATGCCTCTTTGCAGATGACACAAAGATCTGCAACAGGGTTGATACACAAGGAGGCGTGGAAAGGATGAGAAGGGACTTGGCAAGGTTGGAGGAATGGTTGGAAGTATGACAGCTAGGATTCAATGCAAAGAAGTGCAAAATAATGCACCTGGGAAACAAAAACCCTGGGGAAAATTACACAATGGGGGGGAGAGGTAGTAACAAAAACAAAATGGAAAGGGACCTGGGGGTAATCATATCAGATGACCTTAAGTTTAGCAAGCAATGTGAGAAGGCAGTAGGAGAGTTGGGGGCATACTGGGATGCATAGGGAGAGGCATCGCCAGCAGAAAACAGGAAGTTGTTATCCCTCTGTACAGACAGTTGGTGAGACCCCATCTGGAGTACTGCGTCCAATTCTGGAGACCTCATCTTTGCAAGAACATAGACAGGACAGAGGCAGTCCAGAGGAGGGCAACTAGAATGGTGCAGGGTCTGCAAGAGAAGCCATACAAGGAGAGACTAAAAGAGCTTAATATGTATACCCTTGAGGAAAGGAGGGAGAGGGGGGACATGATAGAAATGTTTAAATACCTCAGTGGAATCAACAAAGTCCAAGAGGGTGGCATCTTTCAGAAAAAGAGACATGCAAGAACAAGAGGACACAATTTAAAGATGGGGGAGAGGTTCAGGGGCAATGTGAGGAAGTATTTTTTCATAGAGAGGGTAGTGGATGCATGGAACAGCCTTCCTGAGGAGATTGTGGGGTTTGAAACTGTGGGAGAATTCAAGAATACATGGGATAGACATAAGGCAATTCTTATGGGGGGTAGGAAGAAGTAGGCTGTAGGTTAACTAGGATCTGTGGCTTGTCCTGTAGGTAAGGAAATGGGCAGACTAGGTGGGCCATGCGGTCCTTATCTGCCATCAAAGTCTATGTTTCTATGACTCGCTCTAAGCAGGGTGGAGCGTTGCATTCAAGTTTAAATAGGATGTGGGGGAGGAGCTCTTCCCCCACTTAACTACGGGCATAGCCCTTGATTTGTGCAGAGAATGATTATTCCCCTCTTCGACTATGGTGATACTAACTATGCTAGTGCTCCCAAGTTTATCCTGGCCAGACTGAATCCACTCTTCCACTACTTCTGTAGGTTTGCCCTGGATTGCACCCCCTCCCGGACCCACCACTGCCACCTCTACACCTGTCTCTCCCCCTTTCTTCCCTTGAAGCCAGATGGCTTGTTCATTGCTCCTCCATTGTTTTTAAGTACTGGTTGGGCTCCCTCCCATCCTACCTTGTTCTCTCCTCCCCTTCGAACCCCTTCTACTCTCTTCATAGCTCTAACCTCTGCTCTCTAACTCTCCCATCCCGGTGAACCTTGGCTGGGCAAGCTGCTTTCTCTTTCCGCCTTACCAAACTCTGAAACTCTTTCTCTGGCCCTATTTGCTCTGCTACCTCCATCCACTCCTTCTCCAGTCTTATACGTGATTACTCCGCCCCTTCCCGTAACTGACCCTGACCCCCCACCACCCTGACTTTCATACTACATATCTCCCCCTCCACCTCCCTCCCATTCCTTTACCTCCTCTACCTATCCACCCTAATTCTGGACCTCCTTTGTCTCCTTCCTATGATCTACCTTCTCCTTTCTCCCCCTCACTACTCTTTACCCTTTGCTAGACTATCCTTAGCCACTTGCACTAACATGGTTCATCCCCTATTCTCGTAGGCAAATGTTACTCATTGCTGTTGTTGCATTTTCTATAAAATAATCCCTATGTATATGCTCTTGTACATTCAATGTACATTATTCGAAGTTAATTTATGATATACTGTATAAAAGTGTGCCTTAATATAAGTGTACGTTCTCTATAAATATTTTTACACTGCATGGATATGTACTTCTTCCTCTACCCTCTCCCCCAGGATGCTTCTGGAAATGAGTTTTTTACAGCTTAGTATGTCTGTCCTGGTGAAACTTTTGAAATAAATATAAATAAATAATGAAATCTTCTTCTGCTGTCTGTGAAAATGGCAGCTCTTGACTTCCGATCCCCAATGGGACCCTCCTTCCCCTTGCAGTTCACTGATTCAGTCAATTGCTTGGCTGGGGATTTTAAAGGCAGCCTGATTTTTGAAAGTTGCACCTTTTTCTGTGCTACTTTGCCACTGACTTGTGCAGTCAGTCGGCGATTAACTCAGGAGAGGGTCTCCGGCAGCACACAAACAGCTTCTGCAGGTCTGAAGAAAAAGGCCAAAAAAGAATGGCAGAAATACCCCTTTTTATGTTTGCTTGCACGCATGTGCAAGAAACATAGTGCCACCATCTGAGTTTCTGAAGGTGTGGCACCCTCTCTTACAATTCCCTCACTGTGTTTGCAGGCATGGCCAAAGTTCGCCAATGAATGCTGCAGCTGTCTATAACAGCAGTTGAAAATGCAGTGCCGTACAGTTGAAAGGGAGAGAGCCACTTCAGTGAGCACGATCAGATAACTGAAGCACACTCTCTCCCCGTCCCCGCCTTCCTTCCAGGTGCCACGCCATTAGAAATGTCCGGTAAAAGCACTGTCTTGGTGATAGAATGCCCCATATACACACCTAAACAATTATCCTGATAAAAAGCTAACAAAAAACTTTCTTGAATCAAACGCAAAACCTCACAAAATACATACGCAGGCACACAGCTTGGCAATCTTTTCTAACTGTTTCTCAGCTGCAGGTCTCTGTTTGCTTCCCGAAATCCAGAATAACACATATTATTTTTTAAGAGCAAGAGAAGATGACTAAAGGAGCCTGTTTCGTCGGATATGTAATCACTGCTCAGATACTTCCATCTGGAGAGTTAACTTGTTTTTAACTGCAACTCTGTGGAGGATGGTAGCCTTCCCGCCTGCGCGATTGCGGCCCCACCGTAGTATGTGAAGTTTTCAAAAAAGCTCATGAGCCGTCCAACATTCTCCACAAACACCTCGATTTTAACTCCAGATTGTGCACCCTGGTTAGTTACCCCCACTAGAAATGACGCAAAGCCCCCCTCTAGCTTTCATGATTGCGAAGTGATCACTATGAATGACCCACAGGGTCGGCGTATGGAGCCCTCAGTTTTAGACTGCGGCACCTCCATCAGAGGAGTGGTTTGTCCCATGGAGAGTTCCGTCCGAAGGTGGGCGGAGCGTGGAGGGATGCAGCTTAGGGAGCATCGCCAAACACCCAGCTATTTCCTGACATATATAAAGGCGTGACTAGGAAATAGGGCTAAGAGAATTCCCTCACTGCCGCCTATACTTTCTTCGCGTGGACGGGTCCTATGAACTGGACTCACTCCATGTACTGTGGTGTGTATGGTCACTTGCCAGGGCTCCTTCTCCCGAAAGGATTACATACAAGTATTGTGGACGGTCCCTTGAGTGCTGCGGAGGGCGGAGGGATGGATGGCTGCTATGGCGACGGCTCTGAAGGGGATCATGGGGTTGTTTGTGCCCCGCAGGGGCTCCAGGCTGCTGGCAGACAGGTTTCCTAAGGGTTCAGGTGGGGGTGGGGCTGGTGCTGGGGCTGTGCACTTCCCTACTCTGGCCGCTCCCCTTGCTGCTGGATGTAATAAAGCAGGCCATATCCTTCACCACCCACAAGAAGGGCACAGTGACCTGACGTCTAGTGTATATTTTCACAACCTATCTCCAGTCCCTCCCCAGCCCAGCCTGACTGAGATTTAATCTACTTTTAGTGGGGCTCCAATAAGAATTGTTGCTACTATTGTCCTTACGCGTAGCGTAATATACGTGTATCATGTTTTTGCTCATGTTGTGTATACTATATTTTTGTTCAGAACCTCCTTGTAAATGAGATTGCTCAGTGGAGTAATTCCTGTCGATAAACTTTAACTTGGGTCCTCCTTTTACAGCATGCAGGACTGAGGCACAGGCAGTACATAGGAAGGGCACTCAGTGGATCAGGGATTGGTGGGAATTGAACCTGTGACCTATAAGGCATGTAGGAATGAGGTTTTTATTCATTCTGGAATCGTGCCATCAGTGCTGATTAGCAGGGAAGCGGAGTCACAGCTACCATGTAAGTGGAGGACTAAGGACCCCCCCCCATTTGTTATGAAGATTAACACTATGCATTCTACAGTACTCTGCTGTTGTGTGGGACAGTTGCAGGCGCTGTGCTACACTGAACTACAATAGCAGTACTAATATGGCATAAGCAAACCAACTTAAAAAGGGGGGTGGGGGGCTAGCCTGGTGGTGCTGGATGCCACACCTCGTGCCACAATGACGACCCACGATCGGGAACGGACTCTGGTTGCCCGGGGGCCATTGGGGAGAGGAAAGAGTGAGCGTCCATTGTCCACTCTCCTTCCTTGGGGAGGTGGGATGCTGCAGCGTGCTGTTTGCCTGATACCCAGTGGTGGCTGGGTGTCAGCACATGCACACCGCCAGAATAGGGAGGAACCCCATGTCCAGGGCGTAGGCTGCCTCCACAGAAGCAGAGCCTAGCCACTCCATCCATTGCATGTTCATGGCCCCAGGGAGTAAAGCAAAGGGGAAAATGGAAGCTGACAGGCTACATGATGACCCGGACGTGCCCCGGCAATGAGCCACCCCGACTTACGGACTGTGCTCCAGGGGAGAGAAAGTCGACATTCCTCACCCTGGCCCTGCTGCGGGGGTCAATCTGTGGGGGTACTATGGGGCAAGGTGGGGATGGCTGGGCTCAGAGGATGAGCCCTTCCAAGGAAGGGCTGGAGCCACCTGCCAGCTCTGTGGAGCTGAAGGACAAAAGTATAGATAGAAAAAAAAGGGGGAGTGGGGGGCAAAGCTCCCCATTCTTAACAAAACTAGCTATTTAGGCATTTGTGTGGGTGGCTTCACCCCTCCCCCCAATGTTTTCAGTTGTACAGCTTCTCACAGAGCAGCTAGTGTTGTAAACTGCCATGTCCCTTGCATTTGATACTCTGAAACACCATATGGCGGAGTCCTTAGTGTTCCACTTTCACCATAAGTGCTGGGGCAGCAGTGTTGACAACATGCCAGAATGAATAAAAACATTATTTCTGGATGCTGTATGGCTGTCCTGTGTATACCATGTGCCATGACCCAGATCGATAGAGCAGGTGCACTAACGGTGAAAACATCCACCTAGGGTAACGAGGCTAAATAATGCCTTTTTTTTTTTAATTCAGCTCTGGTTTTCATCCCTCCCATGGAATAAACAAGTTTATATGTGCTACACAAGATGGCTCTTATTGTATAAGGGTGTCATCTCGTGTACTTTGGGTGAGAGGGCCATGAAGTAAAGCTGATGTTTATGCTTTAGACATCTCAGACATTACAGCTGTGTATTACAGGAATTTCTTTTTAAAGAAAATAACTTCAGTCCATAATACTTCTATCAAAACAACACTCTCAATTATTTTGATTAACCCTTCCATACTTTATTTTGCTTAAACATTTTTCTGGTGAATCCTGCAACTATATTCTTTTTCTGTCTTTTTCTTTTTTTTTTTTTTCTTTTCTCAAAAAGCACTCTTGCTGTTGTACGTTGTGTTCTCTGCCACTGGCCGAGTCATTCCTTTCAGTCTGCCAGACCACAGCAGCACCATGTACAACAGCAAGAGTGCTGTGTGTGAAACAAACTAAGGGCGTGATCCACATAGGTGACCAGGATACACTCGAATTGAGAATGCCATGACCCTGTACCCCTGATTCCCATCCACACTGGACAGTATCCTCAACCCCAGGCATCTGTGCTCTGCTGGTGTGGAGCCACACATGGGGGGTGGGAGGAATGTGTCCAGACAATGGGCATCCAGTTGGATGCCTGCACTGGTCTGCAAGTGGATCCCTACCAGGACAGGGAGCAGGGCATGTTGGGATTTGGCAGTCCTTCAGGACTGCCTTATCCCCACTGGAAACTGGCCAGTGCTGGTGGTACCCCAAGCCCACTGTGGAGGCTCCTAGCTGGAGAAGGGAGGACCGATCAGACCCAAAATCCATATTTGTCACTAGGTGGACTGGGGTATGTAGTCGCTAATGCCTCTAGTCAGACGTAATGGCTGGCCCTCCATGCTGTGAAAATTGAGTTGGGTATCAGGCGCATACCTGCCCACACCTCCAGATCTGGCCTCTCCTACTCACCCTGCAGCCACACACGCAGACAGATTGTATGTGGAGGGGGCACACATCCCTTGCGGATGCCATGGTGGTGAACATCCTGCATACAGGAGCACTCGGAAGCTTGACCTGGTGCTGTGCATGTGTGGAAAGACTGGGAACCTTCTTTTTGTTATGTTATTTTAATTAAATAAAATGGATGAAATGCTCCTGCCTCTGAAGTGGAAAGCTGCTAACATTACCACACGAGATGACAGCTGTATGCAGTATAACAGGCTCTGCTTCTCTGAGTGCCGATTGGTTCAAATCGCATAAGTAATTTTAATTCAGAGTTACTGCTCACGCTCTGTAACAGAATCCAGAGTGGCTCTGCACTCTCTTGGTGCAAGAAATGAGAAGTCGCCAGTTACTTTGAAACAATACTCGGTTTGTTGTAGGATTTCCATACAGCGTCTTTCCCCTTGTGGAATCAAAGTTTCCATCCCCCAAACGTACTCCCCAGTGCTTCGATGAGGGGTGTGGTCTTCCTCAGAGGTGGAGTTCATTCAGCTTATCCTCTAAGTAGCCACAATTGTATGAACATTATTACAACACTTTCTTTAGTTTTAAAGGGCTCTGGGAGGATTTGAGCTTGTGGCTGTCCAACTTTCTAATCTTGTTTTTTTTATATAAAACATTTTTCTTTTTCTCATTTTCTATTTTTCTATTGAATAATTTCTAACAAAAAGGGAGTTTGTGCTAGTGTTTATCTCTGTAACAGAGTAAGGCACAAGCAGCTGCCAAGGGCATGGAACTTGGGAAAACTGAAAAGCCCTATTTGTAAGTGTAGCGAGGGGAGTGGGGCTCCTTTAACTGCATGCTCTAAGAGTTAGGTTTGTGTACCGATGACTGTGGCTTCTCTTTACTCCCCAGTTTCGATTTCCAGTACCTCCACTTCAGAAAATAATGCGGGGGGGGGGATAGATAAAAGCAGCTGGAATGGCAAGATATTTGCCTGGAGCCTCCCACCACTGTTGTATATGAGGTTGCCTTGTTCCCCACACCATGTGGTGCAGTTGACAGGCTAGCGAGAGGTGAGCTCAGCGAAGCGCTCATGTTAAAAGGGGAGGAGAAATGTAACGGACTGACTCTGAAAATAAGTGTGGGAATGTGTAAAGCAGGAGTGGAGAGGTGCTTGTCTGTGGAGCCTTCCAGCACTATTTAGTATGAGATTGCATTGGTTCCCACTACAGCCTGAACAACACGATCACATTGCCTTCCTAGCTGGACCTGAAATCAGTTACTTTTGAGAACTGAGGTTTGCCCCTCTCATGGAATTTTCTTTGTTGATTCCCACAACTTGCAGTGATACCTCTGCAGCTCCTCCCCCGCCCCCAATGGCTGTGAAATAAGACACCCAGCTTCACTTGTACATGCAGAGCTAGTGACTCAGTAGGTAACATGCTTGCCTCTGGGGCCAGAAGATTGGAAGGTTGTGGGTTGTAGCCCCACACCAGGTACTTGGGGTGATAACCAGTACTGACACTGTAGTACTTCACTCCACTTCGTATTCTGCATCGGTCTAACTCATGCACTTCCAATGCTAATACCAGCAAGCAAACATTCGGCATTGACAAATGCTTGTTATCTGTGGTCTGTGAAAATGGCAGCGCTTGACTCCTGATCCCCGACATGACCCTTCTTCCCCTTGCAGCTCACTGGTTGGTTCAGTCGCTTGGCTGGGGATTTTAAAGGCAGCCCAATTTTTGAAAGTGGCATCTTTTTCTGTGCTGCTTTGCTATTGGCTTGTGCAGTCAGTAGGCGAATAACTCAGAAGCGGGTCTCCGGCAGCACACAAACAGCTTCAGCAGGTCTGAAGAAAAAGGCTGAAAAAGAACAGCAGAAATCTCCCTTTTCTCCTGTGGTCTGTGAAAATGGCAATGGTTGACTCTCGATCCCCGATGGGATCCTCCTTCCCCTTGCGACTTATTTATTTAATAGTTCAGAAATAACCTTTGAGCTAAGAGCTCTTTCAAATTTGAGAGGCAATAACCAGCTGCCTTGGAAACAGTCAAACATTTATTGTGAAGCACTCAGCGTCTATAGTGGAACTCCCACAATTTTCCTGCAATTTATGCAAAAACTCTCCACAACTTGGGGTAACTGTTTCCACAATTTTCCAGTGGCCCTGGTGATTGGCAGGGGCCTTCAAGTCCCAAACATAATCATGATTTGGTATGATGTCATTTAATTTTATTGCTACATCAGCTTGGAATTTATTGCCACCAAAACCAAGCAATTTACTCACCAACAGCAGTTTTTAGGTAGCTCTGGCAACATGGATCAAATCTGAATGCGATTGTAATTGAATAATTGTTGTATTTATTGTTCTATTGTGTATGTATTGCATGTGTATTTTTATTGGAAATGTAATTGTTCGTATACAGAATGGTCCTTTAAACAGGCTTGTGCCTAGTACCATGTCCTGTTGAAATGTAAATAAATTCAAATTCAATCTTCTCATCAGCACTGCTGGCCTCCAATCTCAATACAGTCACATGGGGGGAGGGCATAATTAGTAGCTCATGTAACCATTTTTTTTAAAGAAAGAAAAACACGTTGCCAGCATTCTTCATTCTTCAGTTGGTGTTAGATCTGGCTTCTCTGCTTTCAGCCCTCCTCTGCCTGCTGGTCTGCCACCAATCATTCGGCTGCTTTAATTGTTCCCACGCACACTGCCACCCTTCAATCTCAATGCAGTCAGCTTAGTGTGTGTGTGTGTGTGGGGGGGGAGGGGGTGGCCACCTTCGCTCTGTCAGCAGCTCATGTAACCTTTTCTTAATGAAAAGCACTTGCCAGTATACTTTCTTCATGCCTCAGCTGGCGTGAGATTAGGGTTCTGATTATGCTAGTGCTCCCAGTTCTGCCCGACGTTCTTGCACTGTCAGTGACAAAAAAAGTACTCATTTTTATTGACTGCACACTCTCATCCCTTCACTCCCTGTCTCTCTGTGTCTCATTCTCTCATTCTCTGTCTCCCAACCAGCACTCATTGTACTACAAAAACTACAGTTACAGCAGCTGACTAAGAACCAAAATGTAAAAGCTAAAAAAGCAGCTACCTCATACAGGCGGAAGGACTATTTTATTTTATTTATTTAGTTTTTGTTGACTGGGTAAGTGCACTAGACAAATTCTGCCTATTTTCAGGCACGACCTGGGGAAGGGGGATACAGATGAATGTCAACTGACCTGGTACCAGATTAAGCTGTTGGTGGTATATTTTTGTGAATGGGGGGGGAGTTTGGCCAGGGCACCAGAGAAATCCCACTACTCTAACTACTCGAACAGCTAATATTTTTCCTAGTCAAACCATCTCTTATTAGGAGCTGCAATACTGAACATAGGATTTGCAAGAAAGCGAGTTGTGCTCACAACAGAGGAAGGGGAACCTTTCAATTGTCCTTGGTTTGTAGCAGATATACTGCAGGTGGAGGCTGCTTCTAACTGAAAGGTGAAATAAGGAATTTACAATTATCAGGAAAAGACAGTCTTGTTACAATTCTTAAGATTTTCAGTGCAGGAAGAGTTCAAAGCACAGCTGACTTATTTTGGGGCTGACTGCTTTCAGAGCACACACCACCAGGCTGTTTTGGGCTGGGGAGGTTTACCTGTGTCTGACTTGGATGTCTGGATTTTCTCTGTTTGATTAGCAGGGATTTTCTCTGTCAAATTGTTGTGTATAGTATCTTGCAGACAGGAAGGCACTCATCGCAGCGGTGGGTCAGAGCTCTTAGCTGATTGTTTTGTGAGGGCACAGTTTAGGCCCAACCCTTCCCACCCTCACCCACCCACCCCTGGAAATAGTTCCTTTATACCTGGGGTTCTGACATCATTTCCTCAAGAGTGCAAGGTGCATATCAATGTCATATCCTCTCTAGCACACATCACTGAAAATATACGCATACACATTGTATAATATATATATATTTCTATATAACAAACCAAGCACACACACACATAAAAAAAAAAAAAAACATCGTCATGTGGGGAGTAGTGCAATGTAATGGCTGTGGGGCAACAGTCTTCCGGGAGTCTTTCTGGAGGCTGAGATGCTGCCCTATTTGCAGACAACTCTCTGCCCTGAGGGAGGAAGTTGCCTGTCTTCAGGCCACACTGGACAGCAGTAAGAGAACCTTCCCCCAGGCCAGACTGGATGGTAGGAAGAGAACCCCCCCATCCAGGGAGCACCAGAGCCACCACCACTACCTCAGAGGTTGCAAAGAAAGCACAGCAGTTGGACCACAGTGGGCTCAGGAGGGTGAGGAGGGTGGAACAGAGGCACACCCAGTCAGTTGTTCCACCCACAATCCATACACTATTCTGGGGAGCACAGCTCCCCTATGGATGCACCCACTGAGGAGATTAAGGAGGCTGAGGACACCTGTCACAAGGGAGGCCCACAGGAAGGAGGCAGAGGACACCACAAGGAAAGGAAGCAGCTCCTGGTGGGGGACTCAATTATTAGGGGGAAAGAACTGGGGGGAGCAGGGAAAACTGAAGTAAAGTACCTGCCTGGTGCCATGGCTTGTAGGGACAGGAAGCGCATCCTCAGGATCACGAGAACAGCTGCACGGGAGTCTGAGCTGGATGTCATTGTCCACCTAGGGACGAATGACTTGGCTCAACATGAGATTAGAGCAGTGCAGAAGGACTTTGTAGAACTGGGGCGGGGCCTAAGACAAGTAGCACACACAGTATCCTTCTCAGAGGTGCTGCCTGTAAATGGCATAAGTGAAGCAAGGGTACTTTGCACCATGCAGTTTAATGAGTGGTTGAAAAAATGGTGTGGAGCACAAGGGTTTGGCTTCATTGGGGACTGGGGTTCCACCTGGAGAGACACCAGCCTATACTGGCAGGATGGTCTGCATCTGTCCAGGAAGGGAACAAGTCTTTTGAGCAATCGGTTTAAATGCTTCATTGGCAAGCTTTTAAACTAGTCAAGGGGGGAGGCACTGATAAGCAGCAGGAAAATTCCAGCCTCTTCCTACAAAACAGGGTACTAAATGGGAAAAAGACCGAGGTAGAAAGGTCAGTGGGGGATGCTGCAACAGAAAGTAAAGCCATCAAAAAATGGAAAGCAATGAGTACCAATGCACATAGTCTGAGTAACATGCTTCCTGAATTAGTGGCCTTGATGGAGGAGGAACATCTGGATATCATGGCAGTCACAGAAACATGGTTTGCACAAAACCATGACTGGGATGTAAACATACCAGGATACACTATCTACAGGAGAGACAGAGAGGGTAAAAGAGGAGGAGGAGTAGCTCTTTACATAAGGGAAGGAATCAAAGTAACAGAACAGAAGAGAAACAGGAGGAGAAGAAGCACTGTGGGTAAATTTGGAGGCAGGCAATGGCACCACAATCCGCACAGGGTTAGAGCAGACCCCTTCTCAGGAGGAAATGGACAAGAAAATGATAGAAAGTATACTTAGTATGGCAGAAAAAGGAGATATTGCTGATGGGTGATCTGAATATGCCAGATGTTAACTGGAGTGCAGTTGCTGCAGCCACTTAAGAGTGGAGTTATTCTAGATGCCCTACAGGGGCATGCCTTAGACAACTAGTATTGGAGCCCACTAGGGAGCAATCTTAGACCTGGTTCTCTCAAATGGAGATGAAGAGAGGATCACAGATGTAGAAGTGGGTAGCCATCTGGGAACTAGCGACCATCGAACAGTATGGCTCACAATAAACACAGCAATAGAGTCAAGCCATACAAAGGCAAAGGTACTGGACTTTAGAAGGGCTGACTTTGCCAAAATGGGTAAGTGCCTCAAGGAATGCACTAGCAAATGGGCAGGAAGGAGGGGAAGAACAATGGGAATAATAAAACTGCCATCACAGAGGCAACAAGCCTTTGTGTGAAGCAAATAAACAAAACTAAATGATGTAAGAAACCACTATGGTTCTCAAAGGAAGTGGCAGTGAAGGTTCAAGAGAAAAGAAAGCTTTCAGGAAGTACAAGGAATCACAGAAAGAGCAGGACAGAGAACTGTATCAGTTAAAGCAAAGGAAGCTGGGAAGGCAGTCAGAACAGCAAAGACCCAAACCGAGGAAAAGATAGCCAACTCAGTTAAGAAGGGGATAAACCTTTTATAGGTACATCAGGGAGCGAAGGAAGACCAAGGGAGGGATAGAGGCTTAATAAGGGGGGAGGGGGCAGAGGGAGACTGTGAAAAGGCAGAGACACTAAACAAATATTTTTGCTCAGTATTTACAAAGGGGGTACCTAGAACGAACAGTAGAAACACACTGGATACAGAAGTTGATACCAGCCCATTTACAGAAGAAAGGGTTCTGAAAGAACTATTAAAACTGAAGGTGGACAAAGCAATGGGGCCTGATGGATTCATCCCAGAATTCTAAAAGAACTAAGGGTAGAATTAGTGACACCACTGACTACCCTGTTTAACAAATCATGGGAGGATGGGGTGGTACCGAGGACTGGAGGAGGGCAGATTTGATTCCCTTCACAAAAGTGGGAGCAAGGCAGAAGCAGGAAACTACAGACCTGTTAGTTTAACCTCAGTGGTAGGGAAAATGATGGAATCACTTGAAGGAAAGAATTGTCGGTATCTAGAGGCCAAAGGGGACAGGACCCAAGGCAGCATGGATTCACAGCGGAAGGTCATGCCAGACAAATCTGATAGATTTCTTTGACTGGGTGACCAAAGTAGTAGATCAGGGGGGCTGTGACATGGCCTACCTAGACTTTAGCAAGGCATTTGACACAGTCCCACACAAAAGATTAATATACAAGTTAGCTAGCCTGGGAGTGGGTCCCAAGATGACAGCCTGGGTAAAAAATTGGCTGGAAAATAGGACACAGAGAGTAATAGTAAATGGAGTCCACTCTGATGAAAGGGAGGTTACCAGTGGGGTACCGCAGGGTTCAGTATTAGGACCAGTCCTCTTCAATGTCTTTATAAGCGACATTGCAGAGGGACTGGAAGGAAAATATGTATCTTTGCAGATGACACAAAGATCTGCAACAGAGTTGATGCACAAGGTGGGGTGGAAAGGATGAAAAGGGACTTGGCAAGGTTAGAGGAATGGTCAAATGTATGGCAGCTTAGATTCAATGCTAAGAAGTGCAAATGCACCTGGGAAACAAAAACCCAGGGGAAGAGTACACAATGGGGGGTGAGATACTAACGACAACAAAAATGGAAAGGGACCTGGGGTAGTCATATAAGATGACCTAAAGTTGGGCAAGCAATGTGAGAGGGCAGCAAGGAAGGCTGGGGGGATATTGGGATGCATAGGGAGAGGCATCACCAGTAGAAAACAGGAAGTTATTATCCCCTGTACAGACAGCTGGTCAGACCCCATCTGGAGTACTGCGTGCAGTTCTGGAGACCCAGTCTTGGCAAAGACATAGACAGGATGGAAGCTGTCTAGAGGAGGGCAACTAAAATGGTGCAGGGTCTGCACCGGAAGACATATGAAAAGAGACTAAAGGAGCTTAATATGTATAGCCTCGAGGAAAGGAGGGAGAGAGGGTACATGATAGAAACTTTCAAGTACCTCAAGGGAATCAACAAAGTCCAAGAGGGTAGCATCTTTCAAAAAAAGAGGTGTGCAAGAACAAGGGGGCACAATTTGAAGATAGAGGGGATGGCTCAGAGGTAATTTAAGGAAGTATTTTTTCACAGAGAGGGTTGTGGATGCATGGAACGGCCTTCCGGAGGAGGTCGTGGAGTCAAAAACAGTGGTGGAATTCAAGCATGCATGGGACAGTCATAAGGCAATTCTAGGGATGGGGTAGGAAGAAGTAGGCTGCTAGTTAACTAGGATCTGCAGCTTTACCTAGTAGGCAGGGAAATGGGCAGACTGGTGGGCCAAGCGGTCCTTATCTGCCATCAAATTCTATGTTTCTATGTTACTCTTTTCGAGACGTGCCATAGGATCTTTTACATCCACCTGAACTACCACCAGAACAGGCAGATGGGACCTCAGTTTAACATCTCATCCGAAAGACGGCACCTCAGGAGTGCAGCACCCCCCTCATGCTGCATTACAGTGTCAGTTTTTTGGGATTTAATACAAGTGCCTGGTGTGGGGATAGAACCCAAAGCCTTCTGATCTATCGGCCTCAGAGGTGAGTGTGCTACCTGCTGAGCCACTGACACTGCTATTTTAGGTAAAATTAAATCAAAGATGTCACTTTTTTAGTATTTTAATCTTTTAATTTCACTTATGATATTACTGCACAATACAGTGCCCATTTTATAAGCACAATAAGTCATTCCAGGGATGTGCATTATACACTTCTAATGCATGACCAAGGTCTGAAGGAAAACTGCTGGCAGCCTTGTGCCTAAATATGCCACTAGCTGTGTGTTAGAAGTGTCTAATGCACACCCCATTGTGTCTTATTGCTTTCATAGTGTATTTTATAATCAGTTTACCATGGACGTCAAGTAATGTTGTGTCCTCCACAAACAAGACGTGAATTAGAAAATGAAAGCTATCATCAGTTATCTAGTCCTACAACAGTTTCATATGTTATGCCTTACACCATGTGATGTGAAAAGTTCACAAATTGACTAAAACATGCAACATTTTGTTACAGTACTTACAATGAAGCCTTCCTTTCTCTATGTGGACTTTACAGGCATCTTATAAGCAGCAGTGAGTGTCCTGAATCTCGAGCAGTACCCTTGTGGTCTCTCTTTTTATGGACTGTACTTCAAAGGCTGACACTTGATCCCCGCCATTCCTCTCTGCACCATTATCATTTATTTGAGCAGCTGTGGCTGTGCCCTATTGTCTGCATCAAGGAATGATTCTCACTGTTATTAACACTATGTTCATAAGGGGGTCAGGGGAAGTAGTCTGAACTTTGTGTACTACCCACATATTACCCACACTGAGAATAATTGTTCCAAGGATGTTTGTTTTTGTTTCATCATATCTGCATCTTAGACATCATTAATTGCCCCTTTCTGGTAATGTATCTCATGCCACCACTGTCCATCACTGAACTGAAATTCCCCAGTGTGTGGTGTGAAATAAGCACTCCCAAAGAGCAATCATTCCATGCATACACAGGAACACATGCAGCCACTGAGATGGCTTCCCAGAAACAAGTGCTCTTGGGAGAGAGAGATATGAATACTGATGTTTTGGAGTGCAACACATTATGGCCTCACAACGTTGCATGGTGACATGCAGAAGCTTTGATTTTGGGACAGTGGGTAGATTTCTCAGGACTGCAGGACAGCAAAGTACAAATCAGGTCTGTTCCTAGATTTTTGGGGTGGGTGGCATCTTACCTCTGCTGGGTTGCTTTTGTTCTCCATTCTGCATACAATGCAACTCTACTATATTCATTGTGAGGTCTATGCTGGGAGAGGCATGGACCAGACCATGCAATTGTGCGCCACATAGCTGGTCCCTACAGAATGCATAGTGCCAGTATGCATGACCCCTGGCCAGCTGAAGTGTGGCCATGTAACTCCACACAAGGGGCAGAACTGGCAGGGGGAAACGAATGTGGTCTGGATGTGGGCTTCCAATCAAAAGGCCCGATTGGATCCCACAGTGGATCCCCTGCTCCGCAGTATCAGGGTATCATTGGACATGATGGCCCATGTATAGGCTGCCATGTCCCCAACAGCTGGCAATAAATGTTACAGTTTTCTAAGCTGGCGACCCACAGCATGCCACCACCCCCAGCCCTCTGTGGCACTGAAGGGGCTAGGGTCTGTGGCTGTGGGGTGCTAGTTTTTCCTGTGTCAGCCCATCAGGGGGTATATGCACAGTCATTATGGCGGTCCTCTTGCTGACATAGTGGAAATGCCCCCCAACACTTGCCCAGTGGAGCACAAAAGGCATCATGCCTACCCTGTTTCGCTGTCCCTCTGTGGGCATGCGCACTCACCACCCTTGCCCAGCCTGGCTGGGTAGTTGTGTGAGATTTCTGTGCATGGCCCCAGGCAGGATGCAGAGAGGGTATGTGCCATTCGTACATCTGCAGATGTCTATTATACAACTAGGATATGCATATCCTGTTCCATGCACTGCCCACCTGGTGCACAGAGCTGGGATACAATTCATGTATAGGACTTTAAATATTTGTTCATCCAGGATGGCAGACGACCAGTCTAAGATTTCCACCTGTCCATTTTAAACAGGACCATGCAGATTTTATGGTCATTATCTGGTTCTCTTGTTTTCCACAGAGATACTCCAGATTAAGCTACATTTGGTGTTGTCACATGGCATTAAAACAGACAGAGAGATAGCTGGAGCAGCAGTAGCGCTACTTACCCGGGTTCAGAAGTGAGTCTGAGGTGTTGGAGGACTGACTGGGGGGAGGAAGATTGAGCATCCAAAGGACCGCTCCCCTTTTTTTCAGGGGGAGAGTGGAGAAGAGCTCACTGCTCAACTGGCCCCTGGTAGAAGCCAGAGGAGAGGCAGCCTGAGCTAAGAGAGGTGAGGTGAGACATGTCATAAACCGGCAGATAAGCCTTGATGTCAGCGCATACCATGCTTCCCAGGGGAGAAAACTGAAAATCTCTCAGTCCCACAAGATGACAGCTGACCTCTTCAGGCCCCGCACCTGGTGACTCAGGTGCCTCCCAATTCTAGATCTGGACCTCAGTGGGTTACATAGAAACACAGAAACATAGAATTTGATGGCAGATAAGGACCACTTGGCCCACCTAGTCTGCCCATTTCTCTACCTAACAGATAAGCTGCTGATCCTAGTTAACCAACAGCCTACTTCCTCCCACCTCCCCATAACTGCCTTATGTCTGTCCCATGATTCTTGAATTCCCCCACAGTTTTTGACTCTACGACCTCCTCAGGAAGGCTGTTCCATGCATCTACAACCCTCTCTGTGAAGAAATACTTCCTCACAATTCCTCTGAGCCGTCCCCCCTCTATCTTCAAATTGTGCCCCCTTGTTCTTGCACATCTCTTTTTCTGAAAGATGCTACCCTCTTGGACTTTGTTGATTCCCTTGAGGTATTTGAAAGTTTCTATCATGTCCCCCCTCTCCCTCCTTTTCTCGAGGCTATACATCTTAAGCTCCTTTAGCCTTTCTTCATATGTCTTCTGGTGCAGACTCTGCACCATTTTGGTTGCCCTCCTCTGGACAGCCCCCACCCTGTCTATGTCTTTGCGGAGATGAGGTCTCCAGAACTGTACGCAGTACTCAGATGTGGTCTTCTGTACAGAGGGCCAACAACTTCCTGTTTTCTACTGGTGATGCCTCTCCCTATGCATCCCAGTATCCCCCCAGCCCTCCTTACTGCCTTCTCACATTGCTGGCCCACCTTTACGTCATCTGATATGACTACCCCAGGTCCCTTTCCATATTTGTTGTTGTCAGTATCTCACCCCACATTGTGTACTCTTCCCCTGGGTTTTTGTTTCCCAGGTGCATTACTTTGCACTTCTTTGCATTGAATCCAAGCTGCCATACATTTGACTGTTCCGCCATCCTTGCCAAGTCCCTTTTCATCCTTTCCACCCCACCTTGCGTATCAACCCTGTTGCATATCTTTGTGTCATCTGCAAAAAGACATACTTTCCTTCCAGTCCCTCTGCAATGTCACTTATAAAGACATTAAAAAGGACTGGCCCCAGTACTGAACCCTGCGGCACCCCACTAGTAACCCTCCTTTCTTCACTGTGAACTCCATTTACTATTACCCACTGTGTCCTATTGTCCAGACAGTGTTTTACCTAGGTTACCACCCTGGGACCCACTCCCAGGCTGGCTAATTTGTTTATTAATCTTTTGGTGTGGGACTGTGTCAAATGCCTTGCTAAAGTCTAGGTAGGCCATGTCCACAGCCCCTCCCTGGTCTACTACTTTGGTCACCCAGTCAAAGAAATCAATTAGATTTGTCTGACATGACCTTCCTGCTGTGAATCCATGCTGCCTTGTGTCCTATGCCCCACTGGCCTCTAGGTACTCAATGGGAACTCCCCACCACCCTGCCACAGGGGGCAAGCCATGGAGGACTGTGGGATAGGTAAGCCCTGGGGGAAACTGGGGTGACGGGGCTGTGAGGACCAGTGGGAAGGAGGGCTGACCAGGAAGGGGAGCAGAAAAAAATAGAGAGCTAGGAATATTATTTATTTAAGAAACACCATTCTAAAATACAAGACACATAATAAGAAGAGAATTAAAAAAAATCATTACAATATCATAAACATAAAAAAACAGTTGAAAAGAAATTACTGGTAATACAATTTATGGGCCGTATGCATGAAGGTGAGCAGGGAATGCATAATTTGTGTGTACTGCAACCTGTGTAGCTAAGCACCTGCAGACAGGTGCAAGGTGTGTGGAATGCACAGCTATGCACCTCTGCAGGGTGCCAGTCCCTGTCTACTCCCCCCCTGCATGCAGATGTGCAGGTGGGATGTTTGAGGGACAGAGGTGGGCATTCAGTTGAGTACAAGTCTCAAGCAAGTAGCTACTTCTGTCACTTTCTCAGAAGTACCACCTGTGAGAGGCAAGGGAGAGTATAGGGGTGCATGCACCAAAAACTTTAACTCATGGTTGAAGAACTGGTGCTGTGAGGAAGAGTTTGGATTCATTGGTGACTGGGGACCCACCTGGAGAAATGGAGGTTTGCTCAAGCCTGATGGCCTGTATCCATCCATCCTGGAGGGGAATCCAAGCACTCACTGATAAGTTTAAATGCTACATTGACAAGCATTTAAACTAGCAAAGGGGGTGGCAGGCCAGCAACGAGGGTACCTACCTTCTCACCCCCCACAGCTAGCAGTGGATACAGTGAACCAGAGGAGTGGCTATCTCTACAAAGCAGTGTGCAAAAGATGGAGATTAGCACCCAAGAGGTGGATCGGCAGAAAAGGGGCAAAACTCAGCAGAAGGGCAGACAGCAAGGAGAACCAGGGATAAAGGACAACCAAGGAAGGGGCTGGAGTAGAACAGAGAAACAGTCTAGGGAGATCGAATCATGGAAAGCCATGTGTGCCAATGCCAGGAGCCTTAGCAACAAGATGGAAGATCTGGAGGCTGTCATGGTGCAGTCAGACCTGGACATTGTGGCCATCACTGAAACCTGGTGTAATGATAGCCATGACTGGGAGATGGCCATACCTGGCTACAACACATTCAAAAGAGACAGGGCAGGTAGAAAGGGAGGAGGAGTGGCACTGTATGTGAAAAATGACATAAGGGCCACAGAGATCCAGGAGGAACAAAATGGGGGAGAGATACTGTGGGTTAAGCTGGAAAGGAAAATGGGGCCAGCCATCTGCACAGGTGTGTTCTATAGACCACCAGCCCAGGAGGAAGAAACAGATAGGGAGCTGATGCTAGCCATCCAAAGGATGGCAGACAAGGGTGAGGTAGTACTGGTTGGAGACTTCAGTATTCCAGACGTGGACTGCAGCATCCCAGCAGCAGCATCAACTAGGAGCAGATTTATCCTGGACTCCCTTCAGGGTGCCTTCCTCAAGCAACTGGTCATGGAACCAACTCGGCAGAAGGCAATACTGGACCTTGTGCTCACAAACAGGGACAGTGTGATGGGGGTAACAGTGGGGGAGCACCTGGGGAGCAGTGACCACCAGTCATTGTGGTTTGAAATCACGGAAAGAGCAGAACCAAACCACACAAAACACATATCCTGGATTTTAGGGTGGCAGACTTTGTGAAAATGGGGAGATACTTGAAAGAGGCATTAACAGAAAAGGGGCAGGAATCAGGGGTTGAGGAATAGTGGGCAGTATTTAAAATGGGGATTACAAGAGCAACAGAATTATGCATTAAGCAGGTTAGCAAGAGGAAAAGGAAGAGGATACCATTATGGTTTTCCAAAGAGGTAGCAAAGAAAGTGAAAGCCAAAAAGATTGCTTTCAAGCAATACAAAAGACACAGGCAGAAGGGATAGGAGAAGTACCAGAGAAGCAAAAGGAGGCAGGGAGGTCAGTAAGGAAGCCAAAGCTCAGACAGAAGAACACATTGCAAAATCAGTGGGTAGAGGGACAAAACCTTTACAGGTACATAAGTGAAAAAGAAAGGCAAAGGGAGGTAGAGACTGAAGGGGAGGATGGGGCCGCGTGGAGGATGACAACAGTAAACTGACATACTGAACAGTTATTTCTGCTCAGTCTTTACTGAGGAAGAGGAGGGTAACGGGTCTGAAGGGAGTATAAGGGGTGAGAATGGTGCAGAAATGGACACACGTTCCTTTACTCGAGAAAGGGTCCTGAAGGAACTGGAAGTAATAAGAGTTGATAAAGCAAAGGGGCCAGATAGGGTGCACCCCATGGTCCTTAAAGAGCTAAGAGAGGTGGTGGCTGAACCTCTGGCTATCCTGTTTAGCCAATCACTGGAAACAGGGGAGGTACCCAAAGACTGGAGGACAGCAGATGTAGTCACCTTATACAAAAGTGGGAACAAAGAGGAAGCGGGAAACTACAGACCAGTCAGCCTCGCCTTGGTAGTGGGGAAGATCATGGAAGCACTACTAAAGGAGAGACTGGTGGAACATCTGGTTGTCAATGGACTACAGGACCCAAGGCAGCATGGCTTCACCAGGGGGCAGTCATGTCAGACCAGCCTCGTTGAATTTTTTGACTGGGTGACTAGGGAGGTGGATCAGGGGAGGGCAGTGGACATGGCCTATCTGGACTTCAGCAAGGCCTTTGACACTGTGCCACATAGAAGATTATTACACAAACTGGGGAATATGGGTGTGGGCAGGACAGTAGTGTGGTGGGTAGGTAACTGGCTGGGCAGCAGGACACAGAGGGTGGTGGTAAATGGCTGTCACTCCACAGAGGGAAGAGTGTCCAGTGGGGTACCACAGGGATCAGTGCTAGGACCGGTCCTATTCAACATCTTCATCAGTGACATTGGGCAGGACCTAGAAGGTAGAATTTCACTGTTCACTGATGACACAAAGCTCTGTAACAGAGTAGACACACCAGAGGGTGTAGACAGAATGAGAAGAGACCTGCAGAAGCTTGAAGAATGGTCAGGGTTTGGCAGTTGAAATTTAATGCAAAGAAGTGCAAGATAATGCATATGGGACACAAAACCCTGGCACAATATATCAGTTGGGGGTGAGGATATAGCATGCACCAAGCAGGAAAGGGATCTTGGGGTTATCATCTCCTGATGACCTCAAGGTAGGGAAACAGTGTGACAAGGCAGCAGGTAAAGCAAATAGGATGCTGGGATGCATAGGCAGGGGCATCACCAGCAGGAAAAGGGAGGTCATAATTCCACTATACAAGACACTAGTGAGGCCCCACCAGGAGTACAGTGTACAGTTCTGGAGACCTTACCTACGTAAGGACATGGACAGGGTAGAGAAGGTTCAGAGGAGGGCAACAAAAATGGTACATGGATTGCATCACAAGTCCTATGAGGACAGGTTGCAGGAACTGAACATGTACTCCCTGGAGGAGAGGAGGGAGAGCGGGGATATGATAGAGACATACAAGTATCTTACAGGGAGGAACAGGGTGCTGAAATACACTATTTTTAAGCGAAAAAGATGTTCCAGGACTAGAGGGCATGGGATGAAGTTGGAGGGAGGACGATTCAGAGGAAACGTGAGGAAGAATTTCTTCACAGAACAGGTCGTGGACAAGTGGAACACCCTGCCAGAAGAAGTGGTGGGGGCTGAAACAATCACGGGATTTAAGAATGCATGGGATAGACATAAAGGAATTCTGGAGGTCGGGGTAAGGGGCAACAGACCTCTAGGAAAACATAAACTGAACTTACAAGCTCAAATGGGCAGACTGGGTGGGCCACAGGCCCTTATCTGCCAACACTGTCTATGTATCTATGTAATACCAGTCTTGTGTCCTGAAGTGGAACCCCTGCTTTGTGTGAGCAGGGGATTCTGGGAAGGTGTGAGACTGGATTTTCTTAAAATATGGGCGAGTGCCCAAATGGCTGCCCCCAGCCCTCCCTGTCAGCCTGGTGGGCTGGAATAGCCAGTGGAGGGGGTTTCTTGTCCTACCACAGCCAGTGGGTTATCATTGAGGTATGTATCAAGGATAAGGCAAGGTCTCCACTGCCTTATCCTGTGCCCCCCTTGCCTGGCACTCCATGCCATCTTGAATGGTGTGGAGTGCAGTATACCCCTAGACATGCCCTTGGACTGAACAACCGACTGCATGCATAGCTATGTGCTGGCTGGGGGATCGGTTGGGGAAGGGACACATGTTCCTTCTGGGCATGTCACGGGGGATATGCAGGACTCCTGATGCATGGCTGAGGGATGTAGGGCTGCCCGTGCACTGTGGATTTGCAATGTGTAGGCGACCCTCACCTTTGTGTATATACCCCATTATGAGAGTAAAACATAGGAGAATAACCAAAAGGTATGAACATTCATCAATAATTCAAATAACTAACTATTACTGCTGATGAATCATTTATCGTTTTAGTCACACATTTGAGTTGCACACAAGTGTTTGATGACACACAGACATTTGTTTGCAAAATCAGCCAGTTAGCGAGCTGAAAGGCATACAGTAGCCGTTTATTTGCAAGTTGGCAACTGGAAGAAGCACACTGAGCCAAGACTCATTTCCAGGTGTGACCCATGGGAAGGGGTATTACAGAAGAGAAGAGCAAGTTTATAAACAAATGTAATTAACAAATTGAATAGGAGATACTCAGGAGAAGGTCTGATATGTTAAACGGTGATAACTGCTAAAATATACAGCCATTATTATCTGTCAGCCCCTAGCAGCACTCTTTAGCATCTCATTGTCAGTTGATGAATACCTACTGGAATGGAAAACAGCCAAGGCTATTCCTCTCCATAAAGCTGGCAAAATGTTGAGATTTCCAATTACTGACCCATACCGCTCCAGCACATGGTGTCAATGATTCTGGAGAGACGGGTATCAATCAAAATTATTACATATCTGGTTGAAAATGGGTTGTTTAATAAATTTCAATCTAGATATAGACTGGCATGCAGCACTAAGATAGCGCTACTGAAAGTTGTGGGGGTAAGAAGAAGTAGGCTGCTGGTTAACTAGGATCTGCAACTTATCCATCAGGTAGGGAAATGGGCAGACTGGGTGGGCCAAGTGGTCTTTATCTGCCGTCAAATTCTATGTTTCTATGTAAGGGAGGCCCAGTCAAGTCTGAGAATGTACAGTATTTAAATTGTAAGTTTTGGCTATTTTGTGTGAAAATATAAAACAATTAAATATGGATAATTGCAGGTGAATTTCTTTCCTTATGCACACATTTGTAACCAGGAAGTTCCCATTGAGCCAAAACTTGTTTATAGGTGTGTATTTTTATGTAAATTAATGCCTGGGGAAGGCATGCTGAGTCAAGGCTTGTTTCTACAATAGGTATTTATATACAAATTAGTGACTTGGAAAGGCACACTGAGTCAAGGTTCATTTCTACAGTAGGTATTTATATGTAAATTAGTGACTGGGAAAGGCATAGAGATCAGATGCATGTTTTTAGGTGTGACCTGAGGTAAGTGTACAGGAAGTTGCTTAACAACAGGGTAAGAGAGGGAGAGATGTATTGGCAATGTTTGGTTGTTCCAGATAGAGAGGAAACAGAGTAACAAGGGCCCAAGAGTCAGAAAAAAGGAGCAAGCATAACCTGGGGTGAATAAGCTGAATAAAAAGAGAATATACTCAGTCAGCTTTATTAGTTTCACTTTATTCCTGGTGTACTGTGCAAAGCAGGATTTATTTTTTTCTGTGGGGATGCTCAAGATTTTTTTCCAAATTTGAAGGAGGCTCAAAATCTTTTTCTTGGCTTGGGGAGGCTCACTATCACAAAGTGTGAGAACTAATGCTATAGAGAAAGGTTATCAATCCCTCCTTTCGAATTTGACTCCACTGTCTGGGGCTGTGCGGATGGCTGTTTGTGCTTGTGTGTGTCTGTAGGTTAGTTTTTGTGGATTTACATGTTTTCCTGCTTGGATTACCTACGACATTCTCGCACACGACATCTGTGTAAGTCTCCTGGACTGAATTTCTGCAAAACATCACTGCCAGGCATCAGCTTTTTCATTTTAAATCAGCTTTGTGGAAGCCATCCCAAGGAAAAAAAAGGCTTGCAACTAGTCTGACAAACTTAGTGAAGTTGGGTTCTGCAACTGAATCAAGATTTTCATCTGACCTGCTCCTAAAGGAATTGTACTTGTCTCTGTAGGGAGAGGGGGGACATGATAGAAACTTTCAAGTACCTCAAGGGAATCAACAAAGTCCAAGAGGATAGCATCTTTCAAAAAAAGAGGTGTGCAAGAACAAGGGGGGACAATTTGAAGATAGAAGGGGGGCGGCTCAGAGGTAATTTAAGGAAGTATTTTTTCACAGAGAGGGTTGTGGATGTATGGAATGGCCTTCCAAGGAGGTTGTGGAGTCAAAACAGTGGTGGAATTCAAGCATGCATGGGACAGTCATAAGGCAATTCTAGGGGTTGGGGGTAGGAAGAAGTAGGCTGCTGATTAACTAGGATCTGCAGCTTATCCATCAGGTAGGGAATTGGGCAGACTGGGTGGACCAAGCGGTCCTTATCTGCCATCAAATTCTATGTTTCTATGTTTCTATGAAAGTTTGCAATGTCTTACAAAAGGCAGTAGATAAAAACTTATATGCAGGCATAATATCCATCTATCTCTCTCCAAGGCCTTTGACATTGTGGACCATGGGCTACTGATACAGAAACTTGGTGATTTTGGTTTTAACCAAACCTCCCCAAAATAGGTGGAATACTGCCTACCTACCTAACATGTGACAATTGGTAGTCGTGATAGTTGTACACTCCAGCCTGAATATGGTGGGGAAGGGGCATTCCCAAAGGTTCAATACTGGAACCACTATTCTTTTCCTTGTACTTGAATGACCTGGACAGAGGCATACATGGCCCTCATGTGCACTTGTATGCAGATGACACAGTCCTCTATAGATGTGGAGAGGATATGATGTTTGTGCTATTTCTGAGACCTGACAGACTGGCTCTAAACTTGGCTGAAATTCTAACCAAGACGTTTGGTATACCTCCCATGTTAAAATGAAATTAGTCACCATCCGAGATAACTAAAAGAGACAACATACCTCTAAAAATGTGACCCTGTATAGCTATCTGGAGTCTGCATTGATTCCTAGTTGAAATGGGAATGTCATATTAAGCAGAACTGAAAAGGTAGGGCCCAAAACAGGATTTCTGTACAGACAAAACTTTTGTATACCATCTCAGGTCCAAGCAAACTGGTAGAAACGATGTTACCACCCCCACCATCTCCCACTGGACCTGGGGATATTGCAAATGGTAGCAGAAACAAACCATCCTGAGAAAGCTAGGTCTCATAGAACACCACCTGGCCCACTTTATTCTAAAACACTCCAAGAGAAATCACCATTGTGATCTGCTGAATAGGCTGGGATGAATCTCTCTGGAAAATATTAAGACCCACATTATTGATTTCATGTTCAAATGTACTGCCAACAAAACTCAAGTATATATTATTGAACTTGTGCATAGTCATACTGTAACATCTGCCCTTAGAGCTGCAAGCTGCTTTGAATCCAAACTCCCCAGAATAAAAAAAACAACAGGGTTACCATGCTTCTCCTATGTCGGTCCACTAATATGAAACCCCTACCAGTTCAATGGAGACCCTGCCCTGGAACTATGCTGGCCATAACTTCTGCACTGTGTTATATATTGTAGGTCCTGTGTAAGCATTAGAAGTCTTTAATAATTATTGTGTAACTTTTTGTACTTAAATAACTGAGTTCACAAGCAGGACACCATTAAAATGAGCCTTAATTGACGATGATGCTATGATACTGTAATTGCAATAAAAACTAGAAAACTACTTTGTATAAGGTAAGGTGTACAGAATATAGCATAAAATTTCTTTTTTTTATTTATTTCAATCTAGGATTACAATACCTTTGAGCCGAGGCTCTTTTACAAAGGTTCCACCTCAGCGTGTGCAACAGTCATCATTTTTAGTTACAAACATAATGTCACTGACTTACAGACATGTAATAAACAGTACAAAGACTTGATCTGTGAGCAAGACAAGGGGAGGAGGGGGGTGGATGGGGAGAAGTGAGGGTAGGAGATCGAGGGGGTAGGAGGTGCAGGGGTGAGGAAATGCAGGGGGTGGGGGCAGGGGCAGGAGTGGAGATATGGGGAGGTGGGCGGGTGGGAGACAGTGCAGCCAGGAGGCCTTGTCGAGGGAATATGCCAGGTAAGGTGTTAGGGGTGCAAAGACTGATTGTAAGTGCTGGGTGATGGGACATGTGCAGCTAGAATGGTGGAAATGTTAAGATGGGCAATCGCAGGATACAAGCAGTGAGAGGAGCAGCTTGGACTTGAAAAGGCCGAGTGTTGGAGTGGTCACTATGTCGCTGCCAAGAGAGTTGAGCCAGTTGGATGCCCAATAGGCAAATGATCTTTGTCCTTGGATCCTGCGACATTGTGAGATATGTTGTAGATGGGAATTGGATCTCCTTGTAGTGACATTCCTATGTCTAGGCTTAAGGAGGGCACAGACACCAGGTGGGGCAAGACTCATTGTGATTTTCTTGGCCGTGATGCAGGTTTGGTATTTGATGCGTTTGTCCAGTTGGAAAGCCATCCAGATTGGGAATAAGGTCACATGTGTGGGTATGGCGATGTGAGCCAGTGATGAGACGGCAGGCCTTATTCAGGGAGGTCGTGATACGTTTGAGAGCAGTGGTAGTTGCAGACCCATATATGATAAGACCATAGTCTATGATGTTGACAATAGAGCTTTGGACGGCCACTGACAATGCTTCTGGGGTTAGGTGTTTCTTGTGCCGGAATAATATGCCTAACCTTGCATTGGCAGACTTCGCCACATTGCTAATATGGACAGCGTATGAGAAGTGGGGATCAAGGGTGATGCCAAGGTACTTGAACGATTGTGTTTGCTCTAGGATGGTTCTTGTTCGGTTGCAATGGAGAGGTGGAGTCGTTTGCTTTTGTTGTGGGGGCTGCAAAAGACCATAGACTTGTTTTTTCTGATTGAGAAGCAGTTTATGATTTAGGAACCAGGATTCGATGGAGAGAAGGCCGGCTAAAGTTTATTTTGTAATTGGTTTGGATCAGGGTCTGAGGTGAGGATCTGCATTGTCGTCAGCGAGAGAATTATTTGTTCTGGGCAGCTGTCCGTAGTGAGTTTAAGAATAGGCTGAAGAGGAGGGGTCCCAGAATGGAGCCTTGGGGGACTCCCTAGCAGACTGGTCTAGGGTCCGAGAGTGTATCAGTGATTCTTACTGTTTGGGACCGTTCTTCAAGGTAGCTCTTAAACCAGCCAATGGTGTTGGTTGACAGGACAGTGTTCTGAAGCTGGACAAGTAGAAGGCGGTGATTGACGGTGTCGAAGGCTTTAGTTAAGTCAATGTAGATTGAGCCTAGTAGTTCACCGGAATATATTCTGTTTCTCCAAAAAGAATATGTATACAGTGAGACTGCCTCCCAATGTCCACTTGACGTGACTTAGTCACCGAAACCATTCTCCCTATTATAGACTATATTGATATTGTCTATAGCTCTGCTCCTGCAATGTCACTAGCCAGAATGGATACCCTACTAAATTCTTTTTGCCATTTTGCCACCGCCTCTGCTCCTCTCTCTCCCTTATGCCCCTACCCAGTAGGCACCATTTGCATATCCTCTTATTCATCTGCAAATTCTGGTACAGGACTCTCCCCTCCTACCTCAGCTCCTGCTTTTCTCCAGTTAGCCCCTCTGAGTACTCCCTTCATTCTAGAGATGCTCGAACAGTCTCCCTCTCACTCTCTTGCTCATGCTTGGGCCAGGCGGCATTCTCTTACCGTCTTCCTCATCTCTGGAACCAACTTCCATGGGCCACCCACCATGCCTCTACATTCTCCACCCTCAAATCCCTGCTCCATGCCACCCCCACAGCTCCATGCACTTGTCCCTCCTCTCATTCCTCCCATCCCCCAACCCCTCCCAACCCTTCCCGCTCACCTGCCAAAGGCTTAGCATCCTTATCTACCTAACAGGGCCCCAGTTCCTTTGATCTGGCATCCTTTCTTTTGTTTGATTTTCAATCAATCAACTTTATTTAATCAGGCATACAGCACCATTGAGCAAGCTCATTTTCAAGGTGGTCCTGGACATTAACTCAGTACAATACAGAAAATACAGTAAGCGAAAAAAAACAAACAAAAAAAAAACAGCACATAACATAGTACAGATATGGTAGCCATCAATGTAGCAACAGTGAACAGGTGTAGGCCAAAGGAGGCATATACATAAGGTCTAACATTGCTATATACATCTTTGCCTCTTCTGTCCCTGTGTAGGTTAGAGCTGCCAATCCTTACAATTCTTGTTATGTACATAGTCAATTCACTGTAACTATTGTACTTGACATTGTATCTATTGTTTTAATTTGCACAAATTTGATGCTATTATATACCCCCGGTATTTTTCACTTTACCAATCTGTTCACATGTACCTAACAGTGTATACTTTTTGATATGTGCCTTTGTGTTTTTTCCCCTGTATGTGCATTAATCCCCCCCCCACCCAGTTTGCACCTGGAAATGAGCCCCGGCTCTGTGTCTTTCCCAGTTATCAACTTTAAATAAATAAAATAGAATTTACAACACTTGACTCAAAGAAAAAAAAGCAGGGTGACGGATGGCTAAACTGCCAAAAGACTTGAACATCAGCAACTGAATACTTCCGAGAGCAGAAAAGACTTTCAAGACAATAAAGTTGCAGAAAGGAGAGAACCATGTAGTAACATGGTTCTCTTTCCTGCAACTTTATTGTCTTGAAGAATTGAAGGAGAGGAAAGAAGGGAAAAATGTAAGGAGGGATTAATTACAGGAACAGATGTGCAGTGAAAGATCTTGTTGGAGTTGTTTGAAAGAGAGGGAAGAGAGGAAGACAGGAGGGGTAGTTATTGCAGAGACAGGGTGAAGACAAAGAAGGCCACTTGGCCCACAGTGGGTCTGGAATGAGTGATACAGAAGTGGGAGTCAGTGGCCCAGAGGAAGTAGGAAGTGTGAGGGAGGGACAGAGGAGAGGTAGCAGGTGTGCGGTGGGGGGAGCCAAACCAGAATTTATAGTGAAGGGAGGAACAGTAGGAACTTAGTGCAGCATTTTTTTTCAGATCAGTTTTATTCCAAAAGTATGCTATAAAAACATCTGATTGTAGCATACAGAAGTTAAAATCATAAACAGTGCATACATTTTACAGACATCATCATACAGTACATCATAATGCCTTTATACAAGCAAATAAATAAACATGTATTAAATACATACTCGATACAAACTATTTTAGCTTCCTCAATGCTTTATCAGCAAAGGAGGCTATAGCAAATGTACAAATTTCACAGTTCCCAGTTGTGTAATTTACCACATGCAGTTAAAGGTTTATTTTGGAAGCTGTTGCATCAGGTTGCATGTGTGTGTGTATCATTAGTGACTCATGGCATGAATATCCAACCTTATAACTATTGTAAATATTTTATGTATGTTTGTTGTGTATGTGTCTGTTAAGAACGGAGGAAGGTTTATGGACCCCCCACCAAAAACACCCCAAAAATACTAAATCTTAAAAATACCAAAATAAATTATATTAAAAATGAACAAACAAAAAAATAACTGTCATTGTTTGCAATGTATAGTAATTACTGTGTGTACTTGGTATTGTAAATATAACGTGTAAATACCTAATTTCATGGTAAAAAATTAGTTAAGTGTTATTGTTTGTCATGTATAGTAATTACTGGGTGTACTTTGTATTGTAAATATAATGTGTAAATATCTAATTTCATGGTATGTACTCTTGAGTGTGTGCCATCACCTTACTTTAAGTATCACCCAGGCTGAAAACTGTTGCAACTCGCCAATTTCTTCTGTGGGAATAGGACTTCCGACATTATTTTTATTTAACGACGCCATATGTGTTGTGTCCCATTGTGTTGTGAGGCCAATCTTTCACAGCTATAATCCTTTAGCATTATTTCCCTTAATGAATCACCTTGTGAATGAAAAACAATTAATTTTTTCCCTGACTCATAAAGGTGAGGGTTCTGGTTGCAACTGCCTGTGTGGTGTTGTGAAAGATTTGCTATTTTGGTGTTCATTTATAGCTGGCTGGCCTGAGAGACTGAAAGGCTATTGTAATGAGAAATGCTGAATTGCAATACCAAATCATAATTTTTGACAGTCCAGTTATTTAGTCTTCTAAGATCATCTGCTCTGAGAAGAACATTACATGGCACACCTGCTCTCAGGCATCCAACTAGGATATCTCTTCGTATAACCTCACAACACTACCCTCCATCTTTACTACAAAGAAGAGTGTATCCATTGTACACCTAACACAACTTTTGCAATGTTGCATTTATTATATGTCTGATAAATGGAATTGCATTATGTTTTACATTTTTCTCTGTATGTCATGCAGGCAGAACACATGAATGTGCTATGGCATCCAGTAAAGTTATTAGCAGCACCACCTCCAACAACTTGGTCTGTGGTATCAGTGTAGGACCCCTATCCAACCAGAAGGTCAGCAGCTACCAAAGGCCAAAAGCTACAGGTCAGCAACCAGCATTAGCCACCAGCCAGCCACCAGATACCGGCCAGCAGCACCATCTACAGCAACCCTAACACTGGTACTAGTGTAGGCCCTGTGTTCAACCAAAAGACCAACAGCCAGAGCCAGTCAGCCAGCACCAGCAGCACCACCTTCAGCAGCCCAGTCTCTGGTATGAGCATAGTACCCGTGTCCAGCCTAAAAGCCAGCAGCCAGCTCCAGCCTGACAGCACCAGCAGGACCACCTCCAGCAACCCAGTCTCTAGTATCAGCATAGGACCCGTACCCAACCCAAAGGCCACCAGCCACCTGCCAGCACCAATGGCACCACTCAAACAGTCGGTCTCTAGTACTAGCATAGAACCTATGCCCAACCAAAAGGCCACGGCCAGTAGCTAGCACCAGTTAACCAGTATCACCACCTCCAGCAACCTGGTCTTTCTTACCAGTGTAGGACCCATGTTCAACCAAAAAGCCACTAGCTAGCACCAGCTAGTCTCATTAGCACCACCTCCAGCAACCTGGTCTCTGGTATTAGCTTAGAACCTATGTCCAACCAAAAGGCTGCCAGCCAGAAGCCAGCTCCAGCCAAAACCGGAAGCATGACTTCTAGCAGTTCAGTCTCATGTACCAGCATAGGACCCATGTCCAACTAAAAGGCCAGAAAATAGCACCAGCCAGCCAGAAGCCAGCCAAAAGGAACTTCCCTCCAGCAATCTGGTCCCATGTGCCAGTGTAAGGACCAGCACCAAAAGACAGACAGCCAGCAGCAATTCTTCCAGCAATCCTGTGTCTTGTGTCAGTATATGGAATGACATCAAATGACATCCAACTGACAGCAATACTTCCAGCTGCCTTGTCTCTTGTACCAGTGTGAGACCTGTGAACTAAAGCTTGCCAGAAGCCTGCAAACCATCAAAACCACCAACAGCAACATTTATAGCAACCTGGCCTTCTTTACCAGCGTACTGACTGGCAGTACCAGCAGCAAGCTTCAAGGCGTCCAGCACCAATGTATACCTTAAGGGCCTTACTTCATCCCCTGCAGTGGTGAGTGTATGACTCAGTTTCCTAAAGGAATCGTTATCAATAATGTTGCTATCCATCCACATGTTTGTCCCAGGAATCCAGTCTGTTTGTGACTTCATACTAAGACTTTTTTGCCCCTTGTGTCTACTTCTCCTGTAGGTATAAACAATGACAGCGGCAACAACTAAAAGCTTTCACTAGCACAATAGCCTCCTCTTCCATCCATAAGCCCTGCTGCTTGTACCAGCCTATTGGCCAGCAATGTCACCAAAGACCAGAACCTGTGCCAAATCCTCTACCACCAGTCTCTCTCCTAAGGGACTTCCTTCATCTGCCACAATTTTTTTTGAAAAGAATCATTATTAATAATGTTGCTTTCCCTCCACAGGGTTATTCCAGGAATTCAGGCTGTTCATGCCCCAATACTAAAAGTGTCTTTTCTGACCCCTTATTTGTCCCTCTACTTCAGGTATAACCATTTACAGCTGTAACTGAAAACCTCCTCCAAAACAAAAGCCTCCTTCTTCTCTTACAAACCCAGCCTCTTGTGCCAGCATAGTGACTGGCACAAGCACCAGAAAGCACCAAGGCATTCATCACCAGTGCATATCCTAATGGCCTTACTTCATCTTCTGTGATGGTGAGTGTCTGACTCAGTTTCCCAAAGGGATCATTGTTAATAATGCCACTATCCCTTTACAAGTTCATCCCAAGAATCCAGACTGTCAGTGCCCCCAGCCTAAAACTATATTTTCTTTCCCCTTGTGTCTCCCTCAGGCCGATGGCACATTCATAAGGTAGAAAAAGAAATGGGCAGACTGGATGGGCCTTGCGGTCCTTATCTGCCGTCAACTTCTATGTTTCTATGTTTCTATGTTTCTCCTGCAGGTATTACCATTGACTGGTGACAACTGAAAACTTCCTCCATCACCAAAGCCTCCATCTTCTGCAAACCCAGCCTCTTGAGCCAGCCTAGTGACCGTCTCAATTAGCAGTGAGCACCAAGGCCTCTCACGTTTTCAAAACATCCAATTGCAGTGTGCCAGAATTCACTGTTGGTGCTGCTTCATCTGATAGGAGTAATCTGGGTATAACTAAAAATCAACGTTTCAAAACATCTGAACTCATTTCATGCAAGCCAGTCATAAAATAAGCTTTCGGTCATTTTTAAAAGCTAGATTCACTAAGAGCATTAATTTCCCTGTATGAAGAGTGTAAATGACGGACAGCAGGTTCTGGTACAAGCTTTCTCTTAAGGTGAGCACAGAATACTTTTATCAAAAGAGGGGGTTTATAAATGATAAGATAAGACACTAGGTATCAAATGTGATGATGTAACTAAAGTGAATGTCAATTTATACATTTTTTATTCTTGAGTAAGGGCTGGGCACCCCCTGTGTATTTGGATATACGGTGGGATGTCTTGTCAGAGGAGCACCCACCTTACACTATAAAAAACAATCCATACACCCTTTTGGAACCATGACTACACTCTGGGCTGGTTAAAGCAGAGTTGGGCAGCGTATCTGTAGGATAGATCTTTAGAGAGAAAAACTTCTCCAAAGAGGAAGGCAAAAAATCTTTCCTGTTCTCTGTCATTTTGACAGTAAATGTTATTAGTTTTTAATTAAGTGGGTTATGATAAGATGGCACAAGGAAATATGGAAGCAGTTGATGCAGGGCTCAGAGCAGTCAAATCATGATCCTAGCTCAGTGGCTATGGTCCTGGTTTTTGGTTGCCCTCAAGATGTAAGATTATCTTGAGAACAACCTCATGGCAGACCATGAGTGGCAGGCAGGATTTGTTGCAATGTAATGTGCCAAGCTCAGGGAACAACTTTTTATGGATGAGGTCAAGGTGGGTAGATTTTGATAAAGCAACGCAGCAAAGTTCTTGAAGCTGGGGACTTTATCAAGGAGGGGTCATTCAGGTTAATAAAGAGATGGATTTTGTGGATGCATAAATTTGTAGATACTGATGGCAGATAAGGGCCTTTGGCCCACCTAGTCTGCCCAATTGCACATGTAATTTTGCCTCTTCAAGCTTCTCTTGAACTGGGTTGTCCCCTTCCCCCAACTACTAGGATCCCCTCATGCCTATCCCATGCATTATTGAGCCCATAATAATTTCAGCCCTCATCACCTCCTCTGGCAGGGCATTCCACTTGTTTACCACCCTTTCCAGCTGAGCCTGAGGAGTTTCTGTTTACTACCAATGGTCATGGAGGCTTTTTTTCTGGGCATTGAGGGAAACTTGATGTGAGCAGAACCAGTGTTGTGTGTTGTCAAAATTTATGAGAGAGGTGAAGGAGTTTGCGATCAAGGCCATCAGAAGTATTTCCCATGGAGGGTTGTAGAAAGTACCAAGTACAGCAGCTGTAGAAACGGGACAGAAGGATAAAGAAGGAGGAGGGGGATGGGGGTTGGGATGGGAGGGGTAAGATGAAGAGACTGAGTGGAATGTAATGTGAGAAAGGGAGGTGGACAGAGGGAGTGATGGACACAGAGACAAGGCTGAGGAAGTGAAGTACCAGTTAAAGGTGTATGTGAACACAGCAGGGTCAGAGCCGGAGAGCCCTTGGGCTTAAAGACCAGGGTGGTAGACTGGGGGAACATCAAAAATAGAAAATAATGAATGGCCTTCCAAAACTTATCTGAGGACTCAGTTTGGTTTTGGAGAGTGGCTTCAAAGTAGATGGACTTGGCTTCTCTGGTAGCTTTGGTGCTGGTGTTTATGAGTTGTTTACACCATAATACATCCTTCAGTGAGTTGGAAGACTTATGATTATACCAGGCAGTGTCCCAAGCTTTTAGGGTGGCAATCAGGTCTGCAGAGATTCAGGGAAGGTGGGAACTTTGGGCATGTGACCTCTAGAAGGGGGTGTGTTTGTCCCAGATGGAAGTGAATTAGGAATGGAAGAAAGAGTTGACTCAATGTTTGCAGATGCAGAGATGGATGACCAATCAGCAGACCTAAGGTCATCTAGTAATGCAGCCAGGTTGAGCAACCTGAATGACCTGAACCAGATATACTTGGGGGAGCTTTTGTATGACAAAGTTTCAAAACTTAGTAGACCATCCTGTGATCACAACAGCATCAACAATATGCTGTAAAAGGAAGAGAAGGCCCAGTCTGTAACAGATTGGTTAGGGGAAATCAGACTTCAGACAGGTTGGTTTATGAATAAGCTGAGTGAGGTTAAGGGCTTGTATTTGTAGTAATAGTAGTAGTAAATACTTTTAATTACAGAACAGGCCAACTGAGCACTCTACCAGACACTTTCAGTGAATATCAAATGGTCTACTGCATTCATAAGATTTGCTGCACTGAAGCCACACCATAGTTTGTCTGGTCTAGGTTGCTCAAGTCTCTGGACCTTCCTTCCCTGCTAGATGATCTTAGGGTCACTGGATGACCAGCACACATGTTATCCACCAATATAGATGTTGTTCTAACCTCATTTAAGGCCAAAATTATGAGAACATGGGACAAACATGCCCCTCTCAGGAGGTCTCATGGCCATGGGTCACACCTTTCCTGGATCTCTGCAGATGTCATTGACCTGCTCAAAGCTCATGATTCTGTCTGGCATTGCCACAAAATCTTGAGCTCCCCTGAGGACTTGTTGAGATACAAACAACTATGTAATGCCAGCACTAATGCCACCAGGTAGGCAAAACTAATTTATTTTACCAACAACTTCAGAACAATCTTAACCGTGATAGGTTCTGTAAGGTTATTGACTCCCTTCTTGGTCCCTTACCAATCTCCCTTACCAATCTAACTGGTAGGACATTCATCTATCTCTGACCCAGTTGAAGGCACCAACACCTTTAACAGTTTCCTTACATTCTTCCTACTTCCTCCTCCTGCCTACCCAGTGTCTCCCACATGTCCTGTCCCCCTACCATCTACCATAGTATCTTTTTCCCAGTGTCCTCTGAGACCTCCCTTTCTGCCTTACTTTCTCTTAATTGCTCTAAAGAGCAGAGCCTTGATGGGCTGCATAATTATCCTGGATCCTTCTTCTCTCTTTCTATAGCAGCCATTTGCTGTCCCCATTGCCTCACTTTTCTTTCTTTCCAACTTGGTCTCATCCCTCTGTCCTGGATGCAGGCTAAAGTCTTTTCCCTCGTCCAAGGGTCTGACTCTTCCTCCTCAGGTAATTATCAGTCCATCATCCAGGGCCAAATTAAGGTTATCAGGGGCCCTACCCCAAATAAAATTAGGGGTAGCCCCACACAGGGCTGTGTTCCTTAGGGCTTGATCCTCAAAAGACTTCCAGTCCTTCTGTATGTGCGGAGGCCTGGGAAAATCCACGATGTGCCCCTTTGCACATGATGCACACCAGTGGGGCACTCTATGACTTCCACATTACTGTATGTTCATCCTGTCCCCCAGCCCCATAGCCTCCACAGTGGACTGAGGGCTAAACTGGGTGGTACCAGAATTAATTGTTGTTGTATAAATGCTGTACAGTTCTGGTGAGGGTACAGCAGCCCTTGGAGGAATACTATATCCTGCTATCCCCTGGTTTCAGCAAGCAAAGCAAAACAAATTTATTTATAAAATGCTATTCTAGAAGATCATGGCGTTGTACATGGACAGAATTTAAAAACACAATTATCATGAAAACATATACTTGAAATCAAATATAAAATTAGCAGGAGTTAAACCTCACGAAAGCCAAAGTTAAAAAGATAGGTCTTTAAAGCAGATCTAAAGGCCTCGATAGACGGGCACTCTCTAATCCCGACGAGGTAGAGAATTCCACAGGGTCGGTGCTACAAAGGCAAAAGATCTAGCTCTGGACATAGTCAGGTGGACCCTGGGAATCTCCAGCAATGCCTGGTCGACAGAAAGGAGTGGATGAAGGGGGCGGTAGGGGCATAGGAGGTCTTGCAGATAGTGTGGTCCCTGTCCATGTAGAGCATTATAGGTCAGCAAACTGACCTTGAAGGTGATCCTCCACCACACTGGCAGCCAGTGCAATCCACATAGCACATGTGTGACATGGCAAGATCTTGACAAGCCAGTCAACAACCTGGCAGCCACGTTCTGCATCAGCTGTAGGCGGCAAAGGTCCACCCCGCGGCAGCCCTAGGTATAGAGCATTGCAGCAATCAAGATGAGAGGTCACAAAGGCGTCGACCAAGGTCGGAAGATCGTCAGGCGGGACTAGGCGCTTTATCTGAGTGATGTTCCTCAGACGGAAGAAAGAGGTCTTGATGACGGCCGACATCTGAAACTTCAGTGTCAATTCGTCATCAAGCACAATGCCCAGATTGCACACCCGGTCAGAAGTCAGCAGCTGGTTCCCTTCAAGTCAAAGCCCAGAGGGTTGCCCAGCCAATGACCCCTCTACCCCGACAACCTGGGACCACAACCAACACCTCAGTCTTATCTGGATTTAATCTGAGCCAATTGGCACGCATCCAGTCTTGAATCTCAGAGAGGCAGTTATTAAAGCCCGAGACAGTGTCATTTTGTTCAGGTACAAGGGACATGTACAGCTGAGTATCATTTGTATAGCAGTGAAAACTCAGCCTGTACCACCTTATAATGTCTCCCAATGGCAGCATATACACCGCAAACAACATGGGTGAAAGCACAGAACCCTGCAGTACTCCACATGGCAGGGCATGAGGAGCCGAGGAAAAAACCCATGCCAGTCTCTGCGTCCTGCCAGTGAGAAAAGATATAAACCATCTGAGGACTGTACCAGACAGTCCGCAGAGTAACTGCAGGTTCTAGAGCAACACCTCATGGTCTATGGTGTCAAATGCTGCAGAGAGATCAAGGAGGACTAAGATGGAGCGAGTCTTCCGATCTCTCGCTATCAGGAGATCATTAAGTACCAGAACCAACACTGTCTCAGTACTATGCCTCTTCCTGAAACCAGACTGGAAAGGATCATAGATATCATGGGTGGTAAGATGCTCCTTGAGCTGTAACGTGACTGTCTTCTCAACAACCTTGCCCATGAAAGGCAGGTTAGAGACAGGCCTGTAGTTGGTGAGACAGTCGGGTTGAGATAAGATTTCTTCAGTAGAGGGGGTACTGCTGCCTCCTTCAGGGTGTCCAGGAACACTCCAGTCTCTAATGAACACCCAACGATCTCAGCCAGGACCGGTCCAATGACCTCAGACACATACCAGTGCTATGTTGGATATGTGACAGAGAATGTATGGGGCTTAATCTAAGGGATCAATAAGAATCTCTCAATAAAAAAATAAATTTTGGAGTGCAGTCTCTGATTTAGTAGTTTAATGTGAACCTTTTTAGTGTAAGCAGTGTTAGAGCGTTTACCAAAATACCTCTTAAATCTACACAAAAACAAGTCTGTGATTTCTGCTCTAGGGATCAATATTAGTGAGTTTGTGTTTTTTTTATGATGGGTTGTACACTGGATGATTGCAAAGGGATAGGCACAGTAGCCATATCCAGGTCATTGGCATCATAGGCTACACCGGTGCTGTTCCATAGGAACATAGACACATAGACATTGTTGGCAGATAAGGACCGCTAGGCCCATCTAATCTGCCCATAAGCCTATCCTTGTTTGCGGCCTTTGTCCCAACTTGGTCAATGGCTCTCTACTTTTCTTCCCACCCTAGGGGTTTCTTTATTCCTGTCCCATGCATGTTTGAAACCTCCCACTGTGTTCGCCCCACCACCTCCTGCGGCAGACTGTTCCATGTGTCCACCACCCTTTCCGTGAAAACATACTTCCTCACATTCCCTGTACCCTGCCTCCTTCCAATCTCATATCATGTCCTCTCATCCTTGTACTTCTGTATCGAAAAATGTCACCCCTTTGCACCTTGTTTATGTCTTTAAGGTACTTGAAGGTCTCTATCTTGTCTCCCCACTCTCTCCTTTCCTCCAGTGAGTACATATTAAGGTCCTTTAATCTCTCCTTGTATGTTTTCTGGTGCAAGTCAGGTACTATCTTTGTTGCCCTTCTCTGGACTGCCTCCACCCTGTCTATGTCCTTTCAAAGATGTGGCCTCCAGAATTGTACACAGTATTTCAGGTGAGGCCTCACCAGTGTTTTATGCAGCAGACTCACCACCTCCCTCCTTTTGCTAGTGATGACCCTGCCTATGCACCCAAGCATGCCACTGGCTTTCGCTGAAGCCCTTATGTTTTGCTTAGACACCTTTAGGTCATCAGAAATGATAATCCCCAGATCCCTTTCTTTCTTGGTGACTGTCAGGATCCACCCCCCCATCCTGTAGCCCTTTCCCTGAGTTCCTGTGTCCCAGGTGCATTATTTTGCACTTTTTGGAATTGAACCTCAGTTGCCACACATCGGACCAGTTTTCCGGTGTCCTTAGGTCCCATCTCATTTTCTCCATCCCCTCTGGAGTATCTACCCTGTTGCAGATCTTGGTGTCATCTGCAAACAGGCAGACCTTTCCCTCCAGCCCTTTTTCAATGTCACTAATGTATACATTAAACAGTACTGGCCCAAGGACTGACCCCTGAGGTACCCCACTTGTCACCCCCCCTCTCCCTGGATTGGATTCCATTTACCACCACCCTCTTCCTCCTGTCTGTTAAACAGTTTCTAACCCAGTTTACCACTTTGTGATCCATACCCAGACTACATATCTTGTTTACCAGCCTTTTATATGGGACGGTGCTGAAGGCCTTGCTAAAATCGAGGTAGACCATGTCCACTGCTCCCCCTGATTCACCTCCTTCGTAACCCAGTCAAAGAAATCTATCAGATTTGTTTGACATGACCTCCCTGCTGTGAATCCATGCTACCTTGGGTCTTGGGCACCGCTGGACTCCAAGTACCACACAATTCTTTCTTTAAGCAGTGCCTCCATGATTTTACCTACTACTGAAGTGAGGCTGACCAGCCTATAGTTTCTCACCTCTATTTTCTTCCACAGGTGAGCGTGACTCATGTAAATTCACTACATAAGCCTAAAACGTTAATAAATAGCACTTAGCAACTTACTAAAGAATAAAGAATACAGGCACAGTGAAGTTTAAATTTAAGCAGGCTCGTATAAAGGCACCTTATGTTTTTTTTGGGCCCCCAGAAGGGTTAGCATGGGGCCCCTACCCCTCTACTGTAGCAGCATCTTCATATCATTGTGATGCTATTTTAAAAGCTTCCGACCAGCTCATTGATTCCACTTGTATGGTACTTCAACAGGGCACAGTAAGACATCTAAATAATTCAAACAAAAAATTAAATCTTAAAGACTGATGCCTTGCACTGGGTCAAACTGAAACCCTTTGAGATGGGAGCCTCAGTGGCTGCTGGAATTGAGGGAGCCTAATTTGTGGTCTGGGTATGCAACTGCAAACAGAAAGAAATTAATAACAACTACAGCAGTGCTACTGTTTCCCTCAAACTGGCTACTGTAGCTAGGAAATGGGGTTACTCTTTTAAGAGTGTTAAAAAGTTTATTGCATTGAACCTGGCAACACAGCAACTGCAGGCAGATCAAATTTCCCTTACCAGGTTGGGTAGATGGGTATTTAATTTAGAGGTATAAATGACTTAATGGGTTATTAATTGGTGCAAGAACAGTAATTCTTTGTTACTGAGATTAGGCTGAGGTGTTCCAGGCAGGAATGATTACAGTTTAGACTGGTTAAGCCTGCTTTCTGTAGCCAGGATGATTCACTCAGGGCTGGGGCCACCAGATTATCAGGGGCCCTAGACCTGGACTTTTTTGGTCTATGCCTTTATCTGGCCCTGGCATCACTCTTCTCCCTGCTCTAGCTAAGGAACAGGAAATAATTGTTCTGTCCCAACTATCCATCTACTTTTACTCCTCTTCTTCTTCTCCCATTTCTAGTCTAGCTTCCACACCATTCCACCATCTCCTACCTCCTCTGGATCATTGACTCCATGCTGAAAGCATGGACCAGGGCCTGTTCACTGTGGCCATATTCATATTTCTAGCAAAGACCTTCAATACTGTGGCCCATCCCTTTTCCTGGATAAGTTAGATGCTGAAGGCCTATCTGATTTGGGGATAAAGTGGTTCTGCTCCTACCTGTTGGGCCAACTCCAGTCAGTCCAGATTGTTGATGCTGTCTCCAACTTCCTGCCCTCAAGTCTAGTGTCCCCTGGGGCTCAATCATCTGCCCACTCTTTTACTGTATCATCTTAAATGACCTCTCCCTCCATCTGCGTTTCCTCACGCATCTACATTTATGCAGATGACACAGTTCTATTTGCTTCTGGTGCTTTGGTCCCTGAGCTGGAATTTTCAGTCCAGCATGGCTTTGACAACATCCAGTGCTGGTTCCCTTGAAACCATCTCTCATTAAATGCCAAAAATTGCCCCCCTGACTGTTGGCACTGGACAGAGACTAGCAGGGTTCCAGTATGCCCCTGTGATCAAGACTGGATGGCAAACTACTTGAAGAGGTACCTCACTTCAAATACTTAGGGGTGTGACTGGATCAGAATATCAGCTTTTTCACTCACATTGCTGCCATGCGTAAAAAGCTCCACCCTCAGCTTGGTGTGCTATACTGTAACAAATCCTGTCTTCCTCTTTCACTCTGCCAAGAGATCATCCTTAAGATAATCATGCCAGTGTTTGACACTGCAGATGTAGTATACTGCTCTGCCCAAAAGTCTGCTTTTGCCAGACTGGACCCCCTTTTTCATTTCTTCCTCCACATCACTGCTCTCTCTATGCAACTCTCTCTCTCTCTCTCTCTCTCTCTCTCTCTCTCTCTCTTTTTCCTCCTAAGAGGTCCAGAGTCTGTTGCACTATTCTTCCTATTTTGGCCAAATACCGAGTTGCCACTGTTCCTACTTACCTCTCCTCTCTCCTTAACCCTGTCATCTTGTCCTCCTACTCTGTCCAATTGTCCAATGCTTGTTTCTTTTGTATCCCTCAATATAAATCGGTAGCAGGCCAGTCTGCTCTCTCTATCTGCCTTCCAACACAGTGGGACAACCTCCCTCTCTCCTTCTGCATTTTATCCTCCCTGCACTCTCTCAAACCACTTCTACTGGGCACACTTCTCAAAAGTATGCACCTGTAAATTGCCATCTTCCTCGCTCCACATGACAACAACCCATGTCATATTTCCCCTCCACTATTGACCCATTTTGTCTCTTACCCTATTGCATAACTTAAAACTCAGTGTATGATGTCATTTGAGTTTTATGCCACCATGATCTGTTAAAAATATATTTCCATTCATTGACTGAACCCTCTCCTAAGCTACCTATAATCTATGTACTTTGCACACTTTCTTTAGTGATTTTCCTTTTTCTGAAATACATTACTTGTACTTTTAGGCCCAGATATTCAGAAATGCGCCAAAGCCCAGTGCAAGTCTGGTGCAGTGCAAATCCGATGCGCCATGGTGCAACAGAAGCCATATTCAGAGGTTGCGCAGGCCAAACTGCACCAGCGCAACCCGGCTGAATATGGCAAAGTTGCCCCATGGTACAAACAGAGTTGTACCATGGCGTAAAAGAGTTGCGCCATGGCGTAAAAGAGTTGCGCCATGGCGCAAAAGAGTTGCGCCATGGTGCACACAGAGTTGTGCCGTGGCACAAAAAGAGATACTCCAGTGCAACTGTGGGAGCAGCGCAGCAAAGCAACAGAGGGGGCATGGCACAGAGTACAGACCCAGGCAAAGAGCCAGGGAAGCACAGAGACAGGCTACAGGAGGCCACCACCAGCAGAGTACAGCAGGGCACCCACAGGCACCCAGACACCTGACCCCAGAACACAACAGTGGCAGAGAAAGCAGGCAACAGGAGGTGCCAATGGCCAATAGAGGGCCACCAAGGGAGCCCCCCCCGCAGGCCATTGGCTGTGCCCCCCCACCCAGACCATAGCAGGCCACACCCAGGACAATGCAGCCAAGCACACACATGCCACACGGGCACACAGGAAGCCCACACAGTAGGCATGGACCACGCCAGGTGGCAGGTAGCATGGCAGACCACATGGGACAGGCCACACCGCACCAAGCAGGGGCCCCAACACAGTGTGCAGATGGCACTTGACCAAGGACCATGGCTGTGTGCCACCACCACACATGCAACTGCCACACACCCCAACAGCTGGCCTAAGGGCACCCCAAGGCACAGCCACTGACCCAGGGGAGGGACACCACAACAGTGGGATACACCACAGCACATAGCAGTAAATCACGGAAGCACAACACGCGCTTCTGCACATTCACACACATGGACAGACACTGGACCACTGCGGCATGGCTCCTCACACCACCTGCAAAGCAGACAGAGACAAAGACACAGGCAGATAAGTCAGAAAATATATATTTAAAGGAACTATTTACAAGAACTAGGGGCTGGGAAAGGGTAGGTAAGGTGAGGGAAGGCGACAGGGAACAGGGACTGTACAGTGGGAGGGGGGACTGAAGGGGGAGGTACAGCAGAGGAAACAGGGGTAAACAGGGGCTGATCTAATGGTGGGCCCATCTGTCTGCCCTGGCATGCTGTTGCTGCCTCCGCTCTGCCAACAGCATCTGCTGGACCTGGACGACCACCTCCAGTGTCATGCAGGCCACCAGAAGGGTTTGACGCAGCAGTCTCGACAGCATCAAGCAAGATGGTCTTTGCCGCCGGGCACCTATAACAAGGGACAGGACAGGTGATCAGTGCAAAGTCCCAAGGAGCCATACCCACCCACTCTACGCAATGGACAGTGGGAACACACACCCCTGCAGGGCCTGCAATGGCCACCTGCAGGGGGGTGGACCAACGCCAACCAGCCACTCAGCCACCACGACATTGTGCAGAGGTGGTCCCTGCTGCACAATGGCCTCACGACTGTGCAATGACAGTCACATGGCACAGTGCACTGGCAGCATCACAGCAACAACAGTGGCAGCCATGGTCATGCCCACATCATCAACACCCAGCACACGTGTCCAATGGACATGCCACAGTGGCATGCACTGCGGACAGTGTGACACACACACAGCTGCCACGGCACATGGCACAAACGGCCATGCCTGCACTCACTTCCCCCGCCACCCCCCATGCACAGTGCGAAGGACCATGACAGAGCCTACCTGCCCTCTGCGGCCCAGCTGGTGCTGGTCCCGCTCCAGCATTTCCCGCTGTGGCCTGCTCTGCAGCTGCAGCAACCTGGGCCCTCTGACGGTCCTCAGGTCCTGGAAATGGAAAGAAGACAGGTGCACATCAGGAACCGATCACAGCAGCCACTCTCCACCCCACCCCCTGTGAACCGGGTGTGCCCCCTGCCCGACATGTCCCGCACAGTTGCACAACTGCATCACAATGCAAGTGGAAGCTTGCAATGCCACCCTGTGATGCGCATGATGACAGTGTACCTCTCTGCAGGGCATGGCAGGCAGCCAAGCCAACACCACAGTGCAGCACCAGGGCAGACATGCAACATGGGATGACTTACCTGGCTGTGGCATGGCCCCTCACCTGGCACATGCCTGTAGCCTCCTCAGGTGCTCTGGGTCCCACTGCATGAGGTCCCCATAATGGTGGCGACCCTGTTCCCCAGTCCTGGGCACCCCTGTCCTGTGCTTCAGGCTTGTGGTGATGTCCTGCCACATGGTGCCCCTGGCCCACTGCAGGGGCACCTGCCCAGAGAGTTGGGGGGCATGGGGCTCTACGCAGGCCACTAGGTTGGCCAAATTAACAGGCAACCAGTTCTGGGCCCTCCTCCACCTTGTCTGTGCCATGTTGAGCTGAACACATTCAGTGGCAACAACGGCAGCGGGAGGTGCACATGTCCACACCATGTGTCCAACGCGTGATGCGTGGGAGCATGCACAGTGCATGCACATCGCACAGTGCCAGAGATGTGTGGAATGGGCGTGGCTACACCGGATCACAGGATCAGAGGTCCGACCCAGGGGTCAGGGGTCAACCAGTATTGTGCACGTGCATGATAGGGCACAGCACCCCATGCATGGCTGTGTGCGTAGCTGGCCCATGCACAACATGTGCAATGCCACTGCATCACGCTGTCCACGCACAGTGCGTGATTGACGCCATTATGCTGTGATGCACATGCACACTGTGAGAGCAATTCCAGTACGCACGGCACAATATTACGATATTCAGACACCACATGCAAATGAGCTCATCAGCCAATGCATGGTGCAGTGGGTGCATTAGCATGTTATTACTGTTGCGCCCATCCTCATTTGCATGTGTTGCACCATATAAGCGCAATGGAACAGCACAGGCCATGGTCCAGTATTGCAACCTTGATAGGTAAGTTGTGCATGCTGCTGCAGCTCACTGGGAGCCAACAGCATTGCATGGTGGGAAGGACCGGGGAGATGCTGCCACTGTCACACTGTGCTGTCCTTTTCCTCAGGCAGCAACATGTTGGCACATGAGGAGGGCGAGGAGCAGGGGCCTGCATGGAAGAACAGGCCCAACTTCACAAAGGCCGAGGCTGATGCACTGTTTGAGGCCTACCTGGACAGGGAGTCCTGTTGAGTGGTGCCACAGGCACATCACAAGACAGGGCTGGTGCGTGGGAGGAGGTGGCAGCCATGTCAACCAGCATGGCAGCCACCAGCGGTTGGTGCAGGAGTACCAGAAGAAGGTGAGAATGGATAAGAGGTGGATAAAGGAGAAGGTGGCAGCCATCCAGGCATCCCATACTACCACCGGAGGAAGGTCTGTGAATGCACCCACACTGATGCCGCAGGAGGAGTTGGTGGCAGCCACCATGTGCCACACAACAGTGGAGGGTGTGCCTGGAGGAGGATTCCAGATGGGTGGCAGTCCATCAATGCATGGTATGTCTGTCTGCCACACACAGCTGGTGGCATGGAGGGTGCGTACACGGGCATGCTGGCGTGCATGTGGCCAGCATGCATATCATGTGCATGTGTGCACACCCACATGCATGCCATGCCACAGGACACATGCAGTGGCAGTGGATGGGGGGGCACATGTGGTCAATGCATCACTGATATGCGTTTCTTTCTCTTGCAGCACCAGGACACCTCCGTGCAGATGATGGTGCACCGACAGCGGCAGCAAACGTGGATGCTGCTATGGCCCTGGAGGACCAGTCATCCAACTCCACCGGCATCCAGGAGCCCGACATGCTGCAGCTCACCACCACAGTGCAGGCAGATGTCCTGGACCTGGGGTTGGACGAGGCCCTGGATGTGTTCCTGCAGGATGCCAGCTTTGGTGGCCTCTGCGCAGAGACACAGATCAGGGCGGGGTCCATCTCCAATGATGACATCACACTTATCCTGGACAGCATGGGCAATGTTGTGGATGAGATACCTCTGCTGGCCACTGACACAGGCAAATTGCCCAGCACTCTGCCAGTGGCGGAACAGCTGCCTACCACCACTGTGGGTGCAGTGGTGTGCGTTGCTCTGGCTGTGCCCTGCTGTGGTGGTGGTGGTGTGGCCGTGCAGGCACTGGGTGGCATACAGCAGCTGGATGGCCGACAGCAGCAGGCTGCGGGTGCCATCAGGCAGCTGGACACAGGGTCTGCCGCCGGTGTGCATGCTGTGCCCATTCCCCCTGCAGACCCCACTGTGCAGCATCCACCAGAGAGGGGGGGCTGTGCAGCATGGCTGGTCACCACAAGAGGATCGGCGTCCCATCCGGGAGCCCCGGGATGCCGACCGGCTGGCTGAGCACACCCATCTGCTGCGGGCGTCCATTCAGCAACAGGTGCTGTTTGCCACTGGGGTGTGTGCTCTGCATGCGGAAGTGCGTCAGTTAGCTAAGCAGCAGGAGAGGGGCACTGCGCAAATCCTGGTGGGGATGCAGCACATGCAGGAGGCCATGACTGCATCCTTGGATTACATTGTCACTGCAATCATGGATGGCTTTGTGTTGCTGGCTGCCACAGGGCATGGCCGTGCACAGGTGACCCCCACAGTGCGCTGTTCACCCAATGAACATGGCATCGGGCGACCCCATCACAGTCGATGCCGGGCTCTGATATAGGCATCCCAGGCATGCCTAGGGCTGGCCTGTTTGGGTGCCTGCACACCCCCATGCGGACATGGTCATGGTTCCATGGTTCCACCCCTGGGGGGCTGTTGCAACCCCCCCCATGGCTGATGTGCAGCCTGTGGCTGTCAATTGGCCCCAGTGCAGCTTCCCCTGTGGTCATGGTGGCCATGGTTCTGTGCAGTGGTCCTGATGTGTGGGCCGCCCTGACTGCTGTCTGCCGCTGCTGCCCTTTGTGCACATGGGTGGTGTGTGTGTGTGTGTGTGTGTGTGTGTGTGTGTGTGTGTGTGTGTGTGTGCCTTTCACAGGTGTCATACCTGTGTGTCATGCCGCACGCTGCCTGTGTGCATGCCTGCCCAACCACTGGACCATGTGGCGTGGGCGTGATGAGGGCAGGCTAGCTCCGGTTGCGCCTGTGCATCGGTGCAATGCATCTTATCCATGCCACATACCAATGCCTGGGTGTGTGGGTGCTTGTGGGTGTGTGTGTGTGTGTGGTTGTGGTTGTGTGCCACTGACTCCCCTACCCCTGCCTCCCTCCTCTGTGTGTGCATGCCCATTGCCATGCATGCACCTGCATGCGTGCTGTACCTGTTTGTATGGCCCATGCATATGTACCGCACCACCTACCTGTGTGCTCCATAGTGCTCCTGTGCGATGGTGTCCCGGTGGTGTCACACCTGCTGGAGTATCTGGGGATCCCTCTGCCCAGAAGGTGGCTGTCCGCCACCCTCCAGCCCATTGTCTCCATCGTCCTCACTACTGTCACCCTCATCAACCATGACAGCTATCCCACGGTCAATGGCCATGTTGTGCAGTATGCAGCAGGCCAGGAATAGGTCACAGGCTTTCAAGGTGCTGTACTGTAGGGCACTGCCTGACCTGCGTAGGCAACGGAACCAAGCTTGCAGAATGCCAAAGACATGCTCGATGATGTTGTGTATGCTGGCATGTGCCTTGTTGTACCGTTCACCTGCTGAGGACGATGGGCACCGGTAGGGGGTGAGCAGCCAGGTCACCTGTGTGGAGATTGACATGGTTAGCCCTCTGCTTTTCTCTGCTGTGCCCCTTTCCTGTCCCTGATGCCCACACCACCATGCACTCCCCGCCCACCCCCATCCCCAGGTCTGCTCTGTCCATCGCCCCTTGCCTATGCCATACTCTCCCACTAGGTGGCCCGTGGGGATGTCCACCCATTCAAACCTGTGGCACAGTGCAGAGCTGTGCCAGATGAACACGTCATGTGTACTCCCAGGGTGTGTGGCGCAGACACTGGTGATGTGCCCCGTGGTATCGCACACCACCTGGCAGTTGACACTTGGGCTCCCCTTCCAATTGATGTATGCCACACCCTCAGGGCCAGGTGGCATGCGGATGACCACATGGGTGCAGTCAATGGCCCCAATCACACCAGGCATACGTGCCACCCTGTGAAAGTCCTGCATGGTTGCTATACTCTCCACATGTGTGCTGGGGAAATGGATGAATTCGGAAGCATGTGGCAGCAAGGGGTTGAGGAACTGTATGAGGAGGTGGGTCGTGGCCAACTGGGTGATGCCTGTGGTGTCCCCTGTTGGTCTCTGGATGGTGCCATGGCGAGCAGGCACATAACAGCGGTCACCTTCGTCTCCAAGGACATGGCGTGGCTCCGTCTGGTGGGTGCCTGCATCTCCTCTCTGCATAGCTCACAGAGTTGCCACAGAATGGCCCTTTTCAGGTGGTACCAGCCCATGATCTCAGTGTCACTGTAGATCTCAAAGGTGATGCGGGCACAGTACCACCTGTGTCGGGCATACCACTGATGGACCCTTCCTCAGTCATGTCACTGTTCCTCCTGCTCCGTCATACCCCTAATTATGGCTGCCATCATAAAGGACACACTGTCTATGACCCTTGCTGTCCACTGTCCCCCTGGGCAGTTGGCTGCTTGCTGTGCACCACCCTGGTGCACTGCTTGTGTGTGTGTGTGTGTGTGTGTGTGTGTGTGTGTGTGTGTGTTTCTCTCTCTCTGCCCCTCTCTCCCACTCCAACGCCACCTCTGTCCCTCTCCCTTTGTGTGTGGGCTTTGGTCTGTGTGTCTGTGTCTCTCTCTCTCTCTGTCTCTGTCTGTCTCTCTCGTTCACTCCCTCTCACTCACACCCCTGACGCAAGTGCTGTCTGTGTGTTTGCGCCCTGTATTTATAGGAACAAATCTGCTCAGAGCAACTTCAATTTGCTCCACATTTGCACCTAGGATTCACGGTTGAATATGCCATTGTGCTGGATATTCATGGGCCCGCCCCCTGCTCTTGCGCATGCATTCATTATAGTTGCACATTGGTGCAATGGATTTTGCGTTGTGCACTGGCTCCTGCTGAATATGGCTCCTTGGCGCAGTACCGCACTTGTGCTGGTGCACCTCAGTTGTGCCATGCTCAACTGCTCTGAATATCTGAGCCTTAGCTCCAAACACGTGGCTCCCAAAAGTACGTGGTCCTCACAGGTTCCAGTCATTGCTGTGAAAAAGCATTAGAGTCATACAACTGTTGGAGAGGTCTGTTTCACTACTGTTGCGTCTTTATTGTTTTTGGTTTTTTTTGCTATATAGATTTGTTTTGTCTACTATGGCAGAACTGGGGGCTATCAGCCCTGTCCCAGGCACCAATGGTTAGCCACTTACCTCCCTCCAGTAGTGTCACCTCTTCTCCTCTTCCTTCTGCTAGCCAGAGCAGTAGGACGAACCATGCTGCCTCGTGCAGGGCATCACTATTTTTTTTTTATTTAATTTTAAAGTTGCATAAAATACAGGATACATTCTATGAGGAACATGTCTTGTTTACAGAACATCCCAAGTCATGAGTTTAACAAAACAACAAAGACAAATATACACAAAATCAGCTAGTAAAAATGACAAAGGGATTGTTCCTGCAGCAGTAATCTTTTCAAAACATGTTTAAAAAACCCAAGGGAGGGCAAGTTTCTAAGCAGAGGGGACAAATTATTCCAACAGAAAGGGGCCCCATATGAGAAACATTCTTTGCCAAAGTGTGTGTCAAACTTAAGCAAGGAAAAACATGATAGGGCACATCTCTGAGGCTATATTTGTAAACAGTAACAGTGTGCCTTTCAGATAAGGAAGTAGAGGTCTGATTATTTACAGTTTTGTAAATAAGGGACATCCAATGAAAAGTGCACCTTGAGCAATATGACAGCCAGTTTAGTTGGTGCATACTCATCCTAGTTTAATTTTAGGATAAAGTGAAGCAACTGGTAGTAAATGGTATTTAAGGGAATAATAATAAATCTTTAGTTATATGTCGCTTTTCAACTATCAAGGCGCCTATCAATTAAAACAGAATGAATCATAAAATTGACACATTTATAAATAATATAAAATGCAACTAATACAGATAGAACCATAATTAAATCAGTTATCATATGCTTTTCTCCACAAATAGGTTTTAGACGCCTGTTTAAATCACTCCACAGTCGTGCACTCTTGTAGCTGACGGGATACAGAATTCTAAAGGGTAGGGTCCTCTTGCATAAATGCCGGGCCCCAGAAGATTTGAAACAAATCCTTGGAATCTCTAGCATTCCGGTTGAGTGGAGTGGAGTGATCGCCCAGGGCAGTAAGGAACCAGAAGCTTTTTCAGGTAGTCCAGGCCCAGTCCATGTAGGGCTTTATAAGTCAGAAGTCCGACTTTAAAGGTGATCCACCACTGTACCGGCAGCCAGTGCAGTTCGTGCAGCATCGGAGAAATATGACAGGACTCGGAGGTTCCCGTCAATAACTGGGCAGCTGCATTCTACACCAGCTGCAAGCGGTGGATATCCACCCCAGGTGGCACTAGGTAAAAGGAGTTGCAATAATCCAAATGCGGGTGTAACCCCCCCTACAAATGGGGGTTCCTAAAAGCCTTCCTGGAGCTTGCTTAAATGCTCCATGCCTGGCTGGTGTTCAGCATAAGTCCGCTAAATGTGGGGGTTGTGAGTGCTTTTAAAGCCTCCAGTACTGTCTCTTTAAGAGCTGCCTGTTTGCAGGCTTTAGTGGTTCAAATAGAGGACTGGGGTTTCTCTGCTCGAATCCCCCCCCCCGGACTGCTGTCTGTTCGCTCCATTTTGCAGTCACTAGGAGCGCTAAGGGAGCCCATTTGAAAGATATAGTTGTCCCCCCTACAACATGTATAGTATTGGTAAAATGGCAGTTTATCTAACGTTTTTTATTGCAGCTGGGACTTTGTGTTGTGCTCCTCCATATCGGACTCAGACTGTGTAAAAGGAGTCCAATAGTAGCTAAGGGACATTGGAACTGGCGTGGAGGTGACCAACCAGGAATCAGGATTCTGGCTGGAGCCAGCTGACCAATGGGGACACAGCTTGTAATTCCTGGATGTGGCATTATGGGTCATGGCGCCTTTTCGCACCACTGAGGGCTGGAATAAGTGACTGGCATGTATAACCAGCAAATGAGATCGGGTAGATCCCGTGCTGTGAGGATTGCCCCATGCTGTTAGGGGCAGATGCGTGGTGACTGTGAAGGAGAAAGGAGCTCTGAACTCCTGCGCCGTTGAGTGTTCACACGGGAAGTGCGTGAAAGGCCTGAAGTGGCCGTTTGTATTGCCAGCACTCCACAGATTAAATCCGCAGGTTTGCGGTCAGAGAAGGCTGTGTACAAGCACAGCTACCTACCAAACTTCACCTGAAGAGAACTGGAGAATCTGCTGAATCACGCTCAGTCTGTCAGGACATTGAAGCTGCAGTGAAATGCCCTCATAGCTGTGAGTTTGTTCGGGTCCTGGAAGCAGCTACCTGGTATGGTACCCTTCTGTTGTTTCCATATAAATGTGTGAGGAGGCCGTTGAAGCTCAGGTTCAGCCCTGCAAGTGGTGAAAGGGTGGTTCTCTGCTGGAGTTGTGAGTACTGGATCAGGGTAGCTCCCTGTTAAAGCTTATAAATAAATGCAAAAATCATTTTGTTGTATTGCTGACTGCACTAATTGAGCTTTCTGGCTCCACCTGATCTGCTCAGTAATTAAATGCTCGCTTGTGTCGGGGCCCCAACCAGCTGCATCGAGGAACTAGCCATTAGGGCTTGGGTACCCATAGACAGTAATTAATAGGTTAGGCCTGTGCACAGAGCCATAGGTAGATTTTCATGTACTGTAGTGGTAAGCTAATCAACCTGATTTCCCCCGGTCCTTGTTATCTCCCCTCAAATAAATCAGATTGCTTGTTTTGCAAAAGTACACTGGCTAGTCTGTGTATTAATGGTGAAATATTGCCCAGTGAATGTGGTATAACTGTACCTTGCTTTCCAGGGCGTCCCCAGAGTGAGCTGACTGGTTCGAGCCGGGGGATAAGTGTATATGGTAAGGCCACTGAAATTGAACTGCGTGGGCCACTAGTGGGAAGAAAGGGGGGTTGCAGAAACCCAGAGGGCTGTGACCGAGTCAACCTCGACTGTTCTAACCCCGACCTCTGGGTGGAGGCATCCGCCAACGGATCTGGGCCCCTCACCCTGCTACAGGTAGGGCAGGCAGGGTTAGTAGCCCTTAGGATAGCACCCCTTGGGGGTTACAAATTGGAGGCACCGCTGGGATTAGCATCTCCTAGTGGCCAAGTGGGTGAAGTGCATAAAAATGGAAAAGCTGTCGGGGAAACTGGAAGGGGATATAATGCCAAAAATTAAGTTGGAACCTATTAAGACAATGGTAGAGAAACTGATGGGGTGGGGTGAAGCCGAAGAGCTGGACTCCCAGAGAATTATGTTACTATTAGACATGCCTCTGGGAACACTGACAGCTGACATTATTTCTACAGCAGAGCGTGTTAAATGTTTGGGCAAAGTGGAGGTGAAGGGGCGTATGGCTGACCTGCTCGATCAGACCCTGCAGGTGCTACTTTTGTGTAGTGTGGCCATCGACCCTGAGAGGGTACCTCCAGTGATTTACCCGGAGGGTGCCCCACAGGGGTGGAGACTTGTTCACATTCGGAGTAGGTCAGTTACTCCTGGGTGGTCCCCCCAGACTAATAATTTAAAAGATAAACTGCTTAAATTGCTGGCTGTGGAGGGGAGGTCTACCCAGGAGTTGCTGCAAGCATTGGACCTCTCTAGTGACACCACCCCCCAGGTCTCCCCAGGTACCTCTCCCTGTCCCCCCAAGAGTTCTATTTTGGCTCCACTGCCCCTAGTGGTTCCCCCTATACAGCTCGACTCTTACCGTAGGCTGAAACTTTTTTCTGGCACAGTGCTGGTGCCTTCAGGGGAGGATGACTTGGAGGCGTGGATGGACTACGCCACCCCCTTAGTTCAGGAGTGGCAATGTTCTGAGGGGGAGAAAGGAAAGCGATTGATGGAGAGTCTGCAGGGCCCCGCTTTAGAAGCCATTAGGTTCTTGCTGGCCACTAACCCGGAAGCCACCACAGCAGAGTATCTTTCTGCTTTGGAGGGAGTGTTCGGGAGTACAGAGGCTGGGGAAGACTTATTATGGAAATTCAAGTCTGCCAAGCAATGGAGAAATGAGAAGCTGTCCGCTTTTGTCACTAGGGTGGAGCGGGCCTTACAAAAGGCCTATCGAAAAGGGGGATCACAGCCACGGCCTTGAACCAGGTCAGGTTGGAACATGTTTTGAAGTCTGCTAGATTTTCTAGTGTGATACTGTTAAAACTTAAGTTACATGATAGATGGGCTGCCCCGCCTGAATACTGTCAATTAATGAGGGAGATTAGAGAGGTAGAGACTGATGAGGAGGGGTGGGAACCCTATGTGGGAGCTGTGAACCCAAGCCGAACCTCTGAGTCTAGTGCACCCGAGGAGACCCACCTTTCAAGGAAGCCGGATGCGTCCCCAGAATTTCAGGGTGATGTGGGGGTGCATGCTATTTCCTCTGATCCCCAAGTAGAAAGCAAGTTGAGGGCCAAGGTCAGAAATTTACGAGAACTGGTGAGGGACTTGAAGCGATCCACTCCCCACCCTCTTAGGTCTGGGGAACGTGAGTTATCTAGAAACCAATGCCCTGGCCCAGGGGAACCCCCTCGCCCCCCCGGGAGGGCCCCCAGCAGATAAAGTATTCCCCTCCCAATAGAGACCGTCGGGACCCCAAGCTCTGTTACCATTGTGGGGAGGATGGACACTTTCAGATTGAGTGCCAGTTGCCGGAGAATTTAAGGAAGGTCAACAACAGACTGATCTCTTGGCATTGCAGGGCCCATGTCCAACCCCCCAGGAAGAGCTTTGTGACCCGGGCCAACGCCCAAGCAACTGTCAATGCTGTGCCTCCTGAATGGTCTGATGTGGTCGGGCACTCAATAGAGGACCCAGTGTGAGTAAATGTGATTCCCACTCAAGCTGTATTAGATAGTGGCTCTCAGGTAACCATCATGTTTCAGGACTGGTATCAGACACACCTACCTGAGGTGCCACTACAACCCTTGGATGGTCTACATGTATGGGGGCTAAGTGACAAGGCTTATCTGTATTTGGTGTATATCCAGATCTGGTTGTCATTTCCTACTTCTGTGGCTGGAGTGGACGAACAGGTGGAAACCTTGGCTTTAGTTTGCCCCCCCCCACTGGACTGTATGATGGGGTACCCCTGTTGATTGGGACAAATGCTCATATGTTTGGTTGATTAGCCCAATTGTGTTCAGAAAATGCAGTTGCTAGGATGCAGAGCCCTAAGAATACCCTGAGATCCAAAAGGCCTATGAAACTCAGAGGAAGATTAGCCAGGAGGAACCTGAAGGCCCAGTGGGTGTAGTATGGAAGAAGGATCCGCACCGTAATACTTGCCCAAATGCCCAGTGTGTTTTACAAGGAAGTCCAAATGAGAACAGATGTTAAGAATAAGTTATTGATGTTGGATGCACCTGGGGAGGAAGATTGCCTGAGGGACTGCTGGTTAAACCAGTATCTTGCCTGCTAGAGCCCATGCTTACGCCAGGAGGGTGATGGTTCAAGTTCATAATGTGTCTGACAAGGAGATTCGAATAAAAAGAGGGTGCACCCTGGCAAGTGTACATTGTGCGGATACTGCAGTGCTGCCCAATAGCAAGGGTTCGAGGAAGGATGACAGAGTAACTCCCGACTTGTTTGATTTTGGTGACTCCTCGTTGCCTGTTGAATGGAAAGTGAGGATCAGTTAGAAGCTTGCCAACAGCTACCAGGTATTCTCCCTGAAAGAATGGGACATGGGATGTGTGCGAGGGGCTGAGCACCACATCCGGCTGCATGATGAAAGGCCTTTTCGAGAGAGATCGCTGCGCCTGGCCCCGGCTGACATAGACGATGTGAGGCGGCATTTGCAAGAGATGCTTGCTGCTGGTGTGATACAAGAGTCCAGGAGCCCCTATGCCTCCCCCATTGTAGTAGTGAGAAAAAAGAATGGGGCAGTTTGGATGTGTGTAGATTACCATACCTTGAATCGGTGGGCCATCCCAGACCAGTATACCATGCCACGCATACAGGACGCCTTGGATTGTTTAAATGGCAGTAAGTGGTTCTCTGTGTTAGACCTCCGCAGTGGGTACTATCAGATCCCGATGGCCCCAGAGAACTGAGAGAAGACTGCATTCATTTGCCCCCTAGGTTTCTATGAGTTTATCTGGATGCCTCAAGGGATTTCAGGTGCTCCAGCTACCTTTCAGCGCCTGATGGAACGTGCTGTGGGGGATATGAATTTGCTCTAGTGTTTGGTTTACTTAGATGATGTCATAGTGTTTGGCCGCTCATTGGAAGAACATGAACGTCGATTGTTCAAGGTCCTGGATTGGCTGGAGGATTTCGGTCTCAAGCTATTTATAGACAAGTGCCAATTCTTCCAAACTTCTGTGGAGTATGTGGGCCACATAGTATCCGCTGAAGGCATAGAGACTGGCCCCAGCAAAGTGGAGGCTTTGACTACTTGGCCTCAACCCAGGAATTTGAAAGAGCTGCAACGGTTCCTGGGGTTTTGTGGATATTATAGGCAGTTTGTCAAAGATTATTCTCGAGTGATCTGCTCCCTCCTCAACCTTACTAAGGGGCACCCTCTCATGCACAAAAAGTATAAGAAAGTTGTGCACTCTGAGATGGAGAAGAAGTATTTTCGGCCGAATGATGTATTTGGGAACTGCTGGACTACTGAGTGTGAGGAAGCTTTCTATGACATCATATATCAACTTACCCATGCCCCAGTGCTGGCCTATGCTAACCCAGCCAAGCCGTATGTTCTCCATACTGAAGCCAGTCTGCAAGGATTGGGGGCTGTGTTATATCAGGAGCACTCAAACAGTCTGAGACCTGTAGCTTTTGCCAGCAGAAGTCTGACTCCTTCAGAAAAAAATTATCCAGTACACAAACTAGAGTTCCTGGCTTTGAAGTGGGCCATTGTTGATCAATTTCATGACTATTTGTATGGTGCCATAATATTGGTAAAGACTGATAATAATCCTCTGACCTAAGTGCAGACCTCAGCCAAGCTGGATGCCACTGGCCATAGGTGCCTCTCTACGTTGGCCACCTACGACTATGCTGTTGAGTACAGAGCAGGTCTAAACCATATAGATGCGGATGCTCTCTCTCAGAGGCCTATGCCACAAACCAACTGGGTCAGGTTGTCAGAACCTGACATAAGAGTCCTTTGCCAAAAGTTTGACAAGGAGGAACCGGTGTCTTCTGATGCTGTGGACTGCATGGTGGATTGCTTGGGGCCATCCGAGAACTGCATACCTGCTGCTTACTGTAATTTTTCTGCATTAGATACTAGTTCACTGCCCCATTTCAACAATGATAGTCTCCAATGGGCTCAATTCCGAGACCTCATGATAAAAGCTGCTGTGGAGGCTTTGCAGGCCGGGAGGGATGTGTCCAAGTTGCGTTCCACTGACCTGAGAACTGCCTTGTTATACAAAGAAGGGTCAAAGTTAAAACTGATTAACAAACTACTATACAGAGAGACTGTGGATAAGGAGGGCCGGGTAGACAAACAACAACTGGTGCTGCCCACTGCTTTTAGAGAACTGGTCTTGAGGTCCCTGCATAATCACATGGGGCATCTTGGCATAGACCGAACTCTTGACCTGGTACGGACCCGATTCTACTGGCCAAAAATGAGTGCAGACGTAGAGCAGTATGTCAAGACCTGTGGCCGCTGTTTGCAAAGAAAAGCCCTACCTCAGAGAGCTGCCCCCATGGTCAATATCACTACCAGTGCCCCAATGGAACTGTTCTGCATTGATTTCCTGAGTTTAGAACCAGATCTAAAAAACATCAGTAACATATTGGTAGTAACTGATCATTTTACCCGGTTTGCACAGGCTTTTCCTACTAAAGATCAGAAAGCAATCACGGTGGCTAAAGTACTTGTTGAGAACTTCTTTGTCCACTATGGGGCCCCCCAGAGGATCCATTCCGACCAGGGGAGGGACTTTGAGAGCCGCCTGATTAAAGAAATGCTATCTTTGTGAGGAGTACGAAAATCAAGAACCACCCCATACCATCCCCAGGGAGATCCCCAACCTGAAAGGTTTAACCGCACATTGCTTGATATGGTGGGCACACTGCAACCTAAAGACAAGCCTAGATGGAGCCAGCAGATTAGCACCCTGGTTCATGCTTATAACTGCACCAAAAGTGATGCCACTGGATTTTCCCCGTACAGGCTGATGTTTGGGAGAGAGGCTAGACTGCCAGTGGATATGTGTTTCGGGGTTTCCTCTGATGGAGTGCAAGCAGAAAATCATCTACAGTATGTACAGAAGTTGAAGGCCCAATTGAACCATGCCTACCAACTGGCCCAGACTATGTCTGCTAAACGAAACCTGGCCAATAAGGAGAGGTATGATAAGAAAGTGAAAACAATGGAACTGAGAGAAGGGGATAGAGTGCTATTGAGGAATTTGGGACTGCATGGCAAACATAAGATTGCTGACAATGGCATCACCTCCCTCATGTTGTTGTGGGAAAACTGGCAGATTTACCTGTATATAAAGTGCGGCCTGAAAACAATTCTAAATATGTGAAAACTATACACAGAAATCATCTACTGCCAATCGGGCAAATCTTGATTGAAGCTAAACCTCCCAATGACCCCCCTCCAGGCCTATGACTAGATCTGCTGCCAAGAAAAAACCCAGACCGCTTGATTCTTCAGCAAGCCAAATAAAAGGGCCTTGTCCAAACCCCTCTGATGAAGATGATCGCCAATCTGTGTCTGAAGACAATGAAAATAATATTGAATACTACCCCTCTTATGAACTGAGCCAACTGTTTCGGGGCAATCCCCTCGTCAACTCTGGAGATGAGGTTGGGCTTTCTGGACTGTCTGAGCCCCCAGCTTTGTCTCCGGAACCAATGCTTCCAGAGGATGAATTGGGTAGCAGCAAAGCCCAAGGGGTGGGGTCCTTGAGCCTGGCTGAGCTGTCTGGCCTGGCTGAACTATCTGACTTTTCAGAAGAAGAAAGTGATGTGGGGGAACAAGCCAGTGATATGCCGGAACCTGAAGAATATTTTGAATGCCCTGATGGTTCCTTACTAGTGCCTGAACAGTCCCCAACTGAGCCAAGTAGTGTGGGACCTGATATAGAGGGTCATGCCCCCGAAAGTACTATGAGCACTGGGTCCTCTTCCCCTTTGGAGGTTCCCCCTACTAATCTCAATGAGTTTGAAACGGAATTGGGGCCTGTAGCAGGGTTTTCCGAGACCCCTAGACACTCCAGCCAAGAAGTACGGCCTGTAGTAAAGTTGAGTTATGAGTCTCTGGGTCAGCCTGTGGACCTGCCCTTAAATGTGGTCCATAAAGGGGTGTATGTGTCCCCGAGATCCTTGCCTAAGCTAGCCTTGGGGGATAACTCCAGCCTGTTAGTATTGCCCTTCGAGTGTGGTACCCTTGCTTTAGGCAGCCCACCAGTAGCTGATAGGGAGGGGTTCCCTTTTTCCAGGTGTCCTGGGCAGGAAATAATGACCTGATTCAAAAAAAGAAAAAGGTTATGTGTGTGTGTAATGTTGCATAAACCGTAATAAACTGTGAATACAGTGTCCATGCATGTAATCTAAAGTGTGATATAACGTTAATTAAACTGTTTGCCTTAAAGTGATTTAAGGGTGACTACTTGACGTGGACGCCAAGTTCTTTCCAGGCCAGGAAGGGTGCCCCCCCCACAAATGGGGGTTCCTAAAAGCCTTCCCGGAGCTTGCTTAAATGCTCCATGCCTGGCTGGTGTTCAGTGTAAGTCCGCTAATTGTGGGGGTTGTGAGTGCTTTTAAAGCCTCCAGTACTGTCTCTTTAAGAGCTGCCTGTTCGCAGGCTTTAGTGGTTCAAATAGACGACTGGGGTTTCTCTGCTCGAATCCCCCCCAGACTGCTGTCTGATTGCTCCATTTTTGAAGTCACTAGGAGCGCTAAGGGAGCCCATTTGAAAGATATAGTTGTCCCCCTACAACATGTATAGTATTGGTAAAATGGCAGTTTGTCTAACGTTTTTTATTGCAGCTGGGACTTTGTGTTGTGCCCCTCCATATTGGACTTGGACTGTGTAAAAGGAGTCCAATAGTAGCTAAGGGGCATCAGAACTGGCGTGGAGGTGACCAACTAGGAATCAGGATTCTGGCTAGAGCCAGCTGACCAATGGGGACACAGCTTGTAATTCCTGGATGTGGCATTATGGGTCATGGTGCCTTTTCGCACCACTGAGGGCTAGAATAAGTGACTAGCATGTGTAACCAGCCAAGGAGATCGGGTAACGCCCGAGCTGTGAGGATTGCCCATGCTGTTAGGGGCAGATGCGTGGTGACTGTGAAGGAGAAAGGAGCTCTGAGCTCCTACGCCATTGAGTGTTCGCGCAGGAAGCGCGTGAAAGGCCTGAGGTGGCCGTTTGTATTGCCAGTGCTCCATGGATTAAATTCGCAGGCTTGCGGTCAGAGGAGGCTGTGCACAAGCACAGCTATCTACCAGGCTTCACCTGAAGAGGACTGGAAAATCTGCTGAATCGTGCTCAGTCTGTCAGGACATTGAAGCTGCAGTGAAACACCTGAATAGCTGTGAGTTTGTTCGGGTCCTGGAAGCAGCTGCCTGGTATGATACCTCTCTGTTGTTTCCATATAAATGTGTGAGGAGGCCGTTGAAGCTCAGGTTCAGCCCTGCAAGTGGTGAAAGAGTGGTTCTCTGCTGGAGCTGTGAGTACTGGATCAGGGTAGCTCACTGTTAAAGCTTATAAACAAATGCAAAAATTGTTTTGTTGTATTGCTGACTGCACTAATTGAGCTTTCTGGCTCCATCTGATCTGCTCAGGAATTAAATGCTCGCTTGTGTCGGGGCCCCAACCAGCTGCATCGAGGAACTAGCCATTAGGGCTTGGGTACCCATAGACAGTAATTAATAGGTTAGGCCTGTGCACAGAGCCATAGGTAGATTTTCATGTACTGTAGTGGTAAGCTAATCAACCTGATTTCCCCAGGTCCTTGTTATCTCTCCTCAAATAAATCAGGTTGCTTGTTTTGCAAAAGTATACTGGCTAGTCTGTGTATTATTGGTGAAATATTGCCCAGTGAATGTGGTGTAACTGTACCTTACTTTCCAGGGGGTCCCCAGAGTGAGCTGACTGGTTCGAGCCGGGGGGTAAGTGTATATGGTAAGGACCACTGAAATTGAACTGCGTGGGCCACTAGTGGGAAGAAAGGGGGGTTGCAGCAACCCAGAGGGCTGTGACCAAGTCAACCTCGACTGTTCTAACCCCGACCACTGGGTGGAGGCACCCGCCAACGGATCTGGGCTCCTCACCCTGCTACAGTTAGGGTAGGCAGGGGTAGTAGCCCTAAGGATAGCACCCCTTGGGGGTTACACGAGGACACAAAGGTGTGGAGGTGTGGACCAACATAGGAAGATCGCCAGATGGAACAAGATGCTTAACTATATTTTTATATTTATTGTATGTCATGTTATGTATGTTAAATGTTGTATTGTGATGTTATTTGTTTATTGTAAACATCTTGACTGTACATGTACTCAGTCCCTGGGTCGTACATGAAAATGGGCCTTTGGCTCATTGTACTTACCCGGTAAACAAATGTTTGAAATAAAAAAATAAAATAAAAAAGATATTCCTGAGATGGTAAAAAGAGGATTTGATGACAGCCGACACCTGCGAACATAGAGTCAGACCTTCGCCAAAAATTATTCCCCAGTTTCGCAACTGTTCAGCGGTCAGGAGTGATAAGGCCCCAAGAAAAAGTCCTGAGGGCGAACCTACCCCCAGCCCCCCCCATCCAGCGCCCCGGGTCCACAACCAGCACCTCAGTCTTTTCCAAGTTCAACCTCAACCAGCTCAAATTTATTCAATCCTGGATTTCAGTGAGGCAGTTATTAAATACTGGGTGAGCTCCATCCTGGTCAGGTGCAAAAGAGAGGCAGAGCTGGGTATCATCAGTATAGCAGTGAAACCTCAGCCCATACCTTCTTACAATGTCTCCAAGGGGAAGCATGTACACAGCGAACAACATGGGGGACAACACTGATCCGTGTGGTACCACACATAACAGAGGAAATGGGTCAGAGGAATGAATCCCCGACACCACCCTCTGAGTTCTTCCAGTAAGGAAAGACGTAAACCACCTGAGGACTGTACCTGACAGGCCACAGATGAACCTCAGGTGATCGAGCAGAATCCCATGGTCCACAGTGTCAAATATTGATGAGAGATCTAGAAGAACCAAGATGGAACGGCCATCAGAAGATCACTGAGCACCCGAACCAGCGCTGTCTCAGTACTGTGCCTCTTTCAAAATCCAGACTGGAGAGCTTCATAGATGTCATGGATGGTAAAATGGTTCTCCAGTTGTATGGCCACTACTTTCTTAATCATCTTCCCTATAAAGAGAAGGTTTGAGATTGGTCTGTAGTTCGCATGGCAGTCTGGGTCCAAAAAAGCTTTCTTCAGAAGGGGTGTCACCACCGCCTCCTTCAGAGGGCTTGGAAACTCACCTGTTTCCAAGGAGCACCAGACCATCCGTGCTAGGATTGGACCAATTATGTGATTACAACCCATAATCAGGGCAGTTGCTCCTGGGTCCAAACTACAGCATGTAGGGCACATGCCCTGGACAATCTGCATGACATCCATGAACTCTGGCTGGTCGAAGAAAATCCAGGAAAATTGAGGACCAGTGGCCAAGCACCGGTCCAAAGCAACACCCATAGAGTGTGCTGGTTGGAGCTCGGCCCTGATGTCAGCCACCTTAGTTGCAAAGAATTGAGCAAGCTCATCGCATTTCACTTGCAAAAAGGCTTTTTGAATCTGTAGGCAGGCTGGGTTGCACAGTCTGTCTATGGTTAGAAAAAGCTGAGCTGGTCAATTATGAGCGGCCGCAATCTCCCCAGACAGGAACTCTGCCTTCTTACAGGTGATTGCAGATTGATAGTCTTGCAAATGCTCCATCAATCTAAGGTGTTCGGCTTCTAGGGCAGATTTCTGCCAGCAATGCTCTAACCTTCGTCCTAGTCACCACATCTCCCTCAAGGTCCCATCAAAGCAAGGGGACCGAGGGCGAAGGGAGAGAAGATGAACTCGGACAGGAGCATCGAGATCCAGGGCCACAGAGATGGCCTTATTATAAGCCATCACTAGGGCATCTGGGTCATTGATAGCCAGTGGAAAGAATGATAAGTTCAGCACCACAGCCAGGCCTTAAGAGCCTACACCTCGTAAAGGGTGGTACCTGACCATCTCCACAGGGGTAGGCCTACAAAGGGAGGCACAAAAACTGAACCTCACGGTGTAGTGATTTGACCATCTGACTGGAAGAAGATATGAAGCAAGGGCATAGCAGTAAATAGTATCCTCATAATCTAAGATGGGGAGAATGACTTACCCAATAACTTGTTTATGATTTGAGCTTGATAAACAATGCCTAGAATGTTTTAAGCACCCCAGACATTGACAGACTTTTGAAACTCTTTTATCGATGTGTGTTTTAAAGGTCAAAGAGGAATCAAAAATAAGGCAGAGATACTTAAATTCCTTCACAAGTTCAAACTTGGGTGGTGGGAGAGGACTGAGTGTCCCAGTGGATGCAGATGACTCCAGTACCTGTTCCTTTTGTGTACTCTTTTCCAAGAACTTCAGCATGCACCATGGTCTGTCTGCTTCCCAAATCTACAAGTCCCTTTACAGTTTTAACTCACACGTTGACATCTGTTGAATACTTGTCCCAATTTGCTAAGGCCAAATTTGCTCTAGTGCTCTGCAGAAAGTAAATGTAAATGGAGTCCACTCTGAAGAAAGAGGAGTTACTAGTGGGGTGCTGCAGGATTCAGTACTGGGTCCAGTCCTTTTTAATGTCTTTATAAGTGACATTACAGAGGGACTGGAAGGAAAAGTATGTCTCTTTGCAGATGACACAAAGATCTGCAACAGGGTTGATACACAAGGAGGTGTGGAAAGGATGAGAAGGGACTTGGCAAGGTTGGAGGAATGGTCAGAAGTATGGCAGCTTGGATTTAATGCAAAGAAGTGAAAAATAATGCACCTGGGAAACAAAAACCAAGGGGAATATTACACAATGCGGGGGTAGTAACAACAACAAAAATGGAAAGGGACCTGGGGGTAATCATATCAGATGATCTTAAGGTTAGCAAGCAATGTGAGAAGGCAGTGGGGGAGGGCTGGGGATATACTGGGATGTATAGGGAGAGGCACCACCAGCAGAAAACAAGAAGTTGTTATCCCTCTGTACAGACAGTTGGTGAGACCTCATCTGGAGTACTGTGTCCAGTTCTGGAGACCCCATCTCTGCAAGGACATAGACAGGATAGAGGCAGTCCAGAGAAGGGCAACTAAAATGGTGCAGGGTCTGCAAGAGAAGCCATACGAGGAGAGACTAAAGGAGCTTAACATGTATACCCTTGAGGAAAGGAGGGAGGTGGGGGACATGATAGAAACTTTTAAGTACCTCAGTGGAATCAACAAAGTCCAAGAGGGTAGCATCTTTCAGAAAAAGAGATGTGCAAGAACAAGGGGACACAATTTCAAGATAGGGGGGGGATGGTTCAGGGCAATGTGAGGAAGTATTATTTCACAAAGAGGGTGGTGGACGATGGAACAGCCTCTCCTGAGGAGGTGTGGGTCTAAAACTGTGGGGGAATTCAAGAATACATGGGACAGACATAAGGCCATTCTTGTGGGGGGTAAGAAGAAATAGGCTGTTGATTAACTAGGATCTGCAGCTTATCCTGTAGGTAGGGAAATGGGCAGACTAGGTGGGCCAAGCAGTCCTTATCTGCTGTCAAAGTCTATGTTTCTATGTTTCTATGATGCCATTCTTATTTTTCTGGCAGTTTCTTGCAATATGGCCTGGCTTATTACAGTTGTAGCAAATAAAGTCTCTGAGTGCAGATTTGTTACCCTCATCAGAGTTGTTATTGTATCTGATCTGGAGTTAAACTGGGAAAAGATTAAACCAGCAGGTCGAAAGGGCAGGGGACTGCTGCCTCCCCCAAACACCCACGAGGTCGCGAGGGACTTCTGCCCTCCCTGGGACAAGCCGGAGCCCCCCCTCGAGCACCCGAAGATTAAACCAGTGGGTCGAGAGGGCAGGGGACTGCTGCCCTCCCCCAAACACCCACGAGGTCGCGAGGGACTTCTGCCTTCCCTGGGACAAGCCGGAGCCCCCTCCCCCGAGCACCCGAAGATTAAACCAGGTACGGCAGGCCTGTGAGCCAGAAATCAGAGGCCTTGAGCTTGCCTTGGCGCCAAATTCAAACGGTGGAAATCTGTAGCCCAGCAGCTCAGCAGCACAGGGCCGCCTGGAGCAGTGCTGCAAAGGTCTTGCTATAAAGTCGGCGCACATGTGAAGACAGTTTTTTAGAATTGCTTTTTTTGCTCCATGCACTGTGAATCCAGTAGTAAATCTCAGGTTCCTTAATGAGCCTGCTTGTATTTCAGCAGTTGTACAGTGAAAGCGCATGTTACCTTAAGCGAGCCTGTCTACATTGAATTAAGGGATTCCTGCTTTTGCTGCAATATAGTTAAACGTGTACAGACTTAATCCTGTAGCTCCACCGAAGGCAAATAGCAGTTTCCATTTGTAGTACATATACTGATTTTAGAGTCTGCCTGAAATTTTTAACGCATGCCTGCTTTTTAACCGAGCTACTGTTTAGAGCCTACCTGTAATTATGTAATGTCTGCCTGCTTCAAATCCGGGCTATAGCATAAGAAAGCTGCTTGCTGGACTTGCTAGATTCATTATCTTAGAACTCCGGACAGAACAGCATTATTGGGATGTAAATTCTCATACCTGGCTTCACAGACTGAATTGGCTTTCGCTAATAAGGGGTAAGCAGCACTAGTGAAGTGCAAGAATTTCTAGGAGGAGGAAAACATTCGCGGCAGCCATTTTCACTGCGCCTCCTAACCTAAGGGCAGAATAGTACATAGATACATAGATACATAGACAGTGTCGGCAGATAAGGGCCTATGGCCCACCTAGTCTGTCCATTTGAGCTTGTAAGTTCAGTTTGTTTTCCTAGAAGTCTATTTCCCCTTACCCCTGACCTCTAGAATTCCTTTATGTCTATCCCATGCGTTCTTAAATCCTGTGATTGTTTCAGCCCCCACCACTTCCTCTGGCAGGGTGTTCCACTTGTCCACCACCCTTTCTGTGAAGAAATTCTTTCTCATGTTTCCTCTGAATCGGCCCCTCCTCCAACTTCATCCCATGCCCTTTAGTCCTGAAACATCTTTTTCGCTTAAAAATAGTGTTTTCCTGCACCCTGTTCCTCCCTGTAAGATACTTGTATGTCTCATCATATCCCCTCTCTCCTCTCTCCTCCAGGGAGTACATGTTCAGTTCCTTCAACCTGTCTTCATAGGACTTGTGATGCAACCCATGCACCATCTTTGTTGCCTCCTCTGAACCTTCTCTACCCTGTCTATGTCCTTACGTAGGTATGGTCTCCAGAACTGTACACTGTACTACAGGTGGGGCCTCACTAGTGTCTTGTATAGCGAATTATGACCTCCCTTTTCCTGCTGGTGATGCCCTGCCTATACATCCCTGCATCCTATTTGCTTTACCTGATGCCTTGTCACACTGTTTCCTCACTTTGAGGTCATCAGAGATGACAACCCCAAGATCCCTTTCCTGCTTGGTGCATGCTATATCCTCACCCCCAACTGATATATTGTGCCAGGGTTTTGTGCCCCATATGCATTATCTGCACTTCTTTGCATTGAATTTCAACTGCCAAACCCTTGACCATTCTTCAAGTTTCTGCAGGTCCCTTCTCATTCTGTCTACACCCTCTGGTGTGTCTACTCTGTTACAGAACTTTGTGTCATCAGCGAACAGTGAAATTCTGCCTTCTAGATCCTGCGCAATGTCACTGATGAAGATGTTGAATAGGACCGGTCCCAGCACTGATCCCTGTGGTACCCCACTGGTCACTCTTCCCTCTGTGGAGTGACAGCCATTTACCACCACCCTCTGTGTCCTGCCACCCAGCCAGTTACCTACCCACCACACTACTGTCCTGCCCACACCCATATTCCCAGTTTGTGTAATAGTCTTCTATGTGGCACAGTGTCAAAGGCCTTGCTGAAGTCCAGATAGGCCATGTCCACTGCCCTCCCCTGATCCACCTCCCTAGTCACCCAGTCAAAAAATTCAATGAGGTTGGTCTGACATGACCTCCCCCTGGTGAAACCATGCTGCCTTGGGTCCTGTAGTCCATTGACAACCAGATGTTCCACCAATCTCTCCTTCAGTAGTGCTTCCATGACCTTTCCCACTACCGAGGTGAGGCTGACTGGTCTGTAGTTCCCTGCTTCCTCTTTTGTTCCCACTTTTGTATAAGGGACTACATCTGCTGTCCTCCAGTCTTTGGGTACTTCCCTGTTTCCAGTGATTGGCTGAACAGGATAGCCAGAGGTTCAGCCACCACCTCTCTTAGTTCTTAAGGACCCTGGTGCACCCCATCTGGCCCCATTGCTTTATCAGCTCTTATTACTTCCAGTTCCTTCAGGACCCTTCTCGTGAAAGGACTTATGTCCATTTCTGCACCATTCTCACCCCTTGTACTCCCTTCAGACCCATTACCCCCCTCTTCCTTAGTAAAGACTGAGCAGAAATACCTGTTCAATATGTCAGCTTTACTGTTGTCATCCTCCATGGGGCTCCCATCCTCCCCCTTCAGTCTCACTATCCCTCCCTTTGTCTTTCTTTTTTCACTTATGTACCTGTAAAAGGTTTTGTCCCCTTTACCCACTGATTTTGCAATGTGTTCTTCTGTCTGAGCTTTGGCTTCCCTTACTGACTTCCCTGCCTCCCTTTGTTTCTCCTGGTACTTCTCCCTATCCCTTCTGCCTGTGTCTTTTGTATTGCCTGAATGCAATCTTTTTGGCTTTCACTTTCTTTGCTACCTCTTTGGAAAACCATAATGGTCTCCTCTTCCTTTTCCTCTTGCTAACCTGCTTAATGCATAATTCTGTTGTTCTTATAATCCCCATTTTAAATACTGCCCACTGTTCCTCAACCCCTGATTCCTGTCCCATTCCCCTTAATGCCTCTTTCAAGGTGTGCTACAAACTTACAAGGCAACCTTAAAGCATAATCACAAACCTCTGGGAAACTTTGATATAAATATCGATTTTAAGGGCAAATTCCAGAGTCGGGTGCCTTTTTACGCACAGGGAAAAGCAAATTCCAGAGTCGGGGGCCTTTTTAGACACAGGGAAAAGCAAATTGTTAACACAGCTAGCTCAAGTTACCTGGCTTAACACTCTACGCCCCTCCGCCTGTACTATAAATAATTCTTACCTTTCCTTTTCTCCTCCACAGCGGGTCGAGAGGGCAGGGAACTGCTGCCCTCCCCCAAACACCCGCGAGGTCGCGAGGGACTTCTGCTCTCCCTGGGACAAGCCAGAGCCCCCCCCCGAGCACCCGAAGATTAAACCAGGTACGGCAGGCCTGTGAGCCAGGAATCAGAGGCTTTGGTCTTGCCTTGGCGCCAAATTCAAACGGTGGAAATCTGTAGCCCAGCTGCTCAGCAGCACAGGGCCGCCTGGAGCAGTGCTGCAAAGGTCTCCCACCGTCCCCACCACCACCCTTGGTCGACACGCCAATATATAGGTTAGTTGAGAGGTCAGGTGACTCTCAAAAACCTATCAGTCCACTTTCAGATCTGCAGGTTATCCGATCTCACCAGCAGAGGCCGCTATCACTAATTACAGCTTGCTACTGCTAAAAAAAACCAAAAAAAACCCAATGCTACTTTACATTTTAATTATGTTAACCATTGCCACTTCTCTTGTATCGTTACCCCCATCCACCCGGCCCCAAAATGACCCTAAGCTCCTACTCTATAGCTCTGTCTCGACCCCCCCATGCCCCCTAAATACACCCACTGTGCACCAGGCCCAGCCACCGACTCGTGGTTGGATTTCATACCCCTCCGTCATCCCTCCATCTTTCACCCTGCGACTATCTGCCCTAAGCAGCCTTGCGAAGTCGACCTCCAACCACATCCCGAATTTTACCAACCACAAATATAAAACTAAAAGTAAATGGCTTACAGCCCTACAATACCTCACCCTGATGCTCCTACTGGTGGGTGATGTTGAAACAAACCCTGGTCCACCGCCCCTCCCCACCCCCCAAATCCTGCCAAAGGGTCTTAGCCTAATTCACCTCAACATCCGCAGCCTACTAAACAAAGTCCCGGAGTTGCAAACCACTGCCCTAACCCTCAAACCAGACATTTGTATAATATCTGAAACATGGCTAAAACCCCATCATGATGACTCTGAAAGAGCCTTGCCCGGTTACACAGTATTAAGACAGGATAGACAAGGCACCAGAAAAGGAGGTGGCATTGCCATTTATATATCTAACGCATTCCAGTACACCTCTGTCCAGCTCCCAAGTCACACTCCTCATATTGATACCAAGATGGTAAAACTAGTCCTGTCACATAGCTCACCGGTGTATGTAGCAGGGATATACTGTGCCCCTGCCACCCCAGCAACAACCATCATAGACCACCTGGGATCTCTTAAAGAGATGGCTACTGCCGGTGAGCTCTACATCCTTGGGGATTTTAACTACAACTGGTTAGACAATGACTGCTCAAAACTATGCAGCAAGATCAAAGCCCTTAACCTCTCCCAACAGATTGAGCAACCCACCCGCCTAAACCCAAAATCCCAGAACCACTCTCTCCTGGACTGGGCTTTTACAAGACACCCACACAGGATTATTAAGGCTGGCCTCCTACCTGATTCAATGAGTGACCACCGACCGCCACATGATCTACGTGATCAGAAAGGTGTACAGACCCACTAACCACCTCCCCCAAAGGACACTCCAAATGAGAGCATACAATTCTCTCTGCCTCAACTCCCTACTAAATGACCTTGCCTCTGCCGACTGGTCGTTCATCCAACTGGCACCTACCATTGACCATGCTTTTGACACGTTCAGAAATCAAATTCTTGCTGTCTGGGACCATCACACCCCCCTCAGAAGCAAAAGGGTAAGGGCAACCCATCTCCCCTGGGTCTCTGCCGACATTATCTCCAGATGTTGCGCAAGAGACCAGGCCTGGAAAAAACAAAGGCAAACAGGCACCCCGGAATCCCTGCAGCATTACCGTACCCTCTGAAACAACTGTACCAAAACCATAAGACAGGCAAAAAAGAACTACTTCCGAGCTGCCCTCTCCTCTAATCTTAGCCATCCATCAAAATTCTGGAAATCTATCAAAACCTTGCTCAATCCCCCATCCAGCCACCCACCCCTACCCTAACCATTCAGGGCAAAAATGTATCTGTGCCAAGTGAAGTTGCCACAACTTTCAATAACTTTTTTACCAACTGTACAAAATCTCTCCTAACAAACCTACAAACCTTTTCACCCGCACCTAATCCCCAGGCGCCTGCCCAGCACTCCCTCCATGCCACCAAGTTCTCTTTCCATCCTGTCTCCACGACAGATGTCCTAGCCACCCTATGTTCCCTTAACCCCAATAAAGGTAAATGCCCGCTAGGACTGGACGCAAAACTCCTATACCTATCTGCTCCTACCATTGCAGCTCCCCTAGCTGACCTCCTTAACCGTTCCTTCTCCTCAGCCCAAATTCCAACAGCATGGAAGGAGGCAGTAGTCTCCATGCTCAAAGGTGGCAACCATCTAAGCCTAGAAACTACCACCCTATCTCCCTACTCCAAGTTCTGGCCAAACTACAGGAACACCTAGCCCTCTCACAACTCACTCAATTCCTTGATACCACCTTCTTTTTCACCCCCTACCAATCGGGCTTTCTCAAATCCCACTCCACCATCACTGCGTTACTAAGACTCACTAACGATATTGCCTCAGGCATGGACAAAGGGTACCTCACCTTGGCTATATTCATTGACCTGGCAAAGGCATTTGATACCATCTCCCACCCCAAACTCCTCACGAAACTACAGGATGCAGGCCTATCTGATCTAGCCACCAGCTGGTTCCAAGCCTACCTATCTGGCAGGAAACAAGCAGTAAAAATCGGCCCACACATATCCCCCCCACTTCCAGTCACCATGGGGTTCCCCCAGGGATCTGTCCTGGGTCCCCTTCTCTTTTCTATATTTCTAAACGACCTCCCATTGGCATGCCCAAACTCAACTATACAAATGTACGCTGACGATACCATCCTGTACGCCTCTGGCCTTTCCAGTGAGGTATTAAACTCTGCCCTACAGCAGGATTTTGATGCCGTGCAAACCTGGCTTAGCTCTAACCAACTCCTCCTAAACGCAAAGAAAACCGTCTCCATAACTTTCGGCATGCAGCCTAGACTCTCCCGATTAGCTGCTCCCCCCCACTTTCCATACACTAGATGGTACCACCTGAATCCATGCACCTCCTTCAGGTACCTGGTGTATGGCTTGATCGCCATTTAGATTTCTCCGTCCACATCGACTCCCTTCAGAAAAAACCATACCCAAAACTAGGTGCACTATACCGCAACAAAGGTTGCCTACCCACCTTGGTCAGGAAGGAGCTAGTACTCAAAATGATTCTCCCAATCTTCGACTACGGAGACGTGATCTACAGCACAGCCCCCCCATCCACTCTGGCAAACTTGGACCCCCTTTTTCATTATTTCTGTCGGCTCATCCTAGAATGCCCCCCCACCACCCACCACTGCGACCTGTACAGCGCCCTAGATCTCCCCTCACTGCACTCCAGGCGCCAGCTTCATTGCGCAAATCTCATAGTAAAGCACTGGTCCAACTCCCTCCCCACCTATCTCAGCTCCATCCTGTCAGCTCATCCCACCCTGGCCTACTCCTTGAGAGGCTCTGACTCAAGACTTCTGCATATCCCTTTCATGCACACCTCAAAGGGCCAGTCTGCTTTCAAATATAGACTGCCCAAACTCTAGAATGACCTCCCCGCTGTAATTAGGCAGTCCTCCACCCCAAGGACCTTGAAAACTCTCCTTCAGACCCACTTCTCAGTCACATGTAACTGCAACCTGCAGCCCAGTTCTGTTAGCAGGAGGCTTCGTAACGTGCCATAAACTGTAAAATTGTCCAACAACTGACTATAATAGTTGCCTTCAACAATGTGTCACTGTCTGTTTATGCGCTATGGTTATATACCCCTACTATGTTTTAGCAACTCATGCACTCTAAACTAAAACTTGTAACTAAATACCAAATGCATATTCCAGCCTGTAACATTTCCTGGACCTGATTGTTTCACCCTTTACTGTACTCATTCTGTACCTGTTGTATTGCACCATCACCTATGCTCCAATTATATTGCATGTATGTAACTCCCAGGTTGCATCTGGAAATGAGTGGATCCCACTCAGTATGCTTATCTGGTAAATCTCTTAAATAAATAAAAAGAGGGTCTTACTGTTTTTTGGCTCTTACTTTAGTTTTGCGGAGTCTGTCTGGTCATCTGATAGCACTCAGTCAAAAAAACAGCCTTTTCCCCACTTTTTGGTTGGTATTCTTTTACTCAAAGCTGTACATCTACAGGAAGGATTTTGATTAATTGCTCCATTGCAGATATGTTAATGATCTGGGAGACTGTTTTGCCCCCTGTCTGGAGCCATTTAATAAGGAGTTCTCCGAGTTGAGTGACAGCTTCTCCAGGATTGTCATCTGAGTGGTACTTCAGGGAACAGAATCTCTGCCTGTAGGTCTTTCATGAGATGCGCTATCTTTGAAGGATTTCTCTTTTTACAAGATCATAGTTTTTTGACTGTGCAGTGTCCATATTGCTGTAGGCAATTTGGGCTTTACCTCTCTGATAAGGTACCAGCCTGATTGCCCATTGCTGTTTTGATCATTGGCAGGCTCCGGCGACCCTTTCAAAAGTTGCCAGGTATGCTTCGATATCATCCAAGGGACACAGCTTTGTACGTTTAATGCCTTTTAAGTCATTTGTGTCTTGTTGACCTGCTGGACCCATACCAGATCCTCCAGCTTTGATAGCTTACAAGGTATCCAGCCATTGCTGTTCCTGTCACTGTATCTCTTCTTTGTTTCTCAGTCTCTCTTTGCTGTATAGCCTGCCATTTGAGGAAGACAGACATGCTTTCAGGTATACCTCTCAACCTCTCAGCATTAAAAATCATAGCACTGGCCTTCAAAAATCAGAGCAGATGATCAGAATGTGGAGCAGTTTCTTATTTTAAAGAATAAAGAGTCTACAAATAGTGGGCCCCATAAAGTTAGTGATAAATGTTTCCATTTACCTAGTTTAACGATTTAATAGTTTGTGTGTCCAGAAATAGCTCTAACTTTATTAAGAATATCAGTAAACCTATGCGGAGCAAGGGTAAATTTGAGTGTGCAAATCATAGAGCTATGCAAAATTCATAGCAGTTGAGAGGTATGCTTTCAGGTTCTTTTCCTGCCTGTTCTTCTTTCATCACAGGTGCCAGCTGCACACTTTCAGTTTTTGTTTCTGCTTGTAGTTTGGCTGCCATTCTTCTGGTAATCACTCCTGGGCTTGCTGTTGCAGGAGTCATACTTTTGTTCGGCCTAGTACCCATGCACAAAACTCCTGGCGCAGAATATGCACAGTGTAAATCCCACTTCTAAAACCAACTGTTATAGTGACATAGACCAGGAAGTATTGGCAAGCCAGAAGAAATGATAACATTCTCAGGTAGCATTTTATTATTATCAATTACAATACAGTAGACAAAATAAAATTGTACAGGATAGTGCTTCATAAAGGCAGTACAAAGCAAAAAAAGTTCTTCATCTGAGTCTCCACCCCCCCCCCCGGAAAAAACATTTTTCTGATTATATAAAATGTTTTTGCCTGGCAGTTCAAACTCTGCATCCTCTTGTTGTACGTTACATTTCTTGTTTTTCACAAAATGTATCAAAACTTGGTAATTTTCTTTCCTGAGGCCAGCCTGAAGAGCACATCTAGTCTTAACAGGTGCAACAAAATAATACATTTTGTCCTAGAGCTGGTTTCCTGTTAACAATTCTGTAAACATGCATGTGGAGGTCAAAATGCATCTCAAGGTCAATGCCTTGTGTTCCAGACTGTTATCTTTTCTAATAAAGCCAAATAGCTTTCTGCAGTCATTTCAACAATATAATTATATACATTTGCAACCAAGGAATCTCAATTTTACATAAAAATTCACATATGTTTTGTAACCACAGAGAAGCAGAAGGAGAAAGAAGGAACAGAAACAGCAAGTGAAGGAAGGGAGATAAGACAGGGAAATTGTGGGACCATCAGATTGGCCAATCCCTAGGTGCCACAAGAAAATTTTGATTCTGCATCAGACAGCAAGAGACAGACAAGTGGCAGAATAGGACAGGACAAAACAGAGCCTTGCTTTTAACTCTCTTTACATAACAAATGGGACAGAGTCTTACCCAACCCTGTCATAGCCCATCTGCACTGCACATTTAAAGCACAGTTAGGCACTGCAGTGAAACATAACACACTGCAGCGATGATCAGCTACTCCTTAACTGCTCTTCAGTTCTTCACAAGTCAATTACATCCCTTCAGTACACAGACGAGTTCTGGACTGACTATGCAATTGAGACCTTGGTGTCTTTTTCACAAGTATGGCTGTGTTTTCCCTCTGTATCTACTGTTCTGATCAGAGAGACACAAGAAGGAGGTGAACATTAAGGGCTAGAATTGCCTATCCTTCTTTCCCAGTTAACAAAGCAAATGGGGGTTTCATACATTGCTCGCACCAGATAAACAATGTTTCATTTATGGACCAGTCTATTTTTGTGTAGGGCAATAGGGATACTGCATCTTGAATTATTTCCTTCACTAAATTCAAACAAATATTTAAGTGTTTTTTTTTACATTGAAACATAGGATCTGTCACCAGATAAGGACCATACAGCCCATCTAGTCTGCCCATTTCCCTATTTACCGCTGCAGCCCCAGATCTATTTGATCTGCAGCTCTCCTATCTCATGCAGTTTTGAACCCCTGTATTGTTTTCACACCCACCACTTCTGCTGGAAGGCTGTTCCATGGCTCCACCACCTTCTTAGTGAACAAGTACTTCCTAACATTACCCCTGAACCTTCCACCCTTCAGCCTCATATCATGCCCCCTTGTTCTTGTGAAGAGTTTTCTCTGAAATATGTTTTCCACCTGTACCCTGTTTATTCCCCTAAGGTACTTGAAAGTCTCTATCATAGCTCCCCTCTCCCTTCTTTCCTCCAGTGAATAGATACTGAGGTCCTTAAGTCTTTCCTTGTAGGGCTTCTGGTGCAATCTTTGTACCACCTTCATTGCTCTTCTCTGGCCTGTCTCTAGTTTGTCAAAGTGCTCTGGGGGCTTAGAGATGCGTGCTGTTGCAAGGACAAGCAGCTTGCATATTTCACCCTTACACAGGCTGCCCGGACACATCCCTGCCGACCTTGGTTGCAGTGCTGCTCTCTCGGGAATTCCCTAACTTCTGGAGCCACGCCAATATCTGTGGCTTTCACATCTGTCACCATGACCTTCCCTGGACTGGCTGGGGTAATTACATACAATCAAGGACCTCAGGCCACCATGCCCTACCACAAGCCCTCTACTGCCTGGCTGTCTGTCAAAGGCCTAAAAATTGCTCATCTTAATGTTCGCAGTATCCTGCACAACCTTGCAGACCTAACAGCATGGGTGGCACACTACAACCCTGATATCTTGGGGATCTCAGAAACCTGGCTAAAGCCTCGCATCCCTGACTCCTTGTGTGTCCTACTGGGCTATAACCTCATTAGACAGGACAGGGCAGGGAAGACACGTGGGGGCGGAGTGCTCCTCTACTTTAAGGTGCATCTAAATGTGTATGCTGTTGATCATACACCCCCTACATCCCCAACCTGTGAGTTCCTGCATGCACTCCTCCTGCTAGGGAATGCAAAAAAGGTACACCTGGTCTGTGCCTACAATCCTCCAAAGGGAGGTGTGTTAGGGCTCTCCTCACTACTTGACTGCCTTACCAACAAGGTGGGCTCAAGTGAGGTACTGGTCCTGGGGACCTTAACCTAGACTGGTTGGGTCCCAACACCAAACATTACAAGCCCCTCCTCTCAGGGCTTGCCCTAAGTCAGCTCATCACGGTACCCACAAGGCTCTCCTCCCGGGGAGATAAAGAATCTCTTATTGACTGGATATTGAGCAATAGACTGGATAGAATAGTCTCCGCAGGAATTCTCCCCCACGTCATCTCCGATCACTCTCCAACCTACTGCATATGGGGTATCTCCTCACCCAAAATCTCCAGTAAATTGATCCAGATGAGGGACTACTCAAATTTTATACTAAATAACTATCTTGTGGACCTGCAACAAGCTGACTGGTCCAGGGACACCTCCACCAATGACCCTGCAGGTGCCCTTGACCATTTTCTCACAGTGTTTGTCCCCTTTCAAAACAAACACCCCTCACTAAAAGGAGGGTGAGGGGCACCGTCACGAAGTGGCTCCATGGTGGTCTGTTCTCCCTCATGAAGCATAGGGACAAATGCTGGGAGAAGTACAAGATCTCCCGCAACTATAATGACCTTCTTGAATATCGGCAGCTCAGAAACTCTTGTAAAAGAGCCATCCGCACCACCAAGAGCGAGTACTGTCAATCTGCCTGCTATCCTCAGCCAGAAATCCAAGGTGTTTCTGGCAAAACATCAACAACTTGTTGAGGGTCCATAGGTCAGTCACCGACATGTACCTTAACGGGTCAGCTGCAACAACCCACGACTCATTGCAAATGCCTTCAACTCCATGTTCTCTGACTTGCCTGACCCCCTCTGTCCCAGTCTCCTGCCCCAGTCTCTGTGGGAATACCCCCAACCACCCTTCTACCTAAAATGGGTCTCTGTCATGGAAACCCAGAAGCTCCTTGCTGGGCTCTCCCACCATACTGGGGCGGGGCATGACAGCATTGAACCCAAGTTGCTTAGCCTGGGAGCTCCCATCCTATCCTGGCCCATCACCCACATCTTTTAACACCTCTCTAATCGCGGGGATCATCCCTGATACATGGAAAATGGCCAAGGTCGTCCCCGTCTTCAAACAAGGTGACCCTAAAGACATCAAGAATTACCGCCCCATCGCTATCCTGTCTGCAATCTGCAAACTTACATACTAACATACTAACATACTATTTGCCAGCAGATTAGGCCTTATGGTCTATCAAGTCTGCTCGAACCTAGATCCTTAGTTGGGTGCCGAGACCCTCCCATCCCTTGTGCTCCAGAAACCCCTATCATCCATCCCCACCCCCCCGGGACAGGCCATCATCTGATACATCCACTTTCTGTGTCTGTCCCACCCTCTCTTAAAGCTCTCCACTGTGGATCTCTGAACCAGCTCACCAGGCAGAGCATTCCAAGGGTCCACCACCCTCTCAGTAAAAAACCTCCTCCTCTTTTCCCCCCCTCACCCTTCCACCTTCCAACTTCAAACTTCTTGAAAAGGTTGTCACCACGCAGCTCTCCTGCTACCTTCACCATTATGGACTTCTCTCCCCTGCACAACATGGCTTCAGAAAAGGGTACAGTACATCCACTGCCCTTGCTGTTGTCACCTCTGAGATCAGGACCGCTGCTGATCAAGGCAAACTGACTGGAGCCATATTCGTGGACCTCTCAAAGACTTTCAACCGTGTTGACCACTCCTTCCTCTGCTCCACTCTTCGCTCTCTCTCAGATTCTCACTCCCTGCACATGCCTGGCTCTCCAACTACCTCGCGGGCAGGCAGCAATTCACCACCTTCAGCCATGCTCTCTCTGATCCCGCCCCTGTCAACTGCGGGGTCCCCCAGGGTTCTGTCCTTGGACCCATTCTCTTTTCCCTATTCATTAATGAACTGCCCACCGTTGCTACCCACGGGTGCACCACCCTCTACGCAGATGATCTCGTGGTCCTGGCCAGCTCCCAGGACATCTCCATCATTAACTCCAGACCAAATTCCGACTTCACACTTATCCAAAACTGGCTAGTGGGCCAAAAGCTTACCATCGACATGGAAAAGACCCAGGCCATGCTCTTTGGCTCCTTGGCAAAGACAAAAACCTGCCCTGCTCCCTTAAATATCTATGGAGCCGATGATACCCTCCTGCAGGCTGTGGATTCAGTCAAGTACCTGGGAGTAACCCTTGACCCGCAACTGGACTTCACCCTGCACATTCGGAACATATGCAAGTCAATGAACTGCAAGCTCGGAATTACCAACAGAGCAAAAAGTTGCCTCACTCCAGCAGCACGGGTTGCCCTAGCCAGGGGGTCCTCCTACCCACAGTCTGCTATGGGCTCATATCCTTTGCCCCAGTCCCAAAATCAAGTCTCACGAAGTGGGACACTACATACAACAATATATGCCACTTTGCGCTCTCGGCACCCTGCCTCATGCATCACTGTGATCTATACTCTCGTCTGGAGTGGCTCCCCCCAGAAAAGCACCACGCTTTTGTACTCAGCAATTTCATCGACAACATAGTAAGAATGGCTACCCCTTCTGCTCTTGCCCTTCCCCCCCAAACATGGAACTCCTGCTTACCACTTAAGATCCAGTGCCGCTCTGGACTGCCTGGTTCCCAGGACCCGTACCCTTGCCGGGGACCGAGCCTTCTCCGTCCACGCGCCCAGGATGTGGAACTCCCTTCCTGCTTCAACTCGCTCTTCTCCCTCCCATCCCTGCTTTAAAGCCTCCCTATGGAGCTTCCTTAAATCGGCCTCTGCCTGTCTATGTGCCATATAGTCCCCAGCTGAGGCACTGTCTTCCCAAACCGACTGTAGGAGGTGACACTCCTGTGTGCTTGGTGCTACAACATGGTGTCACAATATGCTGAAACTTGCCCATGGCACTTATCCCTGTCCCTGCCTACCTGTTCCTGAGTGTAGTCCCTTGTGGCTCACCCATATAGTTAGCCTTGTTGACATTGTCTGTATTTTTGTTGTTTGCTCTACCTTGCAATATGTTATGTATCTTGTTCCCACATGCTGTTATCTACCTATCTACTTGTTATGCTATATGTTACCCTGACTATGCTTGATGCTTTGCATGTACCTTGTATCCTCCCAGGTCGCACCTGAAAATAGGCACTTGGATGTCTAGTGTGCTTACCTGGTTAACAAAAGCAAATAAATAAAAAAATAAATAAATTTCCTTCTGGAGATGTGGTCTCCAGAACTGGACACAGTACTCCAGGTGAGGCCTCACCAGTGATCTGTACAGTGGTATCACCACCTCTTTCCTCCTGCTTGTTATGCCCTTCCCTATCCACCCTAATATTCTGTTTGCTCTCCCCACCACTTTTTCACACTGTTTGGTCACCTTCAGGTCATCAGATATGATAACCCCCAGGTCTATGTCCTGACTTGTGGTTGCCAGAATTTCCCAACCCATCCTGTACTCCTCCCTTGGATTCCTGTGACCCAGGTGCATGATCTTCTACTTTTTAGCATTGAAACTTAACTGCCAGTCACCCGACCACTCCTCTAATAGGCTTAGGTCCTTTCTCAGTTTTTTCCACCCCCCTCTGGTGTGTCTACTGTGTTGCAGATCTTGGTGTCATCTGCGAAGAGGCACACCTTTCCCTCCAGATGCTCTGCAATGTTGCTAATGAAGACATTGGATAGGACTGGCCCCAGCACCAACTCCTGTGGCACCCCACTAGTCAGCTCCCTCTCCTCAGATTTCATGCCATGTACCACCACCATCTGAGTCCTGTCCCTTAGCCAGTTCCCAACTCACATTACCACCATAGGACCCACTCCCAGGCTCCCCAATTTATTTAGCAATCTCCTGTGCGGGACAGTGTCAAGGGCCTTGCTGAAGTCCAGGTAAGCTACAGCCACTGCCCTTCCCTGATCTACCACCCTGGTTACCCAGTGAAAGAAATCTATAAGATTCATCTGACAGGACCTTCCCACTGAGAATCCATGCTGCCTTGGATCCTGTGCCCTGCTATCCTCCATTTTTATATGTTAATATGTTCCCCAGAGCCATTCATTGCTGTATAAGAATGGTTTCACGTGTGTTCGGCTGGAGTGAGGACAGCAAAGCAAAGCTGAGCTGTTTTGGCTCAAGCTGAAGGCAATTGAAACCACTCTTATACAGCAACGAGTGGTGATAGGGGACATATTAGCATACAAAAATGGAGGATAGAGGGGCACAGGATCCAAGGCAGCATGATCAATAATATATTATTTAAAAAAAAAAAATGTCCTGGAACATGCATGTTTCCAGGGCATCTTCGCATGAGACACACTGCTCAGAATAAATGTGTCTCACTCACAGAAGAAAGGATCACTCTTATTGGTTGGAAGTGCTCCCTCGATCTATAATTTTTTATAGACATCAGTGTGATTATCAGCACTGTTAGCTATCTGATTTTGTGCTTGGGGGAGCATCAGATATCATGAACTGTAAAACTTAGGGAAAATGTTATTAAATGCAGGACAAATAAGTAAGGTAGAAGACCAGAAGCACTGCAGGACTGTGAAATATGACTACAAACTAAATCCTCTGCAATCTTTGTATATGCTCAATGTGAAAACGGACTCATAGACAGGAAGACAAATCGCAACTGTTGCTTCTGCTATCGCAGCTGTTCAGATGGTTGCAGACTTCTCTTTCTTTTCGGACACTGGCTTTATAGCAAACTACATTTAGATATATCTACGAAAACAGGCAAAACTTTTACGGAGACCAGAGCCCATCATGAAATACTATATACTGATGTTGATATACAGTAAGTACATCAGTGGGATTGTCAGCATAGGTGGCAGTCTGATTTTGTGCATTGTGGGGCATCGGAAATCGTAAACTGTAAACAAAACCTCTGCAGTCTTTGTATATATAAATGTGAAAACAGACTCAAGAGACTGTAAAAAAGATCACAACTGTCATTCCTGCTAAGCACAGCTATTCAAACTGGCTCATGTTTTACAGACCCATTGAGACTATCATGGTTTCAAACAAATAAATATCACTCTGTGTGAATTGCCAAACATAAAATAACACAAACATACATTGTTTGGAGAGTAAGGCTTTATTGTACTGATCAAACATACAGAAATTTTTTTCTTATCTTCTTTAAAAACTGCACTAACTGTATACCTGGTGATTCACGCTAATGAGTAAGCTTGGAAGGGAAAGTGCATAGGCGCCACCTGCTGGAAACTTCTTAGAATTTGCCCAGTTCTGCAGTTCTCTGTGGCACTCTGCGAGGCTGATTTTTACCGCATGATATTGATGAATTAACATGCTTCATCCTGGTGGGTGGCACTGTATATATGATGGAAGCATATTCCTGAGGGCCCTAAAATTCCATCTATGGAGGTTATGTAGTCTTCTTGTAGCAAGATTAGTCCATCCTATAGCTGCATGCAAAGCACAGTGGTGTGTTCTGGCATGAAGGTTGCTTATAAAGTGCAGTGCTCTGTTGTACAGCACATCTAGCCTGGCTAACTGAGTGGCAGAGGCAGAACCATATATTATATCACCATAGACAAGCAAAGGAATAAACATAGCTTGCACTAATCTCTTTTTGGCTCCTAAAGGAAATCAAAATTTGTTTCTAAAATAAAAAGCTATAAAAAAGGCTTTTACACGGTGAGTCTGCATGGGTAGAAAAAAAAACAGCCTGCTATCCAGCTATTGACCTAAGTGTGAAGTTCTCCACCAGCTCTAGTTGTTCCGTTGAAAGTAACATAGAAACATAGACTTTGATGGCAGATAAGGACCGCTTGGCCCACCTAGTCTGCCCATTTCCCTACCTAATGGATAAGCTGCAGATCCTTTGTAACCAACAGAATACATCCTCCTACCCTCACTAGAATTGCCTTATGTCTGTCCCATGCATTCTTGAATTCCCCCACTGTTTTTGAATCTAAGGTCTCCTCAGGAAGGCCGTTCCATGCATCTACAACCCTCTCTATGAAGAAATACTTCCTCACATTACCTCTGAGCTGTCCCCCCTCTATCTTCAAATTGTGCCCCCTTGTTCTTGCATATCCCTTTTTCTGAAAGATGCTTCCCTCTTGGACTTTGTTGATTCCCTTGAGGTACTTGAAAGTTTCTGTCATGTCCCCCCTCTTCCTCCTTTCCTGTTAATGCATGTGATAAGGCTATTCACTTTCACATTAACAGCAGGGCAGAGAACCATGAATTTAGTTTTAGAGGCATTTAGCAAAAGCTTAGAGAAATTGAAATTGAAATTGGTCTGAATCTTGTCAAAGGCAGCTTGCACATCGTTTACTGCTGTAGCCAGGGAGGGTCTAGCAACATATCGTACTGTGTCATCAACGGAAAGATGAAACTGGGCATTATCAATATTCATGTCAAGGTCATTAGCGTGGATCATAAAAAATCGAGCAAAAATAGACCCTTGGGGGTTACACCTTTACTTATAGATACAGAGCAGGAGGTGCAATCTTCTGCTTTAACTTATTGTTAAACAGATAAATAGTTTTTAAGCCATGACACTGTTGTATGGGAGATGACAATATTAACAAGTTTAGTTAGCAGAATAATATGGGCCATGGTGCCAAAAGTTTTCTTAGATCAAGGAAGATGGCTACATTCATATGTTTCTGAGTTATCGGTGTAAGACAGTTATTTGAGACTATCTTCAAGACAGATGAGGTACTATGTTTAGATCTAAAACCTGATTGTTCTGGAGTAATGATGTTGAATTCATCCAAATACTCACGAAGCTGGTAGTTTGTCAATTTTTCCAATCATTTAGCCAGCACTAGAAGAATGGAAAGGAGTCTGTAGGTATTTAGGGAGGCCTTGTCACCAGATTTGAAAAGGGAAATACTGCATATGGGCTATTTTCCAGAGAAGGGGAAGTGTTATCAGCCAGCCCCTGCACTTTTCCTGGTATGCAAGTTACAGAGTAATCATTCCACCTGTAAGTAAGTGAAGGAGTGAAGGTGGAAAGAGCCTTCAACAGGGGAAAAAACAATACGGTTTTCTCAATTCAGGGGCAGGATGTGACCAGTTATTTGGCTTTTCAAAACCCAAGCCAGCCCCAGCAAAATAGGAGTTTAACTCTTCCATAATTACCTGTTTATCTGGTACAGTTTTGTTGTCAGGTTTTAACTGTGGTTTTTGTGTGCTCAGTTCCTGTGTGTAGCATTACTTGAAATTTGCTTTTATTGTTCATGTCCATGCACTTGTTGTTGAATTGCCACCTTTGGATGAGGCAAAAACCGGATCCTAAGCTCCGCCCCTAGCCCCACCCCTTTCATGACTCATCATGCATTGTTCCTCCTAGAAGTCCATTTGTTGTGTCAATAAAAAAGAACAATGCAGCACTTGAATAAAAATGTTAAGATGCTGTACTGTGCCTGTTACTTTCTTAGGTTCTTCCTAATTATTTATTTACTTATGTATTTATTTATTTACATTGGCTAACCAGATAAACATACAGAGATAAAATAAATCTCATTTACAGATATCTGGGGGGAGACAAGGGAAATACTGTAACTAGCATACAATACTATTCATACTTTATATCTTTTTCTGGCTCCATTTCCTGTTCTTGTCCAAAGTACTGTTTCAAAGCCAAAGAAGTGACCATACTTTTTTCTTGAGGAAAACAATAATTTAAAACTTTTAAAAATGCCTAAATTCTATTAGAGATGAAAATATTTAACAGAAAATGAAAATGGAGGACAACTGGCTCTGTTACTGTTACAAAAGGTGGGGGCAGCTGTGCTGCTATGCCACTTTAAGATGCAGTGGAAAGATTAGGCTAAGTAGGTGCTAATGGTGTTAATGGCCATACTTTACACCTGCCAAGGTGACTGCAATCACAAACAAAAGGCTACATTGACAACAGAACTTGTTTGTAACCTGGCATTTAGCTGAAACAATGAATGAATTTGTTTCAAAAGTACATGAACACTCAAAATGGCTCAAAAACCTGACTAGCACAGAGCAAAACCGGATTATCTGATAGGGACCCTGAAAACCTGATCACCAGGTAAAAAACCTGACAGGTGGCAACCCTATGTTGAAATTGTATTTGCTATTGCTGTAAAGCTGTTTTACTCCCTGCTGTATCCTCTCCTCCGGGTCCCACCTGGAAACATAGAAATTGTCATCAGAATAGCCGTCCCAGTGGTGCTGAGGGCTGAGATGCTGGACGCCTTACCTCGTGCTATGCTCACGACCCAGGTTTGGGAACAAACTCAGGTCGTTGGGGTGCTGGCATGTGGGGGGAGGGTCAGAGCAGGATTGAGCAGCCGGAAGGCAGCCCTCCTCTCCTGGGGGTGGTCTCCATCCCCCTTGTCTTGCTGCCACAGGGTGGAGGTTTGGTGGTTAGCATAGGTGGCAGGGACGAAATGAAGGGAGGGCACCTTGCAATGCGGCATGCACATCCCTCCACATGTGTGTGCATGTCCAAGGAAGGGGGTTGGGATCAGGGAGAAAAATGGAAAAAGTACCTAAAATACTTATGGGAAAAAAAAAGAAATTGTCAGCAGAAAACAAGCTTTGTCTGCCTACCCTGGTCACCAAAAAAGAAAGAAAGAAAGAAAGAAAGAAAGAAAAAGAATTTTTAATGGCTCCAATCGAAGTGTACTTTTTGTGTCAACACTGATGACAAATACTAGTTACAAAGGATTTTCAGCACATAGGCTTATTACATAGTAAGCATTTCCATTATAGAATGCAAAGGTTTTTGCATATTGGATTATAATTGTCAGTGTCAGTGGCTCATTATGTAGCACGCTTGCCTCTGGGATTGGAAGGCTGTGGGTTCTTGCCCCATGCCAGTTACTTGGGGTAATACCCATAACTGACACTGTAGTGCAGCACAAGAAGGAGTGCTGCACTGTTTAGGTGCTATCTGTCAGATGAGATGTTAAATGGTGGTCCCTTCTGCCTGTTTATGGCCACTGTCCTGGTAGAATGTAAAGATCCTATCAGGCACATTGAAGAAGAGTAGGGGAGATTCGCCAGTGTCATGGCAAACCTTTCCCCGTCAGTACAACAGCTCCATGTAACCCTCCACCAGAATGCTCGTGGAAATGAGGTATTACAGTGATGTGACAGGTGGTAGGGTGCTCACGGAGGTTGTGGGCACTGGTGCAGTAGCAGTATTGCATGGTCCATTGGCAGCTGTACTGGGGCCCTTGGGGAACAGTGTGTCCCTTTACACCAGGGGGCTGGCCTGGGTCCTTTAACAGTTCTTAGGGTACAAGGAGAAGTATAAAATATAATTAGCACAATGCTTTCACCTGGGAAATTTTTATGGGTAGTGTCCTAGGACACTCAAGTGCTGAACCTATTGGTCAAGGGAGCAGTAACTCTGGCTGGTACTAGCTTGGTTTAGATAGTTCCATGTGGGAAATTGGGCAATGAAACAATGATAAGGTTCAAAGGCCCCCATATTCAGAGTCAATTGTTAGTGCCGCACAGCCAGTAGTGCTGCATGGTAAACAGTGCACGGCTGTCCCTGTGCAATATTCAGACAGTTAGAACATTCTGACTGGTGCACGCTATCTGAATATGGACCATGCCAGCTTGGTGCATAGTGACTATGCGCTGAGCTTACACAGCCCAAGGCTGAATATAGCTCACAGGAGAATCTACTGGAGGTAGCGCTGCCCAAACAGAATAGCACCGGGGCTCCTGTGAACCGTATTCATCCCTCGCATGCAAATGAGGCCATTGGGCATGCAAATGCTAGTAAACAAAGAGAAGGTGGCCACCAGTACCTGACAGCAGAGCCACTGGTGAGATATTCACAAGTAGAAGATGAATACCTAAGCTCACATTCCAAACTGTTGCACAGAATAACACTGGACTCTGTATGTATAGCTGTGCTGCTGCCTTTTTAAACCTTTTTTGGAATCAAGCCTTTGATATACTGAACAAAGTCTGGTATTATTCTGTGGAGCTGTTTGGAATGTGAGCCCGGCCATTCATTTATAATTTGCATGTCCATTATGGGCTCATTTGCATGCCACGCAGCCCCATAGTGCTCATGCTGGGCTTTAGAAATAACTGATTCCCTGGCATCTAGTGGGCCCTCAACCCCATCACCCATACTGATCTTATTCTTTATTTTCCCTGGAGTCTAGTGCCCCCAACCCCGATCACCTAAGTTGGTCTTATTCTTTAATTTTATTATTTGGTAACTGGGTAAGACCCACTAGGCACAATGCCTGTTTTCAGGAGTGATCCAGGAGCACTGGGGAGGTAAAGTGACTTGCTCAAAGGCACACAGTATGAATTAAGAGGTTGTGGGAATCAAACCCAGGTCTGCTGGATGTACCAAGCTCATTCACTGCTTGTTACTCTAAAATCTTGGCTATGCTGCCAGCCATTTTCCCTGGTATCCATTGTTCCCCCTTATCATCCATGTTGGTCTTCTCTGGTGCCTAGTGATCCCCAACCCCCAATGACCCACAATGGCCTTATTCTTTATTTTCCCAGGCGTCTAGTGGTCCACCACTCTCTGATCACCCATGCTGGTGCTATTTTTCACTTTCCCTGGCATCTAGTGGTCCACCCCACTGTCATGAATAGTTGCCAACCTCCCCTCCTGACCCATCTTCTCTGTACCCCCGGCCCTGGACACTGGTCCATACTCATGGACAGCAATGGAGAATGGCATAACCCTCCACTCACCTCAGCAGTCAACTGTCTCACTGTCAGTGAGCAATTGCAAGTGCTTTGTTCTCACTGACAGTCAGACAGTGATTGGCCAAGGAGGTGAGCAGAGGTCTGTGCCTGTAGCCGTTGCTGACCATGAGAATGGACTGCTGTTTGTGGTGACAGGGGTGTGTGTGTGTGTGTGTGTGTGTGTGTGTGTGGGTGTGTGTGTGTGTTGGGCAGTGGATATGGAGTGGGGATTGGCAGATGTTCAGGGGCTAGTAGGGACCACTAGATGCCAGAGAAAATAAAGAATTAGACCAACATAGGTGATCAGGGAGAGGGGGACCATTAAGACACCAGGAAAATACTATAAACAGCATGGGTGTTCAGAGATTGCATCAAATTAAGGGTAGGGTTTAGGCAGCATCAAGGAGGCTATTGGGAAATACTAATAGCAACCTGTCTAGGGTCAGATAGCAAAGGGTTAGGGGAAGGTGAAAGAGTTGCTACCTCAGTAAGAAAAAGCAGACAAGGTAAGGGGGTAATGGAAGGAGGAAAACACTTCATGCAAGAGGGGGCTACTTTTTGAGTGAGGTAGAAGGAAAAACACTGTCTAGGGTAAGGGTACAAAGGAGTGAAGCAAGCAAAAAAAGGGGGAAACTAGAAACATCCTATCAGGGTAAGGTTACAAACATATTTCGAGGTGACACAAGGAGAGAAAGAATTGGGAATGATGGGGTGCAGTGGTTGTGGGGCGACAGTTTTCAGAGAAACCTTCTGGAGTCTGCGGTGCTGCCCCATCTGCACACACCTCTTCTGGTTGAGGAAGGAGGTCACTAGAATCCAGGATGAGTTAGTTAGGATTCAGGGGACCTCATTCCCCACCCAGGGGCCACCAAATCTGCCACCATTACCTCAGAGATGCCAGGGAGGAGGAATGGCTGACTGCGGTGGACTCTGGAAAGGTGACAGTGGAGTGTCAGAGGCACATTCCTCAACTGCTAGCACTACAAAATTCCTACACCTCTCTAGTGTAAGTGGGACTGCCAGGAGGAGGCACCTGTGGTAGAGGTCAGGGAGGATGTGGGGGTCCTCCATAGTGGAGACTCCAAGGTGGGTGGTAGGGGACCCCAGAGGAGAAGAAATCAACTTCTGGTGGGGGGCTCGATTGTGATAGGGTTTGATTTGGAAAAATAAGGCTGGTGGAGAGGGAGGTAAGGTGCCTATGCAGTGTCATGACCTGGAGGGATAGGAAATTGATCCTGAGGATCACTAGGGCAGCAGGGCAGGAGGGAGAGCTAGATATCATTGTCCACCTGGGGACTAATGACCTGGCTAGGGATGGAGCTGGGATGGTGCTGGAGGAGTTTAGAGAGCTGGGTAGGGGCCTTAGAGGGATAGTGTACTCAGTGTCTTTCACTAAATTGCTACCTGTCAATGATGGGGGAAGGAAAAGGTTCTCCACACCATGAGATTCAACTCATGGTTGAAGAAATGGTGCAGAGAGGAGGGATTTGACCAGACTGGGGACTGGGGTCCTACCTGGAGGGATAAGGGCCTATACAGGGGTGATGGCCTGCATCTGTGTAGGAGGGGAATGCAGTCCTCAGTGGACAGTTTAGCTGTTTCTCTGGTGAACATTTAAACTTGCCAAGAGGAGTGGCGGATGGAATCAGGGAGGCATAAACTGTCCCCTTCCCCACAGAATGAAGTAGAGAGTAGGGAGAACCTGAGAAGAGATGTATTCCTTGGGTGCAAATTAACAAAAGAAGAGTTGTAGAAATGAAAGGGGATGGGAATGAGAACATTAAAAAGATGTGGGGAAGAAGGGAGGGCCAAAAGGAAAAAAGGGGGTTAGCAAGCAGAGTGGAAACAAATCTTGAAGGCCATGTGTATGAATACTAGAAGTCTAGGAAATAAAATTCCAGACCTAGAGGCCATCATGGTGGACCCGGATATTGTGGCCATTACCGAGCCATGGTGCACTGAGAACTATGACTAGGACATGGCCATACCAGGCTATACTGTATTACCTATTGTATTCACAAAATCCACACTCTCTACTCCCCTCCCAAATTCATATGGACCCACCCCCTCCACTCACTCAACGATATCACCCTGCAGCATAATCTCCTATATGCTGACTGGCAACCTGTCTTTAATGCCCCAGATGTTGATCTTGCCTTATCCCACTTCCTGCACATCTTTAATCTTATTTGGGACTGTCATGCACCCCCTAGAAAAATCAGGGTGAAATGATACCACCACTCCTGGATTACTTCTGATCTTATCGTCATGTGTCATACTAAGGACAAAGCCTGGAGAATTTACAAAGCATCCCACTCCCCAAATGATCTCCTATCATACAAACAACTCAGAAGTAGGAGCACCAAGACTATTCACCTGTCTAAGGCCTCCTATTTCCAATCCCAGCTTGAACAGAGCCCAAACTCCCCAGCTTCTTTCTGGAAGGTGATTCATTCCCTCCTGGACCCCCCCCCCAACAACCGTGTTCAGTCCTTAAAATCGACGGCTCACCTGTTTCTGAACCTGCCACTGTAGCCGATGCATTCAACAAGTTCTTTATCTCTTGTGCCCTACCTGACTGTCCTTCCCCCTTCACCTGACTCTTCTTCCTACCCTCCAAATTCTCCCTCCCCCCACCAGATTTCTCTTTCCTCCTTTCACCCCTCTTGAAGTTTACACTGCACTCAAGTCCCTCAACCCCTCCAAATCAAGCTCTGATGGTCTTCACCCTAGACTATTCTACATGTCCGCACTCACAATAGCTGCCCCCTTGACACATATACTAAACCTCTCTCTCACCTCAGCAACTGTTCCCAAAGCCTGGAAATCAGCCAAGGTCCTACCCCAACACAAGGGTGACGATCCATCATCTCCGACAAATTATAGGCCCATCTCGCTCCTCCCCTCCCTTGCTAAAGTCCAGAAATCCCTCATTCTTGCAAAGCTCTCTGACGTTCTCTCCTCTAATACTCCCTATCACCTGTGCAATCAGGCTTTCAGAAACAACACTCCACTATCACCTCCCATTTGTGTGTCATCAACTCCATCCTCACTGCAATGGACCAAAGCCAAATCCCGGCTGCTGTCTTTATTATTTTGGCAAAAGCTTTTGACTCTGTATCCCACCCACTCCTTCAAAAACGTACTTCATTCGGCCTTGCGAAACCCACAGTTGACTGGTTCCATTCTTACCTCCACAATAGACATCAATCAGTCCAAATAGGTGATACACTCTCTACTCTTCTCCCTATCCTTTCTGGGGTCCCTCAAGGCTCTATCCTTGGCCTCATCCTTTTTTCTCTTTTTATAAATGATCTTCCTTCAGTCTGTCATGGCACTGGGTCATAACAGAGCCAATAAGAATGCCATCAGCAAAAACAGCACGGCAAAAATTCAGTCATATTTATTTTTGCAGGGGGGCACCACCCCCCAGGCATAAGGAGTCTCACTTCGGGGGGAGGGGGCATCACAGGGCAAGTTAAAATTTGTGAGGCTGTGGAATACTGTTTCCATGGCCCCTTGTGAAAAAATACAAGTCCTGATTTTGCTAAAATGGTAAGAGACCAGGATCAGAACCCTGGTCTCCACTACCTCCCAGCCAAGCCCCAGCTCTCTACACCACAGGAGCAGCTCAGCCAGCCCCCACTATTCAACTGCCCTTGTCCTTTGGTAGCACCACAGACAGCGACCAGGGGAGCGCATATAGTAAGCGCCGTACATCCCTGCTCACTGTCCGTGGTAGCGCTATACGGACTAGCACTCTCTTGACTGGTGCTATTAATGTAGTGTTCTTCTAACTGGGTACCATCTGTTATTCCTCTAACATCACATGTATGCAGATGACACTGTCATTTATGCCTCTGGTCTATCCCATGACAGTGTTCTTCCCAATCTCCAAAACAATTTCAACAGAGTACAGTCTTAGTTCCAATCAAATCAGTTAAAACTCAACACCAAAAGACAGTTACCATGTTTTTTAGTTCTAGACTGAAGCTAGCCTCCCCCTCCCCATGATCACCATCCTGGACGGTTCACCCCTCGAGAGGGTATCTGCCTTCAAATACCTGGGTGTCCGGCTGGACAGTCACCTTGATTTCTTAACACACATCAATGCCATCTGTGCCAAACTTCAGCCCAAACTTGCAGTCCTCTACCACCACAAAGCCAGCCTTCCTCTCCCCACTCAATGTGAATTAGTACTTATAACAATCTTGCCAGTGCTGGATTACACTGACATATTCTATGGCACTGCCTCAATCTCTTCCTTCTCCAAATTAGACACTCTTATCAACTTCTTCTGCTGCTTTGCCACTGCCTCCCCTCCCCTTACCCATCACTGTCTCCTCTATGCTCCACTTTCCCTTATCCCACTGTCTCAAAGGAGAACAATCCACCATGCCTCCCTTATTGCTAAATATTGGCTTGGCTCCCTTCCCCTCGTCTCTCATCCCATCTTACTCCAGCCAAATCCACATCCTGCTCTCTTTGCCACAGAGACTAGCGTCCCTTCTCCATCCCTCATCCTCACTCCACTGCAGGTCAGTCCGCCTTCTTGTACCATCTTCCTCTTCTCTGGAATAATCTACCCTCTGACCTTCATCTTGCTTCCCCTTTCTCGTCCCTCAAAAGACTCCTCAGACTCCTCCGCTCTCCCTAGTGCCTCCAATGCTCCTAACCCCCCTGCTTCTCCCATCTGACCCAGTGTGCACTATCTTCTGTCACACCCTCCCTCTCTGTGTTTACATGTCTCTGCTGTCCTGAGTTGGTTCCTGCCTGTTTCTCAAACTCAGCCCCTGCTTGATCCAGATCCCTCACAAGGGGCCTAATAGTGTCTCAAAGTGTCTTAGGTTAAACTGTTAGCCATGCTTATGTATTATTGCCTTATAATAATTGTACCTTACCTTTGTATGCATTGTGCCTAAACCATATTTTTCTTTTGTATTTATCTCTAAGTTTTCTGTAAATAACTTATACTGTAACTTTGTTCTACCACTGTTTTACTTGGGTCATATTTGGAAACGAGCTTTGGCTTAGTGTGTCTTTCCTGGTCACCGAGTTTAAATAAATAAATAAAAAATATTCAGTTCAGGAAGACAGGGTAGGAAGAAAAGGAAAGGGTGTGGTGCTTTATGTGTGGGAAGGCATGAAAGTGACGGAGACACAGGGAATCCGAGGGAGGGGGCAGAGATACTGTGGATCACCCTGGAAATGGAAAATGGAGCCACTATTCACACTGGCATGTTCTAAAGATCTCCAGCACACAGGGATGATTTACATAAGATACTGGTAGAGGTCACTGGCAAGATGGCAGAAAAGGGGTAGGTGGTGCTGCTGCTGCTGGGGGACTTCGATCTGCCGGATATAGGTTGGAGCCTTCCAGCTGCAGGTTTAGCTAGAAGCAGGGACATCCTGGAAAATCACCCATAACTTGAAGAGAGGATATAAATATTCTGCCCTCACAATGGGATGCATATTATTTCTGATTTTTGCTTAAAATGACAGTACTGTTTTGCCATGGCCAACCAATATCATGTGTCTGGACTGCGAAGTTAGTCCGTTCATCAACTTCGCATTAACAGGGGCTTCCTTTTAAGTGCTTCCAGTCCCTGTCCCCTACCCTCCATTTTCTACTCTTTGAGTAATAATCTCCAGAGGTCTAAGCTGTTGTAAATTAATGGAACATGTAATGTTTTGAATATTTGTGGAAGTGTTTATACTTGGGTTGCTTTGTATTGTAATTATTTTATGCGTGAGCCAATCAGAAAGCTTGAACTTGATGATGTCATGATGATGCCATTAATGTGGGACTATAAAAATGCAGATTAATTTGGAAGACTTAGCCTTTGAGAACGGGTCCGGGTGGGGGTGGGGGCCTTGCCTGACTGTGTTGAAGATGGCTGCTTAATTCTGCTTCTCCTGGGACTACCACCTATCATCGTCCATCCTCCTGATCCCAGATTGTCAGCGTTTACCAACAAGTGGAGTATAATTTTACTAACATCATAGCTCAACACTGGCAAATTATTCTCTCTATATCATAACTCTATAAGCTATAATTTTTCTGCATTTATACTGCTTCTCTGTGAAGGCCTACTACAATGGGTGAGCAACTCCTGCAAAACAGCTCCCTCAGCAGAGTGGAAACTATGTTTCAACAGCTGATCTGTGAAATTAAGACTTAAAAATAACATCTCAACAAAACACCACTAACATGCAAGTGTTAGACCAAAAAATCAATGATGCAGGAGTTAAAGTTACTCAAAATGAAAGTTCTATTAACATCCTGCAAGCCACCATCAGAGAGCAAGACAGAGTTATCAGAAGCCTACAAGATAAAATTGATGACATTGAAAACAGAAACAGACGCAATAACCAGAGATTTTTGGGTTTTCCTGAAGGTGCAGAACTCGGAGACACTAGTGCGTTTCTATTACATGTATTGCCAGCCCTGCTCAAACTCCCACCTGGTCAAGACCTTACTATTGAGAGTTCACACCATACTTTAAGCCGGAGGCCTGGTCCAGATCAGAAACCTAGGCCTATCATTGCAAGATTCTTAAACTATGTTCACACTGAACTGATTATCAATAGAGCAAAACAAGTGGGAATGCTTACTTTGCAAGATCATAGAATTTCTATTTTTAGAGACTTCTCTAAGGAACTCTTTAATAAACGCAGAGGTTTCAGTCTTATTAAAACTACCCTACATCAACGAGGGATCAAATTTACTCTGCACTATCCTGCCATCATGCGCCTGTTTCTGGGTGACTCAACCAAAGATTTCAACACTCCCGAAGCCTTGGCTGCATTTCTTGGTGAGCCCCAGCCTCCCACTGCCCCGTTTGGAAATACTGATGTGACCCCTTCTCCCACTGTCTCTGCAAGTTCCCAATCAGACTGGCACATCCACATTATGGCTTCAAATCATGAATGCACTGAGAAACACGTATCTCTCCAGGCTGATGCAGCACCTTCTGTCTGAATCTCAGCCCGCTTGCTAGACAAAAAGAACTTGAATCCACCTTCTTCTAAACATGCCTGTTGTGCAGATGCTACTCCTTCTAGGCCTACCTCTCAGCACGAGTGACATGTTGGCTTCACTACACCCCTAACTCTCTCCAATAAGTTTTCTTTACTACAAGAGGACTTAAACTCGTCTCAGGAAGACCTCCCGGAATCAGCTGTGGATCCTGTCGGCAATGACCTTGGAGATGCTTTACAGGGTGGCAGGTCTTCTGATTCCTCTTGGGCTGAATTGGTGACCAGCTCCCCTTTCAAATCAGCAGAGCCTCCTAAAAAGAAATGGAAGGGGAAGCTCAAAAAGAAATCGAACCTATAAATGATGCCTGGGCATGTGTATATATTAGTACCTCTCGAGGTTAGTGCCTAATTAACCTCGGCTTTCTGATCACTATCAGAATTTGTCTGCCCTGCAACTGTGTATCGCATTCCTTGTGTGTGCATACTATCGCACCCAGCTGGTTTGGAAAGCGATAAGCTGTACATCGTGGTTACAGGCTTCTGGTTTAATAGCATGTCATATTATTTAGGCATCTCATTGTGACAGTCTTTGAGTTTTCTATCTCAATGTAATGTCTGCTACATTATACATCCAGTTATTTCTGCATATATTACTCATAATGTCAGTTTTGAGTATCCCTAATGTTGGGCTATGTCCTTCTTTTAAAGGGACAGTTCTTATATAATGTTAGACTAATTCATTTGTGCTCAATGATTTTCTATATTCATTGAGAGGTGTCTACCAACTTTTTTATCAGTATGTCCTTCTCACATAACCATTAAGGTAGGTTGCCTGCTTAACTAATTTGTGATCCAACATCACCCCACACATTTGTTACCATATACAAACATTATAAATTTACAGTATCTTGGGGTTATATTAATGAGGTCCTCAACTAGTTATTCCCTTCGTCCACTATTACATCCCAGACTAACATTTAACACTTTAATACTTTTCTCTAGTCTCCTTCCCACTCCAACCCATCTTAATCTAACTTTTAAATTCCCTTTTCTTTAACCATGGTATACCAACTTCTTGTACTGTTTTATTTATCTATCACTTAGTCTTCAGTTTTACCCTACAATTAGGCTTGCAAGCTATTTTCGAGGTGTCTCATCTTTATTATTTTACTCAATGTGCTGCAACCAATAATAGATAGCACAGTCTGACTCGAAGCCCTTATGATATGGCTTTTTAAGCCTGTGTTGTAATCTTATAGCTGAGCTCTCTCGACCCTCTCCAGGTCTTGAAATCTCACTATGTTAAAGCAAATCCTTCCCTAGGGGAGATTTTTGGGTCTGTGCTACTGTTAAATACCTAGTACTTATCAATAATATATGCAGTACCTCGAAGCCTGAACAAACTCAACTTTTATAAATGTCATATTGCCAGAATGACTACGTATTCCAGTCCAGTATAAGACTTTCACCAGATATCCCCCCATACAATTTGGATCATGTAATGCCTCGACAACCCATAAATCCTTATACTATTTGGACCCTACATGCTCCATTTTACCTGAACACTCCTCCTACGTAAACACTTCTGTGTCTAAGCATTATGATTATGTGAGTAAGTACATAGTAGATGGCACAAGTACAGCTGCTCTTATAATTTTAGGACTTAGCCAACCATGACGGCATACTGTTTGTATTGCCGTAATAGTGTTTCAACTCAGTTCTTTTTTCCAGTCTAACTTATGTTCAAGATGTATTACTACTGTATGTCTGGGATTGCATATACTTTCTGTAATCCCCTTTTCATATATGATAACATGTTCATGGTTCCCCACAGGGAATTATCATCTTCACTTTAGTTCTAGTCAGAGTTATAGCTTGATAGAAATAATTGTTTACAGTTTGTATCTTGGGTTTAAGCTCATTTTCTCCCAAGATTTACTTACTATTTACATTCTGTGTAGTATAGCAAGTCAGTCTTGGTGATTTTACCGACTCATATCTTGCTATATTACCTAAAGGCTTCATAGCATGTTAGTATAATAGGCATAGGTTTTGTTTAGTAACTATATATATGTCTTCTATATTCTTTTTAGTACCTCTCTTCCTTGTGAGACCCAATGGAAACATTCACCCAGGATTTAAATATTTCCACAAACTAAATATCCTGCACGCATTTGACTGTGCTAGCCCTCTCCCTTCTGAGTCTGTAACATAGAAACATAGAAACATAGATTTTGATGGCAGATAAGGACCGCTTGGCCCACCCAGTCTGCCCATTTCCCTACCTATTGGATAAGCTGCAGATCCTAGTTAACCAGCAGCCTACTTCTTCCTACCCCCACCCCCTAGAATTGCCTTTATGACTGTCCCATGCATGCTTGAATTCCACCACTGTTTTGACTCCACAACCTCCTCCGAAGTCCGCTCCATGCATCCACAACCCTCTCTGTGAAAAATACTTCCTTAAATTACCTCTGAGCCGCCCCTTCTATCTTCAAATTGTGCCCCTTGTTCTGCATACCTCTTTTTGAAAGATGCTACCTCTTGGACTTTGTTGATTCCTTGAGATACTTGAAAGTTTCTATCATGTCCTCCTCTCCTCCTTCCTCGAGGCTATACATATTCTGCTCCTTAAGTCTCTCTTCATATGTCTTCCGTTCAGACCCTGCACCATTTTAGTTGCCCTCCTCTGGACAGCCTCCATCCTGTCTATGTCCTTGCGGAGACTGGGTCTCCAGAACTGCACGCAGTACTCCAGATGGGGTCTCACCAACTGTCTGTACAGAGGGATAATAGCTTCCTGTTTTCTACTGGTGATGCCTCTCCCTATGCATCCCAGTATCCCCCCAGCCTTCCTTGCATCCTCTAGCCCTTTCAATATGAATCCCTTACTTCCTATTTGTGTTTTCATACTCATCTCCCCATTAACATGAGTGATCTAATTCTACTTTCATGGAATGTTAAGGGACTCAACTCACCTTGTCAACGAAAGCAAATACTTTCTTACCTCAAAAAGCATAAAACTCATATTGCTTTCTTACAAGAAACAAAACTTTCAATAGAGGATGTCGACAGACTCAGAAGGGATTGGGTCATTCAAGTATATGTGTCCTCCTCTACTCCTAAAAAACAGGGGGTTGCTATTCTATTACATAAATCCCTTAACTGGTCTATTATCAAATCCATCTCCGATTCAGATGACAGATGGATTATAGCTCACTTACATACCCCTGCAGGCCCCCTTATGATAGTCAGTGTTTATGCCCCTAACTCTGATTCACCTGAATTCTTTTATAATATGGCCCAACAAATTATGAATATTAACTTTAACAATTCTCCTATACTTGTAGGTGGGGATTTCAATTTAGCTTTGGAAGCACATTTAGACAGAAGTAACTCTTCATGTGATTCCACCCCAGAAGTATTTCTGCACTCTCAATGCTAATGACAGACTTCGATCTCACCGACATTTGGAGACTACACCATCCTAGATAGTGCAACTATACTTTTTACTCACCGCTTTATAAATCTTATAGCAGAATTGACTACTGGTTTTCTTCCCCATTCATCACTGAAAAAATTATTGACACAACTATCCTCCCGATTACTATACCAGACCATTCTCCTATAAAATGACATCTTATTTGAGACCTGCCCCCATCTAAATCCCCTTCCTGGTGTCTAGACCCACTCTTATTGAAAGACCCCGATTTCTTACCTTGGATTAGATCACAAATCCAAGAATTTATTTCCTTTAATAACATTCCTGATGTATCTCAAGGTACCATCTGGGAAGCACTTAAAGCAACAGTTAGAGGGAAAATTATAAGTTATGCAGCACACAAGAAAGAACTAAGGGAACAGCAATTGGCCAATTTAGAGAAATCTCTTAAAGAAAAGAAACCCAATATTATAAAACAAAAAATCCAGATAATAACTCACAACTTCACCTCAAAATTCTTCAGCTTAGAATTAAAATCAATGAATTAATATCCAGAAAACCTGAACTCACCCTCCTTAGACTTAAACACCGTTATTGGGAACAAGGGGATAAATGTGGGAAGCTGCTTGCTTATCAACTCAAGAATCAACAGATGGAGAGACATATTGCTGGTTTGAAAGAACCTTCAGGCAAAATCCATACAGATAATCCCTCAATTAACCATATTATGCAATCCTTCTACCAACAATTATACTCTCACCCCACTCCCCCACAACCTGAATATATACAACAATTTCTGGACAATTTACAGTTACCACACCTCTCCCAACAAGATATGGCTTTGCTAGATGAACCCTTTTCCCTAAAAGAGATACAAGCAGTATTAAATTCCCTTAAATCTGGTAAAGCTGCAAGGAGTGACGGTTTTTCCGTAGACTTTTATAAACCCCTAGCTGATATCTTATGCCCCTTACTGTTTAAGGTCTTCAAAGAGGCATCTTCACAAGGTAAACTTCCCTATTCTGTGACACAAGCCATTATAACCGTCCTACCAAAAAAAGATAAAGACCCTTCTCTCCCATCCAGTTACAGACCCATATCATTACTTAATACAGATGGGAACATTTTTGCCAAAATATTGAATACTCGTTTAGAATCAATAATTTTGAAACTTGTCCACACCTCCCAAGCTGGATTTATCAAAAACAGAACTGGTTCTGATCATCTCTGCTCATTATTTAATTTAATCTACAAAGTTAAATCTCTTAAATCACCTGCCACAGCTATAGCCATCGACTTTGAAAAAGCATTTGATTCTCTCAACTGGATTTATTTGTATCATGTTCTATCCCACTTTGGTGTCACTAATAAATTTTGTACATAGATTCAATTACTATACACCTTCCCCTCTACCCGGGTTGTTACTAACTCTACTCTGTCCTCATCCTTTCATCTGGCAAGAGGTACCAGGCAAGGGTGCCCCTTATCCCCCACTCATTTTATTCTAGCTATGGAACCCCTATCAGCTGCTCTTCGTCAATCCTCCATGATCCAAGGTATTCCTATCGGTAATTCCTGCTATACTTCACTATCCTACGCTGATGACCTCCTCATTCTACTCGAAAATATTGAAATTTTGAGACCACCCTTAATTAGATTACTTAGCAACTTTACTTCACTTTCTGGGTTCGCTCTGAATCTAAACAAATCAGAAACAATGCCATTGAACAATTTTTGTAACCCTTCTATGAATATAATAATAGGTTTTTGTTGGGCCCCCCAAGGTATCTCTTACCTTGGAATACAGATCACCTCTAAATTAGACAAGATATGGGATGCCAATCTTTCCCCGTTATTAGCAAATATTAAAAACACTCTCAACAGATGGAAACTGCTTTACCTCTCTTTTAATGGGAAAATCTCCGCTACCAAGATGTCAATAGCTCCCAAAATACTGTATCTATTTTCTAATATCTCTTTAACCCTCCCTACTTTTTTTTTTGTCAGAATTGATGAAATAATTGGCAATTTTTTATGGGAAGGCAAAATTCCCAGATTTAGTCATAACAAACTGCGTTCCCACTGGTCCAAAGGGGGCTTCGGGCTCCCCTGGTTCCAAACATATTTTTGGGCCTTCCGCACTGCCCAAACTGTCAAATGGCTTAATAAACCCAGCAATAAATCACTGTTGTGGGTAAATATGGAAACATCTCTACATCCGGGCAATGTCACCACTTCCTTCATTTATAACCCTCTCCACCCCCAATTTAAAATCTCACCCTACTATAGCATCAACCATATACTACTGGAAAATAATTTATAAACACCTTAAATCCAACCCAACCCCTCTCATATATGCCCCCGTTTGGGGGAACCACAACATCACTCTTGATAATCTCCTAATTTTTTGTTGTAATTTGAAAAACAGGGGCCTTTTTTCTTGGAGGATATACTTATACCTCAGACTCTCAAATTAAAATCCTTTTCTGACCTGTGCAAACAATGGAATCTTCCCTAGGACGATTTCTGGAAATATTTACAGTTACGCATGGCATGGAACCTTTATCTTCCTACTGTTCTTCATCAATCTATATATGATACTTTTATTTCTAAATGGATCAAAACAAACTCTAAATTAAATAGCATCATTTACAAACATATCAGAAATACAATTCCATATCAATCTATCATTGCAAAAAATAAATGGAGTACCCTTTTAAATTATAACATAACCAATTCACAATGGCATAACTGCTGGCTATCTTGCCATAAATCTTTCAAGGATAATTGCAGTTCACTCATACAAACCAAAATTCTACATCTATGGTACAGAACTCCTGAGATTTTGCAAAAAATGGGCTTAATGAATAACAATAAATGATGGCACTGTAACTCCCCCAATGGCAATTTGCTACATATTTTATGGCATTGTCATCCGGTACACAATCTTTGGCATCATACTCATTTCTTTGCAATGAAAGTGATTGCTCTATCCTTTGCATTAGATCCAAAACATTGCATACTTGGTATTTTCAATGCTCATTCATACAAAATATCCCATTCTCAGACTAGATGGTTATCCCTACTATTCCTTCAAGTTAAACACCTTATATTAATGCACTGGAGATCCAACATCATTCCCACCCTTCCGGATATTCTCAAACAACAATCTCAATATGCCATCCTTGATCGTATGTCACACGTAGCCTCTGACCAACTTAATTTATATAATAAATGCTGGCAGGACTATTTTAAATATTTAAACACGCCTACACATATCATCACTTAATCCATGGGTTGTTATATGTTCACATTGAATCTCACTTCTAGCTCTTTTCTGCTCTTTTCATCTCCTCTTTCTATCGTTTTATCTCCTTTTTCTTCCCTTTCCCTCTTCATTCTTGATTACTTTTTTAGATATTTTTCTTTTTTTATGTTCTTTCTTTACACAATCTTACACATACTTGTATTAAAGTACAGCATACTAGAAGTACAATCATGACTGCTCATATTTCTTGTTTGTATCTACTCCTTTTACCCCTTGAACCATAAATTGCTATATTTACTCTCTATCATACAGATTGTACTGCTACATATCGTTTACTCAACATTTGTTTTCCCCTTTAATATCATTGTATAATACTTCAGACATGTTTTTTCCTTCTCTCATTAAGAATTCATGTACATGTGTATTGGAGAATGTAGTGTATATGTATGTATAATCACAATAATTACAATAAAGAGATTAACTGCAAAAAAAAAAAAAGTAAAAGAAAAAAAAAGAAAGGGTCCAGGTGGGACCCAAAACTCATCAGACAGGTGCTTTTATCATTTTTTTAAATCTAAATAAAACTTGTTTGCTAACCTGCTACGGAGTTGGCATGATATGTGATGGTGAGTGCCTGAATATTCTTGTTTGAATGTTTGCCTTATCTCAAGAGCACCACCGCCTTGTATGCACTTCATCTGTTTGTTGTAATTGACTTTAGGTGTCACGCACAGGTTGCGGTAGCATTACTGCTTAAAACCACAGCTGACAATATATCCACACTAATAGTTAGCTCTTGCATTTTTTAATGTCCTTGGAAGCCACTTCCAACTTGAATTTTAGTGGGAGCCAAGTACCAGTACAAATGAATCCACTTGGATATGTAAAACAGCTATTGCAAGCAGCTGGAGCAGCTAATCCATTCTTAGTAGATGAAAATAGTCCAATGAGTTCTGCACCAGAGGCAATATCCCTACAGGGTGCTTTTAAAAGTCTTGAAAAGTTGATACATCAACTCTGTAGTATGTACTGGAAAGTTACAGATTTAGAAGCCTACCTACAGATGAAACGGATACCTAGAGATCTTAGAATTGCTACAAAACTAGCATACAGTACAGACAATGGTGTTTTTATGAGAGTGGGAATTGATCCTTACTGAAGCAAGCTATAAGCTGATTGAACTGATTATAAAATTAAACAAAAAATGAGAAATTAAAACTAAAGATGAACTTAAGCTACAAGAGAAAGGAATTATTAAATTAAATGATCAAAATCTGCATGCATTTGACAGACTTGATAAAAATTTACAAGAATCCATTAGAAAATTTTACACAGAATTAAAGAAAGCGAAACAAAGTCTGTGTGTGACAAAACGAACTATGAATTAGGTAGAACTTATACATGGAAAGACAAGATCCACAAAGGGATTTTATAAACAAGCAAAAATGTGTGCTTTGACTTTAGTACTGATCAAAGTGAAGTAGAAAATGAAGATGGAAGTCGGGGTCCTTTTTTAGAACAGAAACCTGACCAACAGTATCAACCAGTGCAATCATGCACACTTCAATAACCCCCCAACCAACAGCAATACTGCTAACCATGGAGGAATCCACGCCTGAATTACCAGGAGCGAGAATACACACAAGAGGACCAATAGGAAGAGGACACAGAGTGGGAGATGGAACAGATCACGCAGGTTACAGATACTACAACCACAGGCAGAAGCCATACAGCAGATGGCCTTATCGGGGACGGAGGAGGTGAGTGCAGAAAACTCAACTGCTTTCCAGATTATTAATTTGTCAGCACATACTTTAACAGAGGCTGAAAAAGACTTACTATAAAAAGGCTTGCATTCTGTGCCTTCGGCCTCTATTAACAAAGCACAGACTCTTGTAGACTTAAGTCTATTATGTAGAAAACTAAACTTGATGGTTTTCTTTAATAAGAAACTTCCTGAGGATGATCAAAAATACAACTAATCCTTCAGACTGTTTTAGACCTAATTCAACATTCTGTCCCCTGAATTGTGTAGCCGTAAATGTTTTGAAACAATTGGTAGAACAGGATCTTGACAGACTGTTTGAGACTTTGCCTGTTTCCATCTGTGATAATTTAACAAGAGAAGAATGAGAGTCCATTAAAACGCTTCAACAGGATTTGGACATTATTATCAAACAGACGGACAAGGGTGTCGTCGTGGTAATTTTAAACAAACAAGACTATTTAACTGAAGCATTAAGACAGCTATCAAACAGAGACTTTTACCAAAAATTAGACCACAACCCCACCCGGGACCACATGTTCTCAGCTGATGAAGCTGTGAACCAGGCTTTTGGAGAGGGTCATATTAACAAGAATGTAAAGGACTTTCTGATAGCAGCTTTTCAAAAAATGGCAACATTTTATATATTGCCAATGGTTCACAAAACCTTGTAAAATCCACTGGGCCTCCCCATAGTATGCGGCCTGGGGTTCCTCACAGAACCTCTCTCCAAATACGTGGATTGTTTTTAAAGACCCCATGTGGAAAATTTAGTCTCATATGTTAAAGACACTAAAGACATTTTAAACATATTAAATGGAATGACTGAATGAAATTGTTTTACTTATAATCTTAGATATGTCTTAGATATAGAGGTGTTGTATACGAATGTTGCACATGAGGGGGTTTTAGATGCTTCTGTATTTTATTTGAATAGTACTACCAAAGAAATGGCACCTCAAACTGAGTTTTTACTGAAAATGTTGAAATTTGTTTTAAAATGCAATACTTTTGTTTTTAATAATGATCATTACATTCAAATAAAGACAGCAGCCATGGGAGCTACATGCGTCCTCTCAGTAGCAAACTTATATGTGGGATGGTGGGAAAGGATTATCTGCAGGATGCCACTAGAAATCCTTTCTTTGATAAAGTTATGATGTGGAAAAGATTTATTGATGACATCATATTTTTGTGGGACAAAACTGAACAAGAGTTACAAGAATTTGTTGATTTGTTGCATACAACAAATGCTAATTTGAGATTCACATACACTTGTAGCAGGGATCAGGTTCCTTATCTAGATTTAAATATCAAAAGAGAACAGGATGGATTAGTGAATATAGACATAGATACATGCATAGATACATATATGTTGTCAGCAGATAAGGGTCTTGTGGCCCATCCAGTCTTCTCTATCCCTCTTTCTAATGCTTAAAGTACCCCAGATGCTATGACAAGTTCCTCCCCTTTCGCCCTGGCTTGATAATTCCCATGTGTCTATCCCACACATTCTTGAATCACTGAACCGTGGCTGCCCCCACCACTTCCTGGGGAATACTGTTCCATCTCTCTACCACCCTTTCAGTGAAGTAGAATTTCCTCAAGTTCCTCCTAAGTTTTCCTCCTTTTAGTCCTATGCTGTGCCTCCTCGTTCTGCTATTTCCCTTCATGTGAAAGATGCACCCTTCTGGCATCCTGTTGATCTCCTTCGGATACTTGAACATCTCTATCATGTCCCCTCCCCTCTCCTTTCCTCCAGGGAGTACGTATTGAGAGCTCTGAGACGCTCCTCATATGACTTATGCTGCATCCTGGACACCATTTTTGTCACCCTCCTCTGCACCGTCTCCATACTGTCTATGTCTTTTTGGAGATGGGGCTTCCAGAAATGAACACAGTACTCCAGATGAGGCCTTACTAGGGAGTTATACAATGGTACCACCACTTCCCTCCTTCTACTTGTTATACCCCTCCGTATGCAACCTAGCATTCTGTTAGAATTTCTGACTGACTTGTCGCACTGTTTAGCCACTTTGAGGTTGTCTTCTATGACTACCCCAGCTCTCTTTCCTCTTTGGTGGCCTCCAGTGTTACCCCATCTAGTTCATACTCGACCCTAGGATTCCCACTCCCCGGTGCATAATCCTGCACTTTTTTGCATTGAAACCCAACTGCCATTCCTTGGACCAGTTTTCTAGCCTCTTCAGATCTCTCTTCATTTTTTTTCTATACCTTCCTGTGTATCTGCCCTGTTACATAGCTTTGTATCATCTGCAAACAGGCTAACCCTCCCTTCTAGACCCTCTGCAATATCACTTATGAAGACATTGAAGAGAACTGGTCCCAGCACTGATTCCTAGGTTACGCCACTTGTTATCTGTCTCTCCTGTGATCTAACCCCATTTAGCACCACTCTCTGCATTCTGTTACTCAAACAGTTCTTAACACATGTGACTGCCACTGTCCCCACCCACAGATTTGCCAGCTTGTGGATTAGTCTCCTGTGTGGCACTGTGACAAAGGCCTTTCTGAAGTCCACATAGGCCACATATACCACTCTTCCTTGGCCTATTTCCTTTGTCACCCTCTCAAAGAAATCAATAAGGTTGGTCTGGCAAGGCCTTCCTGCCATGAATCCATGTTGCCTTGTCTCTAGGAAGTCCACCAGCCTTTCCTTAAGAAAGGTTTCCATCATTTTACCTACTGAGGTCAAATTGACAAACTGACAGGGTGGTAGTTTCCTGTCTCCTCCTTGCTACCACTTTTGTGCAGGGGTATGACTTTTGTCCCTCTCCACTCCTCTGGAACCATGCCTGTTTCTAGTGATCTACTGAACAGCTTAGCCAGAGGTTTAGATAGTTCCTCCCGGAGCTCCTTAAGGATCCTTGGGTGTATCCCATCTGGCCCCATAGCTTTATCCATCCTAAGCCATTCTAGTGCTATTTTCACTCTGTCCTCTGAAAAAGGTCTAAAGTCCACCCCTTCTCCCTGTTTGCCCTTCTCCATTAATGGGGGACCATCCCCATTGCCTTCTTCCATGAATACGGAGTAGAAGTATTTGTTGAGGATGGTCGCCTTGTCAATGTCTTTCTCCACTACTCTGTCTCCTTCTTCCCTAAGTCTCACAATCCCCCCATCTTCCTCCTCTCCCTGATATAGCTAAAGAATGCCTTCCCTCCTTCCTTTACTGATTTAGCTAGCTTTTCCTTGGTTTCAGCGTTTGCTGCCCTTACTGCCTTGTTCACTTCCCTTCATTTTTCCAAGCATTTTTGCCTGTTCTCCTTGCTTTGTGTTGCCTTGTACTTCAGAAATGCCATCTTTTTTCCTCTTACTAGCTCTGTTACTCGCAAGAACTACAATGGTTTTCTCTTTCTTTTGCTCTTGCCACAGGGCCTGGCGCAATAATTTGCAACTAGGTGCAGGGCTTCCCTTATCTTATCCCACTGTTCCACCACTCCCCTTATGTCATCGTATCCCTGCATAGCCTTCCTGAATTTATCCTTCATCTTACTGAAGTCTGCCCTCATGAAATCCAGGATTCTAGTTCTTGTGTGGCTAGCCTCTTGCTACGTCCTTATGGTGAACCCCACAGCTCGATGGTCACTAGTACCTAGGTTCTCCCCCACTTTGACATCCTTTGTCCTGTCCTCATTGCTTAGGACAAGATCTAGATTTGCATTCTCCCTTATAGGCTCCTTCACTAGCTGAGTGAGACCTTCCCCTTGCAGGGATTGCAGAAATCCCTTACTCCTGGTTGAGGCTGCTGCCGAGATGCTCCAGTCCACGTCCAGCAAATTAAAGTTGCTCATCAGCAGCAATTCACTCTTTGTTGCCATGCTCTCTATAGTCTCCAGCAGTTCTCTGTCTATATCCTCAGCCTGCCCTGGGGGCCTGTATATCATTCACGTTCTAAGTACTGTTCCCCTCCCCTCCCCACCTCCAGGGTTACCCACAGTACCTCTGCTTTTCCCCCTTGTCTTGTTGGACTGTCACTTTTATCCCTTCCCTGATGTACAATGCCACCCCTCCACCCCTTCTTGCCTTCCCTGTCCTGCCTGTGCAGTGTGTCCCCATCTACAGAAAACCTGTAAATGGTAATATGATTTTACAGGCATCTAGTTGTCACCCATCTCACCCAGTAAATAACATAGCGAAAGGTGAATTTTTAAGAATGAAAAGAAATTGTAGCACTGAGAGGGCTACCAGAGAAGACAAATGTCTTAAAACAGAGATTTGGGGAGAGAGGATATAGTTGGAATGAAGTATAGAAAGCCAGAAAATTTGCAGAAGGTACTGATAGGAACACACTATTAAGGACTGATAGTAAGGAACTAGAAACCAACACAAGGGTTAATATAGCCACCACATATTCAGTGTATGCTAGATATTTTGCAGACATATTAGACACTGGGGCCGGGTACTAGCTGCAGATCAAGGTCTCAGGAATGTGGTACAAAGAAAGGCAGAGGATATCTTATAGGAGAGCAAATAGTTTGAAAGTCATGTTAATGCATAGCCACTTCCACGACAGGAAAGAAAGAAAGAATAACTTGGCTGGGGAAACTGAAGGGTTGTTTTAAATGTAATAACTGTACTGCAAATGTGTTACGAGTGGAAGATATTTCAATACTGCAAACAGTGGTAAAAATCTTAATATAAGACAATTGACAACATGCAGCACAAGTGGTGTAATATATTTGGCAACATGTACGTGTCATGTCTATTATGTAAGGAAAACTATGAGGGGCTTTAAAATCAGAAGGGGTAAACATCAGTGAGCAATAGATAGGGGCAATGTAACATATGCAACAGCAGCACATGTTGTAAATGCTACAGATGGAAAACAACATTTTTTCACACATATGGCTATTGATAGGGTCAGCCAAAACCCAAGAGGAGGTAACTATAATAACCTGATATTGAAATGTGAAACCTTTTGGATACTAAAGTTAAAGGCAGCCAAGAGCCCTGGTTCAAACACAGGCTTTGAAATTCACCCATATATTGAAAAGAGGAGAAAAATATTGTGCCCTCACAATGGGATGCATATTATTTCAAATTTTTGTTTAAAATAACATAGTACTGTTTTGCCATGGCCAACTAGTATCGTGTGTGTGGACTGAGAAGTTAGTCCGTTCATCAACTTCGCATTAACAGGGGCTTCCTTTTTAAGTGTTTCCAGTCCTTGTCCCCCCCCCCCCAACACTGTCCACTCTTTGAGTAATAATCTCCAGAGGTCTGCAATGTTGTACATTAATGGAAGATGTAATGTTTCGAATATTTATGGAAGTGATTATACTTGGATTGCTTTGTAGTGTAATTATTTTATGTGTGAGCCAATCAGAAAGCTTGAAATTGATGATGTCATGATGATGCCATTAATGTGAGACTATAAAAATGCTGGATTAATTTGGAAGTCTTAGCCTTTGAGAAAGAGTCCAGGTGGATCTAAAATACATCAGGCATGCACTTTTATCATTTTTTACCATGTAAATAAAATTGTTGTTTGCTAACCTACTCTGGAGTAGGAATGATATGTTGTGGTGAATGCCCAAGTATTCTTGTCTGAAAAAAGAAATCCTGGACTCTCTGCAGGGGGCATTCCTCAGGCAGCTAGTCAGGGACCCCACTCATGATGGAGCAATAATGGACATGGTGCTAACAGGAACAGTGTTGCAGACGACAAGGTGTGAGGCCACATGGGAACCAGTGATCACAGTACACTGTGGTTCAACATTGGCCAGATATTCAAAACTTTGCACTGGGCACAAACCGTTTGCACAGGGTTTGTGCCAGGTTTGCACAAGTCCGCTATATTCAAAAGGTCAAATAGCACGGGCAAACTTCATTAGCACCAGGCAAAAGTATAATGTATGCAACAGGCAAAAAGAAGGGGCATGTACATGAATACAGGTGCAATGCTATTTTCAGTGCATTAGCGGCTCGCAAAGTGTTTTTGCGCAACTTAATGTGATGAAAATTACCACCCAGGAAAAGGTAGTCTTAAATCTGGGCAACCAGCTTTGCATGACTTTGTGGCTTTGCACGGCTTTGCACGACCCTAACCAGTAAATAGTAATCATAGAAAGAAACCAGACATGGAAGAAACACATGCTGCACACGGATGGCACCTCCTATGATGCCATCATCTGCCACTGGTTCCAGCCATTACAGGCAGTAGGTGGGGACCCAGCACTACCAGTGGACACCGTGGCAGTGAGTCCATATAGCACACACCTGCAGACCACCCTTTGGTGGACACTAACAGAATCCAACACACACATGCAGCACTGAGGGCATAGAGGGTGTTGAAGGGAGCGTGTATAGGTGGCCAGTTTGCTCCACATACTGGATGCTGCTACAAGGCTGGGACAATCCATTCAGTGCAAATGGTCCAGTGTTGGGAATACCCCAACACCAGTGTGCCCGTCTGTGGTATGTGCCCCCCCCGGCCACATACCGCACATCTGTACAGACACCACAGTACACACAGGCAGCCATGTATATGTCACTGTGAGTATCCCATGCCAGTCTTGCAGCGTCTGTGGGTCACACAACTGCATAACAGTAATGTCCTCTGTCAATACACACCTGCAAGATGGGTTTGTCACTGTGTAAGGTGCAGCAGTCATTGATGCCCTACACACCATAGGCATTGATGTGTCCCTCACACTACAGGCCCCTGTGTTACTGTAGTGCCTGCTGTGCACTGTAGCAGGAACTACAGTTTGACAATTGCATGCAGCACCACTACCTGTGCCCCTGCTGTGTAGTCCCTAGGGCCACAATATTTTATGCAGTTCTGTACAAATGTAGCCTGCAGCTACCACCATGCACTTCCAGACTGAAATACAGGTGGAGCTGTGGGACCCTGTAATAGTGCTTGGCAAACTGCATGCAAATCAGGTCATAATGAGATGCTAATCTGGATGTTTGTCCAGAGACTGCCTAAGTAGGCTCATTTGCATGTCACTTTTGAATATAGCAAATCTTTACCCCGGGCAAAAGTTTGCGCCATGCAGATGTATTTTGTGCCATGCAAACATTTCAGAAACATGGTACATTTCTGCAGAATTTCACATGCACTGGTGCTTGCAGCTTTAATGAATCCACTCCTTTGCTAGCACACACACATTGGCAACATGGTTCACCTTTACCTTCCTTCACTTCGCTGTGCACTGGGCTGCTGTTGTGGTTTGCACTTCCTGGTTGCTATATTCAGAGCTGTCTTATTTCCTGGGCTATTTTTGCACTGCACTCCCAGCCCAGTTTGCCCGGCTTCCTTAGCATGCTATATTCAGCAGGTTTAGCACCGGGGCTATCCCTTTTGAATATAGTGGGCTATTGGTTCCAAGCTAAATTAGCATGCCGGGCAGTACTAATTTATCCCCGGGGTAAAGTTTTAAATATCTGGCCCAAGGACGGCTGTGGAATCGACCCACACAAGAGCAAGGGTTCTGGATTTCAGGAGGGCAGATTTTAAAAAGATGTGTGAATTCCTCAGGGATGACCTGGCTGAAGAGGGGGTGAGGGATGACCTGGGTGGGGTAGAAGAACAGTGGGCAGAGTTAAAGGAGGTCACAGTGAATGCAACAAACCTCTGTACCAAGCAAGTAAGCAAAAGCAATAGGAAAAAGAGACAGCTATGTTTTTCTAAAGAAGTGGTTGAAAAGTTAGGCTAAAAGAGCAGCATTCAGACGGTATAAGGAGACACACAGGGAGGAAGATAGGGAGGTATATTGGGGAAATAGAGGGAAGTGTGAAAAGTAGAAAAGAGGGCAAATGCACAAACTAAAGAGAGAATAGCCGAGTGGTAATGAAAGGGGACAATACATTTTTTAGGTATGTAAGTGAAAAGAAGACTAGGGGAGGGATTGCAAGGTTAAGAAGTGGGTTGGGGACTGTGTAGCAAAAGACCTGGAAAAGGCAGATATCCTGAACAAACTCTTTTGTTCAGTGTTCTCAGAGGAAGAAGGGGAGGGGCAACAACAATGTAATAGAAGCTTTGGAGGGAGGGAGGTGGACAGTAGTCCTTTTTCAGAGGAGATAGCCCTGAAAGGACTCACAAATCTGAAAGTGGACATGAGATGGGGCCAGATAGGGTACATCCAAGAGTATTGAGGGAGCTCAGAAAGGTACTGGCTGCACCTCTGACAGTTCTGTTTAACAACTTACTGGAAATGGGAGTGGTTCCAGAGGACTAGAAGAAAGCAGATATAGTCCCACTTCACAAAAAAGGTAGCAGGGAAGAGACTAGCAACTATAGGTCAGTCAGCCTGACATCAGTGGTGGGAAAGTTAATGGAATAACTGCTGAAGTAAAGGATAGTGCAATATCTTGAATCCAGTGGGTTACAAGACAGGAGGCAGCATGGATTCACAGGGGGGAGGGAGGAGAAGGTCATGTCAAACAAAATCTGATAGATTTCTTTGACTAGGTGACCAGGGAATTAGATCAAGGTGGAGCAGTTGATGTGGCCTACGTGGATTTCAGTAAGGCTTTCAACACTGTTTCACATAGGAGACTCAGAAGGAAGCTGGGCAGCTTAGGGGTGGGTCCAAAGGTAGTAAGCTGGGTAAGAAATTGGTTAGGGGATAGGCGACAGAGGGTGGTGGTAAAAGAGTTCGCTCTGGAGAAGGGTGGATGACCAGTGGGGTGCCTAAGGGATCAGTACTGGGACTGGTCCTCTGATGTCTTTATAGGTGACATTGTAGAGGAGCTGAAAGGGAAGAACTGACTCTTTGTGGATGATACCAAAATCAGCAACAGGGTGGAAACTCCGGGTGGTAGGTGGAAAGGATGAGCAGAGACCTGAGAAAATTAGAAGAGTGGTCAAGGGTATAGCAGCTGGGAGGTTTCAATGTGAAAAATTGCAAAATAATGTACTAAAGGCACAGAAACCCAGGAGCAGAACACAACATGGGTGGAGTGATATTGATGACAACTAAGCAGTAAAGAGACCTGGGGTTATTATATCAGATGATCTAAAGGTGGCCAGGCAGTGCAAAAAGGCAGTTGGGAGGGTTAATGGCATGCTGGGGGTGCTTAAGGAGGGGTATCACCAGCCGAAAGAGGGAGGTGGTGGTGTCTCTGTGTAGGTCGCTGGTGCCTCCCCACCTAGAATGCTGTGCCCAGTTCAGGAGGCCACATCTCTAGAAAGACATAGACAGCATGGATGCTGTTCAGAGGGGGTTAACTAAAATGGTGCAGAGTCTGCATCAAAAGCCCTTCGAGGAGAGACTAAAGGACCTCAATATGTACACCCTGGAACAGAGGAGAGGAGCGGGGATATGATATAGGCCTTTATATACCTCATAGGAGTAAATAATGTACAGGAGTGGAGTATTGTTTGAAAAAAAGATGTTCAAGAGCAAGGGGACATGCTATGAAGCTGGAGGGGGGTAGATTAAGGAAAAATGTGAGGACATGTATCTTCACAGAAAGAGTGATGGATACCTGGAACAGTCTTTCAGTGGAGGTGGTGGGGCCAAAAACAGTGGTGAGGTTCAAGAATGTATAAGATGGGCATAAAGGAATCGTAGTAGGAAGGAATGGGGGATGAGGAGGAGAAAGAGCCAGAGAGAGATCAAGTAAGGTCTGCGATGACACTGTAGGTAGGGAAAAATGGGTTGACTAGGTGGGACAAGTGGTCCTTAGCTGCGTCAGATTCTATTTTTCTTTAGATACCTTATTTGCATAGGTAGAGTGGTACTGTAGAATAGATTTATTTCACTGTAAAAAAAAATTCTTGTTATGTTTGCTGTAGAAAGAGACCCGCTAAATTAGTTGAACAGCTAAGTTAGTTATCTATGTCAGATTCATTATACGGAAGTACAGGACAGTGAACTTTAACTGCAGCTAACAAGTCTCATAGCCTTGGACCACTAAATTAAACAAACATGCTACTTTTCAATTCTACAGTATATTCTGCATGGGCATACTGTAGGGATTGTGTAGCACACTAGGGGCCTCTGAATATGACAAATACAAAATAAATCCAGCACACAGCAAAGATAACTAAATACACTTGATAGTTTATTTAAAGGTGAACATACAGATGAAGTCAACTGCCACATATTCCGATGCTTCAAGGCATGCTGACTCTTCTTCAGGGGTATCATTTATTTAGTTATGTTTGCTGTGTACTGGCTTTATTTTGTATTCATCTAACTATTGCTTTTTTTTCACGCAGCACAATGTTATGCCTGCTTAGAAAATGGGCCTCTAAAATCCTCCCTTCTGATTGGCTAGTGCCCAAGCCTGAGCCGTGGTCTATCAGACAACAGCCCAGCGGAAAACAAGGACCAATTCGGGGTGCCCCATTACTTAGACTATCATTGGGCACTCCAAATTTCAAAACTGAATAATCACCATTTTTTCTGTCTCACTTAGCGAGCGAGTTAGCACCCCCCCCCCCGTTCTGTTTGTCTGAGTTCAAGTAATACTGTGACATGAGGAAAAAAAAAATTAAAAAAGGCACTGAAGTTTTTATTTTTGCAGTCAGGGAGACACACATTTCATAATTTCTCCTAGCCGTGCTCACTGCCAACAGTGCTCTCCTGATCACAATCTTGCACCAGCTTCTCCAGATGCCAGTCTGTTGTCTAAGTGAGCAGACCCCCACTCTGCCACCAACTCTGGTTTTCCTCAGCTCCATTTTTCAGCAATCTCATTCATATACCTCTATCCTTGCTACTGATGAGCAGGAGAAAGGGGGGGGGAGTCAAAAACAACAAACTGCCTTTTTAAAAAAAAAAATCTGCTCCTAACGCAATACATAGCCCAACTGCCAGCAATTGTGCCCACTACCACCCTGTCACCAGATTGGCATCCCTGTGTGTTCACTGTTACCTATGCATCACTTCATTTAAAAGAAAAACATGCAGATACCTTTCTCTGTAGTGCTATTAAAGCCTACAAAATAAAAAAAAAGATGCAATTGTAGGATTGGACGAGCACTCGGTCTGCCTATTAATAGGCATGTAGGTAGGTGGGTTGTTTATGGGCAGCCTAGAAAAAAAGGCGTACCAAATGGCACTGAACATTTTCAACAACCAGCAAGCAACACATTGTCATGAATCACGATTCTATGATCTACAGAAACAATTGCTTAGTCTTTGTTTTTTTCTTTGTCAGAGAGCTCTACTGCAAACAACCAACTTCAAAACTAATAACAGAGGCTCACATGGAACAAAACTCCCTAACTCAAAACAAACGCAGGTGGAGGAACTATTTTCTTTACAAAATAAATAAAACACTTAAAGAGTTTTAATATTTTAACATGATTTTTTTTTCAAATATATAAACAAGAGGCCACTCAGAAGGCCCGATCGAGCCAGTGTTCAGGTTTGAGTTAGACCTTTCAGGAGGACCTTGTGGTGCAATGTTTCCTTGACTTGTTCTCTAAGTCTGGCTCCTTGTTCTGGGTCTGTGCACTGTGGAAGCCTCAGCTTCGGGAGCAGGGTCTGGCATGATTTCATCAATGGGAAGAAGGTGATTCCTATGCCCAGTCTTTTCTAGATGTCTCCCCTGTTCTTGGTGGATCTTGTACACGGGTAAGTCTGGCAACTATTCCATGACTAAGTAGACTTCGGTGGCCCACCGGTCCTGAATCTTGTGTTTACCTTGCATATCGAGATTCCGCAGCAACACCCGATCTCCCACTTGTAAGACTTGATGCCTCACCCAGTTATCATATCTTTGCTTACTGCTTTTGATGGATTTTGGTGCTGCCTTGGCTGCCAACTGGTAGGCTTTTCATAACTGTTCCTGGAACTTGCAGGTGTACTCAAGACAGGACACTTCTGGATTTCAGAAGAGGCATAGCATGGAGACAGCCCTTGTTTGGGTTCTCAGTGATCTCTGGATAGCGAGGGATTAGAAGAGCCATTCCATCTTGGTTCTTCTTGATCTCTCTGCAGCATTTGACACCGTGGACCATGAGGCATTGCTAGAGCACCTGTGGCTGATCTGTGGACTTTTGGGCACAGTCCTCAGATGGTTTCAATCTTTCCTCACTGGTAGGTTTCAGACAGTTGTCTTGGGGATGTATTCCTCTGACAAGTTCTCCCTACCATGTGGGGTGCTGTAGGGCTCTGTGCTATCACCCATATTGTTCGTGGTGTATATGCTGCCGTTGGGAGACATTGTAAAGTGGTATGCAGATGACACTCAGCTCTACATGTCCTTTATACCCAAACAGGTGGGAAATGTCTCGAGCTTTAACAACTGCCTCTCTGAGATTCAAGACTGGATGAATGCTGAACCCGAACAAGACGAAGGTTCTGGTGGTGGATACGGGTTGTGAGGTAGAGGGGTCATCGGCTGGATGGCCTTCTGGCTTTGGCTTAGAGGTTGCCAGCTGATGACCTCTGAACAGGTGCGAGACCTGGGCGTTATTCTTGATGAGGGGCTGACGCTGAGATCCCAGGTGTTGTCCGTTGTCAAGACTGCCTTTTACCACCTGAGGAATAACGTCTGGGTCAAGCACCTTGTTCTGCCTGATGACCTTCCAACCCTGTACCATGCCATTGTGACCTCCCTCCTTGACTACTGTAATTCCCTGTACCTAGGGCTAGCGGGGGTTGATATCCACCACCTGCAGCTGGTGCAGAACGCGGCAACTAGGCTGTTGATTGGGCTCCCTCAGGCATGCCATGTTATGCCTCTGCTGTGCAGCCTGCACTGGCTGCCTATTCAGTGGCAGACCACCTTCAAGATTGGCTTGCTGACCTACAAGGCCCTACATGGACTGGGACAGTGCTACCTGCAAAAACTTCTTCGCCCCCTCCACTCCACCGATGAGGGATTACTAGAGATACCCAGGGTCCGTCTGAAGACGTCTGGGGCCCGAGCATTTGAGTTTGCTGCCCCCACCCTGTGGAATTCTCTACCTCATCAGATAAGAGAGTGCCTGACGGTGGAGATGTTCAAATCTCCACTGAAAGCATATTTGTTTGATCTTGCATTTCCCTATTCGGAATAATTTTTTGAGCTGATATTTATTGATTATTTATGGATTTTTAGCTGTGTTTTTACATTTTATTGTGCTAGCTCTATGGTTCTTGTGTGAATAGTGCTATTTTATAAATAAAGTTTGCTTTGAAGTACCGTCTGGGGAAACTCCAATGCATAAGTCCATGGGCAGCCTGGCTTCATGCCCGAACATTAGGAAGAAAGGGGATTGGTGCGTGGCATCATTTCTCATACAGTTGTATGCATGGACATGGTAGCAGACTCCAAGGTCCAGTGTACCCAACATGTTGAGGGGAGGCCTGTTAAAGTATTTGGGCTGTGGGTCCCCTTGGGGGTTTTAGGGTGTCATTCTGACTTCTGTATGCCATAGTCAGCTAAAAATCCTTTCACCAGCCGGCTCTCAAAGTCCCTGCCCTGATCAGAATGTATTCACTGCAGTATACCATAATGATTGACAAACTGCTGAAGCACCTTAACTGCGATGCTAGCCTTCTGATCCTTAGTTAGGTAGACCTGGGCACACCTGGTGTAATGTTCTGTTATGTCAAGGACATGGGACCTGTTCTTTCTATTGAGCTCCAGTGACAGGAAGTCCATGCACATGAGGTCTAGAGGGCCGCTGGTTTGGATGTTAACTAATGATGCAGCTCACCTGGGGAGAGTCTTCCTTTTAATACACCTTAAACAGCCCTCGCAGTGCTTCTCAACATCCTTCTTCATGCAGAGCCAATAGATGTGAGCCCTTACAGAGATACCATAACAGCCTTGTAATACTTCTAGGGCAGGGCGAGTAGCGTTTTGGAGAGGTCGGAGTTATCAGCGTAGTTTCAGACCAACAACCTGTCTTTCTTGACCAGCTTGTTCCACTCCCTGAGTAGTATTTTGGTATCAAGGTGGAAAGGTTGCACTTGGTCCGGGCATAGCCCTTTCTCTAATACCTGGATAACATCACAGAAGTCAAGGTCCTCTCTCCGGGCCTGCTGGAGTTCAGATTTACTCAGATGTGGGAGAGAGGATACATCAAGCCCCATGAAATTCAGAAACACCACGGGAATAGCAGCGGGTGATGCCCCCAGCATGTCAGTGACTCTGTCAGGGTTACTTGAGGTGCCTTCACCTTGCACTGAGAACTTGGAGCACAGCACTTTAGTGACTTCACTTGACAGATGTCACTAGGCTCAGGTTGCTTGTTGTATGGATGTCTGGACAGGGCATCTGTGTCTATATTTGTTTTTCCACTTCTATACTCCAATGTGTAATCTTATGTTGAAAGTGCAGATAGCTATTAGTGCCCAGTGGTGTCCAACTTGGCCATGGTGTCATTGTAGGTCAATGGATTGTTGTCTGTACTTACAATGAAAGGTACCCTGTACAGATAGTCATGGAATTTTTCTGTCACAGCCCATTTCAGTGCCAGACACTCCAGTTTGTGGACTGGGTAATGTTTCTCAGATGGTGATAAGCTGCGGCATTTGAAGACCACTGGCCGAAGCCCTTTAGGTTGCTCCTGATACAGTACTGCTCCCAACCCATTCAGGCTAGCATCCATGTGGAGGACATAAGGTTTGTTGGGGTCTGCAAATGCCAGGATGGGTGCTTCGCACAGTCTCTTGATGATCTCTTTAAAAGCGGTTTCGCACTCTGGGGTCCACTGGTCTCCAAAAGGCTTGTCTAGCACAGAGAGAGCCACACCAGGATATGGGGTGCTCTGTGACGAGGAAGTACTATATGTAAACACAGTCACGGCACTCACTTTTATATACCACCAATAAGCATAAGCTAGCTGTAAAACATATTGCCTTTACTGAAGAGCAGCAGCAGAAGCAGGGATACATGAACACAGCAAAAATCTTCTTATGTTTCACACAATCGTGGTTTTTTTCAAAGATCTTTCAAAGATTTTTGCTGTGTTCATGCTGTTCACTAAGTTGCTGCTGCTTTAGTAAAGGCAATACTTTTTGCACAAGCTTATGCCTTTGGTTTCATTATTGGTTGCATGTAGGTGAGTGCAGGGCCGCAGTAATGGGGGGAAAAGTGGGGAAGTTGTCCAGGCCCCGAGCTCAGGAGGGGCCCACCTGAGGAACTAGCATTACCCCTGGCATTAGCTGGTTTGGGAAACAGGGACCCATTTCAATTGACTTGTTCTGGGCCCCAAAATTCATAGCTACAGCCCTGGGTGAGTACCGTGACTGTGTTTACTTATCTCCAAAAGGCTTGCTTGCCTTAAGTTACTCTTTCTGGGATCTGTCTCTTTGAGTCCAGCTTTTCTTCTTGTGGTTGGTCAGCAGGTAACCATGGGTCAGTTCATTCAATGGGCATACTACCATGGAATAGTCCTTTACAAATCTCTGGTAATACCTACAGAACCTGAGGAATGACTGAAGGGTTTTCAAAATTATGAGGCCTAGGCCAAGTGGTGAGGGCCTCAACCTTAGCAGGATTGGTCTGCACCCCATGCACCAAGATGATGTGCCCCACATATTTCACAGAAGGCTGGCAGAACTTGCATTTATCTATTGAAGCCTTCAAACCAAACTCCTCCAGTCTGTCCAGCACTTTCATCAGCTGGCATTCATGTTCTTCAAGGGTGCTGCCAAAGACAATGAGATTATCCAGATATACAATGACCTCCAGCGGGTTCATATCCCCCACCACCTTTTCCATTAATCTCTGGAATGTGGCGGGTGCTCCAGAGATCCCTTCGGGCATGCGCTCAAACTGATAAAACCCAAGAGAGCAAATGAAATTGTTTTTTCCTTTATCTTTCTCCACCATGGAGATCTAATAATATCCGCTCTGGAGGACTAATACCGAAAACCACTTACTCCCTGACCAGTTTATCTTCAGTTTGAGGCACCGTATACTGGTCAAGGATGGTTTTCTTGTTCATGGTGTGGTAATCAATACACATTCTTATGGCACCGTTCTTTTTATGCGCCATTACAATGGGAGAGGCATAGGGGCTGTGAGATTCTTTAATTATACCAGCTTCCAGCAGCGGTTGCAGATCAATCAATCAATCAATTAATCTTTATTTTACCAGGTGAAACAACACTGAGTGTAAATTCATTTACAAAGTGGACAGGGCAGTGAAAACAATGCTGATACAAAACTACAGAGAGAATACAAAGTCTTAAGGATAAACAATAACAGCATTACAAACTGGTATACACAACAATCACATGATTTATATTTGCAATACATGTATATATAAACAGGGCGTCTGATGCCCAAGTGCATCGGAGAACATGTATATTTTCCTGTAGTATAAAGTGTGATTAATCATTAATAAAAGGATATATCAGAAGATGTATCAGAAGATCAGAGGAAAGGAACATAGGTAGAAACCCCAAACAGTTGAGGTAGTTAAGGCAGAGAGGAGGAGAGAAAAAGGAAGGAATAGGAGGAAAAACCTGGGAGTAGTTGGAAGAAATCTTTTAAGGTTTATTAGAGTGGATGGATAGGGGCAGTACAAGGCAAGCTAAGCACATGCAGCTAGGAAACTAGTTGGAAGTGAAGAGTAGCAGTTGCAGGTGTCTCTGATCTGTTGTCTGAGTAATGTTTTGAAGGCTGCCATTTTAACAATAGTTGAAAGCTTCAGGGATTTTTGAAGGTTGTTCCATAGGGCTGGGAGGGCATGGCTTATCGATGATAACCCGAAGCACGTTCTAGATCTAGGAATGCCAAATGATATGTAGGAGTGTCTCCTGAGAGAATAACTTCCAGGGTGCTGGTTACGAGGCTAGATATGTACTGAGGGAGCTTGCCAATTAGGGCTCTATAGGTCCCTATTGCCACATTTTTTACTCACCTGGTTTTTAAGGACTGCCAACCAAGAAGAGCATGAAGGGAGCAGTGGTGAGTCTAGTACAGAGCACCAGTAATGAATCTTAATGCCCTATAGTACAGGGTGTCAAGCTTGGCCAATACTATGCATGGGCCATGACTATAGAGAAGGTCGGCATAGTCCAGGAGGAAGAGGAATGTGGATTGCACTAATCTTAGTTTAGCTTCCTGGGATAATAAGTTTTGGATTCTGAAGAAAAGTCCTAGTCTTTGCTTTAACTTTTTAGCCAGTTCCTCTATATGATCTGTATAGGAGAGACTGTGATCAATCCAGAGTCCTGAATACTTGAATTTGTCTACTAGTTCAATTGGTTCCCCTAGGAGGGATGTTATTTGCTGCTGGGCTCCCAATAAGGGGGAATTGACCAAGCTGAGTTTAGAGGAAAATATCATAGCTTTTGTTTTCTTGGCATTCAGGAGAAGTTTGAAATTCAAGGGATTTTGCTGCAATAAGTTGAATTCTTGCTGCAGTGCACTGTAGGCAAGTTCAAGGGAGGGTCTGGCAACACAGAGAACAGTATTATCAGCAAATAAGTGAACACTTGCTTGGTTGATACCCACATTAATATTATTAATGTATACTGCGAATAGTAAAGGTCCTAGTATTGAACCCTGTGGTACACCTCTGAGAAGTGTTTTCAGTGGTGACAAATCCCCTTGTGCCTTGATTTGCTGTTGCTTACCTATAATGTAACATGTAAACCATTTGACAGCAGTGACATCCAATCCAATACCTTGTAGTATGGTCAGCAGTAGGTCATGGTCTACTGTGTTAAATGCCTTGCTTAGGTAGAGGAATAAGGTGCTCACATGAAGTTTAGAGTCAAGTGCCTAGTGCCAGTCATTTGTTACTTTGGCTAAAGCAAATATCGTGCTGTGTTTTTTCTGAATCCAGACTGAAGGGGGTTAAGCATATCAAATGAGTCTAAATAGTTTCTGATCTGTGTATTGACTAGTTTTTCGAGGAGTTTAGCTAGGATGGGTAGAAGAGATAGGGGTCTGTAATTATGTAGGTCGCTATGATCACCAGACTTAAAGAGCGGGACTACATGCCCTATTTTCCACTCGGTAGGAAGTTCATCATGGGCAAGGGACATGTTAAAAAGATATGTAATAGGTGCAGTCAACACATGGTGGTAACCCACTTTTAGGAAGTATGGTTCTAATTTATCCGTTCCTGCACTTTTTTTGGTGTCCAGGCCCAGGAGGAGGTCTTCAACTTGCTTGAAGGTGATAGGGCTGAAAGAGAATTTTGCCTCCTGAGCAGAAGCCTTCATAGGGGGACATACAGAGATGGGGTTATCAGTCTGGAAGAGATGTTTACTAGCGGAAGATGTGTCAAATGCTAGCCCAGCTGTAGCGAAATGGTTATTTAGTAGCTCTAGCATACATTGCTTATTCGAGATACTAGTGCCACCAGTACTAATCTTGGCAGGGAGGGAGTTACAGTAGCCGGACGATGCCCTTCTATTTCCCTTAACTTTTTCCAAAACTTAGCGGAGTCGTTGGTGGAGGAGTCTAGCTGTGATTGGAAATAATTTGCTTTTACTGCCTTAACTAGTTTTGTACACTGATTCCTCATCTTTCTGTAGGCAACCAGTCTGTAGGGTTCTTAGTTTTTCATGCTCTCTTCCAGAGGGCATCCCTACTGCATAATGTTGACTTTAGGTCAGCAGTAAACCAGGGGCATGACTCTTTTTTTTAGTTCAAATTTTTGACCGGGGTGCATGTTTATCTATAACTTTTAATACAAGTTTTTGGAACAACTCATAGGCTGTGGCCACAGAGGTAGCAAGACAGAAGTTCTGCAATCTGACATTACTTAGGTCTGCTAGGAAACTATTTATAGAACATAGAAACATAAACATAGAATGTGACGGCAGATAAGGACCGCTTGGCCCACCCAGTCTGCCCATTTCCCTACCTACTGGATAAGCTGCAGATCCTAGTTAACCAGCAGCCTACTTCTTCCTACCCCAACCCCCCAGAATTGCCTTATGACTATCCCATGCATGCTTGAATTCCACCACTGATTTATTTGCAATCGAAGTTCCAATGACTTCTTTTTCATTTGTATGTAGAGGTGGATACAGGTTGAGGAATGCGCCTTACACAAGCTATGACGCTGTGGTCACTCATATCATTAAAGAAGGTGCCAGCGTGGCTGAAGAAATGCATCTTATTTACTAATATTAAGTCAAGAATTGTACTAGTGGCAGGATTTTTTGGGTTGGGGTGGGTGGTCTCTGTCATGAGCTGGGAAAGTCCATACTCATCACAAAAGTCTTTTAGTGGTTTAGAACAGTTCATAGAATCACAGAACTTGACAGCAGAAGAGGACCCCTTGGCCCATCAAGTCTGCCCTCCCCCCCTTAAAGCTCCCACCCCACCTCCCTGCAACCCATGTGCCTGTCTCATGCTCTCTTGAAACCTGCCGCAGTCTCGGCCCCCCCACCTCCTCTGGAAGCTTGTTCCAGGCCTCTACCACCCTCTCAGTGAAGAACCGCCCTCTCACATTGCCTCTGTAGTTTCTCCCCTGTAATCTCAGCTCATGCCCTCTTGTTATGGTGCCTACCATCCTGGGAAATAAATACCCTGTGTCCACTCTGTTAATCCCTTTGACATATTTAAAGATCTCTATCATGTCCCCTCTCTCCCTTCTAGTCTCTAACGCATAGAGTCCCAGTTCCCTACATCTCTGCTAGTACAACTTTTTCTGCATCACTTGCACCATCTTGTTCACTCTTCTCTGAACCCTTTCTATCAGCTCTATGTCTTTGCGCAGGTATGGCCTCCAGAACTGGACACCATACTCAAGATGCGGTCTCACCATGGCTTGGTACAGGGGCATCAGGAACTCCCTCCTTCTACTAGTTATTCCCCTGCCTATACTTGCCAGCATTCCATATGCCCTCCCTACCACACTAGTGCACTGCTTCTCCACCTTGAGGTCACTGGAGACTACTATCCCCAGATCCCTCTTTTGCTCCATAATCCTGACTTCCTCCCCCCAAAGTGTGTATCCTGCCGTCAGGTTTCTGTTCCCCAGGTGCATGACTGCACACTTCTTGATGTTGAATTTAAGTTGCCAGGCCTCCGCCCACCACTCCAGCGTTCTCAGGTCCTTCAACATGTCTTCAACACCCCATGCAGAGTCCACCCTATTGCAGATTTTTAAATTATCCATAAATAGGGCCACACGGCACTTCAGTCTATCCGCTATATCGTTTATGTAAATACTGAAAAGAAGTGGTCCCAGTACGGACCCTTGGAGGACCTTGCTCATCACCCTCCTTGTCCTGGAGTGCACCCCATTTACTACCACCCCCTGGCTTCTGTCTGCCAACCAGTTTTCAACCCATCTAGCTAGTTTGTACCCCACCCCTATATTCTCTAGCTTGTTGACCAGCCTTCTGTGGGGTACAGTGTCGAAGGCCTTACTGAAGTCCAGATAGGCCACATCCACCACACCCCTCTGGTCTTTCACCTGTGTCACCCAGTCAAAGAATTCAATTAAATTTGACTGGCATGACCTCCATTTAGTGAATCCGTGCTGTCTGTCACCCAGCAGTCCATTTACCTCCAGATATTCCATCACCCTTTCTCTGACGAGTGCCTCCATGATCTTCCCCACCACTGTGGTGAGGCTGACCAGGCAGGAGTTCTTCTCCAACTCCCTGCTTCCTCCCTTATGTATTGGTGCAACCGTCACTCTCCTCCAGTCCTCCGGTACCCTACCGGAATCCAGAGACAGGTTGAACAGCCTCGCCAGTGGGGCGGCCAACTCCTCTCAATTGGAGTGCCAATCCAGAATTAGGTCTCCCATGATAATTAATTCATGAGACTGTGCATCTGAGAGTTTGCGTAGGTAGCTCAAAAGCTCAACCCTCCCCCCCGAGGGAGGTATGTAGCAACCAGTGATACATAAGGATTCAGAGGATGGTGATAAAACTTTTACAGAGATACTTTCAAGCTATTTGGGGGTAGAGATAGAATCAATGAGGGTGATTGAGAACTTGTTTCTCATATAAATTGCACCCCCCTCCAGGATGATCGGTTCGCCTGGTACATGTTATTGGTGGGAAAGTTAATTTTGTGGTCAGGGGTTAACTTCTTAACCAGGTTTCGGATACTACTAAAACATCTGGCTCCATGTGAGAAATCCAGGCTTGGACATAGTCCAATTTTCGTAAAAGACTGCAGGCGTTTATGTGCAGAAAGGTCATACCTTTTAGATGCCCTAGATCAGAGGATGCCATGATGGGTGAAGGGGGACTTGGGCTCAGTTCCACATTTCCAGAACATAGTAACAGGATAAGGAGTAATTTCTTGAGTGCACTAAGAAGGAGTTTTAGAAGTTGAAATTTTCCCCTTTTGGTGTGAGGGGAGGAGGTAGATGAAATGCAGCAGTTGGTGAATTTGTATGAAGCTATGGTGGAGTGTATAGCCACCTGCACTGAGAGGATTAATGGGGTAGAAGCAGGAATGGAGGGGGTGCAGCTTTCAGGGGGGAGCTCTTTCCTGCATATGGGTGCTGTTATAGCCGTTAGTATATGCAGATACCTCAAAGCAGGTAGGGCGCACCGGCATACTTAGTACATGATGGTGTTCAGAGGTGTAAGGGAGATTCCCTAATGTGAATACACAGCAAAATAAGAATAGTTGCATGATGAAGACTTTTCTGAGGTAGAATAATTGCATGTTTCCGGACATCCTCTATGTGCCCTGGGGCCAGTCTTCGAGACCTCTCCCTGAAGGGTCTGTCATTTTGGAGGCTAATCCAATGTTCCTCTCCTTTGACGCACCCAACATCCCACTCATGGAGTGATAAGACTGTGTGTCTCTTGGCCAGCTTTTGGCTTAGACTCCATCGATAACTGTCAGGGACAGGTGACTCCCCAAAGTCAAACATGGCTGGGTCTATCTCAGCTTCAGGGGCTATCCTCAGGTCCACTGCAGTGACTGCTTCTACTTTGAAGATGTGAGCTAGTATGAGGCCCTTGCAAATAATTACATGTCTCTTTGACTCATTCCTCATTCTCACTGTTACTCGTCTGGCCTGGGGGGGTCTCTGGGGATAGCAGCACTCCCCCCACACCATCAATCCCTCCGTCAAACTGTTTTTGGCAGGTATATCAATAACAAAAGCACATCCTTCTGGTGGCTGGGCAAAGTCCACAATGCTGACTACCCTACATTTCGAATTGGGTGGCAACACTAGTTCTCGACTGTCTACCCTCCACACTGCACCAACTGGCTCCTCTGTACAGTCAGGTTCTGGGGCTACGACTTTCACGGACAGGCTGATTATCCTCACTACAGCCTGGATGGCTGGGTTTTTCAGGGTTTCTACTCTGCCCCTCTCCTGACAATGTTTTGCCAGCCTGCTAAACATGTTTGCATTCGTCCTGATCACAATAAGGGTACCGTTCATCCCTTTGTACTTGGGACATATCAGGGCCATAGTCTCCAGGTAGTGTGGCTCCTCCAGCTCCTTGGAAGTGAAGGCTATTGTCACTATTCAGTATCCATCATAGGGGTAATTTGCATCCCCTATCCCCTACACAGACAAGCCCAATAAAGGTAGGAGTGACAAATGCTTCATATGCTGATCATAAAAAGCCCGGTGAATTATTGTGACCCATAATCCATCATCGAGCAGGGCAACAGACTGCATGCCTTCTATTAGGACCTCTACATCAGCCCAAGGCCCAGTTAGTCCTTGCAGCATCTTACTTCTTGGGGGAGTCTCTGGCTCAGTTCACTTGATGGAGCTTTTCAATTTTGGAGACCCTGTTTGCTCCCTCACTGGGCCCCACTGTAGTTTCCCAGGTCCCTCTGACTTCTCTTCTCCTCGACCAGTTGGGAGTTCTTCGCACTGATGCAGCCTCACCCCAGGTAGCCTTCTTGCCCACATCAGTAGCAGAATCCACCATCTTGGGGTACCTGGGGTGCTATGGGCCTTGCCCTGGGGGGCAGCTTAGGGGGTAGACTTCCCCCCAGGTTCATGCAGGATGCTACTCTGCAGAGACCAAACATCTTGCACAAGCTTCAGGGCCTTCACACGGTCCTTGATTTCTTAAAACTCTGCCATACTAGGTTGATACTAAGATTCTTGGGCCACTTGCATGGTCTTTATACAATCCCTGAGCTCCTTCAGGACAGCCCCCAGTTCCAATAAGGTGGTGGTTTCTTCACTACTGGCTGCTTGGGATTGCAGGGTGGCTATGGCTGTAGCAGGCACCTGGAGGGAGTCAGCAATATCTTCCTGGGCCTCCTCCTCTTTGACCTCATCCAGTAACTGCTTGAAGGTTGTGGGTCTGCCCTGCATTCCCTCAGCCTGAGTGAGATCAAGGTCAATCGGAAATGATCCGCACTTCACGGAATCTGATCGAGTCCATCTGGGCGACCTGATCCTGCGTGACCTCTCCAGTCTCAACACTCTTGTGCATCACCACCTCTACTCCGGTGAAATACTGCAACAACTTCTCCCTTTTGTGTTGCACAGTCTCCCACATCTGGAACAGGATAGCCTCCTTCTTTTCTACTGCCTCAAAGGTACTCCTCATGATAGACAGGTGGGCTTCGGCGGGTACATGTGGGTTGGCTGGCCCTCAGTGACTGAATGACATCCAACACCATCCCCCATAAACTCTCTACTATCCTCTTACATGTTTTTTCATCCGTACAGCTCCATACTTGTACCATTTGGGTGGCTTGACTGAGCAAACTTTCAAAGTTGTCTTCCCCTGCAGGAGTTGGACAGGCCCCCGAGAAAGTCAGCAGCCTCTTATATTGCTCATATGGGGCCACTACATAAGGGGTCACCCCACTAGGGAGCACTATGGGAGAAGCCCCTTTCTCAGGGAACAACGCCTGGAGGTCCTGCATGGTCTTGCCTTCATTGGCCAACAACATACTAACATACTAACATACTATTTGCCAGCAGATTAGGCCTTATGGTCTATCAAGTCTGCTCGAACCTAGATCCTTAGTTGGGTGCCGAGACCCTCCCATCCCTTGTGCTCCAGAAACCCCTATCATCCATCCCCACCCCCCCGGGACAGGCCATCATCTGATACATCCACTTTCTGTGTCTGTCCCACCTCTCTAAAGCTCTCCACTGTGGATCTCTGAACCAGCTCACCAGGCAGAGCATTCCAAGGGTCCACCACCCTCTCAGTGAAAACCTCCTCCTTTCCCTCACCCTTCCACCTTCCAACTTCAACCATGCCCTCTGGTGATGCCTCCCTGCTTTAGTCTAAAGATCCCTCCATGTTTACCCTATTTATTCCCTTGAGGACTTGAGACCTCAATCATGTCCCCTGTCTCTCCTCTCCTCCAATGAAAACAGGCAGAGCCCTCAAGTCTGTCCTCGTAAGTCAAATCCCTAGCCCTCGTGACATCTTTGTTGCCCTCCTCTGTACCCTCTCCAGGAGCTGTATGTCCCTCTTCAAGTGTGGTCTCCAGTACTGTACACAGTACTCAAGGTGTGGTCTAACCAGTCCATTGTACAGTGGCAGAATCACTTCCTTGCTCCTAGAGGTGATCCCCTCATGATGCATCCCAACATCCTGTTTGCCTTGCTAGCTGCTCTCCTGCACTGCTCAGTGTTATTCATACATGTATCCACCATGACCCCTAGGTCTTTTTCCCTGTTGGGGCTTCCAGCACCTCCCTCCCAGGGTGTACCTGTGTTTAGGGTTTCCCGACCAAGATGCAACACCTTGCACTTGGTGATATTGAAATTAATTTCCATGTGGAGCCCAGCTTTCCAGGGTGTCCAGATCCTTGCAGGGCCAACCTCTCTCTCCTCCAACTACTGCTCCCATCTTGGAGTCATCCGCAAGAGACTCATTTCACACCCTATACCATCCCTGATGTCTGATATGTATGCATTAAACAGATTGGACCCAGGACCGAGCCCTGTGGTACCCCCACTACCAACATCTGTAGGTTCGAGGAGCTCCCCACAGACCACTACTCTCTGAGTGCGTCCAGCTATCCAGTTTTCAATCCATCTGACCATCAAAGGGCCTACTCCTAACCCCATCAGTTTCTCCACCAGACCATTGTGGGGACAGAGTCAAACGCCTTGCTGAAGTCCAAGAATAATACATCCACAGGCTTACTCCTATCCAGTTCTGATGTTACCCATTCATAGGAACTCCACAAGGTTGGTTTGACATGATCTACCTGGCACAAACCCATGCTGCCGACTATCCAGACCTCCCACCTCCTCCAAGTAAACCCCAATCGTTCCTTTAGTATACTCTCCATTAATTTTCCCACCACCGGGTTAAACTGATGGGTCTATGGTTTCTTGTACTTCCTTGACCCCCTTTATGGATTGGTACCACATGTGCCTCTCGCCAATCCCTAGGTACCCTCCCTGTCTCAAGTGACCTGTTGAAAGCTCCGCCAGTGCAGCCAGTATGTCCGCCAATTCCCATAGTACTCTCGATGAATGCCATCCGCCCAGGAGATTTGTCTTTCTTTAGGGCCTTGAGGGCAAACCACACCCTTTTGGTGGGGATGGCATCATCCGGCCCCTCCACCTTACTGGTCTTTATCCCTTATCCAGATGTGACACCCCTGGGGTACCTTTCCTCCCTTTTGCTCCATTTCTGCTGCTCCCTGATCCCACTCCCTGCCGCTTTATCCCCTTTGTGCCTTGCTTTTGTAGATATCCCATCCCCTCCCTAGTGAACACAGAGGCAAAGTACTGCGTTACCTCTGCCTGGTCCCTCGCCTCTCCACCCACCCTCCTTCTGATCTCAATCTGCTGAGATGGCCTTAGTTTTTCTCCGCCCCCAATGTACCGAAGAACCCCTTTCCCTCCATGTATCCCCTGTGCCAGCCGATGCTCTTACTGGACTTTGCTCCCTCACCATACGGTGACTTTTCTAGATGCAAGCTGGTACATTTCCTTATCCCTATCCCCTCTTGTTGTTTTATATTTTTGTAAGCCGCCTTCTTTTCTCTGACTGCTACCTGGACCTCACTGGACCACCAGCATGGTTTATGTGACCTTGCTCTCTCACGCTTCAACTTAGCGCAGATCCTGACTGCCTCATGAAGTCCCCTGCTTATGACCTCCCATCTCCTTTCCACACTTGTTGTTGAGGTAATCCTTCAAGTGATCCTTGAGAATATTTCCCATGCCCATAAAGTCTGCCCCCTGAAGTCCACTGCCAGTGTCCTAGATCTCACCCCACTCCCCAATGCTTATTTGAAACCAGACAGTATTGTGGTCACTCCCAGTCAGGGGTCCTGTACAACCATGTCCCTTACCAGATCCCCATCTGCCAGAACCACATCCAGGACATGCCCTCCCTTGTGGGCTCCATCACATGCTGTGTTAAGAACACATCCTGGAAGCCATCCAGCAGCCTCTGCTCCTTGGCCACCTTAGAGGACATGGTTCCCCAGTTAGTACCTGGCATATTAAGGTCCCCCATCAACACCACTCCTTCCCCTTTTGGACCACGCTGGGCAATGATGTTGTCCAGCAAACCATCCTCTAGAACATCACTCATCCCGGGGGGCCTATATGCTACACCCAGCTTGACCTTATCTCCTGCTGGGGATCGTAAGGTGACCCATAAGGCCTCCACGTTTCCCTCTGCCTCTTCTACCATAGCAATTTCTATGTCATCTCTAATGAACATAGCCACTCCACCCCCTCTGCCCTCCTTTCTATCCTTCCTAAGCATAGTGTACCCCCGTACATTTAGGTCCCAGTCATGGTTTTTGTTGGCCCATGTTTCCGTGACTGCCGCCACATCCACCCCCTCGAACAGCATGGCCTGGAACTCTGGCAACTTGTTTCCCAAACTCCTGGCATTTACTAACACTAACCCCCACCCCTTATCCCTGATCCTTTTGTCGAACCCCACCCAGATTCCTTATACTTCCATCCTCCCTGCTCCTCCTGAAACCTCCACCTCCAGTCTGTTTCCTCCCCCTTGGGCTTGAAGGTTACCCTCATCTGAGAGGGAGGGCTTCTGGTCAGCCCTCCCTTATCCCTTCCCCTTACAAGTTTAAACCCCACCTTTCTTGTATGTAGTCAGCCATCCCCTGTTTAAGGACTTCTTCCCTAATGGGGCAAGATGAAACCTGTCCTTGGCATATAGTCCCTTATCCTCCCAAACTCCATTCCAGTTCCTAACACCCCAACCCATTCTCTTCTCACCCACTTCCTGAGCTATTCATTAACCTCTGTGAGTTTCATTTTTCTCCACTGAGGCCTTTGGTACTGGCAATATCTCCGAAAGGAAATGTTGCATCCATTATCCCGACAGACTCTGGCAAGTTCTTGGAACCTTGCTTGGATTTCCATAATGCTATTTCCTCTAGATCATTAGTTCCCAAATGCACCAGGAAATCGGTTCCTCCACAATCCCTAACCATTTCATACACCATGAACTTTGCTCTGTGCACTGTCAGCCCAGAGATACTCACTACCTTCACCTGGCTATGGCATCCATCCCCTGTCCCTCCCAATGGATACCCTTAATCATCGAGTCTCCCAGTAACAGAACCTTAACACCGCCATCATCCTTATGGTTACCTCCACTATGCCCTCTCAGCCCCCTCCCCACTTTATTCATGATCACAATTTCATGGGAGTCTTCCTGCCTATTAGAGACCCCCTTGTCACCCTCCCTTTCTGCCTCCTTGCTATTTTGCCCACTTAACTCAAACCCTCTGAATAGGTGTCCCCTTTAACCCTCTCTTATCTGAACCATTTATCCTGGCCCTGATGGTTTCCCCTTCCCCCGCACCCCTCATCCCCCCCTTGTAATAGTACCCCTGTCTCCAGAGGCTCTCTGTGGGTCCCCTTTAGCTAGGGCCCCCATCCTTGGTACTGACCTTCCTGCTGAAGGGGCTCCTCTCCCACCTCCTTGTCTCCCAGTTCCTCTCCAATCATGCTCTCCTCCTCATGTCTGGAATATGTTGCATCTCCCCATTTGCTTAACATATGTTTCCCTTCTCCTCTGGGACTATGTCTATCCTTTCCATAGCTGTTCTGTGATGCCCTATGGTATCTGACTCCTCCCCGGCCTCTGTATAGTTTCCTCATTTCCACCAACCCCTTCCTCCCCTCTAGGATGCTTAGTATCTCAAATTTATTGTGACACTCTATGTCAGCCTCCATCAAGTAACCCGAGTTTCCCTGACTGCATCTCTAAACTGACCCTCTTCTTCCTCTCTTGCACTGTTCACCTTAGGAGCTCCTTCCCACAGTCTGCTGTTTTAGGCTTCCACTTTGCACAGCCCCTCCTGACTTTTCCCCTCCAGTCTCCTTGAATTCAGAATTTTCACCCTGTACGCTTTCCCCTTAGCATCAACTTCCCTATCTAAGGGTCCTCTGTCCCTAATATCCCCCCTTCTGCTTGCTGTAGCATAATGTCCTGTAATTTCAGAGCGTTGCCCCAGCCTCCCCTCAGCCCCACCCTTCTGCTGCCCATATCCACACCCCTTATCCTTGGACACCCCAGCTCCCACAGCTTACTCCTTAACCAATATACCTCACTCCTAATACAAGATAGCTGTCTACAGAGTGGGCAGCCTCCCTCTCTCCAGGCCCAATTTAGAATTATTGCCATCCCACAGCCTGTGCAGCCTACAACCCTTCCGAAGATGCCTGCCATGGTGGAATATGGCCACCCTGATTATCCCCCTCTGTTTATAATAGCACACCCCCTTTTCTCAGTCCCTTTCCCCTGGAGTACAGGGAACATGTCTAGCTTGGTTTTGAAATCCTCCCCCATTCCAGTGTGGGGGGGGAAGATAGGGATGAACTGCTGGGGCTCCCCTTGCTAATCATGACCCACATCACTTGGGACCCTTCGGGGGACACTGTGGTCAGCACGTTAACAGTTCTGGTGTCTTTCCCAGTTTCCACAATTAGCGTTCTGGATTGGGTGCCTGATTCCATGGTCGCTCTCTGTATCTTTAAGCTCCCCAAATCTTTTTTAGAACCTGTGTGACCGTGAGCAAGTCATTTAACCTCCTTGTGCTCCCAGGTCGCTCCTGTAAAAAAGCTTTCAGCTTAGTGTGCTATACCTGGTTAAACAACTAGATAAAATAAAGAACCTCTTCCAGCACCCCCATAATAGACTCTTTGTCTTGCTCCTGTGCCACATTTTTTATCAGGAGCACTTTCTGGGGGTCCAAACCCTCAAACAAGCCCCACTCCTCTGTTTCTTGAAATGCCATTCCCTTCGTGGGGGGGAGGGGGAGTACCAAAATTTCAGAGTTACAATTTGGTGGGGCATCCACTAGGGGGCACTAATCCCAGCAGTGCCTCCAGTTGTAACAGCCCTTTTACTCACCTTAGCCCATTCCAGAGCCCTCAAGGTCCTCACAGCTTACACCTCTGAGGGGGACAGCCTGGGTTGGAGAGGATTATTGTAGGGTAGCATGGTGCCTTCATCCGAGGATGGGACAGGGAATACCTGTGGGCAAACAGCAGGTTGTTGCTCACTGGGAAAATATTTTAGCTGCCACCCCTAATAGTTCCCCACATACAATAACAATACCCCCTTTCTTGACAATAACACTCTATAACATCAAATGACATGAACAATAACAGTATTTTATTTTTGGGGAAGGGGAAGAGGGAGGCAAAGCAACAACAACAGTAATAACTGGCTAGCAAACAGTGCCCCTCTGAATCCCCACCTACCACCTCAGGTGAACCCAACCCCTCAATAGCAGCTGCTAGGTAGTCCCAAAGCCCTTCTGGTGGGTGCCGCACCACATTGCAGAAGTCAACGAGGAGATCTTTCGTTGGGGCCCAAACTCTAAATTCCCCACTCTTAATTGTAACTTTTAGGCCTGAGCTTAGCTTTATGACAGAGTCCTGCCCATGACCTAATCCCCTTAAATTTACCTAGCTAGCTAGCTAAAACAGTTCTCCTCTGCACAACAGTACAGAGGTACTCATGGTTTGGGAGTCTCAGGAGGTTCAGCCATCTGGAATCAGTTCTGTCACTGTACCACGGAAGTATCCCTGTAGTGCACCAAAGCAGAAGCAGGCTGGGAAAAGGAAGATGGAGGTTGCTGGTTTTTACCTGCTTGGCCTTGCCAACTTCATCTCAGAGGCCTTTGTAGACTGTGTTCACCAGGAAGGCCTCTTGTTGTTTTCTCTGCCAGTCTCCATCCTCTTCAGTCCAGGGATCGGCAGGTGTAGTCCCCAGACCCCTCTGTTGCACATCCTTGCGGACACAAGTGAAGACTGGGTACTCTTACTGTCTCACCTCAGCACATGCACAGTTCTTGACGTTCAGCAGTGCAGTCATGTGAATCTGCCCTGTGGGGAAGGGGGGGAGGAACACAGTGACTCAGTCCCCCTTTCCCTCAATGTTCAGTTCAAGCTGCCTTTTGCAGTCCTTGCTGTCGAGATGCACCCCCTTCATTCAGCTCTATAGCTGCATGCTCACAGATCTCTCTCTCTCTCTCTCCCTCTGGCACTTCCAAAACTAGCTCCTCCTTCCTTCAACCCTGCACCTCTCTACTCAGCCAGCAGCTCGCTGTTCACACTTTCCCTGGATCTGCTGGATGCTGGGGCCAAGCTGGTCATGGCGTACTAAGTGCTGGACGTGGGCAGGATAGCTCTATAGCAGTCTTTCCTGCACTCCTCTCAGTCTGGGATCTCATTCCAATCTCTCCTTTTGGCAGGCAAGCAGCAGCAGTTATAGGTTTTGAACAATCCCTTTCTGATTGGCTGCTACTTGCCCGGGTTTTTTAGCATCCTTTGCCCTTTCATCCCAGCAACCTCTGCCACTACAGAGTCCCTGGGGACTGCCATATTTGCTTTTATTCCAACCTCAACAGTTCAGCACCCTAATATTTAATAATCTCCTTTGTGCAGGCTGGAACCCATTGCATGCATGCCCAGAGGCGCTCTGATTATACATCCTCCCGATCCCCGACTTATTGGACTGCCTTGGAGGCAGGGATAAGATTTAATACTGGACATAGCCAGAAATGCCTTTTGGAGTTGTGGCTCCTTTAAATTTATGGACCGCCAGCCATGATGCTCAGATGCACCCTATCCCTAAACTCTAGCCCCTCCTCTATTATGCCCTCTTTTACCATCCCATCCACCACCTATAGCACTATCCGGCATACTTTCCTATCGCTAACCCACCCCTGACTACTTCCGCTCCATGCACCTTGCTATTCCTCTTCCCCCGATAACCACTGCCTCCTCTCACCTATCTCATAACCCTGATACTCTTCTGCTAATAAGGGAATGGAGGCAGTGTCAACAATTGATCAAGACAAGTCTGTGTGCTGCTTCTTAAAATAATTGTTTATTTGAAACTATAAGTTGGTATTAGGTAGCTATTTTCTCTTTTTATTGTACCTCAATAATTGAATCCTGTGTTGCCTGTGTATATCTTGCCTTTCTGACATGGAACTTTTGTAAAGGAGCTATAAGCTCAAAGGTATTGTAATCTGAATTATTAAATAAATAAATAAATAAATAAATGTGGTCAGGCGGCCATTTTTTTAATTTACATTGGCCGATCCCTCTCAAGGCAACTACCTAGACCGGTCAATCCATCCCCCAGCACCCGGAGGTGTGGAAATTGTGATTGGACCTCGTCCCTTCTTGGAACATGGGCCGAGGTCATGAGAGCTGGTGGCACGAGCTGCGAAGCACCATCAGGACTGCATGGGTTCAAAGCCCTCTTGGGGCCACTGGAGGGGGGCAGCAGAGGAGCAGTGGCCAAAGCCAGAGAGGTAAGCCCCAAGGGGGGGGCGGGGGCTTACATCAAAGTTTCAGAAATTTGTCTCTGAAAATACTGACTTCAAAAATTTGGAACCTGGCAGGTATTCTGACTTTCAATAAAGTGGGACTACTTCCAAATTAGGATCAATGGGATTTTTGGAACTCTCACAAACAAATGTAACAAAGCAGCCCAACCTGCACAGAAAATGTTGGTTAGTTTGAATTGAACACACGTGAACCTCTGCAACCCAGTAACGATAAAAGTGGAGAGAAACTATGTGGTGAGAGTTATTCATTTATTTGGCATGGGTGGGATTCTGTAAAGGTACCTAACCAAAACTACCAAACAGAGAGATGGCATAGTGCATCTGAATCTGAAAAAAGAAAGCACCCATGCAAGCTATGAACATTTGACTGTTTTGTATTTTCTTTATGCTTTCCAGCAGAGACAAGTACAGCAGCTCCCTCATGTGGTAACTGATTTAATTACTAAAGCATGTGAATCACATTGAATTACAAGGGTGCATTCAGTTTTATGTGAGTTAAGGTGGAATAGTTTTCTTTAAGCGACTGGTAAGCAGGAAAGGGACCTTAGGGTTATTGTATATGATGACATCCAAGTGGCAGGGCAGTGTGACAAAGCAGTGGGTATGACCAGTGGGATGCTGAGATGCATAGGGAGAGATATATCCAGCAGGAGGACGGAGGTGGTGTTGCCACTCTGTTGCTCAATTGAGAGACCCTACCTGGAGTATTGTGTCAAGTTGTGGAGGATGCACCGGAGAAAGGACATAGACAGGGTGGAGACAGTCCAGACGAAAGCAATGAAAATGGTGCAGGGGTTGCATCAAAAGCCGTATGAAGAGAGACTCAGGAATCTCAAAATGTACGCCCTGGAATAGAGGAGAACAAGAGGGGACATGATAGAGACCTACAAGTACCTCACAGGGGTGAACAGGGTGAAGGAGAGGAATCACTTTTAAATGAGAAAGAGCACCAGTACCAGAAGGTATGTGGAAAAGCTGGAGGGTGGGAAGTCTAAGAGGAAAGTGAGGATGTATTCCTTCACTGCAAGAGTGGTTGGCACCTGGAGTAGACTGCTAGAGGAAGTGGTGCAGGCAAAAACAGTAGTGGGCTTTCAGCATTCATGAGATAGACCAGTTAGAGTCTGTGGAGACAGACTAGGCAGGGACCATCAGGGCAGACTGATCGGGTCTTTTTCTGCTGACAAATTGTGTTTCTATTAGCCTGGGATAAAACTGATTTCACCATATGTTAATTCTGAATCCAGATTTTCAGTGCCTGAAAATGCAGTTGCCAAACTAGACAGTGGATATGAAATGGTGTACAGCAATGACATCCATTCATTTATTTATTTACAAACTGGTAAAAGGAGAGGCACACTGAGCCAATGCACATTTCCAAGTGCAAACTGTTCGGGGAAGGGGGTACAAAGTGGGACAGCATGTACAATGACAACAATGTGTTAACCTGCATCAGCAAGGCCGCTTTACATTTCAGGAATTTCAATTAAAAGATTACAAAGTGGCAAATGTACAAAGAAACAGCAGCTAAGAGGAATTAGCTATTAGAAGCACTGAAGAGCAGCAGACTGCAGTGAAGTTAAACCTGGGGTGACCAGGTTTGTAGACAACCCTGGAAGGGTAGTGCAAGTGAGGTTAAGGCACTTGGTTTCAGCAAGTAGATGCCAGAACTGCGCTACAGACTGGGAGTGGGTGCAGTGCCCAGGGCGGTTAGCACTAAATCAAATACAACATGCAAAAAGGGGTTTATGCTCAAAGTACTATTAAGTGATTAGTTGCAATTAAATAACTATTTATTTATTTAATAGTTATTGCTAGTGGCCCAAACGGGGTCATCACCTCATGTAAGTGCACACTACTGCCAGCATATGTTCTTGTGAAGCATTGTGTTTCTTTTCTTTCCATGCCTTTCTCAAGTATCTATGCAGCAGCCCCCCCCCCCAACTCACCTGGGTGGTTTTGGGGCCGGGTGCACACTATATATTCCTCTGAGGGGGCCAGCCTGGGTTCCCAAGTGGACACCGATATACGGGAGAAGAACTGCACAGTGCCTCCATCTGGTGTAGTGACAATGGGATATTTGTGGGATAAATTCCAGGTTGCCGGAGGAAAATACAATACTTGCCCCACAGTTGCTTCTCCACACAGTAACCATGCACCCTGTGCAATAATCAACCAATAACAGCATGTAACACGAAACAGTAACAGTTTTATTATAGGGAGGGGGAATAAGGGGAGGAAATAGCTCAACAATAATAAGTGGCAACAACAATGATACCCCATACTGTCTCCCACACCTTTCACCTGCGGGTGCACCCAGCTTCCCCCCACAGCCATTTAGAAACAGTAAGTTGTGATGAGTACCTCACTGGAGTTGCTCCAAAAGGCAGGGATGTAGTGGGGATGACCAGTCTTGTAACTGAGAACAGAACGCTTTCGTTGGGGCCCAATAACATTTAAACAGATGCAAACTTTAACCTTTCTGCCTGGGTGTAGCTTTAATCTTATGACTAGCTAGCAAGCTAAATAAGAACTCCCCTGAGCTGCAGCCCAAAAGTACTTAAAGTTTGTAGATTCAAAAGGGGGGGTGGGGATTTGCAGAAACGTGTTTCTTTTTTTTTTTTTATTTTCATCTTTATCCTCCTCCTTCCTACCTCCGGTGCCCCCTCCTTCCGTCCACTCATGTCCCCCGGTACCTACCTTAGGGATCTGCCCCTAGAGTGCCCATCCTCCTCTCCTTGCACAGTGGGGTCTGTCCTGTAGGTGGTCCGGGTGGACTTAGGGCGGCCTTCATCTAGGGCTGCCGATGGGGATTTTCCATTTTTCTCCCCCTTACGTCCCCACTCCCCCTAGGACGCCTTGCGCTTGGGACGCACATCCCGAGTGGTAGCGTGCTTACACGCGCAGACCTCATCTGCGCCTCGGCGTCCCCCTCCCGGGCTCCAACAAGCGAGGCCGCCTCCATCCCTTCCCTTTTGCGGTGCTACATCACGGGAAGAATACCAGAGTACAATGCGCTCTTGTGCTCCCGCCCCTGAGGAGAGAGCATCCGTTGGGGCGCTCGATCCTCCCTCTCCCCACCGACCCCCGGCCACCCGAGTCTGTCCCCGAACCCGGGTCGCCGGCACAGCGCGAGGTGTGGCGTCCAGCGCCTCAACCCTCAGCGCCACTGGGCCGGCTTCAGAAACTTGTTTCAACGGTACTGTGCTGGCATGAGGAGTTGGTGGTGCACCACAGCAGCAGTTTGAAGAAAACAGTGGCTGGCAGAAGAAATGAAGAATGCTATTCTTCACCTGTCAGGCCTTTCAAATCTTCACCTCTGAGGCCTTTGTGTGCGGTGTTCACCTGACAGGCCACTCAATGCCTTCCTCTCCAGTGATCTTTATGGTGGTCTAGGGACCCAGGGCAGGCTTGCTGTCCCTTAGACTTGTTCTGTTTGGCAGCAGCCTCCAGATGTACACTTTCAGTGGGATTTTGGTTCAGTCTCTAGCCCCAGCACTCACAACATCTCTGGCTAGAAGCAGTAATACTGCCTCAAAAACTCTTGCCCCTGCAAGGGGAATCACAGCAGGCTCAGGTCCTTTTCTCAGGTTGCAGCTCTTTCCAGGCAGCAACACAACAGTCTCTAGTTTCAGACTGTAACTTCTCTGTTTCCAGGCTTGAATCCACAAAGCTCCAACTTGCAGCAGCAGGTTCAAATCTCTCCCAGGAATGTCTCACGCAGTTCAGTTCTTTTTCTTGATGCTACTTGCTTTCTTCAGGTGCTAAGCAGCTTGTCCCATCCTGGGGCCAACGAGGCCACTGGGCAATCAAACAGACTGTAGGGCTTGGTAGCCCACATCTGTCTCTCCTTCTCTGCTCTTTATCACTCTAGAATCTCTCTGGAATCTCTCTTTTCACCGGGCAAGCACAGCTCTTTATAACTTTCTTAAAATCCCAAGCTGATTGGCTGCATCGATCTTGGGCTCACAAGATGCTCCTTGACATATTTCCCAGTGGCCCCCTCTGCTGCCCATAACTATGGGGGCCACCATTATTGTTTATCTATTGGCTGCCTAGAAACACAGCCCCCCTGTTTTAATGTTAGGTCCAGTTAGGGGCTAAAACTTATATGTCCTGGCTCCACTTAGCCTGTGGGAGCCAGGGCAACCTTTATTTTGTTTTTTGGTGCTCCTGTTTGCCTACTGGGGCTCCCAATATAGTAGGTGCTCATTTCGCTCCCTTTTCCCCCCTGCTCTCACTTGGAGATGTGGCTCCTTTAAGATTGCATATAGGGTGCATCACAGCCATCTTTATTATTTACTTTCAGCTCTTTCTTTTCCTGAGGCTTCTCCCAGGACTGAGAATGTACTCCGACGCACCTGGAGGCACAAAAACGCTAGCAGACCTCGGCCCCCTTCTGCCATGGGGATGAGGCACAAGAAGGTTTAGCAGCTGCAGCCACAGCCGCAGAAGTTATGGGCACTCCCCATTGCCTGAAGCCCTCCTGGAACCACTGGCAAGACACCTCAGGGGTGGTAGCCCCAATAGGGTAAGCCCCACAGGGTGGGGGGCTTACATCTAGGATAAATGGGGGTAGGGATTGTTATCCGTTCATTTATTATAATCAATTTTATATTGGCAGCATGGCATTCCATAGATCAGTTTTCTCCCACTGAAGTGCAAAGCCTGCTGCAGGGCTCTGAGGTATTCCCTAGATGTCTCAAGCTGTCCTTTTGTGCCAGTTAAGTAAATATGGCATTTCACTACCCCCGACACCCTGACCATTGCTGTCAAGGAGAGAAGGTACATGTGACATTATTATGGCAGTAGCAAGACTGAGTTACTCAATCCTTTATGAACTCTGATGATGTTCTCCAAGCTGAAAAACCACAGACCAGAAAGGTGCAGAGGTGGGGGGGAAGAGGGGGTTGTAAAAGATTTATTTGACAACAATTTTTTTTGTTACCGAGTGCTGGTGGTAGAATGTAAAAAAAGATAAATATTTTATTTCCACCTCGCAGCAGGGCAGAGTGAATTTAATAGACTAGGAAAGGTGCAAGGGGAGTTTGAAGGATTTATTTGACAACTAATGTGACTGGTTGTGGGGCACTAAAATCCATCTTTACTTTTTTATGGTTTTGCCTGCATGAAAACTATGTGAAGGAGACTTCCCCACTGCTGCAGGTCTCTCAGTGAAGGTGAGGGTGAGGAGGTCAGTCAAAACTGGGGTAAGACTAGGTTGCTCCATAAGTCCATTGTTGTATACCTTTAGTTAGGATCCGTTATTCTATAAGTATTAAGACAATCAATGGCTTAAGGGGATTAGTTTAGTGGCTCATACAAAAGAGATCAAAGTAACAGCATATGCAGATTATGTCTATTTATAAGATGGGTAGGTAATATAAAAAAAAGTCACTGGGGTATCACTCGGGCATGCTGGTGACCCGTGTTCATGCCCTGAGCCCGGGACGTCAGGAGAGGAGGCCAGCAGGGAGGCTTCTGAGTGTCTGATAGATGCTCTCCTCTCTGTGTGTGTGTGTGTGTGTGTGTGTGTGTGTGTGTTTGTACATTGCATCACTCAGCAAAGGCTCCTGCTGGAGGTGTGCGGTGGTGCAGTTGACAGCACGGGTGAACTTGTGCCGTCAGGCACCCCCTCTACAAATTGACCACAGTGTGCACATCTATGCACATGGTGAGTGGGGTGGAAAAAGGAGGAAAAACTGCCACACCAATGGCATGTCAGATGACAGACATATAGCCCCTTCTCATGCCAACCAACCCCAGTGCATTTGTGCCACATCATCCCTCTACCTGTGCTCACCTCGTTCACTCCTCTTCTAGTCAGTGGGGAGGCCTCTGGCAGGGACAAGCCAGTCAATTGGAGGAAGCTGGGAGGCTCCAGGTGTCTTTCCACTGTACAACCAATTGAGGAGACTCCCAGAAAGCACAAGCTACCCCAGGGGACAGAAGGCTGCAGGAAGACTTTTCTGGTGGCTGAAGATGCAAGGGTGAGTCTGGCGGGTAGAGGAGGAAGCACTGACGGCTTGAAGGAGAGAGGTGCAGGTGAGCACAGAGGCACAAAAAAAAGTCACTGGACAAAAGCCGTCACATGACCGGGCATCGATATAGCTCAATGCACAGTCATCCTAGTACTTTGCCTTATCACAAATTAATACACCCCAGCGCAATTTTCAAAAAAACTCTGGCAGCCATTTTCTGCTTAACTAAACTCCCAATCCCTACAGGCTTAAAGTGAAGCCCCCCACCCCAAGACATACATGAAGCTTTTCTATATATTTCCTATCCATTTTAAAACTGCAAATTATGTGCAGTTTTATTTTTAGTTTTTGCTTTAGAGGATCTTGCTGTTAGCACTACCAGTAAGAGCCACCCTAGCCTGGTTTGTCTTACCAGCCACCACTCTCAGTGCTACCAGTAAGAGCCCTTCCCCCACCCCAGTTGTTTTTCCTACCAACCACCACTTTTTGTTTAGCCTTGTTCCATGTCGATGTGTCACCCTCTGTCTCTGCCTGAAACAGTGTGCTGAACCACAGACTGATGAGCACAGCACGGCTTCTCCCTTGGCACTGTCTTGCAATCACACTCTCTTCCCATACAGTAGCAGTTGCAGTTGCAATCTGTTGTACACATGCTTTTTCTGCACTTGGTGGCATTCTTTCTGCCAAAATCATTAACTGAAAAAACAAATTAAAGATAGTAAGAAGTAAAGAGGATAGGGGCAGTTCCACAGTCAATAAAAAAAACTACACAGACCACAAATACAGTGTCTCATTTGGCCAAAACAGTAAAAAGGGGAAAAGGACTAAGGGTCCCAGAGAATGCTCTCCTCCTCTGGGGACAGAGGGCAGGAGGTTCTGCTGCTATACTGCCACAAGGGTGACCACAGGTGGCAGTGCAGATGGAGCAGTTGGTAGGAGGGAGAATGATGGCTGGTGCCGTTTGCAGCCATGCGGTTATGTGTGCATGTGCACATGGTGCCAGCATCCGATGGGATGGGAGAAAAAAGGGAAAACACCTAGGATCAAGTAGGATGATGCCAACGCCTCCCCGGCTTTCACTCACCTAACTGGCCAGTCCTCACTCACACTTCACAGTGTCGGGAGCTGTGTGCTGTGGACCCCTCGGTGAGGATGTAAGTGTCAAAGATGGCGAGGATGGTGCTGGGATGGTAGGTGAGTAGATGGGGCAGCAGTGGAACTAGGGAACAAACACAATAATAAAAAACAAATGTGGGTAAAATCTCCATTTACCCATAAATAAATAAAAAACAATAATTGAGCTCATTGCAGTGATATCCGGGTAGAAAGCAGCAGAGCATTTAATAGCATAGTAAAATGTCTTTCTGTTTTGAACATATATTTTATACTCTTCTGAATCCACTTTACTATAAAAATGTCATACAAACTTTTTTTTATTTTTTTTTTAACTTACCAAGTATTTTTATTGGTATTTCATACATATTATACAGTACATATTTCTGTATATAACCTTTTACATTCAGAGAGAGCATATCCCTACGTTAAATATTAACAATGTATTGTCAATATATACTATTTAAAGTGAGGGTGGCTTGATTCAATGCAAGTCCATTATAGCCATGCGCTATGCAAACATATATCAGTCCCATGTTTCTGATGATTAATTGATTGTCCACATGGATCAGTTCTGCACACGAAAATGTCCACTTTTCACTCTCACTATGTTGCTACTTAAAATAGCTGATCTTATACCCAGAGATTCAGTTGATCCTCAGATAGCATATTCATGTCACATACTATACTTTACATACCATTTAAACAATGATCACAATACAGAAAAAGAAAAAAAAAAAGGAAAGGATCAAGAAAAGAAAAGCCAACAAACCTAACAAAAATAATTGCATGACATGGTTTGTGCAAAGTTATAGTCTTATAGTTTTAAGATTATCTATTGTAGGGTCCATACCAAGTTCATGCCCTATCAAAGGCCTCTTACCAAGCCACTTAATAGGAGGCTGGCATCATGGTTGCCCCGGGAATGCCATCTCCAGTGGACAGCATCTCACGTTGTCGCACTGGGAGGGGTAGAGGCGGCTGTGGTGGTGATTCTCCTCGTCCACTTCTTATTACCATGGAAGTATATACTGCTCTAGCGCCGGAGTGCCGGTATGGTTTTCTATAAAATCATATTAGGGTAACCATCTGGAGTTAAATTTATCTGTCATCAACCTCAGACGTGCTGTAGCTCCTTCAGCCTCCTTAACATGGTTCACATTATGTACCCATTAAGCTAAAGTTGGGGGATCTATGGTGAGCCAATGCTGTGTTATAGTCTTTGAGGCTGCTGCTATCAGAATGTAAAATAAGTACTTTTGGACATTTAACCTCATCTCAGATGGTGGGAGGCCTAATACTAGATGCTCCGGACCCAGATTTCCCTCCAGATGAAATATCTCTTTAATGGCTTGAGTTATCTCATTCCAATAATTGGCAAGGGATGGGCACTCCCAAAGAATATGGGTAATTGAATCCCTTGCCCCACAATTCCTCCTACAACCATCAGAGGGGGGTGTTGTATAGTGTTGGGAAACTATTTGGGTTATAAAAAATCTGCTCACCACTTTCCAACGGTGTTCCCTCCATATAGGGGAATTGGATGACTTGCTTACCCCCAACCAAATCCTACCCCAATCCCTCTCTGACAACTTTATGTCTAGCTCATCTTCCCACTTTCTTTCTATGCATTGAGTCTGTAAAATACCCTCTCCCTCCTGCAATGCCTTACAGATATAAGAGGTAAACCCTCTGAGCTCTCTGGTTTGGTCTTTCCAATATGTTCCTACCAAAGGTGACATTATGGGGCTGGATAGGGTTGTCAGGCCTACCCTTGTCTCAATGTAATGTCTGCATTGCAAATATTTATAAAAATCCTGCCTTGGAAGGTTAAACTCCTGTTGTAGATCTGCGAAACTCTTCAGGACGTTCCCCTGTAAAAATTGGGTAAGATGAGTCAATCCTTGTCTTTTCCAGTTTAAAAAACTACTACCTTTTTTATTCAGGGGGAAATGGGGTAAATATGCTAAGGGTATGTAAGGCCATACTGGTGTTGGGATTTCCCATTTCTGTCGTGCCCACAGCCAAGATTCTAGAGTATGTTTAGTCCACCTATTTCTAATTCTATTTAGATCTGATCTAAGGGCTAGCTAAACCAAATAATTAAGTGGTGTCACTGGAAATGCATTGTGCTCCATCTCAACCCAGCTAACTCTATGGCCCGGGGATATCATGTGCAATATTGGTAGAGTCTGGGCTGCCAGATAGTAGTTAAAGAAATGCGGGACCGCTAAGCCTCCCCTATCCCTGGCCTCCAACAACAACTCCCATCTCTTTCTGGGACGTTGTCCAGCCCAGATAAATTTGCTCAGTCTCTGTCTCAATTCCTTCCACTCTCCTCGTGTGAATGGAATTGGAAGATTCATGAACAGAAACTAATATATGGGTAATACGTTCATCTTGACTGTTTCAACTCTGTTATAGAGAGTCAGTGGCATATCTTGCCAACGGTTCAGGTCCTCAAAGACCTGCTGTTTGAGTGCTCCATAGTTGAACGCATGTAACTTTGAAAGTTTAGTAGGTATCTGAATTCCCAGGTATCTTATCTTGTCTTTGGCCATAGAGGGAGAACTCCAGCTGGCCATCCAGCCTCTTCTTCCCCCTTTCCTTATCATCAGCCTCTCCGATTTTGTCTCGTTCACCTTAAATCCTGAAATTCTCCCAAACCTGCTCAGGAGTTCCAAGAGTGGGGGGAGGGACGTCTCTGGATTATTTATATAAATTAATGTGTCGTCCGCATATAGCGAAACTTTATTCATCACCCCATTTACTTCAATCCCCTCTATGCTGTTATCTTGCCTTATAGCTTGGGCTAAAGGTTCAATACTTAGGGCAAACAACAGCGGGGACAAGGGGCAACCCTGCCTCGTGCCCCGATTAACTTTAAAAACCTCTGACACTGTCCCATTCACCCTGACCATAGTGGATGGGTTTTGATAAGCTAGCATGACCCATTTTAGGAAATTATCTCCTATTCCCATATGTTATAAGATTTCTCTCATATAAACCCAATTAATATGATCAAACGCCTTCTCTGCGTCGAGAAAAAGCACTGCTTGGGGATCATTTGTTTCTACCTGGGCTGTTATTATATTTAATAATCTTCTTATATTGTCTGAGAGGTGATGGTGTGGTATGAAGCCAAGTTGATCAGGGTGGACAAGACGCTCAATACACCGCTGAAGCCTGTTGGCCACCGTCTTTCGGATGAGACGTTAAACCGAGGTCCCATCTGCCTGGATTGGTGGTAGTTCAGGTGGATGTTAAAGATCCCATGGCACTTATCGAAAAGAGTAGGGGAATTTTTATTGACAAGAAAACAAAACCATCACAAGGAAAACTTTTTCATCAAATTAACAAACAGATTAAGAAATAAACACAAAATTCTTCCACAAGCCATTCACTTTTACAGGTGGAAAAGTCAATTCATCTTGTTTTTTAAGTGCTTTCAATTCTGTTTCAACAGATGATACAATAATTACATAAGGTGTACATAATTGTTGCATAACAAATTTACATCTTGCTTGCCATAAAAAAAATTGTAAAAGAGAAAAGAAAACATTCAAAGTACTTTTATGATAAATGTCCCACACTCCTGAATAATTTCCAAGAACCAAAGTTTTGTAGGACAAATGTTTCAAATGAGGCATTTGCCAATGTGTGGCCGCAACTTTCCAAAAGTCCCTACTATGCATACAATCTAAAAAGAAATGTGTCTGACTTTCTTCTATATTAATGCAAGTATCCCATAAACAATACCTATCACTCAGAGGTTTATATCTTAAATTCCCTCTAACTCCTAACCTTCCATGCGCTGACATCCATATAATATCCCAAACTTTATTCGGAATTCTACCATCTTTTAATTTATTGAAAGCATACTTCATATGGGATGAGTACATTCCGGAAAAATGAGTACAACTTTCAATAAGTCAAATACAATATAATTATAAAAGGACTTTCTATTAAATGAAGTTAATTATGGCATAGAATTTTCCACTGAAAAAGTTTTTAAAAGTGGAAATACCATAGGATGTAGTCCATCAGAAGCTAATACCCTAGAGGAAAAGAGACCACTAAAAATATTTGTACCATATAGATTTGACCCAATAATGCCACGGTAAAACTACACCATTCAAAGAAAGAAAAGAAGAAAACAAAAAATAGAATGAAAAAACTACCGGATTAACCATACTTAAACCTCCATGCTGCTTTTTAGATAAGTAAATTCGTTTTACTGGGTTAAGTCTGTTTCCCCATAGCATTTGAAAAAAAAACTCTATATAATCTAGTTTCACAAGAAAAAGGGGAATGTGACTGACATAAATAAATAATGGAGAGAATTTCTTTACAATCAGCACTCTTTTTGTTTCCCAAAGCGCCAGTGTTTCCATTGTGCAACCTTAAGGTCTCCAGCCGATAATTGTTTTTCCCAATTAAAGAGTGCCATATCTTCCATCCCAAACCAGATACCCAATATTTTCTGTGGTGGAGATAACATGGAAATATTATAGCACATAGATAAATCAGGAACCCTAGGTCCTAATTGTAAAACAAAACTTTTAAGATTGAGGAAGCTCTGAAAAAGTCCCAAAAGGAGAAAAGGTCCAGGGCTCTTTGTAGTGAAGAACTATCAGCCAATAATAAGGTGACATCATCAGCAAAGCAGTGACTTTAATTGGATCCAATCCAGGGAAGGAGCAATACCAGTAATATTACCATCTGAGATAATACCTCTGATGATTGGATCTAGAACAAATGTATATAACAGTGGACTAAGGGGGCAACCCTGTCTCACCCCTTTTTGTATTAAAATCTCATCACCTAAAGCATTATTAACAATTGGAATGGTAACAGCATGAGTATATAAAGTCGAGAGCCAATTGACAAAGGTTCTCGGGATCCCATAATGAAGTAAAATAAAGTAGAGATAAGAATGACATACCGAATCAAAAGCCTTTGCTTGATCTAATGCTATTACCATTTCTGATTTTTGAAAATGTTTCTTACCAGAAAACAAATCTCGAATTATAAAGAGGTTATGTTGAATTTTCCGCTGAGAAATGGCACAAGTTTGTGCAGGATGTATTAATAGTCTAGCCACTTTTTCTAATCTCAAGTTTAAGATCTTTGCTAAAATCTTGTAATCACTATTTAATAGACTAATAGGACACCAATTTGACAATAAAGTTCTATCTCCTTTTTTGTAAATAAATTTTAATAACGAAAGAGAAAAGATTTACAAGGCCTTCCTGATGCTAAAAGGAATTATAAACTAAGGGCAAAAGTAACTCATATAGGAAACACAAGTTTTATAAATTCATTGGGAATACCATCAAACCCTGGAGCTGATCCAGTGCTTAATTGTTTTATAACAGCTATGACTTCCTGTGAGGTAATAGGATCAGTTAAACAATATAACAATTTATCCGAAATTGAAGGTAAAGTCTTAAATTGTTCCAACGGAAAGGATTCCAAATTAATTGCATCTTGACAGGAAAAAAAATCAGATAAGTGCCTTTGCACCACTGCCATCATTCCCAAATCTGTAGTTACTATGTTATTTTGAAAATCACATAGACCCATCATAAACATGTCAGCCAATCTCATTTTGCATGCCTGATAAGGATCAGAACTTGGACAATGCTTTGTGCCAAACCTAAATTCTAAATCCAAGGATTTAGCCCTATCATATTGAAAAATCCTCATTTTATTCTTAACTTCAGCTATTTGAGGAGTACAAAGAACCCGTTGCTGAGGAGAAGCAGACATTAATTTATAAAGTCTATTTCTAAGAAGTAAGTATTTTCTGTAATCAGAATCTACTTTCCTCTTACCCCAACCCTGAAAAAGCTTTTTTATTTCTTGTTTTGTTTGCAACCACCACTCAAAAGGTGATGAAAACAAATCCATTGTAGAAAATTTGGCTGCAAAAAAACATTCTAATTTAGAAAAGTAAACTGAATTACTTAAGAAAGAAGTGTTCAGTCTCCATCGAGTAACTTTGTTATGCAATGTAGGAGGTAAATGTCCTAGAGAAAAAGTACAAAGCAGGACAGAATGATCAGAGAATTCTGTAGGAGTAACTGAACAAAATTTGGAAAATAAATAATGGGATATAAAGACCATATCAATCCGGGTCGAAAAGGTGTGTCTATGATATGTTTCACCATCCTGAGCATGTAAGCTTCGATAAGCATCTTTAAGACTAGCATCTTTAATTATGTTAATGAGTGCATTGGAGTCACAATAAACTTTTTTTCCTTTAGCTTTAATAAATCTAGTGTCTATGGAGCAATTAAAATCACTCCCAAAGAATATGTCGTTTAGTATATAGATATGGTTTTATATCCTCAAATATTTAATAGCCTCTGTTTTAGTTTGGGATCCATAAACATTTATCAAGCGAAAATAATAAGTACAAAGTGAGCAGTCTAAAATTAAAATTCTTCCTGGATATACATCAATTACTTTAGAAATCTTGAAAGCAGAATTACAAAATAGAATGCCAAGGCCATCTGCTGCATCAGAACCGAAAGTCCAAAAAGAAGGGCCTAACACCCATTTTCTTTTAATTTGATTCACTTCCCATAGTGAAGAGAGCCTGGTTTCTTGTAAAAATAATATCTTGTTTTAAAGTTGTTAAGTACAGAAAAAGAGGTAGTTGTTTTGAAAAGCTTTTAAACTACATACATTAGGGTAGTTAGCTTTAGTGGCCATAAAAAATTAAAACTAGATACTATTTTTCTGACTCACCTTTTGCTTTTACCTTTTTTCCTTTTTTTTCCTTGGCCAAATCTGTCGCCTTACTCTCCTCATCATCTGTTATGAGTTCTGAAATATGTGAGGTGTCAGATTCTAAATCGACTCTCTGGTATCTTCTTGCAAAGGTGAAAAAAAAAATTTTCAGTGGAGAAGGGCCAGGCACAGGTTGTTTCAAGGAAGCCTTGTGAAACGCTTGATTTTAAACTACTTCAAAGGGCGGGGCATAATTGCAGTGGAGGAAGGTTTATTGGCAGTAGTAGGCCTTGAGACCAATTTCTCAACAAAACTGGAGATTCCTCAGAAGATTTAACACTTCATTATGTGAATCAGCAGTACTCTTTAAATGCAAGGTAGGGGAAGCTCAGAGGTAGGTAAATTATTAGATTCACTAAACCCTTTAGTACTATTTTGGGCTTTACGCAACAATTCATCCTGGTCAAGACCCTCTGCACAATTTCTCCGAGCCCAGGGCATTGGTGGAAAGCATGACCTTGTTCATCACAAAGATTACACTTAAAGATATTAGTACACATATCAGTAGAGTGGCCAAACCCACCACACAATGGGCATTTTAAGACATCGCACACTACTAATATGAGTCCTATTCCACATTTATAACAGGCCCGAGGCTGCCCCCATAAAACAGACCCCTGTCCTTGCTAAAAAAACTATTCGTAAGTGAACAATATCCGACAACTTGAAAAAGCTTTACCTTGAATTTCCACCCTCCCGTCCAAATACCTTCTACATCTAACAGGGCTTCTGGGGGGCTTAGTATGTCACATTTTGTCTGAAGCCAATGATAAATGTCACTCACATTTACCCCCTCGTTTCTAAACATAATTGTGACAAAACGAATTAGGGGTTTAGAAAGAGGTATTGCAAAAAAGGGTGTCCATAATGAAGTAGTTTTCTGAACAGAATATTTTTCCCAAAAACGGTCCATAAGTGAAGTAGTCTGGAAACTAACATCAAAGGTATCCTCACCAGATACATGAATCAGTGCATAAATATCTTTAGCCATAAAACCCATAGAATTCTTCAATAAATGCTTAAAGACAAAATATCTGTCTGGATGCTCAGCCAAACCTCCTTTATACCTGATCCTGACTGCATTTCTATGAGGAGCCTGTTCTAATTTATTTTTAAAAAGTTCAGACATTGGAGGTCTTTGTGGCTGTTCCGAAGAAACAGGCTGAAACGATTTTTGAAAATCAACTGAAACAGCTGCGGAGGTACTTGGCTTAGAAAAAGCCAAGCCACACTCCCCACCCTCCCGAGTATCATTTTTAGGGGTACCCTTATTAAACTGTACAGCTGTACCTTCAGTCAATGAGTGGTTGTCGTTGGCATGCATATTCGGGGTCCATGAAGAATCCGGCGTCCAGACACCCGCTTCTGTTCTTTTCCAGCCAGCCTCCGTCAGTGCTGTCTCCTCAGACCAGTCCAAGCTTTCATCAGGAATCGGTTTTCTCAGTCCAAACTGCTGTCGCAAGATAGAGGAAGTACGCGGTCCCTCACTTAACTCCATCTGTTCGAAACCGATCTGCGAGTAGTCCCGTCAGCTCAGACGGCCCCATACATGCTGCTGTACCGCCCATTGCCATCAGAAAAAGAAGAACAGACGGCTTCCTCCAAACGTTCACCAGACGAAACTCCAGGAACCATCTCTGCACCCAAATTCACCTCCTGTTGCGATGCTTGTATCGGGGGGATCTGAAAATGTACACCATCCACTCCGGTAAGATTTTTCGTATGTGCTTCAGATACCGCTCTATCTCCGACCTCCATCTCCTCTTGAGGCTGAGTGCAATCTGCCATCCTGCCTCCGTGACGTCAGGACGACTCCCAGACTAGCCGCCGACCAGCAGCCAGTAGGGGAATTTCCCCGGTGTCCTGGCCAAATTTCCCTCATTCACTAAAAATACCACCAACAGCTTAATCTGGTTTAAGGTCAGTTGGCTTTCATCTGTATCCCCCACTCCCCTGCATCATGCCTAAAAATAGGCAGGATTTGTCTAGTGCACTTACCCAGTCAACAAAAACTAAATAAAAGAAAAATTATTTTAGTTAGGAACTTAAAATCTTGGTTCAATAACGAAATTGGCCTATATGAGTCACATGAATCAGTCGGTTTCCCTACCTAGGGAATGACTGAAATCAGGGCCTCCGTTCATGATTGTGGAAGCTGCTCCTCTTCTAGGATAGAGTTCAGAATCAATTTCAGCTTAGGCACTAACAGCTACTTGAATGTTCTGTAAAACTCTACTGGGTACCCATTGGGACCCAGTGATTTACCAGCTGGCAGTTTATTGATCATTGAATATAGTTCTTGTTCAGTAATGGGAGCGGAGAGGGCATTCTGGTCTTCCATGGTGAGCTTGGGGAGGGACAGCATCTGGAAGAACTCCTCCATTTCCTGTACCACCACATGCGGTTGTTTGGTTTCACTATATAGTTTCTCATAAAACAGCCGGAATTGTGCTGCGATATCCGAGGGCTTTGTCCACTTCTGACTAAGATGGTCTCTATTCCTGATACTTTGCATACATCTATTAGCTTGCACCTTTCTACGTCGGATAGCTAACAACTTTGATGCACTAGCACCTCCTTCATAGTACTTTTGATTAGAGAATCTTAAAATACCCTCCACCTTTTTATTATCTAAAGCCTGCAAAGCTTCTCTAGTCTTAATTAACTCCCCCAGCACTCTTGCATTTGTAGGGTTGGCCTTATGCTTCTCTTCCCATACCTCTATTGTTTGAATTAATTCTATCCTTCGTTTATTGTCGCTCCTCTTTTTATTTGAGGCATAGCTTATTATTTGCCCCCTTACCACAGCCTTCATCATGTCCCACCAAATCAGAGGTGAAGTATCAGTTATAGGAGAGTCTAAATCCAGATCTTTCAATGTGCAGGAAATATATTGCTGAAATACCTTATCATTCAATAAAGAGGTGTTCAGCATCCAAGCTGTTTTCCTACCTATACTACCCCAAGATACCTGCATACCTATTGGAGCATGATCTGATAATGTTATGGGGAATATAGTAGAGGAGGTACACTAGAAAAGATCCAATTTCAGCATCCAAATCATGTCTATCCATGAATAGGACCTCTGAGCTGGAGAGTAATATGTGTAGTCTCATTCTGATCCATGTATAGATCTCCATACATCCAAAAAAACACTATCCTCCAACAATAACTTTAGTTTCCTAGTAGCTATTCTATTAGTGGATGTCTGCCCCGATGAACGATCTAAGGTGGGACACAGCACTGCATTGAAATCCCCTCCCAGGACTATCTGTCCACCCGTCAGCCCTCTTATTTTGAGATGTAGATCTTCAAAGAACTTCTCTGTTCCTACATTGGGTGCATATATATTTATTAAATGAATCAATTGGTCCTGAATACTACCTGTTACCCTAATAAATCTGCCTGAGGCAGCTGCCTCCACCTCTTGAATCTGAAATGGGCAATCCCTTTTAAAGAGGATCGCCACTCCAGCTTTTTTTGCTGTCTCATGTGATGCCACCTCCACCCGGCCCACCCATGCTCGCCGAAGTTTGTTGTGCTCTGCTGCACTTAAATGTGTTTCTTGTAATAGGGCTATATCGCACTTTAAGTGTTTTAACTCAACTAACAATCTGGTACACTTTATTGGCGAGTTAATGCCCTTGACATTATAGGATGTAATGTTTAGTTGTGTCATCATAACAGCATTCATTGTACTACTGTCCCGTTGACTAACAGCCCCCAACGGTCCCTTCCATTTAGCAATCCACGACGCCAGCCCTCCCTTACATTTAATTCTGGTTCACAAGATTTTGCACTGTCATAAATTTTTATGAAATCAAAAATCAAAAAATAATAATATGGAATATTGCCCAGTGTCATACAATTGAACAACAACTTGTTCCCTAATAACCTGGGAACTCTCATAGAACACTTCAATCAACTCTGTTTTAACTTCCAAGAAAAAGCTGGCCTATTATGGCTAGCTGAAAAACTTAACCACCTCCTGGTTGTCTAATGGAGGTTGTGGCTGTACACGCTTTCTGTGCATGGACTTTGCCACTAATAAAATGACATCAGGCTATTTAGCTGTGAACCCGTTTTACCCCCTATCCCGTATTCACTAAAGCCACAGTTCATAACTATGACTTCGTCAGTACCTTCACAGTGTTTTCCAGTTGTCATAGCACTTGGACTTTCCCTCTATGTAAAGCTGTTCAATTAGGTATCCCCCTACTGTTTGGCTGACTTTAAACTTCCCACACTGATCTACCCCTGGCCGTCCAGTAATCTACTCTGGAGGCATGCGTGCTTCCATCCACCTTGACCATTGCCCCCTTCTTATTTGCGGTCCATATATGTTTGGCAACCAAAAGGAAAAGTAAACATCTGCCTAATCCCTCCCCTGCCATTATTTTCACTCCAATCTCTATTGTGGGTCTGTCACCGGAATCCAGCTCACCAGAAACCTCCTTCCCCCCCCATTCATCTGTCTATCAGACCCAAAACGTGGTCGTAAGGTGCCCTGCGGGCCCTCATCATGCAGATATTTGATGAGGGTTCCCGCGCTCTAATCATACATCCTGCCTTATTCTGTGCGCTACTCTGACCACTGACACATGGCAGGATGCGGCCCAGATGATGTCAACAAGTCCTGTCTTCCCCAGTTCCCCAAACTTAATTATTTTGACAGCCAGTAACCTGTTCCCCATTCCCCCAGTTACTTACCCCCCCCAGTACCCTCGGCTCTTTATTATATGTCACACCTCATTGACTAAATTTCATAAACAAATTCCCTATAACCCCTAGCCCTCTGCAAATGAGGGAGGGGAGCAGGGCTATCAGAGAAAAATAAAAAAATTATAGCTTAGTCCCAGCTTAATATAGTTCATGACTTATCTCCTCTCTGAGCCATCTTCTGTGGGGTCATGTTATTGTCTTGTTCTCTCCTGTCCGCTTGCTTCAGCAGCTTGCTAACATCATGAACAGCCTCCGGTGGGATAGATCCTGGCAAGCCTCTCTTTCTGTTGACTCCTCTTGATCGAATTGACCATGCCTGGGCTCGAAGTTTTTTCTCCAGAATTTCTATTTCCATGTCTGGTATCAGAGTGTCCATTTCCTTTAAGAGTGGGATTGCTTCGACCAGAGAGGGGAAAGTTTTTATTCCAGAGTCCAGGTGTATTTTTAATCCGGCCGAGTAAAGGATCTGTGCTCGTATATCTTTTCGAACCTTCAGCTCCTTCACAATGGCTCTGGCTCTCTGCCTCTCCACTTGTAATACACTCAAGAAATCCTGATCAAAAAATATAGGTACATTGTGGTACTTTAAATTTCTGAGTCTCCATGCCTCTTTCAGTAGTCAGTCTTTACTTTGATAGTACACCGTCCTTATGATTAAAGAGCGTGGTTTTGGTGTGGGGTCTGAAGGTTTAGCGGCTAGTGATCGATGGGCCCTGTCAATATCCATGTTTAGGTCTGGTGGGATTGAAAATACTGACTGAAGCAGTTGTTGCACAAAGTCCTCCATAGTGGCATACCCCTCCTCTTGACCCTCCGGGACCCCATGGATCCTAAAATTATTACGACGTGACCTGTTTTCCAGGTCCTCCATTCTCTGCTGGTTCTCTCGGTCTCAACTCAGAAGGCAGAGGAGAAGGTGTTTGTTGGTGTCTTGGGCTTTGGTAAGCTCTACTACCTTAGCTGCGTTCTTTGATACTTTCCGATCCAAGGTCCGCACATCTTTTTTCAGGTCAGATAAGTAGGTGTCTATCTTTGTGTCTGTTTTCAGGATTTGTTGCAGGGTATTAGCTGTGGTTGTTTTCTCCGAGGTGACAGCTCCTCTTCCGATTCCTCTGATGATTCTGAGGCTACCGCCTACACGGCGGTAGCGCTGTTAGGCCCTCCAAGGCCTCTCCCAGTACTAACTGCTTCATTTTGCTAACTGATGCGTTCGTCTTTGCATTTTTTGGCTTTGATTATTTCCCTGCCATAACAGATAGTTGTAGGTACTTTTAAAATAGTCAGTAGACTGTGGAATATGTATATAATCTTTCTCTTTTCCTGGGGTCATGGAGGAGCACCTCAGGCTAGCGTGCAGTCATGTCTGTGACATCACCGGAAGTCCAAACTTTTTTTTAAATTGATCTTTCTGTGACTGGTGTTACCACAGGCCACTAGGGTCTGGGGAATGAGAATGATAGGTTGCTAGGGGACATATTAGTTATTATACACCTTACTACCCCCTTGGGTTTACTCCATCACCTTACATTTTAATTATTTGTTTTGACAACCATACTTGTTTTTTAAACATAGGCGATGTTAGATGTTGCACCTATGAGACAGAAAAGGCTAGATAATGTGATTCTTTAGTGCTAAATTAGTTACAATTTGGCACTGAAATGCAGTATGTTGCAATTTCTTTGATGTTATAGCTAGGGACAGGCAAACTGGCTCTGCTGCACTTGCTAACCTTCACAGACTGGGCTGACTTGGTTCTGTTCGGGAATACAAAGCATTTTGTGGCTTGACCCAAGTTGCCATGTTGGCCCAGTTTGGAAGTGCGGTCTGGTCCAGTGGATTACAGGCAGCAGTCTGTTCTAGAGATAGCAGGGTAGGGTACAGAAATTTAGAAAAAGGTTTTTTTCTCCTGATCTCTAAAGAATACTCCTGAGTCCCTGGACTGTCACATGACCAACAAAGGCAAACTCTCATGATATTGGGGCACTGAAGAGAGGCAACCAATTAGGGTCTTTTGTCTGTGATTGACTTAAGTTCTAGCAAATCCTGTGTGTCAGCCACCACAGGATATCCCATAGGAAACAGTGTATCCAGCTCATTTGGGGCTTTGCATTGAAAGGAGACAGGTGTGTGTGTGTGTCTGTGTGTGTGTGTGTGTGTGTGTGTGTGTGTGTGTGTGTGTGGAGACTCCACAGTAAAAGAAGAAAAAAGAAATAACATTTTTCTTCCTTAGTAAGAAAGATAGGGAGAGGGGAGGTCAGGGGAAAGAGAGAGCGAGAGAGACCAACGAATTCAACAGCAGAGTGTAGAAGTACAGAGTACTTAACTCCACAGTAAAAAAAATTAACAATGTTTTTCTTCCTTATTTAGAAAGAGAGAGAGAGAGAGAGCAAGGAATTTAACAGCAAACAGCAGAGTACAGACATTGCAGAGTACTTAACTCCACAGTAAAAAAAAATGTTTTTCTTCTTTAGTCAGCAAGAGAGAAAGAGAGTGTGAGAGTAGACAGAGATCAACAAATTCAAACAGCAGACAACAGCATAGTGCAGATGTTGCAGTGTGCTTAACCCCACAGTAAAAAATATAAAAAATAAACTTTTTTCTTTAGAAAGAGATACAGAGGGGTTCCACCTCCTTGCCGAGCAGCCACTGATTTTGAGAGCTCCAACTCTCGGATTCTATAAAATTAGTTATTTTGCCTCTCCTGGCACCCAAACACTGACTAAAAGTGATCAGAAAGTGCAAAGAAGCAAAAGCCATCGAGATACCTCTCAAAGCTAAAAATAAAGACTTGCTGCTAGACTTTCTTAAACTGGCTGCATTGGCTGAATTACGCTACCCCAAGGCTCTGAATAAAAGCAAGGTTGCTGCCATCCACCGATGTTGCCTGAAATTACCAAGGAGTCACCAGAGGAGGAATTCACAATCACCTCCCGCAGGCTCTTCCACTTGCTGGGCAACATAAATGAAATACTCCATAAAATGGAGCAATTGGTAGCAGAGAATGCCAAAGGCCTTGCAGAGGTCAAAAAATGCACTACAGACCTCGAGGTAGGCCTCTTGGAGACCGACATGGCAGTAGACTATCATGGGAAAGCTCTCAAATATCTGGTGTGGAGAGAGAGGGAATTATCTGACAAGCAGGATGACCTAGAGCTCTGCTCCTGGAGAGACAACCTTAGGATCTATAGCATGCCCGAAGGCACAGAACAAGGGAAGGTGGAGGAATTCCTAGACTGTTTTTTAAAGGAGATGCTAAACCTGCCTGTGGATCTTTCTCTAAATATTGTTTGCGCTCACAGGGCTCTAGCAAAAAAAACTAACCGACCAAATGCCACCCCCCCCGGTCTATTGTCTTGAAGTTCCTAGACCACAGAATAAAAAGCAAAGTGATGCAAGCAGCATGGACGAAGAAAAAAATTATATTTGGTGACAAACGTCTATACTTTGACCATGATTACACTCCCATCACACAACAAAAACGACGGGTACTGCTAGAAATAAAAAAATGCCTGGCCTCCAAGAACATTCGGATGCACTTACTAGCCCCCACCCAGCTCAAAATTTTCCTGACAGAGGGCCCACAATTCTTCTGCTCTCTGGTTGAAGCAGATGTTGAAAGTTCCCTAGGGCCTTTTGTCAGGCCCACATCACCAGACCAGGAGTTCTTACAACAGGAAGACTCATGGATCAAGGCTCCAGGCTCAAGGAAACATGGTTGTCCAACCTCCCCAGGACAATTGGGATGCTTGGAGGTTAGAGGGATGCAGAGCACGGGCATGGCAGACCCACAGCAGCAGTCAATGGGACCTACGAGCTGATCATGATCCCACAGCCCCTTGCTGATGTAATTGCAGCCAGTCACAACCAACTGGACCTGCCACATAGCTGATACTGAGGACTAAATTAGGGCCTTAATGGTCCTTAATAATCCCCCTGATGGAGGATCCTTGGCGGCTTTGATCTGGGAGGTTATAGGACTTTTGGAGCCTCTTAGAACAGCTGCCTTTGAAAGACATACTGATGGAGGAGTTCATCTCCTTGTCTTTTTCACCTGGGGGTATTTTTGGGAAGGGGGTGTGCTGGGAGAGGGATTCTGTAAATATGGCTGGGAACAGAGGGATGGTGGGGAAATGTGGGTGAGCTAAATGATTCTTAGGCTTTCTTGTGTGGGAGAGATCAGAGAGCAGGTGAAGGCAAAAAAAAAATGAAAAAAAGGAATAACTTGCATTGTTCACCAACGTCTCTTTTCTCATGATAGCCCCTCCTGCTCCACAACAGGTTTAGTCTCAGGCACATGACATGGACAGCCACCTCCGGCAGAGATGACAGCAGAAAGCATACTAGAGAAGAAAAAATATGCCTCGGGGTGGATGGCAGCTGCCAGGACCTCTCCTTTTGCTGGTCCCTCTCCACCCAGGGGACCGAGGGCTTCCATGGGCTGGATCTCCCAGACTTATGGTAATCCTATCGTAAGTTGTACCTGAGGTAAATGCCTTGGCTTCTTTGTACCCTTCCCCAGTAGTGCAGGTCCACAAGTCATCAGAGAAAGTTAAGTTATCTGAAATGAGACAGATGCATGGGATAAAAGGGGCAAATAAAGGCATTAGGAACAGGGACATGGGGGGGTGGGCAGGTTGCCATGGCTGCGGAGGACCACTTTGGCCCCCTGTGACCTGGGCAGGCCCGAGATCAGACATCAGGCCACCTGATGGGAAAGAGGTGGTGGGGGGGTTAGAAAGAATGCTTGCCTACTACTCCTTTCCCCTGACCACATACCGCATCCAAGGGGGAACCTCAGAGGTATCAGGAGGGAAAACACAGACTAGAAAAATGGTTCAAGAAGTTTTAGTGTACCAATTTAAGATTGGTTGAGAGGTGTAGATTATAAAGGGTTAGACATTTACGGGCAAGTGAGGCCCAGTCACCCGGAAGCACAGGTTTAGTGCTGGGCCCCCTACATAGGGAGCCCCATCCAGTTGGCCTAGTTCCAGCCAGAAGACTGACTGGGTGTATTTTTTTAACCTTGGAAGCTCAGTTTACAGTTTGGAAAGTTATGATGTTATATGCTACCGTTACTGTTATTATCTCTGGTTGTAGGAGACCATGTCATTCTTTCCATCACAAGGGGAGAGGGGAAAAACTGGGATATGGCTGAAGGAATCTTTGCCACATACAATGTGTGGGGGTCTGGGTAGCCCGATTAAGAGAAACAGAATATTGACAGAGCTACACAAAATGAAAATAGAGATAGCACTCTTACAAGAAACACACTTAGACCAAAAAGAAAGTGCGAAACTTAAGTGGGCTTGGGCGGGTCAGGCATATTATGCCCCATACAAGGCTCATCCACATAGACGGGGAGTTGCGGTCCTTATTCACAAAAATTTCCCATTTCAACATTCAGATACACTGGAGAACCCTGAAGGGAGATTCCTGCTGGTCAGGGGAACTTATAGGGAGATGCCCTGCATGATCCTCAACATATATGCACCAAATCAAGACATAGAGAACAGAAAGTTCCTTAAGGAGGTCCTCCTTCAGGCAGCCCCCCCACAAGGGGCACTGTTCATAGTGGGAGGAAATTTCAATACCACCCTTAATCCTGCCTTAGACAAGTCAGGTACCTCAAGGGGCCTACCTCCATGGGCCACTACCATGTTGAGTCGATTGTGTAAAGACCTAGGGCTTGTTGAAGTCTGGTGGCATCTACACCCGAGAGTCTGTGACTACACCTACTGGTCAGCCCCACATCAAGTCTATTTCAGGCTTGACATGTTCTGGGTATCTGTGGAATGGCTGCACAGGATAACAGAATCTAGAATACTGCACATACCAGAACTGTCTCGGACCAAGGCATGGTGTCCATACAGTTGTGGCCCTGCCCAAAGGTTAAAAAACTCCTCCTGGAGACTGAATGTCTCCCTCCTTAAAGGAAAACTGCACCCTCATAGCTTCTAAATGTCATTTGCTTCCATGTCAACCGACAACTCTTTTCATGTAGCTGTTAAAGATGTATGCAACTGCTTCTGTTAGTTTTCACACTTCATACTAGGCACTGCCACTCTTCTGGGAGGGTCCATTTTGTGATTGTTGAAATCTCATTGTCCCTGAGAGCTGCATTAGCAAATGAGAATGTGATGCATAATCAACCTTTAAACTCCCCAGTATGCCCATCTGCTTATGTAGTTTTAAAAGAACATAGCTGCAAGAAGGTGTGAAATACCACATTTACCTTCAGTGAGTTTTACAAGCTATCCGAGTTGTAATGCAGATTTTTCCCCCTTTAAACTCCATTCGGTTTATAAGTTTCCAGAGACTTTTTGCAGGGTATTTGTTATTTTATCATAGAGATACATGATATATATGGTTGATCTGACATCATGTTTTCATATGCTAGTGTAGCTCTCAGAGAAAATGAGATTTCAACAACCACGAAATGGACCCTCCTTGGAGAGTGACAGTGCCTAGTATGAAGTGTGAAAACTAACAGAAGCAGTTGCATACATCTTTGACAGCTACATGAAAAGCATTGTCTGTTGACATGGAAGCAAATGACATTTAGAAGATATGAGGGTGCAGTTTTCCTTTAACAGGGCAGAATACAAAGAACTGATGAAAGGCTCGATACAGGAATACAAGGCTAACAATCCTTCTCAGGATACCACTCAGGTGGGATGGCCTGAAAACCTTTGTTACTGGCAAGACCATTAGCTATGCCTATGCTTCCAATCTGAAGACCGCACAACAGAAAGAAGTTCTAGAGCTAGAGAATAAAATGTTCAACTTAGAAGAAGAACATGAAATTGTCCTGGACGACAAGGTCAAGAAAAGATTGGAGGAGACCAGGAAGAGACTTAACAAGATCCTAGATGACAAAATTGAGGGGCAGCTATGATACTCATGCCAGGGATTTTACAAGGCAGGGAATCGTGCGGGTAAGCTCCTTGCCTGGCAGCTCAGGAAATAAACAGCATCCAGGACTGTCATGTGATTGTGCTCCCTAGCACAGCCATGCAGGTACATAACTGACCCGGAGGGTATAGCCAATCAGTTTCTAAAATTCTATAAACAGCTGTACAGTCAGGAACAGGTCGGGGATTATCAAGAGAAACTTAACTCCTTTTTCTGAAGGATCAAGCTCCCAAAACTCTTGAAAGAGGAAATGGAGAAATTGGATGCTTCCATAACAGATGGAGAGATCTGATCTAGTGTTGGTAATCTAAAAACCAGAAAGACCCCAGGCCCAGATGGCCTTGTGGCAGAGCTACACAAGGCCCTGGAGTCTGAGTTGTCACCTTTGCTGGGGGAGGTCTGCTGGTGGGTCCAGAAGGGGGAGGGTGCCCCACCGAGCTGGCAATATGCCTAGATTTTGGTAATACACAAAGAAGGGAAAAACCTGGAGGTTTGCAGCTTGTATAGGCCTATTTTGCTCCTGAACATTGACCAGAAAGTGCACACTATGACCCTTGCATGTACTGTAGATTGCAGTCATGTGTGGGGAGCTTAGTCCAGCCATACCAGACTGGCTTCATTAACGGAAGGCTAATTCATGGTAACATCAGGCATCTGCTAAACCTTATAGCCTGCCAGCAGTAATCAAGAGAACCGGCGCTGGCAGTGTTAATGGATGCAGAGAAGGCCTTTGACCGGGTGGACTGGAGGTTCCTGCACAGGACCCTTGAGTAGATGGGGCTGGGCCCCAAATTTAGGATGAGTGTAGAGGCTCTATATGCAGCCCTCAGCCAATGGTGAGGGTTTTACCACGGGGTGGCGCCACCTGGTCAGGAGTACAAGGCAAGGGTGTCTGTTCTGTACACTGCTGTTTGCCCTATGTATTGAGCCCCTTGCAGTGGTGGTGTGCAAAAATGAAGCAATTCAAGGGATCCAAGCAGGTAACTGGAACCATAAAATTTCCTTATATGCAGATGATTCCATCTTCTTCTTCTTTACCTCCCCAAAGACCTCACTGCTGGCCCTAACATGGGAGCTGCAAACATATGGGCAAGTCTCAGGTTACAAAGTTAACCTGGACAAATCCGAAGCAATCAGATTCGGGGGTACACTGCCTCGTGAGGTATCACAGAATTTTCCCTTTAGATGGGCCACAGCAAACATAGTACGGTACTTGGGGGTTAAGATCTCTCCTCAGCTGTTGAGCCTCTTCAAGCTTAACTATGGGAGACTGTGGGGAGAGATTTGGGCTGACTTGGCCAGATGGGATCTGCTCCTGCTATCCTTGGGAGGCTGTATTGAATCCATTAAGATGAACGTTCTCCCTAGGTTTCTATTTCTATTTCTATTTCAGGCCCTCCCAATCAACAGCCCAGAGGCTTTTTTCAAATCAACCAACGTGGCCCTTTCCACTTTCATTTGGCAGAGGGGAAGGAAACACATCAGCTGCAAGCTTCTTACGCAACCTAAGTCAGGAGGTGGTCTGGCTCTTCCTAACCTTAAGCTATACTACATAGCAGCACAGCTGGTCCCAGTGGTCACTTGGGTGCAACAACGATGGGATACAGGATGGAGGGAGACAGAGGTGCAACAAATGCGACTGGTCACACTGGCCTCTCTACCTCATGTCCCTCTTACTCCGAAGCTGTGCAGGAGCCTGGAAAACCCCTGGACTAGACACAAACTTAAGACACTGATGTTGGCCAGAAAGATCACATGCACACCAGAAGGAATAGGCCCACTGGCATTAATCCTGGGTGATCCCCACTTCACTCCTCCCCGGTCATGTACCAAATTCCAGAGATGGAATGCACAATATCTGGTACGCTTCCAAAACCTGCTACAGGGTGACACCCTGGCCTCCTTCATTGTGCTCCAGGGCAAATATGCCTTTGATAGGGTAGATTTTCAAAGATACCTGCAGGTCAGGCATTACTTACTAGGCAATGGCCTAATTCCCAGGATCAGGAGAGATCTTACCGGGTTGGAATCATTTCTGTACTTGTCGGTACATTTGGCAGGCAGAGGCAAGGTAATCTCTGGAGCATATAAAACTCTCCAGGGTGATGATTGTGTACAATTTGAAGCCCTAAGACTTTTATAGGAAGAGGAGACTGGTGACCCAATTCCAACTGACCAGTGGAACTCAGCTTAGGAGAAAGGCTGGAGAACCACCTCATCCCTGGGCTGGAGGGAATTCCACTGGAAATGCCTCACTTGCTTCTTCCACACCCCCACAATAACGAGAAACTTTACAGGGAGATCTACTGGCTAGTGTTAGAGAGGGGGGCAAGAGGGGACAAACGTTCACATATTTTGGTTGTGTCCAGAGGTGTACAACTTCTGGAAGGGGGTTGGACAGGTTCTGCACAGCCTATGGGGAGCTCAGGTACCACTGACATTCAATGCAATGATCTTGGGGTTGGCATCTCAATGGTGGGTAACACTAAGCAACAAAGCCTTTTTCGAATGTTATGTGTGGCTGCCCAGAAAGAAATCACCGCCAACTGGCTTAGGGCCCCCCCCCAAAATTTGTGGATGCTCAGGGCAGACAAGCTCAGGAGGATGGAAGAACTGACTGCTAAACTTAGGCTAACATTAGAAAAACATGAAGAGCAGTGGAGGAAGTGGGAAACTCTGATGGGCACTGACCAAACCAACATGCCGGGCTAATTGGTCACTTCTGGGCAGATAAAGCAGCCTTGGTACTCCCCCACATAGCATCCCTATGTCTTACTCCGCTAAAGGATTTGCCACACTGGATTACAACATGGTCACCTTAATTTGAGGAAGAGCTTCCTGTTGAATCACTACCTACAGCCGTGAGGCACCCGATACAGTCCCACACAAAAGATTAATACACAAGTTAGCCAGCTTTGGAGTGGGTCTCAAGGTGGTAGCCTGGATAAAAAATTGGCTAGACAACAGGACGCAAAGGGTAGTAGTAAATGGAGTCCACAATGAAGAAAGGAGGGTTACTAGCGGGGTACTGCAGGGATCAGTACTGGGCCAATCCTTTTAATGTCTCTATAAGTGACATTGCAGAGGAACTGGAAGGAAAGGTATGTCTCTTTGCGAACGACACAAAGATCTGCAACAGGGTTGATACACAAGATGGAGTAAAAGGATGAGAAGGGACCTGGCAAGGTTGGAGAAATGGTCAAATGTATGGCAGCTCAGATTCAATGCAAAGAAGTGCAAGGTAATGCACCTGGGAAACAAAAACCCAGGGAAGAGTACAGAATGGGGTGAGATACTGACAACAATAAAAATGGAAGGGACCTGGAGATAATTATATCAGATGACCTTAAGGTGGGCAAGCAATGTGAGAAGGCAGTAAGGAAGGCTGGGGGATATTGAGATGCATAGGAGCGGCATCAATAGTAGAAAACAGGAAGTTGTTATCCTCTGTACAGACAGTTGGTGAGACACCATCTGGTACTGTGTGCAGTTCTGGAGACCCCATCTCCACAAAGACATAGACAGAGTGGAGGCTGTCCAGAGGAGGACAACCAAAATGGTGCAGGGTCTGCACCAGAAGACATACTGAAGAAAGACTAAAGGAGCTTAATATGTATACCCTTGAGGAAAGGAGGAAGAGAGGGGACATGATAGAAACTTTCAAGTACCTCAAGGGAATCAACAAAGTCCAAGAGGGTGGCATCTTTCAGAAAAAGAGATGTGCAAGAACAAGGGGGCACAATTTGAAGATAGAGGGGACAGCTCAGAGGTAATGTGAAGAGGTATTTTTCACAGAGAGGGTTGTGGATGCATGGAACAGCTTCCCTGAGGAGGTCGTGGAGTCAAGAACAGTGGGGGAATTCAAGAATGCATGGGACAGACATAAGGCAGTCCTAGTGGGGGGATAGGAGGAAGTAAGCTGTTGGTTAACTAGGATCTGCAGCTTATCTGTTAGGTAGGAAAATGGGCAGACTAGGTGAGCCAAGCGGTCCTTATCTGCCGTCAACTTCTATGTTTCTATGTTTCTATGTTGGTGCTTTGGTTTTTCACCAAGTTGATTTATTAAACCCTGGTAGGGCCAAGCCATAATATTTAATTTATTTATTTGCTTTTGTTAACCAGGTAAGCACTCTAGACAACAAAGTGCCTATTTTCAGGTGCGACCCGGGAGGGTTACAGGATACATAAGAAACATAATTCAGAGTCGAAGTAACATACAGGAGCCACAGGCTCTGACAAGTGGGTGATACAACATATGGTACAACAGACTTTAAATGGTCATGAAGGCAATATAACAGCAAGTTACATAACAGCTTCGAGAGGTAGGATATAAAGAACATTTAAAAACTGTTTGGTTAAGCACAATGGTATTTAACACCAGAAGAGACAATGTCAGAAGACTTCTTGAATTGGTTTCCATATAATCCAAAGCTGACTATCTCTTAAAATTTAGCAATGTATTAACTTAGTGGGTATGACCAGATAGGAATTCCTTGCATTACAGCCATGACTATAGTGGATCATCTGTAAGGAATGTATTAAGAGTCATAGATTGATATATCTAACTATATGTATGACTACCTGTAAATGGACTTGTATGCTTTGGTCATATAATAAAACTGAGTTTAAAAAAAAGAAAGAGAGAGTAGAAAGGGAGACGAATGAATTCATCAGCAGACAACAGCAGTGTGCAGATGTTTTCTTAGTTTTAGAAAAACTAAAGGAAACAGGAAAGGGGTTAGGGGTACTACACAAAGCATGGCCTGCAGTCTGCAGTGGCATGAGGCAGGCACAGTTCTCATGATCATCCAGCAACAAAAAAAATATAGTTGTGAATGTGATAGGTTAGGTTAGGTATTAGTTTCAGTCTGTTTTTGTTGCAAAATCAATAACATTGGAAAAACAAAGTTTAAATATCACTAGTGTACAACATTCAACAACTTAATAATTCTTTTTCTTTTTGATAAATACATTTTTGTAAAAAAATTAAAAAAAATATTAAGAAAGTAAGAACTAATAATGGGAGCAGACAGGACAGGACAGGAGGACTCTGTATGAAGGTAATAGTGCCTCCCTAATTTTGAGGGAGGCTTATAGTGCCATAAAGATTTTGAAGGGGGTGTTACCCACATCTCAGACTCTGTGTTGCCCTCTGAATTCCCCCTAAGCAGCCAAAGGGGGTAAGACAACACAAGTAACTGCAGACATCCATCATCAGGTAAGCCAAACAACATAAAACTCTCTTCACATGACACAAGAGACATCATCATCAAGGTACAGTGCTTCTGTAGCCATGGATACGCATGTACACTTGCACACTACCTGGGAAGTGTAGTGAAAAATTCCCATAGGATCACATTGTAAATTGTAAGTAAGGAATAACATGACAGAGTGTGTGGTAATGTTAAATTACTGCACACCCCAGGTGGCTTGTGAGGCATGAGGCGCAGCTGAGTGCCTTCAACCACCTGGGAAATGTGGTATATGTAAGCAATAACACACAGCAGGGTGTGCAGCAATGCTAAATTGTTGCATGCCCAGGGTGGATTGTGAGGCACAAGGTGCAGCTGGGTACCTTCAACCACTTGGGAAGGGTGGTATATGATTCTCATAGGATCACATTATAAATTTTAAGTGAAAAATACCACATGACAGGGTGTGTGGCAATGCTAAATTGATGCATGCCCCAGGTGGGTTGTACATAGATAAATCAAATCAAATCAGCTTTATTTTTATAGCGCCTTTCAAAGCCAAGGCGCTGAACATAAAAACAGATACATCACATATAAATAAGGTTAAATAAGCATTTAAAACAGAACATCATATCATCCATAACTATGGAAGACTAGATCAAATAAATATGTCTTTAATTCAATTTTAAATCTACCGACGGTTGACCATTCTCTCAGCTGATGAGGTAGGGAGTTCCACAGAGTTGAAGCTGAAAAAGAGAAGGCATGACAACCAAATGTCTTTAGACGTACCCTGGGAATGTCCAGCAATCCCTCGTCGGTGGATCGGAGAGGACGGAGGGGGTGGTAAGGTACCAGAAGATCTTGCAGGTATCCCGTTCCCTGATCATGTAGGGCTTTAAAGGTTAGCAAGCCAACCTTAAAGGTGATCTACCACTGAATTAGCAGCCAGTGCAGTTCACGGAGCACAGGCAAAATATGACTGGTTCCAGAAGTCCCTGTCAGTAGCCTGGCTGCCGCGTTCTGCACCAGCTGCAAGTGGCGGATATCAACTCCTGGTAGCCCTAGGTAGAGGGAATTGTAGTAATCAAGACTGGAAGTGACAAAGGCATAGACCAATGTTGGAAGATCATCCGGAGGGACCAGGTGTTTCACCCAGGCGATATTTCTCAGATGATAAAAAGAGGATTTGATGACAGCTGACACCTGAGATTTTAGAGTCAGACCATCATCAAGTATAGCGCCCAGGTTACGCACCCAATCTGAGGTAGTGAATGACATGCTGCCAAGTAATAAACCTGATGGTTGTCCAACCCCCACACCAACCCCCGGATGACCTGGGCCCACTACCAACACTTCGGTCTTATCTGGATTCAGTCTCAGCCAGCTGGAACTCATCCAAGAACTGATCTCAGCAAGGCAATTATTTAACACGGAGAGTGTATCATTTTGTCTGAGCAGAAAGGACATATACAGCTGAGTATCATCAGCATAGAAGTGAAAACTCAGACTGTATTGCCTGTTGGTATCTCCCAATGGCAGCATGTACACTGTAAACAACATGAGGGCCAAAATGAAGCCCTGCAGCACCCCACAAGGCAGGGAGTGAGCACCAGAGGGATAAATTTCAGTGGCAACTCTCTGAAACCTGCCCGTGAGGTATGAATGAAACCATTTAAGGACTGTACCAGACAGCCCACAAAAAATCCGCAGGCGCTCCAATAGCACACCATGGTTCGCGGTGTCAAATGCTGCGAAGAGATCAAGAAGGACCAGAATGGTATGTTCCTTTTGATCTCTAGCCATTAGGAGGTAATTCAATACCTGAACAAGAGCAGTCTCCGTGCTATGCTTCTTCCTGAAACCAGACTGGAGAGTATCGTAGATATTGTGAGTTGCAAGATGATCATCCAACTGCAGAGCAACCATCTTTTCAATAACCTTACTAACAAATGGCAGGTTAGAGATAGGCCGGTAGTTAGATAAACAGTCTGGATCCAAATAGGGTTTTTTAAGGGGTGGTCGAATGACCGCCTCCTTGAGGGTGTCAGGAAAGACACCCCTCTCCAAGGATTTCCAGACAATGTTAGCAAGGAATGGACAGATAACATCTACACATCCAACTAGGAGAGGTGTAGGGCCTGGATCCAAACTACAACTGGTTGGACACAATGTCTGGACGATCTTCACAATGTCATCGAACTCCAGCCGGCGGAAATCTGGCCAGACAGACTGAGTGCATGCTACTTCCTGTCGACCACTGCAATCCCTCATAGGAGAGGTCGGACCGATGCCAGACCTGATGCTAGCAACCTTATCTGCAAAGAACTGAGTGAACTTGCGTCTAAGCTGAGAAAAAACTCCTCTGGGCTGGAGACAGATTGGATTGCACAATCTGTCAACAGTCCGGAAGAGCTGAGGCAGTCGATTCTGTGCAGCAGAAATCTCCCTGAACAGGAATTCTGCCTTCTTATGGGTGATTTCTGATTTATAGCCATCATAATGTGCTATCATCCTAAGCCTGTCAGCATCAAGGCCGGACTTCCGCCAGGCTCCCTCCATCCTTCGGCCAATTCACCTCAACTCCTTCAAGGAGCCATCAAACCAAGGACTCCTTGGGTGAAGGGTGAGAGGCTGAACATGAACAGGAGCAATCTTGTCCAGAGCATCTCCTACAGCCTTATTATAGGCTATTACAAGATCATCTGGACTCATGCATTCATCCGACAAACCCAATAGGTCCAGCACTGCCGATAGATCACTGGGACTAACATCCCTTAAAGGGTGGTACTGAACCACCTCTGTAGGGGCAGACCTGTTAGGGGGGACCCTGAGGCTAATCCTTATGGTGTGATGGTCAGACCAGTTGACTGGTTCCACCCCCAAATCAGCAATCTCCATACCCATAAGAAATATCAGATACAACAAAATACTCCCTATATGGGTTGAGGAGGTAACTACCTGTGTAAGGCCCAGAGTCGTTGTCAGCTGGAGGACATTTTGACCAAAATGCAAGAGTTCATCGTCGACCCAGGCATTAAAGTCCCCCAGAACTATCCATCTGGGGGACCTCAACACCATGTCGACGATGAAGTCTGCTATCTCATAGATACATAGATGCTTTCTGAAGATAAGGACCGCTAGGCCCATCCAGTCTGCCCATTTAAGATGCCTAACAAAGCACTCAGTGACCCTATCTGGTCATTGGCTTTAGCTATTTCTTCCTATCCCTATTAATCCTTTGTTTCTAGGTTGTGATGCATGAGGTGCAGCTGAGTGCCTTAAACCATCTGGGAAGTGCAATATAAAATTCCCATAGGATCGCATTGTAAATTGCAAGTAAGCAATAACACATGGCAGGGTGTGTGGCAATGCTAAATTGCTGCAAGCCCCATGTGAGTTGTGAGGCACGAGGCACAGCTGGGTGCCTTCAACCACCCGGGAATTGCAGTATATAATTTGCATAAGATCACATTATAAATTTTAAGTGAGCAATACCACAGGGCAGGGTGTGTGGCACTTGTAATTTGCTGCACACCCCAGGTGGGTTGTGAGGCATGAAGCACAGCAGAGTGCATTCAACCACCTGGGAAGTGCAATATAAAATTCTCATAGGATCAATATGTAAAGTGTAAGTAAGCAATAACAGACATCAGAGTGTGCAGCAATGATAAAGTACTGCACACCTCAGGTGGGTTGTGAGGCATTAAGTGCATCCAAGTGCCATCAACCACTTGGGAAGTATGGATGTCTTCAGTCAGGTCGAGCCCTGTGTTTCCATGACCACATGGATGATTGCATGCAGGTGCCGAGTACCTTTAACCACCTGTGGTATATATCCATGGCTACAGAAGCACTGAACCATGATGATGGATGCCTCTTGTGTCATGTGGAAAGAGTTGTATGTTTGTCTTACCTGATGATGGATGCCTGTGGTTGCTTGTGTTGCCTTTTCCCCTTTGGCTGCTTGGGGGGGGAGTGCAGAGTTGGGGTTGAAAACCCTAACGTCACATTTCCATACTTTTTGAGATAGTATAATCATATCCTCATTTACCTGTGGGCATGCAGGGCCCTCTCATCCCTCCATAGATGCAGATCCTCATTTGCCTGTAGAAGCACATGGCACTCTGGGCCTTGTGCTCCCCCCCTACCATAAATGCAGATATATATGTTGCTGTGGAAATGCAGGGCCCTCTGGGCCCTGCACTTTCATTTGTAGCAAAACAGCAACCAAATTGTCAGCATAACTTTCTTATACCCCACCTCATGAATCTGGTAGGTTAATATGTTCAAATCCCTGCTGAAACATTATTCTGCACCACCAGAATGTCTTTCTGTGCTTCAGGTGCAAAAACACAGTTTGGGCAGGATTTGAAAAATGACAGCTGTCACATTCATGGGGTGGCATAAAATCACTGATATGTTGAAAATTCTGGGTCAAAATATTTTAAATTATTGCCGGCCTGGTGGTGTAGAGGGCTGAGCTGCTGGATGCCTTACCTCCTGCCACACAGATGACCAGTGTTTGGGAGCGAGCATGGGCCATCGGAGATCAACATGGAGGGGAGAGTGCAAAGCAGGGTGAGCTGCCATCAGGCAGATCTCCTCTCTGGGGAGGGAGCCTGAGCTTCCTCGGTGCTTGACTGCCTCGTGGTGGAGGCCAGGGGGCAGTGCAGCTGTGGGGAGCCAGAGGCATTAGGCCAATGGGGTGGGAGGATGGGGCCATCTCCAGAGCAGGAGGATGCATGTGCCTCTCTGTCTGGGGGCCCTGGGGTAAATGGGAGAAAAAACAGGAAAAACTGGGGTCTGTCACAGGATGATGCCTCTGGGCCAGATCCTGGGGTTCTGCCAGGGTACACGCAGTGTAACAAGACCCACGAATGACCTCCAGAGACTGGTAGGGTGGTGGATGGAAGTAGTGGCCCACTGACGGAACTGAAGTTATGAGTGAGCATAGGAAAATTCCAACAGATGTGCATAACTTTGCCATTTTCACATATTTAGACCCCACATTTTCAACATAGCCTTCTTAGGAGCCCACCACATGAACAAGGGCAGTGAAAAATGTCAAATCCTACCCAAAAGGTGATATCACCAAGCCCGAGAAAGGCGGAGAGAGCAGCAGCTGTCTAATAAGCGATCAGTCAATGTCTATAAGGAGAGAGAGTGGAGGCCAGAAAAAAGTGCTTAAAATGTGTTTATGTAGAACAAACTTCAAGATCAGTTTGTTGTTACATAAATTCTAAAGAAATGTTATTATAAAAGTAATGAAATGATTCTATATTTATGTGAACTACTTGCACATATGGCAGGATACACACCAATTTCTCATATTTAAACACACACACACACACAAATAATTTCCATATATTTTTTTCTTTAATGGAATAACCCATTTTATAAGAGCAATGATCCTTGACAGGGCATGGGATTATGGGGAATTGATGCACTTCCCAGGTGTGTGAGGGCACTCGTTCTGCTGCCTCATAACCCACCCAGGGTGTGCATTAATTCCCCACAACCCAATGCCTTCTTATGGGTTATTGCTTATTATAGGGGCACAGTCATGCCCCTATTGTTAGAGTTGAGTAGCTTGTTTAATGTTAAACCTCAAAATTTGCACTTTAATAACTGCAACCAATCAATGGATTTGCATGCTGTCCTGTGGGATAGATCTCTTGATGTGGCAAGTTTCGTTCCAGTTGAATGTACAGATTCTGAGATCCAGATAGTGCAAAAACCTTTAAAGTCACTGTTTTGTTGCAGTTTTTTTCCTCATCACCTTGCATCCAGATGATGTGGATTTTTGGTGTGATTTTTGTATGGTAGATACAGCTTGGGTAATAGAACTGCCACACTTTGTTTGGTGAAAAAATATTAATCTGCTGCAAAGTTTTTCAATTTTTAAGTTCCCATTGTTTTCAACGAGATCATTGTTCCGAATAGAGTGAGAAAGTTAGACAAAAGACTGACCTCGCGAAAAAGGTTTCTTTCTCACGAGATCCATTCCTTTTTTGTGAAGGAAAAATCCTTTTTTTGCGATCCAGTATCTTGTTTTTTTTTTCCACGAACTAAAAAGCATGAAAAATACATTAAAGTTTTGTCATTTTACAAATCAAACACAAGAACTGAGCTAAACAAGCCCTGTTTAGCTAGATTCTAGTGTTTGTTTTTCACAATTGGGGTAGAAATACTTTTTCTGGGCACCCAAAATCCTGGGTGCCCAACTTAGCGAGTGGAGTCTTCCACCACATTCTCTGTATGAGAACAGTGGATTGTTGTCATTTTACAAATAAAACACCAGAACCTAGCTAAACAAACCCTGTTTAGCTAGATTCTGGTATTTGTTTTTCACAATTAGGGGCAGAAATACTTTCCCTGGGCACCCGAAATCCCAGGTGCTCAGCTTAGTGAGAGGAGCTTTCCTTCTTGTTCTCTGTATGAGAACAGCAGACTTTATTAAGTTGTGTAGCCACAGCTGAACTCCTGCTGCAGTGTGAGTTGTGAGTCCCTATTTTCCCAGGTGTCTAGTGGCACCCCTCACTCCCCGATCACTGTCCCCATATACTCCCCGGTGTTTAATGGCAACATCCAGTTACCTTCCCCTAGCCCCTTGTTTATTAATTTATACAGTCTGACACCGGGCTGTCCATCCCCAGTATCAGATGCCCCTCCACAGCCCACTGTTTTATTGGTTTTTTCCAACTATTTTTCCCTCCTGTCACCCCTGGCTGGGGCCCCATCGGTCATCCTGCCTGTTCCCTCCTGCTGAGACCCTCCCGATCTGAGCTCTCTGTCTCCCGTCACCCACAACACAGCTCTGGAGAATGCCCTGGTCCATGCCCCCCCCGGAGTGGGGCCACTTTCTGCTCCTTGGTGCTCCCTCTTATAATACTCCTCGGGTGGAGGTGATGGGTGAGATGAAATGCGGTGGGCAGGGTTTGGTGTTGGAGATGGGGACAGGTGACATCTTCCTCCCAGCCAATGGAGGGTTTCCTTGCTTGTGAACATAATCCCCCCTCCCAGAAGCATGGACGTGCAATGATGTCCAGTGCAGACTGAATGTGCTATTGCACCCCTCCCGTGGACGGCCACTGATGCTCCTACCCATCTCTGATGTGATCCCCCAGCTGTTGCATCCCCAGCCTCCTCTGGGAGTTGCTAGTGCTAGGGAATCATTAACCCACCCTCCCCAAGAGAGGAAAGCTGTCATCAGACATTCAATCCTCTCCTCCCCTGCTGACCCCTGATGGCTTGGGCTCATTCCCAAACCCAGATCACCGGCAGGGCATGAGTTGTGGTATCCAGCACCTCAACCCTCAGTGCCACTGAGCCAGTTCCATTGTTTTATTAATTAGCTGATGCCAGGGGGTCCAATCCCTGTGTTGGTATTTAGAGCTCACTCCCAGCACTGTGGGACACTGGGGAGCCCACCCTCTGTGTCTCAAAATATTTGTTTACTTTAATCCTGCAAAAAGAAAACTGTACCTCAACATCTTTTTCTTTTTTTAACCTGAAGCAAAGAAAAATGGTCCCTTGTCATCCCCGCTGTCTCACTTCCCATCCCGACCCTCCCATTGAGCACCCACCACCTCACACCCTCCTTACCCTATACTTACCACCGGAGGTCATAGGCTGTCATCTTCTGTGGATTGAGACACATCTGCACTCTTTAAAGCCAAACTGCAAACTGAGGAATCAAGGTAAGTGCGGTATAATGTATTTCAATAGTGTTTTGAACTTATTTTCATAACTTTGCCATTTTCAGGAATTTTTTTCACCAAAGTCATTTCATTAATCAGGCCCAGAAGGTGATTTCACATTAGCTGCACAAAATTTCCTTTCAGGACCAAATAACAAAATTTCACCAGCAGTGTTCATGAGGTGGGGTTCCAAAAAGGCCATGTTGAAAATTTGGTAGAAAAATTCCTAAAAATAGCTGATTTATGACCGTTCATTGAAATTAATTCCACGCACATGCATAAGTTTGGTCATTTTCAATATTTTGAATCCAAATTTTCAACATAGTAATTTTTTCACACCGCCTCATGAATAGTACATCTGTCATTTTTCACATGCTGTCCGAGACATATTTTCACACCAGTGGCATGGAGTGGCGATTTGGCATGGATTTGAAAATTTTCACCTACTGGGTTTATGAAGTGGGGTCATAAGAAGACTATGTTGAAAATTTGGATCAAAATATGAAAAAAGGGCAACGTTATGACCATTTGTTGCAATTTCGCAGCACCTGCTCGTAACTTCGGAAATGTTAAATATATTTACCCCAAATTTTCAACATAAATTTCTTATTACCCCACCTCATGTATGTCACAGCTGTTATTTTTCAAATCCTGGCCAAAATGTGTTTTTGCACCTGTGGCATGGAATGGCATTGCAGTTGTGCAGAATTATGTTTTGGCAGGGATTCAGAAATGTTCTGTACTGGGTACATGAGGTGGAATAATAAGATGACTATGCTGACAATTTGGTCATTATCGTCCTATAAATGGAAGCTCAGTGCTTCCACAGCTACATACATTTATGCATCTACAGAGGGTTGGGAGCGCAGGGTCCAAAGGACCATGCGCTTCCACAGTAAAATAAGGATACTATTATACTATCTCAGAAAGTAAGGAAATAAGTTGCAAAAAACTTTAATGCTCCAGTTAGGGTCAAAGTGACAAAAGTTGGGAAATGAAATGTGGTTTCTCTAATACCCCACCCTTCCAAACCAGGTAGGAGAGCAGGTGTGGGGTGTGCCTTGGGCATCTCAAGCCTAATGCTTACCCCAGTCTCATAAAGTCTACATATCTGACCTCATTTACAGATGGAATGGGATGTGTGTTAGGCTTAAGAAACTCAAACCACACACCACACCTGCTCTACTGCCTGGTTTGGGAGTGTGGGGTTTAAGGGAAACCCTAACACCTCATTTCCCAGCTATATGTAGTGGCATGATAATGCCACTATAGTTAGGGTTGAGTAGGCAGTTTAGTGACACGATAGCACCACTATAGAGTATGCAGTTTAATGTTATGCCTCAAATTTTGCACTTTAATAGCTCTGCAACCGTTCAATGGATTTGCATGGCATTTGGTATGCGCTGCCTTGTGGGGTATCAATCAAAAGTCTATTGTTTGACTTACAATAAGTCATGACAATACACACACAAAACCATGTACAACAATTACTTTTCTTTTGATTTATTACTTACAATCTAGATTTAAAAGATAAATATCCCTCCATATCATGATGCAGTACATCCATATCCTTTACATTACATTAAAATGTCACGTTATACAGTTCTGTTTGAAATAAAGATAAATATTAATAAAGTTTCATTAGTGCTTACAAATTACATAGCAGGAAGGGAGGAACATGAATTTAACAATTTAAACCAAAGGAAACCTTAGTGATGTTTACAATTCTAACTGGAGTCCTTGTGTAGGTGTATTGTATTGCTTTCTATTATTTTAAGAAGGGATGCCACAGGGACTAATATGCTTTCTGTTCCTGCTTTTAATAAATATGTAATTAAATGTTTTGGTTCACATTCCAGGGGACCCAATATATCCCCCAGATATTTTTTTCTGTAAGTATTGTATAGAAGGCAAAGAATAACTGAGTGAATTAAATCATCTTGATCAAATCCACAATTACAGCAAATCATTGTTTCTATTTTATATTTACTATATTGATTTGATTTCCACTGACTTGTAAAATATTGAAATCTGAATCGTGTGAACAATTGCCTAGGACTGGGGATAGTTAAAAGCTATAGATATTGTTCCATTTTATGGTCTCTTTTGTTTTTCTTTAACCAATTACATACCTTGAATTATTTACATAATTCCAGATCTTTCTGCACATAAACATCCCTTGCCCTATTTTTTATTTCTGATGTTATTTGTTCTAGGGGGTATCTAAGACTACCTGTTATACATGACAATAACCCAAGGGGTTAAATGAGTCTTTCCACTACATAAGTACTCAGAAACAAGATATTCTGATTCATATAAGTTATGGCTTCCTCTAAACAAATCCTTGGTAGTCTACAGTCGTAGCCAAAAATATTGGCACCCTTGCAGTTTTTTTAATAATGCACCATTCCTTCTAGAAAATTGTTGAAATTAAAAAATATTTTGGTATCCACATATGTATTTCTTTGGTTTGCAGTGGAATAAAGCACAAAAAGCAGAAAAATTTACTAAGTCTTAGCTTATTCCACACAGAAATCCTTAAATGGCCAGGACAAAATTATTGGCACCTTTTAGAAGTAGTTAGAAATAATTAGATTTCAAGCAGGTTATTCTCCTTCAATTGAACTCACCCTTCGGTGAGTTGCAGGTGCCTGCAATATAAAAATCACTCATTAAACCAGTTTGAATAGAGAAAAGGACTCATTTTCCTGTTTTGTGTCACTGTGTGTACCGCAATGAACACGGAGAAAAGAAAGACAGCCAGAGAATTGTCTGAGGAGGTCAGCCAGAAGATTGTCGCCAAGCATGGACAATCTCAAAGCTACAAATCAATCTCCAGAGACCTTGATGTTCCTGTTTCCACCATACATAATGTTATCAGGATGTTTAACGCCCATGGCACTGTAGCCAACCTCCCTGGACGTGGCCGCAAGAGAAAACTTGATCGAAGATTGCAGCGCGGGATTGTTCGAATGGTGGAGAAAGCACATCGATCAACTGCCAAACAGATTCAAGCTGACCTTCAGACACAAGTTACGATAGTTTCAACTTGCACCATCCGTCGCCAACTCAATGAAAGGGGGTTATATGGTAGGAGGCCCAGGAGGACCCCATTGCTGAGAGAGAGAAATAAGAAAGCCCGACTGGGGTTTGCCAAAACACACCTGAACAAGCCAAAATCCTTCTGGTAGAATGTCCTGTGGACAGATGAGACCAAATTAGAGTGTTTTGGCAAAGCACATCATCTCTATGTTTACAGAAAACAAAATGAAGCCTTTAAAGAAAAGAACACCTTCCCTACAATCAAACATGGAGTAGGTTCAGTGATGTTTTGGGGTTGCTGTGCTGCCTCTGACTCTGGGTGCCTTGAACGTGTGCATGACATCATGAAATCTGGAGATTACCAGGCCATTTTGGAGCGCAATGTTGAACCCAGTGTCAGAAAGCTGGGTCTCCGTCGAAGGTCATGGGTCTTCCAGCAGGAGAATGACCCCAAACACACTTCAAAAAGCACCCAGGAATGGTTCAAGACAAGACGCTGGACTGTTCTGAAGTGGCCAGCAATGAGTCCAGATCTAAATCCCATTGAAAACCTGTGGAGAGATCTGAAAACAGCAGTTGGGAGAAGGCACCCTTCAAATCTGGGAGAACTGGAGCAGTTTGCACAAGAAGAGTGGGCCAAACTGCCAGTAGAGAGGTGCAGGAAGCTCAACCATGGCTATAGGAAGTAGTTGATTGCAGTTATTTTGACCAAAGGCTGTGCTACCAAATATTAAGTCTAGGGTGTCAATAATTTTGTCAATGCCATTTCTTTTCATTTTCTGATTTAAAAGGATATATTAAATTCTGAATCAAAAGCAAAGGTTCTGTAATATTAACAGAGAAATAAAGAATTGTGGAGACCAAATACTGTACTGTTGTTAATTTCAACTTTAGAGAAAATTGAGTTATTTGAAAAAGTGCAAGGGCGCCAATATTTTTGGCCACAACTGTATATTTACTCATATTTAATACTTTAAGCCAGTAAGTTATTACTCTTTGGGTTATTTGGCACTCAGTGGGAACCTGCCCTAATTCTGTCCTGACCAAGGCTGATGGAGCACTCCCTGGGAGAACCAGCAGTGTTTTATAGAATTTGTTTAAACATGACCTGATATTTACCTTTGCCTGGATACCCCATATATCTGCCCCATATAGTAGTTGACTTCGAATCTTGGCATTTATAACTTTCATATTTCCCTGTACTGATTTACCTCCATATTTACAGTATATGAAAAAGCGTTCATTATTGCGATGAACGTTTTAGTCTTATTTTGCATTTCTTTTATGTGTTTTCTCCATGTTCCTTCCCGAGAAAAGATTATGCCCAGATAGTAAAATTCCCTTACCAACTCTAATTCATTCTTATTTAGTATGTATTTATATTTTTTGTTGTTTCACCCAAATACTAATACTTTAGTTTTATTATAGTTCACCTGCAGATCTGCTCGATCTCACTCAAATTGAAACTTCTCTAACATTCTCTTCATATCCAGAAAACTGGTTGATAAAAGGGCAGCATCATCTGCATATAGAAACATAGAAACATAGAATTTGATGGCAGATAAGGACCGCTTGGCCCACCCAGTCTGCCCATTTCCCTACCTAATGGATAAGCTGCAGATCCTAGTTAACCAGCAGCCTACTTCTTTCTACTCCCACTCCCTAGAATTGCCTTATGGCTGTCCCATGCATGCTTGAATTCAACCACTGTTTTTGACTCCACAACCTCCTCCGGAAGGCCATTCCATGCATCCACAACCCTCTCTGTGAAAATATACTTTCTTACATTACCTCTGAGCCGCCCCCATCTTCAAATTGTGCCCCCTTGTTCTTGCACACCTCTTTTTTTGAAAGATGCTACCCTCTTGGACTTTGTTGATTCCCTTGAGGTACTTGAAAGTTTCTATCATGTCCCCCCTCTCCCTCTTCCAAGTATGGGCATGACCTATCCCCTAACTTTGGCATATGACACTCAGGATTATATACGGTTCTGAGCACAGTGCCTAAAAAATGTAATAATATTGGTGATAGCGTACATCCCTGTACTGGACTCAAACCAATTACTAAAGTCCCCTTTGTTGTCGTATCTAACCCTTGTGTAATTATTTTGATACAGTACTCTGATAATTTCCAATAATGAGTATTCCATCCCCTTTTCCCCTAACCTTTCCCATAATATTCCTCTATTAACTCTGTGAAATGCAGACTTTAAATCTATGAAGGTACAGTATAATTTTTGCCTTTTAACTGTTTTATACTTATAAACCAGATGTGCCAAAATAAAATATTTATCTACTGTTGCGTAACTGGCCTTAAAACCAGCCTGAGCCTTGTCTAAAATGCCATTTTTATTTACCCAGTCTACTGTTCTATTGTTAAGTATTCTTGCAAATATTTTAGCTGTACTATCAATTAAACATATTGTTCTATAACATTCGGGGTCAGTTCTCTCTCCCTTTTTATAGATTGGTACAATTATGTTAACTTCCCAACTATTTGGGACCTTTCTATTTTCCCAGATGTAATTAAAGAGTTTTAACAAGGCAGGTATCCAGAGGGGCCTAACTTTGCATATTACATCTATTGGCACTCTATCAGGTCCAGGAGACTTGTGACTATGAAATGAATCCAGTGCTTGTTCTAATTCAAAGATTTTCTGTTATTTGAATATCTGGTTTTGACCATGTTTTGGCTACACAATGACCTGACAATACTTCAAGATATTTGCCTTCTTCCCTATAAAATATTTTTTTAAAGTGTTTATCCAGACTCAGCTTCAATATGGGCTTATAGTTAATTTTTACTGTTATTCATACCCTTGTTTACTAAGCTCCAAAATTTCTTGGAGTCATTCGTCCATGGCTTTTTCCAAATCTGTCCATAATTGTTGAATACTGTATATCTGTTTTTATTTTCTTTCAATATTTTCCTATATTCTTTTGGTAATTTATTCATAATTCTATTATAATGACTAGGAAGCCTTTTCTTCCATAGGTAAACCTGGTTATAATTCATTGCTATAACCCGCGGGTTATAACAGTGAATACACAACAGGTTTCCCTTGCTCCATGCATGCGCCTGCCACTGCTCCCTCAATGTTCAACGTAGGAAAGCTTGCTCCACTCGGCGATAAGGCAAGTTTATTTTTTTTTTTAAAAGAAGAATCCACAGATTACTTCACCTGTCCATGGTAAATGACACTTTTTCAGGAGAACCATGGACTGGTAAAACAAAACAAAAAAAATGTTTTGGCAGCCGTTTGCTCTACAGGCTGCAGACAGCAGGTCAATCCGGTGACTGAACCGCAGCGACGACTGTTTTATTTTCTATAATGGCTGTGGCGAGAAAAGGCTCCCCAGCAATTATATAAAATAAAACATGGGGCAGTGTATTTAACTTGAGTTTTTACACACACCCCTGTATGTGTATGTGCCTCAGGACCTCCTTGTGAATGAGCTTGCTCAATGGAGTCTTTCCTGAAATAAACTTGAACTTGAACTTGATGTTGGATGCTTAAATAAACCCCTCAGGCTTCGCTCTCGGGGCTTATGTAGCATCCAACACCTCGGGATGTGTCTAAAACTCATTAAACTCACTACCCCATGCATTATTGTATATATTATTCATATCTGGATTCTGTTTTAGCACTCTCAATTGTCTATTTAGTGCCTTTTTAGCTTTTTGACAAGCATCATTATACCATATGTACCCTTCATTATTACTGATATTTATTTATTTTGTTATTATACCTAAAATTAACCCCATTATTGAGCTAAAAGCTACAAGTAATGATACATCCTCCACCCTTTCATTAAATTCTTGTAACTCTATTAGTATCCCTTTACTACCCAGAGCTCTAAAAAAGTTATGTCCCTCTATAACCTTACATCCTATGCAGTTCTTTTTCTTTATATCAAGCGGTACAGTGTGCCTATTGTTTTTTCAGTTCCATGTTATACTTATTTCTAGTTCTAACGCTGAATGTTAGCTTTCTGGTTTAAATATTACTTCTAGTCTTTGACAACATGGAATCACATACATATTTACCGAGACAATATGCGCTCTGGGCCTTGTGCTCCCACAGGGAGATGACAGTTCATGACAATGTCAAAACACTTATGGATAGATGGGAACACAGGGCTCATAGGGCCCTGCACTCCCACAAATGGATACCATTATGGATTGATGGGAGCATCTGGGCCCTGCGCCCTCACAGGGAGATGATGGCTGATTACAATGTGTATACACTTCTGGTTACATAGGAGCACAGGCACAGAGGGCTCTGCACTCCCACATGACAGAGGGCCCTGTGCAACCACAATACACTATAGTGTGATGGCTGGGCCAGCGCTCCCACAAACATGTAAGGGTAAGATTACACTGTCTCAAAAAGTAAGGAAATTCATTGCAAAATACTTCATTAATGCATCAGTTAGGGTTGAAGCAACAAAAGTATGGAAAATGAGGTGTTAGGCTTGAGACCCTAAACCCCCCCGCAACCCTAGCACCCCACCCTCACAGACCAACAGGCATTGGGTGTGCCTTGGGGTCATCAGGCCTAACACTCACCTCATTCTCCTATACTGTACCATCTCATCTTCCTTACAAATAGAATGGGGTGAGAGTTAGGGCTAATGACATCGAGGCACACCTGATGCCTATTGGTCAGTGGGTGAGTTGTTGGGTTGGGTGGGGGTTGGAGTTTCAACCTAGCACCTCATTTCCATTCTTTGTTGCTTCAACCCTAACTGATGCATAGCAAAGTTTTTGCAATGAATGTATACTGTGTGTGTGTGTATATGTGTATATATATATATATATATATATATATAGTAGCTGCACAGTAATGCAGCTATAGTGCAACTATAGTTAGGGTTGCCCGACCACTTCAATGTTAAACCCCACATTTTGCACTTTAATTACTTTGCAACTGTATGACAGATTTGCCTGAAATATTTCATGCACAGCATGGCACCATAGGTCTTTGGATCTGGCTAGTTACGTTATGGTCAGATGTGCGGTTGCAGAGCTGCAGAGCACCACAAAATGTACAAAAACGGGATTTTTGCACATTTCTTTGCTTGGGGCTACAGCCCAAACAGTTTGTCCATCTGATCTGACATTTTCAGGGAATATGCAGTCTGGGTCACTGAAGAGCCTTTTGAAGATTTGGTGAAAAAATATTAATCCTTTCAAAAGTTATTCAAATTTGAATTTTCCCATTATAGTCAATGGGAAACAAATATATGTGCCTCTTGAAAGATGCCGCCACTGCATTTTACTGTCGCAAATGGCCTCTGTAGTGTCAAGTGGCTGCCATCTTTTTTCAGTTAGTGAGGCAGAAAACATACTGTAATTCCAAAAATAGTGCCCCTTAGTAAACACCAGCTGTTGTATTTACCTAATCGGGAGCAGAGGAACACAATCCTGCTATTAGATTTTAAAAATAATGGCTGGAAGATATGTTTTGTGCACTTTGGCTGTTAGAAGTGTCACAAATATGCAAAAGTCCGTTTGCGATACGTTCACAAATTTGCAACATTTATTAAATGTGTCCCCTTTGAAAAGGTCAAAACCTTTTCTGGTCATTATTTTTGCAAACTAAGGGCAGGATCATTTTCCTCGGCCTCCATTTAGGGAAACACCTGTTGGTGTTTACCTAAATAAAGGATATTTTTATCCTTTTAGTGCCTCCAAAGGGGCTGAGGCATATTTGTATTTACTTTTACTTTTTTCCAAACAGCCCTCCTGCTGCCTCCCACTGTGTGCCATCCCACCCTCCACATTATGTTGCTGGTGTCCCTGTGCCTCAATGACACAGAATCTCTCCAGCTACCTCCCTCTGTGCAATGTCCCACCCTCCACTCTCCACCCTCTGTTGCTGATTCCCCAGCACCAGACTGTTGTTATATTTTATTTGCTGACATCGGGGTGCCCAATCTGTTTTGCATTTGTAACCTCCCCCGTCCAGTACTCAGGAACACTAGGTAGTTCACTCCTAGCGTCTCGAAATGGAATTTTCTGTTAAAAAACCTGTAAAAAAAGAAAACTGTCCTCTGATGTCTTTTTCTTTATATACCTTAAAAGAAAAAAACAATCTCTCATCGTCTCCCCTGTCCCCTTCCCCGTCCCCAGCCTACCTCTGCTCACCCACCTCCCCGCATCCCCCTTACCCCATACTCAGCTCTGGAGGTCGGGCGCTGTCATCTTCTGAGGACCAGGACATGTCAGGTACTCTTCAAAGCCCAACTGCAAACTGATGAATCAAGGTAAGCACCGCATAATGGCTGTCATTGGGGTTTTGAACTTACATTGATATCTCAGCTGTTTTTCAACATTTATGAACCACATTTTCAACATGGGCTTTTGGGGACCCCACCTCATGAATACTGTCACTGTCGTCTCGTTAATTGGACCCGAAAGATGATTTTGTGGTCACTGCATGGAATCACCTTTTGGGACCAATTAATGGAAATGACTGATGGCAGTTCATATTGAGAGTCTTAAACCCCGTGTTAAAAATTTGGTGCAAAAATTCCAAAAAATGTCTGCATTATGAGCGTATGTTGTGCAGATTCTTCGCACGTTTGTAACTTTGCCAATTTTAAATTTTTTCACTCCAGATTTTCAACTTTGCCATTTTTTTACACCTCCTCATGAACAGTACAGATGTCATTTTTCACATCCTGCCCAAAATGTGTTTTCGAACTTGTGCCACAGAATGGCGCAGTCGCTGTCCTAAATCAACTTTTGGGGCAGATTAACAAAATCACAGTGCCAGTGTTCATGAGGAGAGGTCCCAAAAAGGCCATATTGAAAATTTGGTAAAATAATTCCAAAAAAATCACCTCATTATGAGTGTCCGTTATGCAATTTCTTGCAAGATTTTTCATATGATAACACTGAAGCGCCCATAGTGCTTTTTGTCACCCATACCTCGAAAATGGTTTGAGATGCAGATTTTTTCTACTCACAGCTTAGTCCACCTTTAGGTGGACTAAGCACGCGTGGAGGTTTCAAAGTCATGAATACAACTGCAGTGGAATTTTTTTCATAGTTGCTATGGTTACTGAGATATTGGCAAATTTGTATTCAAAGTGTTCATTTTAATGACTCTAGGCCTATGTTATGTCCCCCATACTTATGTGTAAGTGGGAGTACAGGGTTCAGAGGGCCTGCGCTACCACATATGCATACCATTGTGTGAACATTTGCAGCATTATGGGAACTCAGGGCCTCTGCGCTCTTACAATGACATGCCACTTACCATTTACATTACACTATTTTAGAAAACTTCATTAATGCTTCAGTTAGGGTTGATAGTACAGTAACAAAAGTTTGGAAATTTGGTGTTAGGGTTATCAACTCCTACCACCCACCACCAACCCCCCCACACACACCAACAGGTGTCAGGGTTTGCATTGGGGCCATTGGGCCTAACTCTCACCGCATTCTTTGATACTACAACACCTCAGCTTGTTTACAAATGGAATGGGGTGAGAGTTAGGCCTGATGACTCCAATGCACACCACAATGCCTGCTGGTGTGCGGAGGGTGGTGGGGTGGTAGGGGTTGATAACCCTAACACCGAATTTCCAAACTTTTGTTGCTATGCTTGCAACCCTAACTGATGTATTAACAGAGTTGTTTTTGTAATGAATATATATATATATATATATATATATATATATATATATATATACACACACACACACACACATATATATATATATATATATATATATATATATATATATATACACACATATATATACATATATTTATTATATCTAGGGTTGAGTAGGCAGTTCAATGTTAGACCTCACATTTTGCACTTTGAAAACTTCACAACTGTTCAATGGATTTGCATGAAAGTTTGCATGCATGGCCTCATGTGGGATACCTGTGGAGGTGTCAAGTTTAGTTTTGGTTGTATGTGCAGATTTTGAGTTCTGGATAGTGCAAAAATTGAAATTTCGGGCCATAGATTTTGCTGGTTTTTTTACTTTGAACTTGGCTACAGCCAAAATGGCATGGAATTGTGGTCTGAAATCTTCAGGGAACAAAGGGACTGACCCACAGATGTGCCTTTTGCTTGTTTGGTGAAACAATATTTAAGCTGTTCCAAATTTATTTAATTTTGAGATTTTGAAAAATTGGGTTCTAAGTATGCTCAGTAAGCACTTTCAAGATAGATGCACGAAACAAAAATGGAATTTGTCATCATTCTTTTTTGTGAGTGGAACAATTTTTTTTCATTTTCTGCCATGTAGAGTCCTTTTTTTCTACAAATTTTTTTCAAAAGCCACAAAAATGACATATTGGAGAGAGCAATATATCTATATCTGTCTGGCTCATCGGAACCCTGTTAGGTGGAGTCTGCCCTTACCTGTAGGAAAACTTACCCCAAAATATGTTTTCTGTAACATTTTCACTCCTTTTTTGTGACTCACTTCCCAGCTATATGACAGGAAAATGGAATCCTTTTTCATTCTGGGCCAACCCTTTTTCATGGGGGGGAAATCCTATATTTTGTCCCTAGTGTCTAATAGCTCCCCCAACTCTCCAATCCCATCCCCATAATCATTTATGTTTTTCCATGGTGTCCAGTAGTGCTTCCCACCCACTGATCACCATCCCTGTATGGTTTATTTATTTCCCTATTGTTTAATAGTACCCCCCTACCCACTGATCACCATCCCCATATGATTTATTTATTTCCCTGGTGTCTAGTGGCAATCCCATCCTCCAATAGCCATTCTTGCTTGTTGTTTCTTTCCCTGGTATCTAGTGGCACCCCCCACCTTCCGATTGCCATACTGCCTGTAATAAAGAAAATGGTCCCTTGCTGAACCGCCCCCCCACATCACTCTCCCACTCATCACCCACCAATCTGCATCCCTCACACACCCTCACTCACCTGAACAGGTCCCAGGATGAAGATTCAGTCTCTGATCAAAGACATGCCTTGCTGCAGAAAATGTCGATTGCTATATGAGAAAGTAAGGTAAATGCGGTTCAATGTATTTTGATGGGGTTTTCAACTTTTGTGGCATAACTTTGCCATTTTTGCATATTTCGAGCCCAAATTTTCAACATGGCCTTTTTGGGACCTCACCTCATGAACAATTTTGGTGGAACTGTGCAATTCTGGCCTGAAAGGCGATTTCCCAGTCGCTTGGCAAAATCACCTTCTGGGTAGGATTTAACCTATCGGGTTCATGAGATGGGATAATAAGAAGGCTATGCTGAAAATTTGGTTGCATTTTGATACAGCTATATATATAAATATAAATATATATCTTTGAATTCTGAAAATATTATGTAGAGTATATCTTTAGAAATGTTCATATATCTGAAATCTGTTTTAGATATAGTGAGTCTTCTGCAGTTTTGGAATTGCTGTATCAGTTTGTCCATAAGGGATACACCAGATTTGTCTCCTTTTTGTTCAGAACCTCTATGCAGTCTCCTGAGTTCCTTGTTCAATAAATTTATGATTGGAATAACCTGGCTTAGAGTAGCATTCTCTTTGCTAATATGTTAAGTTGCTTCCTCAAAGGGAAACAACAGCAATGTAAGATGCTCCATGAGACCCACTGGAGTTAATTCAGCACATTGTCTGCAGCTTTTTGTTCCATGGTATATTCATGGACTGCCTTCTTTTGTGTGAGAAGTCTCTCACACATGTAAAATGTTGAGTTCCATCTTGTCGTAACATCTTGTTTTATTTGCTGTATTGGCATGCCACTTTTTTTCCTGGAAGTCAGCCAAGATACCACATGACTTTACAGAGTGACTAAAATGGCTACAGATTTTTCTTGCAGCTTCCACTAGTGTTACTATTTAATTATTTTAATTCTTGGATTCACACCTTTGAACTAAAAGCTGATTTGTAAAGGTTCCTCATTGAAACAACAGTACAGTTTACAATACATCTTATAAAATGGATAAAGAAAATAGCTAAATGTGATTGGCTGAAAGGACCTTTGAGCCGTGTCCTTATCAGCCCATATCTATGCCAACCGGCACTTTTCTTCCCTGGGTGACCTCATAACGGGGAAATATCAACAAGCTATTGGAGCTTCAAACTGGTTTCACAAGTGAGCACTGCATGCAACTGTTCTCCCACTGTAACACCTCAACCAACATTCGAGGGAACCTGGAGAGTGGTGGCTGAAACTTCATGAAGACTTCCATTATTTGCCAACTGAAAAAAGTTATAAACATTATGGCATCACAACATAAAACCAATTAAATACAATCTCCTGCTTCATGAAGAAGCCGTATACTGTTTTGATTTTACTTACTCACTGCCCATTTTCCTAGTAGGTTCACCTGTTGATACTTTTTTTGTGTGTGTGTGTATCTCCGGACTGCATCTCTCTCTGGCCCCCCTTCATCCCAGCAGCAAGAATCCCTACAAATTGCACTACCAAAGTTAAAGAATTTTGTTTCTGTACCCTGACCATCCGTTGCGGTTTGAAAACTGTGAAGTGATAAGGCTGTCTACAGTGGCCGCTGAGGGACAACCTCACTCCCAGTGAAGCCAGCCATTTAACAAATATTTTTCTTTCAAATAAAACTACACTGAAATAATTTATCTATTTTTTGAGCAAAGAAAGAGGGGAAATTAACAGTACATTTCCGCACCCCCCTGCACTGCCAATCGCATAGCTCCTGCTACTTGCCAAGCCCGACGGCAAACTACTACAGTACTCTACCTCACCGTGGTTTTATGATCTAAAACTGCTCCGATAAAATAAATGGAAGTTGCATCCTTCCCAGTCGACTTTTGTCCGAAAACGAGCAGTAAGCTGTATCCAAAAAGTAACTTATTCACTGCCACATACTGACAAGCAAGTGATTTTAACCCCCTGACGGTGATACATAAAAAGTGCGGCTCTATGGCATGTAAGGGTTAGGGTGGATCTGCAACTTCACTTGTCATGGTGCTGTGGTGGACAACAGGGAAGGTGCAAAGAGGCAGACACCACTTACACTAACAGCTTCACTGCAATTTATGGGTATAGAAACATACATAACAGTAACTTCTAGTGACTGGTCTACAAAGAAACCACACCAGATTGAGGGACTACTTTTTAATTTTTTGTATTAAAAACAAAATTCTCATTTTTTTTAACACTTTTTGTTTTATTTTTTTTTATTTGCAAGTGGACCCATTTTATAAGCACAATAAGACACTCCAAGGTGTGGGTTATCTCCTGATAAGAGTACGCCCAGATGCACTAAAACGCACCTGGCGTGCTCGTCTAACGAGTTAACCCACACTTGTCGTGGTCTATTACTATGCATAACACTTAACAAGTAACAGATTAGCATGTGGATTAACAACAGAAATTTGGTAGCATAACATCTAGTACACAGATCAAAGTTACTTTTCAATAGGTATAATGGTTCACAGTAATATAAGTGCTTATAAAATGGACAAAACATTTTGATGACTCTGATTTGGCTGACAGCCTCTCAGAGCTGTGTCCTTATCAGCGCATATTAAGCCAACCTGCACTACTTCACAAGCACCCACTGCAGCACAGCTCTCATATCATTGTGCCTCTGCTGCCAAATTCTGTCACTGTGAACAGCTGAGCAGGCATTCTGTGAGAAATTGCAATTTGTACCACCCTACCCTAATGAGCAGTCACATCAGGCAAACCTGACAGAAATAAAAAGCTTTGATACGTCAGACATTTACTTTCTTTTGAAGTTGACAGAAGTAACCATTCCAAAGTGTCCCCCCTTTCTGTTTGACAGTAAAATATTATAGTAATGCAATATAAATGTTTAAGTACCAAACAGTGGCCGCTACCTGCTTTTACTGCCTGAACTCCTTAGCTCCCCGTCCCACTATTCCCACCACAGGTGGTAGAAACTGCCTCTTAGTTTCTGAACCTGTGTCCAGTAGTACCACTCAATCTGTTCATGTGCAGTCCTCTGTAATTCTCTTTCTATGAAAAAATAATTTTCTTCCCTGTGCCAAAGTACAATACTGCTCTGATTTCAGAACTGCAAAGGAGGTAACGGCTCAGTATGGCAGCTGGTAAGTGACACACTCGCTTCACTACCTATGTTTAAAAAAAAAAAACCTCCATAAAAAAGTGAACAAAATACAAACTCTTTATTTCTGCCACTTTTTGATTCAGGGCATGTGGGGCAGGGGGGGACTGAGAGGCAGCAACATTAGCAGACAACACAGCTGTCCATGAAACTGCACCCTCAGTGTCCAGGCAATGACTGCTCTCACCCATTTAAAGATTAGGAAAACACCACAAAAAGCACAATGCAAGAGGGAGAGCTAAAATGCTAAAAACAACAGTGACACACAGATAATCTCAGGAACACATAAGGACCCTGTACTGTAAATGAAACACATCTGAAAATAACTTAATAGGAGGACTATTTTTTACTATTTGAAGTATTCAAACCTTTTTTTATATTTTTGACTTTTTATGCTTTTCTTTTACCCATTAAATAATTACGTGGGGGAGGCCCATTTTACAAGTGCAATAACACAATCCGAGGTGTGGGTTATCTCCTGATAAGAGCACGCCAAGGTGCATAAGGCACTCGGTGCAAGTGCCTCATGCCTCATAATGCACCTGGGCGTGCTCTTATCAGGAGATAACCCATACCTCATCATGTTTTATTGCTTGCTGCAACATAGTTAGCAGCCCTGAGGGGCATAGTCTGTGGATGGATCTGTCCTCTCTTATGACATGGGGATTCAGTAGGTATAATGGGTCCCAGTAATCTAAGTGTTGGAACATAGGTAGCAGCCCTGCAGGGCATTGTCTGCAGATGAATATGTGTGTTTTACGGTACAGGGAGTCAGTAGAGTAGCACACACTTGAGAGGTCTCAAGTAGGGGGTCTTCTTAGTGGGTAACAGTAGCATCTGGTGCAATGGTAGGGATAAGGTACAGTGCAGGCGACAGGTTCCAGTGCATGGGGGTCATTTGGAGATGCAGTTACAGTTGATGTCAAGTAGGAGCACTTTTAATAGCTTCCATTTGAAGTGGTCCAGCTTAGTTGGTGTCTTTTGTGAGACCAGTAGTTTGTTAAGCCAGTTTGGGGCTCTGGTTACAAAGCAGCATTTGGCTAGGCTTGTTCTGTTGAAAGGCACAGTCAGGGTACCACTTGCCATGCCTCTGGTGGGGTAAGAATTTTGGGCACAACTTAGGAGAGCTTGCAGCCCTTCGGGTGGTCAGCCCCTGAAGGCTTTCATACCTAGCAGGCAGGTCTGATACTTAATTCTGTTGTGCAGGGGGAGCCTTTTTTGTGATGGAGTAAAGTGTGCATGTGAGCGTGTGTTCGTCAACCCCAGTTACAAAGTGGCAGGCTTTGATCAGGACTAACTGAACCCTGTTTAGCACAATACCTGATGCACTCACATAAACTGTTAGGCCGTAGTCGACTATGGGGAGGATGGAACTTGTGACTGCCACTCGTTTGGCATTCGGGGTGAGGTTGTCATTGTACAGGAAAGTTCATACTAACAGTGACACTATACTGTTGTCACTGTACAGGAAAGCTCATGCTGACAGATTTAAGGTATGTGCAAAGCACGGAATGTGAGTAAATCTACCATGTTTCAATGCACTAACAATATTGGCGCCATTGTCTGAAACCACAAATCCAGTATTGAGTCCCAGGGGCTATAACCACTAAGAAATTTTGTCATGCAACTCTTTCAAAATATTGCCAGTGGTGTGATGCTTACCAAACATGCTAACGTGAAGAGCTGCCATTCTGTCTTCCTTACTGTACACAGCTGCTTGTAGTGGTGTTTGAAGATGATTGTGACACCCAGTGTTCTGTGATGCACATATAATCACTGGTTTGAGAACTCGTCCACAAGTCTGTGGGCAGGTGCATAGGGTCCCATGTCAAAAGAGTGCTTACAAAATGGCGCCAAAAAAAAAAAAAGCGAAGAAATAGCAGCCACAACCAAAACAGCAAGGAGCACTACAGTATGCCCAGAAAACAGTGAACAGCTGTAATGACTTTTTCTGAGGGGGGCTCTGCCCCCTGCATCCTCCCAAATTAAAATAACTATCACCGGGGGTGATGCAATTCAGGGATGGGGAAAAACTTGGAAGGGGGGATACTCTTCAGAGGGACGCAAATCAGGAAGGGGAGAAAGTTGGGGGGACAATCAAATATTCATACTCTGGGGGTGAAACCAACTCCTGGACACAGACAAACATTGGGGGGGAATAAAGCATTCCCATGCTGGGGGTGGAAGGGAACAAAGTTAGGAGGGTGAGTGGAATGGGAATTAAAAAAAAAAAAACTCTCCATGCAGCCAGTCTCGAACTCAGATCAGCCACACAGGTGGTGACTGTAACCACTACACTACACAGCCATCCCAGATCTGGCTATCCAAACGACTACCTAAATGCTTCAAAAACAAACTCACTTTATCACTGAGTGCTGAAACTACATCGCTGACCTTAACATGCGCTCTTAATGCAAGCTAGCTCATTTAACATGTGCTATTTTGTATTCGCCCAAATTGAGTCATTCTTTTGATGGGATACCAGTGCACAGTACCACATTCACTCTGTTTATGAAGCAATTTTATTTTACTTTGCAAACATTTGTAGTCATACATTTTGGGAACAGCGACAGCTGTAAAATATTTATGGCTTGGTATGTTGCAAGTTACGTGGAGCAAAATATTTTAAAATGGCTCTAAAACCTTCATTTTCCACCACAGAAAATGGTTGCAGGTCCTTGGCAATAAATTCTGCTATTAACTGATTAATGTTTAATGTTACTTGATTGATGTGATCTACTTGTAGGCATACATTCATTCTGCTATTAACTGATTAATTTTTAATGTTACTTGATATGATCTACTTTAGGCATAAATTCAGCTATTAACTGATTAATTTTTAATGTTACTTGATGTGATCTACTGTAGGCATTTTTTGTTCCCGCATCGGAGCAATGATCTGCTATTTAGTTCGTGCAGGGGGGCGAAAACCATGGGATTGCAGTGGCGAAGTTACAGCTTGTACAAATACATTTGTCAGTTAAGTTGAACTTGTTTCTTTTCTGCACTATCTCTTGGTCTCTTCACTATCACTGTTGTCTGTAGGATTATTTTCATCACATATTTTTCCTTTTCTCAGGACTGCTGCCCAGTGAATGGTTAGACGTGCTCTTTGCAAATGCCTTTTTAGTGATGTTGCTCCGAACTGGCCCCTCACTTTCCCCCTGCTAACTTCCCGATTGCAAAAGGTGCAGCCAGCAAAACATAAATTTGGGGGACTTACATGAAAATAGCTCCACACAACTGAGGTGGGATGTTTTGTCTTCATGCCAGGCACTACAACAATTTTGGTGGTTGGTATTTCTGATCCTGATTCATGCACACTGTGGCTGTTCCCAGAAGAGCTATTATGATTGCTATTTTTTTCCAATTACTGGCTTTGGCTAGTGGTAGTGCTTGCTGTATGTGTTTTTGTTTTTTCTTTTTGGGTTCAGGAAGGTGGCACCCTCTACCTCATCGGTATCATATTCTGATCCATCACCTCTGGAAGAGCATAACTGTGATACACCGTGATTGTGATCTCGTTCTTGTACGTTTACAACATCTTCATCAGAGGCACTGCTTTCTGATGAAAGAGCCAGATATGCATGAGTGGCATATAATGGAGCATCACATCTAGTGGTACTAGGCAGAGCCTTTTCCTTAATCATTGACTTTCTAGGTCTAACTGTTTTGGCTACCTGTTTTTGTGTTTTATCAGATTATTCTGGCAGTGCCGACAGTGCTGCATTACTTTGATCAGGAGATTCACCAACTTTCTTTTTCTGGTTGTGTTGCTTCATTTTTATCAATCTTATCAATTATATCTGCAGCAGTGAATTTCCCTTTTCTTTATGAATTTCTTTTCAGGAAATATTTTTATTGTTATGCGTACCAATTTCAGTCATACTGTTGGTGTTGGCCACATGTTCCATAACAGATTCTGATTCTGAATCCATTCTTTGTTGTCCAACTTAATTACTTAATTAGTAGTATTAGTCAGGATGCAGAGATGGGCAGCACAGAGTCTGAGACATAATACTCCCCCCCCTCAAAATACATGAGTCACTATGACCTAGTAGTAGTTCAGTCACAGGGATGGGCAACACAGAGTCTAAAATGTGACACCCTCCTTCAAAATGTAGTACTGCAGTATGACCTAGTAGTAGCCCAGACATCGAGATGGGCAACACAGAGTCTGAGATGTGCTACCCCCCCATCAAAATCTGTATAGCACTACTATTATCTTTCTAGTAGTAGTTCAGGCACAGAGATGGGCAACACAGAGTCTGAGACATGGGTGACATCCCCCCTTCCAAAATCTGTATGGCACTCTGGCTGAGGCACAGGATTGGCTAGAACACCTTGAACATATATTCCCAGGTGAGAGAGTCAAAGGCTTTAAATAGATCAAGTGAAATAACTAGGTATGGTTCTTTGAGACTATTGGCACACCACAGAACATGCAGCAGTCTACAAACATTATCAGCCACAGATCTACCCTGCATGAAACCAACTTGTTCCTTACCAATTAAAGTACTAATAACCTTTTGGTTTGCAAGGTTAGAAATTTATCTAGGATTTTGTAGTCAGAATTCATTAGAGAGATGGGTCTATAACTGGCACAATTAAGGGGATCCTTGCCTTTCTTATGTATAAGGATAACTAGGGCCGGAGTTAGCATGGGGGGGGGTGTTAAGATGCCAGGTTTCCTTATACATCGTAAACAGATATGGGGAAATCTCAGAGTCCATAAGTTTGAAAAATTCTCTGGGTTTATAATCAATGCCTGGGGCTTTCCCTGCAGGTAAGAGTTTTATAGCATCTGAAATGTCTTCTAAGGAGATGTCCTTGTTTAACTGTGCTTGTAGGTTTGGGGGGATTTTGGGGGTATGGCATAGGTTTAGAAATGGACTAATCTCATTGGCGTGAATAGGTTTGTGGGCATATATTTGGGCATAAAAATCTTTAAAAGCAACATTTATGTCCTTGGTTTTGTTAAAGGGACACTGTCAACCCTCTTAGGTCTCAAAGTGACCCTTCTTTAAAAAAACACGTTTTATGATTGCTAACATTCTGCAAAGACTGCTGATGTAGCTAGTAGTTTGATTCTAATTATTTTTTTCTTTTAAAAAATGAAAAACAAACTGCCGACCATACTGGTGTTACCACACCAAAACAGGTTTGTTTACATTCCTTGATCAACTCCCACTGCATCTTTCCTGGACTCGGGAACACCTCCAACACAGTATAGCCACTTATGATGCAGTGGGAGTTTAGGTGGCTACTGCCTCATGAGTGACTGCACTGTTTGTGGGTGCTTCTAGTGCTTAGAAAGTGTTCAAGAAAAATAGATTCAGGATTTGAAACAAAACAAAGCTGTTTTATACATTACCATGCATTTCAGTTCTATTAAACAAGGAGACAGACAAAACAAACAGCAACATTAATGAATTTTAGAGAGGTAAACAATCATAAAATGTGGAATTTTAACTAGAAATAATATGATGAAAAACAGGTTGACAGTGTCCCTTTACGTATTATACCCCCTGAATCCCTAATTCCCAGGATAGAGTTCTGGTTTTTCATTTTCTTTAGTCAAAATGCAAGCAGTTTACTGGCTTTCTCTCCAGACTCCCAGTAACTTTGCTTGGTTCGAAATAGGGCTTATTTAGCTTGTGCCGATAGAATTTTATAGATATCACGTTTAAGTAAGGTAACCTTATACATAAGGGATTTATCAAGAGGCCTAGACTGTTTGAGTTTCTGTTACAATGAAGCCAAAGTTGATTGTTTTTCTACCAGGATTTTGTTTTTTCCCTTTTTCTGGAAGCTGAGAATCTTAGAATTCCCCCTCTAATGAACGCTTTATAGGCTTCCCAGAGACAATTATGGGAGACGTTGCCATTATTGCTTAAATTAAAATAGTCCTCTGTTTCTCTGGATACCCATTCAGTGAATTATTTGTCTTTTAGCAGTGACACATTAAATCTCCATCTGAGCTCTTTCAGTTTACCTTCCTCTAAAGCTACCTGTAGGTCAATCAGACCGTGATCTGATATCAGTATATTGTCTATACTGGTGTCCAAGACTGAGTCTGCCAGATTTGTAGAGATGAAAAAATAGTCAATTCTGCTAAAACTGGAGTGTCTATTGGAGAAAAAAAGAGAAATCCCGGTCCTGTGGATGCACCAGCCTCCAGATGTCTATCAGACTTAAAGATTTAACCCAGTTCTGGAGGGAGTTGCTACCCTTTGTGAGGGCAAGAGAGGGTTTGGGGGGGATTTATCCAGTGATGGGTCCAATACTGCACTGAAGTCACCATCTAGGATTCTTTTGTGATCAGAGAAGTTGCTGAGTTGAGCTGCTATTTGACTAAAGAATTCACTTTGACCAGTATTAGGTGCATAGACATTGCAAAATACCACACTGAATCTGTCAAGCGTACCTGAGAGGATTTGAAATCTACTCTTTGAGTCAGGAACATGGTTTGAGGGTACAAAGTTTACCCCTTTCCTTATTAGGATGGCTGTGCCACATCGCTGGTTATCAAAGTAGCTGAACTGTACTTGGGAGACCCAGGACCTAGCCAATTTGGAGGACTCATTTGCATCTAAATGAGTCTCTTGTAGAAAAGCAAAATCTGACTTTTTCTTATTTTAATGAGAGAGAATTTTCTTTCTTTTTACTGGGGTACCAATTCCCTTGACGTTCCAAGAGACAAATTTATAAGGGTACATTTTAGTGCACACAGCTGACTAGTTGATCTTGTGCTAATAAAAGGAGTAGTAGGCAGGACTAAACGGATATTCAGGATATGAATAGAGTGACAGTATTTAGAACATTAACTAAAAAGAGTAGGTAAGACTATAGAACTCTATAAACAGTACTATAAACTATCTTACTAATTTTGCTATGCAATAAAACTTACGAGACGACAACAGATGTAACAGTATGACTTCTGTAACACAGTTAATTCAAGTGTAATCAATGCATGAAGAAAGATAGATTAAAATCAGTAGGCTGTAATCTACTGCACAACCTGAAGCCCACTGAGCTAAGTAAAGTGCAAGCTGGAGTTGGTGATGTGGCCTGAGAATGTGGTAGCAGACTGCTAGGCCAGATTTCACCCAGTATGTTAAGATGATCTCAGAGTACTCTGGAGAGTTGCTTTGAGGACCAGTGACAAGCTAAAAAGACAAGAGATGCAGCAGATAGACGATTATTATCAGGATAAGAGTACATGAGTGTAGGAGTCCAGGGAGTACGATGGGTATTGACATACAGAACCATTGGGGGGGATGAGAGACATGAAGGGGCCACAATAACAAAAAAAAAAAAGGCAGGTGTAGTCAGTTTAATTAATTTCGAATTTACATGTTATGAGGCGTCTTGGCTGTTGAGAAGCATGAAGGGACTAGTGTATCTATCGCAGAGGGTCCATATTTAAGTAGCAGGCTCAGGCCCAGGTAGGCTCTGTTGATAGGTTTAGCCAGACAGAATTAAATTATGGTCAAATAAAGCACGCAAGTTTGCATGAGCAAGAATATGTCATTGCATTTGATATTTACCTCGTTTGCAGCAGATAGAGGTGCAGCCCTAATACAGCTAACCACCACCCAATAACAAACAGAGGGGAAGGGGGAGTATGTTTGGGTGGGGATGGAGTTTGAATCTCTGGTGGTCCTAAAGGACACTCACTTGATAAAATGATCAGCAATAAATTAAAAAAAAAAATAGATGTTAGATCACTTTGGCTGCAGATCTAATTTTCATAATTGTTTTTCACTACTTTATAACAACTTGACTGCTCAGATTCTGTCAAATGGCCTTACCCCGCCATCACCTTGGAAATGGGGACTAGACAAGGATGTCCTCTATCTCCTTATTTATTCATCCTAGCCATTGAACCTCTAGTTAGGTCTATAGCATTGCACCCATCTATTTCTGGGGTCAAAATTAACTCACATTCACATAAAATATTTGCATTTGCCAATGATCTTCTCCTAACCCTTTCCAAGCCAATGCAATCATACACAACACTTAAAAGTCTACTATCACAATTTGAATCTCTGTCAGGTCTCCAGGTTAAATGGGACAAGTCAGAGGTTCTCTGCCCTAACCCTACACCCTTTTTGCTATCTAAACTTAAAGATATGTTTGACAATAACTGGATTTTTATTTATTTAGTTTTTGTTGACTGGGAAAGGAGGACTAGACAATTTGCCCATTCTCAGCCTCATCCCGGGAAGAGGGATATGGATGGATGACAACTGACATTGAACCAAATGAAGCTGTTGGTGGTATTTTTAGTGAATGGGGGAAATTTGACCAGGACACCAGGGAAATTCCCCTACTCTGTCAGTAGGGGGAACTCTTGGCCGTCTGTCCAAGATGGTCACTTCGGTGGTTCCAGGAGGAGAGGTGGATGCTGGAGAGATAGAGAAGCAAGACTCCTCCTCTGTCCCTGTTGTGCTAGAGGCTAACAAAAATGCTGTGGAAGATATGGAGATTACTGATTTACTGGAATCATTTTTTTATACTGATATGGATTGTTCCCAGACGATGGTTCCTACTGACTCAGTCAACAAGGTATTGTTTGTTTCTGGAATTGCTGGACAGAAAACTGCTATCTCAGAAAAATAACTTTTACTTCAAAAACTTTCTGAAGAAGAAGCATGTTGCAAAAATAAAAGAGAGGCTGTACAAGCAGAGATTGTTGCCTTACAGACCGCGCCCTTGTCAGAATGGCAGTGTGAGTCATTGCCTGGAAAACAGCTGTGGGCTGATGTGGTGGTATCAAAGACTGCTGACGAAGTATCATCAAAAGGGAAGTCGTCCTGTCAAAGTTCTGTTTCAGCTGGCAGTGCCAAACAACTGAGTGTTGTGTGCCAAAAGCCGAAGGATGCTAGTAAGGGGGCTCAGCTTGGAATGGCAAGCATGAGCAGAAGAGGGCTCGGCCTACAGCGTCCCCCTGGTGTAAATAAAAACAGACAAAGATCCAATGCAGCCCCAAACCAAGAAGTCATGCAAAATGTGGACCTTGAAAATGTTTCAATACTAGACCAGGTGGATCTCTCCTTCGAAACAGCATAGCCAGCTACTGCAGTGTCTATGACTTGACTGCATTTTGGTTAAACTACTACTGCAGCACTGGAACCAGGAGAATGGTCACCCACCCGTGCATTGGAAGGAGCAGGGTGGATTCAGTCAGATGATGGCCAGTGGATCCCAGACCCTGAAAACAGTGAGATACAAAAATTTAATGAAAATGTATGTCCTATTCAACAAATGACTAACAAGACTTGGGGGAGTAACAGGAACAATATTAACAATGTGACTGCTGTTTCCTGTAATGTTACTGTTGTTACAGATAAAGATATGGGCCCCAACGTGAGACAAGATCCAACGACTAGCACGCTTAATACTGTGGACAATGAGGCTCCCAGTACTTCTGCTAACACTGACAACAGATTGGGACCTCCTGAAACTACTTTACAAGAGCCTAATCAGAGACCTTGGCTTAACCAGTATGTTACATTTGGCTGATCTGTTTCAGAACAAAGGGGAACCTGCCCCTCGCAGAAATGTGGTTAGATTAATATACCGGGGGGGGGTGGTGCTGGAAAACCTCCAGACAGGCTTTATGTTGCTAGGCAATTACTTAGAGGGTCAATGAAGTTTTTCCTCATCTGACATTCTTGCAGTCATACATGTAGGAAATTCTAATTATGATGTCAGCTTTAAAATTGTTTCAAGTCTAGATAGGTTCTGGGCTCAGTATCAGAATAAAAAAAAAAAACAATCCAGTTTGGATCCCGTTTTTGGCAGTCCCCCTTACGAAGCCTGTAGTTAAACTCATAATTATAATGTTTCATAATGAAGGGGTGAATGTCGAAGATATTTTATTCTGGTTATGACACAGGTGCGAAGTCCTTGATAAACTTATATTCATATTGGATAGTGAACAGATATGGAATGGGAAGGGGTGGAAAATCAAGGTTAAGCTTTATTCCACCAATAATGGGCCAGTTCATCTCCCTAGCAGTTTTTTTTTGGGGGTGAAGACAGGGGTGTCCTTTTTTATATTGGTCAGCCTAAAGCCTGCTTTAAATGTGGTTCTTGGACTCATTTAAGTACAGCATGTGATACCCCTCGTTGTAGCCACTGTTTAGATTATGGGCATGTGTCTGCTAAGTGCCTCAATCTATTTAAGTGTATCCTATGTGAAAGAACCAGACTTGAGTATGGGAAATGTCCATGGGTATCTCACAATAGAGAAGACTGCCCTTCCCACGAAAGTCTAATTAATAGAGCCCAGCATATGCAAGCACAGAGAGTGGCAGCCCAGGCCAAGGCTAATGACCCAAGGACCCCAGAAGTCCTTCCAGTCAGAGAGGTTCTAGGGCCAAATAGTGAACAAACATCAGTCCCTCCAGTACAAGTAGAAGACCCTCAGACATCTGATAATGCTTCAGATCCCAGCATTAGCAATATCCCAATGACAACAGCCCCTGAAGATTCTGGCACAACTGATATGCCCCACCCAAAGTCAGTCACAACCATTCAAAAAAGTGCTGGCTAAAAAAAGGAACAGGTCAGGCAAGGCTTTGTCTTCTAAAGCACAGCCTACTCCCATGGGGGATGAGGTAGGCCACAGGAATTGGAAATGAATTTGCGATATTAGTACAGGTGGAAGATTCGGGTGGTGAAGAGTCTGACACCACCTCAGTTTCCTCCACTACCACTGACATCACATCGAATATGGATGAGGGGGGTGGAGAAGAATTAACTCTCTGACATTCCAGACGTAGAAGGTGTTCTAAAGTTTCCTGAATATTGTTCTTTATTATGCTACCTTTTTTTCACTATCATGTTTTCCCTCTCTGTGGCAACAATTAATGTAAATAGCATTAAGAGTCATAAAATAATGCTTACCAATCTAAGTCTGTTACAGGAGAGAACCAGTGACATATAGTATTCAAGACAGAAGACTCAAATCTCAAATTAAGCTACAACTAGCTGCCAAAATGTGGACCAGAGGGGCTTATTTTTGGTCTATAGGGGAAGCAGTGTGTGATGGCATCGGAAGTTTGTTTACCAATTCTGCCCTTCAGGTTTCCAGACTGGTAGACGTACAGCCAGGCAGAGCTTTACTTCTGGATATTAATTTTCACTGTGAAAGGTTCAGACTGATTACAGTGTACGCCCCTCAAACCAAAGCAGAGAGAATCTTTCTTTTTAGAGAGATTAAACCATACCTGCATACCTCTAGGTTAGTTGTGTGGGTGGTGGACTTTAATTGTGGGCTCACTACATCAGATAGAGGTCTCAGGATGGGAAAACTGTTTTGTGATACTCAAGCCTTGCATAATATAGTTACCACAGCAAATCTAATTGATGCTTATAGATTTCAAAATCCTAGTAGTGGTAACACATACTTTAGACGGTCTCTGTCCACTATGATAGACTTTGTATTTCTGTCTACCACGTTGCAGATCTTCCATACTAAATTACAAGCATGGGAGTTTTCAGACCATCAGCAGTGGCTCTAGCCACAAGTGGTTACCAGGGCACAGCTGGGGCACAGCAAATTGCAGCCAGGGCACTGATATATTGTTACTATGGGGGAAGCTCTGCACCATATGGGGCACCAACTGGGGCACAGCACTCTTTAACCGGGGCACGTGCCCTGGAGGGCCCTGGTGTGGAGCCGCCACTGCAGACCATAGATCCATAACAGTGTAGGTAGGATGTGAACAATCTCCTAGATGTAAATTTTTTTTATAGAGGTTGAATAAGACTATCTTGAAAGATGAGGGCACTAGAAGAGCATGGAGAAGAGAGTGGCTTGTTAGATTGACCGTAGTAAGCTTATACGATGACATATCTTCTTCGTGGGAGGAAACAAAAGCACCTTGGAAAAACTTTTTCCAAAATAGAACCAAAAACACTGCCAATAAGACTTATTTACAATATTTACAGTTAAGGAATCAGTTACAGAAATTAATTTCCCTAACTGAGATCAATAAACTAGACTATAGTTCCCAGATTAATGTAATACGCAAACAAATGTCCAAAATACAACATAATAGGGCCAAATCCCTTGAGCAAGAACTAAGATTTGGAACTAATATGAAGAAGGGGTCCATGGACTCTTTTAAAGAATGTAACAACAGAGTGAGTCATAGGGTGCTTACTGAAGTACTAACGGACTCAGGGGGAACAGTTTCAACTCCCACTGACATTTTAGAGCAGGTGGATAAATATGTAGCTGCTTTATTTGGGATAAACCCAGATACTGATATCTTGGCAATAAATATGGACAGTTTAGAGTTGTCAAAAAATTAATGAGCAGGAGGCTGAGGGTTTGTCTAACCCTATTTCATTAGGATCTACGATGCCAGGTTGACACAAATTTTGTCGACTGACGTACAGCGAAACCTTTATGTCGACTGTATTTGTGGTCAGCATAAAGGTGGTTACTGCCTACCATGTTTTCACCCCCTGATCCCCCAAGTGGGGGTCTGTGTCCCCTGCATCCCCCCAATTAAAATAAAAAAACTCTGAGTCATGAGCTGATTAGAGTAGGGGTGCAAGACCCCCAGAAAACAGTACCAGGGTCAAGTGCCGACGCTACAGCGACCTGGTGCTGTTGTCGCTGTAGTGTCGGTCGCTGTCGACTTGTCACTGTTGGGGCTGTATACCATTTCATTAGAGGAAGTCCAGTTTGTCATCTCATCCTTAAAACTAAATTCTGCACCAGGCACAGATGGTCTTGGATCAGAATTTTATAAAACATTCATTGAGGACCTAGCTCTTGCCTTGGTTTTGGTATTCAGTGGAATGGTGCAAGATATTTCTCTTACAGACTCCATGAACCAGGCAATATTGATATTACTGTATAAAAAACGGGCACAGGAAGACCTAAAAAATTGGAGGGACTTGAGTCTGCTTAATATGGACCTAAAGATTTTGTGTAAAATAATGTTAAATAGACTGTCTGCTGTGGCAGTTAAGTCCTCAGCAAACACGTGCTGTTCTGCATAGATTCCAATATGACAATTTAATAACTTTAAGATAACTATTTCAGAAAACTCAGGGTGGGGGACTACAGGGGTATGTTTAAGGGACTGACCAAGAAAATGCTTTTGACAGGGTTTCTCATGAGTTTCTATTCGCTGCTGTGAGAGCATATGGTATTCCGGATTCATTTACTGGATGGATTCAGATGATGTATAAAAAGGCTACCGACCTACCCAATATTAATGGATGGGTGGGTAATGTAGTTTCAGTGCAAAGGGGAGTAAGGCAAGGGTGCCCCCTTAGCATGCTTTTGTATGCTTTTACTATAGATATATTGATTAGGGCAATAATGCAGAATGACAGTGTTCATGGCTTTGATATGAGTGCAGGGTCCCCTCCTGTAAAGATGTTGGCCTATGCCGATGATTTGGTGTTATGTATAGCCCCATTTACAGATGCACTGGTATTACTAGACACCTTTACCTCCTTTTCCAAAAAGTTCAGGGGTTCTGTTAGGAAGCATCCCAGTTCCTAGTGATAAGAAATTTGCTGAGATTCCAATATTAGAAGGTATAATTTCCATTTTGGGCATTGAGTTTGGAGGCCCAGATATGGCAAAGCAAAACTGGGATAAAGGACTACAGAGAGCTAACAGGTTGGTCTACAACTGGAAAGGACAACAAATAGCCAAAAAGAAAAGGGTCCTTCTGATTAAAACTCTATTACAGTACTACCAGTGTTTCTATACATGAGTTATGTTTTCCCATCCCCAGTTTCCCTTTACTCAGCATTATTAAGTGTATTCTTCCAGGCATTATGGGGAAACAGATTAAACCCAATTAAAAGGGAACACACAAGAAAATTCAAGATGGAGGGCTGGACAGGATTAATCCAGTTGCATTTTATAGTAGCATTTTGCACATTACAATATTGGATTTGCATTAAAATCTGAGAATAAGATGTGGGCACCCCATGCTTTGTCCTGGCTGTCTCTTTGTTTAAACCATTGGTCAAATAAGAAACCTGGGCTATTAAACAAGATCACTGTTCTCCCCAAGTACGGGCTGGAACTGTTTAAGAACCTTATAAAATGGAAGGTAACTGTGGCCCAGATACAGACAAGATAGGAAGCATTTATATTCCCATATTCTGCAAGGCGAATATAAAGGTCGAGTTGTGTTTCCTGAATGTCCACAAAATAGGACACAATATGTCATCGGTTTTTGAACATGTAAACATCTTCCTGACTTTGTATGGGATAATGTTTGGCTAGGAAGCTATGGCAGGCTAGGTGTTTAAAATAATAACAAGCACAAGCAGCTAACTGAAAGTTACTGTATTAGAACATCTTGCACACATATACTAAAACCCAGGCTCATTTATTTTTAGAGTGTGAATATGCTAATACAGTTCTGAGTTTACTTGGCTAACAAATGGAAGGAACCTTTCTTTGTGTCACTCTCTTATCCAGTTCTAATGTATGGGGATTTTATAGGTGGATGGGGTAAATATCATACAGAAACTCTATTTATTGTTCTTTCAGTAATTCAGTACTATCTGTGGCAATTTAGATGTGTGTGGTAACTCAGCAAAGGGTAATTACCTCTATGGAAATGTTGAAAAATATTCAATTGTCTTTGCAGTCTATTGTACAGCATGATTATAAAAAGTTTAACCCTAAGCGAGCCCATTGGCGTAGCAGTTGTATTTCCACTTGCAACGCCGGTGACCCGGGTTCAGGAGTGGACTTGAGTCACAGGAGGGCCAGCCGTCGGAGAAGGCTTGAGTGTCCCATGATGGCTCACCTTCTCCGTGGGAAGGGAGGACCAAAGCTCTGCAGTTTGTCTGACCCTGAGCAGAGGTTTTGGGTATGACAAATACTGAAGCTGCAGGAGGGACCGGTCGTAACGAGTGGTGGACGTTAGCATGTAGAGCCATGACGTCATGGCACACACCACATGTAGGGGAGGAAACAGAGGAAAATGTCTCCCATCTCTGGGAAGATGGAGCACCAGGAGCATGCCCTTGATGTGCCACCACCCGCCAGACCTCCTTGACCATCGTGCTCGGGGTGCTAGGGCCCCACCTCGTCCCAACCCAGGGGAAAAACCGTGACTCCATGGGGTTCCAGGTAGGATGGTTGGCAGAGGGATGACTTCCAGGTGCTCTTGAGGAGTTGGAGATGAGGGGCTGGAGGAGGCAATAAATAGAGTTAAAAGTTTAACCCTAAGAAAGTTAAGGCACTATGGGTAAATTGCAAAGAATGGGTGGCTCCGCAAAGAAATATGTAATATGATATTAATTATTATCCAGAGGAATGTATTTTTGTGTCACTATCTTTAGTTTTGTTCAGTCTACTTTGTTATACATGTATTGTGATTTATAAGCTGTGTAAATACTTTGTTATGTAGTCCTTTTTCAAATAAAAATTCCCCTACTCTTTTCAAGAAGTGCCATGGGATCTTTAACATCCAGCTGAACTACCACCAGAACAGGCAGATGGAACTTCAGTTTAACGTCTCATCCAAAAGACGTCACCTCAGAAGTGCAGCACCCCAGCATCAGTATTGGGATTTAACTGAAGTGCCTGGTGTGGGGATAGAACCCACAGCCTTCTGGCCTCAGAGGTGAGGGTGCAACCTGCTGAGCCACTGACGCTAACAAGGGTTAAAGATCAGTCAACATTTCTAGGCCTTCAGATATCCACTGAACTAGAAACCCTAATGGACATTAACTTCTTGCCCCTGCTTCATGATATTGAATTAGATCTCACTAGATGTAGCCATGTTAACCTTACACTATGGGGAAAAATTAACTCTATAAAAATGATAATTGCTCCGAAATTGTTCCGTCTTTCAAAATATTCCTATCCTACTGAGGAAAAACCTACTACATAAATTGGATACCCTAATAAGGAATATTCTAGGGGCTCTAAGCCACCCAGGCTGAATATTAGAAAGCTCAAAGCCCCCCATGAGTCAGGAGGGTTTGCTCTTCCCCATTGGGCATGGTATCACTGGGCCTTTATCTTCAAGCAGGCTTCTCTACATATGCAGGCCAAACCAAACAACCCCTCCCTGAACCCCCTTTGGATCCAAACAGAACAGGCTATATTGATCCCAAATTCCCTATCTGACTTCATATACTTGGCCACCTCACCAGCTTTAAAAAGTAATCCCTGTCTAGTGAATACCTTTTGAGTACTGAGAAAACTTATCACAGTTGTTAACCCCAACTCTCTTCCCTTAAGAAACATGCCCCTTTGGTGCAATTCTCATTTCACCAAAGGTGGTGCCACCCTATCTAACACTGTATGGTCAAGTATGGGTATTAACAGAATAGGAGATATTTTATCTGATTACTCCAACATATTAATGTCCTTTTCCAAAATCAGAGAGAAATTCAAATGATCTAAATTTCACTTTCATTACTATTTACAAATTAGATCTGCACTCAAAGGGCTCGATTGTCAAATAGAGACACAGGGTTTGCGGCCAAGCCCTGCATCCCCGCAATGTTCGTGGCACCCGTGGCCAAGGGTTTGTTGCAACTTACGCCTGATTTTATAACCCAGGACACAAGTTGTGACAATACTCTCAATTTACAGCGGCTTGTGCCAAAGCTGTGGCTCAAGACCATGGACCCTGGTTTTCCATTTTTACCGGTAACACCGGTAGCAATCAAGTAATCCTGCTTGGTTTGCGGATTTTGAATTCTTGTACCGGTGCCTCACGGAAATTGCATGTCACTGCACAGAATCTCTAAGACTTCAGCATCTTTTTAAATTTTTTTTATTTTCTCTTTCTATGCCCTCTTCTCACAGCATCAGTCTCCACTTTTCAGAGATCCCTAGGCTGGGTATCCCCTAGCTTCACCCAACGTAATGCTCAGGAGCTCCTGTGGGCCTGCTCCAATCCTGCCTGGGTTGTACCCCCCCAGGTGGGAAGGGAGGGGACCCCAGGTCACCCCTCCACACTCTCTTAGTGTGTGTCGGGCAGCTCAGTGGGTTCCTCATGGAGCCTGGTTATGAAGTCTGGGGCACCTGGGTCCCTTCTGCCAGTGGCTGATGTGGGGTGATTGTTCCTGGTTTTCTATTCTCTGTACCTGAGGGCACCAGCACTAGAGGAGATCCAAGGAGGTAGGTCACATAGAGACATGCCACTGCTCCAGATCCTGGCTAGCGTCCTTCCCTCCTGATCACTCTGCAGCACCATTGCACCACCTCCCATGGTCACACAGGTGGTGGTAAAGCAGTAGGACCTGCAACCCACCCTCCCCGGAGGAGGAGGAGAGCAGTCCCCCAGGTGCTCGATCCTACTCCCCTGGCCAGACCTTCAGCAACCCGGGTTTGCTTCTGATCCTGGGTCGCTGTAATTGCAAGCAGTAGTGGTACAGCAGCACTAATGGGCTGACCCAGATTTCAGCATCTTATAATGAATGTTGATGTGCTTCACATTCTTTCTGCTTTGCTGCATATAGAGTCAGTAAGGAAATCACCCGCACTGCTTTGTTGTAACCAGCCATTCAGTGTAACCACCCATGCTTCCCACCAACATCTCCATCACCGGAGGACTACTTTCCTGCCTGAAAAAACACATTTTTCATGTAGTATGTGCCTAAGTGTCTTTTGCTATTTATATTACACTATATTACACTATATGATACAATAAAAATACAAGTATCAGCACACATGGGCAGGGCCACTGGAAAATTGCAGGAAAAGTAACCTGAAATTGCAGAGATTTTTTGCAAAACTTGCTGGGAAATTGCAGGAGTTTTTCTATAGATCCGGAGTGCTTCACAATAAATCCTTTACTGTTTTCTACAGTTTTTATTAGTCAGCATAAACTACTAAATGAATACACTGGCACTTGAATATGTTTTAAATATGAAGAAAAACTTTTGTTTCTAACATGAATCCTAAACAGATAAGATGTGTTGCCTCTTCCAAAATGTAAAAACATCTGCCTTATACAGTGCTAGATTCTATTTAGTGAGCCACAGAAAATCAATATTAAATAAATCCAGAATAAACAAATTGTATCTGTTTCTGGATGTAGAATAATGAAACCTGATCAAAAGCTATTTACAGTGCTCTGTCAACTATTCACCGACTTTGGTGTAAGAAAAAATAAGCAGACGGAGTGGCAAATAGTTCAGTTTTAGTAAAATGTTGTAAAGTGTTTCATGTTCATAACCATAGGTACTGTGCACTATTATTAAAATCATATATTAAAACGTTATATATGGGTGTTATTACGGCTGGCAGTATAGCCTAGTGGTTAGAGTAACAAACAGTGATTGAACTGGGTATATCCAGCAGCCTTGGGTTTGATTCCCACAATCTCCACTTGCATACTGTGTGACTCCAAGCAAGTCATTTAACCTCCCCAGTGCTTCTAGGTCATTCCTGAAAACAGGCAGTTCTACCTAGTGGGCCTTACCTAATTTACAAAGAATATAAAAAAATACTAATATATGTTTACTACATCATATAATAGTAGTCAGGGTACCATGTAATTTACTTGAGTTTTACTTGGGCTGCAATGATTTTGTATAGGTAAAGATGAATGTTCCGATACATTTTATGTGTTTTATAAGCTTGCTTTTAGATTTTAGTCAGGTTTTTATTGTATTCTTTGCATATGAGCATCTAGGTTGTAGACTGCTAAATGCAGGATCACTGTTACCAACTAGCTTATTCAAGTTTATAATCAGCAGGGCCATCCAAAATCCTCAGTTGTTTGAATGAAAACTAGTCTGAATGGAAATATGTTCACAAGGAAAAAACTGCCTTACTACTTATGAAAAGACTTCACAGTTAGCACCCCATTTAGGTGATTTGCATCATTTGTATCTTTTCTCCCACCTGTTGTTTCAGTCTCTGTGATAACAAAAAGTTTTCTGATAGACTGCTTCAACAAAAAGCAAATGTTAAGTATTTAAGTGTACTTATGTTTGCCAGTGGATTTTGAAAGCACATTCAATGACATACAGAAGGTAAGACCCCAGGGGCTGTATGATGCTGGTGGGCAGAGTGGTGCTCAATTCACATCTGAGCTCAGACATGAAAAGTGGGAGACACCCTTCTCATGGACACCAAGTAAAAGAAAAGTATCCACATGTCTAGAAGATGCATGAATCCATTTGAAGGCCCACTTGTGGATTTTTTAGGTGAAGACACTTCATTTCAAAGAAGCAAATTCAAGCATTTTTTTTTTTGCTCCTCCTACCCCCTGGCCATCTACTCCTTCAGGCCTGCCAAGGCCCCCTATCACTGCTGCTGAGTCCCAACCACCATCCACTGCCCCTTACTGCTGTGCTACCAGGTAACCCAAAGTAACCCTTCATTAAGTGGGCCTCTAACCTTGTGGGAGGCTACCAGGGGAGGAGAATTGACCCAAAGAGCTTCCTGTGTATCCTGGGCATGGCAGGGGTCAGAATGGATACATGTCTGGGGCTTTCGGCTTAAGGAGGGACCAGCAGCCATCCTTCAGTTGGCCAGCGTGTGTTTTCCCATTTTCTTGGGAGCATGACAGGCCACATGATGTCAAAGCACAAGCCAACGTCTGTCACGCTTCCTCCCACAGTGAGGGTTGATGTGTTGTCGTGCCTCTGGCCTCCACCAGGGACCAGCAAATGCTGAGCCGTAAACCTACCCACCCTCCCAGGAGAAGGTGGTGGTCGTTGGACACTCAAGCCTTCACCCACTAGCTGGCCCTCCAACACCCAAGTCAAGTCTGTTCCCTAACCCTGGTCAGCGGTGTCACAGGCAGAAATCCAATTCAGGCAGTTAAATTATAGATAGGAAAAAACAAAGGTAGTCCATCTTAGCAGTGATGGCTCAGATTAATTCATATCTGAGTTCTAAAAGGCAAAAAGAGCAAGTCATTTGTGACTTGTGCATGTGGGGTGTGGGTGTTGAAGAAAGGGGATCATAGTGCTGTCACTACTGCCATCACCCCAGAGGGATGTGGACTGCATTGTTGCTACTGCCATCACACCGAAGGGGTGGGGGCTGTAGTGCTTCTGCCATCACCACTGGTGGATGGGGAATGTAGTACTGCTGCCATCACACTTAAGGGATGGGGGCCGCAGTGCTGCTGCTTCTGTCACACCTAAGGGAGGGAGGTCACAGTGCTGTTTCTGCTGCCATCACACCAGAGGGATGGCGGCCGTAGTGCTGTTGCCACTGCCATCACACCTGAGGGATGAGGCTGTAGTGCTGCTTCCATCACACCTTAGGGATGGGGGCTGTAGTGCTGCTGCTGCTGCTGCCATCACATCTTGTACCTAAAATAACTTTAAATTGGTTCAAGGATGGATAGATGTGCAATAGTGGAGGTCAAAATTGCTAAAATGCATGTTAGCAGAGTTGAAAATTGTTAAATAAAGTACACAGAACCAAATACCGGTAAAACTGGATTTTGGCTTAGCAGACAAAAGGTGACAATACTGTTTTTTACAATGTGCAAAATGGAATATGCCCTTTCTCAATCCCGGTAAACCAGTGTCCCTGCGAGGACCCGTAAACTGGCTCCCCTATGGGCGCAAAGGTACGCCGGGGGTTGGGGGGGCTGGCAGAACTGAGCTGTGGCACCGCACCGGACTTGTGGCAGGAGGATTATGGCATGATTTTTTTACAAAATTGCTCTTGCGGCCCCATTTGACGCAAGCCAGCACTCGTGTCAGATCCTCGTCTGCAAGTCCAGTGCGGTGACTGCATATCTTTCGAAAATCAGGCCCAAAGACTCAATACAGCAGGAGGATTACTCACTTCCTATAAATCAGGGCTGGGAACAAATCACTAAAGTAGGTGAGATGAGGAAGCGGCTCTAGGCCTATTTATAGAATATTTTCTAATTCCCTCTCATCTTCATCCCTGACCCCTTCAGCTAAGATGAAGTGGGAAGCTGAATTTGTGGTTCATATCTCTGACCAGGAATGGAGCGCTGCTTGAAGATGTGCATACAAGGCCAGTAGGGAACTCCAAGGTAAGCTAATCCAGTACAAAATACTGCACCATTTCTACCTTTCTCCCAGCAAGCTGCTGAAATGGGGCCTTGCAAAGGATAGTTCATGCTGGAAATGTCATCAGGTAGGTGCTGACCTATCGCATATGCTCTGGAACTGCCCCCTTTTATGCAGCTTCTGGTTAAACATCCATGAAATCTGTAATACTGTTTTGTAAGTTACTTTGCCTTTTTCCCCTAGTATGTACATCCTGGGAATCTTTTCAACCCTCACCAACCTCTCCCGTCATCAGGAACTCTGGCTGTCTGTTGCGGCTCTGGCAGCTAAACACCTTGTTCTCAAGTATTGGAAAAGTCCCCAAGTGCCTTCCCTAACTGAATGGTTTAATCAACTAAGTTATACAGCAAATAATGAAAGAACTGCTTACACTGTCTAACAAGCATGACAGCTTCCTTGATGTATGGGGCCCTTTCCTCCAACTGAAATGCCAGTAGGAATGCACTTTTACTACCGATTATTGTAGCCTTATTATAATATTATTAAGATGTTCCATTTATTCCAGCTTTCTTAAGAGCTGTATTATTCTACTTGATCTTATGCTGGTTACTGCCGGCAGATCTATTTCAGGTATTTTTTAGGAGTAGTAGGCTCTTGTTGATTGTCAGTTATACCTAATGTACTTTATTTTTCAAGCTATCAACTGTAACTGTAATTTGTGATTCTATGTTGCTATTTCACATTCAATAAATACTATTATGGAAGAAAGGATTAGCTAGAGCAACAGTCAATCAAACAAAAAAGACCCTAATTGGTTGTCTCCCTTCAGTACCCCAGTATCACAAGTGTTGCCTTTCATACAGTTTGTTGGTCATGAGTTTCCAAGGAGTGATCGGTAAGAGACTGGAAAAAAAACAGTTATTTTTGTTTTGGTACCCTGCCCTGACCTCCTTGTTCAGTGACTCACTACTGCAGTACTGGTGAGTGTTATATATTTATTTTTTATTGCTTTTGGCTGCTTGCTGACCAAACAACATCAAAATAAAGATACTTTTAAAAAAAAAAGTTACATTTTATTTTTTTTTAACAGATGGATCTAAAATAATAATACTGATGTATTTCTTATACTCAAATAGACCAAAAATAGATATAAACTTCATCAGAGTAAATCAGAACCTTTTGGAAATAAATCAGAGTCAAAATCAGAACCCCAGGTCACAGCCGACTTGTTCATCCCTAGTTATAGCATCACAAAACAAATCACTCTTCTACTGTGTTAATAGGCATTGCCTGACCCAGAGGCAAGATTGCAGAATTGTGTATAACAAAACCCAGACTCAAATCCCATGCATATATGCACTCAGCTTTCAAACCAGGGTAAAGTTAGACCCCACTGATCAAATTGGTTCCATCTCACTTGGACAGCCTTTGGAAAATCGGTGCTGAATAATATAAAGAGGACCCCTCTGTAAATGAAACCTTCTATTTCATTTGGAAAATCCTGGTAAGACAGGGTCAAATAATATAAATGGGATGTCTTTATAAAGTCAATATTCCATCCCTTTCACATGGGCTATTCTAGGCAAAAAAATCTGTACCTTATAAAAAAATAAGCCAAACACAATAAGAAAATAAAAATTTTTTGTCAAATTATGTTATCTCATTACATCTGCTCAGTACAATAATGTTACCATATTGTGGTCTATTCATTAAAGTTTGGATTGCCTATGATCTGTGTATGTGAGGTGCATAGGCAACCCTAAGTTGGAATGCCATGCAGTGGGAGTCCAGTGGACCCCTGGTGGCATTCACAGCTTGTGCTTGAGCCCAGTGCGTACTTGATCCCCTGACTTGCCTGCACAACTATGCACCATGGGTGGTCTGGGGGCATCACAGGAAGTGTGCACACACTCTGTGCCATTCACCAAGGTGCAGAGTTGGTGGAGAATGCCAGGCAAGGGGTGACATAAGTTACACGTGGGTGGACCCTGCCATAGCTGCTTCACGGACCTCCCCAATGGAAACCTGTTGGTGGTGATGGACTAGGGACCTCCTCCACATTACTACCCCAGCCCATCTGGCTGATGGGGAGGGCTGGGAGTAGCCAGTTGGGCACACACCCATGGTGTCTGAAAAGATTAGTCCCACACCTTCCCAGGATCCTCTGCATGTGTGCAGCAGGGGATCAACTGTGGGACTCAGGATGGGCATCCCATTGGATGCCTGCATGTGCCCCTCAATCCACCCCCATGCAGCTGCAATCCACCTCTGCACAGCTGTGCACGGGGGGGCGGGGCTGCAGACAGGTGCACTGTGGCTGCTCACTGTAGTAAATACTGCACACTCTTCCCCTGTTTGGGGTCACATAGCTACGTGTTCTGGGTATGCAAGTATCACACGTACCCTACATCCCTTTGTGCATAGGTCCCATTATGCTGTGGTGATGCCATGGGATAAAAAGTCTATGCAATTATATTTGAAGGAATGTGCTAAAATAAGGAAACATGCTGTTTTGCAACAGTTGTTCATTCAAATGACAGTATGCATTTTTTTGTGAGTGTGAGCTGATCTCATTCCAATGAATTACATTTTTAGAGCTTCTCCCATTCTCAGTTAGTAAAATCAAAATTAAATATTTAACACACTAAGGACTTTGTACCCTAACTTGACTGGCATATGTGGGATTCAGAAATAGTCAGCTTGTAAAGCTCCACACCCTGAAGCAACTTTGTAAGCCTTGCTTGCAGATGGTGTTCACAGAACCAAGTCACCCAATTTGAGTGGGCAGAGCTTCACATGAAGGAAGGCAGTAGCCCTGGGAGAGGGGTGCGGTGGGAGGTGGAGCTGTTTCTGACATACAGCTAACAAGGTCTGGCCAGGAAGCGGATCCCTTCCTGTGCTGGGTAAGTGGTGGATAACCAGTATGTCCATGAAAAGGTCAATGTCGGGGGGGGGGATGTTGTGTGAGTCAGGGAACGAGAAAGAGCTAGATTTAAAAAAAAAAAACAGAAAAAAAAACTGGCACATATTTCCGGTCCTGTGCCCCACAGCCTGTTGTGGAAAAGATGACAGCTAGACACAGGCAAGCTCAGAGAAGTGGCAGAAGTGCTCATGGATCCAGAATATAGTACACTAGGGAGGGGTGCTAGCTGTTATGGCAGGGTCTTCTCTGCCATAGCATGGGCACACCCCAGTGGCTAGAAGGTACGTATAAGAGTTGTGACTGCCACATATCATGATTCCACCCCTGGCATGCCCTGACTGGGCCATCCATATAGCTCTGCAGATGGAGCAAGAATGGATTGGGAGGCAGTGTTTGTCATGTCTGGGATGTAGGAATGTTGCTGTAGCCTGCGTGGCCCTGTATCATGGCAGTTCTTCACAGAAGCCTGTGTACTGCCTAAGTGTGGTGTGTAGATCTCATGCATAGGACCCTCACAACATAAGACTGCACATTGGATGCCCAAGTCAAGGAGATTTCCTGAGGCTTGCAGAGAGAGGTGAGGCATCCCAGTAGAATACTTCATGTGTTGGAGAAGGTGGGTGGCTCCTCCTGATGAATGCTTTTCTATTGGGGGCCTGGAGAAGGAGACATTCAGGTAGGTATACATAGTCTAGTAACCCCCCTCCGCTGCTGATTTAGAGTTGGGTACGGTGCACGCCACTTATAACAGACACTGTTATAATGGACAATCAGATATAGTGGACAAAAACTGAATTCCCAAACCAAATATATCAAATCCAAGGCATTTTTCTCTGGTTATAATGAACAGAAACATTGCTTATAACGGACACTATGAAGCTTTTATGGGCATTTGCGGTGCTTTGTTTTGGGGGTGGGGTTGCAATGCAGAGATGATAAGGAGATTTGGTAAATGTAGAATTTAGAAGGAGGAGCTACAACAATTACATTTCTAACAAAATAATTCTCCACAAGCAGCATAAACTTGTTTTTAGTTAATTAATTACACTAAAAGAAAATTATTTTGTATTTGAATAAAACCTTTACAGTACAATTGTCTTCGTTCTAACTTCCCTAGAACCCCAACATCCAGACACTAGTTATTATCTTCTTAACTTTTGCAATAAACCTTCTTAAAAAAGTAATCTTCCCTTACAGTTAAAAACATAAACACACAAAATACAGAAACATGTATGCTAGGCAGGATTCTGAGTAAATTATAAAGTTGTATAATAGGTTCTCAATCACTCTGAGCCCATGCTCACCCATATAGACACAACTAACGCATAGATTGCACCTCCACTGGATATAATGGACACTGGATATAATAGATAAAAGCTGTGTGCACAGATGTGTCTGTTATAACAGGCTTGCACTGCATTGAGATTTGGCACTGAGGATCATTGCATCCAGTCCAAAATTGAGTCAGGAGGCACACACCATATCCTAATGGGGAGGGTTCAGGATAGGGTTGAAAATGGAAAATATTGGGGGCATACAATAGGATGATGCGGCCATACTTCCCTCACTCACATTTGGACCTCTGGGTTTCTGGCTCCCCCCCAAATCCATATGTTCATTCTGGTCCCCATTAACACAGAAACAGAATTTGTCAGCAGAGAAGGGCTGCTTGGCCCACCCTATCTGCCCAGTTTTGTCTCTGCCTATTATACTGTCACTACAGGCCTTACCTGATCTTTGTCTACTCCCTCCTGCTTTCCTACCAAGATTCCTTTGTGCCTATCTTATGCGTGATTAAAGCCCATCACTGTTTTTGTCCTCTCAACCTGTGCTGGAAGACTGTTCCAGGTGTCCAACACTCTTTCAGAGAAGAAGTACGTCCTCACATATCTCCTAAATTCCCCCCTTCCGGCTTCATTGCATGCCCTCTTGTTCTCGTGCACCTTCTCTTCTGAAAAACACTCATCTCCTGGACCTTATTCACCCCCATGAGGTACTTATAGATCTCTGTCATGTTCCCCCGCACTTCCTTTCTTCCAGGCTGTGCATATTGAGATCACTTAGTCTAATATGATACAGCCATGCAATATATTAGTTGCCCTCCTCTGGACAGCCTCTACCCTGTCTATGTCCTTCCTGAGATGTGGTCCCCAGAACTGGATATAAGACTCCAGGTGTGGCCACACCAATGATTGATACAGTTCTAACACCTAGAGCTGGCAGAACTTGGTGAAGTTCTGGTCCGTACTAAATAAGAACTGTAATGTGGGGGGTTCTGATTAGTTCAGATTATTTCTAATTATTTATACATATTTGAATAAATGTGCTAAAACACATCAAAAGGGACCAATCTCTGCAATATTTAACATAGAGGCCCAAAGGTAATAATTTAATTTATTATTTGTGTAAAAAGTAAAGTAAAACTACTGAAGCAAAGCAAACAGTAGCTCCTTCATGGCCTCCTTTGGTGGCGGAAGCAGCCTATATGGGTGAGAATTATTGAGCGGCTCAATATGAGTGACTCAATAATACTGCTCCCATATAGAGCGAGTAGGGAACAAGAGCACAGAATAGGTACAGCGAGTGTAGCGCTGAAAGATAAGCGCTAGCCTCACAAGAAAAGGGTATAAAAAGATTTATTTGGCCAAGCTTTGCCAAGCTGGCCATGTGGTGTAGTGGCTTGAGCCACTGCTGTTGGAGTCTATGGTGCTGGGTTCAGATCCCTGTGAGGGTGAATGTTTTGCTTACAGGGGGAGTTTATATTTTTGCCTAAGTCCCTTCCCCCCGAAGTTGAGAATCATTATTTTGGGCAGTGGGGGGGGCATAGTTCCCCAGCAAAAAAGAAAAAAAAGCACTTAATTTTGGAAGACTGTTGCTGTTTGCAGAGGTCTCTCTTAATCCAGGTCACCCTTTTTAATGTGGGCTAATGTGCGTCGCTCTTTGTGAGTGGTGTGATACGGGACTCGCCCTTATCACATAAAACCTTTGGTGGCATACCTGCTTGGGCATGTGAGTACTGGGAGACAGAGAGACGGGGGGGGGAGAGAGAGAGAGAGAGAGAGAGAGAGAATGAGAGACAGACAGACAGATGGATGCAAGTACATATGTACCAACAAATACCAAGCAGCTAAAATATTTTTTTATTAATGCTGGGTATATTATTTTGAAGTCTGTTGCAGAGGAGGCCAGGCCAAAAAAATGGCTAATGATCAAATAAGCAGCAGTAAGAGCCCATCCACCCTACCCATGAGGTGCAGTTGCACTGAATGTCCCAGTGTTGGTAATGTTTTCTACTACTTGTTCTACTCAGCAACATCTCTTAAACAAGAAATTAACATTATCTTACTGACCGCCACCTAGGCAGCCACATCTTTCAAGTGCTAGTCAATAATAAAATAAACAGTGTGCCACCACTGTGTTGCTGCCAGTGCCAAGTATTTAAGTATATATACTGTAATATATAATCTCAGACCAGACAGTCACTGCAACCAAAGCGTAGTATTACAGCATACTACAAACAATGAATGAATGAATTTATTAACATTTTTCTCTGTAAAGTAATTGCAGCCAAATATGGTTATGGAAGGATGCGAAAAATATATTATCCAAAGAAGAGCCTTCAGGCTTCAGCTAAGCTATCTGTTGTAAGAAAAACAATAACTATCGTATTAACATCATACTACAGTACAAGCAGGTGATAAAATAATATTTTATGCAGTTGCTGACAAGTAGTAGTAGGCAGCAATACCCTACCTCCCAGGTCAGAAAAGTAGTACGACCAAGTAAGTTTGGAACATGAAATGCAGTTGCTTGCTGTATTATATGGACTCTGGACCCTCTGATGTTATTATTTTATTTTTTAATTTCTTTGTGCTCATTGTGTTCATTCAAGTAATCCTGGCCTGGCCTTGGCTTACTGGACTTATTTCCACAATCTCATGCGCCTCATGTATTAATAAATAGACCCTATTCACAAAAGATTTTTACGACAGTCACAATGAAAGAAACTGTTTTGTCAAGTTGGCCTGCTCAGAGTCAGTATGTTAATGTCTCATTCAGATATCATATTTGAAATTACGTGAGGAATGTTGACATTCAGAAATGTCAAATGCTCAGCATTTTCTGGTGACAAACAAAATCTTTTGTCAGTAATAATGATACTAGCTGAACTAAACAATTGTTCTGAACAGACGCTAGTCTGAGGACAATTGTTGTACTTCACTGCAATTTGTACTAGAGTAGGCCACATATTTTGTTTGGATTTCCAGTATTTAAAAGAATCACCGTGCCTGTCAATATAGTGTATGGTAGGGTGTTGTTGTGAGTGATGTAGCTATTAAAGCAGAACGACTCTTCATTCTGCTTTAGTAGCTACGTCTCAATGCAAGCATCTCCATTAGCACTGTTAATAGGTTAGCAGGCAGTTGAAACATCACACGCGTGAGTTGGCTGGTGGGTGAATGGCGATGAAGTGCGGGTGGTGGAGACTGACTCCTTTCACAACAAAAAGTAAGTGATTATGTGTCTTTAGGACCAACAACTATGTAGAATAGTATATGAGAGCCCAAATACACAGCATCACTATTCTTAAATCTTGTGGTTTCCATGATGACAAAGGGACCTCTCGAGGTCCTCATCATTATGGTAACCACTCGGTATAAAAATAGTGTTGATGTTTATGGGCTCTGATACTCTGTCCTATATATTGGGCTCTGCCAGGTACATCTCAACAATGGTATGTGCTGAGGCTTCATTAGAAGTAGATGAAGAAGTTGCAAGTGACTCCAGAGGCCTGTAGCTGAACTGTGTGATCATTGGACAGTGCTATTTTTGGATGGTGGTGCAGTGGCTGAAGAGGATGAGGGAAAAAATACTGGAACACCGGAGGAGGGGGCCCCCGTTGCTGTGCTGTGTTGTGAAGAAGATTCTGAATATGATGCTGTACTCCATTCCATGACAGCGTGCACTTCAATTGTTTCTTGTTTGTTTATCTCAAAAGAAATGCCATCATCATTTAGCAGTTGCTTTGATTTGTATTGGGGTCCAAGGTTGTTGCTTTAATGTAATGGTCAGATGGAAGTATTTTATGTCATTTTTCATCTTCAACTTTTTTGATCATACATCTGAATATATCATTTTGAACTCGAGTGGGAAACCTGTTTGTGTCAGCACCACTGGCAGCATGTGGGATGGAATTTTTTGGGTTCTCTAAATTTTCCCAAATCAGAGTCAACTGGAACTTTTAAACATTTTTTAAGGGTGCACCTGACTTAGAGCTGCTGTTTGAACTCACCTCTCTGGTGATCTCCTCAAATGGCTGGGGGAGTAAAATTACAAACTTCAGTATGGCCCACTGTGGTGGAGTCATATAGATGTCTGCATGACCAAATTTATTTTGCAAGGTGTACTGTCTGACAGCTTTCTTTTGTTCTGGCAGCCTTTGGAAAATAAGAAGTGTAGAATTACACCTAGAATTAATGTCTTGGATCAGTCTGTGCAAAAGTCATTTGTGCTTTTCCTGTATTTTTTAAAATAAGTGTGGACTTGGCTTGAGTAATTGAAATGAGTGAAAATTCTTTTAACAGTGCTAACAAGAGCCTTAATGACCTTTTCCTCATTAGTATAGCCTACAGGTTAAAGTAACAAGCTGTGAATGAGCTTGGTACATCCAGCAGACCAGGGGATTGATTCCCACAACCTCCACTTGCATAGTATGTGACTCTGAGCAAGCCAATTAACCTCCACAGTGCTCCTAGGTCACCCCTAAAAACAAACACTTGTGCCTAGTGGGCCTTACCCAGCTACTAAATACTAAAATAAATAAATAAACCAGGAAAACTGTGAACTATTAAATTTAAGAAATGCACAAAGCAGCAGATGTGAAAAAAGCCTTCCTCCTCCAAGGTCTACCTTATGTTTGATTCATTATCTGCAACCATAAAGCCAACTGACAGTTCCCGTGATGTAAACCATTGCTGTATTGGTTGTTGAGCACCTCAATGATGTGGTATGAGTTATCAGATGGACAATAAAACATTCTTAGAACAGCAAACTGCATTTCACTTTTCCAAGAATTATTATCAAAACATGCCCAATGTGCTGTGACAGGCATGAAGGGTTCAGGCTGATAGCTTGTCCAGATATCTGCTGTGAAATGCACCACCCTCCCAACAGCATTGGCCAAAAGTCATCTCAGTTTTTTTAAATACAACTTCATAGAGATCTGGAATCTCTGTTGAGGAGAAGTATTTTCTCGATGGTATATTATATCAAGGTTCAAGGTACTCAAGCAGCCACCTGAATTGTACATGTTCTCCCAAGTTATATGGTAATAAGTCAATGGCCATCATCTCTGAAATTTACTTTGCTATTGTAAGAGTAAGGGGGTGGGTCGAGGGATAGTTGGCTTTATGTTTGTATGTTTTTGAGATGGTAAGCTGTTTCCTTGAAAGGAGGTTTTTTTTGAACACATGGCCACTATCTGTAACAATAGGAACCATTTGAATGGAAGGAAATGACGGAGGCTTTTCTGTATTGCTGTGGGGACTGACATAAGGACAGGAATCAGGAGTGAGATGAGTCTCTTTGCAGATGACTCGAAACTGGGGGCAGTGGTGGATGGGGAGGAGGGAAGGGTGGCCCTGCAGGGGGACCTGGAGGAACTGGAAAGATGGTCTAGAAAGTGGAAGCTGAGGTTTAATGCAGGGAAATGCAAGGTACTCCACCTGGGGGCCAGAAACCCAGGCCAAGTGTACACCCTAGGGGGGGAATACTACAAGTCTCAATGGCTGAGAGGTTCCTGGGGGTGGTGGTGGATGTCAAGATGAACAACTCTGAGACTTGTAGGAGGGCAGCAGCCAAGGCCAACAGGATGCTGGGATGCATCGCTAGGGGGATCACCTCCAGAAGGAGGGAAGTGATACTCCCTCTGTATAACTGCTTGGTGAGGCCGCACCTGGAGTACAGCGTGCAGTTTTGGAGGCCACACTTAAAGAGGGTCATTAACCTCCTGGAGAGGGTCCAGAGGAGGGCAACCAAAATGATTTGGGGCTTGGGGGACAGGACCTATGAGGAGAGGCTAGAAGAGCTAAATATGTACACTTTGGAAGAGAGAAGGGACCGGGGGGACATGATAGAGGTCTTCAGGTACATGAAGAGGGTAAATAGGGGAGGAACAGTGAGGGTGCTTCGAAGGAAGGAGGAAGGGGCCACTAGAGGGCATGGGTGGAAGCTGGAGGGGGAAGATTCAGGGAGAAAGGAGGAGGTGCTACTTCACTGAGAGGGTGGTAGAGCCATGGAATGCACTACCTAGGGGCTGGTGGAGGCAGAGACAGTGGAGGGGTTCAAGAGGGGGTGAGACAGGTACAGGGGAAGGGTTCAGGAAGCAAAATCCAATGCAGCAAGAATATCTGGAACTGGGAAGGGAGAAGCCAGAGAAGGAGAGGGGGACAGCAAGGTCAGCACCCAGGGTGGGGGCTGACCAAACGAGCAGACATGAAAGACCATTAGGCCTATTCTGCTGGCATTTTAGTATGTTAGTATGTTAGTATGTTAGTATGACTGCCTCTGCTATCATCTGTTAGAGTCACACTGAGTGCAGTGTGCTAATGTCGCTGCCATTTTCTCTTATATTCTCAAAAATGGATTTCTCATTAATGTTATGACATCTGTCTAGGTGTCTTTTCAGTGCTGAAGTTCCCAATGCTCCTTTCTTTTTACCCTTGCCGATTCCCCGTTTACAAATAGCGCATGTATATTTATTTATTTATTTGGTAACCAGGTAGGTGCACTGATCCAAAGGACTGTTTTCAGTCATGACCCAGGCCACAAGGTGGCAACAACACAGAAAACAGTACATACAGGGCACAGTAAACACACACCTCAGCATGAAGTGGTGAGGAAAAAAGAAACGTACAGCAGATAAGCTGGATTATACAATAACAAATATACATAGGCAAGGACAATGTGATTAAAACAAACAGTATAATTTACATTCAATAAACAGTATACGATTATATGATCCATTTTCATACAGGCACCAGCAACAATAGCTGTGCAGGTTCAGGCAATTACCATTTTCGTTGTTACATAGGGATCAAGGAGGATCAGGGGCAGGTTTGAGGGTTTTAATGGTGAGGGGGTAGGGCAAAAGGAAGACAGAGGTGAGAAAGGAGGGTCAGGAAAGGTAGCGGCAGTAAGTGATGCCTACATGTTATAGAGCATGGGCAATTTGTAGGCCCTAGAGTTTTTGCTGGGTGCAGTGACAGTTAGCAGCAGTCAGGAGCCAGGCTTTCAGATTTTGTTTGAAAGCTAGGTGGGTGGGGGATGAGCGGATGGACGGTGGGAGCTTGTTTCATAGGGAGGGTGCTGAGATGTAGAAAGCTTGGTTTCCCATGGCAGTGGAGACGCGGGGTACTTCTAGTGGGAGGACAAAGGATGCTCAAAGATTCATTGAGACCACTCTATCTGTCAGGAGGGATGAATAAGGGGACAGGTGTTGGTTTCTGAGTGAGTTGTCCACCAGGCAGCCCATTGCATAATCGAAGTGACCTTGTAGAGGGAGCTACCTTAGGGACCGGTAGAATGTGCAGTAATGTGAATGGTGGGAGCTTAAAGGACGAATCAACAGATAGAGTTGTATCTTGTGTTTAGCCGTGAGTGTAAGGTAGAGGATATGAGGGAGTAGACAGGGGAGCAGTAGTCAAGGAGGGGCAGTAGGTTACCACGTGTGATGGCAAGGTGCACTTTGGCAGACAGAAAATGTTTGTGTCAGTATGCAGCACCTAACTTCTGGTGGATTCGCTGCACAGTATTGTTGATGTGTTCAGAGAAAGAAAGGGAGGGGTCAAGGGTAACACCTAAATAATTGAAGGATAGGACATTTTCAAGGGGAGGGCCTGCTGGGGTGAGTACAAAGAGGGAGAAGTTGGTTTTGTTTTCTTTGGCGAGGAAAGGTTTAGAGCCAAAGAGCATAGATTTAATCTTTTTTTCATTGACTAGGAGCTTGTCGGAGAAGAACCATTGTTGGTCAGAGCAGTAGTTTCATGTGAGGATAGAGGAGATGGATTCAATTGATTTGTCACTATGGTAAAGGACTAGATCGTCAGCATAGAGAAAAGCTTTACAACTGAGGCTATCCCTGTGAAGTGCATTAATGAACATGGAAAAGAGCAGTGGTCCGAGTATGGATCCCTGTGGGACTCCAGTGTGTACAGGAAGGGCAGCAGAGGATGCTTTACCAATGATAACAGACTGAGACCTGTTGGAGAGATAGCTGTGGAACCAAGCAGCAGTTCCAGCGAAGCAGCCAAAAAGAAGCAGGGTGGAGTGGAGGAGGTGGTGATCGGCAAGGTCAAACACCTTTCTTCAGGAGTTTGATAGTGACATTTTGCCCAATAGCCTTGAAATGGAAAGGTGGGGGCTGGGTGGTGGTTGAGGAGGAGGAAGGGAGGGTTGTTTGGCTGCAGGTTCTGGGCTGGGGAAGTCTGGGGGGGTTGCAGAGATAGGAGGATAAGTCTGTGAATTTTGACTTGAAAGCACTCGTAATCTCAGTAGGGTCAGAGATGGGACCAGAGAGGGATGTAAGTTGAGTTATTTTCCTGTTGTTCTTGTGGTTTAGGAGTGACTCAATGGAGGCCCAGAATTTGCGTGGATTACTAAGGTTGTTACTTTGTTGATTCAGGTAATATTTGCGCTTGAGTGAGTTGGTGGTCTCTTTGCAGGTGTTGTGCAGTCGTCTATAGGCATTCCAGAGTTGGGGGGAGGGGGACGCCTTGTATGCCTTCCATTTGCTATCCCTGTCTTTCATTAGTGCCAGTAGTTCTCTGGATAGCCAGTGTGTACAGCCCCCTCTTACCCTTCTGGTTGTGAGGGGGAAATGAATGTCCTGTAGGTGAGAAAGAATAGAGGTAAAGAAAGTGACCACATCAGAGATATTGCTGTGATGGTAGAGGACAGACCAATTTATTGCCCTAAAGACTCTGAGGAAAGAGACAGAAGTTTATGGGGAGGATGGCTTGATTTGGTGGACAGTATAGCATAGGTTGGGGAGTGGTCGCTGACAGAGTCAGACATTGTGCCTGCCTGGAGGATCAAGTCAACCCGGTTTGTGGCAACCCAGTCAATAAGGGAGTAGATTAGCGAGCAAGCATTGTGTCTGGTAGGGGAGGAGATAACATGCTCCATGTTATGTTCTTTCAGCAGATTTGCGTAGTCTGGCACAGGGGCATCCAATCAACGGAGGTTGAACTCTCCGAGCACTTTGTGTAGTTCAAAGGAGAGAGAGAGTTGCCACCAACTCGTTAAAAGAACTAATGGAGAATTATGACCAAACAAAATAGATATCTTTTTAGTTTGTTTGCCAAGGAGGCACTGCATCTCTGTCACCTTTTCAATTTTTTTCAGATTGTTCTTGGGCCTGTTCCTGCTGAGTTTTATTCCTTTCCTCTACCCTACTGTCCTCCTCCTTAACCATAGAAACATGTGCTTCCATTTCTTCCTCATTTTCAATTTCCATCCCTTCCCGTAAACCTTGTGCTGGATCGTCGTCTTCATCATCTCTATCTTTACTCTCCTCGGGCTCAGCCTTAGAAGAATCGGATGTTGTCCATGAGGAACTGATAGTAGCACAGTATACAATTGTTCCATACCTGGGAGTGCTTCTGTGGGTGGTACCCACCAAGCCTTTAGTTTTAACTAAAGGATCTTTTTTTTTATGTTCACCATGCGCAAGTGCAGGGAACATGTTGTTATGATATACTGGGTTCTGAGAGGTGTCTCACTGTCGGTCCAGTGCAGGGCAGTCTGCAAGGGGCTTGACTGTCTCACACCAGTCATCAGCCAGGCTGATCATGACACTGTTCTGAGCTTGCTGGGTGGAAACTTCATGAAGTTCAAAGGAGAGGGAGATGACCCAATCATAGGGTGTCTCTTTCCTTTGATCTGCATAACACCGCCCAGCAAGCACAGCTGATTTGTCATGATCAGCCTGCTTGCTCTGTTCCCCCCTCATTAGGTGAAATAAAGAAAACTCCCTTAATCCCTCCCACTCCTTCCGGTTTACTAGCTGTCATGGTTGCAGTAAAACACAAGTGGAGAAACTTGAGAAAAGAAAATTTCAACCTCATACTCTCTGTGCCGTAAAACTATAAATGCTTTAAAAACCATGATCGGCAATAATCCTTGGTACCACCTGACAGCACGTGGCCTCATTCTTCTCCAGTACACTAACCTACCAGTCCGTCCATCCATCCAGCAGATGGGAAGTGCAACAGAGACTCAGGTGCCACATGTTGCAATGGCTCATGCCCTTATTACATCATGGGGGCATAAAAAGCATCAGTGCCTCCATGATTTCGAAATATACCCCCGCTTCCTTATAACCAAATCCACAAAACGTCTTAGACCGAGGTAGCAGTTTGTGACTGTTTCAACTCAACAGTCAAACCCACCCAGAGATCAGGATCAAGTTCAGCTCCCACCCCAGTCATCTTTTTAAAACGCGATATGTCCCATCAGACCTGAGGTCAGTATATCAAAATTGTGTGAGATGAAGAAAATAGCCACATTTTTTAACTGCTCCACTCAAATGAATTATGAAACTTAACTGTAGAAGTGAGAATAAGACACCCATTAAAATTTGAATTGCTTTGTTAATATAATTTTTTTTTTTTTTACTGAAATCTTCTTTCTCAATGTAATCTCCTTGTGGGGGCTTACCTTAGTTGTTCCCATTTCTTGACCTCTCATTTGCCTGCGGGTATCCCCCTCATGATCCACGATTGCTCCTGGTGCTCTTCAAGCTGCCCCATATGTTATTTTAGCCCAGTTTGGGCTTAGATCATTGTTCACGATCCCCTGCTGTTTGCTTAGCTCCTCAGAGCAAGCAGGGATTGTGCATGCACCGTGGGGCACTTTTGAAATTTTCTGACCACCATTGTGGTCAAAACGGGGGGGTGTTTGTGGGTTTTGGTGCCCCTAGTATGCTAAATGGGGAACGGAGACCTGAGGAAGTTGGGTACAAAGCCCCATTAAGGTTTTTAAATAAAGATTGATTTGAGGCATGAACGAGGGCTCATGAATCATTCATGAGCCCTCACGAATATTAATGAGGTTGCTGCCTGCCACCTAGGGGGACAGAGTTTGGGCAGCAGTGACAGCAAAACCACAAGGGCTACCTTTTTGCAAGTGGGCTTGCATAAAAGGGGACCATTGGGGCTACAATCTAGTGGGGTGCTGGATTGAATAAAGTGACATGTTGGGCTGCATCAGAACTGAAAAGGGAGAGACTATATAAAGATGTATGGGACCCCATGTAAACAAATGGGAACAGACATGTTGTTTGACATTTAACCTCAGTGCAGCAGCCAATCAGTGATCTAGGCACCCAAAACTGCGACAGATGGACTCCTGGGAAAAGGAGGGTAGTAATTATGGTGCCTAGATCATGCCCCAATAAACGAGCAGGGAATATTGATCACATCACTCCTAATGACAGGTTTCTGCTCCCCTCGGCAACCTTCTCTGACAGTTAACTCTAAACCCAATATTCTAAAATCTCGAAAGAACCTCCTCAATGCACTCCTAATACACCAAATAATGCTGCTTCTCCTCATATCAGGGAATGTACATCCTAACCTTGGCCCTGCACAGGGTTGAACAAGAAACACCATGAGGGCTGGGACTCTCTCCTTGGCAAGTTTAAACAACTGCAGTCTCCTCAATAAAACTGATTCCCTCACTGCCAGGGTAACACAGCACAACCCCGACATTTTATTAATAGTTGAGACATGGCTATCTCCTAAGATCCCTGACTAGGCAATCTCTATCCCTGGATATGCTGTCTTTAGGATAGATAGGCTCTCAAAGAAAGGTGGAAGGTGTGCCATTTACCTAAAAGACACCCTGAATGGGCATGTTGTGAGCTTGCCTCACCCTGAAAATGATTTCCAGGTCCTCGTCACGAAGATTTTACTTGGGGCTCACAATAAAACTATGACGGTAGCATCAGTCTACATACCCCCAAGCTAGCTAACACTACCTTAGACCCCCTCTTGGACACTATCCACTCTGTGGATCATTGCTCAGATACAATTTTGCTAGGGGACTTCAATGTAAACTGGTCCTCCTCTAGCGCTAACAAATATAAAGATGCCCTGTCAGCGGCAAATTTCTCGCAGATGGTACAATCTTCCACAAGACTGAACTATAGGACAGGGACTACCACACTTCTGGACTGGGTGCTAACAAACCGCCCTGACCATATCACAAAAACTGAAGTACTTCCTGACTCTATTAGTGATCATTCTCCGGTTCTCTGCTCCTGGACCAACAAATTCACTAAGCCTCCTTCAAAAACAATTAATTGCAGAAAACTTATCCCGGGTCACCTTGGGCCCCTGAAATCTCTCCTACGGCAACATGACTGGACGTGAATAGACCTAGCACTCGACATTGACTCTGCTCTAGTACTTTATCCTCAGTTTTAACTCTGCCTGCGATATTCATGCCCCTTTCAAGAAATATAAGATCAAGGGCATAAACAGTCCATGGATGAACACTGATCTCATTGAGCAAATGAAGGCTCGGGACCAACTCTGGCATCATGCTCATACATCTGGCACTCAAGCTGAAGTCTAGGCTGAAGCCTAGGCCTACAAAGCAGCAAGAAATGTCTGCACCAGAGCAATTTGATCCGAGAAGGCCTCTTACTACAGGATGGGCAAACATCACTGAAATCACTGGGACAGATCCCAAATCACAACACACTATACTCAACTTAAATGGTATTTTCACCACGGATCACACCACTGTGGCAAATCCATTCAATACAGCCTTCACCGACCTCAGTCATGTTCTCCCTCAATCTTTCTTTGATTCCACTTTGGATGTGCCAAAATCTGGCAAAGGAAGTGCTACATGGGGGAAACTGCCTTTCTACTTTAAATATATCTCAGAGGCCTCAGCCAAAAAGTACTTTCTCAAAGTTCATGGAAAGTCAAGAACAAATTCCGACTCATTGGACCTCAAACTGCTTGCTCTCACTATTGACGAAGTTCTGTCACCACTCACCAAAATTCTAAACAGGTCCCTCATGCTCTTGGATTTCCCCCAAAAATGGAAATCCACAGTGGTGTTACCAGTCCTCAAAAGCGGTGACAAGACCTCTGCCAGCAACTAACGCCCCAACTCCATTCTCCCCCCACTTTCCAAAGCACTTGAAAGAATAGTTGATGATCAACTTACTGAGTACCTAGAGAAATATGACCTTCAATGTCCTGAGCAGCATGGCTTTCATAATAAGCACAGCACCATCACCGCCCTCCTTGATCTCACCTCATATATCCACACCACTTTGGACCAGGGACACTTTGTTGGAGCCACTTTCATCGACTTGGCGAAGGCATTTGATACTGTCAACCACTCGCTACTGATTGAACAACTGTTCTGCTTAGGACTCTCTTCTGACATTACGAGGTGGTTTCATAGCTACCTTAGTGATTGCACCCAGCAGGTCAAAATAGGTGATACCCTCTCTACCCCCAAACTGATCCGATCTGTTGTCACTCAGGGATCAATTCTGGGTCCCTTGCTGTTCAGTATCTTTCTTAATCTCCCCATCTCCTGCCAGGATAGAATCTTTCTTTATGCGGATGATGCAGTTATATTTACATCTCACTACAACCCATCTCATCTCCAGAGACAGCTTCAATCAAGCTTTACGGTGGTTGAGAAATAGTTTCAGCCCTACAAACTCATTCTCAACTACAAAAAAAAAACAAAACTATGATGTTTCATGGCTCTCACAACAAACATAAAAGTACACGCCTTGATATCGTTAACAATGATGGTGAGAAACTTGAACAAGTTCACCTGTTCAAGTACCTGGGAGTGACCCTTGATTCCACTCTAGCCTACTCTGAATACATGAACAACATTTCCAAAACAGTTAACACCTGGATTGGATTGTTGTACCGACATAGAAACTGACTTACGAATGAAGCACTAAGGACGGCAATCCGGAGCTCAATCACCTCTATGATTTATTATGGTCTAGTGATTTATGGATCAGCCACTGACACTGCTTTCAGACGTATTTGCATTGGGCTAAACAATGCCTGCCACCTCCTGAGAGCAGCACCTCGCCATTTGCACACCTGCAGTCTCTATGAAAAATCTAACTGGCTACAACTATCTGGCAGGCTCTGGTGCCAAACTTGCATCATAACCAAAAAGGCCACGCTGAACTTACTACCCCTTAGTGTTTTGGCCTTGCTGACCCCTCATGGAAGCTCGACCTCTCTTTCCTTCTCCATCCCCCACAGATGGACCTCACAAGGGCAACACTCTTTCTTATCTAGAGCTCCAGTGTGGTACAACTACCTTCCTCCAAGTGTTACTAACAACACATCTCTAGGATCCTTCAAGCAAGATCTTTGCCAACACTTCATCATTATGGCCTCCTGTGACTGCTGACTCTAGCCCTGCTGTCATAAATCCTACCCACTTACCAACATTCCACATGTTCCCATCCTCCCACCCTTCTCATCATAGAACCCCCCTCACTCCCCCTCCATCCTGTCTTTCTCAACATTCCTCCTTTCTGTACCCTGTGATAGCTTTTATTATTTCCTCTGCCTCTACTCCAGTTTTCTATTTAGTGTCCTTTTCTAATCAATCTAATTGTTCCCTGTTTATCTTGTGTAAGTAGTCCTAGTGCCCTGAGCCTGACAAAGCCATTAGCTGCTAAAGTTGTCTTAGTCTTGATGTATGTATTTTGCCTCTATTTTGTCTCATTCTTTGTACATTGCCACAATGTTTTATCTAATGGCTGATGTGGAACCTTTGTGAAAGAGCCTTGGCTCAAAGGTGTTATCCAAAATTCTAATAAATAAATAAATAAAAAAATAAATAAAAACTATGGATATCAATTACTGAAAATCTTGAACAGTCAATGAGAACACTGGATTTTCAGCTGAAACAGTGTGGACTTTCTGGGATTTCTTCAGTCTGTTCCCGGGCTCTGTATGAGTCAGGAGAACCTTGTGAGAGTGGACATTGGATGTGAGGGGCTTACCCAGGCTCTGAGTGGAGATTGCTGTACTGCTGAATTGGAGATTGCTGAAATTGGAGACTGCTGTGTGGCAGAAACAGAGTGAGAAGGGGAAAAAGAGAAAGAGACTGAACTTTGGTGCTGATTCCCCAGGTATGGAAGAGTTGCTTGCTATTCATGGGAGAGACCAAATGTTGCAGACACCCTGCGCTGGAAAATTGAGCTAGATGAAAGGACTGAGCAGATCAGCTGAGTGCTTCATTGGCAAGCATTTAAACTAGCCAAGGGAGGAGGCACTGAAAAGAAGTGGGGAAATCCCAGCCTTCACCCACAAAACACGGTAATTAGTGAGGTAAACACCAAGGTAGAGAAGTCATTAGGGAGCAGGACAGAGGTAAATGTAAAAAAAGGCAAAGGCAGTAAGGACAGGAATGGGGCTCAAATGGATAAGGCCATCAAAAAGTGGAGGGTGATGAGTACCAGTGCCCATAGTCTGTGTAACAAGCTCCCTGAACTAGTAGCCTTGATGGAAGAGGGTTGCCTGGATATTGTGGCAGTCACAGAAACATGGTACACAGAGAACCATGACTGAGATGTCAACATACCAGGATACACAATCTACAGGAGGGACAGGGAGGGTAAAAGAGGAAGAGGAGTAGCTCTCTATGTAAAAGGAGGGATCAAACCAACAGAACTAAAGAGTAAACAGGGAGCAGATGAGACACTCTGGGTCACCCTGGAGACAGGAAATGGCACCACAATCCGAATGGGGGTTATATACATACCCCTATCTCAGGGGGAGGGACTGGGCAAGGAAATGATAGAAGGCTTCTTTAGAATGGCAGAAAAAGGGGAGATATTGTTGATGGGGGACCTGAATATGCCAGATGCTAAATGGAGCACCTTTGCTGCAGGCACATCCAAAAGCAGGGTCATTCTTGATGCCCTACAGGGGACATGCCTCAGACAGCTAGTACTGGAACCCACTCAGGTTGGAGCAATCTTTGACCTGGTACTCTCAAATGGGGACGGAGAAAGAATCTCAGATTTAGAAGTGGGTAGCCATCTGGGAACAAGCGACCACCAAACAGTGTGGTTCACGTAAAACACAGCTGCATAATCAAACCATACAAAAGCAAAAGTATTGACTTAGGAGGGCTGACTTTGGAAATGAGAGAGAGTGCCTCAGAAAAGCACTACCAAACAGGCAAGAAGGAGGGGTGGAGGAACAATGGGGAGTAATCAAAACAGCCATCACAGAGGCAACAAGCCTTTGTGTAAAGCAAATCAACAAAACACAATGAAGGAAAAACGCTATGGTTCTCAAAAGAGGTAGCAGGGAAAGTTAAGGAGAAAAGGATAGCATTCAGGAAATATAAGGAAACACAGAAGGAGCAGGACAGAGAACTTTATCAGTTAAAGCAGAAAGAGTCTGGGAAGGCAGTCAGAATAGCAAAGGCCCAAACCGAGGAAAGGATAGCTAACTCTGTTAAGAAGGGGGATAAGACCTTTAAAGGTACATTAGGGAGCGAAAAAAGACCAAAGGAGGGATACTGAGGCTTAATAAAGGGGAGGGAACGTGGATAGAGGGTGACAGTGAAAGCAGGGATACTGAACGAATATTTCTGCTCAGTAGTCACAAAGGAAGAGGAGGGGGAGGTACCTAAACCAAACAAGAGAAACACTCTGAAGACGGGGGGGTCTATACTAGTCCATTTACAGAAGAAAGGTTCTGAAAGAACTAATAAAATTGAAGGTGGACAAAGCAATGGGGCCTGATGGGATTCACCCAAGAGTTCTAAAAGAACTAAGGGTAGAACTAGTGACACTGCTGACTACTCTGTTTAACAAATCATGGGAGGATGGGGTGGTACCTGAGGACTGGAGGAGGGCAGATGTGATTCCTCTTCACAAAAGTGGGAGCAGAACAGAGGCAGGAAGCTACAGGCCAGTTAGTTTGACCTCAGTGGTAGGGAAAATGATGGAATCACTTCTGAAGGAAAGAATTGTTGAGTACCTAGAGGTCAATGGGGCACAGGACCCAAGGCAGCATGGATTCACAGTGGGAAGGTCATATTGGACGAATCTAATAGATTTCTTTGACTGGGTGACCAAAGTAGTAGACCAGGGAGGGGATGTGGACATGGCCTACCTAGATTTTAGCAAGGCATTTGATACAGTCCCACACAAAAGATTAATACACAAGTTAGCCAGCTTTGGAGTGGGTCCCAAGGTGGTAGCCTGGATAAAAAATTGGCTAAACAACTGGACGCATAGGGTAGTAGTAAATGGAGTCCACAGTGAAGAAAGGAGGGTTACTAGTGGGGTACCGCAGAGTTCAGTACTGGGACCGGTCCTTTTTAATGTCTTTATAGGTGACATTGCAGAGGAACTGGAAGGAAAAGTATGTCTCTTTGCAGACGACACAAAGATCTGCAACAGAGGTAACAAGCCTTTATGTGAAGCAAATAAACAAAACAAAACGATGTAAGGAACCACTATGGTTCTCAAAGGAAGTGGCAGTGAAGGTTCAAGAGAAAAAGAAAGCATTCAGGAAGTACAAGGAATCACAGAAGGAGCAGGACAGAGAACTGTATCAGTTGAATCAAAAGGAAGCTGGGAAGGCAGTCAGAACAGCAAAGGCCCAAACCAAGGAAAAGATAGCCAACTCAGTTAAGAAGGGGATAAAACCTTTATAGGTACATCAGGAGCAAAAGAAAGACCAAGGGAGGGATAGTGAGGCTTAATAAAGGGAGGGAGGGAGGTGGGCAGAGGTGACTGTGAAAAGGCAGAGGTACTAAACAAATATTTTTGCTCAGTATTTACAAATGAAGAGGGGGAGGTACCTAAAACAAACAAAAGCAATGGGGCCTAATGGGATTCATCCCAGAATTCTAAAAGAACTAAGGATAGAACTAGTGACACCACTGACTACCCTCTTTAACAAATCATGGGAGGATGGGGTAGTACTCGAGGACTGGAGGAGAGCAGATGTGATTCCCCTTCACAAAAGTGGGAGCAAGGCAGAAGCAGGAAACTACAGACCTGTTAGTTCAACCTCAGTTATAGGGAAAATGATGGAATCACTTCTGACGGAAAGAACTGTCGAATATCTAGAGGCCAGAGGGGCACAGGACCCAAGGCATCATGGATTCACAGCGGAAAGGTCATGCCAGATGAATCTGATAGATTTCTTTGACTGGGCGACCAAAGTAGTAGATTAGGGAAGGGCTGTGGACATGGCCTACCTAGATTTTAGCAAGGCATTTGACACAGTCCCACACAAAAGATTAATATACAAGTTAGCCAGGCTGGGAGTGGGTCCCAAGATGACAGCCTGGGTAAAGAATTGGCTGGAGAATAGGACACAGAGAGTAATGGTAAATGGAGTCCACTCTGAAGAAAGAGGGGTTACTAGTAGGGTACCGCAGGGTTCAGTATTAGGACCGGTCCTCTTCAATGTCTTTATAAGCGACATTGCAGAGGGACTGGAAGGAAAAGTATGTCTCTTTGCAGATGACACAAAGATCTGCAACAGAGTTGATGCACAAGGTGGGGTGGAAAGGATGAGAAGGGACTTGGCAAGGTTAGAGGAATGGTCAAATGTATGGCAGCTTAGATTCAATGCTAAGAAGTGCAAGGTAATGCACCTGGGAAACAAAAACCCAGGGGAAGAGTACACAGTGGGGGGGTGAGATACTAACAACCACAAAAATGGAAAGGGACCTGGGGGTAGTCATAGTAGATGACCTAAAGGTGGGCAAGCAATGTGAGAGGGCAGCAAGGAGGGCTGGGAGGATACTGGGATGCATAGGGAGAGGCATCACCAGTAGAAAACAGGAAGTTATTATCCCTCTGTACAGACAGCTGGTCAGACCCCATCTGGAGTACTGCATGCAGTTCTGGAGACCCAATCTCTGCAAATACATAGACAGGATGGAAGCTGTCCAATATACCAGATGGAGTGGAAAGGATGAGAAGGGACTTGGCAAGGTTGGAGGAATGGTCAAATGTATGGCAGCTTAGATTCAATGCTAAGAAGTGCAAGGTAATGCACCTGGGAAACAAAAACCCAGAGGAAGAGTACACAATGGGGGGTGAGATACTGACAACAGTAAAAATGGAAAGGAACCTAGGGGTAATTATATCAGATGACCTTAAGTTGGGCAAGCAATGTGAGAAGGCAGTAAGGAAGGCTGGGGGGATACTGGGATGCATAGGGAGAGGCATCAATAGTGGAAAACAGGAAGTTGTTATCCCTCTGTACAGACAGTTGGTGAGACCCCATCTGGAGTACTGTGTGCAGTTCTGGAGACCCCATCTCCACAAAGATATAGACAGAGTAGAGGCTTTCCAGAGGAGGGCAACCAAAATGGTGCAGGGTCTGCACCAGAAGACATACGAAGAAAGACTAAAGGAGCTTAATATGTATACCCTTGACGAAAGGAGGGAGAGAGGGGACATGATAGAAACTTTTAAGTACCTCAAGGGAATCAACAAAGTCCAAGAGGGTGGCATCTTTCAGAAAAAGAGAAGTGCAAGAACACGGGGGCACAATCTGAAGTTAGAGGGGGACGGTTCAGAGGTAATGTGAGGAAGTATTTTTTCACAGAGAGGGTTGTGGATGCATGGAACAACCTCCCTGAGGAGGTCATGGAGTCAAGAACAGTGGGGGAATTCAAGAATGCATTGGACAGAAATAAGGCAGTCCTAGTGGGGGGTAGGAGGAAGTAAGCTGTTGGTTAACTAGGATCTGCAGCTTATCTGTTAGGTAGGAAAATGAGTAGACTAGGTGGGCCAAGCGGTCCTCATCTGCTGTCAAATTCTATGTTTCTACAGTTGCTGCTGGAAGGTCATTTGCGTGTATGGACTGCAATTGCATTTTTCCTAATGAGGCGGAGAATCTCTGGTCATGAGGGTGCTAGCCAGGGATTGTGTGTGTCCTCAGTGAACTGGTTAAAGTGGCTGAGAGCTGAAGTCTTGCTGCAGCTGAAGAAAAGGTTGGACACTGCTAAACTGAGAGTGTGGACTGGTGTGCAGGGGCCTTTTGCTGCTGAATCCCCTCCTGCTGAATTGCACTGGCATTGATTTAAATAGAGGCTAGCTCCCACTCAATTTGGCACTGAACATCACTGGAGCTTCTTCTTGAATCTGTGATTGTTGAGAGCTTAGTGTAGGGACTGCAGGAGGACCCCCACCATTTGGGAGTCCTCACCCAGAGCCAGGGAGGGAATGTGCTAACCTCTCCCAAGTGGGACTCACTGTCTTAGGAGGTCATGGGTCTTGCACCCAAGTGCTAGGGCACTCCGATTGTGGGAGCTGGGCTGTGGGGTCACTCCAAGGTCTGGACCTTCTGGGGCTGGTGTTGTCCAGCCACAATGCTCTGCAGTGGGCCAGAAGTGACTGAAGGTGACAAACGGCCAGAACTACAATCAAGGTGACCAGCTGCAAGATCCTCAAGTAAGTTCCATCCAGACAGAGGGATCCTGGCCGGCCTGCTTCTCGAGTTGCTGCACAACTTCAAGAAGCTCCATTTTACCTTGGTGCTGAGAGCTTTAAACCATGAGTACCCAGGACCTGGTTCCTGGGAGGGAAAAAGGGGAATTGCTTATTAATCATTTTCAAGTTTCTAAAATATTTCAGGGCCCCAACAGCCAGCCAACCTGTGGCACTGTACGAGGCCTGCATCTCATGGGTACCCCTAAGAACATCTGGGAAACACTGGCACCAGTGGGGGTGGGTTTAGCCTGGGGGCCTCAACGTTTGGTGTGTTGTTATATCATTAACCCATTTTTCTATCCACAGCCATCCTTGGTCCTGGTACCCCCCCTTCCTAGTCCTATACCCCCAATAAAGCTGTGGTTTAGTGTTTGAAATCATGTGTGCAGGAATTCTCTGAGTCTGTCAAAGCATTACAGTTCATAGTTTATGGTGGTACTACATTGTTGGGTATCCAGTGTGTGGGGTGGTTGGTAGGGGAGGTGGGTAGGTGCCAGCATCCTAGGGGGCTGTACCAGCCAGTCACCAGACCCACTTCTAATTCTCTCTGGGTGGAAGCACCACACCATTTTTATTATCTTTGGGATAGGTCCCCCTGAACACCACCGTAGCAGGACCCAGGCCCCTTAACCTGTTAGAGGGACAACAGGCAGGGGTAGTAGCCCACTGGCACACAGCACCTGCGCTACATCAATATAACTGCTGAAAGCTTGATAGGAAAAGAACACTAAAGGTACTGTACAGTAGTTTCAGACATTTTGCCTAGTCTAGCAAATTGCCCTACTGTACTGAAATAATTGCTGGAATCTAAGGCATTTCTTTCTCCACTGTGTTAGTTATACTGAGCTTTTCAAGCTCTTTTGTACTGTATAGTGTATAACGGTTGTATATAATTAAGTGAGTAATCCACCAAGCTTCTGTTTTAAATGTTCTGGTTTGTAGTGCATGTTAGCCAGAGGTGGTGCAAGCTGATTACATCGTCAGTTGTGCATTCTGTGCAGTTACCGTCTGTAGTTCAGTCTGGCACACTTTGTAATGCTGTGTCCCACTGTAAATCAGTTATAATTAATAATAATAAACATTATTTGTAAAGTGCCTTTCAGGCACCAAGGTGCTGAACAATAAATAAACATATAAAAGCAATAAAATACATAGTAATGTAACCAAACGGCAGAATAAATAGCAAAATAAAATAATCAGTCTGGGTAGGCTTTCAGCCATAGATGTGTCTTCAAGGCCTTCTTAAAGCCCTCCACGGTTGTGCACTCACGTATCTGACAGGGTAGAGAATTCCACAGGGCTGGGGCCACATACATAAATGCACAGGCTCCAGATGATTTAAGGCTCACCCTGGGAATCTCTAGCAACCCCTCATCAGCTGAGCAGAGTGGTCACCTGTGGCAGTAGGGGGACAGGAGCTCTTGCAGATAGTCCGAGCCCAGTCCATGTAGGGCCTTATAGGTCAGAAGCTCAACCTTGAAGGTGATCCGCCACTGAATAGGCAGCCAGTGCAATTCATGCAGCACCGGTGTGATGTGACTCACATGAGGAGTCCCCATCAGCAGCTGGACCACAGCGTTCTGCACTAGCTGCAAGCAGCAGATATCAACCCCCAGAAGCCCTAGATGAAGGGAGTTGCAGTAGTCAAGAAGCGAGGTCACAAAGGCGTGGATCAACGTTGGAAGGTCGCTGGATGGAACAAGGTGCTTAACCCTGGTTCCTCAGATGGTAAAAAGAGGACTTGATGACTGCTGACACCTGCGAACGCAGTGTCAGACCATCATCAAGAATTGCATCACCGTAGTACACATATATTTTTCATTTAACTGAGAGCCTGCTCCCACATATGCATAAGTGTTGTCCACATTGCTTACATTCAAAAAAGGTGAAATTTCAGCCTTTATGTTGCAACTCCAGCATGTGTGTTCCACATACAAATTATGTGACCACTGTTATAACACAGGTAAATGACTTGTAAATTGAAATGCTATCCCATTTGACTTGCTAATTATGGTTGTGTCTTTTCATTATTAAATTACAATGATTTTGTGGAGTGAGATAAGTCTGGGCAATCCTTCACACTCTCCCACCCCATCATCAAAATAAATAAAATAATTCATTGCAAATCTTTGACATATGCTTTGATATAAGATTCACCTACAGATAATGTGTACACTAACCCACCAAACACCCAAACAACTGTTGCATTCCACCCTGCTAAACCTGCATGCAGATACTAATAGCAGATTGCGAATACTAATTTTTTTAGTTACAGTCACTGGCATTTACTATAATCACTTGTTTCCTTGCATGCCACAGAAAAAAATCACATTTGCATCTCCAGTATTTGACTGTCTATTTACAGATGACAGCCTTGTGCATTCCTTTACTGGAGTAACTGTATTGGTAGAAAGAACAGTAGGGCCCCCACCATGCTCCTCCTGCAAAAGTGCTAACAGCTAGGAGACTAAGAAAAAAAAAATACATTTTTAAACTAGATTCTAATATTAGATATCAGAGATAAATTGCTCATCACCTACAGAACAAAAATATTCAAATGAACAGGCAAACACAGAAAGGAAATATTGCCATCCAAATTTTATCAAAACTCAGGATAAGTAAAAAAAAAAAAAAATCACATGTATAGTTCCACGGGTGAGTTTGTCAGAATGGCTGTGCAGACATTGCTCACAAATGTCATCAGATTATAAAACAGATAGAGATCTCCGTTCAAAATTTAGTATCGCAATAAAGGGACCTCTGAAGAGCAAATGCAGTGCAGTACAATCTGAAATGAGTTGTAGCGATAAAATGCAAATAATATAGCAATCACAAGGCGCTTTTACATGGCACCCCACTGCACCACAATGGTTTTGTTGCTCTCCCTCCACATTCTTACTCCTGTAAATGGTGTGCTTTTACACATCACAGTTGAAATCGATCCTGGAAAGAGTCTCGCGTTACCCTCCAGGATCCCCGTTGCCTGTCAATGCTGTACTGCTGTATGGTGGGTCCCGATGCTCGTGCGAGCAGTATTGTGCCCGAGTTCAGCTACATATATTTTCTGATAGTAGAAAGAAAGCTGAACTCTGGCAAGTAGGCAGTTTTTAGAAACGAGGGCTAAAAAATGCTTTAAAATCACTCAGAAAATGAGACTATGCCACTGAGCATGCATTTGGGGCCATGGCATAGGGCACGCGCTTATGCATATTCATACAGTATATGAATATGCATAAGCACACGCCCAGTGTCGCAACACCACTTTCCAAGTGATTTTAAAGCATTTTTTAGCCCGTTTCTAAAAACTGCCTACTTGCCTGAGTTCAGTTTTCTTTCTATTATTAGAAAATATATGAAACTAAACTTGGGCACAATACTGTTTGCACGAGCATCGGGACCCACCATAAGGTAGGTAATGTGGCATTGACAGGTAACGGGGATCACAGAGGGTCTTGCAAGACTCTTTCTGGGATCGATGTGAGCACTGCTGACCAAGTACATGGCAGCACAGAGCACAACAAGCATTTGTCAATGCCGAACGTTCGCTTGCAGGTATTTGCAGTGGTGTTTGCCATGTATGGTGCTTTACCCTAATGTCCTGTGCAATTGCTGGTATTTGCACAATAAATTGTCAGCATGACCTTTTTGTTACCCCCATTGTGCGCTACATAGGCGGAAACACGTTTTGGGCAGGATGTGAAAAATGACAGCTGTACTGCTCATAAGGAAGTGTGGTAAATTGCCAATGTTGAAAATCTGGAGTGGAAATATTGAAAATTCGCAAACCTAGGAGCGTGCGTGGGAACTGTGCAATGCACGCTCATAAAACAGTCATTGTTAGGATTTTTTTTACCAAATTGTCAACATTGGCTTATCAAAACCTCTGCTAATGAACAGTGTCACTGTGATTGTCTTACTGTGTGCCATACATTGATTTTGCACACCGACTGCGCCATTGTGCACTACATGGGCGGAAACACATTTTGGGCAGGATGTGAAAAATGACAGCTGTACTGCTCATAAGGAGGTGTGGTAAAATGGCAATGTGGAAATCTGGAGTGAAAATATTGAAAGTTAGCAAACTTATGAGCTGCGCAAGGAACTGCACAACGCACGCTCATAAAACAGTTATTTTTAGGAATTTGTTCACCAAATTTTCAACATAGCCATTTTAAGATCTCTGCTCATGAACAGTGACACTGTAATTTTCTTAATGTGTCCCATACACTGAGTTCACACAGTGACTGTGCCATTGTGCGCTACATGGGCGGAAACACGTTTTGGGCAAGATGTGAAAAATGACAGCTGCAGTGCTCGTAAGGAGGTGTGGTAAAATGGCAATGTTGAAAATGTGGAGTGAAAATATTGAAAATTTGCAAACTTACGAGCGTGCATAGGAACTGCACAATGAACACTTGTAAAACAGTCATTTCTAGGAATTTTGTCACCAAATTTTCAACACAGCCATTTTAAGACCTCTGCTCATGAACAGCGTCACTGTGAGTTTCTTAATGTGTCCCATACATTAAGTTCGCACATGGACTGCACCATTGTGTGCTACATGGGCGGAAACATGTTTTGGGCAGGTTGTGAAAAAGGACAGCTATACTGCTCATGAGGAGGTGTGGTAAAATAGCAATGGTGAAAATCTGGAGTGAAAATATTGAAAATCAGAACTTACTTAGCCGCATGAGAGCTGCGCAACGACACCGTAAGACAGTCATTTTAGGAATTTTTTCACCAAATTTTCAACACAGCCATTTTAAGACCTCTGCTCATGATCATGTCACTGTGATTTTCTTAATGTGTCCCATACATTGATTTCACAACCGACCGCGCCATTGTGCGCTACATGGGCGGAAACACATTTTGGGCAAGATGTGAAAATGACAGCTGTACTGCTCATGGAGGAGGTGTGGTAAAATGCCAATGTTGAAAATCTGGAGTGGAAATATTGAAAATTTGCAAACCCACGAGCATGCGTGAACTGTGCAACGTTATCAGAAACAGTCATTTTAGAATTTTTTTCATCAATTTCAACATTGCCATTTTAAAACCTCTGCTAATAAACAGTGTCACTGTGATTTTCTTACTCTGTCCCATACATTGATTTTGCAACAGACTGCGCCATTGTGCACTACATGGGCGGAAACATGTTTTGGGTGAGATGTGAAAATGACAGCTGTACAACCATAAGAAGGTGTGATAAAATGGCAATGTTGAAAATCTGAGGAAAATATTGAAAATTTGCGAACTTACGAGCCTGCGTGAGGAACTACGCCAACACGCTAGATAAAACAGTCATTTTGGGATTTTGCATGATTTCAACATGGGGTTTTGGGCCCCTTCTCATGAATGATTCACTGTCATGGTGTATTGTTGGGCAAGGGTGATTTCGCGCAGTGACTGCGCAGTGCCTGCGAAATCACCCTTCAGGCCTGAATAACGCCATGACAGTGACATCATTCATGAGAAGGGGTTCCAAAAACCCCATGTTGAAAATCTGGTGCAAAACTTCCAAAAAATGACTGAGATATGCACTAAAGTTGAAACCCCCCTATCTAGCCCATTATACAGCTTACCAGCATTTCCTCAGTTCGCGGTCGCCTTTGAAGAGTACAGGCGTGTTCCCGGTCCACCGAAGATGGTCGTGCTGGAGTCGAGAATGAAATAGGGTGAGGGGTGTGGAGGCTGGGTGCACAGTGGGTGGGTGCGGGTTGTGGAGGGGCCTGGGAGATGTGCCGTGGGACCGCTTTTATTTTACAGGTTTTAAAACAAAAAGCGATGACGTGGGACATTTGCCATGCTGGGGTGGGCTCCCAGCATGGCAGAAGATGGCTGGGGGGGCGAGGAGCCGACAGGGGATTGGGCACCCCCGTCGGCACACTATGCGGGGGGCCAAGGAGCCGACGGGGTTGGGCACCCCCGTCGGCAAAACAAAGGGAATGTTTGCCATGCTGGGGTGGGCTCCCAGCGTGGCAGCAGGATGGCTTGGGGCCGTGGAGCCAACGGGCATTGGGCACCCCTGTCGGCAAACAACGTTTGCCACGCTGGTGGGCCTCAGCATGGCACCAAAGCTTTGGGGGTGGTGTGATGCACGGAGGGGAGCCGTGGACGGAGGCAGGGACGGAGGATGTGGTGCTCAGCATGACAGTGGTGCTTCCTTCGAAGCAGAGGAACACCGCTGTCATACAGAGCTCCTGCACCCATTGGTGCAGGACCACCACGCCTGCTCAAGGGAGCAGTGCATTGGATGGGAGAGGCACACCTCCAAAGTGTGCTACTCTCCCAAAATGTTCCTTGCGCATGCATGCAAGCGAACGTAAAAAGGAAACAGAATGCAACGCAATGCAAAGATGAACCCAGGAAAACAGAGAACGCAAAGTCAGGAGCGCTCATTTTGGATGCACTGTGAGTTCCCTGTACACAGCAAAAGAGGTAACATTCCAGGTGCTCTGCACTGCTTCTTGCAATGCAGAGCCTGTCGTGTAAAAGGGGCTATAGTGACAAACCTGAGGTAAATGCAAAGCATCAAAGGGCAATAGAGAGTGCAGTGGCACTTTAAAGAAAACTTCCACATGCCGTAGTCATGTGTAAATGCTGAAAGCAAAATAATCTGATATAATTCATAGTAGAAATGGATCACAAAATGAAAGTAACAGTTTGAGATCAAAGTACAACCACCAGTGCAGTAGCACTTTTCAATAAACCTCAAATGTAGCAGTCACACATACATGGTAATTCCAAAACTGTGTGAGGCAATAGATCACTTGTACTGTTGACTGTGGAAAATGAAGGGCAAAGTGCTTTGTGCTGTGCAAATAGGGACAAAAGTGTATGAGCAAACTTTGATGATTGACAGACTGCTGGGAGTATAACAAAAAAGCAATACAAGGCAATTCACTGAGGGATCATAACTAAACAACTGCAGGATCAGTCACAATCAGTCAGCACAACGTTAACCTCTGTGTGTTAACAGTCAACAGTACAAATGCTTTATTGCCTCACACAGTTGTTCTGCATGAACATATATATGTAACTGTTGCATTTTATTGAAAAGCACTACTGCACTGGTGTTTGCTCTTTGATCTCAAACTGTTATGTTGATTTTCAAAAAGCAATCAGTTTCTACTATGAAGTACTGTATATCAGATTTGTTGCCTTCAGCTTTTATATATGACTACTTCATCTGAAAATTTTCTTAGAAGTGCTGTTGCACTGTGTATTGCCCTTTGATGCTTTGAAATTGCACTGCATTTGCTCTTCAGAGGTCACTTTATTGCTATGCTGAGGTTTGAGCAAAGAAGTCTGTATTTTTTATAATCTGATGAAATTTATGGGCAATCCCTGCACAGCCATTCTGATAAACTTGCCCCTGGAACTATATATGTGATTTTTTTTTTATATATGCTGGGTTTTAATACTTAAGCAATAATGCATGACAGGGTACATAGATACATAGATACATAGACAGTGTCGGCAGATAAGGGCCTATGGCCCACCCAGTCTGCCCATTTGAGCTTGTAAGTTCAGTTTGTTTTCCTAGAAGTCTGTTGCCCCTTACCCCTGACCTCCAGAATTCCTTTATGTCTATCCCATGCATTCTTAAATCCCGTGATTGTTTCAGCCCCCACCACTTCCTCTGGCAGGGTGTTCCACTTGTCCACTACCTGTTCTGTGAAGACATTTTTCTCATGTTTCCTCTGAATCGTCCTCCCTCCAACTTCATCCCATGCCTTCTAGTCCTGGAACATCTTTTTCGCTTAAAAATAGTGTTTTCCTGCACCCTGTTCGTCCCTGTAAGATACTTGTATGTCTCTATCATATCCCCTCTCTCCCTCCTCTCCTTCAGGGAGTACATGTTCAGTTCCTTCAACCTGTCTTCATAGGACCTGTGATGCAATCCATGCACCATCTTTGTTGCCCTCCTCTGAACCTTCTCTACCCTGTCTATGTCCTTACATAGGTATGGTCTCCAGAACTGTACACTGTACTCCAGGTAGGGCTTCACTAGTGTCTTGTATAGCGGAATTATGACCTCCCTTTTCCTGCTGGTGATGCCCCTGCCTATACATCCCAGCATCCTATTTGCTTTACCTGCTGCCTTGTCACACTGTTTCCCTACCTTGAGGTCATCAGAGATGACAACCCCAAGATCCCTTTCCTGCTTGGTGCATGCTATATCCTCACCCCAACTGATATATTGTGCCAGGGTTTTGTGCCTCATACGCATTATCTTGCACTTCTTGCATTGAATTTCAACTGCCAAACCCTGACCTTTCTTCAAGTTTCTCTGCAGGTCGCTTCCTCATTCTGTCTACACCCTCTGGTGTGTCTACTTTGTTACAGAGCTTTGTGTCATCAGCGAACAGTGAAATTCTGCCCTCTAGGTCCCAGTAATGTCACTGATGAAGATGTTGAATAGGACCGGTCCCAGCACTGATCTGTGTGGTACCCCACTGGTCACTCTTCCCTCTGTGGAGTGACAGCCTTTTACCACCACCCTCTGTGTCCTGCCACCCAGCCAGTTACCTACCCACCACACTACTGTCCTGCCCACACCCATATTCCCCACTTTGTGTAATAGTCTTCTATGTGGCACATTGTCAAAGGCCTTGCTGAAGTCCAGATAGGCCATGTCTACTGCCCTCCCCTGATCCACCTCCCTAGTCACCCAGTCAAAAAATTCAATGAGGTTGGTCTGACATGACCTCCCCCTGGTGAAACCATGCTGCCTTGGGTCCTGTAGTCCATTGACAACCAGATGTTCCACCAATCTCTCCTTCAGTAGTGCTTCCATGATCTTCCCACTACCGAGGTGAGGCTGACTGTCTGTAGTTCCCGCTTCCTCTTTGTTCCCACTTTTGTATAAGGGGACTACATCTGCTGTCCTCCAGTCTTTGGGTACCTCCCTGTTTCCAGTGATCAGCTAAACAGGATAGCCAGAGGTTCAGCCACCACCTCTCTTAGTTCTTTAAGGACCCTGGGGTGCACCCCATCTGGCCCCATTGCTTTATCAACTCTTATTACTTCCAGTTCCTACAGAAACCTTTCTCGTGTAAAGGGACTTGTGTCCATTTCTGCACCATTCTCACCCCTTGTACTCCCTTCAGACCCATTACCCTCCTCTTCCTCCACCACAGGGTGTATGTCGTGCTGGGATAACATTATGCCTCAAGTGGTTAGGCATGAAGCCACAGGCCGTGAGCATTCAACACCTGAGAAGTTACATTATCTCAGCACAACACACACCCTGGAGTGCATTATTGCTATTATACAATGGCTTGTTATGGAAAAGATACTTAAACAATTAAAAAAAGAAAATTTCATGCATTTTTATTGTAGTTTTGGACTGTGGAAGCATACTTGTTTAAAAATAGTCCTCTTTGTTCTTTGTCCACTAGGGGCTGCTGTTGTGTAGCACTAGGTTCCCTCTTTAGTCCGTCTTTCTTGGTAGGTCATCATTGTCTGCCCCCAGCATCTCTTTATGTCCCCTTGGCCTTAGTGTTTGTGACAGAAATCATCTCAGTCTCCCTGCCTACCCTGGGTCCAAGAAAAACCAAAAAAGCCTGCTTTGTGAAGTTAATGGCCAGTACTGCTGCCGATGGAAGAGCACTGGGAGTGGACATTTAGTGAGTGGTACATAGGTAGGACATGTGGTGGCAGTTGGAACAGAGGACTTTAAACTAAGTTTTTATTTCTATGTTGTGAGGACTAAGAAAACAGAATCGTGGGCGAAACATTTGGTCCCCGAACCAAGTAGCTTTACTGAACCACACGACCGGCAGTTATGTTCTGCACGGTTCACTTAAGCCACTTGGTTCAGAAAAAAAAAAACAACTACAATTTATTCAAGTAACAGAGAATGGAAATTAAACTGAGTATTAGCTCTGAGTGTTGGATCGAGGGAAGACATTACTGTCGTGTGTGTGTGTGTGGGGGGGATGATGTTGTTATGGCTTCAATGTTTGGGTTCTGTGTGGCAGGGCAGTTTCTGCCTCGCAGTGGAGAGGAAGGAATTTCTTTCACTGTTCTGCGGTCATGTGTGTGCCGGCACTTCATACAGTGATGTTATACTGAGATAACATCACTGTCTCAGGCACACACCGACCAATCAGAGTTCAGGAAATGTTCTTGCCCTTGTATAATTTTATTTATGCTGGGTTTTGATAAAATGTGGGTGCCAATATTGCCTATCTGTGTCTGCCTGTTCATTTGAATATTTTTTAATCATCTGCACACAGACTGTTGAAAAAAAGACAGGACACATTTGATAGTTTTTAGTTTTTTATTTCCTGTCTTCTTTAATTAAATAATACTCAAAACTCATGGGGCCCCATATTCAGAAGTGGCTGGCTACACCGTGCAATCGATAGCACCGCATACTGAACAGCAGTGGGCAAACAATTGGGATATTCAGACATAGCTCATGCAGTAGTGACTGCGCAATCTAGACTGAATATCTCAAAAATGCACGATTGCACAGTGGCATATTGTGTGGTTCACATGGCCATGTCTGAATATGGGAGAACCCACACACAGGACCAGTTGCCAGATGCTGAAACAGCAGTGGTTGTACAACAGAATGCATTCCAATGTAAAGGTGTTGTGCAGTGTCCCAACACAGGGGCCACTGGGTTGAGAAACAAGGAGCGCAAAGGGATAGTACTGTGCAATGCACATACATGCCCAGGTCTGTGTACAGCTATGCATATCGCCCATGTGCAACACAAAGTGATGCACAACAACACAACATGTGGCTAGTACCCATGGATACCCACAGATGGTAGACTAAGGTGGACACAGCAGCATGCAAGCCACAGTGGGGTATGGCCGGCAGGGCCACCAGGACACAACCAGTATGACATGTCAGCCAAATCGACACACATGGGGGCACCACAGTGGTGTATCATGGCTGGAGACAGTCCAGGACACCATGAGAAGGGTATGTTGGAGCACGTGCTGCAGGCAGCTGTGCTAAAGCAGTGTCTGTGGGCCCAGTCACCACAGGGAACTGGCAGGAAATACATGTCACAGACACATCTGGCAACCCGTGGAGTGGGACACTGAAGAACATAAAATGGATGTCCCCTGTAGGAAGACGAGTCATTATGTGAGATGCGAATGGCCATCCCCCTACCCCCAAACATGTGAACCTGTGGATGCTGGGCATAGGTGATAACTGCCAGGCACATGACTGTAAGAAAGAAAAAAAAAGTGGACACAGGTCAAGTTATATATACATATTTATATGAAATAGAAACATTACAATAATAGAATAAGAAGACAAAGGAAAGCAACAATAATAAGAAGAACATGAAAGGGAATTGGGGTGGGTACAGAAGGAGAAAATGTGAATGAACTATTTACAGTACTGGGATGGGTAAAGGTGATGGGAATGTGTGGGAACAAAGGGACAGGAACAATAAAAACTATGTACAGATATTATGGTGTGGCTGGGAGGGAGGTGGTGCCTGCTGCTGCCACATATCCGATAAGGTGGCCCGCATATCATCTGCAGATGCTGCCATCTGCTGTTGCAGAGCCAGAATGTCCCTCAGGAAAATGAACATGTCGACCTGTTGCCGCAACATAGTCCAGATGCCTCTCAACCCTTGAGCATGCATGGTCCTGTTCCTTGCCATGGACATGGCACTGTGGACAAGTCCCAAAGGGAGAAAATGATGACTCAGTACAGCGGCAGTGAGCCAATGTGGTGATGTGCATGTAAAGAAGCACCCCCCCCAACCGACAAGACAAAATAAGGTGGGTGGGAAGTGTCGTGCCCATTGATTGTAGTGCAGCCTATAGGCAGTGTCACATTGTTGCATGACACAGTGGCCATGTATGTGTGGAAGAGATGCGTGCCATGAGGCATTGCACACATTTCCCAGGTGTGATGGCTTGGTACACAACTGGTGGATGTGCGGCCCACAATGTTCCATGCAAACTGCATTATAAGTGCATGTGTGTGTTTGGCCCTGCAACAGCACAACCCAATGCACAGCATGCAATGGCAGGCAGAGGTGCATGACTGCCGTACACAATAGCTGCGCTGACAAGACCTGAACTGAGTGTGGTATACCAGCTCTCCTTGGGTGATTGGCCACCTGTGGGTCTGGTCTAGGCTGTGGGCTCTGCAACTGCCTGTTGGTTGGACTATGGATTTGGGATAGGGCACCTGTAGTAATAGTAGAGGTGATCATTCAGACTTAAGGGACAATTGTGAGACACTATAACATCTGTTTTTGGACTCTGGGTATTGCTCCTTGGACTCTGGACTCCGCTGTTTTTATTGAAAAATGTTCTGAATTTTGGCATTTGAATTTTAAGTGTTGACTTGGGAAGGGGAGATTGTTATTTTGTGGGTTTTTGGTTGGAAGGGGTTGGAGTGAGTGAGGGGAGAGGGTGGGTAACTCTGAGTGCTGTGTGTAGTATAGCAGGGATAGTGGGGGGGCTGTCTGGTTTGGTTGAATCATAATGTTGTTGGTTTGGTGGGTTGAGAGGGTGGGTTACATAGGTTACAAGTGGGTTTTAATGTATGTAATAGTGTAATTCAGTTTTAGTAGTAGGTTTACTAGTTTATGTTCCTATGATGGGTTTCTTGGTGCAATCCTCTGGGCTTTGTTACTCCCCATACCTTCTTAAGGCCTTGCGCTTCTTCCATGACCTGTCCCTGCTGGCTATAGTTTACCAACATTGTAGGGAGCTGGGAATCGGGAAGAAGGTTGGAAGGTGGAGAGGGATTAAGGGGGTATGTAATGGAGAGAGGCCGATTGGGGTGGTGGGGACCAGGAGACACCCTGGGATTTGGAGACGGATGGAGCGGGGTCCTCTGAGTCTTGTCTTTCTTCCCAGGGAACCTACCAGATCAAGGGAGCAGGTAGCAGAGAGATCAGCCTCTACCTTTCATCCTCTTTGGGTGTTGTTGTGTAGTGCCAGGTCGGTGGTAAATAAGACCCCCATAATGGTGGATCTTGTGGCTCCCGTCGACCTGACATGCATCATGGAGACCTGGCTGAGGGATGACTCTGGTCCAGTCTTGAAGGCGGCAGTCCCATCAGGTTTCTTCTTTGTACACTGCCAGAGGAAGGATAGCAGCAGGGGTGGCCATGTGTTACATGTGTTTTAGGTTGGAGCTGGGTCTGGAGGTGCACCCAGTGTGGGACTCCCTGTCTTTTGAGTGTGTGGCAGTGTGCAGGGGTCCCGGGCCTGGCCTTAGGATTCTCCTTTTCTGTCATCCACCTGGACAGGACAGGGATTTCCTACAGGAGATTGTGACATTCAACGCCGATGGGGTGTTGGAGTCACCGAGATGGCTTATTCTGGGCAACTTCAACACCTGGGTGGATGATGGAGGTTCACTGTATTCCAGAGTCTTCCTTTCCAACATGGAGGCCCTGGTCTTATCTCTCGTGGCCACAAATGGGACCCATCACTCTTGGCATGCCCTTGACCTGGTGTTCTCCCTGGTGCTTGAGGTTGATAACCTAGAGATTGGTCTGGTCGTTCGGTCGGATCACTGCACCATCAGGTTCAGTTTTAGAGCTTCCCCAGTGTCCCTTCCCCTGTGGAAATGGTACAGTTCTGCCCTTTAAAAGGGTTATGACCAGAAGGACTTATTGGCAGAACTGGACATTTCATCTGTGTGAGAGGTATGCACCAGAGGAGGCTGTGGCGGACTATAATAGGGCTGTCGCAGGGGCCTAGGACCTTCTGATGCCAGTCCGTGTATGCCCACTGGTGCAATGTCTTGGCTCGCTTTGGTTTGATAGTGAGCTGAGAGAGCTGAAGACCAAGGGGTGGAGGTTGGAGCAGCATTGGAGAAAGACCAGGACTCAGGAGGACAAACTGGTTCTGATGACTCATTGTGATGGGTATCAGAATGCAATCATCCGCAAAAAGGCTGGTTTTATGTCTAGGTCGATTGCAGCTTGGAAGAACCAACTGGCTCAGCTCTTTCGGATTGTGGACAGGCTTTTGCATCCATCCTGTCTGGAGCCCATTAGAGCATTTTCATAGCAAAAGTGTAAGAAGTTTGCTCAGTTCTTCTCAGATAGGGTGTCCTCCATTAGGGTGGGGATTTCTCTAGGCAGAGTGTTACAACCCGGCAGGGTTGGGCCTTGTTTTGACATCCGCGGTCAGCCCTCCTGGGAAGAGTTCCAGCCTTTGACATTGGAGGAGGTCTGTGGGGTGATCTCAGGGCTGAGACCAACATGCTGCAGCCTGGACCCAGGCCCGACGTGATTACTTGTTGATTGCGTCGGAGCTCCGGGTCCATTTTTTGCAGAGATTGTTAGGTGTTCCTTTGCAATGGGGAGTTTCCCAGGGGCTCTTAAAATGGCTCTGGTGAAGCCCCTGTTGAAGAAACCATCTTTGGACCTGAACATCTTGGCAAATTACCAACTTGTTTGGAACCGTCCCTTTTTAGGGAAGAATATTGAGAAGGTGGTTGCAGAGCAACTTGAGACTCGCCTCACAGCCTTCCAGATTTATGAGCCTCTCCAGTCCAGAGTTAGGGCAATGCACAGCATGGAGACTGCACTAGTACGGGTCCTGAATGACCTGCTCAGGGCAAGGAATAGGGAAGAATGACCTATTCACATCCTCATTGATCTCTCATCAGCATGCGACACTGTGGATCATGGGTTGTTGCTGGACAGACTGAGGAAGTATGTTGGACTCACCAGCAAGGTCATCGGCTGGTTTGAGTCCTTCCTCCAGGGCAGGACCCAGAGGGTGGTGTTGAGGGAATTATTCCTCAAACCCAGTGGCTCTGTCCTGTGGAGTGCCCCAAGGTTCAGTCCCCTCTCCCGTATTATTCTCAGTGTATATGCTGCCTCTGGGTGACGTCATTAGGCGATGTCATTAGGTGGTATAAGCTTGGGTTTCATTGCTATGCTGATGATACCCAGCTCTACCTGTCTTTCACGCTGGGAAGAACAGATGTGGTCGACGTGCTGAATAAGTGCTTGGCTGAGATCTGGTCTTGGATGTCATCGAATTGGCTTGGCCTCAACCTGGGAAAGACTGAAGTGTTGGTGGTGGAGCCAGGTCAGAGGGAGGGAGTGGAGGCCTCTGGGGAGGATTTGGGGCTGTATATTGGTATGTCCAAACTAGTGACCTCCACCAAGGTGAAAAATCTAGGTATCATTTTGGACAATGAGCTGACACTGGATACTCCGGTGTTGGCGGTGGTCTGGAATGGATATTACCATCTCCACAATATTGCCTGGATAAAATCCCTTGTCCTTTCTGAAGACCTGGCCATACTGATACATGTGTTTGTCACCTCGAGGATCAACTACTATAACACGCTCTACCTCTAGGTCAAGGAGAGTGTGTTGTGGCACCTGCAGCTGCTGCAGAATGCTGTGGCCCAGAAATTCATGGGTCTTTCAAGATAATGTCCAACTGCACTGGCTGCTTGTGCACTGGCGCATCTCCTCTAAAATAAGTCTGTTGACCTATAAAGCCCTGCATGGGCTGAGTCCAGGTTACTTGGTAGAGCTACTGCATCCCTACAGCCCCAGTCACTCTCTCTGGTCAGCAAGGTAGGGCCTCCTGGAGGTGTTCAGAGTGAGACTTAAATCCTTGGGGGAGCAGTCTTTTGAGGTGGCAGCACCAATCCTCTGGAACTCGTTGCCTGGGTACCCGAGGGAGGCCCCTTCTGTTGAGATATTTAAAAGAGGATTCAAAATATTTTTATTTCAGCAAGCCTTAAGGGATTAACAGAGTTAATTATTGTTACTGGTTTTAGAGTATAGGGAACATAATATAGACAGGACTATTTATTATATTTATAATTTTATTGATGTCAGATGCATTACTTGATTTTATTATGTCACAATGGCTTATGTTGTGAGGGCACACTGAGTCTTCAGGAAAGGGCTCCTTAAGTAAATAAAATCTACTACTACTACTACTACAACACAATAGGACACATGGGTGTGCCACTGCAAGGTGGATAATGGGCACAGGCCACACCTGCTGAAAGAGCATGTGCAGCCATGGGGCACATGTCCATGTCCCTCCAACATGAGTGCCCTGTGGTGATGAAAGCAGTCACTGGGCACAGGTGGCACAAGATGTTGACGGAGTAGGTCTGAGACACAGTGTGTATGGCATCGGCCACAGCACACCACACTGGCCATGATCACCATGCACCTCTACAAGTCTTGATGGACCCATGTGAAGGGGGGTGGTACATACAGTGCGTCATGTGCGTGGAGGCATGTAGCAGATGGGCAGTAGGTGGACAGTCTTGTCAATGTGTGCTACATATAGGCCTCAACATGGCATGTGACTGCATACCATCCAACTTACCAACTTTTTTTTTAAGTGGCTAGTTTTCCATTAGCAGGTTATGCAGACCTGCCACTAGAGGGATTCTTGGTCTTCTACATAAATCACTGTATTCATTTGTGGGCAATATAGCCTGCATTATCATTCTACTTCTTTCCCGGTTCTGCTACAAGGGGACTTGAGTCTGAAGGGTGGATGGCCATTAACTAAGCTGCTCCTGCTCTCCTTGTTCCCCTTTCTGCTATATTTTCTCATCTAGGTTTTAAGTGAGTACCTAGGTGAGCAAATTTCTTGCCTAGAAAATATTGCACTAATACAAATCACAAGACCACTCAATCTGGGACCATGGCTCTCCTTATTGTGCTTTTCTTGCTCCTAAGGTGCAGAGTTTTCAGCAATACAGTGCAATTCGAAGTACCTCAATGCAATTCAGTTCTCCAATGTACCTTATCAATACCTAATGTTATAACAGTCTACCGTGCAGACACTATGTCATTCTCCTCTCCCCTTTTAGCCTATTCCCCCTGGTTAGCCTACACCCCCTTGCTACTGTCCTCACCTATGTCCACCCAAGCACTAACATTGATCACGATCAACTGTCATTACAGTGGTGCCTCCTCTTGCGCAGCACGATATGAGTTGCCGCAAAGAAATAAAAAAGCAGTCTCCATTCTTATAAGCTCCTTAAAGAGTTATACTTCTGCTTCTTCTCTGCTCAGGAAATGTGGAGCTGAACCCTGGCCCCCCACAACTTACCTCGCCTATCGATTTTGTTGAGGCCACAGGTCTCAAAATGATGATGGTCAACATTTTAAGCCTGCCTAAAAACTTGTATAGCTGCAAGCCTGGCTGCACATGTTAACCCAGACCTTATCATAATTACTGAGTTGTGGTTAAAAAGACTAACACTGATCAACAAATATCACTGCAGGGCTACAATTTATTTAGAGCAGATAGAGAGTCTAGAGGCGGGGGTGTGGTTATCTACACCAAATCTAAGTACTTGGTCACCAATATTAGTTGCAAATCTCTAGCCAAGGAATTTGAGTTAGTTTCGCTGAGCCTTCATCTCCCCTCCTCGGAATGTATCACTATCCTAGGTGGCTATAGACCCCCATCTGGTGGTGATGAAGTCCTTAATCTTTTGAAATCCATGTTCGTAGATGCAAAAACTGAAACAATATTTCTAGGAGATCTAAATATGGACTGGCTGTCACCTAAATCACATGACCTCAAATCCCTTTGTGACGAGCTAGGTCTTGGGCAATTAGTCAGTGAAACTACTAGGAACAACACTCTAAATACTGCCAACAGTTCCATTCTAGATGTGGTACTAACCACCCATCCACACAAAATATTTCATTTGGCAGTGTTTCACAACGACATGAGCGATCATGGAATTGTTGCTTGCATAAGATCTCAAATTAAGGCCGTCCAAGACCCATCTTTATAACAAAAGATCCTTTCGCAATTCAGTGCAGTAAACTTCCTATCTGACCTGAGCATGATCAGATGGCAAGATCTTTACCTAGCCAAAGATGTCAACAAGGCAGCTTGTATCCTTAATGACAAACTCACTACAATAATAAATAAGCATGCCCTTTCATCAAAGTAAGGGCACGGAACAATTCCAACCCCTGGTTCACCTCGATCTCAAGGCAGCCCTTATAGCTCGAGATAAGCTCTGGGCTAAAGCTAGACATTCCAAAGAATCTTCAGATTGGCAGGCCTTTAGAACAGCCAGGAATAACTGTGTGAAAAACTTTGCTCTGCTAAAGCTAACTATTATATTTCTACTCTCGAACAAGCTAAAGGTAACCCTCAAAATATGGAAGACTATCAGAGCTATAGAAGGACGGCCCATGGCCCCCTCTGTCCCAACAAAGATAGTTGCAAGTGGCAAAATTGTGGAAAACAAGTCTCTAATCCTGGAGGAACTTAACTCCCACTTTGCCACAGCTGGATTAGCTTTTGACTCGTCACCTTATGCTGGTGCTGCGGTGAGCCAGCATACCCCTCCCGCCACATCTAGTCCTGCACCCAGCCCCTTCCAACTGCACTAGATAACTTATAAAGAAGTAGAAGATTCTCTTCTTAACTTAGACACCAAAAAAAGCGCAGGGGACAATGGCTTGGAACCCTTTTTCCTAAGGTCAGGCTACGCCCATCTCACTGCCCCACCTCCACATCTTCAATCTTTCCATTACATCTGCTACTGTGCCGTCCTGCTGGAAATCAGCACATATCCTCCCTCTGTTTAAATCTGGTGACCCATGTGATGTAAACAACTATAGGCCTATCTCCATATTGCCTATCCTTTCCAAAGTTCTCGAAAAACTGATCCATATTCAGTTAAAATCTCACTTGAAACCTTTCTCTCATTAACCCAGCTCAATCTGGCTTCCGGCTAATCATAGCACAATCACTGCACTAGCAAAAGTAACCAATGATAGGATCTCTGCTATAGATGCTAAGAAGGTAACTGGTGCAGTCTTTTGGACCTCAGCAAAGCTTTTGATACTGTTGATCACAAACTATTAGTCAATTGCCTTGCAAAGTTAGTTGCCACATACCATACCACCCAGTGGTTCTCTAGCTACCTAACTGGAAGATTCCAAAAGTAAAGCAAGGCTTTTTCTCTGCTGCCTTGCCAGTTGCAAGAGGAGTCCCCAAGGATCCATCTTAGGCCCTATCTTGTTTTCTGTACATTAATGACTTAGATGCTAACATATCTCACGTCCAATCTGCACTTTTTGCAGATGATACTGTGTTGTATACTTCTGGCTCATCGTTATCTGAAGTCAAGGAGTGCTTCAAGCGGACTTCACACAACTTGAGCATAATCTAATAAAGGCAAAGCTTCTGCTCAATGCTAAGAAGACTAAAGCGATGATATTATCCCAGGCAGGGTCTCAGGCCCCCAATACCCTTGCCCAAGACTTCATTGTCACCACGCTTAAACGAGCCTCTGGAAGTTGTAACCAAATTTAAATATCTAGGTATCTGGATGACAATAAATTATCTTTCAATGACCACGTCGAAGATGTCTCTAGAAGGTTAAAAGCAAGGTTAGGTTTCTTCTACAGAAATAGCCCCATTTGCCTACATGAAACTCGAAACAAGCTTGTACAGGCCACTTTTCTCCCCCTACTCGACTATGGTGATGTAATCTATTCCTCCACCACTCTTGCAAATCTAAGTAAACTGGACATCCTTTATCACCATGCGTTACGGTTCATTACCAACTCCCCTTATCATTCGCACCACTGTGACTTATATGCAGCTGTTGGTTGGACATCCCTTACTACTAGATGCCTGCTCCATGCTGGGCTATGGACTCTTAAACTGCTCCTGCAGAAATTGCCAAGCTATCTCTCTTCCCTTATTAGTATGTCACATAGTGCATACTCGTTAAGAAAATCTGACTTTATTATGCTTGACATACCTAGGACGCGGACTTCCTTTGGTAAACATGCAATTGCATATGCCCTTCCCTCCATTTGGAACCAATTACAAACCATACTGAAACTAACTAGCACAGTTTCAATAAACTTCTACAAATCGCTAAGTTCAGCCAAAATAAAAGACACCTGTAACTGTCATTAAGTCTCTTCCTTCCCCATGTGTGCCATATTTATCCACTGGTAAGGTATAATTGATTTGTCATATTAATTGCTTTCCCTTCCCCTTCTACTCCTGGCTTTATCTTTGCTTATGCTCCACTGCTACTCTATCAAATCACTCCTCCCCATATCAGTTGTAGACTGTTGTTTGTTCTAGCTGACAAAATACTGTATATGTATTGCACACACCAGTCATCATGTTTCATTTATCAGTATGCAACCTGTAAGTCGCTTCCCTGTCTCATATCAATGTTTACCACCTGCGGTCACCCTATGTGGTACCCTTGTATGTATATTCAGCCTGTATCATGTAACGTGCATTTAATGTATATACTGTTATTACCTATCTGTGTTTGTACTTTAAGTGTTTTTGTCACAGGACCTCCTTGTGAATGAGCTTGCTCAATGGAGTTTTCCTGCAATAAACTTGAAATTGAACTTGAAACAGGATGTGAGCAAGGAGGACATGGCAACACACAGTACACACTAATAACGGGTATGTCCACCATCCCACAGGAAGCATGACCACAATCATGTGCTGTGTTGACTAACACCCACTGGCACATGACAGGTCATGTTTGCTCCACCCCTGACATGTGGTAAACTGACATCAGACAGGGCATGGCCAAGCAGTAAATACACACAGGCACCAGCTGTAGGCTTTCCAGAAGCAAGTAAGAACAGTAATGGCCACAACAGAGTAATAAACCATGACATGCAAACACTGTACTGGCAGAGTATAAGGGCACATCAGCACAACAGTATGAACAACATTATAAGAGTGATATCATGGGGGATGAGGGTAACAGACATCTGAAAAAGGCTGCGTAATGTACACATATATTGGACTGCAAAGGGTGCTGTGATAGACGCACACATGCATGTGACAACACCCAAGGGGACACACCCAACAGGTGGGCACAGGTGAATGGGTGTGTAGTAACAACACACAGGCACCGGCAGGACACAGTGCAAGTGGTGGTCTGTGGTGCTTGTGAGACATCCTGGACTGTGCAGTGCCCTCTGAAGCAGACAGCGCTGCAGAGTCGGGAGACCGCATAGTCGTACCTTCATATGGGCTGGCACAGAGTGTTAGAAGGACATGTCCCTGCTGCCGAGAGGCACTCCCCCAAACAGGTGGTGGATCCACCTGATGCTCCAGGTACAACACCTATAGGCAGGTGTGCAGATGGCACAACCATTGGCAACATGAAGCATGACATGGACACACAGGGTAGAACATTGTCTGCCATGTACGGCATCACGCAGTGTGTGCAGGGTAGACTTGCAGGGTGTGTGTGTGTGTGTTTGTATGTGTGCACACATGTGCAGGCTGGACATGGAGTACACAGGGTCATTGCACTTGACATAGTGGAAGGAACAGTGCCATGCAGAGGCCCATAGGGTACGATTTATGCCAGCCATCCACCATGGCTGGCAATGCACTGCTCAAGCCATGATTGGCAGGCGACATGTGCAACATGTGTGTATGCAATCAGCATATGCGGTGAACACCAGGACACAGTGGATGCAGCATGGTGCAAGGGTGCCCCAGGTGTTGAAAAAATATGTGTGTGACATAGGCATGCTCACATGACTGGTGGAGCTGCACCCGATGTCCCTCAGCATGCTGACATCCGCCATACTCCGCTGTCTCAGCCCCCCACCTGGATCCTCTGGCTATAACAGGAAAACAAAGAAAGAGAAAATGTCATTGTCATGCAGCAGGAGACATCTCCCCCAAGACCCACACAGGTACATTGCAAGATGCCTGATGGCTATCGGATTCCCACGTGTTGATGGATTCCCACTCCCCAGTGGTGAAACAGCAGTACAAACTTGCACATGTGTTGTACAGGGATGGATACAGTTCTCCACACCATTCACTGCCCCAAAACAAAATACCACCCAAGCCATGGATGGAACTCCATGGATGTTGTTGCCGTGTGTTGCAGGACATGTACATGGCATCTGGATGATGTGAATGGTGTGACCTGACCTCTAAATGTGCATGTGCTATGCATTGTCAATGACTGCGGTTCACGTCACACACTGATGGTCAATATATCTGACATCTGAGCAGGTGGTAAACCTCCATAGGTATCCATCGCACATGACACCCAGTGATCTGTGCGGTGACACACAGGTGGTCCTCGTGGCATACATGTGGCAGCAAATGTACATCACCAAGCCTGGTACACATGTGAATGGGCATTACAGATGTGCAGTGATGTTTGAATAGCACAACCCAGCAAGCAAGGCCACCAAGAGGCATACATTGTACAGGGACAGATGTAGCTTTGCAGGGTGACATGGGTGCAGTTGACCATGACATGATGAGGCCAGCTAATGGGCATGCTCCTAGAGTGTGGCCTGCAGGATCTGAGGGACACCATGTATGTGTACGATTGGATGACTGGGGAATGGGCTCATAAGGTGCCATCATGGCATACCACACCCATGTAGTACAGCGATGTGAGCACATATTGTGACACACAAAGCCATGTTGACCAGCCGGTATCAGGAGGAAGGACACATTTGTCATATGTTTGTGTGTGGCCATTAGATGTGTGCAGTTGGGCAGTACCCCAGCATTGAAACAGCACACATGCCTGTGTCCACTGTACAGCAGCAGGAATCCATGTGGACATGCAACGGCCACAGTGCATGACATGTGGCAGTAGCTGTATAGTGTAGATGTATACCTTGCCCATATACACATGCACATTACCCAGTCCCACAGTACGGATTGTTGTATTTTCAAACCCAAACAGTGCTGGGCATTAACAGTATGAGGGCAGGGTTGGTCAACAGCACATGGGGCACTGATGATGTGCCATGGCAAGGTGTGTTGGCTGGGCCAGGTAACATGTACACCCGGACAACCCTCCCCAGGTGTCACAAAGTGGAATCATGATACACACTTGCACACTGAAAAATGGATATGTCAGTGTGCTGCACTAGTACAGGAGACCTGATACACACACGTCAATGATGTGTGGCACCTTATGTGCATGGACATGTGCCACAGTACGACTGGCATGGTGATAGGGAATGGTGTTTGTCAGATCCCAGATATGAAGGGGCCATGGAACACAGGTGTGGCCTTAAACACATCTAATAGGTGTGACAACACTGACAGGTTACAGTGGTGGATGATATAGGATGCATACTATCTGTACAGGTGGTGATACATAGTTGCACCTGTGCTGTACTATTTCCACTATGCACCGTGCATTTTTGGTTTGTGCTGCACAGCCCTTTTGAAAATGGGGGCTTTAGTATTTAAACAGTACAGAACAGGAGGCATACCTGTCAGTAACCATACAAATGATTTATAAGCAGCTGATTAGAAAATACATCGGTAATGCCCATCACTTATTTGACTTGTTAGTAAAAAAATAATGTGACCAAAGTCTTTTTATTACCCATTTTGAATCTGTGAATTTTCTCAACAATTTGGGCAATGTGAAGTGTAATACACTCATTTATACAGAATAGTGACTTTAATGGTGGAAACTGTGAAATCTGTTTTTTGCCATTGTCCTTTGTTCTAGACACTCTGGGCCCGATTTTACAAGGGGGACACAAGGCTTGCATCAAGTCCTGCATCAACTGCAAAGTTTGATGCAGCTGTGCCTAACAGTTTTCCACAACTTGTGCCGAATTTTAGTACCTTTGGCACAGGTACAACAGTATACTCACTTTATGGCAGCATGCACCAAAGATTTGGAGCAAGCCCTGTAAAATGGCTCCCCCATGGCGCAAATGAAGACCAGTGAGGAGCTGATCCAAGTCCTGCATTCGGTGCAAGGAAGTTGCAGTAGTAGTAAAACCTTTTATTTTTGGACAGGATATAAAATGACAATTCATTTCAATCACCATTAGGACAAGTCCTATTTTACAGTGTGTTCCTGTGTTTGATCTTAAAAATATTCAAACATACAGTTACATAAGATAAAATGTTTAAAACAAACATAAGCAATACCCAGAATAAGGAGACCTCCAGGCCTATCTTGCCTGCCGGATTTGTGTTGGGATCCTGTATTTTATCCCGTCGCCAATGTTAGTGTCTCCTCTTCTCCCTCCCCCCTTCTGTTTACTTGTCCCCACCTCCTCCCTCTATCTTTGTCCCAGGATCTTTTGAAAGATCCCACTGTCCTGGATGCCATGACTGCCTTACGTAGCACGTTCCAAGGTGTCACCACACTTTCTGTGAAGAAGTGTTTCCTTACATCCCTCCTAAATTTTCCTCCGGCCAGTCTTAGGCTGTGTCCTCTGGTGGAGGTATTTTCTTTTACACTGAAGAACCCTTCCCATACTATCTTGTTTCTACCCCTTAGGTACTTGAAGGTCTCTATCATATCCCCCCGCCTCCTCGTCTCCAGTGAGTACCTCTGCAAGGACTCTAGCCTGTCATCATATGTCATACTTTTGGGTGTGTCTGTTTTATACTCCTTAATTTTTGTATTATTCCTTAATCCGTATGTATGTTCTATTTTTTTTTTGCATTTTCTCATGTAAATACAGTGGTCTTGTTGTTTCCAGCATTTGTTTGGTCATTCTAACCCATGATATTTTTTGTTTACTTTTTAGGGTAAGCCAATCCAATCTTTCATGCAATGTACAGTAGTGGGTCCATCTGTTTGCTTTCAATGCAAATCTTGCCAGTCTATGATACATTGCCTCAGCCTTTTTCAGCATAGTATTACCAGCAAAACAATAGATGTTTATCCCATGGTCTGATATTGGGACTAACAGTTGGTTAACAATAGACTTTCTCGTAGAATCGTTTATACAGTGACCTGTTCTCCTCAAGGCACCCAATCTACTATTTCGTTTTTTCACTTTATCACTTATATGATACTCAAAGGTCAGCTTCTGGTCTATCCAAAAACCTAAGTATTTATACTCAGTCACTTGTTCTAGTACTCTGTTATTTTTGCATTGTATCTTTAGGGCCTCAGTTGTTTATTCCCCTTTTTTATTATTTGTGAAAAACATTATTTTGGATTTGTTACTGTTGAGTATCAGATGTGATTTCTCAAACCAATTCTGGATTCTATCAAAATCTTCCTGTAGCTCCATCTTTATTTTTGTGGGATCAGTTCCCTTAGTTAATAACATAGTATCGTTCGCGTATAGATGTATATCTGAGTTTATGACCATTTTTGCTACTGAATTGGTATATATGAGAAATAAGAGGGGGTCCAGAACTGATCCCTGGGGGACCCCTCTTTTTACACTTGCCTTAGTGGACAGGGCCTTTCCTACTGCAGTCTGCTGGGTTTGATCTGTTAGATATGACCAGAACCATTTTCTTATCTCACCTGTTTAGGAAATTGGGGAGGGGTCTCAAGCAAGTAGCTACTTCTATCACCTTCTCAGAAGTACTACCTGCGAGAGGCATGGGAGAGCATAGGGGTGCATGCACTAGGAACTTTAACTCATGGTTGAAGAACTGGTGCTGTGAGGAAGGGTTTGGATTCATTCGTGACTGGGAACCCACCTGGAGGGATGGAGGTTTGTTCAAGCCTGACAGCCTGCATCCATCCTGGAGGGGAATCCAAGCACTCAACGATAAGTTTAAATGCTACACTGTCAAGCATTTAAACTAGCCAAGGGGGGTGGCAGGCCAGCAAGGAGGGTACCTACGTGTTCACCCCCCACAGCTAGCAGTGGAACCAGTGAACCAGAGGAGTTTATATCTCAACAAAGCAGTGTGCAAAAGATGGAGATTAGCACCCAAGAGGTGGATAGGCAGAAAAGGGGCAAAAATCAGCAGAAGGGCAGACAGCAAGGAGAACCAGGGATAAAGGACAACCAGGGAAGGGGCTGGAGTAGAACAGCTAAACATTCTAGGGAGGTCAAATCATGGAAAGCCATGTGTGCCAATGCCAGGAGCCTTAGCAACAAGATGGAAGATCTGGAGGCTTTCATGGTGCAGTCAGACCTGGACATTGTGGCCATCACAGAAACCTGGTGTAATGATAACCATGACTGGGAGATGGCCATTCCTGGCTACAACATATTCAGAAGAGACGGCAGGTAGGAAGGAGGAGGAGTGGCACTGTGTGTAGAAAAATTACATAAGGGCCACGGAGATCCAGGAAGGAACAAAATGGGGAGAGATACTGTGGGTTAAGCTGGAAGGAAAATGGGGCCAGCCATCCACTGAGTGTGGTCTATAGACCACCAGTCCAGGAGGAAGAACAGAAAGAGAGTTGATGCTAGCCATCCAAAGGATGGCAGACAAGGTGAGGTAGTACTGGTTGGAGACTTCAATATTCCAGACGTGGACTGGAGCATCCCAGCAGCAGCATCAACTAGGAGCAGATTTATCCTGGACTCCCTTCAGGGTGCCTTCCTCAAGCAACTGGTCATGGAACCAACTTGGTAGAAGGCAATATTGGACCTTGTGCTCACAAACAGGGACAGTGTGATGGGGGTAACAGTGGGGGAGCACCTGGGGAACAGTGACCACCAGTCATTGTGGTTTGAAATCACAGAAGGAGCAGAACCAAAGCACACAAAAACACATATCCTGGATTTTAGGGGGGCAGACTTTGGGAAAATGGGGAGATTCTTGAAAGAGGCATTAAGGGGAATGGGGCAGGAATCGGGTTGAGGAACAGTGGGCAGTATTTAAAACGGGGATTACAAGAGCAACAGAATTATGCATTAAGCAGGTTAGCAGGAGGAAAAGGAAGAAGAGGCCATTATGGTTTTCCAAAGAGGTAGCAAAGAAAGTGAAAGCCAAAAAGATTGCATTCAGGCAATGCAAAAAGACACAGGCAGAAGGGGATAGGGAGAAGCACCAGGAGAAGCAAAGGGAGGCAGGGAGGTCAGTAAGGGAAGCCAAAGTGCAGACAGAAGAGCACATTGCAAAATCAGTGGGAAGAGGGGACAAAACCTTTTACAGGTACATAAGTGAAAAAAGAAAGGCAAAAGGAGGGATAGTGAGACTGAAGAGGGAGGATGGGGGCCGCGTGGAGGATGACAACAGTAAAGCTGACATACTGAACAGGTATTTCTGCTCAGTCTTTACTGAGGAAGAGGAGGGGTAATGGGTCTGAAGGAGTACAAGGGTGAGAATGGTGCAGAAGACACAAGTCCCTTTACACGAAAAGGGTCCTGAAGGAACTTGAAGTAATGAGTTGATAAAGCAATGGGGCCAGATGGGGTGCACCCTAGGGTCCTAAAGAACTGAGAGAGGTGGTGGCTGGAACCTCTGGCCATCCTGTTTAGCCGATCACTGAAACAGGGAGGTACCCAAAGACTGGAGGACAGCAGATGTAGTCCCCTTATACGAAAGTGGGAACAAAGAGGAAGCTGGAACTACAGACCAGTCAGCCCCACCTGGTAGTAGGGAAGATCATGGAAGCACTACTGAAGGAGAGATTGGTGGAACATCTGGCTGTCAATGGACTGCAGGATCCAAGGCAGCATGGTTTCACCAGGGGAGGTCATGTCAGACCAACCTCGCTGAATTTTTGACTGGGTGACTAGGAGGTGGATCAGGGAGGGCAGTGGACATGGCCTATCTGGACTTCAGCAAGGCCCTTGACACTGTGCCACATAGAAGACTATTACACAAACTGGGGAATATGGGTGTGGGCAGGACAGTAGTGTGGTGGGTAGGTAACTGGCTGGGTGGCAGGACACAGAGGAGGTAGTAAATGGCTGTCACTCCACAGAGGGAAGAGTGACCAGTGGGGCACCACAGGGATCAGTGCTGGACCGTCCTATTCAACATCTTCATCAGTGACATTATGCGAGGACCTAGAAGGCAGAATTTCACTGTTCACTGATGACACAAAGCTCTGTAACAGAGTAGACACACACCAGAGGGTGTAGACAGAATGAGAAGGGACCTGCAGAAACTTGAAGAATGGTCAGGGGTTTGGCAGTTGAGATTCAATGCAAAGAAGTGCAAGATAATGCATATGGGGCACAAAAACCCTGGCACAATATATCAGTTGGGGGGTGAGGATATAGCATGCACCAAGCAGAAAAGGGATCTTGGGGTTATCATCTCTGATGACCTCAAGGTAGGAAAACAGTGTGACAAGGCAGCAGGTAAAGCAAATAGGATGCTAGGATGCATAGGCAGGGGCATCAAAAGCAGGAAAAGGGAGGTCATGATTCCACTATACAAGACACTAGTGAGGCCCCACCTGGAGTACAGTGTACAGTTCTGGAGACCTTACCTACGTAAGGCCATAGACAGGGTAGAGAAGGTTCAGAGGAGGGCAACAAAGATGGTACATGGATTGCATCACAAGTCCTATGAGGACAGGTTGAAGGAATTGAATAAGTACTCCCTGGAGGAGAGGAGGGAGAGAGGGGACATGATAGAGACATACAGGTATCTTACAGGGAGGAACAGGGTGCAAGAATACACTATTTTTAAGCAAAAAAGATATTCCAGGACTAGAGGGCATGGGACGAAGGTTGAGGGAGGACGACTCAGAGGAAATGTGAGGAAGAATTTCTTCACAGAACGGGTGGTGGACAAGTGGAACACCCTGCCTGAGGAAGTGGTGGGGGCTGAAACAATCACGGGATTTAAGAATGCATGGGATAGACATAAAGGAATTCTGGAGGTCAGGGGTAAGGGGCAACAGACTTCTAGGAAAACATAAACTGAAGTTACAAACTCAAATGGGCAGACTAGGTGGGCCATAGGCCCTTATCTGCCGACACTGTCTATGTATCTATGTATCTGATACTCCTATCAGCTGGAGCCTACTCAGCAGGATTTGGTGATGCGCCGTGTCGAATGCTTTGGACAAATCCACCAACACTTCATCCACCGATGCCTCTTATCCAAATTAGAGGTCAGAATATCAATTACTTTGGTGAGTGCAGTGCTCAAGAAGTGTCTTTTTCTGAATCCAGACTGGTACCCAGACAGTAATCCATATTTTTCCAGATGATCATAAAGCTGCCCATGCACCAGTCTCTTCAGAATTTTTGAAACCACTGGCAACAAAGCTATGGGTCTGTAATTAGTTGGACATGATGGTAATCCATTTTTAAGTACTGGCACTGTCTTTGTTTTTTTCCATGGAGCAGGAAAACCCCCTTCACACAAGCTCCAATGAAAGAGGTTAGTAAGCACAGGTGCAATGATATCATTAGTATCTCTCAGAAATCGAATTTCTAACCAATGTATACCTGGTGACTTGTTTTTATTCATTTTTCACCAGGGAGTTGCAGCTGAGTTTTTTGTAAAATCAGAATTGCCGCATTGCTTGAGCCAAGTCACCACTTGTGTCAAACTCCCTGCTGCAAGTTTCTTGCAGCGATCTATGGACTTTTTAAAATCAGGCCCTCTGTGTAATGATTTTGACACTGAAAGTGACACCCTTTTTGACATTTGAAAAACCGTGAAGTGCAGCCATTTAATACTTCTTTCTGTCGGAAAGTGCCATTTTTATGGATTTTATGAGTCTCCATTTTGTGCTGTCTGGTGCCATCTGGTTGGCACAAAAAGCTACATGATTCAAATGGAATCTTAAAAAAGTTCATAGTGACAACCAAATAACAGATAACAGATCAAATCAGTACAAGTCATTAGAATCAACTAGCAAAGTAAAACCATCTGTACTACTTGAAGCATTTGTAGTGCTTTAATTTCTTTGGTAGAAATTGATGGCAGAAGGAGACCACTAGGTCCACCTAGTCTGCCCATTTGTTTTAGACCTATTTTGACACTCTAGTTGCCCTTTGTAGTCTGGGATCCCTTGTGTCTATCCCATGCATTCTTTTTTTTGTCAACTTTCTTTCACTCCAGTCATGGCCCGAGGAACCTTCTCTCAGGCATCCTGAGGCTCCCAGAGCTACACCTCCTCTCTCCTTGACTCCACTACTGCTAGCACCCCCAGTTTAACCCATCTGGGGTGGGTCACCCTTCTCTTTGTGGGCACACTTCTAAGGCAGTCTCTAGCTGCAGGCGAGGGCCTGGCAGGAGGATCTGGAAGGTCAGGCTGGGTAAGCCCCAGCAGAGGGCATGGGGGACAGGTGCCATTGCCTGTTCCTCGGAGCCGGGTTTTTCTCTTTTTTGGTCCACCCCCGCTTGGGCACATCTGATGCAATGGCGCACGGTAACCCTGCCAGCATCAGCCACGCTGTACAGTGTGCAGCTTGCGCACTGCAGCGCTCCCAATCTCCACCGGGAGCCGCTACTGCGCCAGGCTATCCCTCACCCACCCACCCAGAAAGGAGAGCCGCCAAGGGTGCTCAATCCTCTACCATCCTCGCCAACCTCCCTCCGGTCCTGAGCTCGGCTCCCAAACTCAGGTCGGTGGCATGGTGCGAGGTGCGGTGCCCAGTGCCTTACCCCCAGCACCACCGGATGGCCTATCCTATGCATTCTTGAATCCCCCCACAGTGTTGACCCCCACAACCTCTTGGGGCAGGCTGTTCCAAGCGTCCACCACTCTTTCTGTGAACAAAAACTTCCTGGTGTTGGTAGAGAACCTCCCTCTTTGCAGCCTATAGAAACATAGAAGTTGATGGCAGAAGGAGACCACTAGGTCCATCTAGGTCCTCTTACATTTGAAGTCAGTAATATCTGCAGCTTTTAAACAGTTTTAACAGTATTGTATCATTAACTGGTATGAAATTAAAGTTTAAAGAGCCCATGGCCAGAATATGTTTTCATATTGATTTCATTTTCATATGCATGGTGAATCATTTGATCACCCTCTGGCTTTGGTGTGAGAGATGTCAAGTTTCTCCCCTCTCTATTCATACTGAGCTTTTTAATGTTTGCCGTGCACAAGCATGAGCCAGTACCTTATTATGATATACTGGGTTTTGAGAGGTGTGTCACTGTCAGTCCAAGGCAGGACAGTCTACAAGGGGCTCATTAGTGTCACACCAATCATCAGCCAGGCTAATCATGACACTGTTCTGGCTTGCTGGGCATAATTATATTGGTCCTCCTTTATTAGGATTTTAATTAATTTAATAGAGCACTCTGAAAGTGCTTCTTCCCAATCACTCTTGTTACGACAATTGTCTGTTCCAGCTGCTGTCATTTGTCAATATGCCACCCTCTTGGCATGCATGCTTATGCCATATAATTTTATTATTTCAACTTCCTTCTTGAGCCATTACCTTGATTTGGGGGGGAGGAGGGCTAGTGGCAACTAGTAGAATCCAGGGTAGTCAGTCAGCCTCTTCCCTCATCCAGTCCGCCCCTGTAGTGCTTTATGGAACTCTTTAGTGCCCCTCCCATTTGAACAATAGTAAAATAAAAAAGGTAAAGTACCAACGAAACTGACGTTGAACCTGGAGATGTCAGTCATGGGAGAGGAGTGTGAATGTTTGCAAGGGAGCATGCAATCGTGAGGAAGAGGCAGGGCAGTTGTCATGGTAATGCTATGCTGCAGCCAATCCTGCATAGCATCTTCATGACAACTGGCCTGCCCCTCCCTCGGGATTGCGTGTTCCCTTCCAGACTTTCACGCCTTTCCTCTGCCTGAATGATTGTCAGGAGCAACCTTAGTTTCAGTGGTGGGTTACATTATTCATTTTACTAAAGGCTAGATGGGAGGGACATTAAGGGGCTTTGCAAAGCACTGTGGTGGCCGACTGGATGAGGGAAGAGGACCAACTGACTAACCTGGTTACTACTGCTTGCCACCCTCCCCCCCGAAATGTATATTTTTTAATCTTTTTTCATGTTATTAATTGTTGTTTCAGTCCCAGAGTTGTTTTGCATTTTTTTTTGGCAGCTCATTACTCCAGCCATTGCCCTTTTAGATTGAAGATGACATACAACATTATGTTACATATGTTATCATGGCCCATGATGGTATATGGACCATATATACTCTCAAACATGGACTCTGGATGACTTACTGGGGCTGTTTTCATTGACTTTACCAAGGCCTTTGATTTGGTTGATCACCCCTTGCTCCTGTCTACCCTTCGTAACCTGGGCTTCTCCACTCCTGTTGTGAACTGATTTAGTAGCTATTTATCTGACAGGACCCAAACCGTGAAATTCAGCTCCGCAATATCTGACAGTACTGCAATCAACATTGATGTTCCTCAAGGGTCAATCCTGGGGTCACTTCTTTTCTCACTGTTTATCAACAATGTTCCTGATGCCCTTCAAACCTGCTCATCTCTTCTATACGTGGATGATCTAGTCATTTATACCAGATCGACTACAGTCGACAGCCTTAACTTATCTCTTTCCACTGACTTTAGGAACATTCAAAACTGGCTACATGACCACAAACTAGTTCTAAATGCCAAAAAAAAAAACTAAAGCCATGCTCCTAGGCTCTGTCCCGAAACTCAGGACTTGTGCATCACCCCTTACGATATACAACCTCGAGGGGACTAAATTAGAGTCTGTTACATCCTTTAATTATCTTGGTGTCACACTAGATCAATCACTGGATCTAAATCTTCACATTCACTCCACCTGTAAAACAGTTAATAGTAGACTGGGTATTGCCTACAAGACCAGCTACATACTGTGCTCCTATCCTTGCTGCTGCACAAAAACCTCCCTACAGAAATGGGACGCCACATACAATAATATCTGTTGTTATGCATCATCATTATCCCCTCGACTTAAGCACTGTTGTCAGCTCTACAGTGACCTGGGTTGGCTCTCTCCCTCTGCTTCTAGACAATACTATCTTGGCTCTCTGTGTGAATCTACCATTAGGCTTCAAACCCTGACGTCACTTGCAACGTTACTAATTCCCTTCACCTCCTCCCATGGACTATGATCTGCTGACAAATCATCACTAAATTTACCTAGGTGTCGCACCTCCAAAGGTACTGGTGCTTTCCAATATGTGGCTCCCCAGCTTTGGAATGCTTTTCCCTTAGATCTTAGGCAGTCTGCATCTCACTGTCTCTTTAAAATACATTTTTGACGATATCTATCTCAGGCAGACCCATGTACATGCTTTGATCCGACCTGATATGTTTGAAGGTCTTCCACGCCTTCGTCCTATTACTTTGTATTCAAAACTCTCGTGTTTTCATGTCTACCTTCTCACACCCCTTTCCTCTCTCCATACCTCTTTTCCTGGCCCTTGCCCTTGACCTAATTTCTTGCCTCTACCTAGGCCCACTTCCATCCCTCCTAGTGCACTTGTCATTCCCAAATTTCCTCCTCCTTTCCTTTCTGGTTGCATAATGCCTACCTCCCTCTATCCTCTATCTGCTATCCTTTGGTGTTATATAATAAAGTTGTATTTTATATACTCTGACACATTGTGAGGGCTTGATCTTTCCTTAGTGTTACATTTCTCTATTTGCCTGAGTCTCTAATACTATGTCTCTTATGCCATTATTATGTGTTGCCTGTACTTTTCTCTGCTGTTCTGGTATTGATGTGCTGTTTCCTTGTTCTCTGGTTCAAACGAAGCAATATGTTATGCTGTCATGCACTTTGAAATGTTCTCTATGTCATTATGTTCTGTACTCTCCCGGGTCGTGCCTGAAAATAGTCATTTTTTGGCTAGTGCACTTACCCGGTAAACACAAACTAAATAAATAAATATACTGCTGGACTCTGTATTAACTATCATGTATATATTCTATGTATCTGTTATCTGCTATACTGAAACTAATATGATATTAAGGAATTAGTAATGTGTTATATGCAGGTCAGTTATTTCTCATTAATGATATCATAGACATGACAATGCAGCTTCTGTTGTTTTTTCCTTTTCATTATTTACTTTTTATTTTGGACTTTTCTTAGCACCTCATGGTATGTGACACTATGGTTAGAAGTGTATTAGTTGGTATGTACCACTTTAAGTATTTGAAATAAATTAGATGTAGTTACAACAGGTGAACACTCCCTGCTAATACTGTAATGCAAACCCGGTAGGAGGTTCGTGGGTCCCACTATTTGTTCCTGTGAGAGGTCTTGACACATTGTTTGGTATGATTTATTAAACTATCACTAGTTACATTTTTGACTCTGTGTGTGTGTGAGTTTTTTGTTCTCGGTGGTTAGTGTTGGAGTTTTCTCTCTTGTCAAAATGTGGGAGCCCACTGAAAATTAAATATTGCCTTTCAGCTGCCCTATCCTGGGTAATTACTATCTAACAATGTGTAAAATCAGGACACCACCGAAAATGAGACATTGCATCTCATCTGCTTTATCCGGGGTAAATACATAATAAAAATGTGAGAAAGCAAGATCCGGTACAAAAGCAATACAAGCGGTGAACATTCGGCATTGAAAAATGCTTGTTTTTTAATTGGGAGTGATCCAACAGATGCACTGTTATTGGATTCAAGCATTTGCTTGGAAGAAGAAACTTCAGGGTTACCAGAATTACTTCTCTGGGTTTGAGTTTGCTGGTCCTGTGCAGGATGATTGCTTAGCTTGACCTTTGGCCCTCCCTTTTGGTTGCCTGAAGCCGTATTGCTTACCCGAGACTCAGAATTTGTATGGACACTTTGAAACATTTTTTAACATTTTTTTTGTCGTTTTAATTTTCTACTGTAAAACATCCTTTCCGAGTCCTTAACATCCTGACTACCACACCCAACAGGGCCAGATTTTGTACTGTACAAAACATACAACAATGATCACCACCACTTCCTTCTAAGCTCAGTGCAGAAGAGTGACTCCTAGGACCCAATTCCAGAAGGTGGATGCAGGGCTTGCTCCAAGTCCTGCATCTGCCACAAAGTTTGCTGCAACTGCGCCAAAGCCCTATGACGCAACTCTGTGCTATTCCAGAAGGGCTGGTGCATTTGCGACACCTTTCCTGCTTTACAGCAGCTTGTGTCAAAGGTTTGGTGCAAGCCCCGTAATAAGGGTACCCCCATGGGCGACAAGTTAGACAGGTGGGAAGATAGTCTATCTTTGAGGCATTGGCGACTTGCGGCATCGGCTTCTGAAATAGCATGTTTGACGCAAGTCGGCACTTGCATCAAACACCCTGTCGCAAGTCCCCTGTGGCAATCGCAACCCATTCTGGAATCGGGCCCCTAGTGTTATTGTTCAGTGACTGACTGTATTCAGCAACTCAACAGTGTTATGCTACTACAGCCTTGGAATTTAAATTGGTGATGCAGATGTCTGGAGCATACTGGTATGGTGGTGGTGACGATGAAAATAAGAATGAGGAATAATGATAATAACTGATGATGACACTTCTCTTATACTTTTATTAAGCAGTGTACTGTCTATAGTTGAACTAGTCTTAATGAATTAATGAATGTCAAAAACACCCTGTATGGCTTTTGTTTCCTTCTTCTTTGATTTATGAACAAAAAAAGATAGACTGCTATGATAGGAACATAGAAACATAGATTTTGTTGACAGAATAGGACCTATAGGCCCATCCAGTCTGCTCCTTGTCCCTGCCTGTTCTGTCACCACTGACCTTAGTAGGTCATAGGTGTCCCTCCCGGTATGGCCCCCGAACAGTGACATTTCTCCGGCTACATGCGTCGATATCAACAACAGCGCCATTCTGCCATAGAAGTACCTCTGGGACTGGGCAACCCCTTCCCCCAACCTGCATCCCCTCCCCGAACTAACTCTGACCTGGAGTTAAAATCTATTAGTATGGGGAGAGCAGGGGGCAGAGCCCCCATCTGGGGGATTCGGGGGGCAAAGCCCCCGATGCAAACTGATGTGTGCGGCTCCATGCCGACTGCAACTCGTGGTCGACATGGAGCCTGGTGCAGTGATGCCGGTTGGCATGTTTCTTTTCAAACCGGCATCGTAGAGTCGTCACTCCCTCCCCGTTCCTCTACCTAATATGCCCCTGTGCCAATCCCACACATGCTTGAAGCTCCCTGCAGTCTTTGCCTCCACTACCTCCTCTGGCAGGCTGTTTCAGTCATCCACCACCCTTTCCGTAAATAAGTTATTTCCACACATCTCACCTAGAAATCTCCCTCTTAGCTTCATTGCATGCCTCCTTGTTTTAGTGCCTTCCTTTCTCTGAAATAGACCCTCCCCTTGAACTTTGTTCACTCCTGTGAGGTACTTGTAGGTTTCAAGCATGTCCCGTCTCACTCTTCTCTCTTCCAAGGAGTACATGCTGAATTCCTGAAACCTTTCCTAGTATGGCTTGTCGTGCAACCCCTTCACCATTGTAGTTGTCCTCCACTGTACTGCCTCCACTCTTTTAATGTCTCTGTGGATATGTGGCCTCCAGAACTGGACACAGTACTCCAGGTGGGGCCTTACCAGTGAGTGATACAACGGCAGCACCACTTTCTTCTTTCTGCTAGGAAATCCCTCTCCTAGTGCACCCCAGCATCCTGAAAGTCTTTCCCACTGCTTTGCCACAGTGCGCAGCTACCTGTAGGCCATCAGATATGATAACGCCTAGGTTTCTTTCCTGCTTGGTGACTCTAAGCTCCACCCCCCGTCTTATACACAGTCTCTGGGTTCTGCAACCCTAAGTGCATGACCTTGCATGTTTGGCATTGAAACCTAGGTGTCACCCTCTAGACCATTCCTCTAAGTTCTTTAGATCCCTTTGTCTCCTATCCCTTAAGCAGTTTGATACCCAGCTTGCCACTTTCTCCTCCCAACCCCCAGGCTACTTAGGTTCTTAAGGTTCTTGAGGCAGAATAGTGCAGTGGGTTAAGGCTCTAAGCTTCAGATCTGGAGACCAGGGCTTGAATCCCACAGCTGCCTAGGTTCATACTGTGTGATCCAGAGCAAGTCACTTAACTTCCTTGTGCTCCCAGGTCGCATCTGGAAACAAGCTTCGGCTTAGTGTGCTACTCCTGGTTAAACAATGTTCCCTTCCCTTTCCCTGAACTAGCCTCCTGTGCTGCAGTGTTGAAAGCCTTACCAAAATCCAGGTAGGCCACGTCCACTGCTGTCCCTTGATTCACCTCCTTGGTAAACCAGTCAAACAAATCTGACATTAGTTTGACATGATGTCCCTCCTGTGAAACCATGCTGCTGGTGGTCCACTGCCCTTTTAACTTCAGGTGCTCCACAAGCCTCTTCTCCACCACTGATGTGAGACTGACTGGCCTGTAGTTACTAGCATCCTTTCTATCACCGCTTTTGTGCAGAGGGACCACATCAGCCCTTCTACAGTCTTCTGGAACTTCCCCCATTTCCACTGAGGTGCTATAAAGCGCTGCCAGAGGAGTGGCCAGCACCATGCTCAGTCCCTTGTGGACCCTCACCACTTAGAATGGACTTGTCTTCACTCCCCCGTTCCCTGGTGCTTACTGCAGCAGGCTGCTCCATTCCTCCACCCTCTACCATGAAGTCCGAGCAGAAGTAATCGTTCAGTATTTCTGCTTTCTCTTGATCTTCCTCTGTGCAGTCCTCCTGCCCTGCTTATTCTTATTATCCTTCCCCTTGACTTCCTTCACCCCCCACATGCCTGAAGAAGGTTATTTCCTCTTCTCTTCACATCCTTCGCTATTCTCTCCTCTGTTAGTGCCATAGCTGCCTTTACCCTTCTTCCTGCCTCCCTTTGTTTTGCCAGATATACCTCCCTGTCTTCATCCTTCTGGATCTCCTTGTACTTTCTAAATGTTGCTTTATTCTCCTTCACTGCCTTTGCCAGCTCCTTGGAGAATCATAGTGGCCTTTTCCTCCTCCTTCCCTTGCTCACTTCCTTCAAACAGCATGCTGTTGCCTGGGCTATACCCTCCTTAATTTTTCTCCATTGAGCCTCCACTCCCCCTCTGCCTTCCACCACTTCAAGGTATTATCTGATGGAGTTTCTCATTTCTGTAAAATCTGCCCTCTTGAAGTCCAGGACCCTTGCCTTGGTGTTTTTTGTTTTTCCTGTCCTATCTGTATGCCAAACCACACAGTACAGTGATCACTTGTACCCAAGGGCTGCCAGCTTTGATGTTAGGTAACAGGTCCAGCACCGCCCCATCCCTAGTGGGTTCCAAAACCATATGCCTGAGAAATGCCCCTTGTATGGAGTCAAGGATGGCCTTGCCTCTTGATATAGCTGTAGTGAGAATACTCCAATCTATATCTAACTGATTAAAGTCCCCCATAATCAAAATTTCCCTCTTGCTGGCCATTTTGGTAATGGCTTTCCCCAGGGCTCTGTCTAAATCATCTCCCAGTGTCAGAGGCCTGTGCACCACACCCGTGTGAATAACAGCCCCTGGCCCTGTTTCTAGGCTGACCCATACTATCTCAAGCCCTTCATTGTCCTCCTGTTGCCCCTGTATCTCAGTGGCCCTTATGCCCTCCTTCACATACAAAACAACCCCTCCGCCTTTCCTCCCTGACCTGTCCTTCAAGAACATGGTGTAGCCTAGGATGGCCATTTCCCAGCTGTGGTTGTCCATACACCATGATTCCGTTATGGCCACCAGATCAGGTTTGCCTTCGCAATGATTTCCTCAATGTCAGGAATTTGTTTCCCAGATTCCTTGCATTGGCACACATGGCTCTCCATTCTCTTTGTCACGTTCTACCTCTCACCTGTGTACCCTTCCTGCTCCACCTCCATGCCCTCTGTTACCGTGGTCTTGCCCTCCCCTGTTATGTTGTATTCCTGCCTTCCCTCCTTCCTCTCTTCCAGTTGAAATTCCTCCTCCAGACTTTCCTGCCCTGCCTTTCTCTTTGCTTCCATCAACCTCCAGGGAATTTTTTTCTTCCTGGGTTAACCTTCCCTGTTGCACTAGTCTCTGAGGGGGTCAATCTCTGCCATCCTCAGTCTTTCTGTCTCCCCCTTGGCTGGTTTAAATGCTCATCAAAGTAACATTTAAATTTTCCCCCAGGACTGCCATTTCCTTCCTGGATGGATGGAGGTCATCTCCCTTGTACAGGCTTCCATTCCCCCAGGTGTGACCACAGCCCCCATTGTAGCTAAAGCCCTCCTTCCTGCACCAGGTGTTCAACCATTTGTTGAAGGACCTGGTGTGGAGTTTCTTAGCCTTCCCCTGACCGTGCATGGGTATCACCCCAGTGAAGGCCACTGTGCAAGCTACCTGCTTCAGGCCTCTCCACAGGACCCTAAACCTATCCTGTACTACCCCTACAGCTTCCCTTACCAGATGGTTCATCCCCAGGTGGACAGCTGCATCCAGCTCCCTCCCTACCCCCTCTTCCCTGGCGATCTCCAAGATCCACCCTCCCATCCTCCCTACTGAAGCTCCTGGAATGCACTGTATTACACTGTCCTTCCCTTTCCCCTAGCTCAGTCCTCCTGACTCTGGAGTCCCCCACCAGCAACTGTCTCTTTCTTGCCTGGGGGACTCTCCCATCCTTCTTGGGGCCTGCTCCCTTGAAGACCCCCATCTCTTCTATTACTCTTGCTTTTGGTGCCTCGTCTTGGCTTCTCCATCCTGCCAGAATGGCAAAGGAATTGTGCAGTAGTAAGGTCTGAGGGGTGCTCACCCTCCTTCCTCCCCCCACCCTCCTGGAGCTCACCAAGGTCTAGCCGCTCTGCCTCCTTACTGACATCCTTTGAGTGAGCGGTTGCAAACTAGAGGTCCCCAGGGTGAGGTAGATGGTACCCTGTACTCATGTCAGTTTGGCCCAGAGTCCAGCAAACTCTGCTGTCAGCCTGAGAGGTGCCTGCATATGGGGCAACACCTCAGTCTCCAGAATGTGTTTCTGAAGATTGTGGCCCTTCACCCATTACACTGCAGTACTCCCATGCCTGATGAGTTGTTTATCCTCCTGACATTTTGCTTCCCTGCCTTTCCCGTGCCTTTAAGCTTCCTTTCTTACTAACCCCCCTCTTGGCTTCCCTTTACCTCTCCTCTTCTGATTTTTTTTCTTGTATTATCATTTTTATTTGCCCTGTTGTGCTCGGTGACCCCCACTCCTTCAGGCTCCACAAGTCCCTTCAAGCCCCACTGTCCTTACTCAAGCCTCTCTGACTCCTCGTATTTGCAGCCGGTCCCTGGGATATCCCGGCATATCCCTTCACTGGGTGGGTCCCTCTTCTTTGAGGGGCAAGGCACTGGGGGGGAGTACAGCCCCAGCACACACTTATTAGGGCCCAGGGATGCTGCCGAGGAGAAGGAGAAGGCCCCGGGAAGGCACTGGAGGTGTCGGGAGCAGAGAGCCGTCATCCGGCAGCCAGCGAGCAGTATTTCTGCTTTTCTAGGTTCCCCTGCACACCACTAGTGTAGTGCCTCCAGTCTCCACTGGGGCCGCCATCGAAGTAGGCCATCCTCTAACTCAATTCCAGGATAGAGAGCAGTCCCACGGATGCTCGATCCTTATCCTCCCCTGCCGACCCCCAGCAACCCAAGTCCATTCCTGAACCCGGGTCACCAGTGTGGGTCAAGGTAAGGTGCCAGTGCCTCAACCCTCTATGCCACCGGGCCGGCCTTCTGAGTTTTTGTTTGACCCCTTACCCTAGATAGGGTTTTCCTTCAATTCCCTTTTTTTGGTCCTTTGCTAATTTAGGATAGTTTGCTTCCTATGCTCACTTTCTTTCCCTGCCTAGATAGGGTGTTGCCTCTAATCACACCTTACAGTGTGTTTCAGTTTCCCTTAGCTTGACCTTTGTAGGTCTTAGCCTCCCTACCCTACACCATTGTTTACCACATCCCACCAACAGTATACCCCTTTAAACAGACAGCAATCAGTGCACAGGTAGTCTACCTTACTTTAATGGACTGGCAGAGTTCCTTGTGTTCCTGTTGACACCTGCTAAAGGCTGCCGATGCCAAAGATACCAGTCTTACTCCTGTTCTACTCCTTCGCTGTTTCACTCACTTGCTGGGCCATGAATGTGCTGGACATGTGAGGAAGGAGTCATTTTACAGTGCTCTTGTAAGAAGGCTAGGAAAGTCTAAATGCATGCAACTACTTCACTTCTGCCTAAGCCACCCACCCCCAATTCACAACTATCCTCCTGGCCCCATTAACTGCAAGGATGATTATCAGCTTTCTTCCCCCAACTCAGACTAGCACAATGTTAGTTGCAGTGTTTTTGTTTTAACCCTGACTGAAGGTCCTAATTTAACTTGCAGACTCTATGGGCCCAATTCCAGAACAGTTACGCATGTCTCAAAGTGACTGGCACCAAATAAAATGGCGCAAGTAGCACTTTGCGCCATGCGTAGTGACATTCAGTATTCCAAAGGCAGCTCTGACATGTTACATGCTGCCTGCTCGAGTTGTCCTATGCCACTAGTTATGCCATAAGCCCCCCATGACATGGTGCAAGGGGGTTTATGGCAGCAGTTACACCCTATTCTGAGAGGGTGGCTGTTGGAACAGAAAATGTGCTATTCCAAGACAACCCCAGAGGACACTGATCTAAGTACAGTTAGACCAACTATTAGCTGGTCTAAGTGTACACCACACCCACCAGTGGGTGCACCACTGTGCCATGTACCCCAACAACCACCCCCATGGGCCCACATAAGCCCCCCACCCACCCCCCATTGGCAGATGCCCTGGAAAGCTCTCTGTGGGCTGCTGGCACCCCTCAAGCCCCAATCCCCAAGAAAACGCCCCACAGGGCAGATCATGTCATCCCCCATTCCCTAGTAGTGCCTCTGCAGGGGCAGATCATGTCCCCCAGTCCCCAAGCCCAATCCCCAATCACCAACTGTCCCCAGTCCCCAAGCCCCAATCCCCAATCACCAACTCACTGCTATTGTTGTACCTGCCATGCCACTTATTCTCTGGTAGTCTAGTGGCCCCCCACCTGGCAGTGTCAGTACATCTCCACCCCACCCCTGTTTCCAGTCGGCGACTGGCACAACCCACCTCTCACCTCCACAGCCAGCCACTGACTGAGCTCCCTCTGAACACGTACTACTGTATACAGTCCATGCTCAATAACTGATGATATTGGTATTGGTGGTGGTAGAGATGGGTGTCAAGCTGAGGGGTACTGGAGGACAAGTTTCAGACAAATTTCAGTCCAAGCATGCAGATGAGGAGAACTGTTGCTTTGGTTCACAACAGGAAGTTAAAATAGAAAATAAAAAGCAAAACAAAAACAATGCGACCCCTTTCCAAGTCAATAAGAAATAAGTCACTGATGTTTTAAGCAAGTGTTTCAGTTGGTAAACTCATAATCCCCCCTAGTGATGATCAGTTGGCCCACAGAAATGGCAGTGGTTTGTTCCTAACACGTTTTTACTAAAGGTTTAGGTTTTTCAACTGACAGCCAGAGAGATGTTTACTCCCCCCAAAACAGCAGTATGTTGTTGAGAAATATATGTATAATTAAATGCAGTAGCAGTTTATATGATTCCAAACCACGGTACCTATATAATGCTATTGTTACACTGTGCACTAAATGAAAAGGAAACCCCTTGGCTGGCAATATTATACACTTCTGAGGGAAAGGTTCCAGTCATCTATAAGTTATTAAGTACTTAATTGGAACCTTGTCATAAACTATACTTGACCCCCACGTAACTACAATAGCCTACTCTACTTCTTTTGTTCCCACACTCTTGACTGGGGCAGTGTCAAATGTTGGATACAGTTGGGTTATATTCTTTGCCCTTTTGGCAATAGAGAAGCCTTGTAACCTGAAGACAGCCACTAACTTAAAATTAATTAGTTTAAAATTAGTTTTCCATTGTGCTAGACCAGACACAATAAAGGAGTTCTGAAGAGAAACTAAGGCACTCTGACGTACTCTTTTGCAGATACACAGTAGAACTAATTAAGGAGAAAAATATGGCTATTTGTTTCTCTTTTGCAGCTGCCAGTCATTGGAAGAACACTGTCAGGCTGTGTCCATCCCAGGAACCCCTCAGTTTCATGTTTAATTGAACTCTACAAAAAAGGTGCGGCAAAGTGGTTAAGCTATTCCATCAACAAGGCCAAGGGTATGAGCCTTAGCAGAACTTACAGTTCCACTCGAGGACTTTGGTGCTGGAATCTGCTGCAGGATTTAAATCTACAACTGGCCAGTTTAGTGCTCCCTGATCTACTGGGATTCCTGTGTTTTACAGGGATATGGGGTTGTTTACTGTGACTTTATTTCCATAGACTTGCATTAGCTATACAGGAAAATGGGGTAATTCATCTTCCACAGAAAATATTGTAATTTACAGAAAAACACTGGAGAATTGCCCTGGAGTTACAGGAAAAATGGCAAACTGATCTGGGAGTGCGAATACAAACAGAATTGAGTTTTTCAGTGAGATTTTCATTACATAAGGATGCTAAACTTGCTCACTCGCTCACTGACCCTCACACTCACTCATTCACACATGCAGTCACTCACTGTCCAGTTCTATAGTGGCTCATTTACTCACCACCTCTGCATTTTCTTCTCCAAAAGGTTCTGGAATCTGAGTCTGGGACTCCCCTCTTCCCTACTTCTCCAGTTCCAAACTCAGTCCACATTCCATGGGAAACAGACAATCTCTAGGTAGCCTGTAGCTTCGTGGGGCAGGGCAGCGTGGGCTATAGCCTCGTTACTGATTAATTTTTCTTTTTCATGTAGTACCAAAAATTAAAATAAAAAAAAATTAAATCCCTCTAATGTCTAATAAAGGCATATCTGATGTTAATTTCTTCTTAGTTTTTGGAATAAAAATAATTCTGTCTGTTTTGAAAGTGGCGTGTGTAAATTAAAACCTATCCCCACAGTAAGGATGATCGGAATCCAAATCGGCATTCTGTGAAAGTGCTGAAATCTGGCATTTTGGCCATAGGAGATGCAGGTCCAAAGGACCGGGGCGGGGGTCAGGGGCTGTGACACTAAGATCCATCTTTATTCTTTTTCTCCTGTGTGAAAACTAACTGAAGGAAGCCACTCTGCTGCTGCAGGTCTCTCAGTGAGAATGAGGAGGACTTAAAAGGGTGTCAGATGGTGATGTGACTGGCATGTGTTCACATCTGGTATCGGTGTAGAAACCACTAGCAAAAGAATGGGAGGAGCAAGGGATGCCAGGGAAAGTGAGGAGCAGGGAAAGATTCCACCATGCTAGCTCCATCAAGTATCAGTTCTGTAAGTGGTGGTGGTGGAGAAAGAGTCAGGAGGGGGACTATTAGTCGCAGTGATTAGGCAGGGGCTACACAAGACAGAAGCACTAGGGCTGGGTATGTGATAGTCCATCCTAAGAAACCCTGATTCATTAGTCCCCAGAAGTCAACTGGATCTATGGCCACTGAAAGCAGCAGCTTTGCCAGCCATCTCTTTCACGTATTTTGAGATCTCCTACCTACTTGGATGTAAAGGCCAACCCTGAAGAAACCCTGAAGCTACCTATAGGTTGGGAGGGGAGTTGCTGGCAATCACAAGGGAAGAAAGAGACTTGGGCATCATCATCACGGATGACCTGAAATCATCCAAGCAGACCACTAAAGCAGTAGGTAAGGCTAGAGGGATGTTGGGGTGTATTAGTAGGGGTATCACAAGTTGTAAGAGGGAGGTAATAATCCCTCTTTACAAGACACTGGTTAGGCTCTATCTGGAGTATTGCGTGCAGTACTGGAGGCCGCGCCAATGGAGGCAGTCCAGAGAAGGGCAACCAAAATGGTGCAGGGACTGCATCAGAAAACATATGAGGACAGTTTAACAGAGCTCAATATGTGTACCCTAGAGCAAAGGAGGGAAAGAGGTGATATGATCTAAACATTGAAACATCTTAAGGGCATTAACAAGGTGAAAGAGTCTAACATGTTTCAATATAAGAAAAATAGCAGGATAAGAGGACACAGCATGAGATCAGAGGGAGATCAATTAAGGGATAATGTGAGAAAGTTCTTTTTCACAGAAAGGGTGGTGGATGCATGGAACGTCCTACCTCAGGAAGTGGTGAATATGAATATAGTGCAGAGTTTCAAACAGGCATGGGATAGGCCTAAGGGAGCAATACAGGTGAGTACGAATAGATAGGCCATTGACAGAGTAAAGGCCTATGGCACATTCATAAGATAGAAAAAATGGCCAGACTGGATGAGCCTTGCAGTCCTTACCTGCCATCAGCTTCTATGTTTCTATATAAAAGATCGATTCTAATCTGTAAAGGCAAGGCTCTCATTCATCTTGTATGAACAATACACCAGCTGCCAGTGCCAGTGGCGCCAGCACCACCACAGGCACCTCTGTGCCATGGGCTGGGTGATTGCTTGTCTGCCTTTAGCCACTATATAATGCTCCCCTCTGTCCCTGCCCCCAAATCAGGTATCAGCAGCAGCTGCATCACCAAGCCCAATTCTGCTTCTCAGTTTTTGTGTAAGGAAGGTTGACAGTGAGTCAGCCAGTGACCTATACAGGGGCAGGATAACCTCCCTGCTTCTGGAGGAGATCCGTCTAGCTATACACCCCAGCATTTTGTTGGCTTTTGCTGCTGCCCTTCTGCATTGAACAGAGTTGTTCATGCTGTCTGTTATGATCACCCCTAGGTCCTCTTCTGTGGAGCAACCCAACTGAATTCCATTTAAGTGATAATCCCCCCCTGGTTCCAGGCTCTGAAGTGCAGAACCTTGCACTTCTTGGCATTGAACCGCAGCTGCCATTTATCTGCCCACTCCTGCAGCTTATTCAGGTCCTCCTGCAACCCTTTCCCCCCCTCCGTGTCCTCTATCACAGCTCCCATCTTAGTATCGTCTGTGAACAGACTGATTTTGATCTGGTTCTGATTTGAGATATCTGCAATGAAATTCCAGAACAGTACTGGTCCAGCACGGATCCCTGTGGTACCCCACTCGTCACTGCTCTCAGTGATGAGAGTTCCCCCTCTACCACCACCCTTTGCTGTCTCCCCCTCAGCCAGTTCCTGATCCAGGTCACCATTTTTGGTCCTGTCCCCACATACTCCAGCTTCCCCCAATCTCCCATGCAGCACTGAATCAAAGGCCTCACTGAAGTCCAAGTACAGGACATCCACAGCATGGCCCTTGTCCAGTTCCCGTGTCACCCAGTCATAGAACTCTACCAGGTTTGTCTGGCATGATCTGCCTGTGACAAACATGTATTGCTGGTCGTCCTAGATACCGTTTGCCTCCAGGAAGCTCACAAGCCTCTTCTTTAGGATAGTCTCCATGAGTTTGCCCATGATTGAGGTGAGGCTCACTGGCCTGTAGTTTCCTGGTTCCTTCTTTGGCCCACATTTATGGATGGGCACCATCCTCCAGTCCTGCGGTACACATCCTGTGTCGAGGGAGGTATTGAGCAGGTCTGCCAGTGGCCCCACAAGTACCTCTGCCAGCTCCCTCAGTACTCTAGGGTGAAAGAAATCTGGCCCAGGCGCTTTGTCCACTCTTAATGCCCTCAACCCCTCTATCACCTTGCCCTCTGTAATCCCTACATCTGTCATCCTCTCCCACCCTTACCCACCCCACTTGCCTGAGGTATTTGCCTCCCTCTCCTGCATGAACACACAGCAGAAGTACTCATTCAATGCCTCTGCTGGCTCGGCCCCCTTCTCCACCCCCCATCTTTCTTGATCCTCACAAGCTGGTCTTTGCTTCTCCTTTTCTCACCTATGTAACATAAGAAGTCTTTTTTTCTCTTTTGATCCCCTGCGCCAGTCTCAGCTCTCTAGTCGATTTGGCCCCCATGACCAGTCTGGTGACCTCCCTAGACTTTTCTCTGTATACATCTTTATCTTCTCCCCTCCTCATTTTCCTACACTTCCGAAATGCCACCCTCTTGGCTCTCACCCCTTCCCTGACCTCCGGTGACAGTCAACTGGGTTTCTTTGCCCTGCCCTTCTTGTTTTGTTTCCTAGTACAGGTCTCTGTTGCCTCCACCAGTCCTTCCCTTATTATATTCCATTTCTGATATGCATCCATGCATTGTTGGATGTCTGCCAGGTACTTGCTAAGAATTTTCCCCTTCATCCTAAAGTCCACCCCCCTAAACTCAACCACCCTTATACCCATTCTCCCTGTGTTCCTCCCCATGTTTTTTTTTTTTCCCAAATTCTGTTTTTGCCTCCAGCCTGTGGAACTCTCTCAGGCATCCTGCATTGCCCCCGACTCTACCTCCGTGCCTGAGAGGCCTCCTGAATCCTGGCACCAGCCCCGCTATCCCCCGGCTCTGAGCCCCCCCGAGGTGGTCGCCCTATCCACTCAGGTTGCTCTATCTGTAAATTTGGGCCAGGCTGGGCCTCGGCCCAGGCAAGGAGTGCGCCACCGCTGCGGAGTGTGGTCAAGGGATGCAGGTGCTGCCCCGCCATCCACAAAGCTGGGTATTTTCCTTGGTCCCCTCGTACGCCCTCCCTCTCCCTGGTGGAGTCCTGATGTGCATGGCGGCCAGGGACGCCTTCCATTACTCCATGACCCTCTATTTTGGCCGGAAGCATTGTGGTACCTCTGGTCTGCACCGAGGTCTGCAAGAGTGCCGGGCATAGTCCCTGGCCTCTCGAGGAAGGAGAGCTGTCCTCCAGACGCCAATCCTTCCTCTCCCTGCTGACCCCGTGATCCAGGCTCGTTCTCAACCCGGGTCTCCGGCGTGGCGTGAGGTGTGGCATCTGGTGCCTCAACCCTCAGCGCTACCGGGCCGGGCGTTCCTCCCCATGTTTAACGTGAACCACACTGAGTAGTGGTCACTCCCAGCAAGTGGTTCCCCCACTTCTAGATTCCTTACAGCTTTCCCATTATCCAGTACAAGGTCCAAAGTCCTTTCCAGTCATGTCGGCCCCTGTACCAGCTGGGTCAAGAAGCTGTCCTGAAAAGCTTCCAACAGGACCCCCCTCTCTTGCACTCCTTGAGGCAGGTGTGCTCCAATCCACCCCCGGTAAGTTGAAATCTCCCACCACCGCTGTGCTTCCTTTCCTGCTTACCCTTCAAATTTGATCTGCCTGTTCCAGGTCCAGATCACAACCCTGTGATGGTGGCCTGTACACTACCCCATCCTCAGTATCCTATTCCTCACATCCTGGAACTGCATCCATAGAGCTTCTGTCCTCCACTCCTCCCCTTCCTCTCTTACGCACTTAATCCCCTCCCTCACATAGTTCACCACCCCACCATCCCCCTTGGCCCTATCCTTTCTGAATAGCCTGTACCCTGGGATCATCATATCCCAGTCCTGGTACTGGGTGGCCCATGTTTCCATGATGACCTCTATGTCCACCAATTCCACCGCCAAGAGAGTCTGTAACTCCGCAGTTCTGTACCTTAGGCTTCTTACATTAAGTGAGACCTTCCAGCCTATTGCCTCTCCAACCTTATCGTTCCTCTCCCCCCCCTTTGGTCCTCTCTGTGTCCCCTCCTCACTGCTTTCACCTCTAACTAGGGGGGTGAGCACCCTATGCTCCCCTTTCTGGACATTGTTTCTAACAATGGTCCCCTCGCCACCCCCCTTCCTAGTTTAAATCCACCCTTGTTGAAATATACCCCTTCATTCCCTGTTTGAGTACACTCTTCCCCTCATTGCTCAAATGTAACCTGTCCCCTGCATGTAGGACGCTGTTGCCCCAGGTCCTGCCCCAGTCTGACACCAGTCCATATTTCTTGGTTTGGCACCAATCCCTCGGCCACCCATTGAACTCCTCTATCCTGTTTTTTTTTCTCCCTGTACTTGCACACGGTACCAGTAGCACCTCAGAGAATGCCACTGACATCCCCACCTCCTCACACTGCCTACCCAATTCCTGGAACCTCCCCTTTACCACCTCCACTGTTTCTCCTGCCAAGTTGTTTGTTTCCACATGCACCACCATGTGTGATTTCATCCTCCCCCTGCTTTAGCACTTGAGAAATGCCTGCCCTGCCCTGTCTGTAGTCAACCCTGGAAATGTTTCGACTCAGATACGACTATGCCTTTCCCCTCCTTCCTCCCAATCTGATCCCCTTCAGTATGGAGTCCCCCAGCACCAACACCCCCCATCATTCTGATCCTGACCCCCCCTTCCATTGTGATCCCTGTCCACTCCCCCCAGAACTCTGCTGCCTCACCCTTACATCCCTTATCTGCACCTTTTGTGCTCCTTGCATCATTCTCCCCTCTGCCTCCCCTCCTGTTACCGCCTCTCCGTCCTCCTCTGCCCTACCTTTCCTCTCCCATCTCTGTTTCCCATTGTAATTCCTGCCTCTTGGACCTTCCCTACCTCTTTCCCCCCTCGCTCGCAGCTCTGATACCTCCTCTTCCACTTCCTCTGCCAACACTACAACCTATTGCTTGATAACCCCTCAATGGTGTCCATCGCCTCCTTCCTCCTTTCCTGATTCCTCCCTCCCTCTCTAATCCTACTGCACCTCCGCTCACCTCCCACCATCCTCCTTATATCCCCATCTTTAGCTCTGCAGTTCCCTCTCTGAATCTCCCCACCCCTCCTTAGTGGGGTCACTCCTGCCTCAGCTCCCCCCTCCCTCACTCTCCTTAGTTCCCTCCATAACCATATTACTTCATCCTCCAATTTCCTTAGCCTGCAGCAGATTGGACAGCCTCCCAATTTCCATAATAACTTCATCCAAAAGATGTTTTTTCAAGTAATACTGCCACCGTAGCAGTCATAACAGTCATCGGATGCATCTCCAGCTCCTGGTACTGCTTCAAAAGCACCACTTCAACCACCAACGAAACAAACTATACTGCCTGAGTAATTACAAGCCTGCACTAAACTGCCCCATGTCACTTAATCTCTTTCCACATCACACAACCATCTGGGGAGATGGCTGTTCTCTTCAGCCATTCTCCATTGTAGAGGATAAAGGAATATAAAGACTACTGTTTGAACTGAAGCCCAAATGCAAGACTGCATCATGTTTCACATTTTCCAGGCATGTTCCTGCTACTATGTACTAGTCAGTATACACACACAGATGTTGGCACTTCTAAAGGAGGAAGGGGGGTTATGTACATTTCACTAGTGAGATCTGCAGCAGTAGTGCAAACCAAACTTAAGTCTCAATGCCCTTTTTTTTAACCACTGGCTAAGGCCCCTGTGCAGTGCTTGTTTTTGGTGGCTACTTAGGAGCATTGGGGTTGTTAAGTGACTTGCTCAGGGTTACACAGTATGCAAGTGGGAATCAAATCCAGGACTGCAGGATGTACCAAGCTCATTCACAACTTGTTATCTTTAACCTCAAGGCTACTTCCAGCCCCACAGGATGTGCCCACATCAAGCAGCATCACCCACCTCTGCCACCACTAGCCTCTGTAGGAGTTATATTGAAACAGAGAGCCTCTCAGAGGCACACCACTACAGGAACTGCCTTACTTAATGTGTCAGTCATGGAGGGGAAGGCACAGTGGGAAAACATTCTGTGGTTCACCTAATCACTGATGGACATCTTGCTATGCCCTCATGATCTGAAGATGGGAAACTTTATGGTGGACAGCAGGAGTAACATGCTGAAGTCCATGAGTGATAGAGATTGTTGTCTTGCACCTTGTTCTGCACATTCACTGAGTCTGGTGGTGAGTCATGTGCTTGATAAACGTGCAGCTAAAAGAAATGCTTGACACTGCATGGGATATCACTAGATATTCCCATCATTTCTCCAAACATGCTGAGCTCCTCTGCAGTACCAGCAAAAGCACAATGTCCTGCAGCATTGCTTTATTAAAGTTGTGGCTACACAGTGGAAACTCCATCTTTTATATGGCCAACAGATTGGTGGAACAAAAATAATTTTTTTGGGATTATGGATTTTGACAATGTGGGCTGTGGGGCATATCTTTCTGTGGTGCAGTGGTGTGTGCTGCAAAACTTGTTCCATTTCTGATACCTTATGAATATGCCACCAAAGATGTCAGTGCTGAATCAGTGACCCTTAACATGGTCTCTCCTTTGGTGAGTTTACATGGTGACACATATGACATTATTTGACATCTTCTGCAGCAAACCTAACAAAGCAAGGCTAATGGTGGTAGCTATGACCATTGATGCGGTGTCACTGGTGGTGGTAATAAGAACGACAGTGGTGGTGATGGAGGTGGAGGAGGTGGTGTTCCTCCTGGACACATCGACTATATCAAGAAGAAGCATTTGCATATGCTTCAAATGGAGTAGCAAAGACAACATGAAGAACCAACAAAGGATCAGCCTTCTCCTGCTCATGCTGTTCCTTCTCTTCAGTTGACTTTGTGTACTTCCTGTGCCAGGCATCATCATGATGAATTAGAAGATGACTTGAATAGTTTCATACTAGGTTTCGTACTAGGAGTGGTAAGGAGCGAGGAGGCACGAATGCCCATAGCTGCTCCTGTGTCTAATACATGCAATAGCCAAGGTTATTTCCTGCTAGAATTAAATTGTACAGTCTCTTTTTTAAATTCATCCTTGATTTTGCTTATCATCACCACACCATTTTATTCAATATTTATATAAATGATTTACCCAGTTATATGGAACACTCTCAGATTAGACTGTATGCACATGATACAGTACTTGTTGCTGCTGGAAACAGCTCTGAGCAGGTGGAACAAAGACTGCAAACAGATTTTCTAGTGATGCAGGGGTTACTTACCTCTTTAGGTCCAATAATTAATAATAAAAAAACACAAACTATGTTTTTTGGTCCAAATCAGCCTGGAAAAAAAAAATAAAGTCCCAAACCTTTGATAAGGACTCAAGATGGGAATTTATTAGTTCAAACTTCAGTGCATAAATATTTGGGTGTATATTGTGAGCAGCACCTAACTTTTGAACATCATATAAAGGAACTTATGTAAAAATTACTATTAGGATTGGTGCAATGATATGGATTTTAAATTGTACAACCAAAGAAGTCTGATTAATGATAGCAAATCAATTAATCATGCCAGTTATTGATTATGGATGTCATAGTTGTTGTGATGCCTATAAAACCCTTTTACAGAAATTGGATATAACTTACAGCAGGTTGGCGAGATATATCCTAAGATGCGAATACAGTACTCACCATTGTCTAATGTACACCCTTTTAGGGTGGGGTTCTCTTGATTTAAGAAAGAAGGGTATCTGAGCAAACCATGTTCATGGGATTTTAAAAAATAACTCCTTGTTTGGATTAATTGAAAAGTTGCAAATGCCAAACCACGGCATAAACTTATGGAAAAGGGGCGCTAGGGATTTGATAGTACCTAATGTAACAAATAATTTTAGCAAAATTACATTTCAGTACTAAGCTGCTAACTGCTGGAATGAGTTTCCCCCTGACCTTCGAAATTGGGAAATTTCATCAACTACTTTTACTGTAAATCTGCTATGAAGTTAGAACTAGCTTTTCAATGTGATTGTAATAAATGAGACTAAGGAAATTATATGCAATGGATCTGCTTTTTGAACTTGTGTATTGTATAATTGTTACTGATCTAAAGTTCTCTTTATATCTATGTATCAGTGTTGCCTTCTGTAACTTTTAGATGATTTTATTTAACAGGTACACCTTGTAAAAAAGGTATTCATAACCCTAATGGTGAAATCTCTGTATTCATAACCCTAGTGGTGAAATCTCTTTATAAATAAAATTTTACTACTACTACGTCATTTGGCTAGCTATTCCAGGGGTGAACAATCCTACATGTGAAAAAAAATATTCTTTTTGTATAATTAAATGGCCTGCCCATGATTTGTAATGGATGTCCTTTATTGTATCGTATTTAATTCTTGAAGTCTATCCCTAATTCACTCATTAACTATGGATCACTTATTATGTCACACATCAAGAGTAGGTCCCCTCTGAGCCTTCTGATTTCTAATGGCATTAGGTTTAATGTTTGTAACCTTTTCTCATAAGTATTGTCATTTAAATTAGGGATATTTTTGTGTACTTTCTTGGGACCTTCTCCAGAGTGTTGCAATCCATTTTTTGAATGGACACCACACCTGAGAGGCATGCTCTAAATGGAGCCTGACATAAGCCCTAAACAATACCTCAGGTTTTTTAGAGGTAACTTTCCTCTTAGTTGCCCATATAACTTTATTAGTTTTTCTGACTGCTGTATTTAGATGTTGGGTGCATGCAAGGTCATTTGATATTTGAACTCCCAAATCTCTTTCATTATCTGTGATGTTGAGTTTTATTCCATTCAGGATATAAGTGTGTTTTGGATTTTATTTCCCACATGCATCACTTTGCACTTTTCCAGATTTAACTTCATTCCCCAAAATCAAACTCAAGCTGATATTTAATCTAAATCACTCTGGATGTCTTGCAATGCTTCTTGTGTATTACATGGACCTCCTATTTTAATAGCATCTGCATATTTAACAGAATGACTAAACAAGTTATTAGTACTGTCCGAAATAAAAATCTGGAAAAGGGCTGGCCCCAGCACTGAACCCTGTGGTATGCCACTAGTGACTCTTTCTATGTTAGATAGACAGCCCTCAATGATGACCCTCTGTGATCTATTGCTAAGCCATTCACTGATCCAGGCTACAATTGATTTTTGAATGTTATAGTTGTTGCAGTGAGGTAGCAGATCAAAGGCTTTACTGAAGCCCAAGAAAATCATATCGCTTGGTATCTTCTTGTCTAGCATCTCACAAATTTTTTCATAAAAACACATAAGATTTGTCATAGTGTTACACTTTTTTTTAAACCCATATTATTCATTGTCTGTTGTGCAAAGTTCTGGTGTCAGGATATCTTCAATTAAACTTTGTAATATTTTGCATGTGGTGGAGGTGAGACTTATTGGTCTGTAATTACCACATTCTTGTTTGGATCCTTGTTTGCGTATAGGCACCACATGCACAATTTTCTGATCCTGTGTTACACATCCTTGATTCAAACAACTTTCAAATAACATATTCATTGGGAGTTTTAAGGTGTTAGCCATCATAAATGGCATATGCCCACTAATTCCATCTGGGCCCAAAGTTGTTTTGCCTTTTTGTTTGAGGAGCTTACTATATATGTCTTCTATTTCGAATACTATATGAGGACAGTCTACAGATATATTCTCTAATGTAGTCTCCTGACTTGAGCCACAGATCTCACAAAATTTTTTATTCCGCACATTTGCCATCTGGACATTATCATTTATTAACTTATCATTGTGTTGAATTGGTCCCGCCTTATTAGTTTTTTTTTAATGAGTTAATGTATGAGTAGAAGGACTTGAGGTTGTCTTTTATGGCTTCAGATGCCAGCTGATACTCAAACCTGCATTTTGCCTTCCTAATCTCTTTTTTGCAAGATTTTTGTAATGACAAGAATGTTTCCTTTGTAGCATTAGTTTTATTTTTTGAGTGTATCTTATGAGCCTTATTTTTCCTCTTTAACATTTTTTTGATTTTATAACTCATCCATTTTGGACGTTTTTTATTGAGATGATCCAGAGACAACAGAAGACAATTGGGAGCATGTGGACACTGGCTGTCAGCACTGTGCAGACATTGTGGAGGAAGGTACATCCATCTCCAGAGTGCATGGTGGAGGCTTATCTTGCAGAGCCATTATTTAGCTGAATGTCCCATCAATTTCTGGCACAACAGGAAAGTAATTTTGGCCTGCACCAGTTAAATTGGCTTTATATTTTCCTAGATGCCCTTCAACATTGTTCACTTCAGAAAGATGTTTCAACACAACTAGTGTTATTGCCTCACCACATTATTCCAGGATAAATGCAGACTATATTGAATTCTTAGCTTTTCTGAAACTTAACTTACTATCAACATCCACTACCCATTAGATTATTCCTATATCCAATAAGTCACATCTACTGCTATTCCCACTCCTATACCTCCTGCTGGCAAGTCTACCTGGACTCACACTGGAATTGGTAGCACCACAGTCCTGTTCATCACCTCCAGTGGAGCCGGTAGTGAATGGACTATAATATACACCTCTGCCTCAAGTCCTCCTGAGCACAGTGCAACTTTTACAATGTCATCACATCATGTTGAAGACTAGGTTTGCTGGCAAAGGCACCTAGCTTCACCAAAGCTCTTTTCTTCAAGATTTGCTTGTAAGGACAGAGCAAGGAACATTATCAGAGCAAGGAAAAAGATTAAGGCTTCTTTTGACTAGGCAGATTTACTGTGTGTTATTATTTTCTTTTGTACTCACAAGTGTTGTTACTGTTTGTTGCTAACATTTTACTGTTTTACATGTATTCTGATTCAAACTGCTGTTGCAGAGTATACTTTCTGCTGCATTATTGCAGGGTGTGCCTACAGGTTTGTTACTGTTTTATGCTTACAGATTACTGCTGTAATCTTCTCTGATTCGAACTGTTTTTTGCAAGGTATATATTCTGTTACTGTACTGCTTTATTTTTCTCTAGCAAAGTGTTTCTTACAGGGTATATCATCTGTGAAATTATTACAGGTGGTGCTTACATTGTTGTGAATTTGTATCTATCATTAGGCTAAGCAAAATTACTGTTTGATACTATTTTTTTTTGCTGAAAGGTTTTTGGTTTGGTCTCAAAGGTGTTGCAGTCTCCTTCTCACATTGAATGAGCTAATTGCTTTCCTCCCATAGCTCTTCCAGGGGATTAGGTGTGTAACTGGGGGATGGAGCTGACAAATTCTTAGTAACTTCCAACAGAAGGAAGTGTTGAAAGGTCAGGTTAATTGGTGTTTTTGAGGTGGAAGACTTGATTTGCCAGTTTGCTTGTAAGGACAGAGCAAAGAACATTATCAGAGCAAGGAAAATGGTTAAGACTTCGTTTGTCTAGGCAGATTTACTGTGTGTTTTTCTTTTGTACTCACAGGGTTTGTTACTATTTGTTGCTAACATTTTACTGCTTTACTGTTCTCTGATTCAAATTGCTATTGCAGGGTATACTTTCTGCTGCATTATTACAGGGTGTGCCTACAGGTTTGTTACTGTTTTGTACTTACAGATTACTGCTGTGATCTTCTCTGAGTCAGATTGTTTTTGCAAGGTATATTTTCTGTTACTGCTTTATTTTTCTCTGTAGCAAAGTGTTTTTATAGGGTATAACTTCTGTGAAATTATTACAGGTGGTGCTTTACAGGTGTTATAGTTTTATCTATCATTAGGCCAAGCTTTCAGGACTACTGCATTTGTTGTTGTTTGATTGTTTCTACTTTTACTGCCTTGTTTCTTTTGTCTGTGGTTCTCCTTTTTCAGCAGGGGAAGGACCCAGTTACCCACCCCCATCCCCAACCACCCCATGCTACACTGTTTTATAGGGTAGCACAGTTGTGACATTTTCTGTAGCAAAGCAGGAAGGGGAGGATCAGATCGGTATCCACACAGTGACCTCACTTACAGGGGCACAAGTAATTTAACTTGTTATAACAAGTTATACAAAAACAAACAAACAAAACAAAAAAATCAAACTTTTGCTTTCATTGTTCTCCTTCTAATGACTCAGACCAGGTTATAAACCCAGCAACTCATCTAGAATAGATATTATTAACTGCAGATACTGTGGGACACTTTTCAGAAGGGCAGTTATACAGGATTTAGGATGCTGTCCTACATGCTGGACTATTGGAGCTCTAAGAACTCAGCTCCAGGCAGCATGGGCAGAGATTGCACACCTCAAATCCCATATTCAGAAGGAAATATTTTATAAGAATCACCTGCCATTTCCCCAACATCCAACTGAAGCATCTTGACTGCAGAGGGTAGTTGGTCTGGGAGGTTGGCAGGTGGTTAGAAGGGGCAAATCAGGTGCCCCATCACTTAATGTTCTCCAATGTATCACCTCCACAAACCTTATAAAAACTACAAACAGGTATCTGCCTCTATCTCTGAAATCAAACAAAGGGGCAGAGGACACTGTAGAGCAGGACACTGCAGCACAGGAGTTAGCACAAGAAAACTCACCCAAAACAGGGACCAAAACAAAAAAGCAAAAAGGAAATCCAAAACACTTCTGATCATAGGAGACTCTATGATTCAGGGAGTTGATACCTACCTCCAGCTGGGGGTAATGGTCAGATGTCTCCCAGGTACATCAGCATGGAGAGACACTGACCGCATTGCTAAAATCATGCAGGAAGCAGGAGAAAACACTGATGTTCTGGTACACATAGGGACTAACGATCTCACCAGCCAGTCAGTTGTGGAGACCAAGGAACACCTGACCAGGCTGGGAGACATACTGTCATCCACTTCATTTGGCATCTCCTTCTCTGAGATTCTGCTAGTCTGGGAGAGGGTGACAGATGGACTGAAGGTCAGAGAAGGGGGAGATAGAGGGAGCTAAATGTATGGCTCAAGGGCTGATGCCAGGAAAAAGGACACAAATTTTAGGTAACTGGCAACAGTTTTGGGAGTGAAAGTTCTTTAAATTCTATGGACTGCATCTGACTAAGGAGGGAGTCAGTGCATGGGGCAGAAGTTTGACATCTTTGCAGAATATTTAAACTAGCAAATGGGGAGAGGGGTGCAGCACCTGATACATTAAACAGGAAGAACACCCCTCTTCCCTCAGCTAGGGATCAAATAGGAGTTCAGCATGTTTGTAGTTCATTTGCATCACCAAGTAAGGAAAAAGGTCTGGATCCCCATACAGCATGCAGGGGAAATGCTGAACTTCACCTAACAACTAACATACCAACATTTGGCCAATGGAAAATCATTTGCACAAATGCTTGCAGTCTGGGAAACAAGATCACAGACTTGCAGGCTACAATGGTAGAAGCTAAACTGGACAATTATAGCTATTAACGAGACATGGTTCACCAGTAACCTCACTTGGGAGACTTCAGTACCCAGCTATGTACTGTTCAGAAGAGACCAAGGTGTAAGAAGGGAGAGGGAGTGACCCTGTATGTCAATGAAAATATCAAAGCTACAGAAATACAGACTATGTATAAGGAGCCAGAAAAACTGTGGGTCATCCTGGAAACAGGAAATGGGACAGCCATATGAACTGGGGTTGTCTACAGGCCTCCAGACCAGGGGGAGGACATAGACACATTACTGTTAGAAGATATACAAAACATGACAGCTAAAGGGGAGGTTCTGATAATGGGAGACTTCAACATGCCAGATACAGATTGGTCAACACCAGCAGAAGCATCCACCAGAACTAGACACATAGTGCATTCCCTGCAGGGGAGGGCATCAAACAACTGGTAGAACAACCCACAAGAAACAGGGCTATCCTAGATCTAGTACTGACTAACAGGGAAAGGATTGCAGATCTCCAGGCAGAAGGTCACTTGGGGGCCAGTGACCATCACATGGTATAATTCAGTTTGGCAACTAGAACAAAATCATCCCATTCCAAGGCAAAGATATGGGACTTCAGAGGAGCTGACTTTGATAAGATGGCCAACGGAGTTAAGCTAGCCCTGGCAAGATGAAATACAGGTGATGGGGTATAGGCAAAATGGGCAAGCATTATGGATGCAATACTTGAAGCAATATCCCATTGTGTTAGAGAGAAAGCAAGAGCAAAAGAAGGAGGAAAACACTTTGGTTCTCAAAAACAGTAGCAGAAAAGGTCAGAGCCAAAAGAATGGCCTTCAGGAAATACTGTATAAGGGAACACAGTGGGATGAACATAGGGAGTCATACCAAACTTCCCTAAGGGAAGCAGGGAAGGCAGTAAGGCAGGCAAAGGTTCAAACCAAGGAAACACTAGCATGAACAGTAAAGGAAGGGGACAAGACTTTCTATAGATACATTAGTGAAAGGAGAAAGTCCAGAGGAGGTATTGCTAAGATCAGAGGGGATAAGGAGGAGGAGTGTGTGGAGGAGGACCAAGGAAAAGCATCTATCCTATATAGATACTTCTGCTCAATATTTACTGAGGAGAAGGTAAAGCAGGGCCCACAGTTCAGCACCATGGACACAGGGGAAGGGAGGTGTGCACTAGTCCCTTCACAAAAGAAAGAGTCCTACAAGAGCTTGATAAGCTCAGGGTGGACAAGGCAATGGGACCTGATGGCATACATTCCAGGGTACTAAACATGCTAAGGGTGGAACTAGCAGAGCCACTATCAGCACTGTTTAATGAGTCTCTGAGCACAGGAGAGATCCCAGAAGACTGGAGAAGGTCTCATGTGATCCCACTCCACAAAAGTGGTAGCAGGGAGGAGGCAGGGAACTACTGACCAGTCAGTCTTACCTCAGTAGTAGGCAAGATTATGAAAGCACTCCTTAAGGAAAGAATAGTACAACACCTGAAATCCATAGGAGCACAGGATCCAAGACAGCATGGGTTTACAACAGAAAGGTCCTGTCAAACTAATCTCATAGATTTCTTTGACTGGGTAACCAGAGTGGTAGACCAAGGAGAAGCTGTTGATGTCGCCTACCTCGACTTCAGCAAAGCCTTCGATACTGTTCCACATAGAATATTGATTAATAAGCTGGGGAGGCTTGGGGTGGGTCAGAAGTTGGTCAACTGGCTGGCAAACTGGTTGGTGGGCAGAAAACAGAGCATGGTGGTAAATTGTATACAGTCAGAAGAGATGCATGTCACAAGTGGGGTACCTCAGGGATCAGTCCTGGGGCCAGTTCTCTTCAATATCAGTGACAATGCAGATGGAGTGGAGGGTAAGGTTTGCCTGTTTGCAGATGACACCAAGATTTGCAACAGAGCAGATGATACAGCTGGGGTGGGCAGAATGAGAAGACATCTGGATAAACTGGAAAAATGGTCAGAAGAGTGGCAACTGGGGTTTAATGCAAAGAAGTGCAAGATCATGCACATAGGGAAGAGAAACCCTGAAGCTACCTGTAGGTTGGGAGGGGAGCTTCTGGCAAACATAAGGGAAGAAAGAGACTTAGGCATCATCATCACAGATGACCTGAAATCATCCAAGCAGACCAGTAAAGCAGTAGGTAAGGCTAGAGGGATGTTGGAGTGTATTAGTTAGGAGTATCGCAAGTAGTAAGAGGAAGGTAATAATCCCTCTTTACAAGACACTGGTAAGGCCCCATCTGGAGAACTGCTAATATTCTTCAGGTGAAGCTACCTCTGGCTGAAAGCTGCAATACTGAACATAGGATTTGCAAGAAAGCGAGTTGTGCTCACAGCAGAGGGAGGTGAAGCTTACAATTGTCTTTGGTTCGTAGCAGATATTCTGCAGGTGGAGGTTACTTCTAACTGAAAGGTGAAATAAGGAACTTAGAATTATCAGGAAAGACAGTCTTTCAAGCAACAGAAGGAGGTGGATCTAGCTTTACTTTTGTTACAATTCTTAAGATTTTCAGTGCAGGAAGATTTTAAAGCACAGCTGACTTATTTTGGGGCTGACTGCTTTCAGAGCACAAACCACCAGGCTGTTTTGGGGCTGGGGAGGTTTACCTGTGTCTGACTTGGATGTCTGGATTTTTCTCTGTTTGATCAGCAGGGTATTTTCTCTGTCAAATTGTTGTGTAGGGCATCTTGCTGACAGGAAGGCACCCATTGCAGTGGTGGGTCAGAGCTTTTAGCTATTGTTTCATGAGGGCACAGTTTAGGCCCAACCCCTGCCCACCCTCACCCCACCCACCCCTGGAAATAGTTCCTTTATACCTGTGGTTCTGACATAACTTCGTCAAGAGTGCAAGATGCATATCACTGTCATATCCTCTCTAGCACACTGCATTGACAATATAAGCATACACATTGTATAATATATATATTTCTATGTAACAAACCAATCACACGCACAAAAAAAACAAACAAAAAAAATTAGATAAACATGTGGGGAGTAGTGCAATATAATGGCTGTGGGGCAGCAGTCTTCCAGGAGTCTTTCTGGAGGCTGAGATGCTGCCCTATTTGCAGACAGCTCTCTGCCCTGAGGGAGGAAGTTGCCCATCTTCAGGCCACACTGGACAGTAGTAAGGGAACCTTCCCCCAGGCCACACTGGACAGTAGAAAGGGAACCTTCCCCATCCAGAGAGCACCAGAGCCACCACCACTACCTCAGAGGTTGTGAAGAAAGCACAGTAGCTGGACCACAGTGGGCTCAGGGAGGGTGAGGATGGTGGAACAGAGGCACACCCAGTCAGTTGTTCCACTCCACAATCCATACACCATTCTGGGGGAGCATGGCTCCCCTATGGATGCACCCGCAGAGGAGACTAAGGAGGCTGAGGACAACTGTCACAAGGGAGGCCCACAGGAAGGAGGCAGAGGACACCACAGGGAAAGGAAGCAGCTCCTGGTGGGGGACTCAATTATTAGGAGAATAGAACTGGGGGAGCAGGGAAACTGAAGTAAGGTGCCTGCATGGTGCCATGGCTTGGAGGGACAGGAAGCGCATCCTCAGGATCACTAGAACAGCTGCACGGGAGTCTGAGCTGGACATCATTGTCCACCTAGGGACAAATGACTTGGCTCATCATGAGATTAGAGCAGTGCAGGTGGACTTTGTAGAGTTGGGAAAGGGCCTAAGACAAGTAGCACACACAATATCCTTCTCAGAGGTGCTGCCTGTCAATGGCATGGGTAAGGCGAGGGTACTTTGTACCATGCAGTTTAATGAATGGCTGAAAAAATGGTGTGGAGCACAGGAGTTTGGCTTCATTGGGGACTGGGGTTCCACCTGGAGGGACACAGCCTATACTGGCAGGATGGTCTGCATCTGTCCAGGAAGAGAACAAGTCTTTTGAGCAATCGGTTTAAATGCTTCATTGGCAAGCTTTTAAACTAGTCAAGGGGGGAGGCACTGATAAGCAGCAGGAAAATCCCAGCCTCTCCCTACAAAACAGGGTACTAAATGAGAAAAAGACAGCGGTAGAAAGGTCAGTGGTGGATGCTGCAACAGAAGGTAAAGCCATCAAAAAATGGAGAGCAATGAGTACCAATGCCCGTAGTCTGGGCAACAAGCTTCCTGAATTAGTGGCCTTGATGGAGGAGGAACATCTGGATATCGTGGCAGTCACAGAAACATGGTACACACAAAACCATGACTGGGACATAAACATACCAGGATACACTATCTACAGGAGGGACAGGGAAGGTAAAAGAGGAGGAGAAGTAGCTCTTTACATAAGGGAAGGTATCAAAGCAACAGAACAAAAGGTTAAACAGGGAGGAGAAGAAGCACTGTGGGTAAATTTGGAGACAAGCAATGGCACCACAATCCACACAGGGGTTGTATACAGACCCCCTTCTCAGGGGGAGGAAATGGACAAGAAAATTATAGAAAGTATACTTAGAATGGCAGAAAAAGGAGAGATATTGCTGATGGGTGATCTGAATATGCCAGATGTTAACTGGAATGCAGTTGCAGCAGCCACTTCAAAGAGTGGGGTTATTCTAGATGCCCTACAGGGGGCATGCCTTAGACAACTAGCATTGGAGCCCACTTGAGAGGGAGCAATCTTAGACCTGGTTCTCTCAAATGGAGATGGAGAGAGGATCACAGATGTAGAAGTGGGTAGCCACCTGGAAACTAGTGACCATCGAACAGTATGGTTCACAAAAAACACAGCAATAGAGTCAAGCCATACAAAGGCAAAAGTACTGAACTTTAAGAGGGTTGACTTTGCCAAAATGGGTGAGTGCCTAAGGAATGCACTAGCAAATGGGCAGGAAGGAGAGGTGGAAGAACAATGGGGAATAATAAAAACTGCCATCACAGAGGTAACAAGCCTTTGTGTGAAGCAAATAAACAAAACAAAACAATGTAAGAAACCACTATGGTTCTCAAAGGAAGTGGCTGTGAAGGTTCAAGAGAAAAAGAAAGCATTCAGGAAGTACAAAAGAAT